>CM057344.1:237508525-238842584 GCA_030015575.1 Agapanthus africanus | reverse complement strand
TAGGGCTTCTAGATTAGCAATCTCTTTGCCCTAGTTACCTCGGCTCGAGGTGGAGCTCGGTGTATATCTCTCGGGTGGATCGTCATCGACTCAAGGAGGCCGCGGAGGTGACCAAAGTTCGGATCAACCCTCGGAGCAAGCAAGGAGAAGAACAACAAGAAGAGAAGGAGATCAAGTTGAGGTATAACCCCTAACCGAGTAGATAAATCTCTAGTTAGGATGCTAGTATGTTGTTTAGTAAAGATCCCGCTTTTACGGTCCATGTTACCAAGTCCAGAAAAATTTTTGTTTTACCGTTTCCGCAACCCCGAAAGTACCGGGATAGGTAACGTGGACCTAACAGAATCCCCATCAGGAGAAAGTATATCTTGAGAAGATTACTTGGTGTACATGGAAAAGTTAAGACTTTGAAAGCTAGACTTGTTAAAGGTTTGCATCATTTGACCAGGTATGGATTATGTTGAAACCTTTTCTAAGTAGCTATGCTTAAGTCCATCCAGATCCTACTTGCTATGGCTACATACCATGACTACGATATCTGGCGGTTGGGTGTCATGACTGCATTTCTAAATGATGTTTTAGAAGAGAGAGTCTATAAGTACACAGTCAGAGGGCTTCGTAGACAGTGGGAGCAGCGGAAATGTGTGCAAGATGTTTTATGTGATAAAGCAGGCATCACGGAATTGGAACGTCTGTTTTGATGTGTTAGTCAAAGAGTTTAACATCATCAAAATGGTAGATGAACCTTGTATATACAAAAAGGTAGTAGAGAGTATGGTGGAGATCCTCATAGAGTATGTGGATAACATACTCTTGATAGGAAAGGAGTTTCCTATGCTACGCTCGGTCAATCTCCACTTATCACAATGATTATCCATATAGGATCAAAGTGATACCTACTAAATCCTGGGTTTGGATCTATGAGATAGATCTAATTGGATGTTAGGATACTCACTAGTTGTAGTGAGATGGTATCAATTGATCTTGGGGAGAATCACTGGAAAGGTTCCAGGATGATAAGGACGACTGAATGTCGGTCACAGGCATTGTCTTTACTCTCGGTAAAGGGACGGTATGTTGGAATAGTTCCAAGATAAATACCGTGGAATACTAGACGATAAAGGCTGGATACATCGCTACCAAAGATACTACCAAAGAGGCAGTCTGGGTGTATATTAGTTCATGAGATGAACTTCGTTCCTACCATTGTGTGACAATAGAGTTATGGCTTATGCCTAGGAACGCCCGTCCCATCAGTGATCCAGAAATATTCTAAGGCAATGTCACCTGATCATGGAGATGGTTGATCTCCAGGGGATCGAGGTTAGGAGAGTAGACTCAGAGGACAACACGGCGGATCCACTCACAAAGGCCTTTTCCCAGAGAGAGACTATTATGGGATGGTTGAGTATGAGATACTACAACCACTGTTATCAGATGGCCCTAGTGCAAGTGGGAGATTGTTAGTTATATGTATGCCCTAGAGGACATTACTATACATGAGATGTATATTGTAGTGGATGATTGGACATATATAGGGAGGACTTTCTTGCTCGACATGATAGTATGCTATCTGGTTCCTCTTTACCTTAATGTGTACACTGATTTTTTCTCTGTTACATGTTGGTAAAGCCCTTAGGATGTGTACTTGACTACTTGGACTATGATGCGGATCATACTAGTGGGGACATGGTAGTCCATAAGTACATCCTTCAAGGTTCCTAGTCGTGGGTGTATCAAGACGGGGCATCGATATACCAGAGTAGACTAGCGTATAGCTTCTCGACCCATATAGATGGGCGATGGATGATCCCATATCCATTGGTGTTTGACATCAGAGATAATATACGGGTGCTCAGTGTAGACTGGGTACACTTGATGGACTCACCGAGAACTCCCAGATGGTATTAAACCTTACGTCAGATGGAAGTTCTCTGGTGACACAGGTACAGGTTAGTCTGTAGACCCGAGATCGTCATAGAGTATTGTGTGATTCCCACTGTGCTTTGATTTCCACCTTACCATGTCCAAGAGGGCATGCAAAACGGTGGTTTTTGGGTACAGTCCCGAGTCACATGGAGGCAATGAGCGATAGGAGGGGTTTTGTCTTCCCGGTATTGGGGGTTGATGTTGCGCTATGCTCGATTGGCCATAACAGGGAAGTCCCTGGCCAGGGCTAGTTTAGAGATTACTGGTAAGTGTTACCAGTAGTTTCTCGACCCGTTATGAGCCTCATATCGGCATGACTTATCGGTTATTGGGGTCTGACGTTTTACCACCCCTAGACTTGATATGCGACATATCAGACAAGGAGACCAGACTGTACCGTAGTGTCACTGTCAGGTTTTTGCAGGAGTTGGAGCGGGCTTGCTTGCTGATCTTCTGATCGCTCAATACCCGGGTAGCCGTTACGTCCAGCTAGTACCGCTGACGGCTTGTGGGTGCTTGATATGATCATCACCTACTGCCGGCGTATTGACGAGTCTTTAGAGTCCTACATAGAGGTTTTACTAGCTCAGGCAAAACGAAATAGGAGCGCATATGTGATATGTGCGGGACTGAGAATAATGCGTGTATGTGATACCGTATTCTATTCTCGCGATGTTTGTATCGATCGGTTATATGCGATATAACCTGGTTATTGAATCAAGGGTTGATTCGATAAGTCGATACATTGGATGTTAGTCGGTTATATGTGATATAACCAGATTATTAAGTCAAGTGTTGATTTAATAATTTAGTGTATAATTGTATATGTGATATACTAATTTATATTAACTAACATTGGTTCACTTAAGCATTTGTTTTTCTCACTTGTGCACAACTTAATATATATATGTGATATATATTTATTTGTATTCATTTTGTATCATGGTTGTTGATACAACTTTCATGGGTGTATGAGACTTACACCATTCTATTTGTTATGTTGGGTTTAATGTATTTAAAGTAATTACAAAATTAGTGGAAAATTAGAAACTGCATGAAGCTTGTGGAAACTTGTGGATGCATTGACTAAAGTCCACTAAGTTTGTTTTTACTTTGGATTTTTGTTAACCTTACCATCACACTTAGCCATGATTAAGTCTCTACATGAGTTAGTATATGATACTCACTCACCATGGTTAGCTTACTCTCTTTTTGATTAGTTTTCATTCTCATTTTGAGCTCATCTTCTTCCTCCTTCCAATTATTTCTAGGGTTTGATAAAGAGAGAGAAACAATGTGAAAAGAAATTCTAAAGTGTACCCATTTCCTATTTCATCATCCTCTACTAGACTAGCACTTTGGTTTAGGGTGTTTGCTTCACTAATTCTCTAGTTAGTGAAGTAGAAGCTTGAGTTTGTATTCCCTCAACGTAGATCATCTTCGGCCTCGAAGACTTCAAGCAATACCGTTGCAATCTTCTCATGGTGCCGTCCGAGAGTCCGGGAGTTCGATGATCGCAGCAAAGGGACTACAACAAGGAGCTTTAGAAGTGAAGGACCGATCTACAAAGGTTTTATTTCGTATTCACTTAGTGATAATTGTTATTTACTAGCATGTGTTATCCTAATTATCTAGCAAAGATCTTGTTTAGTGTTATTCGGCACGGCTAAAATTTTAATCGGGCATGGTTGATGCCTTGTAGAATCTTCTTAGAGTGCCTAGTAACCCTACACCAGTTCTACCTCATGACCACTAATTTGTTTTTCAAGAAATTCCTTTTTCTAAAAAGTTGGCATGTTGAGAAACAAAACACCTTTTGTTCCTCGGATTGGTAGAAGATATTCCCTCGCAAATGTTTGGGATATCCAACAAACTTACAGAACTAACCTTACCTCGAGTTTGTCCGGATTTTTCCTTTCAACATAGGCCGGACAACCCTATATCTTAACTCATTTAAGACATGGTCTCTTCCCATACCATATCGCAAATGGAGTGGTAGGTACTTGATTTGGTTAGAACCTTATTCAATAGGTATGCAGCTTCTCAAGTGCAAAACTCTAAAACGAAACAGGTAACTCAGCAGTACTCATCATAGAGCGCACCATGTCTAATAGCGTGCGATTCCTCTGCCCCGATACACCGTTGTGCTATGGTGTACACGAAGGAGTAAGCTGAGAGAGAATCCCTTTCTCTTTTTAGAAAATCCAGGAACTCCATGCTTAAGTATTCCCCTCTCCGATTAGATCGAAGGACTTAATACTTTTACCCGTCTAGTTCTTAACTTGAAGCTTATATTCCTTGAATTTCTCAAAAGTTTCAGACTTGTGTTTCAATAGAAATATATGTCAGAATCTTGAGAGATGGTCAGTGAATATAATGAAGTACGAGAAACCAACCCTGGCATTCGTAGATATAGGACCATATACATCACCTTGTATCAGTCCCAAGGGTTCAGTAACTCTTTCTCCGTTTCCAGTAAACGGAGTATTGGTCATTTTACCTTTGAAACAAGACTGGCAAGTATCATAAGATAAAAATTCGAATGGACTCAAATATTCATCCTTATGTAACTTAGCTAGTCGTGTCGCAATGATATGACCTAGTCTACAATGCCACATGAAGAATTCGTTCATTTCTGAACTACTCCGCTTGTGTGTATTCTATATACTTTGAACTGTGGTTTGATTTAGAACGTATATGCCATTACATAACGTGCCTGATCCAATCAAATCTTGATTAAGGAATGTTTATAACATTATCCTGCAATACAAAATTATATCCTTTTTAACTTAATAAAGAAACTGATGTAATGTTGTATATCAGGTTCGGCATGTAATAACATTTGTTCAGAATCAATGTATTTACCACTTGGTAATATAAGGTGATATTTGCCAACTGATTTAACTGCAACAATTGCACCATTCTCTACACTTAGAGACATATCACCCAATCCCAGTTCTCTACCTTTCTGTAGCCCATGTAACAGATTACATATATGGGATCCTGATCCGGTATCTCATACCTAGGACGTAGAGGATACTGAGAAACAGTTCTCGGTAACGAACACACCCGAAGAATATGCATCAACATGCTTTTTCCTCGATTAAGTGGCATGAGAATCCTGTTATTCCCCTATTTCCTGCTCAGACTTATAACAATTATAGGGTAGAGCGGAACCAACGTTCTCCAGCTCTGCATAATAAGCTGGTTCGGTCAATACTGTTAGTTATATGTATGCCCTAGAGGCCATTACTATACATAGGATGTATATTGTAGTGGATGCTGGGACATATATAGGGAGGACTTTCTTGCTCGACATGATAGTATGCTATCTGGTTGCTCTTTACCGTAACGTGTATACTGATTGTCTCTCTGTTACATGTTGGTAAAGCCCTTAAGATGTGTACTTGACTACCTGGACTATGATGCGGATCATACTAGTGGGGACAGGTAGTCCATAAGTACATCCTTCAAAGTCCCTAGTCGTGGGTGTATCGAGATGGGGCATCGATATACCAGAGTAGACTAGCGTGTACCTTCTCGACCCATACAGATGGGCGATGGATGATCCCATATACATCGGTGTTTGACATCAGAGATGATATACGGGTGCTCAGTAGAGACTGGGTACACTGGACGGACTCGCCGAGAATTCCCAGATGGTATTATACCTTACGTCAGATGGCAGTTCTCAGGTGACACTGGTACAGAGTAGTCTGTTGACCCGAGATCGTCATAGAGTCTTGTGTGGTTCCCACTGTGCTTTGATTTCCATCTTACCACGTCCAAGAGGGCGTGCAAAACGGTGGTTTTTGGGTACAGTCCCGAATCACATGAAGGCAATGAGCGATAGGAGGGGATTCGTCTCTCCCGGTATAGGGAGTTGATGTTGCGCTGTGTTCGATTGGCTATAACAGGAAATCCCTGGCCAGGGTTGCTGAGATTTACTGGTAAGTGTTACCAGTAGTTTCTCGAATTGTTATAGACCTCATATCGACACGACTTATCGAGCTATTGGGGTCTGACGTTTACCACCCCTAGGCGAGATATGCGACATATCAGACGATCAGACCGGACTGTACGGTAAGTGTTACTGGTTGGATTCACAGGAGTGTGAGCGGGCTTGCTCGTCGATCTTCTGATCGCTCAATACCCGGCTGGCCGTTACGTTTAGCAGACCGCTTGCGGCTTGTGGGTGTTTGATATGATCATCACCTACTGCCGGCGTATTGACGAGTCTTTAGAGTCCTACACAGAGGTTTCCTGGCTCAAGCGAAACGAAATAGGAGCGCATATGAGATATGTGCGGGACCGAGAATCATGCGTGTATGTGATACCGTATTTCATTCTCGCGATAAATGTATCGATTGGTTATATGCGATATAACCTAGTAATCGAATCAAGTATTGATTCGATAAGCCGATGCATAGGATACTAGTCGGCTATATGCGATATGACCGGATCGTTAAATCAAGTGTTGATTTAATGATTTAATGCATAATTATATATTTGATATATTACTTTGCATTAACTAGTATCGGTTCACTTTAAATGGATTTTCTCGCTCGAATGTGCACATTGTATATTTGATATAGTTTTGTGCACATGATTGTATCATGTTTGATGATGCATACTTACTTGGTTTGTGTAAAGAATTAAACCATGGTTATTTAAATGGTTAGGGTTTTGGTTTTACTTATTCATTTATTTATCTTTTTCATTTATTCTTTTTGGAAATAAAATAATTGGCATAAGAGGATAATGGTGGCTTTCTTTGTTTGTTCATGAACTTTCATGAAGCTTTGACTTAGTTAACCATTCTTGTCTCTTGCTTAACCCTAACCATCATAACTTACCATGGTCTATTCTCTACAACTAACTAAGGTTAAGATTATGATAAGTTTCCATTTTTATTATTCTTTTGAGAATAACTTATCATAACACTTTTCATCTTCTTCTTCTTCTTCCTCACAAGAAGAAAGCTTTCTTCATCAATGGTGATTGATGTATTTGAGTGAGAAATCCAATTCTAAAGTGAACCCAACTCCTATTTCTTCATCCTCTACCTCTTGCCAAGTAGTATAGGGTGTTTTCTTCACAAGTTTTCATGGCTTGGTGAAGGTGGAGCATGATCTAGCGATGCCTCGACGTAGATCATCTTCGGCATGGACATCGACGACCTAGCTCGCCTATTCTCCGATGAAGCCGACGCTAGAGCCCGGGAATTCACTAGGACAGCGAGGGGACTTCGTTGCGGAGCTATGGAGGTGGAGCACCGGATCTACAAAGGTTGTATTTCCGTTTCCTTTTTGTTAAGTTGTTAACTAGTTTTCAATTTCGCCTAGATTTCTAGCCAACGATCCGTAGTCGGGTTTCTCGGCACCTAGATTTTTGAAATTGGCATGGTTGATGCCTTGTGAGACCTCTTGAGAGTGCCTAGGAACCCTACAGTGGTATCAGAGCCTTAGGCGAAGTCTAGACGACATTTGAAATCTGAACGAACCCGAAACCCATTTTCCAAAATGCTCTCTGTCCATTTTTTAAAAATCTGGATTTTTCAATATTAAAAATATGCAGAAAATTAAGCAGGCTTTTTTATGAATTACTGTGAAAAACGGAGACCTAACTCCGTCACAACGCCGCGGAACCGCGGCCTGAGCCCACGTGGCGCGGCGGTTCCGCGGTCATATTGTTGACTCTTTGACTCCTCTTTGCACAGTAATGTTTATAATTAATTCCTGTGTTTTCTGGGTAATTTTAATATATTCTATGCAGTTGAGTTTTCTGGGGTTGTTTTGGGATTTCATGGATTCGATCGGATTGTCTAAACTTGTCTATATGTTTTCCGGATAAATTTTAGAATATGTTAAAAAGTTCGACCGGATATAAATACCCACTTTTTCCCCTGTCGGGAAATTTCCAAGTGTTGGATTTTTCCGTAGTTTAACGACGTTCTAAGTAGTGCAAGTAACGCGATGGACCCTCTAGAAGACAACAAACCTTAACTCGATTATGTGACCGTCTTGAACTGCCCTTTGAACCTTAGGGTTTGGGGCAGTACGGCGTGCCACATGTGAGGCGTTGGCTTGACCCTTCTACGGCTGGACCGTTGGTACTGAGGCACGAACTGAATGTTGTTAGACTTATTTCATGAGTTGATCTGTATCGGGAAAACTTGGGTGTTTGACTGTTCGATCGAAAAGTTTAACATTTTCTATTTATCTGGAATGGGATACAATAATTGGAATTCACAAGAAGTTATGAGATAACTGAATGAATGTTATAAACATAGCAGTTTAGTCTCACCTGATCGGTTGCCACGGAATTTTGATGTGATCAAAAGTCCGTCGCAATCACGTAGTGTACGCGGATACTCGCCGGGTAAACTTAATAGACAGCCTCGTTCCATAGCCCCGACCAAGTGACTGTAGGAGAACCCCATCGCCGAAAGCATCCGTCCGGGTGCTCGCGGTAGCGGTGTTCCGCCTTGGTGCACTTCGTCGACGGTATCGGGGGTGCGGCCGCCTACTAAAGTTTGCGAGGAGCATTCGATCAGGATATCGGGAATCTTGTTGAATTGCCCGACTTAATATTGAAAAGAGTTTTCGATTTTGAGACTAAAATGCGGGGTTTATAATTGTTAGGCATGCGATGTCTAAGTAATTCATTTGGTCAGGCATGCGATGTCTGAGGAGGTTGCGGATTCCAACTGTTGTAGTTTTACACTTTCTTTTCTGTGACCGTAAGTCTAATATGTGATATCGCCGGTTTCGTTGCTATATGTCAACGACAATTGGGATGCGCATATTTACTTACGTTGATGACATATGATGTTATGTGTTGCTGGATATGTTATATTGGATCGTCGTGTTTGAATAGCCGGGGGGTTTATGTGAGATGAGTGTTTTTCATTTTCATTCATGTAAAAACTTGTATGTAATATTCTTTTATTGGGGCACTTCCAGGTTGCGGAAGATGTCGCCCTTTGTATATTATTTACTTTTCCGCACTAGGATAGACCCAAGGAGGGGAGCACAAGTAACCGGGTTCTGGAGTCCAGTGGGAGACTAACTCGAGGAGTCGAGTCCGGGTCTCCTAACTCTAGAATTGGAAGGGTTGCTTGCCGCTCTCGTAGGGGTCTAGGGGTGTGGGTTTGGCTATTCATCACGACCATGGAATCCGTGTTTTATACTGGCTCGTATTGAAAACACGGACGTCCTAGTATATCCAATATCTCATATGATTCTTCTGCTGCGATATCTGTGATGTGATCATGTGATGTTCTGTGATGGATACTGTATATAGTATATATGATATATTATATAGACGTTACTTATGTTTTACACCCGCGCTAGCCCTGCCCCGCTCTGCCGTTAGTTACCTAACCTAACGGTGCATGAGGGGACATCGAGGCGAATGCGGATGGCATAAGTGTACGTCGTATTTATCTGTGATGTTTAGGTACTTAAATGATGGGACTTCATTAATGAGATTAATGAAATAAAAAGAAACCTAAGATGTTGTAGAATCGAATTTCAAAATAAAACAGGTAGCTACAGTTCTTGCTTTGCACAGCGGTATATATGATATATCCTGCACCTTATTCGATGAGGAAAGGACCGAGATCCCTTTACCAGGAATGACTCCTTTAGCAATAACTAGCAGATGCTACACACTCAGTTTGTCTTTTGATTGCTTTTAAGAGTTTTGCTTTGCACAGTGATATATATGATATATCCCGCACCTCATTCGACGAGGAAAGGACCGACGATCCCTTCACCGGGAGTGACTCCTTTAGCAAAACTAGAAAAGCTTCAAAAGCACTCCATTTCAAAATCATTTGATTCTACAAAGATATCAAGTTCATTACGCAATAGGTTTTCAGAAAAACCTGTCGTAGCCCTCCGTCATTTCAGATAAGTAGTAGTTAGTATTCGTGCTGTGTTTGTTGGCCTTTGTCAAGGCGCAGTGTGCGGTAGCTAACTGGTGCTTATCTGCTTATGCATATGATGCAGATTGGATTAGGGTAGTCGTGCGACCTTGTTGGCCTTTGTCAAGGGCCGTGCGGGTGGGTTTAATCCAATCAGGAAATGACGGGTTGAACTTGACTAGCATCCTATGGTTTGTTGGCCTCTGTCAAGGTCATAGGACGCTAGGGGCAAAATATTATCGGGAATTTCAAGTGTTGAAATTTGCAATGAGATTGCATACCTTCTATGAGATAGTTGGATCCCGATACCCGCTGCGAGTAAGAGTTACTCCTGGGAGAGTTTTACACATTACAATTAGCCGATCAAGTAGGTGTCTAGAAAGGTGTTAACGAGGTTACACCTCTGGGAAAACGAGGTTTACATTAATTAGGTTCGTGCGAAAGCACGGGGGACCTCCCTCAAAGTACCGACACTGGCCTGGCTGAAAGATTGGCGAACTTGTAGTTTGTAATTAATCCCGGCTAGTCTTTCCTTTTAGGGCATGAAGGAAGATTTGATAAAAAGCAGTGGGCGCCATCCTGATTAGATAAAATAATAACCAATCTATTCTTGCAAGAGCGCACGCTGAGTGTTTTCTTCTCTCTCTCTCCAGGTAGCGACCATATCATGCCTTAATCAAGATAATAATACGGAATATTGACCGAACCCGCTTGTTAAACTGAGCTGGGGAACGTTGGTCCCGCTCCACCTTATAATTGTTATAAGACAGAGCAGGAAATTGGGGATTACCAGAATTCCCGTGCCGCCCAAACGAAAAGAGTGCATGCTGATGCCTCATCTTCGGGTGTGTTCTTTATACAGAACTGTTTCTCTATTCTCTACATCCTGGGTATTTGATACCAGATCAGGATCCCAGATATGTAATCTGTTACATAGGGCTACAGAAAGGTAGAGGACGGAGAACGGGTGATAAGTTTCATGAGGCAGAAAACGGGGCAAGAGTTGCAGCCAAGTCTGTTGGTCACTGTCACCCTGTATTACCAATACATTGATTCTGAACGAATGTTATTAGATACCGAACCTGATATACAAAATCATATCAGTCTCTTTATCAGTAAAGAAATCATAAAATTTTGTATGGTTGGATTATGTTTTGAACATTTCCTATATCAAAAGTTGATCGGATTAGGCACGTTATCTAAAAGCATTGATGTTCTAAATCAAACTACAGTTCTTTAGTATACTGAACACACACAAGAGGAAGAGTTCAGAAATGAACGAATCCTTCTTGAGGTAATGTAGACTAGGTCATATCAATGCGACCCGACTAGCTAAAGTTACATATAGATGCAAATTTAAATTAGTTTGAATTTACATCTTGTGAAACTTGCCAGTCATGTCACAAAGATACGATGACCATAGCTCTATTTACTGGAAACAGAGGAAGAGTTGATGAACTCTTGGGATGATACATGTTGATGTATGTAAGGTCTCCTGTCTACACATGCCAAGACCGGTTCTTTGTACTTTATTACATTCTCTGATAATCTCTCAAGATTCAGACATGTGTTCCTGTTGAAACACAAGTCCGAACCTTTTGAGATATTCACAGAATATAAGTTAGAAGTAGAGAACCAATACGGGTATAAGTATTATGTCCTATGATGAGATCAGGGAGGAGAATACTTGTGCACGGAATTCCTGGACTTTTCTAAAGGAGAATGAGATTCTCTCTCAGCATTACTCCTCCGTATACACCATAGCACGATGGTATATCGGGGCGGAGCAATCACACCCTATATGATAAGGTGTGCTCTATGATGAGTACTACTGAGTTACCTATTTCCTTATGGGAGTTATGCACTTGAGAAGCTGCATACCTATTGAATAGGGTTCAAATCAAATCAGTTGCCTACCATTTCATATGTGATATGATAAGGGAAGAGCCCATGTCTTAAGCTAGTTAAGATTTGGGGTTGTCCGGCCTATATCTAAAAGCAAAATCCGGACAAGCTCAAGGCAAGATCTGTTATGTAGAACTGGAAATGTTCCAGCTATACAAACTGCAGCAGATGATTTGAAAGAACCAAAGGATTCAATAGTAACCAACGAACCTCAGCCTCTCCGCCGATCTAGTAGGGTTCCTCACCCACCTGAGAGATACTTCGGTTTCTCTATGACAGTGGGAGCGAGGATTGCATCATGAGATGATGACCCAACTAGTTTCGAGCTGGCCATCAGGGGTGGGACTCTGTAAGAATGGCTGGATGCTTAGCGATCTGAGATGGAATCCATGTACACCAACAAAGTATGGACTTTGGTTGCTATATCTGAAGGGTTAAATCCCCATCAGGAGCAAGTATATCTTGAGAAGATTACTTGGTGTAGATGGAAAAGTTGAGACTTTCAAAGCTAGACTTGTTAAAGCTTTTCGTCATCGACCAGGCGTGGATTATGATGAAACCTTTTCAAGTGGCTATGCTTAAGTCCATCCAGATCCTACTTGCCACGGCTACATACCATGACTACGATATCTGGCGATTGGGTGCCATGACTGCTTTTCTAAAATGATGTTTTAGAAGAGAACGTCTATAAGTACACAGCCAGAGGGCTTCTTAGACAGTGGGAGCAGCGGAAACGTGTGCAAGATGTTTTATAGGATAAAGCAGGCATCGCGGAGTTGGAACGTCTGTTTTGATGAATTAGTCAAAGAAGTTGACATCATCAAAATGGTAGATGAACCTTGTATAAACAAAAAGGTAGTAGGGAGTATGGTGACGATCCTCGTAGAGTACGTGGATGGCATACTCTTGATAGGGAAGGAGTTTCCTATGCTACGCTCGATCAATCTCCGCTTATCACAATGACTCTCCGCATAGGATCAATGTGATACCTACTAAATCCTGGATTTTGGATCTATGAGACAGATCTAAATGGATGTTAGGCTACTCACTAATTGTAGTGAGATGGTATCAGTTGATCCTGGGAATAATCACTGGAAGTGTTCCAGGGTGATAATGATGACTGAGTGTCAGTCACAGGCATTATCTTTACCCTCAGTAAAGGGACGGTATGTTGGAAGAGTTCTAAGCTAGATACCGTGACATACTAGACGATAAAGGCTGGATACATCGCTACTTAAGATGCTACCAAAGAGGCAGTCTGGGTGTATATTGGTTCATGAGATGAACTTTGTTCCTCCCATTGTGTGACAATGGAGTTGTGGCTTTTGCCAAGGAACGTCCGTCCCATCAGTGATCCAGACATATTCTAAGGCAGTATCACCTGATCATGGAGATGGTTAATCTCCAAGTAGATCGAGGTTAGGAGAGTAGACTCAGAGGACAACCCAGCGGATCTACTCACAAAGGCCTGTTCCCAGAGAGAGATTTTTATGGGATGGTTGAGTATGAGATACTACAACCACTGCTATCAGATGGCCCTAGTGCAAGTGGGAGATTGTTAGTTATATGTATGCCCTAGAGGCCATTACTATACATAGGATGTATATTGTAGTGGATGCTGGGACATATATAGGGAGGACTTTCTTGCTCGACATGATAGTATGCTATCTGGTTGCTCTTTACCTTAACGTGTATACTGATTGTCTCTCTGTTACATGTTGGTAAAGCCCTTAGGATGTGTACTTGACTACCTGGACTATGATGCGGATCATACTAGTGGGGACAGGCAGTCCATAAGTACATCCTTCAAAGTCCCTAGTCGTGGGTGTATCGAGATGGGGCATCGATATACCAGAGTAGACTAGCGTGTACCTTCTCGACCCATACAGATGGGCGATGGATGATCCCATATCCATCGGTGTTTGACATCAGAGATGATATACGGGTGCTCAGTAGAGACTGGGTACACTGGACGGACTCGCCGAGAACTCCCAGATGGTATTATACCTTACGTCAGATGGCAGTTCTCAGGTGACACTGGTACAGAGTAGTCTGTTGACCCGAGATCGTCATAGAGTCTTGTGTGGTTCCCACTGTGCTTTGATTTCCATCTTACCACGTCCAAGAGGGCGTGCAAAATGGTGGTTTTTGGGTACAGTCCCGAATCACATGAAGGCAATGAGCGATAGGAGGGGATTCGTCTCTCCCGTTATATGGAGTTGATGTTGCGCTGTGTTCGATTGGCTATAACAGGAAATCCCTGGCCAGGGTTGCTGAGATTTACTGGTAAGTGTTACCAGTAGTTTCTCGAATTGTTATAGACCTCATATCGACACGACTTATCGAGCTATTGGGGTCTGACGTTTACCACCCCTAGGCGAGATATGCGACATATCAGACGATCAGACCGGACTGTACGGTAAGTGTTACTGGTTGGATTCACAGGAGTGTGAGCGGGCTTGCTCGTCGATCTTCTGATCGCTCAATACCCGGGTGGCCGTTACGTTTAGCAGATCGCTTGCGGCTTGTGGGTGTTTGATATGATCATCACCTACTGCCAGCGTATTGACGAGTCTTTAGAGTCCTACACAGAGGTTTCCTGGCGCAAGCGAAACGAAATAGGAGCGCATATGAGATATGTGCGGGACCGAGAATCATGCGTGTATGTGATACCGTATTTCATTCTCGCGATAAATGTATCGATTGGTTATATGCGATATAACCTAGTTATCGAATCAAGTATTGATTCGATAAGCCGATGCATAGGATACTACTCGGCTATATGCGATATGACCGGATCGTTAAATCAAGTGTTGATTTAATGATTTAATGCATAATTATATATTTGATATATTACTTTGCATTAACTAGTATCGGTTCACTTTAAATGGATTTTCTCGCTCGGATGTGCACATTGTATATTTGATATAGTTTTGTGCACATGATTGTATCATGTTTGATGATGCATAGTTACTTGGTTTGTGTAAAGAATTAAACCATGGTTATTTAAATGGTTAGGGTTTTGGTTATCCTTATTCATTTATTTATCTTTTTCATTTATTCTTTTTGGAAATAAAATAATTGGCATAAGAGGATAATGGTGGCTTTCTTTGTTTGTTCATGAACTTTCATGAAGCTTTGACTTAGTTAACCATTCTTGTCTCTTGCTTAACCCTAACCATCATAACTTACCATGGTCTATTCTCTACAACTAACTAAGGTTAAGATTATGATAAGTTTCCATTTTTATTATTCTTTTGAGAATAACTTATCATAACACTTTTCATCTTCTTCTTCTTCTTCCTCACAAGAAGAAAGCTTTCTTCATCAACGGTGATTGATGTATTTGAGTGAGAAATCCAATTCTAAAGTGAACCCAACTCCTATTTCTTCATCCTCTATCTCTTGCCAAGTAGTATAGGTTGTTTCCTTCACAAGTTTTCATGGCTTGGTGAAGGTGGAGCTTGATCTAGCGATGCCTCGACGTAGATCATCTTCGGCATGGACATCGACGACCTAGCTCGCCTATTCTCCGATGAAGCCGACGCTAGAGCTCGGGAATTCACTAGGACAGCGAGGGGACTTCGTTGCGGAGCTATGGAGGTGGAGCACCGGATCTACAAAGGTTGTATTTCCGTTTCCTTTTTGTTAAGTTGTTAACTAGTTTTCATTTTCGCCTAGATTTCTAGCCAACGATCCGTAGTCGGGTTTCTCGGCACCTAGATTTTTGAAATTGGCATGGTTGATGCCTTGTGAGACCTCTTGAGAGTGCCTAGGAACCTTACAAATACATCCATATTATTATTTTGATTAAGGCATGGCACGGTTTCTACCATAAGAGAGAGAAAGAGAGAAGAAAACACTCAACGTATGCTCTTGCAAGATTAGATTGGTTATTATCTTATCTAATCAGGATGGCTCCCACTGTTTTTATCAAATCTTCTTTCAAACCCTAAAAGGTAAAACTAGCCGGGATTAATTACACCCTACAAGTTTGACAATCTTTCAGCCAGGCCAGTATCGGTACTTCGATGGAGGTTCTCCGTGCTTTCATACGGACCTAATTAAAATAAACCTCATTTTCCCAGGGGCGTAACCCTGCTAACACCTTTCTAGACACCTACTTTGATCGGCTAATTGTAATATGCAAAACTCTCCCAGGAGTAACTCTTACTCGCAGTGGGTATCGGGATCCAACTATCTCATAGAAGGTATGCAATCTCATTGCAAATTTCAACACTTGAAATTCCCGATAATATTTTGCCTTAAGAGATCTATGACCTTGACAAGGTCAACAAACCATAAATCAGAAATCAAGTTCAACCCGTACATTTCATGATTGAATTAAACCCACCCGCACGACCGTCGACAAGGTCAACAAGGCCGCATGACTACCCTAATCCAATCGCATCTCATGCTTTAGCAGATAAGCACTAATTAGCTACCATACACTACGCCTTGACAAAGTCAACAAACGCAGCACGAATACTAAATAGTCCTTATCTGAAATGACGGAGGGCTACGGCAGGTTTTTAAGAAAACCTTTTGCGTAATGAACTTGATATCATTGTAGAATTGAGTGATTTTGATAAGGAGTGGTTTAAGCCCCGCTTTTAAAATCAAGTTTTTCAAAATAAACCGGGTGTAGCATCTGCTAGCTTTTGCTAAATAGGTCACTCCCGGTGAAGGGATCTAGGCTCTTTCCTCATCGAATGAGGTGCTGGATGTTCATCAAGGAACACCACTATGCAAAGCAAGAACTAGAGCTACCAGTTTTGAAAATTTGATTCCACAACATCTTAGGTTTCATTCCTTCTCATTAATCTCATTAATGAAGTTCCATCATTTATGCTTCCTAAGCATTACAGATAAAGAAAGGAAAATAGAACGTACGCTTATGCCATCCGCATTCCCCATTATGTCCCGTTATGCACCGTTAGGTTACTTAACTAACGACATAGCGGCGGGACTAGCGCGGATGCAAAATATAAGCAACGTTTATTATATATCATATATATAATAATCACATTCGTCTCAGCATATAAACTGATTACATCACAGAATATCGCAGCAGAAGTCAACATATGAAATATTGGATATATTAGGAGTTCCGAGTTTTAAATTAAGCCAGTAAAAAACACGGATTCCATGGTCTTGATGAATAGCCAATCCTACATCCCTAGACCCCTTCGAGAGCGGCTAGCATCCCTCCCAATTCTAGAGTTAGGAGACCCGGTCTCGACTCCTTGAGATGGTCTCCCACTGGACCCCAGTACCCGGTTACTTGTGCTCCCCACCTTGGGTCTATCCTAATGAGGAAAAGTAAATAATATACATCAATGGTAATATCATCCTCAACCCGGAAGTGCCCCAATAAAAGAATATTACATACAAGTTTTTACATGAATGAAAATGAAAAACTCTCATCTCACGCAAAACCCCCCGTCTATTCAAACACGACGATCCAATATAACATATCACAGCAACACATAACATCACATGTCATCAACGTAAGTAAATATGCCTATCACAATTGTCGTTGACCTATAGCAATGAAACCGGCGATACACCACATATTACACTTACGGTCGCAGAAAAGAAAGTGAAAACTACAACAATTGGAATCCGCAACCACCTTAGACATCATAAACTCGAAATATCACATACTTCGGATTTCATGCCTAACCATATGAATTCCTTAGACATCAAAAACCCGGAATATCTCATATTCCGAATTTCATGCCTAAAATTATAAACCCCGCATTTCAGTCATGATATTGAAAACAATTTTCATTAACAAGTCGGGCAATTCAACTAGATTCCCGACAAGTAGATCGAATGCTCGTCGGAAACTTTAGTAGACGGCCGCACCCTCGATGTCGTCGACGAAGTGCACTTAGGCAGAACACCGCGGCCGCGAGCACCCGGACGGATGCTTTAGGCAACGGGGTTCTCCTGCAGTCACTTGGTCGGGGCTATGGGACGTGGCTATCTAGTAATGTTATCCGGCGAACATTCGCGTACTATACGAGATTGCGACGGAGTTTTGATCCGAATCAAAACCCCGTGGCAACCGATCAAATGAGACTAAATTGCTAGGTTTACAATATTCAAATTAGTTTTCACAAAAATAATTATTATGGATTCCAAATATTGTATCACATTCATATAAGCTTAGCAATGTTAAACTTTTCGATTGATCGATCAACCACCCAAAATTCTCAGAGGACCCAACACTTGAGTTAGATTCAAAAATTCTTAGATAGTGCCACAAGCACATACGGACCGGCACAAGAGAGCACGTCCTAAGCCTCACCAACGGTGCTGCGGACCCGTCGCCGAAAGCACCTTTTGTCCACGGTTCCACGGTCGTTAGGTCGAGTTAGGGGTTTGTTTTTCTTGGGGGTCTACACAATACCCTGCACAATTTTCTGAACATTTTTAAACCCAAAAATTCCAACTTTTGAAAAATTTCTAGAGAGCAATCTTGATGTGGTGTTTGATGTTCGTTCAAACTTTTTAACGTCATCTATGTTACCCGAAACGATGTTAAAATTACGAATACGAAATACTCTGAATTGCCTTTACAGAAGATAACATCACATGCAATTTTAGTAAAAACAAACAATACCTGAAACACCAAACCCCAGAGACTGGAGCACCAAACAAAAACGAAGCCCAAACACCAAACCAAAACCGGCCAGGCCGGTTTTTATCCAAGTTTCGCCTAGTCAAATCCGGTGGGTTGGGCTCGTTTTTCTCTGGTGTTCATATTACATCCCATGTAACATTCTGCACCTGTTTAAATAAAATTTAGAGAACCTTTTAAAAACGACAGAAACTAGGGATTTTGTTTTGAGGTTTCGGAATTGTTTCAGTTTCGTAATTCTACTAACATCGTCTAATTCTCTATCTTGGCTCTGATACCACTGCTGGGCTCCTTAGGAAAACTACTAGGTTTCGGAAGGCATCAACTATGCCATTTTATAAATTTTTAGTGTGCTAAATAACCCAAACCAAGGATCTAACTAGGGGATTAGGAGTAAGCTAGCATGTAATCAAACATTATATTAAGTGAATGAGAAATACAACCTTTGTAGACCGGTTCTTCACTTCTAAAGCTCCTTGTAGTAGTCCCTTCGCTCCAAGTAGTGATCTCCCGGACTCTAGTAAGGGTTCACATGGTGAAAGGAATAAGCTTGCTTGAAGTCTTCAAGGCCGAAGATGATCTATGTCGAGGAATCTCCAACTCAAGCTACCTCTTCACTAATTAGGAATTAGTGAAGCAAACAACCTAAACTAAATGGCTAGTCTAGTATAGGTTGATAAAGTTGGAATTTTTGTCACTTTAGAATAATTTTTCTCACTCTATTTCTTCCCCTCAAGAAAAGCTAGTGAGCTTTCTTGAGATGAAGAAGAAGAAGATAAAGATGTGAATAGAATGGCAACCATGGGTGAGAAAATATCATATATGTGTTAGTTATATGTATGCCCTAGAGGCCATTATTGTATATATGATATATATTATAGTGGATGCTTGGACATATATAGAGAGGACTTTCTTTCTCGACATGATAGTATGCTATCTGGTTACTCTTTGTCTTAACATATTGACTTGTATAAGTGATGATGTCTTGCTCTCACAAGTTGACAAAGCCCTTAGGATGTGTACTTGACTACTAGGACTATGATGGAGATCATATTAGTGGGGCCAAGGGTAGTCCACAAGTACACCCTATAATTGTTCCTAGTCAAGGGAGTATCGAGACAAGGCATCGATGCTCCAGAGTAGACTAGCGTATACGCTTCTTGACCCATATGATGGGCGATGGATGATTCCATATGTCATGCCCCGAAGGTACGGAACGTGACCGGCACTTAAACTACGAAACGTCTCAAGGCGCAGGGTAATCTAAGTAAGCCAAAGCCCATAAATCAAACCATGTAAGGAATTAGAGTGAAGGAAAACATATTTTAACGCAAGTGGTTTTAAAAAATAAGTGGCATTAAACGTTTAAAAGCAACATCATATTTTCCCGAAAATTTCGGCAGTCTCTCCTTTATAAATACTGCCCCCCAAATGGGTATAACACATGAAATAAATATAAACAAAGAATAAGGCATCCCCAAGAGGGAGCTAGCTCTTCGCCCATGGCGGAATCACAACCACATGCAATATGTATATCAAGAGTGCACAATAAGCATCAGAAAACAAGAAACAAGCAAATACCACGTCGGCTCAAGTGAGCATCGACACCAAACACCACAAATACAAGTCTCGAGTTTCACTGTCTAGTCAAATATAAAAGGGTGGATGGAGTATACTAGACACAATATAATGTACATGATGGAATAAAACTATCCTTGCAACCCACCTACGAGCAATGCTGCAAATCGAGCAAATGAAGCCAAAAGAGGAAGGATGCCTGCCGCTACTGTGCTGACGGGTCAACCTGCAAGATACTGTGGCACAAAGGGGGTGGGTTGCCAACTCGTGAGTATTAAGTAACATCTAATAAGGCTATCGTAAGCATGCACACAAATGCGTCTCAACCTACGCAAGCCGATATAATACAATGTACTAACATGTATGCGTAATCAACACGAGATCTGAATATGTTTAGTATGAGAAAAAATGTATTCTTATCCTAGTAAAACTTCTGTAATTTAACTGTAGTATCATCAATGAAATCAATAGAAATCCGTGTCAAGCGTCGACACAAAATATGAATATCTCAATGTCTCGATGTATCAATATCTCAATCTCTCGGGCTCCGGCAATCCGGACTAGCCCATATCATCAAATCTCGGGCTCCGGCAATCCGGACTGGCCCATATCATCAAATCCTAAGACTACGTCGGTATCCTCCGGATATCCGCCGCGTCAGTCACAAATAACCGGTCGATAGTGCTCCCCTGCCGGGCACAACGCCATTATCTGCGACCATCTTGCCCCGGGGTACCGCACCGGGTCCACCATGCACCCACAGACGGTTCCTCCTCCTCCTCGAATCGGGTGTATGATACCGCTCAAGAACCGAGAATCTCATGGTGGACAACGCATACATCATATCACGAGAAAACCGCAACTTGCATTTTTAAAATGATAATAGATTTATAACATTCTTGCGGTTTTCTCCAAAATCCAGAAATCTCATAAATACTGAAATACTCGAGAAGAATCACAATGCATGAACATGTAGGAATTGATGGATGTCTATGATATCAATAATATGAAATGCAATTTATTAGTAGAAAACCATGTATGAATGAAAATGAATTAAGGTATATATACGACTAGCAATCCTTCATATCAATCTTGATGAAATGAAAAATACAACTACCAGTTTAAGTATCATGATGATGCAAATGTCTTTGTACTGATCTAGCAAGTTCTAAAGTGTTCATGGCATAGCAATTACCAAAGGCATGTGTGTCCACATGAATAGTGCCCGTGCAGTATAAACCAATGGTAATGGTGCAAGTGTCCTATGAGATGATATCACATATATGTATGAAGATGATGCGATGCAACAAGATAGATAACTAGGAAGTACGCGTATAATGCAAGTACTAAAAGAAATTCTAACTATCGGGCGCCTTGCGCCATCCAGACGATTCCCCCGTAGATGTTTACATCAACTCACCGGGACGCCTCGGCTAATCTAATCCGATCACAGCCTTTCCTTTCCGTGCCGCGTCCGATGTCTCCGCGACCGACCCTAGAATCACAAAAAAATCAATATATAGAAAGCTAAACATTCGATAAAATGCGAAGGCAAAACGATGCGAAAGAATTAACGCCACGAGTAAAATTACGGGTGCACTTGGTGCACAAGACATGTAGGGTTACTAGGCACTATCACAAGGGTTTATAAGGCATCAACCATGCCGAATTTAAAATTTTCAAGTGCCGAACAACCTAAAGCAAGGATCTTTGCTAGATAATTAGGGTTAACAAAGCATGTAAACAACTTTATATCTAAGAGAGAGGGATTACAACCTTTGTAGTTCGTTCCTTTGCTTCATAAGCTCCGAGTAGTAGTCCCTTCGCCGCGATCCATGAACTTCCTGACTCTAGAGAGGCTCCACAAGCCGAATGGTCCATGCTTTCTTGAAGTCTTCCTTTTCGATGATGATCTACCTTGAAGAATCTTTAACTCAAGCTCTCACTTCTCTAATCAAGTATTAGTGAAGTGAACACCCTAATGTAAGTGGCTAGAATACATAAGGATGATGAAGTAGGAATTTAGCTCTCTTTTTATTTCATTTTCTCACACTTTTTCATCACTAACCCAAAAGCTAGAAAGCTTTTCAAGAGGAAGAAGAAGAAGAAATCTATTTGTGATGAATAATGAAATTCTTATCATGGTTACAAATCCAACCTTGGGTTAAGTATGAAGGTTTAACCCTTGTAGATAATTAACTACGGTAAAGGGTTTTGGTTGGGTTAAGAAATATCTACACAAAATATCAATCCAAAATATCTAAGCTTAAAACAAAATAAAGCTTCTAGAAGCTTCATGAAAAAGCTAACCAAAATCAAACCCTAAATATGTTTAATCTCCACAAATCATATTGCATTTGTAATCATAACTTGTTACAATATTATATATCACATATATAATATATTTTTGTAACAAAAGAAAATAATACAATTAACATATATCGCATATATATCAATGTATTAACCCGTGAGAAAATGAATCAATAAAGTGAGCTTATATTAGATAATGTAATGTAATATATCACATATATAATTATACATTAAATTATCGAATCAACACTTGATCCGACAATATGGCTATATCGCATATAACCGACTAATATAACATGTACCGATTCATCGAATCAACACTTGATCCGATGACCCGGCTATATCACATATACCCGGCCGATATCATGAGAATAGAATACGGTATCTCATATCGTATTATTCTCGGTCCCGCACATATCACATATGTGCTCCTACTCCGTTTTGCCTGAGCCAGAAAACCTCTGTGTAGGACTCTAAAGAATCGTCAATACGCCGGCAGTGGGTGATGATCATATCAAACACCCACAAGCTGCAAGCGGTCAGCTAAACGTAACAGCCACCCAGGTATTAAGTGATCAGAAGATCAACAAGAAAGCCTGTACATTCTTCTGTGTATCCAATCAGTAACACTACCGTATAGTCCGGTCTCTTCTTCTGATATGTTGCATATCTAGTCTAGAGGTGGTAAACGTAAGACCCCAGTAACCGATAAGTCGTGTCGATGTGAGGCTCATAACCAGTCGAGAAACTGCTGATAACACTTATCAGTAGCACTCTATATCAGCCCTGGCCAGGGACTTCCAGTTATAGCCAATCGAACACAGCACAACATCAACTCCCTATACCGGGAGAGACGAAACCCCTCCTATCGCTCATTGCCTCCATGTGATTTAGGACTGTACCTAAAAGCCACTGTTTTGCACGCCCTCTTGGACATGGTAAGGTAGAAATCAAAGCACAGTGGGAATCACATAAGACTCTATGACGATCTCGGGTCTACAGACTAACCTGTACGAATGTCACCGGAGAACCGCTATCTGACGATAGGTATATTACCATCTAGGAGTTCTCGGCGAGTCCGTTCAGTGTACCCAGTCTCCACTGAGCACCCGTACACCATCTTTGATGTCCAACACCAATGGATATGGGATCATCCATCGCCCATCATATGGGTCAAGATGCGTGTATGCTAGTCTACTCTGGAGTATCGATGCCCTGTCTCGATACACCCTCGACTAGGAACAGTTATAGGATGTACTCGTTGACGACCCTGGCCCCACTAGTATGATCTCATCATAGTCCCAGTAGTCGAGTACATATCCTAAGGGCTTTATCAACACGTGATCACAAAACAGTATTCGTTAACATGTTAAGATAAAGTGAAACCAGATAGCATACTATGATATCGAGAAAGAAAGTCCTCTGTATATATATCCAAGCATCCATTATAATATACATCACATGTACAACAATGGCCTCTAGGGCATACATATAACTAACAATCTCCCACTTGCACTAAGGCCCGCTGTTGTAGTATCTCATACCCAATATCCCGAAGAGTCTCTCAAATTGTATGTGAGGAATGGCCTTTGTGAGTGGATCCGCAGTGTTGTCCTTCGTATCAACTCTCCTGACCTCGATCTCCCAGCGATCAACTATCTCCCGGATCAGGTGATACCGCCTCAGAATATGTCTGGACTTCTGATGGGACCTGGGTTCCTTGGCCAAAGCCACAGCTCCATTGTTATCACAATACAGAGGTATTGGATACTCAATGGACTGAACCACACCAAGTTCAGTGATGAACTTCTTTATCCAGACAGCCTCTTTGGCAGCATCGTTGGCAGCGATGTATTCAGCCTCCATTGTCGAGTCTGCCACGGTTTCCTGTTTGGAACTCTTCCAACAAGCCGCCCCTCCATTTAGAGTAAAGACAAATCCTGAGTGCGACTTAGAGTCATCCTTATCACTCTGGAAGCTCGAATCGGTAAAGGACTCCACCTAAAGTTCTCTGTTACCATACACCATGAACATCTCTTTTGTCCTTCTCAAGTACTTGAGAATGTTCTTCACAGCTGTCCAGTGATTCCCTCCAGGATCTGCTTAATACCTACTCACTACACTTAGTGAGTATGCTACATTGGGTCTGGTACATAGCATCGCGTACATGATAGAGTCTACTGCCGAAGCATAGGGTATCCCTTCCATGCGAGCTCTCTCCAAATCAGTCTTGGGAGACATCTCTTTGGAGAGAGTGAGTCCTGAGATCGTGGGTAAATTACCACGCTTAGATTCTTCCATACTAAACCTCTTTAGTATGGTGTCAATGTACCTGGATTGGGACAATCCCAGTATCCGTCTAGATCTATCTCTATAGATCTTAATCCCTAAAATGCAGGAGGCATCACCTAGATCTTTCATTGAGAATCTATGTGATAAGAAGAGCTTGACCGATTGCAGCATAGGAATATCATTTCCTATCAAGAGTATGTCATCCACATACAATATGATGAAGACAACCTTACTCTCTGCCACCTTCTTGAATATACAAGGTTCATCTATGTTTTGATGAAATCAAACTCTTTGACTACAACATCAAAACAGATGTCCCAACTCCATGATGCCTTCTTTAATCCGTAGATGGATTTAAGCAGTTTGCACACCTTTCCGCTGCTCCCACTGTCTATGAAGCCCTCTAGCTGAGTCATGTACACGCACTCTTCTAAATCACCATTTAGAAAGGCGGTCTTAACATCCATTTGCCAGATTTCATAGTCATGGCATGCAGCAATGGCAAGTAAGATTCGGATGGACTTAAGCATAGCCACTGGAGAAAAGGTTTCGTCATAATCCACAACTGGTCGTTGACGAAAACCCTTTGCAACAAGTCTAGCTTTGAAAGTCTCAACTTTTCCATCTACACCAAGTTTCTTCTTAAAGATCCATTTTCTCCCAATGGGTTTTACCTCTTCAGGAGCAATTTCCAAACTCCATACTTTGTTGGTGTACATGGATTCCATCTCAGATCGCATTGCATCTAGCCATTTCACAGAGTCACCACTCGTGATGGCCTACTCAAAGCTAGTTGTGTCATCATCTTCCATGATGCAATCCTCGCTCCCACCATCGATGAGAAAACCGTAGTATCTCTCAGGTGGATGAGGAACCCTACTAGATCGGCGGAGAGACGGGGGTTCGTCGGGAACTACTGAATCCTCTGGTTCCACCAAATCTTCTGTCGTAGTTTGTGTTGCTGGAACTTCTTCCAGTTCTACCTCTTCGCCACAAATTTCCTTTGCAAGAAATTCCTTTTCTAAAAAGGTGGCATGTCGAGAAACAAACACCTTTTGTTCCTCAGTGTGGTAGAAGATATACTCTTGTGAGTTTTTGGGATATCCTACAAACTTACATAGGACAGACCTTGCCTCGAGTTTGTCCGGATTGTGCCTTTTGACATAGGCCGGCCAACCCCATATCTTAACATACTTAAGAGATGGTCTCTTCCTCTTCTATATCTCATATGGAGTGGTAGGCACTGATTTGGTAGGAACCATATTCAATAGGTGTATAAATGTCTCAAGCGCATACCCCTAGAAGAAAATAGGCAACTCAGCATTGCTCATCATAGAGCGCACCATATCTAATAGGGTGTGATTCCTCCGCTCCGATACACCGTTGTGCTGTGGTGTATAAGGAGGAGTAAGCTGAGAGAGAATCCCATTCTCTTTTAAATAGTCCAGAAACTCATTGGTCAAGTATTCTCCTCCTCGATCAGATCGAAGGATCTTAATACTTTTGCCCGTTTGGTTCTCTACTTCGTGCTTATATTCTCTGAATTTTTCAAAAGCTTCAGAGTTGTGTTTCAACAGGAACACATGTCCGTATCTTGAGAGATCGTCAGTGAATGTAATGAAGTAGGAAGAACCGTTCCTGGCATGTGTATACATGGGTTCACATACATCACTATATATCAGTACTAAGAGTTCCGTAACTCTTTCTCCGTGTCCACTAAATGGAGTTTTGGTCATTTTGCTTTTGAGACATGAATGGAAAGTTTCATAAGATGAAAATTCGAACGGATTCAATTATCCATCCTTATGTAACTTAGCAAGTCGTGTCGCATTGATATGACCAAGTCTACAATGCCACAAGAAGGATTCGTTCATTTCTGAATTTTTCCTCTTGTGTGTGTTCTGTATATTAAGAACTGTGTTTTGATTTAGAACGTATATGCCACTGTTTAACGAGCCTGATCCAATCAACTTTTGATTTAGGAAGATGTTCATAACATTATCCTATATTACAAAATTATATCCTTCTTTACTTAATAAAGAAACTGATATAATGTTGCATATCATGTTCGGTATATAATAGCATTCGTTCAGAATCAATGTATTACCACTTGGTAATACAAGGTGATATTCACCAACTGCTTT
Source organism: Agapanthus africanus (assembly GCA_030015575.1). NCBI lineage: Eukaryota > Viridiplantae > Streptophyta > Magnoliopsida > Asparagales > Amaryllidaceae > Agapanthus > Agapanthus africanus. Next base: position 238,815,847 of record CM057344.1, on the reverse strand, counting down.
GGCTGCAACATTTGCACCATTCCCTACTCTTACGGAATGATCACCTATTCCCAGTTCTCTACCTTTCTTTAGCCCTTGCAATATATTGCAGATGTAGGATCTTGATCCGGTATCTAATGCCCTGGATGTAGAATGAACTGAGAAACAGTTCTCGGTAACTAACACATCCGAAGAAGATACATCATCATGTTTATTCTTCGTTTGGGCGGCGTGTGAATTCTGGTATTCCCCTATTTCCTGTTCAGTCCTATAACAATTATAAGAAAGAACGGATCCAACGTTCCCCTGCTCAGTATAACAAGCGGGTTCGGTCAATACATCCATATTATTATCTTGATTAAGGCCTGACATGGTCGCTACCTGGAGAGAGAGAGAGAAGAAAACACTTTAGCGTGCTCTCTTGCAAGATTAGATTGGTTATTATCTTATCTAATCAGGATGTCTCCCACTGTTTTCATCAAATCTTCCTTCAAACCCTAAAAGGTAAGACTGGCCTGGATTAATTACACCTTATAAGTTCGCCAATCTTTCAGCCAGGCCAGTGTTGGTACTTTGAGGGAGGTTCCCCGTGCTTTCATACGGATCAAATTAAAATAAACCTCGTTGTCCCTGAGGCATAACCCCGTTAACACCTTTCTAGACACCTACTTGATCGGCTAACTGTCCTGTGTAAAATTCTCCCAGGAGTAACTCTTACTCGCAGTGGGTATCGGGATCCATCTATCTCATAGAAGGTATGCAATCTCATTGCAAATTTCAACACTTGAAATTCCCTATAATATTTTGCCCCAAGCATCCCATGACCTTGACGGAGGTCAACAAATCATAGGGTTCTAGTCAAGTTCAACCCGTCATTTCTTGATTGAATCAAACCCACTCGCACGACCCTTGACGGAGGTCAACAAGGACGTACGACTACCTTAATCCAATCTGCATCATATGCATAAACAGATAAATACTAGTTAGCTACCGCACACTACGCCTTGACGGAGGTCAACAAACGTAGCATGAATACTAAGTAGGACTTATCTGAAATGTAGGAGGGCTATGACAGGTTTTTCTGAAAACCTATTGCGTAATGAACTTGATATCGTTGTAGAAACAAGTGATTTTGAAAAGGAGTGTTTTTGAGGCTTTTCTATTTTCGCTAAAGAGGTCACTCCCGGTGAAGGGATCACGGCTCTTTCCTCATCGAATAAGGTGCAGGGTATATCATATATACCACTATGCAAAGCAAGAACTATAGAAGCAATCAAAAACTAAACCGCGAGTTTGTAGCATCTGCCAGTTTTGCTAAAGAGGTCACTCCCGGTGAAAGGATCTCGGCTCTTTCATCATCGAATAAGGTGCAGGATATATCATATATATTGCTATGCAAAGCAAAACTGTAGTTACCCTTTTTATAAAGTTTTGATTCTACAACATCTTTTAGGTTTCTTTTCTTTTATTAATCTCATTAATAAATCCCATCAATTGTGCTTCCTAAGCATCACAGAAGAAACGAAAGCTGTAATATTTATATATCATCATATATATATATTATAAGCATTCGTCTCAGACAGTAATATGATCTCATCATAGAACATTGCAGCAGAAGATAACATATGAAATATTGGATATATTTGGATGTCCGTGTTTTACATCGAGCCTGTATAAAACATGGATTCCATTGTCGCGATGAATAGCCAAACCCATATCCCTAGACCCCTGCGAGAGCAGCAAGCAACACTGCCAATTCTAGGGTTAAGAGACCCGGTCTCGACTCCGCGAAATGGCCTCCCACTGGACCCTAGAACCCGGTTACTTGTTGTCACGTCCCGAAAGTACGGAACATGACCGGCACTTAAACTACGAAACGTCTCGAGGCGTACGTAATCTAAGTAAACCGAAAACCCAGAAATTCAAACCAAGAAAAGTAGTAGAGTGAAGGAAAACCAATTTAAATCAAGTAGTTTTAATAGCATAGCCGAATTATGCGTTTTTAAAAAACATCAAATATTTCCTGAAAATTTCGGCAGAGTCTCCTTTGTAAATACTGGCCCCCAAACGGGATACAACATGAAAAGTATACGAAATCAATAAAAAGGCATCCCCAAGCGGGAGCTAGCTCTTCGTCAATCGACGTTCACAACCACCCAAGCAATATAATATACAACGCCAAGGGCGAGGATCAAAACTCAAAAGGAAACTCAAACAACAAGAATTCCACAGAAATATAACGCGCGACTCTAAGGTCGAATGAATAACATCTCTGGTCTCTATCTCAATAAATACATTTTTGGTTGATGGAACTTCTAGATACAACTGAATAATAATATACAATGTATAATGATGGGTACGATACAAATAAACCTACCTACTAGCAAGTCACCCGAAAGAAGCAGTGCCAGCAAAGCCGTAAAGAAACCTGTATGGCAAAACCTGCAAGAAACTGTGGCACAACGGGGGTGAGTTGCCAACTCGTGAGAAGAAAAACATCTACGAACAGAAATCGCATGAACAACGCAATCCTAGGTCAACGATCATAATATATCCTCAAATATATAACCAGCAGCCTATAACAATGGCTAGCGTAAATATCTAACCCAAGTGCAATCCCATGTGCCCGTGTCAGTGCCTCAGGTAGCAATGTATCACATGGATGATGTATGAATGCACGAAACAGAATGCATGTACTGAAGAAAACTACTTTCATAAATTAGTGAGATTTTCTTTATTTTTAAAACGAGGTATCATAATGAAATCAGCATAAACAGTGTCTAGCATCGACACAAAACGTAAATCCCAATGTCTCAAAGTCTCAGGCTCCGGCTATCCGGACTGGCCTGTATTATCAAATCTCTGTATCTCAATATCTCAGAATCTCTGTATCAATCTCAATATCTAGGGCGCCGTCAGTCCAGACCGGCCCCTACCATCAATCTCAAGACCACGACGGTATCCTCCAGATATCCGACGTGTCGGGTAAAATCACCGGTAGGTAGTGCTCCCCTGCCAGGCTCAACGTCAGCAACACGACCTTCTTGCCCCGGGGTACCTTACCGGGTCCACCATGTACCCGAAACGGTTCATCCAACTCCTCGAATCGGGTCTCAAAATCCATCAGCAAACTCATGGTGGACGACTCATACATCATGGGAAAACCGCACTTTTTCTTTAAAAAAAAGAGAAAGAAGTTTGTAAGTGTTTTGCGGTTTTCCCCGAAATCCAGGAAATCTAATGAAAATCCGAATCCAAGTCCTCAATAGCATGTAAACAGTGAATATGGACATAAAAATCCATGAATGCGGCATATCAATGAATAATAACATACATGAAGTAGCAAGTAATAACTACAATGTCTAAACTAGCATATAAGGCAAGTACACTAATATCATGTCTAAACTATTAGCTAACAACTTATGTCAAATGAAATAGTATTTTCTAAAGTGTTCGTGATATGGCAATTACCGATGAAGATGTGTGTGAGCCGGCAAGTAAGTGTACGTGGTACATACGCATCATCGGTAATGGTGATGGTGTCCTAACAGCATGATATCAATAATGAAATATGAATTACAATAAGTATGCGATGCGGAGCAACAGCAATAATATGCGGGAGCTGAATACTAGACACAACGATAACTAAACTGCATTACCCTAATATAAGTCCTACAATAGTGCCTTTGAAATAACACGAATCGCGGTGTTTTGAAAATAAGGGCTACGGTGTTTTTAAGAAAAGATACGTCTTTTGAAATATCCATAGAATCCCTTGACCTGTCTTTTAAAATACCCACGATTCGTTAGTTTGAAATAGGTAGGAGTCTAATCTAGTCTAACAACTACACTAAACTATACGGCTGAACTAACAAGCTGAACTACAGGTAAGGAAACCGCCTAGCATCTGAGTCGATACATATACATACCTGTATATATATAGTCGGTGATCCCGTCTCAATAATATCATATCCGATACCATAACTATAATCAGGCATCCCAAGTCAAGTGTGCGGATCCATCATCATTATATAGCTCGTACGTAAATCCGTCATACGGCATCCCCAAATCTGGGTACGGGTCAATATCACATTATTCATCTGGTATCCTCTTTATCCAAGATCATAATCTGGGTACTGATCTACGTCTAGTACGATACTAATATCACCTAAGTATGCATGCACGTATGTGAAAACTACGTCAAAGGACCCACTAAAATATCAGGTCGTATATCAAATACGAACCCTGTCATATCACCGATCTCACGGCCTCAAATCGAATCTCATCGACTCATCTCAAATCCCAAGTACTATCATCAATCCAGTATATGAACACATAGTCCCATACCCATGTGAACACGTAAATATATAATCACATATACGCACATGTAAAAGAAAGGATGTATGCAAGTATGTGCGTGTGTGTGTGTATAGGTGCAACCCCTACTCTAGGGTTTCGCAACTACACTAAACCAATCATAGAACACCCAAAAGTCCATCTTTATCATCAATAATCTCAACAATATAATCAATATATATGTGTGTATACGTATTCATATACATCACCACGAACTGCGGGGGTGCTATACGCCATCCACCCGACTTCTCCCCGTAGATATAAATCTACTCACCTGGTCCTTGCTCACCGGTGCCGACGTCGCCACGCGCTTGCTTGTCGTCTGAAAGTCCACATAGGGTACCTACATATCATAACGCACCGTATCGCATTATATCCGACTCATGACCAAAACGACACACGAATCCCACATAGGTCAAAACCTATGGTTGCTTTCACAATTCAACCCAAAAACCCTCGACGTCGGCGTACAAACGCCAAACCATTGAGAAAAACCCGAACACACTCATTTGCACATTCACAAACACTAATTATAATATGAAATAGGTTGCAATTCACAAAAACCTCAAACTCACTTAAAAAGCTATTTTTCCGAAAATCTAGCAAGCAAAATTAACCGTTTTAGTACAAAACTTGATATTTAAACAAACCTAGCGGCCACAATATCCACTAAATATTATAAATAAGTCATACAACCCTAATTAGATTTTTAATCTTATCAAGTTCATTAAACTCAAAAACTTAGTTTACAAATAGCTTAATTAGCAAAATTTTGATATAACAATTTGCAACTAGCTACAAGGTTTGGTTTTTAGCATTCCATTAACATGTTAAACTCCTCATGAAAACAATAATCATATGATAAAACCCTCACAATAGTTTTATCTCACATAAGAAAATATTTTACAAAACCTAGTTTGCACTAGAAATCGAAAAATTGCGCAATCATCGCGGATTTGCGACAAAATGGTCACAACAGTGCACAATCACCCAATCCACACTACTAGCTAGCTACAACACTCAAATTAACCCACATGAAAGGATTCAATTTCAATTTCTAACATCAACCCTTCTCTTGAATTTCATTACACAACCAACAACAACCAAATTAACACTTTAAAAGCCTATTTTAGCATAATCAAACTACAAATTAAACATTAGATTAGAATTATACCTCTCAAGTTTGAAACCCTAGATTCTCTAGCCTCCAAAGACACCTCCTTTCACCATGCTTTAAACCAATTTGAATGTTAGAAGAGGTAGAATAGGGATTAGCTTTGAATTAGTGAAGGAATTGTGGATTTTTTTGAAGTGTTTTGAGATGAAATTGAAGCAAAAGAGATGGAAATTTGGGGGGGGAGGGGGAAATGGGGCTGTTGCTGGTCATTTTCGGCCATGGGAGGAAGTGTGGAGTTGTGAGGGAATGGTGTGGAAAAAAAACTAAGTCAAAGCCCCTCCCAATTACCATAATACCCCACCTACATAAATGTATAAAAAAACCTTTATTTTAACCATTCTTTTCACATAAAAGAAGTAAAAAGGAGAGGGAAAGTGAGTGGGCTGCTGTTAGTGGTGGTGGGGCCGGCCATGAGTGGGTGAGGATGGGTGAGAGAGAGTACAAGAAAATTTCATGCAAAAAGAACCCCTCAAGTTACCAAATTGCAAGTTTTCGCTAATTTCACCAAAAAGCCTTTTTTCTTCAATAATTTCTAACACCGTTTGGCAGATTCATTTTGTTTCAAAAACAACATGTTAAAATTTCATTTAATGTGCCATGATGTACAAAATTTGTTTCAACTCATTCCAATTTGTAATTTTCCCTAATTAAATGTATTAGTGACGGCTTAAAATAATATTAAAAATAATTTTTTTTGGAAAATTTGAAATTTCGCCAGTGGTTCAATAAACATCAAATACTAGTAATTACATAGCTAGAATATGTATATTTAATTTTATAATAAATATATTTGTATTTTGACTTTTTACAGAAAACCCCCTTATTTTACCGATTTTCCGAAATTTCACCGAAACGATTTTCAAAACGTTACAATCTTCCCCCCTTAAAGAAATTTGGTCCCCGAATTTAAATTAAAACTCTCCCCAAATACGAAAACATCTAAGCAAAACCATTAAGTCGTCGGGGCTCCGAAATCATAACTACATAAAACAAATCGTAGCGCAGCACATGCGCATGAAAAATGAGCATATAACTCAAAATCAAAACTCCATCCAACATCCTGCAATCATCGGAGTCAAGGTGAAGACACGTATTCCAAATCCAAAGCAAAACCGATATGATATAATCTCGAAACTATACATGTAAATATCAACTCTATATATGTAAATATCTGAAGAAAATGCATGCTAAATCTTTTAAAGTCGCTGTGCAATGCGCATACACTGCACAGTGGTGGACGCCTCTTATAAGATGATAACCATATACGTATATATCTTTTGTTTAACTTGTACGTTCCGCCGTTTTTTTGAAAATAATTTAGAAAAGGGTTCCCTTATTTTTTTTAAACGTTTCGTGTCCTATCAGACACGTAGGTAAATACTGAGACTATAGCTCGCTTTTTGGAAATCCCTTTCGATAGCTATCAATGCATGCAAAATATATTCAGGTACTGTTCTCTGACTAGTCCTGCCCAGTACGAAAACCATAATAACATCATAAAAATGCACTACTCTATAAGAAATCAATCCCAAAATACGCATATGAATACTATGTGCGTCTGGTGCGCACGGAAATCAAAATCCATATATGTGTCAACATGTGCACAGAAACAAGATCCAAGTGCATCGGGTGTGCACGAAACATCTGTCATAGGCAACTTAGGTGCCTGACAGTAAAATCAGGTGCATCTGACAAGCACGAAGAATCTCGATTTAGTACATCTTGTGTGCATCAAAATCGCACCTCAAAACATGCGCCCAACATGCGCGAAAATCCAAATCTGGTGCATCCATCATGCACGAAATCATGAAATCCAATATCAAGCCCCGAACATGCGCAAAATCCAATCAGGTGCACAAGGTGCACAAAACAAATATCGAACAGCACAATCGAAATCGAAGTCCAGTGCATCTAAATGTACAACATACGTAACACTGCACTGCAATCATATATGAACTATACCGAGTGCAAAAACCAAATCGTGTGCGTACCTATGCACAAAATCAACTCAACTGTATGTAACCCATAAAATCATAAACATGCGAAACCAAGGCACGAAAATGATATCAAGTGCAACAACTGTGCAAAAATCGTAAATACTCAGTAGGTGCAACCATGGTACATGAAAACAAATATCATGAAATTCAATCATCAAAATCAGTCATGCGAATAGATCGTCCAAAATACTGAAATCAAATATGGCAGAATAGTCCCGCTCAAGCACATCCTCCAAGAATCTCTGGCCAACTGTCGTGGTCACTCATAGCATGTCTCGTCGACGATACTGAACTCTGACATGCCGGTGTGCATAACATGACCACTCCTGGGTCCAAATCTTCTCGTAATTTATTCCAGAAAGGTCCTATCGACATCTCTCCCAAATCTCGTCTCTGCCGAACTGTCCGGAAGTCATCGTCCCTTACTAGATCTGTTCTCGTTCCGGAACGGCTGCAAACTCATCGCGACTCCTTCTGGAAGGTATATCCAAGTACAATGCCTCGGTTTGCGTATCGCATCTCTGATGTCGGCGGAGTGGAACGTCGTCTCATCAAGACCTCGTACGAACCTCTTACTCCACTTTTCTCTGATGTCGACTGCTTCGGACTCGTCTCGTCGTGGCTGCATGGACTGAGCTCCTGCGGCTATCCTCGTATCTGGAGTCTCCCAAGAAATGCATCTCACCACCTAGCATCCGAATGAAGTCGAACCATCCGATCGATTCGTCAAAACCTCATAATCCCCCAAGAGCTCAACATCTTGGTACAGTTTAATAGTATCAAGTACGTACCACAGTATCGATGGTCCAGCCGTAGAAGGGCAAACCCAAGCCTCACTAATGGCACCGCGGAACTGCCGCAAACCCTAAGGTTCAAAGGCTTTCACACGGTCATAAGTCGAGTTAGGGTTTCATTCTTCTAGAGGGTCCATAGAATTGCATGCATGCCTTTCCGAATACTTTAAACTTGGAATAATAGGTTGCTGACATTCGATCGTCTCCGTCGACTCTCAACGTCTCCGCGTGAAGTCGTCTCTAGCTGGAATCAATCTATCTGATGACCTCGCATCGGGTAGCGAACGAACTACATGTCCTAGTCATTCATCCTCGGTGACTAGCGACCTCTTATCATCTCTTAGTACAACTCGTACTGCAATAGATCCAACATCTGGGGCCATATCTCGTCGTTCGCAGCAACAACTGGCTCACTCGTCTGCACGCTGAACGGTGCCTCAATCATCACGAATACGCAATACATCATCGGTCATCAAAATCTGGTTGGCCTCTATCAGTGGCGCAATCCTCTGGTGCTGATCTGCACGTCTGAGTAATCTCATACAGCGATCCATCCAACGCTCGTGGCGCAAAAACACAATAAAAAGACACATCTCTGCAATCGTGTGTCGCCGAAATTACGCCCTGGTCAGTCCTCGTCCGTAACAAGCTCGTGCTGACCGAAACTCTAGCCGTAGCTCTCCCTGCCCGTAATCGTGGTAGCAAAACCATAACTGGTACTGATGAGGCCAGATCATAGGAAGGAATATAATACTGTGCAAGGAAATGTACATCCTAAGGCTTCTTAAGCGGAATGGCATATCGTAAGTATGCCGCGGAACATACCCACGGTACGTCACTCTACTTTAGTCACCTATTCCATTAACCAAAGGTCATCCTACGCTCCGAAGGCAAAACCTAACGCTCTGATACCAACTTTGTCACGTCCCGAAAGTACGGAACATGACCGGCACTTAAACTACGAAACGTCTCGAGGCGTACGGAATCTAAGTAAACCGAAAACCCAGAAATCCAAACCAAGAAAAGTAGTAGAGTGAAGGAAAACCAATTTAAATCAAGTAGTTTTAATAGCATAGCCGAATTATGCGTTTTTAAAAAACATCAAATATTTCCTGAAAATTTCGGCAGAGTCTCCTTTGTAAATACTGGCCCCCAAACGGGATACAACATAAATAGTATACGAAATCAATAAAAAGGCATCCCCAAGCGGGAGCTAGCTCTTCGTCAATCGACGGTCACAACCACCCAAGCAATATAATATACAACGCCAAGGGCGAGGATCAAAACTCAAAAGGAAACTCAAACAACAAAAATTCCACAGAAATATAACGCGCGACTCTAAGGTCGAATGAATAACATCTCTGGTCTCTATCTCAATAAATACATTTTTGGTTGATGGAACTTCTAGATACAACTGAATAATAATATACAATGTATAATGATGGGTATGATACAAATAAACCCAGCTACTAGCAAGTCACCTGAAAGAAGCAGTGCCAGCAAAGCCGTAAAGAAACCTGTACGGCAAAACCTGCAAGAAACTGTGGCACAACGGGGGTGTGTTGCCAACTCGTGAGTAGAAAAACATCTACGAACAGAAATCGCATGAACAACGCAATTCTAGGTCAACGATCATAATATATCCTCAAATATATAACCAGCAGCCTATAATAATGGCTAGCGTAAATATCTAACCCAAGTGCAATCCCATGTGCCCGTGTCAGTGCCTCAGGTAGCAATGTATCACATAGATGATGTATGAATGCACGAAACAGAATGCATGTACTGAAGAAAACTACTTTCATAAATTAGTGAGATTTTCTGTATTTTTAAAACGAGGTATCATAATGAAATCAGCATAAACAGTGTCTAGCATCGACACAAAACGTAAATCCCAATGTCTCAAAGTCTCAGGCTCCGGCAATCCGGACTGGCCTGTATCATCAAATCTCTGTACCTCAATATCTCAGAATCTCTGTATCAATCTCACTATCTAGGGCGCCGTCAGTCCAGACCGGCCCCTACCATCAATCTCAAGACCACGACGGTATCCTCCGGATATCCGACGTGTCGGGTAAAATCACCGGTAGGTAGTGCTCCCATGCCAGGCTCAACGTCAGCAACACGACCTTCTTGCCCCGGAGTACCTTACCGGGTCCTCCATATACCTGAAACGGTTCATCCAACTCCTCGAATCGGGTCTCGGAATCCATCAGCAAACTCATGGTGGACGACTCATACATCATGGGAAAACCGCACTTTTTCTTAAAAAAAAGAGAAAGAAGTTTATAAGTGTTTTGCAGTTTTCCCCCAAATCTAGGAAATCTCATGAAAATCCGAATCCAAGTCCTCAATAGCATGTAAACAGTGAATATGGACATAAAAATCCATGAATGCGGCATATCAATGAATAACAACATGCATGAAGTAGCAAGTGATAACTACAATGTCTAAACTAGCATATAAGTCAAGTACACTAATATCATGTCCAAACTATTAGCTAACAACCTATGTCAAATGAAATAGTATTTTCTAAAGTGTTCGTGACATGGCAATTACCGATGAAGATGTGTGTGAGCCGACAAGTAAGTGTACGTGGTACATACGCATCATCGGTAATGGTGATGGTGTCCTAACAGCATGATATCAATAATGAAATATGAATTACAATAAGTATGAGATGCGGAGCAACAGCAATAATATGCGGGAGCTGAATACTAGACACAACGATAACTAAACTGCATTACCCTAATATAAGTCCTACAATAGTGCCTTTGAAATAACACGAATCGCGGTGTTTTGAAAATAAGGGCTACGGTGTTTTTAAGAAAAGATACGTCTTTTGAAATATCCATAGAATCCCTTGACCTGTCTTTTAAAATACCCACGATTCGTTAGTTTGAAATAGGTAGGAGTCTAATCTAGTCTAACAACTACACTAAACTATACGGCTGAACTAACAAGCTGAACTACAGGTAAGGAAACCGCCTAGCATCTGAGTCGATACATATACATACCTGTATATATATAGTCGGTGATCCCGCCTCAATAATATCATATCCGATACCATATCTATAATCAGACATCCCAAGTTAAGTGTGCGGATCCATCATCAATATATAGCTCGTACGTAAATCCGTCATACGGCATCCCCAAATCTGGGTACGGGTCAATATCACATTATTCATCTGGTATCCTCTTTATCCAAGATCATAATCTGGGTACAGATCTACGTCTAGTACGATACTAATATCACCTAAGTATGCATGCACGTGTGTGAAAACTACGTCAAAGGACCCACTAAAATATCAGGTCGTATATCAAATACGAACCCTGTCATATCACCGATCTCACGGCCTCAAATCGAATCTCATCGACTCATCTCAAATCCCAAGTACTATCATCAATCCAGTATATGAACACATAGTCCCATACCCATGTGAACACTTAAATATATAATCCCATATACACACATGTAAAAGAAAGGATGTATGCAAGTATGTGCGTGTGTGTGTGTATAGGTGCAACCCCTACTCTAGGGTTTCGCAACTACACTAAACCAATCACAGAACACCCAAAAGTCCATCTTTATCATCAATAATCTCAACAATATAATCAATATATATGTGTGTATACGTATTCGTATACATCACCACGAACTGCGGGGGTGCTATACGCCATCCACCCGACTTCTCCCCGTAGATATAAATCTACTCACCTGGTCCTTGCTCACCGGTGCCGACGTCGCCACGCGCTTGCTTGTCGTCTCAAATTCCACATGGGGTACCTACATATCATAACGCACCGTATCGCATTATATCCGACTCATGACCAAAACGACACACGAATCCCACATAGGTCAAAACCTATGGTTGCTTTCACAATTCAACCCAAAAACCCTCGACGTCGGCGTACAAACGCCAAACTATTGAGAAAAACCCAAACACACTCATTTGCACATTCACAAACACTAATTATAATATGAAATAGGTTGCAATTCACAAAAACCTCAAACTCACTTAAAAAGCTATTTTTCCGAAAATCTAGCAAGCAAAATTAACCGTTTTAGTACAAAACATGATATTTAAACAAATCTAGCGGCCATAATATCCACTAAATATTATAAATAAGTCATACAACCCTAATTAGATTTTTAATCTTATCAAGTTCATTAAACTCAAAAACTTAGTTTACAAATAGCTTAATTAGCAAAATTTTGAAATAACAATTTGCAACTAGCTACAAGGTTTGGTTTTTAGCATTCCATTAACATGTTAAACTCCTCATGAAAACAATAATCATATGATAAAACCCTCACAATAGTTTTATCTCACATAAGAAAATATTTTACAAAACCTAGTTTGCACTAGAAATCGAAAAATTGCGCAATCATCGCGGACTTGCGACAAAATGGTCACAACAGTGCACAATCACCCAATCCACACTACTAGCTAGCTACAACACTCAAATTAACCCACATGAAAGGATTCAATTTCAATTTCTAACATCAACCCTTCTCTTGAATTTCATTACACAACCAACAACAACCAAATTAACACTTTAAAAGCCTATTTTAGCATAATCAAACTACAAATTAAACATTAGATTAGAATTATACCTCTCAAGTTTGAAACCCTAGATTCTCTAGCCTCCAAAGACACCTCCTTTCACCATGCTTTAAACCAATTTGAATGTTAGAAGAGGTAGAATAGGGATTAGCTTTGAATTAGTGAAGGAATTGTGGATTTTTTTGAAGTGTTTTGAGATGAAATTGAAGCAAAAGAGATGGAAATTTGGGGGAAAAAATGGGGCTGTTGCTGGTCATTTTTGGCCATGGGAGGAAGTGGGGATCTGTGATGGAATGGTGTGGAAAAAAAACTAAGTCAAAGCCCCTCCCAATTACCATAATACCCCCACCTACATAAATATATATAAAAACCTTTATTTTAACCATTCTTTTCACATAAAAGAAGTAAAAAGGAGAGGGAAAATGAGTGGGCTGCTGTTGGTGGTGGTGGGGCCGGCCATGAGTGGGTGAGGATGGGTGAGAGAGAGTACAAGAAAATTTCATGCAAAAAGAACCCCTCAAGTTACCAAATTGCAAGTTTTCGCTAATTTCACCAAAAAGCCTTTTTTCTTCAATAATTTCTAACACCGTTTGGCAGATTCATTTTGTTTCAAAAACAACATGTTAAAATTTCATTTAATGTGCCATGATGCACAAAATTTGTTTCAACTCATTCCAATTTGTAATTTTCCCTAATTAAATGTATTAGTGACGGCTTAAAATAATATTAAAAATAATTTTTTTCGGAAAATTTGAAATTTTGCCAGTGGTTCAATAAACATCAAATACTAGTAATTACATAGCTAGAATATGTATATTTAATTTTATAATAAAGATATTTGTATTTTGACTTTTTACAGAAAACCCCCTTATTTTACCGATTTTCCGAAATTTCACCGAAACGATTTTCAAAACGTTACACTTGTGCTCCCCTCCTTGGGTCTATCCTAATGCAGAAAAGCAAATAATATACAATGGTGACATCATCTTCAACCCGGAAGTGCCCCAATAAAAGAATATTACATACAAATGAATTTTACATGAATGAAAATTAAAACCCTCATCTCACATAAAACCCCCGGCTATTCAGAACACGACGATCCAATATAACATATCACAACAACACATAATATCTCATATCTTCAACGTAAGCAAGTATGCGTATCCCGATTGTCGTTGATGTATAGCAACGAAGCCGACGATACACCACATACCGCGCTTACGGTCACAGAAAAGAAAGTGTAAAACTACAACATTTGGAATCCACAAACACTTTAGACATCTTAAATCCGAAATATCACATACTTCGCATTTCATGCCTAACTATATAAATTCCACATATTGTATCATATTCCAGATAAATAGACAATGTTAAACTTTCCGATCGAATAATCAAATACCCAAGATTTCCCAAATAGCTCAACACTTGAGCGGAGTTCAAGAAACCCAGAACATGTCACTGCCCCAATGAACCAGCCGTAGAAGGGTCAAACCAACGCCTCACATGTGGCAATGCTAAACTACCACAAACTCTAGGGTTCAGTGGCAGTTTTGACGGTCACATAATCGAGTTAAGGTAACGTTCTTCTAGAGGGTCCACAGATACGTTTGCATGATTTTCTGAAAGTTTTAAACTCGGGAAAAATTCAACACTTGAAAGTTTCCCGTCATGGGGAAAAATGAGTTATTGATATCCGTTCGAACATTTTAACATGTTCTAAATTACCCGTTAAACTAAACGATGTTAAACTTTCCGATCGAACAAACGAATTCTAAAGATCTCCAGAAAACTCAACACTTGAGTAATATTAAAAAAATCCCCAGAAGCATAACGTAATACCTACGGATCACCTGTTGAAGTAAGATCCCTGAATCCTCAGGTTCGGCCGCGGAACCGCTGCCAATAGCAAGGTTTGGCCGTGGTTCCGCGGTGGATTGATGGACTTAGGGAATCGTACTTCACAGATATCCATACAATCACCTGCTTAATTTTCTGTGTATTTTTAATACGGAAAAAACCATTTTTTAAAAAAATTTCCAGAGAGGGGGTCAAATATGATGCTTCGTGGTTCGATCAGACTTTTAACTTCGTCTACACGTCGCCTAATGCTCTAGATAGGCTCTGATACTACTGTAGGATTACTAGGCACTATCACAAGGGTCTATAAGGCATCAACCATGCCGAATTTAAAATTTTCAAGTGCCGAACAACCTAAAGCGAGGATCTTTGCTAGATAATTAGGGTTAACAAAGCATGTAAACAACTTTACATCTAAGAGAGAGGGATTACAACCTTTGTAGTCCATTCCTTCGCTTCATAAGCTCCGAGTAGTAGTCCCTTCGCCGCGATCCATGAACTTCCGGACTCTAGAGAGGCTCCACAAGCCGAATGGTCCATGCTTTCTTGAAGTCTTCCTTTTCGAAGATGATCTACCTTGAAGAATTTTAACTCAAGCTTTCACTTCTCTAATCAAGTATTAATGAAGTGAACACCCTAATCTAAGTGGCTAGAATAGATAAGGATGATGAAGTTGGAATTTAGCTCTCTTTTTATTTCATTTTCTCACACTTATTCATCACTAACCCAAAAGCTAGAAAGCTTTTCAAGAGGAGGAAGAAGAAGAAATCTATTTGTGATGAATAATGAAAGTCTTATCATGGTTACAAATCCAACCTTGGGTTAAGTATAAAGGCTTAACCCTTGTAGAGAATTAACTAGGGTAAAGTGTTTGGGTTGGGTTAAGAAATATCTACAAAAAATATAAATCCAAAATATCTAAGCTTAAAACAAAATAAAGCTTCTAGAAGCTTCATGAAAAAGCTAACCCAAATCAAACCCTAACTATGTTTAATCTCCACAAATCATGTTGCATTTGTAATCATAACTTGTTACAATATTATATATCACATATATATAATATATTTTTGTAAAAAAGGAAAATAATACAATTAACATATATCGCATATATATCAATGTATTATCCGGTGAGAAAATGAATCAATAAAGTGAGCTTATATTAGATAATGTAATGTAATATATCACATATATAATTAGACATTAAATTATTGAATCAATACTTGATCCAACAACCCGGCTATATCGCATATAACCGACTAATATAGCATGTACCGATTCATCGAATCAACACTTGATCCGATGACCCGGCTATATCACATATACCCGGCCGATATCATATATCACAAGAATAGAATACGGTATCTCATATCGTATTATTCTCGGTCCTGCACATATCACATATGTGCTCCTACTCCGTTTTGCCTGAGCCAGGAAACCTCTGTGTA
The DNA here is from genome assembly GCA_030015575.1 of Agapanthus africanus. Taxonomy (NCBI): domain Eukaryota; kingdom Viridiplantae; phylum Streptophyta; class Magnoliopsida; order Asparagales; family Amaryllidaceae; genus Agapanthus; species Agapanthus africanus. Next base: position 238,799,674 of record CM057344.1, on the reverse strand, counting down.
GGACTTTAAAGAATCGTCAATACGCCGGCAGTTGGTGATGATCATATCAAACACCCACAAGCTGCAAGCGGTCAGCTAAACGTAATAGCCACCCAGGTATTGAGCGATCAGAAGATCAACAAGCAAGCCTGTACATTCTCCTGTGTATCCAATCAGTAACACTACCGTACAGTCCGGTCTCTTCGTCGGATATGTTGCATATCTAGTCTAGGGGTGGTAAACGTCAGACCCCAGTAACCGATAAGTCGTGTCAATGTGAGGGTAATAACAAGTCGAGAAACTACTGATAACACTTTGTTAGGTCCACGTTACCTCTCCCGGTACTTTCGGGGTTGCGGAAACGGTAAAACAAAATTTTTTCTGGACTTGGCAACATGGACCGTAAAAGCCGGATCTTTACTAAACAATACACTAGCATCCTAACTAGAGATTAATCTACTCGGTTAGGGGTTATACCTCAACTTGAACTCCTTCTCTTCTTGTTGTTCTTCTCTTGTTGTTGTTCTTCTCTTTGCTTTCTCGATGGTTGATCCGGACTTTGGTCACCTCCGCGGCCTCCTTGAGTCGAAGACGATCCACCCGAGAGATGTACACCGAGCTCCACCTCGAGCCGAGGTAACTAAGGCAAGGAGATTGCTAATCTAGAAGCCCTAGGTTGTGTAGAAGTGGTAGATGAATGGTTTTGTCTTTGTGGGATCTTTATCTCTCAACACATGAGATCAAAAGATAAATCAAGAGGAGGAAGAAGGAGGAGCTAGCTAACAACCATGGAGCTTCTCATTCCAAGAGAGGGAATGAGAATGAGCAAATGAAAAACTTAACCAAGAGAAAACACAACCATGGTTGCAATAATGCAAAAACATTATCATTACTAATCCCATCAAGATAAAGTTGATGGCTACAAATGACATGACCATTATCATCACAAAAGAAAAAGAAAACCAAAGAATACTTTAGATCTTTCAAGAAGATCCTAGTCAACTTTGGTCAAATGGTCAACAAAGTCAAGATGGTCAAATGGTCAACGTAATTAGCCATAACATAATTATTAATGAAAGGATTAGTAAATAATGTCCCCGGCTCATAATGGTTTTGACCAAACGAACTGTCAAAACCCTAATGAGCCTGCCACATAACGGTTTTGGCCGAACCAACTGCCAAAACCCTAATGAGGCACCTCCTCCTTCATCGCTCCGGAAAACTGTGCATACACACCTGCATCCGTATTCCGTAGAATGCGGATGCACAGAAGACAAAACAAATCCATCCGTGCAATACTAGGATCCGGCTTAAACCAAAGCCCACTAGTATTGCCTGCCCGAACACCACACGCACACAAGTGTACGTAAGTGATCGCAGCCCTGCCGTAAAACCATACGGCCTCTACACGTTTCGCTCAGTGCAGGGAAACTCTCTGTGTGGGACTCTAAAGACTCGACACTATGCTGGCAGTGGGTTTAACCACAGACCGCAAGCGGCACTAGCTGTACGTTACGGTTCCCAGGTAGATGTCGATAAGAAGGCCGATGAGGTAAACCCATCCGAACTCCTACTGAGCCTGTATGTGACAATCTCCGTACAGTCAGGTCTGTTCGTCTGATACATCGCATGTCGGGCCTAGGGGGGCGGTAAACGTCAGTCCCCTAAAAGTGGTACAAGTCGTGTCGGAGTGAAGCCCAATACACCCTGAGATAACACTGGAAACCCACCAGTATATCTCACTTGCCCTGGCCAGGGACTACTCGTGTAATGGCTCTCCTAGACACAGCGCGATGTCAACCCCCAATACCGGGAGAGACGAATCCTGTCTAACCGTCACTGCCTCCAAGTGCTTCGGGACTGCACCCAACTACTACCTGTTTGCACGACTCAGTAGAGCCGTGGTAGGGTAGTAATCAAAGAACAGTGGGAACACACTCGAGGCGAAGTGACAGTGTCAAGTCAGCGGACTAAGCTGTACTCATGTCACCTGGGAACTGATAACTGACGATAGGTATAATACCAACCATCAGTTCCCGACGAGTCCTGTCCAGTGTACTCGTAACCTAACGAGCACCCGTATACTATCTCAAGTACGACGTACTGACGGCTGTGGGACAGACCGTCTCCCATGCTGGGATGAGAAGCGCATACGCTAGTCTACTCCGGAGTATCGATGCCCTATCTCGATACTCCCACGACTAGGGACGTGTATAAGGATGTGCTTGTAGATTACCCAGCCCCCACGAGTGTGATCGCCATCACAACGCCGGTAATCAAGCAAAGATCCTAAGGGCTCTACTAATGCGTATAGGTGATATAATAAATAAATACACATGTACACATTAAAGCAGAGATAAACCAAGTAGCATACTACTATATTGAGCAAGATTGTCTGTACAACTGTGAATATCCCAAGCTTCCATTAAGTAATATACATACTAGTATGATACAGTAATGGCCTCTAGGGCATATACACTAACAATCTCCCACTTGCACTAAGGCCATGTACTGGCGTATCGAAGACCTATCATCTCGATCAGCCGCTCGAACTGAGTCTGGGATAAGGCCTTCGTGAATGGGTCCGCTGTGTTGTCCTTTGTGCCCACTCTCCGCACCTCGATCTCCTGGCGATCAATGATCTCCCTGATCAGGTGATACCGCCTTAAGATGTGCCTGGATTTCTGATGGGACCTTGGTTCCTTCGCTAAAGCTTTAGCCCCCTTATTATCGCAATACAAAGGTATTGGGTCAACAATGGACGGAACCACCTGAAGTTCACTAATGAACTTCTTTATCCAGACCGCCTCTTTTGCGGCATCGCTTGCAGCAATGTATTCAGCCTCCATCGTCTAGTCTGCGACGGTATCCTGTTTGGAACTCCTCCAACATACCGCCCCTCCGTTGAGGGTAAACACAAAACCCGAGACAGACTTGCTGTCATCTTTGTCACTCTGGAAGCTTGAATCGGTAAAGGACTCGACCCTGAGGTCTCCATTACCGTAAACCAAGAACATCTCCTTAGTCCTTCTCAGGTACTTGAGAATGTTCTTCACTGCTGTCCAGTGGTCCTCTCCTGGGTCTGACTGATACCGGCTTACCGCGCTCAGCGCGTAAGCTACATCTGGTCTTGTACATAGCATCGCATACATTATAGATCCTACCGCCGAAGCGTAGGGTATAGTGCTCATGCGAACCCTCTCCTCGTCAGTCTTAGGAGACATCTTCTTGGAGAGGGTAATTCCGTGCAATGCGGGTATGTTACCGCGCTTGGAACCCTCCATACTAAATCTCTTTAGTACGGTCTCTATGTACCTGGACTGCGAAAGTCCCAATAGTTTCTTGGATCTATCTCTATAGATCTTGATCCCCAGAATGTACGAGGCATCACCCAGGTCCTTCATGGAGAACCGTTGTGACAAAAATAGCTTGACCGATTGTAGCATAGGAATGTCATTTCCTATCAAAAGAATGTCGTCTACGTACAAGACTAGGAATCCGACAGTTCGTCCTACAATCTTCTTATAGACACAAGATTCATCCTCGTTCTTGATGAAATCAAATTCCTTGATTTCCTCATCAAAACAGATGTTCCAGCTCCGCGATGCCTGCTTTAATCCATAAATGGATTTAAGCAACTTGCACACCTTCCCGCTGCTCCCACTGTCTACGAAACCTTCTGGTTGATCCATATAAATGCACTCTTCCAAACAACCGTTTAGGAAAGCTGTTTTTACATCCATCTGCCAGATTTCATAGTCATGGAAGGCAGCAATGGCAAGTAGGATCCGAATGGATTTGAGCATAGCCACCGGAGAAAAAGTTTCATCATAGTCCAAACCAGGTCTTTGACGAAAACCTTTTGCAACGAGTCTAGCTTTATAGGTTTCCACCTGCCCATCTACACCAAGTTTTCTTTTGTAGATCCATTTGCATCCAACGGGTTTTACCCAAGGTGGAGCAATATCCAAAGTCCACACTTTATTGGCGTACATGGACTCCATTTCGGATTGCATTGCTTCCTGCCACTTATCAGAGTCCCTACTGATAATGGCCTGCCTGAAACTGGTAGGGTCATCTTCTTCCAAGATACAATCCTCTCGATCCCCGTCTATGAGAAAACTGTAGTATCTCTCGGGCGGATGAGAAATCCTACCAGATCTGCGGAGTGGCTGAGGTTCGTTTGGGGTTATTGAATCTAGCGGTTCCTCCAAATTTTCAGTTACATTTTGTGGTTGCTGAATTTCTTCCAGTTCTACCGAACTCCCACTAGTTTCTTTTGCAAGAAACTCCCTTTCTAAAAAGGTAGCGTGGCGAGATACAAACACCTTCTGTTCCTCAGTATGGTAGAACAGATATCCTAGTGAGTCTTTAGGATATCCCACAAATTTACACAGAACTGACCGTGCCTCTAGCTTGTCCGGTTTCTGTGTTTTCACATAGGCCGGACAACCCCATATCTTAAATCGCTTAAGATACGGATTTCTTCCACTCCATATTTCATATGGAGTCTTAGGCACTGATTTGCATGGAACATAATTCAATAGGTATGCCGCTGTCTGAAGCGCATATCCCCAAAATGAAAGAGGCAACTCAGCACTACTCATCATGGAGCGAACCATATCCAATAGGGTACGATTCCTCCGCTCCGAAACACCGTTGTGCTGTGGTGTATAAGGAGGAGTAAGCTGAGAGAGAATACCATTCTCTTTTAAGTAATCTAGGAATTCCGTGCTTAAGTACTCCCCTCCTCTACAGACCGGAGGATCTTGATACTTTTGCCAATCTGGTTCTCTACTTCCTTTCTGAATTCCTAGAATTTCTCAAAAGCTTCAGATTTGTGTTTCATCAGATACACATATCCGAACCTAGAGAGATCGTCAGTGAATGTGATGAAGTAGGGGAACCCACCCCTTGCATGTGTAGACATCGGACCACATACATCACTGTGTATGAGTCCTAAGAGCTCTGCTGCTCTTTCACCATGTCCGGTGAACGGAGATTTGGTCATCTTCCCTTTGAGACAGGACTGACAAGTTTCATAAGATGAAAACTCGAACGCATTCAAGAGTCCATCTTTATGCAACTTACTCATTCTTTTCTCTCCGATATGACCAAGTCTACAATGCCACAAGTAGGATTCATTCGTATCTGAATTCTTCCTCTTGCGTGTGTTTTGTATATTGAGAACTGTATTCTGATTTAGAACGTAGATACCATTACACAGTGTACCCTCTGCAACCAGTACCTTATAAAGGTAAATGTTCATGATATTCTTGTCAAGAACAAAGTTATATCCATCTTTATCGAGTAAAGAAACTGATATGATGTTGCAAACCATGGAGGGTACATAGTAGCAATCGTTCAAAATTATAGTCTTGCCATTTGGCAATACTAGGTGATATTCACCGACGGCTGCCGCATTAACTTGTGCTCCGTTCGCTACTCTGAGCGACATATCACCCGGTGCAACTTTCCTACTTTTTCTCAGTCCCTGCAATAAATTTCAGATATGAGATCCTGATCCGGTATCAAGTACCTAGGAGGTAGGGCTGACCGTAAAACAGTTCTTAATTACAAGAACACCTGAAGTAGATGCAAAACCATGCTTCTTCTTCAACTGGGTGTCCTGGAAATCCATACAATCCCCTTTCCCATTCTCATACTCATGACTGTTGTAACAAGTTAGAGCTGAACCAACGTTCCCCAGCCCCGAATAAGAATTCGGATCGGTCAAGCGATACATTTTATTATCTTGATTAGGGCGTGAAAAGGTTGCTGCCTGGAGAGAGAGAAAAGAAACACTCAGCGTATGCTCTTGCAAGATTAGATTGGTTTATTAGTTTATCTAACCAGGATGTCTCCCACTGTTTCCTCAAATTCATCTTAAAACCTTTTTTAAAAGAAGAACTAGTCAGGATTTAATTCACGTCACAATACTTGCTTAACCTTTCAGCCAGGCTAGTGTCGGTACTTCGAGGGAGGTTTTCCAACGCTTTCGCGAAGTTCCTTAATTTAAGAACCTCTTTTCCCTGGGGGCGTAACCCCGCTAACACCTTTCTAGACACCTACTAGGTTTATAGCATTGATTGTTAAGTGAAATGATCTCCCGAGAGTAATCCAACTCATCAGCGGGATCGGGATCCAACTATCACTGTGTGATGACCTAGATGGAATCCACTCTAGTCACCACACTCCAGAAGGTATGCTAAATCTGCAAGTTTCAGTACTTTTGAAACTCCCGATGTGGTTTTTGCCCCTAGGACCCAAGTGATCTTGACGGAGTCAACAAATCAAAGAGTCCAAGTCAAGTTCAACCTGTCATTATCTGGATTGCATTAAACCCACCCGCATAAGCCTTGACGGAGTCAACAAGGTTATACGACTGTCCTAATCAATCCCATATACCGATACAAACAAGCAGCACTTAGCTACCGTACACTACGTCTTGACGGAGTCAACAAACGCAGCACGAATACTATGTGTTACATGTAAGAAATGACGGAGGGCTACGGCTGGGTTTTTGGCGAAAAACCCGTTAACGTAATGAACTTGATATCGTTGAAGGAACCTGGTAATCCTTTTGAAAATATAGTGGCGAAAACTTTTGCTAAAGAGGTCACTCCCTGTGAAGGGATCTCGGCTCTTTCCTCGTCGAATGAGGTGCAGGATATTCCAAACTAAATACCTCGATGCAAAGCAAGAATAATCGACTATAGTGAAGTTATTACCCTGACGCAAACTTTTGTCCAAGGGGTCACTCCCGATGAAGGGATCTCGGCCCTTGCCTCGTCGACTGAGGTGCTGGGCATTCATAACCCAATACCTCGATGCAAAACAAAAATTGAATGTCCTTGCAATAACAGCTTTTTGAAAAATTGTTCCAACAACGTCTTTTAGGTTTATTTTCTTGCATTAGTTCTTTTAATGCGTCCCATCATTTAAAACCTACCATTGTAGAAAACAACCAAAATATGACGTACGCTTATGCCATTCGCATTCGCCACTGGGCCCCGTCATCACCCGTTAGGTTACTTAACTAACGACAGAGCGGGGGCTGGGCTAGCGCGGCTGTAAAACATAAGCAACGCCTAAATAGTTATTATATATAGATATACTGTAATGATAGCCAATCCAGATCACAGATGAACACTTTGGATATACTAGGAACCCGCGATTCGTTCAAGCCTGCAACGAAAAGCGGATTACACGGTCCCGATGAATAGCCAAAACCCCACCCAAGACCCCTACGGGTGCGGCAAACTACCCGCCAAGTACCCGAAGCGAAGCAACCTCCCTCAACGCCGTGAGTAGGCCACTCGGCACTTCGAGATACCCGGTAGTTTGTGCACCCCCTCCATGGGTCTATCCTAGGAGCAAAAACAGTAAAAAGAATTATACAATGACGGCTACAACCCCGACCCGGTTGTGCGGCCATACAAATAATATTATATCAATTTACAAATTTATTACATAAATGAAAGAAAAAGAAACTCTCATCTCACATCCACCCCGGCTATTCATCCGCGACAATCCAACGAGTTCATATACACAAACCATCAGCACCAATCACCGATCACAGATATGTATAACCCCGACTAATCGACATATAGCGATTAGCCGACGTTCAATACATATGAACATCACAGATATAACCTTTATAGTCAAAGTGTATTGAAGTTCGGAAAAATACGGATTTATAGGCCCTCAAAAATAAATTTCTATTCTGGAAAATCTGGGCATATATAAACCATCTTAAAAATCCTAAAACCAAGTCAGAAATACACTGCACCAAAATCGACCCAGTGACTCACCAAGATGGCCGCGGTTCCGCGGCAATAGCTCCGCGGCTCTTTGGTCGAGTTGCTGACTCGTTTTTGGTGACTTTCTTATAAAAACTCTGAGATGATTTTTGGAGTATGACGAATTTTGTTTTGACCAGAAAAAATTTTAACAGAAAATAAGGGTTTTCGAAACTCAGTTTTTCGATTTTTCCGTTTCGAACTTCGATACACTTCACTACCTTGCTAGTTTATGTTTAGTTAGGCTCTGATACCACTGTTAGGTCCACGTTACCTCTCCCGGTACTTTCGGGGTTGCGGAAACGGTAAAACAAAAATTTTTCTGGACTTGGCAACAAGGACCGTAAAAGCCGGAACTTTACTAAACAATACACTAGCATCCTAACTAGAGATTAATCTACTCGGTTAAGGGTTATACCTCAACTTGAACTCCTTCTCTTCTTGTTGTTCTTCTCTTCTTGTTGTTCTTCTCTTTGCTTGCTCGATGGTTGATCCGGACTTTGGTCACCTCCGCGGCCTCCTTGAGTCGAAGACGATCCACCCGAGAGATGTACACCGAGCTCCACCTCGAGCCGAGGTAACTAAGGCAAGGAGATTGCTAATCTAGAAGCCTTAGGTTGTGTATATAAGTGCACGGCGGCGCCCCGGCCGTCAATCCGACGGCCAAATGCGGAAACGGTGATAAACTTTAATTTTGCGAACTTTGCAAACCGGCACCACCGCGCACTAAACCACGGATCGGGCCATTAAACTAGATCTAGCTAACAACAAGGCGGGTTAAAGATATACCGAGTGATCCGAGTCCTCCGGTCTTCTCGTCGTCATCCCGATCTCTCGCGGAAACTCCGGTCGTCGCCTCTTCGCCGGAAGGGCACCACATCGCCTGCATCTTTTACGGGCTCCCGCCTCTATACCGAGGCAACTCGGGCGCGAAGTTGGCTGGCCGACGCGTCCAAGATTTGCTGTAGAATGGTGTAGAATAGTTGTCTCTTTGGGGTTTAGTATGGTTGCCATGATGGAGGAATTTTGTGCACAAGAATTTTCATAGATGCTAGAGGGAAAAATGGAGCAAGCTAAGAAAATGGGCTCGGCCAGAAATTCAAAGCTCCCCTTTTTTTTCTCACTGGAAATGTGTATATGTGAAGTATGCACAAATTAAAACCAATCTTATGCATACAGGAAATGATGTGTGAAGTGTATTAATCAAAAACATGCTAAAAGCAATATCCACCTCTTAGCACAGTGGCCGGCCCCACTCAAAACATGGGTGTGGGAAAAAAATGATCAAAAGGAAATATATTTAAAACAAGATAAGATAAAACCTCACATCCTTTCTCACCCATCTCACAAAATCACATCAAACCCATATCCTATCAAATCCCATTAATGCAAAATCATGGATGAAAGATATCATAATGAATACATTTGCAAGAAACCCCCTTTCACAAATGTTATTTGCACAATTGCAAATAACCCCCTCCATCGAAAAAGTCCGGCCGGGAAAGAACAAAGGAAAACCGGCCGGAACGGAATGCACACTGGCAACTCCAGAAAACTGGTCCCGTAATAAATTACAGGAAAACCCCGATACTGGGCATACACACCCGCATCTGTATTCCGACCGGATACAAATGCAATGAGACAAAATCTACACTGTACTATACTAGGATCCGGCTTAAACCAAAACCGGCTAGTAATATTCGTCCGATCCTGATCCGTGCAATACCGTACGTATCTGATCGAACCCTGCCATATATCCATACGGCCACTAGTACAAACCGTCCGATCCTGATCCGTGCAATACCGCACGTATCTGATCGGACCCTGCCATATCTCCATACGGCCTCTACAGCGTTTCGCCCGAAAGCTGAGTAACTGAAAGTGTGGTGGACTCTAAAGACTCGTCAATACTATGGTTGTGGATTTAACCACTAGCACGTCAGAGGTATAAGCCAATACGTAACGGGCCACCAGCTATTGACTAAAAGGGACGTCGATGAGCGAACTCATCCTGACACCCTACTGAGCCTGTCAGTGATAATATCCGTACAATCCGGTCCGTTCGTCTATGAGCATCGCATGTCGGGCCTAGGGGTTGGGTAAAAGTCAGACCCCCAAAAGCGGTACAAGTCGTGTCGGAGTGTAGCCCAGAACACCCTGAGATACTACTGGAATACCTACCAGTAAATCTCCTGCCTTGGCCAAGGACTTCGTGTAATGTCTCTCCTAGACACAGCGCGACCTCACCCCCAATACCGGGAGAGACGAACCCCTGAAGATCCGCTCACTGCCTCCATGTGGCTCGGGACTGTACCCAACTAAAACCTGTTTGCACGACTCCTTTGAGCCGTGGTAGGGTAGTAATCAAAGCACAGTGGGAACTCACACGAGACAAATGACGATCCCCAGGTCGATGAACTAACCTGCACACATGTCACCAGGGAACTGCTATCTGACGTCAGGTATAAGACCAACTAGCATGTTCCCGGCGAGTCCCGTCCGGTGTACTCATAACCCAATGGGCACCTGTATACATCTTAGGTGAACCAACAGACACCAGTGGCTTGTGAGACCGGCCACCGCCCCTCGTCGGGGTCTCGACTGTATACACTAGTCTACTCTGGAGAATCGATGCCCTGTCTCGAAACTCCCACAACTAGGGACCTTTTAAGGATGTGCTTATAGACTCCAGCTCTCACTTATATGATCGCCGTCATACTGCTGGTGGTCGAGCAAGAATCCTAGGGGCTCTATCAACGTGTAATAGTGACCTGTCAGGTCACCTAAAGCAGTACACGATGATAAAGGTAAACCAGATAGCATACTATCATCTCGAGTAAGACTGTCGCACCGGGATAGGTTCTCCCTCAATCATTGCAATCATGTGCCTGTGATCCAATAATTGACTCTGAGGGCACTATCTCCAACAATCTCCCACTTGCACTCAACGCTAATTATTGCGATGTCGCATACTCACAGCCCGTGTGATACCGAACACCCAACTCCTCTACTAGTCAGTCGCACAAAGCCTGTTTGCGAAACTACGGCGTTCGAGGAATAGCCTCAGTGAGTGGATCCGCCTTGAAGTTTCTTTCTATGTCTCTCTATATCTCAAGTTCGCGGAGAAAGCCATCTCCCGAAATGAGCAATACCTGTCTTAGAGTGTCTGGATGTCTGATGGGACCGAGCTCATAAATGAACTCCAAATCTAAACTTCTTAGACTGTATCGTCAACTGAACTTAATCAGTATCCTGCGCCATGCCACCCTCAGTATTTCCTTGGACCACCAGTCCAAAATACTGCCCCTCGTCAGAAGGAAAACTATAACTCTGGCAACCTCCTTGTCGTCCATGTCACCTTGGAAGCCTGGAATGATAACTGTCTCCCAAATGAGGCTGTCGTTATCATATCCCTAGAACATCCACTTATGTTCTAAAACTGCTTCCGACTGTTTCTCCAGGATTGGATCAATGTCAACTTGTTGCATCTAGTGCAAGAACAACATCTGGTGTGGTACTTGACATCTCATGATTGACTCAATTGCCTGAGCAAGTGATCTGCCAATCATGCACATCCCTCTCTACTTTAGTCTATAAGACACCTTTAGAGAGGGTGACTCCATCACCTGCAGGTACACTACCGTGCCCGGAGTCGTCCATTCTAAATACTCTTAGAATGCTGTCTAAGTACCCTGATTGGGAAACTACCCAAATCTAGATCTAAAACAATAGATCTAGTAACCAGTATGTTTGATATTGTGTCCAAGTCCCTTGTGGAGAAAACACTGTGTGACGACCAAAGTATAACCGATCGTAGTATCGGAATATCACTTCCTACTTTGTGTATGTCATCCAAAACCCGGATATCACACCCTACTACCTTCTCAACAGATCCATCCCCTATTCTGATGACGTCAAACCCATGACTGTCACATCAGAAATAGATGATCTATCTCCGCTATATCTGCTTTAGTCTATAAATAGACATAAGCCAGATGTCCACCAATGCTTCCGCTGCTCCCACTGACTACGACAACCCTCTGGCAGAGTCATATAGACGTGCACTTCTAAATCTAGTTTAGAACGACGCTATACTCATCCTCCTGCCAGGTCTCGCAGCCTGGAACAACAACAATGGCAAGTGTGGGTAAACAAGAACTTCCCTGTCACCGTCCTTGAGGCTATCGGAGTACCTCTCGGGTGCCTGAAGTTACCCACCATATCTGCCGAGTGGCCAATGGAATGTCAAAACAGATTGAATCTTTAGGTTCTTTATCAAATCTTCAGTAATCGTTTGCGGTTCTGGAATCACTTCCAGTTCTACCATACTCCCATTACTGTTTTTTAAAAAATCCATTTTTATTAAACTGTGGCGAGTCAAGAATAATATCACTATTGATCTTTCTTATGGTAGAAAATCAACCCTCGTCATAGCCTGGGTCAACCCACAAACAGCCATTACAGAAACGTGCCTCGAGTTATCCAGAGTCTGGTTTTAATCATAAGCCGGAAAACTCCCCGTACCTTAACAATGTTAAGATATGAACTGTACTATATCCAATATAGAACCAGAGGCACTGATTTAATTGAACCAGATTCAAATCATGCAGCTATCTCCAGTGCATGTCAACTAAATGGAAGGAGGCCGATCAGCGTTACTCAACTTAGGAATGCTTCCAATTATGAGTAACCTGAAAGAGAAGCAATTTCTCTTTATCATTACTATCAACTGAATACCATACACAAGTATCTACATCTTCGATCACTTTGAAGAATCCCGATACTTGCTATACCTGGTTCTCTACTCTATTCAAATACCTATAACTCCTCAAAACTTAGACCCTGTGTTTCTACGAAACACATGTCTAAGAACTAGAGAAGTTAAAAGTAAACAGAATATAGTATGAGGACCAACCCTTCTGTCCTAATGGACACTGGACAACATACAATACTCTGTATAAGTCCGCTGAGTCTAACAACTCTTTCACTGTGTGTCGTAGGTTGAAAACTGTACTTATGGTTAAGAAGAATTACACCGCTGTTTAATGCTCCTTACCTAACCATTCACTGATATAGGTAAATGTCATCGACATAATATCAAACGGTATATCTCACTCTATGAAAATAGACGTACAGATATATCAATTTGAAATTGGTGCACAACAGCGGATATTCAAAACCAAACATTTGTCGACCGGCAAACAGCCCAGGTGATCTCCTCTAATATCACCGATTACAACGAATCCCGATATAATGAGGATGATCACCCAATTCCCAATAACTTACTCCCACTCATCATCTGTAAAACCATACAGATGTGAGAATCAAACCTGGTAAATACATACCCTGGAGCAAGTGTCTAATCGGGAAATCAGTTTTCTTTTAACAGTACACAGTTGAACTGAAACATTGAAATGTTTCGATGGGGTATCCTGGTATTCCTAGTAATGCCTCTACCATTATCCAGATTCACAACTATAACCGTATAATTCATTGCCACCTCTCCAAATCCCTTTATATGTCTTTAGTCATTACCTTCTGCACACCCCTTAGGCCAAATGGTTTTCTTCCTTCCCTACCGTTCGGCACCAGCCTATGGTTTGGAAGAAGACTATCCAATAAGCATAATGGGTGTACTGTCCTAGTCCTAGGAGCACTCGCAATGCGAGAGTAGGTGAAGATAAAAGACAACCGAATAAACCTTATTCCTATTTCTCCTGAACCAGAATCCATCCCCGAACTGGAACAAGTTCCTTTCGAGTTCGTATATAACCATACGATGGAATATCTAAATAACTGTGGATCTTCGTAGTGATACGGAGTGTCCTGGAGAAATACAAAGGTGATTTAGGATTGGCGAAGAAATATTTGGTTTGGTCGTGAATATCAGTCGCAATTTACTTTGCCCTCTTACTAATCCCTTGCTTTGTCATAATCTTAATACCTTCTGCACACCGTTTAGGCTAATTGGTTTTCTTCATTCCCTACCGGTCGGCACCAGCCTAAGGTTTGGAAGAAGACTATCCAACTTGCATAATAGGTGTACTATCTCCTGAACCAAGGAGTACTCGCAACTTGAGAGAAGGTAAAAGGGAAAAGACAACTGAATAATCCTATCCGTTTTCTCCAGAACTGGAAACCATCCTCGAATTCCTTCGAGTTCGTATCTAACCATACAATGGTTTTGTCCAATGGAAGTGGACGTTCGTAGTAATACGGGGTGTCCTGAAGAAAAGGGTAAAAGTAAGAGTGGCAATGAGGTCTGCAACTCTGACAATCCAAAAGCCAGTGTTAAGAAGGTTCGGTTAACTTGGTCACTGAGTCATAGTCTTAGGGTCGGGTCAATGGTCGCTGCCAAAGAGAGAGAGAAAAGAAACACTCAGCGTGCACTCTATCCTAGATCAGAATGGTTACCAATTTATCTAATCAGGAAACCTCCCACTGTACCTCAAATTCTCCTCCAATCCTGAAAGAAGAATTAGTCGGGGTCACCCGAGGAGTAAACCAACTCATCAGTGGGAATCGGGATCCAACTATCATCGCATGATAACGTGACGGAATCCGCTCACGCTATAACACTCCAGAAGGTATGCGCATATCTGGCAAGTTTCAGTTCTTTTGAAACTCCCGATGTGATTTTTACCCCATGCTCTTATGACCTTGGCGTGAGGTCAAAATATCATAAGTCACATGTCAAGTTCTACCCATCATTGTCCAGGTTAATTTGAACCCACCCGTACATACCCTTGACGTAGGCCAAAATAGTAGTACGACTGTCCCAAACCAACGCATCTATCTATGCAACAGATAAATACCCGGCAACTACCAAACACTATGCCTTGGCGTGAGGTCAAAATACATAGCTTGAATACTACCGAATATTTAACTGAAATGATGGAGGGCTACGAATGGTTTCTGGCGCAAACCTTTAACGTAATGAACTTGATATCGTTGAAGGAACGGATAGCTTTTTAGAAAATATAGTGACGAAAACCTTTACTAAAGAGGTCACTCCCGGTGAAGGGATCTCGGCTCTTTCCCCGTAGAATGGGGTGCAGGATATTCCAAATGAATACCACGATGCAAAGCAAAAGTAATCGGCTATAGTGAAGTTAATGCCCTGACGCAAACTTCTGTCCAAGGGGTCACTCCCGGTGAAGGGATCTCGGCCCTTGCCTCGTCGACTGAGGAGCAGGATATTCCAAACGAATACCACGATGCAAAACAAAAGTGAACGTCCTTGCAATAACAGCTTTTTGAAAAGTGTTCCAACAACATCAGAATAGGTTTGTTTAACTTGCATTGATCCGAATCAACGCAGTCCCATCAATTGAGCACACCACAAAGAACGAAAATATACTGACGTACGTATATGCCATCCGCATTCGCCACTGGGTCCCGTCATCACCCGTTAGGTTAGCTAACTAACGGCAGAGCGGGGACTGGACTAGCGCGGATGAAAAACATATACAACATCTACTAATATATATACCAATATATTATATTTCACTCAAGGCGTGAATAAAAATGCAACATCACAGAAATGTACAGCATCACAGAACAATACAGATATCTGGGATCCCCGGGTTTCACAGAGCCACTACTGAAACCCGACGTTCCCCTGGTCGTGTGGATAGCCTGTGCAATGAAAACCTAGACCCCTACGGGCGCGGCAAGTCACCCGCCAAAACCTGAAGCTAGGCAGCCCCCTTCATCACCGTGAATGGACCACCCAGCACTTCACGGAATCCGGTAACTTGGGCACCCCTCCTGGGTCAACCTGTACCCCCTACGAGTGCGGCGAATAGCCCGCTAATTCCAGACTGAAGCCCCCTCCGTCTCAATGCCCTGAGATGCGGGCTTGTTGCCCTCCAGAACCCGGCTATCCGTGCACCCCACCGCGGGGCAATCCTAGTACAGAAAGTAAAATATACATACAACGGGTACATCGAACGCAACCAGGTCGTGCCCCAAAAGAATAATACAATCAGGCAGTGACGGCAGTCCACATGTCGGACGCTCGCCCCGCAATATCAAATGTACATAATACAAAAAAACTGTACTAGCATTGCATCCAGGCTATCCCCCACGAACGATCCGCAACATCACAGCAAAACACAGAACATCAACGTGAAAGTCACGTTCACAAATCCGTCTAACCGGGCTATAGCAGTTAGACTGGATTTACCGATCAAGTGACATTCACGGTCGCAGATATAATGTAAATACTGTGAAATAATGTGTTTAAAATATCCGATCGATCAAAAATTAACAAGTGGGCCCCCAAGCAATACTGTAGCACTCACAGAAAATCTGGGCCCAATATTAATATTCCAAAACCCCTAAAATAAGCCCAGAAGCCCACTGGAAAAAATTGATGCAGTGACGACACCAATGTGCGGCGGAACCGTGGCCCAAGGGGGGGTTTGGCCGCGGTTCCGCGCTTCAGTGATCGAGTAACTGCGTCGAATTTTTACAGTGTTCTTAGAGCTCCCTGCACATCATTCTGAGACAACCTGAAAAATTTTTAGAGCCAGAAAAAATTCGACAGAAAACTGATGTGAGTGAAAATGTAGATTTTGGAATTTTGGTCGATCGGAAATGTAAAACACATCAAACGAAGCTAGACGAAGTTAATGGCGAGGCTCTGATACCACTGTAAGTGCACGGCGGCGCCCCGGCCGTCAATCCGACGGCCAAATGCGGAAACGGTGATAAAATTTAATTTTGCGAACTTTGCAAACCGGCACCACCGCGCACTAAACCCCGGATCGGGCCATTAAACTAGATCTAGCTAACAACAAGACGGGTTAGAGATATACCGAGTGATCCGAGTCCTCCGGTCTTCTCGTCGTCATCCCGATCTCTCGCGGAAACTCCGGTCGTCGCCTCTTCGCCGGAAGAGCACCACATCGCCTGCATCTTTTACGGGCTCCCGCCTCTATACCGAGGCAACTCGGGCGCGAAGTTGGCTGGCCGACGCGTCCAAGATTTGCTGTAGAATGGTGTAGAATAGTTGTCTCTTTGGGGTTTAGTATGGTTGCCATGATGGAGGAATTTTGTGCACAAGAATTTTCATGGATGCTAGAGGGAAAAATGGAGCAAGCTAAGAAAATGGGCTCGGCCAGAAAATCAAAGCTCCCCTTTTTTTTCTCACTGGAAATGTGTATATGTGAAGTATGCACAAATTAAAACCAATCTTATGCATACAGGAAATGATGTGTGAAGTGTATTAATCAAAAACATGCTAAAAGCAATATCCACCTCTTAGCACAGTGGCCGGCCCCACTCAAAACATGGGTGTGGGAAAAAAATGATCAAAAGGAAATATATTTAAAACAAGATAAGATAAAACCTCACATCCTTTCTCACCCATCTCACAAAATCACATCAAACCCATATCCTATCAAATCCCATTAATGCAAAATCATGGATGAAAGATATCATAATGAATACATTTGCAAGAAACCCCCTTTCACAAATGTTATTTGCACAATTGCAAATAACCCCCTCCATCGGAAAAGTCCGGCCGGGAAAGAACAAAGGAAAACCGGCCGGAACGGAATGCAAACTGGCAACTCCAGAAAACTGGTCCCGTAATAAATTACAGGAAAACCCCGATACTGTGCATACACACCCGCATCTGTATTCCGACCGGATACAAATGCAATGAGACAAAATCTACACTGTACTATACTAGGATCCGGCTTAAACCAAAACCGGCTAGTAATATTCGTCCGATCCTGATCCGTGCAATACCGCACGTATCTGATCGAACCCTGCCATATATCCATACGGCCACTAGTACAAACCGTCCGATCCTGATCCAAGCAATACCGCATGTATCTGATCGGACCCTGCCATATCTCCATACGGCCTCTACAGCGTTTCGCCCGAAAACTGAGTAACTGAAAGTGTGGTGGACTCTAAAGACTCGTCAATACTATGGTTGTGGATTTAACCACTAGCACGTCAGAGGTATAAGCCAATACGTAACGGGCCACCAGCTATTGACTAAAAGGGACGTCGATGAGCGAACTCATCCTGACACCCTACTGAGCCTGTCAGTGACAATATCCGTACAGTCCGGTCCGTTCGTCTATGAGCATCGCATGTCGGGTCTAGGGATTGGGTAAAAGTCAGACCCCCAAAAGCGGTACAAGTCGTATCGGAGTGTAGCCCAGAACACCCTGAGATACTACTGGAATACCTACCAGTAAATCTCCTGCCTTGGCCAAGGACTTCGTGTAATGGCTCTCCTAGACACAGCGCGACCTCACCCCCAATACCGGGAGAGACGAACCCCTGAAGATCCGCTCACTGCCTCCATGTGGCTCAGGACTGTACCCAACTAAAACCTGTTTGCACGACTCCTTTGAGCCGTGGTAGGGTAGTAATCAAAGCACAGTGGGAACTCACACGAGACAAATGACGATCCCCAGGTCGATGAACTAACCTGCACACATGTCACCAGGGAACTGCTATCTGACGTCAGGTATAAGACCAACTAGCATGTTCCCGGCGAGTCCCGTCCGGTGTACTCATAACCCAATGAGCACCTGTATACATCTTAGGTGAACCAACAGACACCAGTGGCTTGTGAGACCGTCCACCGCCCCTCGTCGGGGTCTCGACTGTATACACTAGTCTACTGTGGAGAATCGATGCCCTGTCTCGAAACTCCCACGACTAGGGACCTTTTAAGGATGTGCTTATAGACTCCAGCTCTCACTTATATGATCGCCCTCATACTGCTGGTGGTCAAGCAAGAATCCTAGGGGCTCTATCAACGTGTAATAGTGACCTGTCAGGTCACCTAAAGCAGTACACGATGATAAAGGTAAACCAGATAGCATACTATCATCTCGAGTAAGACTGTCGCACCGGGATAGGTCCTCCCTCAATCATTGCAATCACGTGCCTGTGATCCAATAATTGACTCTGAGGGCACTATCTCCAACAGTGTAGAAGTGGTAGATGAATGGTTTTGTCTTTGTGGGATCTTTATCTCTCAACACATGAGATCAAAAGATAAATCAAGAGGAGGAAGAAGGAGGAGCTAGCTAACAACCATGGAGCTTCTCATTCCAAGAGAGAGAATGAGAATGAGCAAATGAAAAACTTAACCAAGAGAAAACACAACCATGGTTGCAATAATGCAAAAACATTATCATTACTAATCCCATCAAGATAAAGTTGATGGCTACAAATGACATGACCATTATCATCACAAAAGAAAAAGAAAACCAAAGAATACTTTAGATCTTTCAAGAAGATCCTAGTCAACTTTGGTCAAATGGTCAACAAAGTCAAGATGGTCAAATGGTCAACGTAATTAGCCATAACATAATTATTAATGAAAGGATTAGTAAATAATGTCCCCGGCTCATAATGGTTTTGACCAAACGAACTGTCAAAACTCTAATGAGCCTGCCACATAACGGTTTTGGCCGAACCAACTGCCAAAACCCTAATGAGGCACCTCCTCCTTCATCGCTCTGGAAAACTGTGCATACACACCTGCATCCGTATTCCGTAGAATGCGGATGCACAGAAGACAAAACAAATCCATCCGTGCAATACTAAGATCCGGCTTAAACCAAAGCCCACTAGTATTGCCTGCCCGAACACCACACGCACACAAGTGTACGTAAGTGATCGCAGCCCTGCCGTAAAACCATACGGCCTCTACACGTTTCGCTCGGTGCAGGGAAACTCTCTGTGTGGGACTCTAAAGACTCGACACTACGCTGGCAGTGGGTTTAACCACAGACCGCAAGCGGCACTAGCTGTACGTAACGGTTCCCAGGTAGATGTCGATAAGAAGGCCGATGAGGTAAACCCATCCGAACTCCTACTGAGCCTGTATGTGACAATCTCCGTACAGTCCGGTCTGTTCGTCTGATACATCGCATGTCGGGCCTAGGGGGGCGGTAAACGTCAGTCCCCTAAAAGCGGTACAAGTCGTGTCGGAGTGAAGCCCAATACACCCTGAGATAACACTGGAAACCCACCAGTATATCTCGCTTGCCCTGGCCAGGGACTACTCATGTAATGGCTCTCCTAGACACAACGCGATGTCAACCCCCAATACCGGGAGAGACGAATCCTGTCTAACCGTCACTGCCTCCAAGTGCTTCGGGACTGCACCCAACTACTACCTGTTTGCACGACTCAGTATAGCCGTGGTAGGGTAGTAATCAAATAACAGTGGGAACACACTCGAGGCGAAGTGACAGTGTCAAGTCAGCGGACTAAGCTGTACTCATGTCACCTGGGAACTGATAACTGACGATAGGTATAATACCAACCATCAGTTCCCGACGAGTCCTGTCCAGTATACTCGTAACCTAACGAGCACCCGTATACTATCTCAAGTGCGACGTACTGACGGCTGTGGGACAGACCGTCTCCCATGCTGGGATGAGAAGCGCATACGCTAGTCTACTCCGGAGTATCGATGCCCTATCTCGATACTCCCACGACTAGGGACGTGTATAAGGATGTGCTTGTAGATTACCCAGCCCCCACGAGTGTGATCGCCATCACAACGCCGGTAATCAAGCAAAGATCCTAAGGGCTCTACTAATGCGTATAGGTGATATAATAAATAAACACACATGTACACATTAAAGCAGAGATAAACCAAGTAGCATACTACTATATTGAGCAAGATTGTCTGTACAACTGTGAATATCCCAAGCTTCCATCAAGTAATATACATACTAGTATGATACAGTAATGGCCTCTAGGGCATATACACTAACACACTTACCAGTAGCACTCTATATTAGCCCTGGCCAGGGACTTCCAGTTATAGCCAATCGAACACAGCACAACATCAACTCCCTATACCGAGAGAGACGAAACCCCTCCTATCGCTCATTGCCTCTATGTGATTCGGGACTGTACCCAAAAGCCACCTTTTTGCACGCCCTCTTGTACGTGGTAAGGTGGAAATCAAAGCACAGTGGGAATTATACAAGACATGTTAGTTATATGTATGCCCTAGAGGCCATTACTGTACATTGGATGTATATTGTAGTGGATGCTGGGACATATATAGGGAGGACTTTCTTGCTCGACATGATAGTATGCTATCTGGTTGATCTTTACCTTAACGTGTACACTAATTGTCTCTCTGTTACATGTTGGTAAAGCCTTTAGGATGTGTACTTGACTACCTGGACTATGATGCGGATCATACTAGTGGGGACATGGTAGTCTATAAGTACATCCTTCAAAGTCCCTAGTCGTGGGTGTATCGAGACAGGGCATCGATATACCAGAGTAGACTAGCGTATACCTTCTCGACCCATACAGATGGGCGATGGATGATCCCATATCCATTGGTGTTTGACATCAGAGGAGATATACGGGTGCTCAGTAGAGACTGGGTACACTGGACGGACTCGCCGAGAACTCCCAGATGGTATTATACCATACGTCAGATGGCAGTTCTCTGGTGACACTGGTACAGAGTAGTCTGTTGACCCGAGATCGTCATAGAGTCTTGTGTGGTTCCCACTGTGCTTTGATTTCCATCTTACCACGTCCAAGAGGGCGTGCAAAACGGTGGTTTTTGGGTACAGTCCCGAGTCACATGGAGGCAATGAGCGATAAGAGGGGATTCGTCTCTCCCGGTATAGGGAGTTGATGTTGCACTGTGTTCGATTGGCTATAACAGGAAATCCCTGGCCAGGGTTGCTGAGATTTACTGGTAAGTGTTACCAGTAGTTTCTCGAATAGTTATAGACCTCATATCGACACGACTTATCGAGCTATTGGGGTCTGACGTTTACCACCCCTAGGCGAGATATGCGACATATCAGACGATCAGACCGGACTGTACGGAAGTGTTACTGGTTGGATTCACAGGAGTGTGAGCGGGCTTGCTCGTCGATCTTCTGATCGCTCAATACCCGGGTGGCCGTTACGTTTAGCAGACCGCTTGCGGCTTGTGGGTGCTTGATATGATCATCATCTGCTGCCGGCGTATTGACGAGTCTTTAGAGTCCTACACAGAGGTTTCCTGGTTCAAGCGAAACGAAATAGGAGCGCATATGAGATATGTTCAGGACCGAGAATAATGCGTGTATGTGATACCGTATTCCATTCTCGCGATGAATGTATCGATTAGGTTATATGCGATATACCCTAGTTATCGAATCAAGGATTGATTCGATAAACCGATACATTGGATACTAGTCGGTTATATGTGATATGACCGAATCGTTAAATCAAGTGTTGATTTAATGATTTAATGTATAATTATATATTTGATATATTACTTTGCATTAACTAGTATCGGTTCACTTTAAATGGATATTCTCACTCGGGTGTGCGCATTGCATATGCGATACGATTTTGTGGACATGATTGTATCATGTTTGATGATACATGCTTTTTAGTTAAGTGTAAAGTATTAAACTATGGTTAAGTGGATGATTAGGGTTTTTACTTATTCATTTATTTGTTTATTTATTCATTTTTGGCAAAAGGAAAATGGTGGCTAATTTGGATATATGTTGAAGCTTCATGAAGCTTTGACTTAGTCACCATTTTTGTCTTCATACCTAACCTAACCATTCACTTAACTTGAGTTTAGTCTCTACACTTAACCATGGTTGATTATGATAAGTATTCTTTTATTTTCTATTTTCTAAATTAACTTATCATAACAATTTCTATCTTCTTCTTCATCTTGACACATGAAGAAACCTTACTTCATCAATGGTGATTGATGAAAACAAGTGAGAAATCCAATTCTAAAGTCTACCCACTTTCTATTTCTTCATCCTCTACCTCTTGCCAAGTAGTATAGGGTGTTTCCTTCACAAGTTTTCATGGCTTGGTGAAGGTGGAGCTTGATCTAGCGATGCCTCGACGTAGATCATCTTCGGCACGGACATCGACGACCTAGCTCGCCTATTCTCCGATGAAGCCGACGCTAGAGCCCGGGATTTGTTTTTGACAGCGAGAGGACTTCATTGCGGAGCTATGGAGGTGGAGCACCGGATCTACAAAGGTTGTATTTCCGATTCTTATAGTTAAGTGTTAACTAGTTACTTTGTTCGCCTAGACATCTAGCCAACGATCCGTAGTTTAGGGTTTCTCGGCACCGTAAATTTTGAAATTGGCATGGTTGATGCCTTGTGAGACCTCATTAGGGTGCCTAATAACCCTACAGTGGTATCAGAGCCTAGCTAGTGCCTTAGGCGAAGTCCAGACGAAGTTTGAAACCCGAACGAACCCGAAACCCCAACTCAAATGTGCTCTCTGGACGTTTTCTGAAAACGTGGATTTTTCCAAATTAAAAATTCGTAAAAAATTCAGCAGGAAAAACTAAGAATTACGATACAAAATTTTTCCATTGAAACTTCCAGAGCGCGGCGGAACCGTGGCATAAGCCCTGCTTATGCGGCGGTTCCGCGGCCGTATTATTGGATTGTCCTATAATTTTTGTACAGTAATTCATGGTTTCGGGTGCTGGATTTTCTGGGATTTTTTAATATTTATTCTAGAGTTTAATTTTCTGGGATTGTTTTGGGGTTTCGGTGTTTCGATTGGAGTATCAAATTTTGTCTGTGTGGCTTTCCGGATAAATTTTAGAATATGTTAAAAAGTTCGACCGGATATAAATACCCAATTTTTCCCATATCGGGAAATTTCCAAGTGTTGGATTTTTCCGTAGTTTAACGACGTTCTAAGTAGTGCAAGTAACGCGATGGACCCTCTAGAAGACAACAAACCTTAACTCGATTATGTGACCGTCTTGAACTGCCCTTTGAACCTTCGGTTTTGGGGCAGTACGGCGTGCCACATGTGAGGCGTTGGCTTGACCCTTCTACGGCTGGACCGTTGGTACTGAGGCACGAACTGAATGTTGTTAGACTTATTTCATGTGTTGAGCTATATCGGGAAAACTTGGGTGTTTGACTGTTCGATCGAAAAGTTTAACATTTTCTGTTTATCTGGAATGGGATACAATAATTGGAATTCACAAGAAGTTATGAGATAACTGAATGAATGTTATAAACATAGCAGTTTAGTCTCACTTGATCGGTTGCCACGGAATTTTGATGTGATCAAAAGTCCGTCGCAATCACGTAGTGTACGCGGATACTCGCCGGGTAAACTTAATAGACAGCCTCACTCCATAGCCCCGACCAAGTGACTGTAGGAGAACCCCGTCGCCGAAAGCATCCGTTCGGGTGCTCGCGGTAGCGGTGTTCCGTCTTGGTGCACTTCGTCGACGGTATCGGGGGTGCGACCGTCTACTGAAGTTTGCGACGAGCATTCGATCAAATTGTCGGGAATCCTGTTGAATTGCCCGACTTGGCATTGAAAAGTGTTTTCAATGATGGGACTAAAATGCGGGGTTTATAATTGTTAGGCATGCGATGTCTAAGTAATTCATTTGATTAGGCATGCGATGTCTAAAGAGGTTGCGGATTCCAACTGTTGTAGTTTTACACTTTCTTTTCTGTGACCGTAAGTGTAATATGTGATATCGCCGGTTTCGTTGCTATATGTCAACGACAATTGGGATGCGCATATTTACTTACGTTGATGACATGTGATGTTATGTGTTGCTGGATATGTTATATTGGATCGTCGTGTTTGAATAGCCGGGGGTTTTTATGTGAGATGAGTGTTTTTCATTTTCATTCATGTAAAAACTTGTATGTAATATTCTTTTATTTGGGGCACTTCCAGGTTGCGGAAGTTGTCACCGTTTGTATATTATTTACTTTTCCGCATTAGGATAGACCCAAGGAGGGGAGCACAAGTAACCGGGTTCTGGGGTCCAGTAGGAGACCAACTCGAGGAGTCGAGTCCGGGTCTCCTAACCCTAGAATTGGCAGGGTTGCTTGCCGCTCTCGTAGGGGTCTAGGAGTGTGGGATTGGCTATTCATCACGACCGTGGAATCCGTGTTTTATACTGGCTCGTATTGAAAACACGGACGTCCTAGTATATCCAATATTTCATATGTTTCTTCTGCTGCGATATCTGTGATCATGTGATGTTCTATGATAGATACTGTATATATTATATATGATATATTATATAGGCGTTACTTATGTTTTACACCCGCGAGAGCCCTGCCCCGCTCTGCCGTTAGTTACCTAACCTAACGGTGCACGAGGGGACATCGAGGCGAATGCGGATGGCATAAGTGTACGTCGTATTTATCTGTGATGTTTAGGTAATTTAAATGATGGGACTTCATTAATGAGATTAATGAAATAAAAGAAACCTAAGATGTTGTAGAATCGAATTTCAAAATAAAACAGGTAGCTACAGTTCTTGCTTTGCACAGAGGTATATGTGATATATCCTGCACCTTATTCGATGAGGAAAGGACCGAGATCCCTTCACCGGGAGTGACTCCTTTAGCAATAACTGGCAGATGCTACACACTCGGTTTGTCTTTTGATTGCTTTTAAGAGTTTTTTCTTTGCACGGTGATATATATGATATATCCCGCACCTCATTCGACGAGGAAAGGACCAATGATCCCTTCACCAGGAGTGACTCCTTTAGCAAAACTAGAAAAGCTTCAAAAACACTCCATTTTTAAAATCATTTGATTCTACAACGATATCAAGTTCATTACGCAATAGGTTTTCAGAAAAACCTGTCGTAGCCCTCCGTCATTTCAGATAAGTCCTATTTAGTATTCGTGCTACGTTTGTTGACCTCCGTCAAGGCGTAATGTGCGGTAGCTAACTAGTATTTATCTGCTTATGCATATGATGCAGATTGGATTAGGGTAGTCGTGCGGCCTTGTTGACCTCCGTCAAGGGTCGTGCGGGTGGGTTTAATTCGATCAAGAAATGACGGGTTGAACTTGACTAGTAGCCTATGGTTTGTTGACCTCCGTCAAGGTCATAGGGTGCTAGGGGCAAAATTATCGGGAATTTCAAGTGTTGAAATTTGCAATGAGATTGCATACCTTCTATGAGATAGTTTGATCCCGATACCCGCTGCGAGTAAGAGTTACTCCTGGGAGAGTTTTACACATTACAATTAGCCGATCAAGTAGGTGTCTAGAAAGGTGTTAACGAGGTTACGCCTCTGGGAAAACGAGGTTTACATTAATTAGGTTCGTGCGAAAGCACGGGGGACCTCCCTCAAAGTACCGACACTGGCCTGGCTGAAAGATTGGCGAACTTGTAGTGTGTAATTAATCCCGGCTAGTCTTTCCTTTTAGGGTTTGAAGGAAGATTTGATAAAAAGCAGTGGGAGCCATCCTGATTAGATAAAATAAAAACCAATCTATTCTTGCAAGAGGGCACGCTGAGTGTTTGCTTCTCTCTCTCTCCAGGTAGCGACCATATCACGCCTTAATCAAGATAATAATACGGAATATTGACCGAACCCGCTTGTTATACTGAGCTGGGGAACGTTGGTCCCGCTCCAACTTATAATTGTTATAAGGCAGAGCAGGAAATTGGGGATTACCAGATTTCCCGTGCCGCCCAAACGAAGAGAGTGCATGCTGATGCATCATCTTCGGGTGTGTTCATTACAAAGAACTGTTTCTCAGTATTCTTTACGTCCTGGGTATGTGATACCAGATCAGGATCCCAGATATGTAATCTGTTACATAGGGCTACAGAAAGGTAGAAGAACTGAGAACGGGTGATAAGTTTCATGAGGCAGAAAACGGGGCAAGTGTTGCAGCCAAGTCTGTTGGTCACTGTCACCCTGTATTATAAATACATTGATTCTGAACGAATGTTATTAGATACCGAACCTGATATACAAAATCATATCAGTCTCTTTATCAGCAAAGAAATGATAAAATTTTGTATAATTGGATAATGTTTTGAACATTTCCTATATCAAAAGTTGATCGGTTCAGGCACGTTATCTAAAAGCATTAATGTTCTAAATCAAACTACAGTTCTTAGTATACGGAACACACACAAGAGGAAGAGTTCAGAAATGAACGAATCCTTCTTGAGGCATTGTAGACTAGGTCATATCAATGTGACCCGACTAGCTGAAGTTACATTTAGATGCATATTTAAATCAGTTTGAATTTACATCTTGTGAAACTCGCCAGTCATGTCACAAAGACAAGATGACCACAGCTCTGTTTATTGGAAACAGAGAAAGAGTTGGTAAACTCTTGGGATGATACATGTTGATGTATGTAAGGTCCCCTGTCTACACATGCCAAGACCGGTTCTTTATACTTCATTACATTCTCTGATAATCTCTCAAGATTCAGACATATGTTCCTGTTGAAACATGAGTCCGAGCCTTTTGAGATATTCACAGAATATAAGCGAGAAGTAAAGAACCAAAATACGGGTATAAGTATTATGTCCTTTGATGAGATCAAGGAGGAGAATACTTGAGCAAGGAATTCCTGGATTATTCTAAAGGAGAATGAGATTCTCTCTCAGCATTACTCCACCGTATACACCATTGCACGATGGTCTGTCGGGGCGGAGCAGATACACCCTATCTGATATGGTGTGCTCTATGATGAGTACTACTGAGTTACCTATTTCCTTTTTGGGAGTTATGCGCTTGAGAAGCTGCATACCTATTGAATAGGTTCGAATCAAATCAGTTACCTACCACTTCATATGCGATATGGAAAGGGAAGAGCCCATGTCTTAAGCTAGTTAAGATTTGGGGTTGTCCGGCCTATGTCTAAAAGCAAAATCCGGACAAGCTCAAGGCAAGATCTGTTATGTAGAACTGGAAATGTTCCAGCTATACAAACTGCAGCTGATGATTTGAAAGAACCAAAGGATTCAATAGTAACCAACGAACCTCAGCCTCTCCGCCGATCTAGTAGGGTTCCTCACCCACCTGAGAGATACTTCGGTTTCTCTATGACAGTGGGAGCGAGGATTGCATCATGAGATGATGACCCAACTATTTTCGAGCTGGCCATCAGGAGTAAGACTCTGTAAGAATGGCTGGATGCTTAGCGATCTGAGATGGAATCCTTATACACCAACAAAGTATGGACTTTGGTTACAATATCTGAAGGGTTAAATCCCCATCAGGAACAAGTATATCTTGAGAAGATTACTTGGTGTACATGGAAAAGTTGAGACTTTCAAAGCTAGACTTGTTAAAGGTTTGCATCATTGATCAGGTAAGAATTATGTTGAAACCTTTTCTAAGGATCTATGCTTAAGTCCATCCAGATCCTACTTGCCACGGCTACATACCATGACTACGATATCTGGCGGTTGGGTGCCATGACATCTTTTCTAAATGATGTTCTAGAAGAGAACGTCTGTAAGTACACAGCCAGAGGGCTTCGTAAACAGCGGGAGCAGCGGAAACGTGTGCAAGATGTTTTATCTGATAAAGCAGGTATCGCGGAGTTGGAACGTCTGTTTTGATGTGTTAGTCAAAGAGTTTGACATCATCAAAATGGTAGATGAACCTTGTATAAACAAATAGGTAGTAGGGAGTATGGTGGCGATCCTCATAGAGTACGTGGATGACATACTCTTGATAGGGAAGGAGTTTCCTATGCTACGCTCGATCAATCTCCGCTTATCACAAAGATTCTCCATGTAGGATCAAAATGATACCTACTAAATCCTGGATTTTGGATCTATGAGATAGATCTAAATGGATGTTAGGATTCTCACTAGTTGTAGTGAGATGGTATCAATCGATCCTGGGGAGAATCACTGGAAGGGTTCCAGGGTGATAAAGACGACTGAGTGTAAGTCACAGGCATTGTCTTAATCCTCAGTAGAGGGACGGTATGTTGGAAGAGTTCCAAGCTAGATACCGTGGCATACTAGAAGATAAAGGCAGGATACATCGCTACTTAAGATACTACCAAGGAGGATGTTTGGGTGTATATTGGTTCATGAGATGAACTACGTTCCAACCATTGTGAGACAATGGAGTTGTGGCTTATGCCAAGGAACGTCCGTCCCATCAGTGATCCAGACATATTCTAAGGCAGTATCACTTGATCATGGAGATGGTTGATCTCCAGGGAGATCGAGGTTAGGAGAGTAGACTCAGAGGACAACACAGCGGATCCACTCACAAAGGCCTGTTCCCAGAGAGAGACTTTTATGGGATGGTTGAGTATGAGATACTACAACCACTGCTACAGATGGCCCTAGTGCAAGTGGGAGATTGTTAGTTATATGTATGCCCTAGAGGCCATTACTGTACATTGGATGTATATTGTAGTGGATGCTGGGACATATATAGGGAGGACTTTCTTGCTCGACATGATAGTATGCTATCTGGTTGATCTTTACCTTAACGTGTACACTAATTGTCTCTCTGTTACATGTTGGTAAAGCCCTTAGGATGTGTACTTGACTACCTGGACTATGATGCGGATCATACTAGTGGGGACATGGTAGTCTATAAGTACATCCTTCAAAGTCCCTAGTCGTGGATGTATCGAGACAGGGCATCGATATACCAGAGTAGACTAGCGTGTACCTTCTCGACCCATACAGATGGGCGATGGATGATCCCATATCTATTGGTGTTTGACATCAGAGGAGATATACGGGTGCTCAGTAGAGACTGGGTACACTGGACGGACTCGCCGAGAACTCCCAGATGGTATTATACCATACGTCAGATGGAAGTTCTCTGGTGACACTGGTACAGAGTAGTCTGTTGACCCGAGATCGTCATAGAGTCTTGTGTGGTTCCCACTGTGCTTTGATTTCCATCTTACCACGTCCAAGAGGGCGTGCAAAATGGTAGTTTTTGGGTACAGTCCCGAGTCACATGGAGGCAATGAGCGATAGGAGGGGATTCGTCTCTCCCGGTATAGGGAGTTGATGTTGCACTGTGTTCGATTGGCTATAACAGGAAATCCCTGGCCAGGGTTGCTGAGATTTACTGGTAAGTGTTACCAGTAGTTTCTCGAATAGTTATAGACCTCATATCGACACGACTTATCGAGCTATTGGGGTCTGACGTTTACCACCCCTAGGCGAGATATGCGACATATCAGACAATCAGACCGGACTGTACGGAAGTGTTACTGGTTGGATTCACAGGAGTGTGAGCGGGCTTGCTCGTCGATCTTCTGATCGCTCAATACCCGGGTGGCCGTTACGTTTAGCAGACCGCTTGCGGCTTGTGGGTGCTTGATATGATCATCATCTGCTGCCGGCGTATTGACGAGTCTTTAGAGTCCTACACAGAGGTTTCCTGGTTCAAGCGAAACGAAATAGGAGCGCATATGAGATATGTGCGGGACCGAGAATAATGCGTGTATGTGATACCGTATTCCATTCTCGCGATGAATGTATCGATTAGGTTATATGCGATATACCCTAGTTATCGAATCAAGGATTGATTCGATAAACCGATACATTGGATACTAGTCGGTTATATGTGATATGACCGAATCGTTAAATCAAGTGTTGATTTAATGATTTAATGTATAATTATATATTTGATATATTACTTTGCATTAACTAGTATCGGTTCACTTTAAATGGATATTCTCACTCGGGTGTGCGCATTGCATATGCGATATGATTTTGTGCACATGATTGTATCATGTTTGATGATACATGCTTTTTGGTTAAGTGTAAAGTATTAAACTATGGTTAAGTGGATGATTAGGGTTTTTACTTATTCATTTATTTGTTTATTTATTCATTATTGGCAAAAGGAAAATGGTGGCTAATTTGGATATATGTTGAAGCTTCATGAAGCTTTGACTTAGTCACCATTTTTGTCTTCATACCTAACCTAACCATTTACTTAACTTTAGTTTAGTCTCTACACTTAACCATGGTTGATTATGATAAGTATTCTTTTATTTTCTATTTTCTAAATTAACTTATCATAACAATTTCTATCTTCTTCTTCATCTTGACACATGAAGAAACCTTACTTCATCAACGGTGATTGATGAAAACAAGTGAGAAATCCAATTCTAAAGTCTACCCACTTCCTATTTCTTCATCCTCTACCTCTTTCCAAGTAGTATAGGGTGTTTCCTTCACAAGTTTTCATGGCTTGGTGAAGGTGGAGCTTGATCTAGCGATGCCTCGACGTAGATTATCTTCGGCATGGACATCGACGACTTAGCTCGCCTATTCTCCGATGAAGCCGACGCTAGAGCCCGGGATTTATTTTGGACAGCGAGAGGACTTCATTGCGGTGCTATGGAGGTGGAGCACCGGATCTACAAAGGTTGTATTTCCGATTCTTATAGTTAAGTGTTAACTAGTTACTTTGTTCGCCTAGACATCTAGCCAACGATCCGTAGTTTAGGGTTTCTCGGCACCGTATATTTTGAAATTGGCATGGTTGATGCCTTGTGAGACCTCATTAGGGTGCCTAGGAACCCTACAAGACACTATGACGATCTCGGGTCTACAGACTAACCTGTACCAGTGTCACCGGAGAACCGCTATCTAACGATAGGTATATTACCATCTAGGTGTTCTCGGCGAGTCCGTTCAGTGTACCCAGTCTCCACTGAGCACTTGTACACCATCTTTGATGTCCAACACCAATGGATATGGGATCATCCATCGCCCATCATATGGGTCAAGATGCGTGTACGCTAGTCTACTCTGGAGTATCGATGCCCTGTCTCGATACACCTTCGACTAGGAACAGTTATAGGATGTACTCGTGGACTACTCTGGCCCTACTAGTATGATCTCATCATAGTCCCAGTAGTCGAGTACATATCCTTAGGGCTTTATCAACACGTGATCACAAAATAGTATTCGTTAACATGTTAAGATAAAGTGAAACCAGATAGCATACTATCATATCGAGCAAAAAAGTCTTCTCTATATATATCCAAGCATCCATTATAGTATACATAACATGTACAACAATGGCCTCTAGGGCATACATATAACTAACAAGACATGTATAACATCACTCAAACCAACACGATCTGTCCGTTCTCACAGACACACCAAATCATGACTCGAATCGCAAGTATCGCGCAAGACACAGCACACCAATTATAGATAATTGGTCCCGAATTTTATCTGGAGCAGAAACAAGAAAAACAAACAAGACCAAACCTCTTAAAATACATACAGACAACTACTTGCAAAATTTCAACGTCTTTCTCCAAAATTGGGCCGGCCACATCGGAAAAAATGGGGTTCTCACCGGGTCAAGTAGGGTGAAACGGGCCCGGATTTCTACACTACACTTCTAACACAATGTATAGTCTACTGTATATGTTTGTTTGTTTTAAAAACCACTACAGTAGTAGCAGATTCACAGTATCACAGAACTAGTTTCAAAACCGTATTAAAACACTAATTTGTGACATTAAGGTATTTTTAGTGTAAACTTAGAGGATTAGCAAGACGATTAGCCACTAACTACTCTTAATTACCCTATTCAAGCTATAAAAACCCTAGCTTATCCTAATCTTCTCTTAAATCTCAAAGTTTGCACTAATAACCACTTAAACGCTAAATTAAACTTAATCAACCAAAAGCTTAACAAAGGGATAATTAAGTTAGGCTTTATACCTCAAGGGAAGATAGAATTGATTCAAACATGAAATTCTTGCCTCCCAAATGGAAAACATGCCTTAAGAACCATGAAAAGGTTTGATTTTTGGTGTTTAGATTTGATTTTGTGAAGGTTTATAGGATTTGTATGTGAGATAGAGAAGTTAACCATGAGAGAAGAAGAAGGATGAAGTGGGGTGGCTGCCGGGGGGGAAGAGAGAGAGTTCTAGAGTGTAGAGAGAGAGAGAGAGAAGTGAGCCTTACTATGCAATAAATGCCCCATACCTCTATTTCTTTTTTTTTTCATTTTCTTTTAAATGAAAATTCTAGAACCCTTGAGAGGAGAGAAAGAAGAGTATGTTACATAACAAAATGATTAAGTTGCTATGGTTGTTAAAGCATATATCAACATGTTAGCTTAGGGTTACACAAGATGTGTGTGTGCGTGTTTTAAGGAAATAGTTTAGTAATTAATAAATAAGTAAAATAGATAATTAAGGGAACAATAATTTAAATGTTAACTAATAAGACACAATTTACACATATTCACATCAACAAATAGATATATTCATGTTTATATGGAAAATATTTATTAACTAGGTTTTTACGAAAAACACGTATTTTCGCTAATTAACACGAAATTAACCTATACGAATTTTCAAAGCGTTAAAATCATCCCCTCTTAAAAATTCTAACTACGTGTACACTCGAAAAGATGGGAATATTTCTTCCGCACCTCGTCCTCGGCTTTCCACGCGACCTTTTTCGCCGTTCGGCCACGTCAAGAACCTATACGGATGGTATGACCCCGGACCACAGTTTCTTCACCTGCCGATCTAGAATGACTATCGGCTGCTCGGTGAAAGAAAGATTGCCCTCCAGCTGGATCGTCTGATGCTGTATCACACGATAGGGGTCATGCAGGTACTTGCGGAGAATCAATACATGCAACACAGGGCGAATATCTGGAAAGCTGGGTGGAAGAGCCAAACGATAAGCAACATCACCGACTTGCTCGAGCATCTCAAAGAGACCTACATATCTGGAACTAAGCCTTCATTTCTTTCTGAATCTCAACACGCCCCTCATCGGAGAAACCTTCAAGAAAACATGATCGCCAACTATAAACCCAAGTCTACCCTAACGTCAGTCTGCATAAGATTTCTGACTGCTCTGGGCCACTCTCATCCTATCTTGAATCAACTGGTTCTTTCGGTCGTCTCCTGTACGATCTGGGGTCCCAAAACACTACTCTCATAGAGCTCTGTCCAACAAACTGGTGATCTACATTTCCTCCTACATAATATCTCGAAGGGTGTAATCTGAATCGTTCTCCTGGAAGCTGTTATTATAGGAAAACCCGATCAAGGGCAAGTGGCGATCCCAATTGCCATGAAATCTAGAACTCATGCTCGGTGCATGTCCTCAAGAATCTGTATGGTCCGCTCTGATTGACCGTCGGTCTGCGGATAGAAAATTATAATGAAACTCAATTAATGTCCAAATCCTTCTGAAGTTTCTTCCATAGTCTGCTGGTGAACTGGGTGCCTCTGTCGGATACAATACAAGTCGAAACTCCTTGTAGTCGCACAATCTCATCAGCATGTGTCTGAGCATACTGAACGAATCCGAAAGTCGTCTTACTGGCAGAAAGTGAGCTGCTTCATCAATCGGTCTACGATCACCCCAAAAGAGTCATACTCTCAGCTGGTCCTAGGTAGACCCACAATAAATTCCATAGAAATCTGCTCCTATTTCTACTCTGGCATGGTCAAAGGTTGTAACTCTCCTACTGGCCTCTGATGCTCGGCCTTGACTTGTTGATAAGTCAGCATCCCGAAACAAAATCTATGAAATTTCTCTTCATCCCTTCAGACTAGTAGACTTCTCTCAAATCACAACTCATATATGCTGACTGATGCGCCTCCTCTAAGATCTCGCATCTCGGTCCCTCGTAATCTGGCGCACATAGTCGTGTCCTAAATCACAGTATTCCCTGATCATCAATCACAAACTCTGAATCTCTGCCCTGTCGAACCTACTCCATGATCTTTGACAAACAAACGTCATTGGACTATGCCTCACGGATATGATCAAATAACTGTAGATGTGCACGGACACGGAAAAGTTGTCCCCTGGTCGACGTAAACATGAACTGTACTCGGCTGGCACATAGAATCTGCTAATCTGCCGTCGACTATCTCTGAACTGTTCTTAACAAGAAAAGCTATCTCCGAGCCTCCGACTCAAGTATCTGTCACAACATTCGCCTTGCCCGGATGATAAAGAATTATCACAGTCATAGTCTTTCACTAACTCTATCCATCTGTGCTGTCTTAATTTCAGATCTCGCTGCTAAAAAAAAATGTACTTTAAGCTTTTTGTGGCCCGTAATTATCTAGCACGACTCATCGTATAAGTAGTGTCTCAAAAACTTAAGTGTAAAAACCACCGCAGCCATTTCTAAGTCATGCGTGGAATAATTCTGCTCGTGCTTCTTCAACTGCCGAGAAGCATAGCAATAACCAACAAAAGCGCCTGATCCTAAAGGCAAAGATAATACTTGCGCTGTAATTAAACGAGGCTTCAACTGCTGAAAGCACTGCTCGTATGCTTTGGTCCAAAGAAAAGAAACTCTCTTCCGGGTCAACCCGGTCAACGTTGCAGCTATATGCGAAAATCCTGTATGAAATATCAATGGTGTCCGTCCAAATCCAAAATGCTGCGAACCTCCGTCACTGCTACAGGTCTAGGCCAGTGCTGAATGGCCTCGATCTTTTTCGGTTCCATACGTATACCATCTCTCATAACTACGTGACCCAAGAAGTCAACATCATCCAACCAGAAAACACACTTGGATAATTTAGCGAAAGGCTAGCGCTCCATCAAGGTTTGCAACGAAATCCTCAATTACTGCCCAGGCTCTTCTCGGTTCAAAAAGTATACTAAAATGTCATCGACGAACACGATAATAACTGATCAAGAAATGACCTGAATATATGGTTCATCAAATCTATAAATGATGCTGGGGCATTTGTGAGCTCGAATGACATCACCAAGACTCGTAACGCCCGTAACGTGTGAAAATCGGTCTTCGGAATATCATCCTCTTGAACCCGCAAATAATGGTCACCTGATCGCAAATCAATCTCCGAGAAATGTCCTGCACCCTGGAGCTAATCAAATAAATCGTCGATACGAGATAAGGGATATCTGTTCCGCACAGTAACCCGATTCAACTGAAAGAAAATCGATGCACAAACACAACTGCCGTCTTTCTCTTGACGAACAGAACATGAGCTCCCCAAGTGACGCACTCGAACGAACAAGCCCTTATCCAACAAATTTTGCAACCGATCCTTTAGTTCTTTAAGCTCGGCCGGATCCATCCGATATTGCGGTATAAAAAGGCTCCGTGCCGGAAATCAAGTTAAAATAGAACTCAATATCATGCTCTGGTGACAAACAAGACAACTTGTCAGGAAAACATCTGGAAACTCTCTCACAATTGGGACCTGGTCCAACGGAACCTCTATGGTTCCAGCATCACAAACATATGCCAAGAATTCCTGACATCCTTTTCTCAAAAGCTGACTAGCTCGACATGAAGAAATCAAACTGGGAAAGGAGATGCTACGGTCTCCCCAAAAACAGCCAAGAACTGTCTCATCTGGAAAAACTAAATCAGATTGCCCTCTTACAGTAGTCCACGAATGCATAACACGTGTCTAACCAATCCATGATGAGAAGAACATTGAAGTCAAACATATCGAGGAGCATCAAATTGACAGAAGAATCCCTATCTCTGATACGAATAAAACACATTTCGAGCGACAAAAGACTCGCCTACTGGAATAATAACAATCAGCGGCAGATTAAACAAGGATGACTCTTGGTCCAAACTCAGTACAAAGTGCGTAGATACAAGTTCAAACAAAAAAAGAAATACGCACATCGAATGAAAACACTGAAATAACACCAGAAAGAAATACGCATCGGAAGAAACACCGAAGGAATAACTGTCATAACAGCGTCTATCTAACCGCCTCTGAGCTGGCATACTGGTACAATTTCTCTTTGGTCCAGAAACGACTGAAGTCTTAGAAATGCGCTCCTCTAGCAGTAAGGCTGCATCCATCGCGGCCGCATAAGTGTTAAAATGCTGGGCATCAACAGCAAGAATTAACTGCATACCCAATCTCCATGCAAACCTCTTTATCCGTTCCTCTTCAGTATCCACTAGGTAAGGAGCATATCGGACCACTAAGTAAACTGAATGTCGTACTCTGACATTGTCATCCCTGAAGTCTTACGCAAAGGCTCAAAACTACAAGCTCGGGCATTTCGAACGCTCTCCGAAAGGAAACGAGCAAGAAATACAGCTGTGAACATATTCCAAGTCATAGGACGCAGATCTGCAGCTCGGCCTCTCTCAATTGACTCGCACCACGTTTGAGCAAGACCTCTCTAGACGAAAACTCGCAAGCTCACTCCATATCTCGTCAGAACATCTCTGTGAACGACAATTCCTAGCCATCCTGTCAAGGATTGTCTACGGATCCTTCACTGCATCAATGCCAGTAAAAACTAGAGGTTTCAGCCTCAAGAACTCCTATAAGGATACGGAAATAAACTCGGTAACCACAGAATCAGCTGCCTGAGCAGCAGGTACAATCACAGCCCCTGCAGTAGGAGGGACATCATCGGCTCTAGGAGCTGGGCTAGCCTCAACTAACAATCCAACCATCTGTCGCAAGTCCTAAATACTCTACTCCGGCCTAGCTATCCGTCCTGGAGAAGGCGGGTCACACTGTCCCTGAGGGGTAGGCGTACCGCCCTGATCGGTCCTCGTCTCAAACGGGCCTACTCTAATCTTATCCCCGGCGGCAGCCCTCTGGCCCTCGTAGTCTCCAGCGTCATAGTGTCTGGAGCAACAACAGGATTGATAGGAACATTACGATCGATTCAAAGGATTTCTGGAATCAAGGAAGGAAATACAAGCAAATATATATCCTAAGGTTACTTAGGCGGAGTACCGTATCGTAAGTATGCCTCAGAACATATGCACGTTACGTCACTCTGCTTAAGTCACCTACTCTATCTACCAAAGGTCATCCTACACTCAGAAAGGTAAAACCTAACGCTCTGATACCAACTTTGCCACGACCCGAAGGTATGGAACGTGACCAACACATAAACTATGAAACGTCTCAAGGCGCAACGTAATCTAAGTAAGAAAACGCCCAGAAATCAAACCATGAAAGGAATTAGAGTGAAGGAAAACATGTTTTAACGCAAGTGGTTTTAACAAATAAGTGGCATTAAACGTTTAAAAGCAACATCATATTTTCCCGAAAATTTCGGCAGAGTCTCCTTTGTAAATACTGGCCCTCAAACGGGTACAACACATGAAATAAATATAAACAAAGAATAAGGCATCCCCAAGCGGAAGCTAGCTTTTCGCCCATGGCGGAATCATAACCACATGCAATATGTATATCAAGAGTGCACAATAAGCATCAGAAAACAAGAAACAAGCAAATACCACGTCGGCTCAAGTGAGCATCGACACCAAACACCACAAATACAAGTCTCACGAGTCTCACTGTCTAGTCAAATGTACAAGGGTAAATGGAGTATACTAGATACAATATAATGTACATGATGGAATAAAACTATCCTCGCAACCTACCTACGAGCAATGCTGCAAATCGAGCAAATGAAGCCAAAAGAGGAAGGACGCCCGCCGCTAATGCGCTGATGGGTCAACCTGCAAGATACTGTGGCACAACGGGGGTGAGTTGACAACTCGTGAGTAGTAAATAACATCTAATAAGGCTATCGTAAGCATGCACGCAAATGCGTCTCAACCTACGCAAGCCGATATAATACAATGTACTAACATGAATGCAACATGAATGCGTAATCAACACGAGATCTGAATATGTTTAGTATAAGAAAAACTGTATTCTTATCTTAGTAAAACTTCTGTAATTTAACTGTAGTACCATCAATGAAATCAATAGAAATCTGTGTCAAGCATCGACACAAAATATGAATATCTCAATGTCTCGATGTATCAATATCTCAATCTCTCGGGCTCCGGCAATCCGGACCGGCCCATATCATCAAATCTCGGGCTCCGGCAATCCGGACTGGCCCATATCATCAAATCGCAAGCCTACGTCGGTATCCTCCGGATATCCGCCGCGTCATTGCCTAGCACGACAACAAGGTTTCGGGAGGCATCGTCCATGCCAAATTCAAGAATTTTCTGTTCTAGCTAACCCTAACCCTAGAATTGTATACTAGAAAAACGACGGAATGAAATGCAAACTACATTGCAAGTAAAGTGAACAAGAAATACAACCTTTGTAGACTGGTCCTTCACTTCAATAGCTCCATGTAGTAGTCCCTTTGCTGCGATCATGTAGTCCTGGACTATAGAGAGGCTCCCATGAAGAAATGAACATGCTTGCATCGAAGTCTTCGAGGCCGAAGATGATCTACGTCGAGGAGACACTATCCCAAGCTATCTCTTCACTAATTATGAAATTAGTGAAGCAAACACCCTATACTAAATAGCAAGTACTAGAGGTTGATGAAGTAGGAAGTGGGCTCACTTTAGAATTGTTTTTCACACATTTTTCTCACATCTCCCTTAAAGCTAGAAAGCTTTTGAGGAAGAAGAAGAAGAATGAACTCATATGGAATTAACCAAGTCAATCATTGCAACCATGGGTGAGTTTAGCATCATATACTTAACCTTTGTAGAGAGTTAAACATGGCTAAGTCTCATGGTTGGGTTTATAAATATCTTAAGCTAAACAAAAATAGAAGACCAAGTCAATGATCCATAAGCTTCTACAAACTTTGTGTCATGAAAAAGTCCAACTAATTTTAGAATAACTTTAAATAAATAAAACCCTAGATAATACTTAGCATGGTGTAAGTCACACACACACCCAAGTTGCATGTATCATCAAACATGACACATTACTTTGTACACTAATATATATCATATATATACACATGCACAAACAAGTGAGAAAAGAAATCATAAGTGAGCTAATACTAGTTAATATAATGTAATATATTCAATATATAATTACACATTAGATTATCAAATCAACTCTTGATTTAATAATCCGGCTATATCTCATATAACTGACTAATATCATATGTAACAACTTATCGAATCAAAACATGATCCGATAACCCGGCTATATCACATATAACTGACCTATGTCACAAAACGCGAGAATAGAATACGGTATCTCATATCGCATTAATCTCGGTCCTGCATATAACACATATGTGCTCCTACTACGTTTCGCTTGAGCCAGGAAACCTCTGTGTAGGACTCTAAAGACTCGTCAATATGTCGGCAGTAGGTGATGATCATATCAAACACCCACAAGCCACAAGCGGTCTGCTAAACGTAATGGCCACCCAGGTATTGAGCGATCAGAAGATCAACAAGCAAGCCTGTTCACACTCCTGTGAATCCAATTAGTAACAGTACCGTACAGTCTGGTCTCTTCGTCTGATATGTCGCATATCTCGTCTAGGGGTGGTAAACGTCAGACCCCAGCAACTCGATAAGTCGTGCCGATATGAGGCTCATAACTGGTCGAGAAACTACTGATAACACTTACCAGTATATCTCTGAAGCAGCCTTGGCCAGGGACTTCCTGTTATAGCCAATCGAGCACAACGCAACATCAACTCCCAATACCGGGAAAGACGAAACCCCTCCTATCGCTCATTGCCTCCGTATGATTCAGGTTTCTACCCAAAAGCCATCGTTTTGCACGTTCTCTTGAACGTGGTAAGGTGGAAATCAAAGCACAATGGGAATCACACAAGACTCCATGACGATCTCGGGTCTACATACTAACATGTACCAGTGTCACTAGAGAACTGCTATCTGATGATAGGTATAATACCATCTAGGAGTTCTCGGCAAGTCCGTTCAGTGTACCCAGTCTCCACTGAGCACCCGTATACTGTATCTGATGTCAAACACCAATGGATATGGGATCATCCATCGCCCATCCACATTGGTCGAGAAGCTATACGCTAGTCTACTCTGGTATATCGATGCCCTGTCTCGATATACCCACGACTAGGAACATTTGAAGGATGTACTTATCGACTATTCTGTCCCCACTAGTATGATCTTCATCATAATCCTAGTAGTCATGTACTCATCCTAAGGGCTTTATCAATATGTAACATAGAGACAATCAGTCAACAAGTTAAGATAAAGAGCAACCAGATAGCATACTATCAGGTTGAGCAAGAAATTCCTCCATGTATATGTCTAAGAATCCACTACAATATACATCGTATGTACAGTAATGGCATCTAGGGCACACATATAACTAACAATCTCCCACTTGCACTAGGGCCATCTGTTGTAGTATCCCATACCCAACAATCAGCAGTGGTTGAAGTATCACATACTCAACCATCCTATAAAAGTCTCTCCTGGGAATAGGCCTTTGTGAGTGGATCCGCCCTATTGTCCTCTGTGTCTACTCTCCTATCCTCGATCTACCTGGAGATCAACCATCTCCATGATCAGGTGATACCGCCTCAGAATATGTCTGGACCACTGATGGGACGGTGGTTCCTAGGCCAAAGCCACAACTCCATTGTCTCACAATGGTAGGAACGAAGTTCATCTCATGAACATATATACATCCAGAATACCTCTTTGGTAGTATCCTTGGTAGCAATGTATCCAGCCTTTATCGTCTAGTTTGTCACGGTATCTGGCTTTGACTCTTCCAATATACCGTCCCTCCACTGAGGGTAAAGACAATGCCTGTGACTGACATTCAGTCGACCTTACCACCCTGGAAGCTATCCAGTGATTCTCCCTAGGATCGATTGATACCATCTCACTACACCTAGTGAGAATCCTAACATCCACTTAGATTTATCTCATAGATCCAAAACCCAGGATTTAGGAGGTATCACCTTGATCCTATATGGAGAATCCTTATGATAAGAGAAGATTGACCGAGCATAGCATAGGAAACTCCTTTCCTATCAAGAGTATGCCATCCACGTACAATACGAGGATCACCACCATTCTCCCTACTCCCTTTTTGTATATACAAGGTTCATCTATCATTTTGATGAAGTCAAACTTTTTGACTAATACATCAAAACAGATGTTCCAACTCCGCGATGTCTGCTTTAACTCATAAAGCAACTTGCACACGTTTCCGCTGCTCCCACTGTTTACGAAGGCCTTTGGCTGTGTACTTATAGACGCTCTCTTCTAAATCACTATTTAAAAAAGCAGTCATGACACCCAACCGCCAGATATCGTCATGGTATGTAGCAATGGCAAGTAGGATCTGGATGGACTTAAGCATAGGCACTAGAAAAGGTTTCATCATTATTCACACTTGGTCGATGATGAGAACCTTTTGCAACAAGCCTTAGCTTTGAAAGTCTCAACTTTTCCATGTACACCAAGTAATCTTTTCAAGATATACTTGCTCCTGATGGGGATTTAACCCTTCAGATATAGCAACAAAGTCCATACTTTGTTGGTGTATGTAGATTCCATCTCAGATTGCATAGCATCCAGCCATTCTTACAGAGTCCCCACTCCTGATGGCCTGCTCGAAACTAGTTGGGTCATCATCTCATGATGCAATCCTCGCTTCCACTGTCATAGAGAAAACCGAAGTATCTCTCAAGTGGATGAGGAACCCTACAAGATCGGCGGAGAGGCTGAGGTTCGTTGGGAGCTATTGAATCCTCCGATTCTACCAAATCATCAGCTGCAGTTTGTATAGCTGGAACTCCTTCTAGTTCTACCTCATAACCATAAATTTGTTTCCAAAATAAATTCCATTTCTGAAAAGGTGGTATGCCGAGAAATAAAACACCTTTTGTTCCTCGGTTCGGTAGAAGATATTCCCTTATGAATGCTTGGGATATCCAACAAACTTCCACAGAACTGACCTTGCCTCGAGCTTGTCCGGATTTTGCTTTTGACATAGGCCGGACAACCCCAAATCTTAACTTACTTAAGACATGGGCTCTTCCCATACCATATCGTATATGGAGTGGTAGGCACCTGATTTGATTGGAACCCTATTCAATAGGTATGCAACTTCTCAAGTGCATAACCCCCAAAAGGAAATAGGCAACTCAGCAGTACTCATCATAGAGCGAACCATATCACATAGGGTATGATTGCTCCGCCCCGATATACTAATGTGCTTTGGTGTATATGGAGGAGTAATGCTGATAGAGAATCTCATTCTCCTTTAGAATAGTCTAGGAACTCTGTGCTCAAGTATTCTGATCTCATCATAGGACATAATACTTATACCCGTTTTGGTTCTCTACTTCTGACTTATATTCTTTGAATTTCTTAAAAGCTTCAGACTTGTGTTTCAACAGGAACATATGTCCGAATCTTGAGAGATCATCAATGAATGTAATGAAGTAGAAAGAACCAGTCCTGGCATGTGTAGTCAGGGGACCTACATACATCATCATATATCAATCCCAAGTGTTCACTAACTCTTTCTCTGTTTCCAATTAATGGAGCTATGGTCATCTTATCTTTGTGACATGACTGGCAAGTTTTACAAGATGTAAACTCAAACTGATTTAAATATGCATCTTTATGTAACTTAGCTAGTCGGGTCGCATTTGATATGACCTAGTCTATAATGCCTCAAGAAGGATTCGTTCATTTCTGAACTTTTCCTCTTGTGTGTGTTCTGTACGCTAAGAACTGTGGTTTGATTTAGAACGTATATGCTTTTAGATAACGTTCCTGAACCGATCAACTCTTGATATAGGAAATGTTCAAAACATTATCCAACAATACAAAATTATATCCTTCTTTAATGAATAAAGAGACTGGTATAATATTGTATATCTGGTTCGGTATCTAATAACATTTGTTCAGAATCAATGTATTTGGTAATACATGGTGATAACTGCCAACATACTTTGCTGCAACAATTGCACCGTTTCTAACTCTTAAAACTTATCACCAATTCTCAGTTCTCTACCAATCTTTAGCCCATGTAACAGATTACATATGTGGGATCCTGATCCGGTATCTTATACCCAAGATGTAGAGGATACTGAGAAACAGTTCTCGGTAATGAACACACCCGAAGAAGATGCATCATTATGCACTTTTTTCGTTTGGGCGGCACGAGAATCCTGGTAATCCCCTATTTCCTGCTCTGTCTTATAACAATTATAAGTTGGAGCGGGACCAACGTTCTCCAGCTTAGTATAACAAGCGGGTTCAGTCAATACATCCGTATTATTATCTTGATTAAGGCGTGACATGGTCGCTACCTGGAGAGAGAGAGAAGAAAACACTCAGTGTGCGGTCTTGCAAGATTAGATTGGTTATTAATTTATCTAATCAGGATGGCTCCTACTGTTTTAGTCAAATCTTCCTTCAAACTCTAAAAGGTAAGAATAGCCGGGATTAATTACACCCTACAAGTTTGCCAATTTTTCGGCCAGGCCAGTGCCGGTATTTTGAAGGAGG
The DNA here is from genome assembly GCA_030015575.1 of Agapanthus africanus. NCBI lineage: Eukaryota > Viridiplantae > Streptophyta > Magnoliopsida > Asparagales > Amaryllidaceae > Agapanthus > Agapanthus africanus. The sequence continues at coordinate 238,755,859 of CM057344.1, read as the reverse complement.
TTCCCCGTGCTTTCGCATGGACCTTATTAAAATAGACCTCGTTTTCCCTGGGGCATAACCCCGTTAACACCTTTCTAAACACCTACTTGATCGGCTAATCATAAAGTACAAAACTTTCCCAAGAGTAACTCTTACCCGCAGTGGGTATCGGGATCCAACTATCTCATAAAAGGTATGCAATATCATTGCAAATTTCAACACTTGAAAATCCCAATAATATTTTACCCAATTCCCCTGCTTGCGCCTCATAAAAAGAACTAGCTGGTTGATGAATCATAACCCTGATAATTTTAATAGTCCTATGACCTTGACAGAGGTCAATAAACCATAGGCTGCTAGTCAAGTTCAACCCGCCATTTCATGATTGAAATAAACCCACCCGCACGACCTTTGACAGAGGTCAAAAAGGTCGCACGACTACCCTAAATCAATTGCATCATATGCTTTGCAGATACGCACTAATCAGCTACCGCACACTACGCATTGACAGAGGTCAACAAACGCAGCACGAATACTAACTATTACTTATCTGAAATGGCGGAGGGCTACGACAGGTTTTAAAGAAAACCTTTTACGTAATGAACTTGATATTGTTGTAGAATCAAATGATTTAAATGGAGTGTTTTTGAGGCCTTTGCTAGTTTTTGCTAACGAGGTCACTCCCGGTGAAGGGATCTCGGCTCTTTCCTTATCGAATAAAGTGCAGGATATTCACAATACCACTATGCAAAGCAGAAACTATAGAAGCAATCAAAAGACTAAATCGAGGGTTGTAGCATCTGCCGGTTATTGCTAAGAGGTCACACCAGGTGAAGGGATCTCGGCTCTTTCCTTATCGAATAAGGTGCTGGATATTCTACAAGGAATACCGCTATGCAAAACAACAACTAGAGCTACCTGTTTTTGAAAATTCGATTCCACAATATCTTTAGGTTTATTTTCTTTCATTAATCTCATTAATGAAGTCCCATCATTTTAAATATACCTAAACATCACAGATAAATACAACGTACGCTTATGCCATCCGCATTCGCCTCAATGTCACCTCGTGCACCGTTAGGTTAGGTAACTAACGGAAGAGCGGGGCAGGGCTTGCGCGGATGTAAAACATAAGCAACGTCTATATAATATATCACATATACTATATCCAGTATCTATCTCAACATATACAGTGATCACATCATAGAATATCGCAGCAGAACACAACATATGAAATATTGGATATTCTAGGATTTCCGGGTTTTATATTAAGCCTGTATAAAACACGGATTCCACGGTCGTGATGAATAGCCAAACCCACATCCCTAGACCCCTACGAGAGCAGCAAGCAACCCTACCAATTCTAGATTTAGGAGTCCCGGTCTCGACTCCTCGAGATGGTCTCCCACTGGACCCTAAAACCCGGTTACTTGTGCTTCCCGCCTTGGGTCTATCCTAATGCGGAAAACTAAATAATATACATCAACGGTGACATCTTTCTCGACCCGGAAGTGCCCTAATAAAAGAATATTACATACATTGAATTTTTCATGAATGAAAATGAAAACCCTCATCTCACATAAAACCCTCGGCTATTCAAAACACGACGATCCAATATAACATATCAGAGCAACACATAACATCACATGTCATCAACGTAAGAAAATATGCGTATCCCAATTTTCGTTGACATATAGCAACGAAACCAGTGATACACCACATATTACACTTACGGTCGCAGAAAAGAAAGTGGAAAACTACAACAGTTGGAATCCGAAACCACCTTAGCAGTCATAAACCCAATTGTATCACATACTTTGGATTTCATGCCCAACCAATTGAATTCCTTAGACATCGCATGCCTAACAATTATAAACCCCGCATTTTAGTCTCAATATCGAAAACATTTTTCAATAACAGGTCGGGCAATTCAACAAGATTCCCGATAACCTGATCGAATGCTCGTCGTAAACTTTAGTAGACGGCCGCACCCCCCGATGCTGTCGACGAAGTGCACTAAGGCGGAACATCGCGGCCGCGAGCACCCGAACGGATGATTTTTGCGACTGGGTTCTCCTACAGTCACTTGGTCGGGGCTATGGGGCGTGGCTATCTAATAAGGTTACCCGGCGAGTATCTGCGTACGCTACGTGATTGCGACGGACTATTGATCATATCAAAATCCCGTGGCAACCGATCAAATGAGACTAAACTGCTAGGTTTATTAAATTCAAATTAGTTTTGATTCCAAGTATTGTATCCCATCACATAATATCCAGATGACGTTAAACTTTTCGATCGATTCATCAAAGTCCCACAATTTCCCGACAGCTCAACACTTAAGCACAGTTTTAGTAATACCTAGAACATGCCACAGTACCTATGTACCAGCCGTAGAAGGGCAGACCCAAGCCTCACTCATTTCGCCACGGAACTATGGCAAACCCTAAGGTATGGCGGTTCCGCAATCCAAAAAGTCGAGTTAGGGTTTCATTCTTCTAGAGGGTTCATAGAATTACTTGCATGTTTTTCCGAATACGTTAAACTTGGAAAAATGGATTTTTGACATTCGATCGAACTTTTTAACTTCGCCTAGATAATATGTGAATACCCGAAACAATGTTAAAACTCCGAATACGAAAAACTCCGAATTGCTTATAGTGTAAGTTCACATCACATGCAAAATTAGCAAAAACAAACAACACCTGAAACACCAAAACCCAGTCACCGAAACACAAAAAAATTTCGAAGCAAAAATTCCTTAATAGAACCGGCCTGCTCTGTTTTTGGCTTGATGTGCTCGGCCAAAATTTGGCCAAAGTCCGGCCAAAGTGCTTCAAATTTCTTCTGTGTTCATGTAATATCACATATAACATTCTGCAGCTGTTTAAAATTTTTTTTGATGACTTTTTAAAATCGACAGAAACTAGTTTTTGGCGTTGCAACTTTCCGAGTATTTCGGTTTCATAATCTTAATAAAATCCGTCTAATTTTCTAACATGGCTCTGATACCACTGTAGGGTTTCCTAGCACAGCAGCAAGGTTTCGGGAGGCATCGTCCATGCCAAATTCAAAAATTTGCCGTTCTAGCTAATCCTAACCCTAGAATCGTATACTAGAAAAACGACGGAATGAAATGCAAACTACTTTGCAAGTAAAGTGAACAAGGAATATAACCTTTGTAGACCGGTCCTTCACTTCATTAGCCCTGTGCCCTTCGCTGCGATCATGTAGTCCCGGACTCTAGAGAGGCTCCCATGAAGAAATGAACATGATTGCATCGAAGTCTTCGAGGTCGAAGATGATCTATGTCGAGGAGACACTAACCCAAGCTATCTCTTCACTAATTATGAAATTAGTGAAGCAAACACCCTATACTAAACGTCAAGTAGTAGAGGATGATGAAGTAAGAAGTGGGGTCACTTTAAAATTGTTTTTCTCAAATTTTTTCTCACATCTCTATTGAAGCTAGAAAGCTTTTGAGAAAGAAGAAGAAGAATGAACTCATATGGAATTAACCAAGTCAATCATTGCAACCATGGGTGAGTTAAGCATCATATGCTTAACCTTTGTAGAGAGTTAACCAAGGATAAGTCTCATGGTTGGGTTTATAAATATCTTAAGCTAAATAAAAATAGAAGACCAAGTCAATGATCCATAAACTTCTACAAGCTTTGTGTCAGGACAAAGTCCAACTAATTTTAGAATAGCTTTAAATAAATAAAAACCTAGATAATACTTAGCATGGAGTAACTCACACACACACCCAAGTTGCATGTATCATCAAACATGACACATTACTTTGTACACTAATATATATCACATATATACACATGCATAAACAAGTGAGAAAAGAAATTTTAAGTGAGCTAATACTAGTTAATGTAATGTAATATATAAAATATATAATTATACATTAGATTATCAAATCAACTCTTGATTTAATAATCCGTCTATATCTCATATAACTGACTAATATCATTTATAACAACTTATCGAATCAACACTTGATCCGATAACCCGGCTATATCACATATAACTGACCTATGCAACAAAACGCGAGAATAGAATATGGTATCTCTTATCGCATTAATCTCGGTCCTGAACATATCACATATGTGCTCCTACTCCATTTCGCTTGAGCCAGGAAACCTCTGTGTAGAACTCTAAAGACTCGACAATACGCCGGCAGTAGGTGATGATCACATCAAACACCAACAAGCCGCAAGCGATCTGCTAAACGTAACGGCCACCCAGGTATTGAGCGATCAGAAGATCAACAAGAAAGCCTATTCACACTCCTGTGAATCCAATTAGTAACTCTACCGTACAGTCCGATCTCATCGTCTGATATGTCGCATATCTCGTCTAGGGGTGGTAAACGTCAGACCCCAGTAACTCGACAAATCATGCCGATATGAGGCTCATAACGGGTCGAGAAACTACTGATAACACTTACCAGTATATCTCTAAAGCAGCCCTGGCCATGGACTTCCTGTTATAGCTAATCGAGCACAGCTCAACATCAACTCCCAATACCGGGAGAGACGAAACCCCTCCTATCGCTCATTGCCTCCATGTGATTCGGGACTGTACCTAAAAGCCACCGTTTTGCACGTTCTCTTGAACGTGGTAAGGTGGAAATCAAAGCACAGTGTGTTGGAGATAGTGCCCTCAGAGTCAATTATTGGATCACAGGCACGTGATTGCAATGATTGAGGGAGGACCTATCCCGGTAGGACAGTCTTATTCGAGATGATAGTATGCTATCTGGTTTATCTTTATCATCGTGTACTGCTTTAGGTGACCTGACATGTCGCTATTACACGTTGATAGAGCCCCTAGGATTCTTGCTTGACCACCAGCAGTATGAGGGCGATCATATAAGTGGGAGCTGGGGTCTATAAGCACATCCTTAAAAGGTCCCTAGTCGTGGGAGTTTCGAGACAGGGCATCGATACTCCAGAGTAGACTAGTGTATACAGTCGAGACCCCAACGAGGGGCGGTGGACGGTCTCACAAGCCATTGGTGTCAGTTGGATCACCTAAGATGTATACAGGTGCTCATTGGGTTATGGGTACACCGGACAGGACTCGCCGGGAACATGCTAGTTGGTCTTATACCTGACGTCAGATAGCAGTTCCCTGGTGACATGTGTACAGGTTAGTTCATCGACCTGGGGATCGTCATTTGTCTCGTGTGAGTTCCTACTGTACTTTGATTACTACCCTACCACGCATAAAGGAGACGTGCAAACAGGTTTTAGTTGGGTACAGTCCCGAGCCACATGGAGGCAGTGAGCAGATCTTCAGGGGTTCGTCTCTCCCGGTATTGGGGGTGAGGTCGCGCTGTGTCTAGGAGAGCCATTACACGAAGCCCTCGGCCGAGGCAGGAGATTTACTGGTAGGTATTCCAGTAGTATCTCAGGGTGTTCTGGGCTACACTCCGACACGACTTGTACCGCTTTTGGGGGTCTAACTTTTACCAACCCCCTAGGCCCGCCATGCGATGCTCATAGACGAACGGACCGGACTGTACGGATATTGTCACTGACAGGTTCAGTAGGGTGTCAGGATGAGTTCGCTCATCGACGTCCCTTTTAGTCAATAGCTGGTGGCCCGTCACGTATTGGCTTATACCTCTGACGTGGTAGTGGTTAAATCCACAACCATGGTGTTGACGAGTCTTTAGAGTCCCCCACATTCAGTTGCTCATGTTTTCGGGCGAAAAGCTGTAGAGGCCGTATGGAGATATGGCAGGGTTCGATCAGATACATGCGGTATTGCACGGATCAGGATCGGACAGATATTACTAGCCGGCTTTGGTGTTAGCCGGATCCTAGTATAGTACAGTGTAGATTTTGTCTCATTGCATTTGTATTTCGGTCGGAATACAAATGCGGGTGTGTATACACAATATCGGGGTTTTCCTGTAATTTATTACGGGACCAGTTTTCTGGAGTTGCCAGTTTGCTTTCCGTTTCGGCCAATTTCCTTTGTATCGTTCATTGGCCGAAGATTGGCGGAGGAAGGCTTATTTGCATTTGTGCAAATAAGCAATTTGGAAGGAGGTCTTTGCATATAATTGTATCATGATACTTGCACCATCAGTTGACTTTCTTTGTTCATGATGGCTTGACCTTTTGGAGTCATCATGCTTGAGATGATGGTTGTGTTGGAGTGTTGGAGTGTTGGTTTAGCCTAGTGATCATTTCTTTGTATGATGGCCTTTTCTCTCTCTTGCATTATTCTTGTGGCTACCTCTTTGTTACACTCCCTCATTCTCTCACTCTCTTGAAAATGCTTGGCCGGCCAAGGAAGAAGGGGAGGGCTGTCCCATTTTTTGGTGAGGGGTTTTTGTTCATTTGTATTGCACAAAATCCATTTAGCTCCATCTCCAAAACTCCATTCCTCCACCATCTCAAAAGGCAACTCCGTACAAACCCCAAATGAGATATAGATCTCTTCACTATTCTACAGCATATCTTGGGCACGTCGACTCGCCAGCTTCGTGCCCGAGTTGCCTCGGTATAGAGGCGGGAGCCCGTAAAAGAAGCCGGCGACGTGGTGCTTTTCCGGCGAGGGGGTGGAGACCGGATATTCCGCGGGAGATCGGGACAACGACGAGAAGACCGGAGGACACGGATCGCTCGGTATATCTCTCTTCCCCATCTTGTAGTTGCTAGGACTAGTTAATGGCCCGATCCGGATTTTAGTGCGCGGTGGTGCCGGTTCATGAAAATTAAAGTTAACTATCGCTTCCACATTTGGCCTTAGGATAGAGGCCGGGGCACCTCCGTGCACTTACAGTGGTATCAGAGCCTCGCCATTAACATATTCTATCTTTGTCTAATGTGTTTTACATTTCCGATCGAACAATTTTCCAAAAACCGTATTTTTCTTAACATCAGTTTCTGTCGAAATTTTTTGGAGTCAAAAAATTTTTCAGGTTGTCTCAGAATGATGTGCAGGGAATTATAAGAATTCTGTAGAAATTTGATCACGTGATCGCTCCATACGACCGCGGAACCGCGGCCAAACCCATGCTTGGGCCGCGGTTCCGCCGCAGTATATGCAGATCAGTGTGCCAAATTTTTACAGAGGCCTCCTGAGTGGAAAATAGGTTTTCTGGAATGTTATTTTTTGGGCCCAGATTTCTTGATGTGCTACAGTAGTACTTGGGGCCCACTTGGTAAATTTGATCGATCGGATATTTTAAACACATTGGTTCACAGTATTTACATTATATCTGCGACCGTGAATGTCACTTGATCAGTAAATCCTGTCTAACTGCTATAGCCCGGTTAGACGGATTTGCGAACGTGACTTTCACGTTGATGTTCTGTGTATTGCTGTGATGTTGCGGATCGGTCGTGGGGGATAGCCTGGATGCAATGCTAGTATAGTTTTTGTTGTATTATGTACATTTGATATTGCGGGGCGAGCGTCCGACATGTAGACTGCCGTCACTGCCTGTTTGTATTATTATTTTGGGGCACGACAAGGTTGCGGTCGATGTACCCGTTGTATGTATATTTTACTTTCTGTACTAGGATTGCCCCAAGGAGGGGCGCACGGAAAGCCGGATTCTAGAGGGCAACAAGCCCGCATCTCATGGCATTGAGACGGAGGGGGCTTCACTCTAGAATTGGCGGGCTATTCGCCGCACTCGTAGGGGGTACAGGTTGACCCAGGAGGGGTGCCCAAGTTACCGGATTCCGTGAAGTGCTGGGTGGTCCATTCACATGCTGAAAGGGGCTGCCTCGCTTCAGGTTTTGGCGGGTGACTTGCCGCGCCCGTAGGGGTCTAGGATTTTCATTGCACAGGCTATCCACACGACCAGGGGAACGTTGGGTTTCAGCGGCTCTATGAAACCCGGGGATCCCAGATATCTGTATTGTTCTGTGATGCTGTACATTTCTGTGATGTTGCATTTTTTATCACGCCTTGAGCGAAATATAATATATTGGTATATATATTAGCAGATGTTGTATATGTTTTGCATCCGCGCTAGTCCAGTCCCTGCTCTGTCGTTAGTTAGCTAACCTAACGGGTAATGACGGGACCTAGTGGCGAATGCGGATGGCATATACGTACGTCATATTATTTTCGTTCTTTGTGGTGTGATCAATTGATGGGACTGCGTTGATTCGGATCAATGCAAGCTAAAAACAAACCTAATCTGATGTTGTTGGAACACTTTTCAAAAAGCTGTTATTGCAAGGACGTACTCTTTTATTTAGCATCGTGGTATTCAGTTGGAATATCCTGCTCCTCAGTCGACGAGGCAAGGGCCGAGATCCCTTCACCGGGAGTGACCCCTTGGACAAAAGTTTGCGTCAGGGCAATAACTTCACTATAGCCGATTACTTTTGCTTTGCATCGTGATATTCAGCTGGAATATCCTACACCTCATTCTACGGGGAAAGAGCCGAGATCCCTTCACCGGGAGTGACCTCTTTAGCAAAGGTTTTCGTCACTATATTTTTTAAAGCTATCCGTTCCTTCAACGATATCAAGTTCTTTACGTTAAAGGTTTTCGCCAGAAATCATTCGTAGCCCTCCGTCGTTTCATATGGGTGGTCAATAGTATTCAAGCTGTATTTGTTGGCCAAAGTCAAGGCACAGTGTTTGGTAGCTGTTGGGTATTCATATACAGCATAGATAGATGCGTTGGTTTGGGGCAGTCGTACAGCCTTGTTGGCCAAAGTCAAGGGCTTGTGCGGGTGGGCTCAAATTAACCTGGAGAATGACGGGTAGAACTTGACATGTGACTTATGATTTGTTGGCCAAAGTCAAGGTCATAAGAGCATGGGGCAAAAAAAATCACATCAGGAGTTTCAAAAGAACTGAAACTTGCCAGATATGCGCATACCTTCTGGAGTGTGATAGCGTGAGCGGATTCCGTCACGTTATCATGCGATGATAGTTGGATCCCGATTCCCACTGATGTGTTAGTTTACTCCTCGGGTGACCCCGACTAATTCTTCTTTCAGGTTTGGAGGAGAATTTGAGGTGACAGTGGGAGGTTTCCAGATTAGATAAATTGGTAACCATTCTGATCTAGGTTAGAGTGCACGCTGAGTGTTTCTTTTCTCTCTCTCTTCGGCAGCGACCATTGACCCAACCCTAAGACTATGACTCAGAGACCAAGTTGACTGAACCTTCTTGAACACTGGCTTTTGGATTGTCAGAGTTGCAAACCTCATTGCCACTCCTACTTTTACCCTTTTCTCCAGGACACCCTGTATTACTACGAACGTCTACTTCCATTGGACAAAACCATCGTATGGTTAGATACGAACTCGAAAGAATTTATTCGAGGATGGTTTCAGGTTCTGGAGGAAACGGATAGGACTATTCAGTTGACTTTTCCTTTTACCTTCTCTCAGTTTACGAGTACTCCTTGGTTTAGGAGTAGTACACCTATTACGCAAATTGGATAGTCTTCTTCCAAACCTTAGGCTGGTGCCGAACGGTGGGGAATGAAGAAAACCAATTAGCCTAACAATGGTGTACAGAAGGTATTAAGTTAAGACAAAGCAAGGGATTAGTAAGAGGGCAAAGTAAATTGCAACTGAGATTCACGACCAAACCAAGTATTTCATTACCACTCCCAAATCACCTTTGTATTTCACCAGAACACTCCGTATCACTACGAAGATCCACAGTTTATTGGATACTCCATCGTATGGTTATATACGAACTCGAAAGGAACTCGTTCCAGTTCGGGGATGGATTCTGGTTCAGGAGAAATAGGAATAAGGTTTATTCGGTTGTCTTTTATCCTCACCTCCTCTCGCATTGCGAGTGTTCCTAGGATTAGGACAGTACACCCATTATGCTTATTGGATAGTCTTTTTCCAAACCATAGGCTGGTGCCGAACGGTAGGGAAGGAAGAAAGCCATTTGGCCTAAAGGGGTGTACAGAAGGTAAAGACTAAAGACATATGAAGGGATTTGGAGAGGTGGCAAAGAATTATATGGTTACAGTCGTGAATCTGGAAGAGGCATTACTAGGAATACAAGGATACCCCACGAAACATCTCAATGTTTCAGTTTCACTGTGTACTGTTAAAGGAAAACTGATTTCCCAATTAGACACTTGCTCCAGGGTATGTATTTACCAGGTATGATTCTCACATCTGTATGGTTCTACAGATGATGAGTGGGAGTAAGTTATTGGGAATTGGGTGATCATCCTCATTATATCGAGATTCGTTGTAATCGGTGATATTTGAGGAAGTCACCTGGGTTGGTTGCCGGACGGCAAATATTTGGTTTTGAATATCCGCTGTTGTGCACCAATTTCAAATTGATATATCTGTACGTCTATTTTCGTAGAGTGAGATATACCTTTTGAAATTATGTCTATGACATTTACCTATATCAGTGGATGGTTAGGTAAGGAGCATTAAACAGCGGTGTAATTCTTCTTAACCATAAGTACAGTTTTCAACCTACGACACACAGTGAATGAGTTATCAGACTCAAGGGACTTATACAGAGTATTGTATGTTGTCCAGGGTCCATCAGGATAAAGGGGTTGGTCCTCGTACTATATTCGGTTTACTTATGACTTCTCTAGTTTTTAGACAGGTGTTTCGTGGAAACACAGTGTCCGAATTTTGAGAAGTCATAGGTATTTGAATAAAGTAAAGAACCAGGTGTAGCGAGTATCGGGATTCTTCAAAGTGATCGAAGATGTAGATACTTGTGTATGGTATTCAGTTGATAGTAATGATAAAGAGAACTTGCTTCTCTTTCAGGTTACTCATAATTGGAAGCATTCCTAAGTTGAGTAACGCTGATCGGCCTCCTTCCATTTAGTTTACATGAACTGGAGACAGTTGCATGATTTGAATCTGGTTCAATTAAATCAGTGCCTCTGGTTCTATATTGGATATAGAACAGTTCATATCTTAACGTTGTTAAGGTACGGGGAGTTGTCGGGCTTATGATTAAAACCAGACTCTGGATAACTCAAGGCACGTTTCTGTAATGGCTGTTTGTGGGTTGACCCAGGGTATGACGAGGGTTGATTTTCTACCATCTGGAAGATCAATAGTGATATTGTTCTAGACTCGCCACAGTTTTAAATAAAATGGATATTTTTTTTCAGAAAAACAGTAGTGGGAGTATGGTAGAACTGGAAGTGATTCCAGAACCGCAAACGATTACTGAAGATTTGATAAGGAACCTAAAGATTCAATCTGGTTTGACATTCCATTGGCCACTCCGCAGATGTGGTGGGTAACTTCAGGCACCCGAGAGGTACTCCGGTAGCCTCAAGGACGGTGACAGGGAAGTTCTTGTTTACCCACACTTGCCATTGCTGTTGTTCCAGACTGTGAGACCCGGCGGGAGGATGAGTATAGCGTTATTCTAAACTAGCTTTAGAAGTGTACGTGTATATGACTCTGCCAGAGGGTTGTCGTAGTCAGTGGGAGCAGCGGAAGCATTGGTGGACAAGTGGCTTAGGTCTATTTATAGACTAAAGCAGATGTAGCGGAGATAGATCATTTATTTCTGATGTGACAGTCATAGGTTTGACTTCATCAGAATAAGGGGATGGATCTGTTGAGATGGTAGTAGGGTGTGTTGTCATGTTATTTGGATGACATACACAGAGTAGGAAAAGAAACTCCTATACTACTATCGGTTACACTTTGGTCGTCACACAGTGGTTTCTCCACTTAGGACTTGGACATTGTATCAGACATACTGGTTACTAGATCTATGGTTTTAGATCTAGATTTGGGTGGTTTCCCAATTAAGGGTACTTAGACAACATTCTAAGAGTATTTAGAATGGACGACTCCTGGCACGGTAGTGTACCTGCAGGTGATGGAGTCACCCTCTCTAAAGGTGTCTTACAGACTAAAGGGGAGAGGGATGTGCATGATTGGCAGATCACTTGCTCAGGCAATTGAGTCAATCATGAGATGTCAAGTACCACACCAGATGTTGTTCTTGCACTAGATGCAATAAGTTGACATTGATCCAATTCTGGAGAAACAGTCGGAAGCAGTTTTAGAACATAAGTGGATGTTCTAGGGATATGATAACGACAGCCTTATCCGGGAGACAGTTATCATTCCAGGCTTCCAAGGTGACCTGGACAACAAGGAGGTTATCAGAGTTATAGTTTTCCTTCTGATGAGGGGCAGTATTTTGGACAGGTGGTCCAAGGCAATACTGAGGGAGGCATGGCGCAGGATACTGATTAAGTTCAGTTGTCGATACAGTCTAAGAAGTTTGGATTTGGAGTTCATTTATGAGCTAGGTCCCATCAGACATCCAGACATATTCTAAGACAGGTATTGCTCATTTCGGAAGATGGTTTTCTCCGCGAACATGAGATATAGAGAGACATAGAAAGAAACATCAAAGCGGATCCACTCACTGAGGCTATTCTTCGAACGCAATAGTTTCGCAAACGCGCTTTGTAAGACTGACTAGTAGAGGAGTTGGGTGTTCGATATCACACGGGCTGTGAGTATGCGACATCGCAATAATTAGCCTTAAGTGCAAGTGGGAGATTGTTGGAGATAGTGCCCTCAGAGTCAATTATTGGATCACAGGCACGTGATTGCAATGATTGAGGGAGGACCTATCCCGGTAGGATAGTCTTAGTCGAGATGATAGTATGCTATCTGGTTTATCTTTATCATCATGTACTGCTTTAGGTGACCTGACATGTCGCTATTACACGTTGATAGAGCCCCAAGGATTCTTGCTTGACCACCAGCAGTATGAGGGCGATCATATAAGTGGGAGCTGGGGTCTATAAGCACATCCTTAAAAGGTCCCTAGCCGTGGGAGTTTCGAGACAGGGCATCGATACTCCAGAGTAGACTAGTGTATACAGTCGAGACCCCGACGAGGGGCGGTGGCCGGTCTCACAAGCCATTGGTGTCAGTTGGATCACCTAAGATGTATACAGGTGCTCATTGGGTTATGGGTACACCGGACAGGACTCGCCGGGAACATGCTAGTTGGTCTTATACCTGACGTCAGATAGCAGTTCCCTGGTGACATGTGTACATGTTAGTTCATCGACCTGGGGATCGTCATTTGTCTCGTGTGAGTTCCCACTGTACTTTGATTACTACCCTACCACGCTCAAAGGAGACGTGCAAACAGGTTTTAGTTGGGTACAGTCCCGAGCCACATGGAGGCAGTGAGCGGATCTTCAGGGGTTCGTCTCTCCTGGTATTGGGGGTGAGGTCGCGCAGTGTCTAGGAGAGCCATTACACGAAGCCCTCGGCCGAGGAAGGAGATTTACTGGTAGGTATTCCAGTAGTATCTCAGGGTGTTCTGGGCTACACTCCGACACGACTTGTACCGCTTTTGGGGGTCTGACTTTTACCAACCCCCTAGGCCCGCCATGCGATGCTCATAGACGAATGGCCCGGACTGTACGGATATTGTCACTGACAGGCTCAGTAGGGTGTCAAGATGATTTCGCTCATCGACGTCCCTTTTGGTCAATAGCTGGTGGCACGTCACGTATTGGCTTATACCTCTGACGTGCTAGTGGTTAAATCCACAACCATGGTGTTGACGAGTCTTTAGAGTCCCCCACATTCAGTTGCTCAAGTTTTCGGGCAAAAAGCTGTAGAGGCCATATGGAGATATGGCAGGGTTCGATCAGATACATGCGGTATTGCACGGATCAGGATCGGACGGATATTACTAGCCGGCTTTGGTGTAAACCGGATCCTAGTATAGTACAGTGTAGATTTTGTCTCATTGCATTTGTATTTCGGTCGGAATACAAATGCGGGTGTGTATACACAATATCGGTGTTTTCCTGTAATTTATTACGGGACCAATTTTCTGGAGTTGCCAGTTTGCTTTCCGTTTCGTCCAATTTCCTTTGTATCGTTCATTGGCCGAAGATTGGTGGAGAAGGGCTTATTTGCATTTGTGCAAATAAGCAATTTGGAAGGGGGTCTTTGCATATTATTGTATCATGATACTTGCACCATCACTTGACTTTCTTTGTTCATGATGGGTTGACCTTTTGGAGTCATCATGCTTGAGATGATGGTTGTGTTGGAGTGTTGGTTTAGCCTAGTGATCATTTCTTTGTATGATGGCCTTTTCTCTCTCTTGCATTATTCTTGTGGCTACCTCTTTGTTACGCTCCCTCATTCTCTCACTCTCTTGAAAATGCTTGGCCGGCCAAGGAAGAAGGGGAGGGCTGTCCCATTTTTTGGTGAGGGGTTTTTGTTCATTTGTATTGCACAAAATCCATTTAGCTCCATCTCCAAAACTCCATTCCTCCACCATCTCAAAAGGCAACTCCGTACAAACCCTAAATGAGATATAGATCTCTTCACTATTCTACAGCATATCTTGGGCACGTCGACTCGCCAGCTTCGTGCCCGAGTTGCCTCGGTATAGAGGCGGGAGCCCGTAATAGAAGCCGGCGACGTGGTGCTTTTCCGGCGAGGGGGTGGAGACCGGAAATTCCGCGGGAGATCGGGACGACGACGAGAAGACCGGAGGACATGGATCGCTCGGTATATCTCTCTTCCCCATCTTGTAGTTGCTAGGACTAGTTAATGGCCCGATCCGGGTTTTAGTGCGCGGTGGTGCCGGTTCATGAAAATTAAAGTTAACTATCGCTTCCGCATTTGGCCTTGGGATGGAGGCCGGGGCGCCGCCGTGCACTTACACAGTGGGAATCACAAAAGACTCTATGACGATCTCAGGTTTACAGACTAACCTGTACCAGTGTCACCAGAGAACTGCTATCTGACGATAGGTATAATACCATCTAGAAGTTCTCGGCGTGTCCGTTCAGTATACCCAGTCTCCACTGAGCACCCGTATACTGTCTTTGATGTCAAACACCAATGGATATAGGACCATCCATCGCTCATCTACATGGGTCGAGAAGCTATACGCTAGTCTACTCTAGTATATCGATGCCCTGTCTTGATACACCCACGACTAGGAACATTTGAAGGATGTATTTATCGACTACTCTATCCACACTATTATGATTTGCATCATAATCCTGGTAGTCAAGTACTCATCCTAAGGTCTTGTTAGTTTTATATATGCCCTAGAGGCCATTGTTGTACATATGATGTATATTATAGTGCATGCTTGGATATATATAGTGAGGACTTTCTTACTCGATATGATAGTATGCTATCTAGTTTCACTTTGTCTTAACTTGTTGACTTGTATTGGTTTACTGTCTTGCTCTCACATGTTGATAAAGCCCTTAGGATATGTACTTGACTTCTGGAACTATGAAAAGATCATACTAGTGAGGCCAGGGTAGTCAACGAGTACATCCTATAATTGTTCCTAGTCGAGGGTGTATCGAGACAGGGCATCGATACACCAGAGTAGACTAGCGTATACGCATCTTGACCCATATGATGGTCGATGGATGATCCCATATTCATCGGTGTTTGACATCAAAGATGGTGTATGGGTGCTCAGTAAAGACTGGGTACAATGAACGGACTCGCCGAGAACTCCTAGATGGTATTATACCTATCGTCAGATAGCAGTTCTCCGGTGACACTGGTACAGGTTAGTCTGTAGACCCGAGATCGTCATAGTGTCTTGTGTGATTCCTACTGTGCTTTGATTTCCACCTTACCACATCCAAGAGGGCGTGCAAAACGGTGGCTTTTGGGTACAGTCCCGAATCACATGGAGACAATGAGCGATAAGAGGGGTTTCGTCTCTCCTGGTATTGGGAGTTGATGTTGCGCTGTGTTCGATTGGCTATAACTGGAAGTCCCTGGCCAGGGTTGATATGGAGATTTACTGATACTAGTTATCAGTAGTTTCTCAACCCGTTATGAGCCTTATATCGACACGACTTATCGGTTACTGGGGTCTGACGTTTACTACCCCTAGACTAGATATGCAACATATCAGACGAGGAGATCGGACTGTACGGGAGTGTTACTGATTGGATTTACAGGAGAATGTACAGGCTTGCTTGTTGATCCTCTGATCGCTCAATACATGGGTGGTTGTTGCGTTTAGCTGACCGCTTACAGCTTGTGGGTGTTTGATATGATCATCAACTACTGCCGGCGTATTGACGATTCTTTAGAGTCCTACACAGAGGTTTCCTGGCTCAGGAAAAACGGAGTAGGGGCACATATGTGATATGTCCGGGACCGAGACTAATACGATATGAGATACCGTATTCTATTCTCGCAATATGTGATATCGGCCGAGTATATATGATATAGCCGGGTCATCGGATCAAGTGTTAATTCAATGATATGATACATGTTATATTAGTCGGTTATATGTAATATAGCCAGATTTTTGAATCAAGTGTTGATTCGATAATTTTAATGTATAATTATATATGTGATATATTGCATTACGTTAACTAATATAAGTTCGCTTTATTGATTCATTTTCTCACCGGATAATACATTGATATATATGCGATATATGTTAATTGTATTATTTTCTTTTGTTACATTATATATTATATATGTGATATATAATATTGTAACATGTTAGGGTTACAAATGCAATATAGTTGTTGTGTTTAAACCAAGTTAGGGTTTGGATTAGGGTTAGCTTTTTGATGAAGATTTCATGAAGCTTTGACTTTTATCATCTAGCTTGATATTTTGTGTAGATATTTGTTTACCAAAACCAAACCCTTAACCATAGTTTATTCTCTACATGAGTTAAAAGCCTTCATTCTTAACTCATGGTTACAATTGTAACCACAACAATTCATTATTCATCACAAAAGCTTTCTTCTTCCTCTTCCTCCTTGAAAAAGCTTTCTAGCTTTTTGTGTTGTGATGTTTTAAAGTGACAAATTTAAAACAAAAGAGAGCAAAATTACTACTTCATCATCCTCATCTATTCTAGCCACTTAGATTAGGGTGTTCACTTCACTACTACTTCATTAGAGAAGTGAGAGCTTGGGTTTGAGATTCTTCAAGGTAGATCATCTTCGAAAAGGAAGATTTCAAGAAAGATGCCTCATTCACCTCATGGAGCCTCTTTAGAGTCCGGGTTCATGATGATCATAGTGAAGGGACCTCAACACAGAGCTTATGAAGTGAAGGAACAGACTACAAAGGTTGTAATTCCAAACTCTTAGAAGTAAAGTTATTTACATGCAAAGTTAACCCTAATTCTCTAGTTCGATTACTTGGTTGGTTTGTTTAGCACCCCAAAAATTTTAATATAGCATATTTGATTCTTGCCAAAACCTTGCTAAGGTGCTAAGCTAACCCTACAGTGGTATCAGAGCCAAGCTAGAGCATTGGGCGTTATCTAGACGAAGTTAGAAGTCCGACCGAACTCCGAAAACCCTAAATTTTTCCCACTTTCTGGAAATTTTTTAAAAAGTTGGATTTTTCCATGTTAAAAATATTCAGAAAATCATGCAGGGAATTATATGGACACACATGAAGAATGAAACCCTAACTCGTCTAAGTGACCGTGGATCCAAGGCTAAAACCTGTTTTTGGCGGCGGATCCGCGGCGCCACTTGAGAGGCTTAGGTCGGCCCTTCAGCAGTTGGTCCGTAGGTACTGTGGTATGTCTCTGGTTAATTTTAACTGTGCTCAAGTGTTGAGCTCTCTGGGAATTTTTGGGAATTCGTTGAATCTATCGAATTATCTAACTTCGCCTAGTTATCTGTGATGATTATGTGTTGCTGTGATATGTTATATTGGATCGTTGTGTATTGATTAGCCGGGGTTTTATGTGAGATGAGAGTTTTCTTTTTCATTCATGTAAAATTCATATGTATGTAATATTATTTTATTGGGGCACTTCCGGGTTGAGGTTGATGTCAGCATTGTATATTATTTACTTTTCCGCATTAGGATAGACCCAAGACGGAGAGCACAAGTAACCGGGTTCTAGGGTCCAGTAGGAGGCCATCTCGAGGAGTCGAGACCAGGTCTCCTAACCCTAGAATTGGCAGGGTTACTTGCCGCTCTCGTAGGGGTCTACGGATGTGGGTTTAGCTATTCATCGCGACTGTGGAATCCATGTTTTATACAGGCTCAAAATAAAACATGGACGTCCTAGTATATCCAATATTTCATATGTTGACTTCTGCTGCAATGATGAGATCATATTACTGCCTGAGACGAATGCTTATTCTATACAGGCTCAAAATTGGCGTTGTTTGGCATTCGTCAAGGGTCGTGCGGGTGGGTTTAATTCAATCAAGAAATGTACGGGTTGAACTTGACTAGCGGACTATGGGTTGTTTGGCATTCGTCAAGGTCATAGCACGTTAGGGGCAGAAGCATTATCGGGAATTTCAAGTGTTGAAATTTGCAAAGAGATTGCATACCTCTTATGAGATAGTTGGATCCCGATACCTACTGCGAGTAAAAGTTACTCCTGGGAGAATTTTACACAGGGCAATTAGCCGATCAAGTAGGTGTCTAGAAAGGTGTTAACGGGGTTAAGCCTCTGGGAAAACGAGGTTTATTCTAATTAGGTCCGTGCGAAAGCACGGGGAACCTCCCTCAAAGTACCAACATTGGCCTGGCCGAATGATTGGCGAACTTGTAAGGTGTAATTAATCCAGGCTAATCTTACATTTTTGGGTTTGAAGGAAGATTTGATAAAACCAGTGGGAGCCATCCTCATTAGATAAGATAATAACCAATCTAATCTTATAAGAGCGCACGCTAAAGTGTTTTATTCTCTCTCTCTCCAGGTAGCGACCATGTCAGGCCTTAATCAAGATAATAATATGGATGTATTGACTGAACTCGCTTGTTATACTAAGCAGGGGAACGTTGGTCCCGCTCCCACTTATAATTTTTATAAGTCCGAGCAGGGAATAGTAGAATATCTGGATTCTCACGCCACCCTAACAAAGAATAAGCATGTTGATGCATCTTCTTCAGGTGTGTTAGTTACCAAGAACTGTTTCTCAGTTCACTCTACATCCTGGGCATTAGATACCGGATCAGGATCCTACATATGTAATATGTTGCATGGGCTAAAGAGAAGTAGAGAACTAGTAATGGGTGATCATTCCGTAAGAGTAGGGAATGGTGTAAATGTTGCAGCCAAAGCTGTTGGTGAATATCACCTTGTATTACCAAGTGGTAATACATTGATTCTAAACAAATGCTATTACATACCGAGCATGATATGCAACATTATATCAGTTTCATTATTAAGTAAAGAAGGATATAATTTTGTAGTTTAGGATAATGTTATGAACATCTTCCTGAATCAAAAGTTGATTGGATCAGGCTCGTTAAATAATGGCATATACGTTCTAAATCAAAACACAGTTCTTAATATACAGAACACACACAAGAGGAAAAGTTCAGAAATGAACGAATCCTTCTTGTGGCATTGTAGACTTGGTCATATCAATGCGACACGACTTGCTAAGTTATATAAAGATGGTTATTTAAATACGTTCGAATTATCATCTTATGAAACTTGCCATTCTTGTCTCAAAGGCAAAATGACCAAAACTCCGTTTAGTGGACACGGAGAAAGAGTTACGGAACTCTTGGGATTGATACATAGTTATGTATGCGGTCCCATGTCTACACATGCCAGGAATGGTTTCTCATACTTCATTACATCCACTGATGATCTCTCAAGATACGGACATGTGTTTCTGTTGAAACACAAGTCTGAAGCATTTGAGAAATTCAGAGAATATAAGAACGAAGTAGAGAACCAAACGGGCAAAAGTATTAAGATCCTTCGATCTGATCGAGGAGGAGAAAACTTGAGCAATGAGTTCCTAGATTATCTAAAAGAGAATGGGATTCTCTCTCAGCTTACTTCTCCTTATACACCACAGCACAACGGTGTATCGGAGCGGAGGAATCGCACCCTATTAGATATGGTGCGCTCTATGATGAGCACTGCTGAGTTGCCTATTTCCTTCTGGGGGTATGCGCTTGAGACAGCCATACACCTGTTGAATATAGTTCCTACCAAATCAGTGCCTACCACTCCATATGAGATATGGAAAGAAAAGAGACCATCTCTTAAGTATGTTAAGATATGGGGTTGTCCGGCCTATGTCAAAAGGCACAATCTAGACAAACTCGAGGCAAGGTCTGTCTTGTGGAAGTATGTAGGATATCCAAAAAATTCACAAGGGTGTATCTTTTGCCACCCCGAGGATCAAAATGTGTTTATTTCTCGACATGCCACTTTATTAGAAAAGGGTTTTCTTATGAAACAAATTAGTCGCAATGAGGTAGAACTGGAAGAGGTTCCAGCGACACAAACTACGACAGAAGATTTGATGGAACCAGAGGATTCAGTAGTTCCTGACGAACCCCAGCCTCTCCGCCGATCTAGTAGGGTTCCTCATCCACCTGAGAGATACTATGGTTTTCTCATAGACGGTGGGACTGAGGATTGCATCATGGAAGATGATGACCCAACTAGCTTCGAGCAGGCCATCATGAGTGGGGACTCTGTGAAGTGGCTGGATGCAATGCGATCTGAGATGGAATCCATATACACCAACCAAGTATGGACTTTGGAAGTTGCTCCTGAAGGGGTAAAACCCATTGGGAGCAAATGGATCTTTAAGAAGAAACTTGGTGTAGATGGAAAAGTGGAGACTTTCAAAGCTAGACTTGTTGCAAAGGGTTTTCGTCAACGACCAGGTGTGGATTATGACGAAACCTTTTCTACAGTGGCTATGCTTAATTCCATCCGGATCCTACTTGCCATTGCTGCATACCATGACTACGAAATCTGGCAAATGGATGTTAAGACCGCCTTTCTAAATGGTGATTTAGAGGAGTGTGTGTACATGACTCAGCCAGAGGGCTTCGTAAATAGTAGGAGCAGCGGAAAGGTGTGCAAGCTACTTAAATCCATCTACGGGTTAAAGCAGGCATCGCGGAGTTGGAACATCTGTTTTGATGTTGTAGTCAAAGAGTTTGACTTCATCAAAAACGTAGATGAACCTTGTATCTACAAGAAGGTTGCGGAGAGTAAGGTTGTCTTCCTCGTATTGTACGTGTATGAAATACTCTTGATAGGAAATGATGTTCCTATGCTTCACTCGGTCAAGCTCTTCTTATCACATAGATTCTCAATGAAAGATCTAGGTGATGCCTCCAGCATTTTGGGGATTAAGATCTATAGAGATAGATCTAGACGGATACTAGGATTGTCCCACTCCAGGTACATTGACACCATACTAAAGAGGTTTAGTATGGAAGAATCCAAGCATGGGAATTTACCCACGATCTCTGGACTCATTCTCTCTAAAGAGATGTCTCCTAAGACTGATTTGGAAAGAGCTCGCATGCAAGAGATACCTTATACTTCGACAGTAGGCTCTATCATGTACACGATGCTATGTACCAGACCCGATGTAGCATACTCACTAAATATAGTGAGTAGGTATCAAGCAGATCCTGGAGAGAATCACTGGACAGCTGTGAAGAACATTCTCAAGTACTTGAGAAAGATTAAAGAGATGTTCTTGGTGTATGGTAATGGAGAACTCCAGGTGGAGTCCTTTACCGATTCGAGCTTCCAAAGTGATAAGGATGACTATAAGTCGCACTCGGGATTTGTCTTTACCCTAAATGGAGGGGCGGTTTGTTGAAAGAGTTCCAAACAGGAAACCGTGGTTGACTCGACGATGGAGGCTGAATACATCGCTGCCAACGATGCTGCCAAAGAGGTTGTCTGGATAAAGAAGTTCATCACTGAACTTGGTGTGGTTCCGTCCATTGAGCATCCAATACCTCTGTATTGTGATAATAATGGAGCTGTGGCTTTAGCCAAGGAACCCAGGTCCCATCAGAAGTCCAGACATATTCTGAGGCGGTATCACCTGATCCGGGAGATAGTTGATCGCCGTGAGATCGAGGTTTGGAGAGTTGACACGAAGGACAACACTGCGGATCCACTCATGAAGGCCATTCCCCAGATACAATTTGAGAGACACTTCGGGATGTTGGGTTTGAGATACTACAATAGCTGGCCTTAGTGCAAGTGGGAGATTGTTAGTTGTATATATACCCTAGAGGCCATTGTTGTAGATATGATGTATATTATACTGGATGCTTGGATATATATAGTGAGGACTTTCTTGCTCGATATGATAGTATGCTATCTGGTTCACTTTAGCTTAACATGTTGACTTGTATTGGTTTATTGTCTTGCTCTCACATGTTGATAAAGCCCTTAGGATATGTACTTGACTACTGGAACTATGATGAGATCATACTAGTGGGGCCAGGGTAGTCAACGAGTACATCCTATAACTGTTCCTAGTCGAGGGTGTATCGAGACAGGGCATCGATACACTAGAGTAGAATAGCGTATATGTATCTTGACCCATATGATGGGCGATGGATGATCCCATATCCATCGGTGTTTGACATCAACGATGGTGTACGGGTGCTCGGTGAAGACTGGGAACACTGAACGGACTCACCGAGAACTCCTAGATGGTATTATACCTATCGTTAGATAGCAGTTCTCCGGTGACACTGGTACAGGTTAGTCTGTAGACCTGAGATCGTCATGGAGTCTTGTGTGATTCCCATTGTGCTTTGATTTCCACCTTACCACGTCCAAGAGGGCGTGCAAAATGGTGGCTTTTGGGTACAGTCCCGAATCACAAGGAAACAATGAGCGATAGGAGGGGTTTCGTCTCTCCCGGTATTGGGAGTTGATGTTGCGCTGTGTTCGATTGGTGATCGCACGCTTTTGGCGTGTCGGATGTTCAAAGTTCTAATCTTATAACAGCGATCAGGACAGTGTCGCTATGCAGCTAGCCGGTTGAGCACGGGTCGATCTACAGGGAGATGGTTGTATGTCCGTTCTTGTTTTAGACGAGTCAATAAAGAATGAGTATATGTTTGTTCAATTCTATCCTAAGTGATATATGTAAGTATAAAGTTGTTAAGAAAAGATACGAAAGTGTAAGCTAAAGAAATCCGCACTCAAAACCTTTGAGCCGAGTCTTGACCAATTGAAGCTAGAGCAATCGGCAACAACGTGGATTAGGGGATTTAAGCACGGTATTCGTGGAATCCGGCTTATTTACCCTTGTCCTTCCATTCTTGTCTCTTGCTTTCGCCTCCGGCCAAACCGAACGCAACCGGTCGCGGTTAGGAATCACCGTTACCTTGGTAGGGTAGGGTGCCTAACGGAGCGCTTGCGTATCTTTTGGGCGGAGTTCAATAGAAAATAACGGGAAAAGGAAATGAGCAAAGAAACATTAACTTACAATATCGTATTTATTCTTAACAACAATAATTACAACCATTCACAAAACGAACCAAAAAAAGAGAACAAAAAGATAAACAAAGAAAAGAAAAGATTACAAGCAAATAATTAAAGTGCATGGTAATAAATTGCAAGTATTAAAAGACAAGAATGAAAAATGCAAGAAAGAGATAAGCAAGAAAGCAACACTAAGAACCATAGAACTCAAGACAAGCCATGGGATTAATAGCCAACCCTTAAATTTGCAAGCTCAATCAAGAGGTTGCTAGATCAAGGGAAGGGTAAAGAACTCATATGAAATGAAGCATAAAAGAGAGAACAAAATGATACAATCCCTTGAGACCAATGACCAAAGCTTAAACTTGCAAGCTCACTTAAGAGGTTGCAAGATCAAGTTAAGGTAGAGAGCTCAAGGGGGAAGCTAAGCAAAAAAGAATGATATAAAAACCCTCATCTTCATTTAACATCCACTCAATGCTCTCACTACATTTTCATGGAGGAAAGAATGAAGAAGAAGAAGAAGAAGACTAAAAACTAACAAAAAAGAGGCATAAGAATGAACTCCATTGGCTTGGCAAGTTCTGAGGTATTTATAGGCAGGGAGCTGGAAATTTAGGGCAACATTCTGACCCTGCAGGAAAAGACAAACCTACCCCTGAAAAATAATCATCTGAGGAGCATATACGGCCTCGGTTCCGCGGCCTAAGCCCGCTTATGCCGCGGAACCGCGGCCATTTAGAGGAGTTAGGCCATCAAAATTTGTGGTTATCCCTGTATTGTGGTTCTCTTCAGTGTGGTATAGTACTTTTCTCAGAATCTCTTAACAATTCTTCCAGAATTTCAGTAGATCAAAAGGTGATGTGATGTGGATCTTTTGCCATGATTTCCTCGAGCTCCGCGTAGATTTCTTGGATTTGGTGTTGCCATTGTGCTTTGTGCACGAAAATGACATCGATTTGCCTTTTTGTCCCTTAAACTGGTGTGTGGCAACATACGGATAGAGAGCGGAGACCCGTGCTTTATCAGTGGTTGACAGTAATCTGGAATTTGTCGTACTTTTCCATGAATTTCACTGTTTAGAGCTGAGAACCAGTATTCTGCAAATATGTAGCAAACACTGATCAAAAGCACCTGCCTATAACCAAACGAGCGTAAGAATGGGCGGTATAAAATGCAATATTCTGGTATGAACAAATACCCCCAAACTTAACTTTTGCTCGTCCCGAGCAAAACCAATTATTCACAAAAAGAAAATCCTAATCGCACTTTCGCAAGGAACGCGATTGCACTGAGCGTGTGCAACAAGCCGTTAAATCTCTAGGTGTCCCTAGTAGGAGGAGTGTTGTCTCCTGAGGGTTTTCAGCGGATTACACCCACAAAATCCCGTCAAGCTAGTGTCATAAGTTAACATCGATTCTACTCCTACAGTTTAGTATTTACGTTAGAAATTCTATTATCCTAAGTTAGAAATATCAAACCCTTATGTTTCACACCTCCTATCTATTTAACTTTAGGTCCTATACATTCCAAAAAAGTTTAGAAAGATGTTGGTTCTCCTGAGTTTTCTTTCTAAAGTGCGGCCTCAAATCAGGGATTTTTATCAACTTTACAAAAAACACAAGTCTTATTCTTCATTTCTCTCTTTTATCCAAACATCGATTGTATACCCATACGTGTGTGTAAATTTGCACCCCTACACTTAAGAATTCAATTCAAGCTATAGCACCCTTTCCCTAATACCTAATACTACTTCTTTTCATTTAATGATGGATGGTGTTGCTCACACACTTTTCATGCGACTATTAATGCTTCTTGAGGCACTAACGGCCGATTACTGAATGTGTGAACTTTAAAGCGTAAATAGTAGTTTCCAGGTCTTGACTTTATTCTATTTTTCTTTTTATTTTTATTTTTCTTTTTCAAGACCGGATATATTTTTCAATATGCTCTTTTGGTGTTTAGCTTTAAATACCGTTTTTTCTTTCATACTAGGCTTTCAGGCAAGAGTATTTCTAGGTATCCTCTACTATCCCAAGTTTCAAGGTGCGTGTAAGTGCAGTTTGTAGGGTATATACTTTCTAAATTTGAACTCAAGAAAAGAAACTATTTTTCAGAGTTATCCTTCAGTAAAGCTTCAATACTTTCCCTTCATCTTGACTTAACTCAAGAACTGAACTCAAGATTACCTATTTCTCAAAAAAACTGTAAGGACGTATACTTACCGAAATTAGACAGAAGAAGGGTTATTTTTAGGATTTTCAATTCCTAAGCCTAGAATTTAGTTATTTCTAACATATCAACTAAACTTTCAGAATAAAAATCTAAGTTACCCTATTAGCTAACTTGACGACAAAGTTTTTATATTTTTTGGAAATTTTTTCAATTTTTGTGGGTTTTTTAATAAGGTATGCAAATGCAGAATATACAAATGAATGCGAAGGAAGAAAGCTTCCCGAGCACACCCCCAAACTTAAACTTGACAGTGCCCTCACTGTCAGGCTAGACCAAGAGGGTCAAAATTGTCGGCGCTCCCTAGAAACAAATTATATACAAAACAAAAAGGAAAACAAAAAAATATATATATATACACACACACACACACACACAAAAGGAGTCCTCCTCAAACTTAAGTAAAACAGTGTTTCCACTGTTAAGCGTTGAAGTTCAGGATTAGGGGGGAAAGAGAACAGTTTCAAACTATACAAGGCCTTACACAGGCCAAAAGAGAGCACCAACCATTCAAAGATTTTATCTCTATAATGTGTTGGTTGGTGAAAGAACGCGGAGAGGTAAGAAATGGAGAATACGCGAGACCGTGTGGAGATAGAAGCGGGATACGGTCTCGGTATATGAGAAGAAGAATGGCGGAAGGGAGAGAGAAGTGGAATACGAACTTGAGGGTGGAAATGGATTGAATAAATTAGTACAATCTGTAATGATCGATGTGAAAAGATGGATTGTACTAATCTATCAATATGGCGAGAAATTGGGTCAAATCCCTCAAGATTCGTGAGAAACCATGGGTACGCCGAACTTTGAAATGAAAGTGAGATGGTTTCTTGCAAGGTCAGAACGATGGAAAGGATGGAGATAGGTGATTGAGGAAGGTTATCGGTTAAAGGTTGAGGAGGGTGTACACAGTCAATGAAAGGAACAGGATGAATTGGAAAATCCGACTCATCAAGCAAAACTGGTTCATCCTCAAAACTATCCTCAAAATTTTCCTCAAAGTTCAACTTATCCATGCAAATTTCATCAAAATCAAGACGCATATGAAGTTCGGGAAAAACAGTTAAAGACTCGGGATGATGAATTGGAGAGAAAAACTCATCCAAAACTGCGGGTTCATCATCCGAAATATTCCCAGCGTCAATATCCTCAATCAAGTGAAAATCAATATTCTCAGACACCTCAACAAAAGCATGGATATTAATCAATTCAGGTTCTTGAGTGGAGGTGTAGAGGTCAAAAGGATTGGGTGTAGTTTCACTCGAAAGGGACACTTCACAATCGGGCAAATCAAACACTACAAAGTCACACAACTCATTATCTGTTCTATCTTTAATCAATGAATCGTTTGGAATACTAGATAGACATTCAAAACCGGAGTTGTGGGATGCAAGTTGAAATGGGTAGGCTTGATTCGGAAGGGGGTACAGATCACTCTCTCCACTCAAATTCTCAACCTGTCCTACCGCCTCTTCATACATTGGAAAATTTGGAGCAAGTTGAAAACTAGCTACCGGGTCACTAGGTTGTGTGAGGGCGGCCATGGACGCATTCAAATCCATCATTTGTTGGTATGACGCTACCCTAAAGTCTTCCAAAGACTGTTCCAGACTAGACATAGGTTGTGAAGGGGTTTTAGTAAAAGATTCAAAGTTGTGTGGATACTGAAAACTCCTAAATGGCGGTTCAGAATCAATGTCTAGGGAAGGTGCAAAAGTTGGGTTGGACTGGTAGGAATTGAATGGCTGGACAGGAACAGGATCAACATTTGGATAAGAAGGTGAATGGAATTGTTGATCCTAAGAATCTGTAGTGGTGAAAGGAGTGAAAGATCGGCTACAGGATTGTTCAATATGTTCAGAGATGGACAAAGGACGACTTGCAAAAGGGGTATCAACATAAGAGGGTGGGGGGGGTGAAAAGTTTGATACAAAGTGGATTGCGGAGGGCAAGTGTTTGTCCTAGACGCGTCTATCCGATCTTTCAATGAGATTTTGGGCATGGAGGGATCGTTTGACGTTCGGCCAAAGCAAGAACCGTAAGAAGTAATGTCTGGTTGTGGGTACCAAAGTTCGGCAAGAGTTTTGCGAGGTGGGGTACCCATGATATGAAGAGAGAAAGAAAGAAAGGCAGAGAAAAGGAGGGGAAAAGGAATGTGATTTTTTATTTATTTATTTAGTTAGTTAGATATTAACAAAAGAATGAAATATACACACAAAAAGAAACTGGACAAAAACAATCACGACACAAAAATACCACACACCTAATCGTTCTAGGGTTCACCTAGGTCAACTAGACCTGCTCCAGAACTTGATTGTCGAAGTAAAACTGTGTCGAGAAACGGGCTCAAGATACACTGATCACGAGGCCAGGTAAGTGCAGAGATAAGGGGAGGTTTCCAACGCTTTCGCGAAGTTCCTTAATTAAATAACCCTTTCTCTTTTGGCGGTTTCACCGTTAACACTTTCCTAGATACCCCGTAAACAATATACCGTTAAGCGAGGTTCTAAACACAGTTAACTTCTCCTAGTGAGCGCGAAGTCCTTAAGGCTTAAAGTCTAGTTTCTTTTAAATTTTGTGCGGGTAAACGTTATGCTCAAGTTCGTGATTTGTGGGCCACGGAAAAGGTGATGAAATCCTTTACCGTATGTTGTGGGGTTCGCTTGCCCTTAAGTCCGTATTAATGTATGCAATGCGCAATTCAATAAAAATTCTATAAAGAATCAAACAATCGTTTTTTAGTTTAAGCACGGCACTGCAACAAATATGGGTTAGTCAATTTTTAGCGTTTTCTAGCGAACTTGCAAAGAATCCTGCAAAGAATAGTATATTGGATGCGTCGGATTTAAGAAGAAGGTGTTAGTAAAGTACGTACCGTTAAGTTTTTGGGTTAGGAAACCCCCGTTGAATCAAATCCGGTAAGCTTGAAAAGTTTGCTTGCGCGGGTCAAACTACCCGGATCTTTGGCACTGTACTTTGCAATCACCTAAGCCTTGAACTTACACTTTGCTCCCCACAATCGCAGTTCGCAAATCCGCAACAATCTGCAGACTTGCTCACAAAAATTATCAAAAATAACAAAAAGTTTTTTTTTATAAATATATACAAAAAGAATATGAACCCGAATAACAAGAGAGAAAATACGCTACCGTCTCCCCGGCAACGGCGCCATTTGATCGCACGCTTTTGGCGTGTCGGATGTTCAAAGTTCTAATGTTATAACCGCGATCAGGACGGTGTCGCTATGCAGCTAGCCGGTTGAGCACGGGTCGATCCACAGGAAGATGGTTGTATGTCCGTTCTTTTTTTAGACGAGTCAATAAAGAATGAGTATATTTTTGTTCAATTCTATCCTAAGTGATATATGCAAGTATAAAGTTGTTAAGAAAAAGATACGAAAGTGTAAGCTAAAGAAATCCGCACTCAAAACCTTTGAGCCGGGTCTTGACCAATTGAAGCTAGAGCAATCGGCAACAACGTGGATTAGGGGATTTAAGCACGGTATTCGTGGAATCTGGCTTATTTACCTTTGTCCTTCCGTTCTTGTCTCTTGCTTTCGCCTTCGGCCAAACCGAACGCAACCGGTCGCAGTTAGGAATCACCGTTACCTTGGTAGGGTAGGGTGCCTAACGGAGCGCTTGCGTATCGTTTGGACAGAGTTCAATGGAAAATAACGGGAAAAGGAAATGAGTAAAGAAACATTAACTTACAATATCGTATTTATTCTTAACAACAATAATTACAACCATTCACAAAACGAACCAAAAAGAGAGAACAAAAAGATAAACAAACAAAAGAAAAGATTACAAGCAAGTAATTAAAGTGAATGGTAATAAATTGCAAGTAGTAAAAGACAAGAATGAAAAATGCAAGAAAGAGGTAAGCAGGAAAGCAACACTAAGAACCATAGAACTCAAGACAAGCCATGGATCAATAGCCAACCCTTAAACTTGCAAGCTCAATCAAGAGGTTGCTAGATCATGAGAAGGGTAAAGAACTCATGTGAAATGAAGCACAAAAGAGAGAACAAAATGATACAACCCCTTGAGACCAATGACCAAAGCTTAAACTTGCAAGCTCACTTAAGAGGTTGCAAGATCAAGTTAAGGTACAGAGCTCAAGGGGGAAGCTAAGCAAAAAAGAATGATACAAAAACCGTCATCTTCATTTAACATCCACTCAATGCTCTCACTACATTTTCATGGAGGAAAGAATGAAGAAGAAGAAGAAGAAGACTATAAACTAACAAAAAAGAGGCATAAGAATGAACTCCATCGGCTTGGCAAGTTCTGGGGTATTTATAGGCAGGGAGCTGGAAATTTAGGGTAATATTCTGACCTTGCAGGAAAAGACAAACCTACCCCTGAAAAATAATCATCTGAGGAGCCTATACGGCCGCGGTTCCGCAGCCAAAGCGCTCTTATGCCACGGAACCGCGGCCATTTAGAGGAGTTAGGCCATCAAAATTTGTGGTTATCCCTGTGTTGTGGTCCTCTTCAGTGTGGTATAGTACTTTTCTCAGAATCTCTTAACAATTCTTCCAGAATTTCAGTAGATCAAAAGGTGATGTGATGTGGATCTTTTGCTATGATTTCCTCGAGCTCCGCGTAGATTTCTTGGATTTGGTGTTGCCATTGTGCTTTGTGCACGAAAATGACATCGATTTGCCATTTTGTCCCTTAAACTGGTGTGTGGCAACATACGGATAGAGAGCGGAGACCCGTGTTTTATCAGTGGTTGGCAGTAATCCGGAATTTGTCGTACTTTTCCATGAATTTCACTGTTTAGAGCTGAGAACCAGTATTCTGCAAATATGTAGCAAACACTGATCAAAAGCACCTGCCTATAACCAAACGAGCGTAAGAATGGGCGGTATAAAATGCAATATTCTGGTATGAACAATTGGCTATAACTGGAAGTCCCTGGCCAGGGCTGATATGGAGATTTACTGGTAAGAGTTATCAGTAGTTTATCGACTCGTTATGAGCCTTAAATCGACACGACTTATCGGTTACTGGGGTCTGACGTTTACCACCCCTAGACTAGATATGCAACATATCAGACGAAGAGATCGGACTGTACCGGAGTGTTACTGATTGGATTTACAGGAGAATGTACAGGCTTGCTTGTTGATCTTCTGATCGCTCAATACACGGGTGGCTGTTACGTTTAGCTGACCGCTTGCATCTTATGGGTGTTTGATATGATCATCACCTACTGCCGGCGTATTGACGATTCTTTAGAGTCCTACACAGAGGTTTCCTGGCTCAGGCATAACGGAGTAGGGGCACATATGCGATATGTGAGGGACCGAGACTAATACGATATGAAATACCGTATTCTGTTCTCACGATATGTGATATCGGCCGGGTATATGTGATATAGCCGGGTCATCGGATCAAGTGTTGATTCAATGAAATGGTACATGTTATATTAGTCGGTTATATGTAATATAGCCGGATTGTCGGATAAAGTGTTGATTCGATAATTTTAATGTATAATTATATATGTGATATATTACATTACGTTAACTAATATAAGCTCGCTTTATTGATTCATTTTCTCTCTGGATAATACATTGATATATATGCGATATATGTTAATTGTATTATTTTCTTTTGTTACATTATATATTATATATGTGATATATAATATTGTAACATGTTAGGGTTACAAATGCAACATGGTTGTTGAGTTTAAACCAAGTTAGGGTTTGGATTAGGGTTAGCTTTTGGGTTAGCTTTTGGATGAAACTTCCATGAAGCTTCATGAAGCTTTGACTTTTGTTATCTATCTTGATATTTTGTGTAGATATTTGTTAACTCAACCCAAACCCTTAACCATAATTTATTCTCTACATATGTTAAAAGACTTCATTCTTAACTCATGGTTGCAATTGTAACCACAACAATTCATTATTCATCACAAAAGCTTTCTTCTTCCTCTTCCTCCTTGAAAAAGCTTTCTAGCTTTTTGTGTTGTGATGATTTAAAGTGAGAAATTGAAAACAAAAGAGAGCAAAATTCCTACTTAATCATCCTCATCTATTCTAGCCACTTAGATTAGGGTGTTCACTTCACTAATACTTCATTAGAGAAGTGAGAGCTTGGGTTTGAGATTCTTCAAGGTAGATCATCATTGAAAAGGAAGACTTTAAACAAGATGCCTCATTCACCTCATGGAGCCTCTCTAGAGTCCGGGTTCATGATGATCGCAGCGAAGGGACCTCAACACGGAGCTTATGAAGCGAAGGAACGGACTACAAAGGTTGTAATCCCAAACTCTTAGAAGTAAAGTTGTTTACATGCAAAGCTAACCCTAATTCTCTAGTTCAATTACTTTGTTGGTTTGTTTAGCATCCCAAAATTTTTAATATAGCATGTTTGATGTTTGCCAAAACCTTGCTAAGGTGCTAAACTAACCCTACAGGACTTTATCAACATGTAACATAGAGACAATCAGTGTACATGTTAAGATAAAGAGCAACCAGATAGCATACTATCATGTTGGGCAAGAAAGTCCTCCATGTATATGTCCAAGAATCCACTACAATATACATAGTATGTACAGTAATGGCCTCTAGGGCACACATATAACTAACAATAAATAACCGGTCGATAGTGCTTCCCTGCCGGGCTCAACGCCATCATCTGCGTCCATCTTGCCCCGGGGTACCGCACCGGGTCCACCATGCACCCACAGACGGTTCCTCCTCCTCCTCGGATCGGGTGTATGATACCGCTCAAGAACCGAGAAATCTCATGGTGGACGACACATATATCATATCACGAGAAAACCGCAATTTTCATTTTTAAAATGATAGTAGATTTATAACATTCTTGCGGTTTTCTCCAAAATCCAGAAATCTCATAAATACCGAAATACTCGAGAAGAATCGCAATGCATGAACATGTAGGAATTGATGGATGTCTATGATATCAACAATATGAAATGCGATTTATGAGTAGAAAACCATGTATGAATGAAAATGAATTAAGGTATATATACGACTAGCAATCCTTCATATCAATCTTGATGAAATGAAAAATACAACTACCAGTTTAAGTATCATGATGATGCAAATGTCTTTGGTACTGATATAGCAAGTTCTAAAGTGTTCGTGGCATAGTAATTACCAAAGGCGTGTGTGTCCACATGAATAGTTCCCGTGCAGCATAAACCAATGGTAATGGTGCAAGTGTCCTGTGAGATGATATCACATATATGTATGATGATGATGTGATGCAACGAGATGGATAACTAGGAACTACGCATATAATGCAAGTACTAAAAGAAATTCTAACTATCGAGCACCTTGCGCCATCCAGACGATTCCCCCGTAGATGTGTACATCTACTCACCGGGACGCCTCGGCTAATCTGATCCGATCACAGCCTTTCCTTTATGTGCCGCGTCCTATGTCTCCGCGACCGACCCTAGAATCGCACAAAAATCAATATATAGAAAGCTAAACATTCGATAAAACGCGAAGGCAAAACGATGCGAAAGAATTAACGCCATAAGTAAAATTACGGGTGCACTTGGTTCCCAAGACATGTATAATATCACTCAAACCAATACGATCTGTCCATTCTCACAGACACACCAAATCATGACTCGAATCGCACGTATCACGCAAGACACAGCACACCAATTATAGATAATTGGTCCCAGATTTTATCTGGAGCAGAAACAAGAAAAACAAACAAGACCAAACCTCTTAAAATACCTACAGACAACTACCTGCAAAATTTCAACGTCTTTCTCCAAAATTGGGCCGGCCACATTGGAAAAAATGGGGTTCTCACCCGGTCAAGTAGGGTGAAACGGGTCCGGATTTCTACACGACACTTCTAACACAATGTATAGTCTACTGTATATGTTTGTTTGTTTTAAAAACCACCACGGTAGTAGCAGATTCACAGTATCATAGAATTAAATTCAAAACCGTATTAAAACACTAATTTGTAACATTAAGGTATTTTTAGTGTAAACTTAGAGGATTAGCAAGACGATTAGCCACTAACTACTCTTAATTACCCTATTCAAGCCATAAAAACCCTAGCTTATCCTAATCATCTCTTAAATCTCAAAGTTAGCACTAATAACCACTTAAACACTAAATTAAACATAATCAACCAAAAGCTTAGCAAAGGGATAATTAAGTTAGGCTTTATACCTCAAGGGAAGATGGAATTGATTCAAACTTGAAATTCTTGCCTCCCAAATGGAAAACTTACCTCAAGAACCATGAAAAGGTTTGATTTTTGGTGTTTAGAGTTGATTTTGTGAAGGTTTATGGGATTTGTATGTGAGATAGAGAAGTTAACCCTGAGAGAAGAAGGAGGAGGAAGAAGGGTGGCAGCCAAGGGGGAGGAAGAGAGAGAGAGAGAGAGAGAGAGAGAGAGAGTTCTAGAGTGTAGAGAGAGAAGTGAGCCTTACCATGCAATAAATGCCCCATACCTCTATTTCTTTTTCCTTTTTTCATTTTCTTTTAAATGAAAATTCTAGAACCCTTGAAAGGAGAGAAAGAAGAGTATGTTACATAACAAAAGATTAAGTTGCCATGGTTGTTAAAGCATGTGTCAACATGTTAGCTTAGCGTTATACAAGATGTGTGTGTGCATGTTTTAAGGAAATAGTTTAGTAATTAATAAATAAGTAAAATAGATAATTAAGTGAATAATAATTTAAATGTTAACTAATAAGACACAATTTACACATATTCACATCAACAAATAGATATATTCATGTTTATATGGAAAATATTTATTAACTAGGTTTTTACGAAAAAAACGTATTTTCGCTAATTAACACGAAATTAACCTATACGAATTTTCAAAGCGTTACACCATATCCATTGGTGTTTGACATCAGAGATGGTATACGGGTGCCCAGTGGAGACTGGGTACACTGAATGGACTCGCCGAGAACTCCTAGATGGTATTATACCTATCGTCAGATAGCAGTTCTCTGGTGACACTAGTACAGGTTAGTCTGTCGACCCGAGATCATCATAGAGTCTTGTGTGTCTCCCACCGTGCTTTGATTTCCACCCTACCATGGCTCTACTAAGTCGTGCAAACAGGTGGTTTTTTGGTACAGTCCTGAGTCACATGGAGGTAATGAGCAATAGGAGGGAATTCGTCTCTCCCAGTATTAGGAGTTGATGTTGCGCTATGCTCGATTGGCCATAACCGGAAATCCCTAGCCAGGGTTGCTGAGATTTACTGGTAAGTGTTATCAGTAGTTTCTCGAACTGTTATGGACCTTGCATCGGCATGACTTATCTGGCTATTAGGGTCTGACATTTTACCACCCCCAGGCTATGATATGCGACATATCTGTCAAAGAGACCGGACTATACGGTAGTGTTACTGATTGGATTCACAGGAGTACGAGCAGGCTTGATTGTTGATCTTTTGATCACTCAATACCCGGGTGGCCGTTACGTTTAGCAGACCGCTTGCGGCTTGTGGTTGTTTGATATGATCAACACCTACTGTCGACGTATTGACGAGTCTTTAGAGTTCTACACAGAGCTTTCTTGGTTTATGCGAAACAAAGTAGGAGAACATATGTGATATGTGCGGGACTGAGATTAATGTGTGTATGCGATACCTCATTCAATTCTCACGATATATGATATCGGTCTGTTATATGTGATATAGCCGGGGTATCGGATCAAGTGTTGATTCGATAAGTTGTTACATTTGATATTAGTCGGTTGTATGTGATATAGCCGGATTATTAAATCAAGTGTTGATTTGATAATTTAATGTATAATTATATATGTGATATATTAATTTACAGTAACTAATATTAGCTCACTTAAACATTTCTTTTTATCACTTGTGTGCATATGGTATATATGCGATATATATTAATGCACAACATTTGTGTCATGCTTGATGCCACATGTGACATAGGTGTATGAGACTTACACCATGCTTAATAATATGATAGTTTTATTTATTTAAGGTTAATCAAAATTAGATGGAATAAGTCACATGGTTGAAGCTTGTAGAAGCTTGTGGAACCATTGACAAAGTTCACTAATTTTGTTTTACTTGTAGATATTTATTAACCTAACCATTATTAATTATCCATGGTTAACTCTCTACATGAGTTTGTGTTTGACACTAACTCACCCATGGTTGCTATTCTCACCTCATAAGTTCATTCTCATTCTTCACTTGAGCTTCTTCTTCCTCATGAGAAAGCTCACTAGCTTTTCTCAAGGTGAGAAAATATTGTGAGAAAAAGAAAACTAAAGAGAGCCTATTTCCTACTTCATCATCCTTTACTATTAGCCATTTAGTTTAGGGTGTTTGCTTCAATAAACCCTAATTTAGTGAAGAGGTTGCATGAGCTTGAGTCTCTTCAACGTAGATCATCTTCGGCCTCGAAGACTTCGTGCAAACTTGTTCATTTTTCCAATGGAACCCATACTAGAGTTCGGGAGATCTCTACTCGCAGCGAAAGGACTACTACACGGAGGTTTAGAAGTGAAGGACCGATCCACAAAGGCTGAATTCCTCATTCACTATATTTGCAAAGTTGTTTGCATGCTTATTGTTTATATCTCTAGTTAAAGATTCTAGGTTAGGGTACTTTAGAACGGCAAAAATTTGAAAACGGCATGGACGATGCCTCCCGAAACCTTGCTGCCGCACTAAGTAACCCTACAGTGGTATCAGAGCCAAGCTAGAGATTTAAACGATGTTTGTTAGATTACGAAACCGAAACTGCTCCGAAACGTGAAACACTAGAAACAGGTTTCTGTCGAATTTGTAAAGGCCTCTAAAATTTTTTTAACCAGCTGCAGAATGTTGTATGAGATATGACATGAACACAGAGAAAATTTGAAGGGGTTTGGTCGGATTTTGGCCGATCAGATGAGCATTTTTCTGGAGGAGGCCATCCCTGTAGCACTGTTCTGACTTCATATTTTTTCTGTGTTTCGGTCTCTGGGTTTTGGTGTTTCAAGTGTTGCTAGTTTTTTGCTAAATTTGCTTGTGATGTTAACTTTCTGCAAAGGCAATTCAGAGTGTTTTGTAATCGTAATTCTAACATGTATTCGGGTTATTTAGACGATGTTAAAAATTTCGAACGGATATCAATAACCCAATTTTTCCCTCACTGAAATTTTCCAGGAGTTGGATTTTTCCGAGTTTAAAATTTTCAGAAAATCATGCAAGCGATTCTATGGACCCTCTAGAAGAACGATACCCAAACTCGACTTTTTGGATCGCGGAACCACAGTCATACCCTAGGGTTTGCTGCAGTTCCGTGGCGACATGAGTGAGGCATGGGTCGGCCCTTCTACGGATGGTTCATAGGAGCTGTGGCATGTTCTGGGTACTTTTTGAACTCTGCTCAAGTGTTGAGCTTGTTGGGAAATTTTCGTTGCTTGCTTATTGTATCAAAAAGTTTAACTTCGTCTAGCTATCTTTGATTGTGATACAATATTTGGAATCCAAAAAATTAGTTATGTGATAACTAGTTTGAATTTTATAAATCTAGCAGTTTAGTCTCATTTGATCGGTTGCCACGGAATATTGATATGGATCAAAAGTTCGTCGCAATTACGTAGTGTACGCGAATACTCGCCCGGTAACCTTACTTGATAGCCACGTCCAATAGCCCTAACCAAGTGACTGTAGGAGAACCCCGTCCCCAAAAGCATCCATTTGGGTGCTCGCGGCTGCGGTGTTCCTCCTTAGTGCACTTCGTGGACGGCATCGGGTGTGCGGCCGTCTGCTAAAGTTTCCGACGAGCATTCGATCAGGTTATCGGGAATCATGTTGAATTACCCGACAGGTTATTGGAACGTTTTTTCAATATTGAGACTAAAATGCGGGGTTTATAATTGTTGGGCATATAATGTCTAAGGAATTCATTTGGTTAAGCATGAA
Source organism: Agapanthus africanus (assembly GCA_030015575.1). Classification (NCBI taxonomy): domain Eukaryota; kingdom Viridiplantae; phylum Streptophyta; class Magnoliopsida; order Asparagales; family Amaryllidaceae; genus Agapanthus; species Agapanthus africanus. Next base: position 238,718,501 of record CM057344.1, on the reverse strand, counting down.
ATCCAAAGTATGTGATACATTGGGTTTATGATGTCTAAGGTGGTTGCGGATTCCAATTGTTGTAGTTTTTCATTTACTTTTCTGCGACCGTAAGTGTAATATGTGATATATCGCCGGTTTCGTTGGCTATTCATCGCGACCGTGGAATCCGTGTTTTATACAGGCTTAAATTAAAACACGCAATTCCCAGTATATCCAATATTTCATATGTGTTCTTCTGCTGCTGATATTCTGTGATGTGATCACTTTATATATTGAGACGAATGCTTATATTATATATATATGATATATAATAAATATTATTGCTTTCGTTTCTTCTGTGATGCTTGTGAAGCATAAATAATGGGACTTTATTAATGAGATTAATGAAATAAAAGAAACCTAAAGATGTTGTAGAAACTTGTTTTAAACAGACTGGTAGCTCTAGTTCTTACTTTGCATAGCGGTATTCCTTGTAGAATATCTAGCACCTTATTCGATAAGGAAAGAGCCGAGATCCCTTCACCGGGAGTGACCTTTTTAGCGAAACTAGCAGATGCTACAACCTACTCGATTTGTCTTTTGATTGCTTCTATAATTTTTGCTTTGCATAGTGGTATTTGTGAAATATCTCGCACCTTATTCGATAAGGAAAGAGCCGAGATCCCTTAACCGTGAGTAAGCTCTTTAGCAAAACTAGTAAAAGCCTAAAAAACACTCCTTTTAAAATTCACTCGATTCTACAACGATATCAAGTTCAAAGCATTAAAGGTTTTTTATAAAAAACCATCCGCAGACCCTCCATCATTTTAGGAAGTAGAGTACTTAGTATTCGTGCTGCGTATGTTGATTATAGTCAAGACGTAGTGTACGGTAGCTAACTGATGTCTTCCTACACAGCATATGATGCGATTAATTAGGACATTCATGTGATTATGTTGATTATAGTCAAGGGTCATGTGAGTGGGTCTAATTAATCATGAAATGACGGGTAGAACTTGAATAGTACTTGTGATATGTTGATTATAGTCAAGGTCATAAGTTACTAGGAGTAAAAACCATTATCGGGAGTTTCAAGAGCTGAAATTTTCAATGAGATTGCATACCTTCTATGAGATAGTTAGATCCCGATACCCACTGCGAGTAATTGTTACTCCTGGGAGAGTTTTGCACATTACAATTAGCCGATCAAGTAGGTGTCTAGAAAGGTGTTAACGGGGTTACCCCTCTGGGAAAACGAGATTTATTTTAGTAAGGTCCGTGCGGAAGCACGGGAACCTCCCTCAAAGTACAGACACTGGTGTCACAACCCGAAATGGTACGCGACTGGCACTTGAATCATATGAAGTCTATAGGACCCCATCTAATTCAAGTAAGCCAAGAAATCCCAGAAATCTAAACCATTTAAAAAAAAAATAAGTGAAGAAAACATGTTTTAAAACAAGGGGTTTTTAAATAACATAAGCCGAATATGCATTTTAAAATCTCAAGTCTTTTCAGAAAATTTCGGTAGAGTTTCGTTTGTAAATACTGGCCCCAAAATGGTTACAACATGCATAATATGAATAAAGGCATCCCCAAGCGGGAGCTAGCTCTTCGTCAATTGACGGTCACAACCACGCAAGCAATATAATATACAACGCCGAAGGGCGAGGATCAAAACTCAAAAAGAAAACTCAGAACATCAAGAAAACCATAATAATACAATGCGCGACTCTAAGGTCGAAAGAATAGCAACTGGTTTTCTAAGTCTGAAAAAATATACAAGTCTGGTTGATGGAATTTTACTAGATACAACTGAAAATAAATAAGTACAATGGTGCTCACGAAGAAAGTGAACCCACCTACCCAAGCAAACACCCGGAATGAAGTAATGTGCCAACAAGCCACCAAGGAAAAACTTGTACGGCAAAACCTGCAAGAAACTGTGGCACAACAGGGGTGAGTTGCGAACTCGTGAGTAGAAAACATCACAGAGCAGAAGTCGTATGTATGACTCAATCCTAGGTCAATACGATCAGTAGTATACATCCTCAATATGATAAAGTCTCAAGCATGGTAAGGTGGCAAGGGTAAACATCTATACATAAGTGTAGTACCAAGTGCTCGTGTCAGTGCCTCAGGTAGCAACATATCATAAATATGAGGTATCATCAATGAAATCAGTGTCAACTATAGCATGAAGTCTATAAGTTTGTGGATATCATCCAACTATGTAATCAATGCCTGTATGCATGTGGATCTCGTCCACGTGTCAACCAATGACATAACAACATCATGCATGCAAAAGTCATAAAAGCATATGCATGAAAGTATGAGGATATAAATCAACGTGTGTCCCTCGTGATACATTAAAATCATGGAACTTGAGTGCCCAGCATCGACACTCGAAAACATCATGAAACCTGTACCCAGCATCGGCACGTAAATCCTCATATATCGGGCTCCGTCAGTCCGGATCGGCCCATGGGCTCCGTCAGTCCGGATCAGCCCATATCATCTCTCTACTCCGGTCGGTATCCTCTGGATATCCGCCGAGCTCAAATACAATCACCGGTAGGTAGTAGTCCCTCTGCCAGGCTCACCATCTGTATACACAGCATCACTTTCTTGCCCCGGGGTACCATACCGGGCCCCACCATGTACCCGCACACGGCCCACGACTCCTCCTCGCATGGGGTGTATATATATATGTATATATATATATGTATATATATATATATATATCAGAACCGATAAAACTCATGGTTGTTGCTGAAATATCATATCAAGAGAAACATGGTTTTAAAAAAGTACATACTTTCTTTTGAAATACCCACGGTTCTCAAATCCAGAAATATCATGGAAACAACATATCTCAATGCGTATAATCATAAGGCATGATGTATGCGACATATAACAGAATGTAAGCATATCCATATCATGCAAACCTGGAACAGTAATATGCACATATCGAGGGAAAACCGCTCTTTTAAAATGAATCCAGTTTTAAAATATATCTTGCGGCTCCCAAATCTCCAAAATCAAGCCAGAATCATCTATGTACGTGCACATACGTATGTATGCAAGTATGTCATGCAAGGAGTCATATCCTGATGCAACAATCCTACTGTGTAGTGACATGGCAATTATCGATAATGAAGTGTGTGAGCTGGCAAGCAGGTGTACGTGGAACAAACGCATCATCGATAATAGTGCTGGTGTCCTGACAGCATGGGTTTAATATAACAATAAACACATTTAAACATGCAACGCGATGCGAATAGCAAGAATATGCGGAAAATGAATAATAAATACAACAGTGAAGAATTTACATCAATATATATATGTCACACAGTTTTGCTATTTGAAATAAGACGAATCGTGGTGTTTAGAAAAATAAGGGCTACGGTGCTTTTAAGAAAAGATGCGTCTTTTGAAAATATCCGTAGAATCCCTTGGCCTTTCTTTAAAATACTCACGATTCGTTAGTTTTGAAATAGGTATGACTCAAGTCTAGTCTAACATCTATAAGTACTACAGGACTAAACGAACAGTCTAACCGAAAGGGTAAGGGAAATCACCTAAATCTGAGTCGATATATATATAAATATAATAGTCGGTGATCCCGCCTCAATAGTATCACATACGATACAATATACAATATGACATCCTCGAGTCAAGAGTGCTGATTTATCATCAATATATAGCTCATACGTAAATCCGTCGTACGGTATCCCAAATCTGGGTACGGGTCGAAATATCACATTCATCTCATCATTTATCTGGTATCCTTATCATCATATCTCATGAACTGGGGTACTGATCTAAGTCTAATACCAACTGATACCATATATATATATATATATATATATATATATATATGCGTGTATGAAAACACACACCTAAAGGCCCGCTATAATCACATATCGTATCTCCTAATACGAATCAAAACATATCACCGATCTCGTGGCATCATGCCCAAACACATCGACTCATCTCCAAATATCATCCACTATCCTCATTATCCATGTATAGGTGTACATATATATATGCCTAGTCCCATACTTATGTGTGTGTGTGTGTGTGTGTGTATATACGTATCCCCATATACACACAAGTAATAATAATAATGCATGCAAGGGTTTATGTGTGCGTATGTGCAAACCTATTCTATGGTTTGTAAGTCCATGTCACGCACCCCACGAACTTGCGGGGAGGCGGAATATATGAAAAACGATTATCAAAGCTTCGTAGCATGGACTTGAGCGCATGAATCGTTTCTAAACCATTGCTAACAATCTACTAGAGGTTTAACTACTCGGATACGAAGTTATACCTCACGTTACTTGGCCTTCGGGTCTTCATCGCGGTCCTCCACTCCTCGTAGGCTCCTTGGAACATCGGCACCTCAACGGCCTCCTCGAATCAAAGATGATCCACCCGAGAGCTCCTACGCCAAGCTATATCTCTAACTTGAGATAACTAGGTTGCTCAAAGTGCTAATCTAAGCTAGCTAAGGGATATAGAGTGAGGCTATGGAAGTATTAGTCTAGCTAACTCTTGATCTCAACACATGAGAGGTTAGGGTTAGGGTTTGAGGAGGGAGAGCTTGAGGAGAGAGAATGTGAGAATAAGAAATTACTTTGGATGAATGAAATCATTTGTGCATATATGAAACATATGATATTATTAAGTAAATAATAAATAAAGCTTTATCATCATGTTTCATTAATACCCTAAGTGATTCATCATATGAGTCATACAAATCATTAAATGAATCATTAACTCATTACATGAATCACTACATGACTCACTAATCCAATTAATGAAAATGCCACCTTACCCTTCAAGTCACCATGCTTCTAGAAGCTTCCCGGAAAATTACGAGAACGCCCCTCCAATCTGTAAAAACACGGAAAAACTTTAGACTGTATAACTCCAATAACCTGATACTAGAAACTGGCTTAAACCAAAGCCGACTAGTAAAATCTGTCCGAACGTCGTATGTGCGTAAACACACGTATGCGTCCGAACCCTTGTCGTAAAACCATACGACATGTATATCGTTTCGCCTAGAGCAGGGAAACTCTCTGTGTGGGACTCTAAAAACTCGACACTACGCTGGCAATGGGTTTAACCACAGACCGCAAGCGGCACTAGCTGTACGTAACAGTCCCCAGGTAGATGTCGATAAGAAGGCCGATGAGGAAAACCATCCGAACTCCTACTGAGCCTGATGTGACAATCTCCGTACAGTCCGGTCTGTTCGTCTAAGACTATCGCATATCAAGCCTAGGGGGCGGCAAGCGTCAGTCCCCTAATAGCTGTATAAGTCGTGTCGGAGCGAAGCCCATTACACCCTGAGAAGCTACTGGAACCTACCAGTATATCTCGCTTGCCCTGACCAGGGACTTTGCGTAATGGCTCTCTGACACAGTGCGATATCAACTCCTAATATCGGTAGAGACGAATCCTATCTAACTGCCACTGCCTCCAAGTGCTCAGGACTGCACCCAACTGCTACCTGTTTGCACGACTCCTTTGAGCTGTGGTAGGGTAGCAATTTAAGAACAGTAGGACGCACTCGAGACGAAATAGCAGTGTCAAGTCTGTGGACTATGCTGTACTCATGTCACCTGGGAACTGTTAACTGACGATGGGTATAATACCAACCAATCAATTCCCTGCGAGTCCTGTCCGGTGTACCCGTAACCTAACGAGCACCTGTATACTATCTCCAGTATGACGTACTGATGGCTGTGGGACATACCATCTCCCCAATTGGGAAGAGAAGCTACACACTTAGTCTACTCCGGAATATCGATGCCCTATCTCGATAGTCCAACGACCAGGGACCTGTATAGGATATTGCTTACAGACTACCCAGCCCCCACTAATGTGACTGCCATCACGACGCTGGTAATCAAGCAAAGATCCTATGGGCTCTACTAATATATATAAATGATATGTTACAAGAAACATATGCACATATTAAAGTAGACACAAACAAAGTAGCATACTACCATTTTTAGCAAGACTGTTATATACAACTGTGAATATCCCAAGCTTCCATTAAGTAATTTACAACCTAGTATGATACAATAATGGCCCCTAGGGCATATACACTAACAATCTCCCACTTGCAGTAGGGCCATGAGCTGGTATATCGTAGACCTATCATCTCGAATAGCCTCTCGAACTGCTTCTCAGGAAGGGCCTTTGTGAATGGATCAGCAATGTTATTCTCCATCTCTACTCTCTTTACCTCGATCTCCCGGTGATCTACGATCTCCCTGATAGGTGATACCGCCTTAAGATGTGTCTGGACTTCTGATGGGACCTGGGTTCCTTCGCTAAAGCTATAGCGCCGTTGTTGTCACAATACAGAGGTATTGGATCAACACTGGTAGGAACCACCTGAAGTTCTGTGAGGAACTTTTTCATCCAGACTGCTTCTTTTGCGGCATCGAAAGCAGCTATGTACTCTGCTTCCATCGTTGAGTCAGCAACGGTCTCCTGTTTGGAACTCTTCCAACAGACCGCCCCTCCATTGAGGGTAAAGACATAACCCGACATGGATTTGGAGTCATCTTTGTCACTCTGGAAGCCGGAGTCGGCAAAGGCCTCCATCTGGAGGTCTTTTCCGCCATATACCAAGAACATCTCCTTAGTCCTTCTCAGGTACTTGAGAATGTTCTTTACTGCTCTCCAGTGATTCTCCCCTGGGTTTTCCTAATACCTGCTTACAACGCTCAATGCGTATGCTACATCTGGTCTGGTACATAACATCGCATACATTATAGAGCCTACCGCAGAAGCGTAGGATATAATCGACATGCGATCCCTTTCCAAATCAGTCTTAGGAGACATCTCTTTGGAGAGGGTGATTCCGTGACAAGCCGATAAATTACCGCGCTTAGAATCATCCATACTGAATCTCTTCACTATGGTGTCTATGTACCTGGACTGCGAAAGTCCCAACATCCTCTTTGATCTATCACGATAGATCCGGATCCCCAGAATCTAGGTGGCATCACCCAGGTCTTTCATGGAGAATTTATGTGAAAAGAATCTTTTGACTGACTGTAACATAGGAATATCATTTCCTATTAGGAGAATGTCATCCACGTACAAGATGAGGAATACTACAGCTCTCCCTATAATCTTACTGTATATGCAAGGTTCATCTGGATTTTTGATAAAGTCAAATTCTTTGACAGCATCATCAAAACAGATGTTCCAACTCCGTGATGCCTGCTTTAGTCCATAAATGGACTTAAGCAGATTGCATACTTTACCGCTGCTCCCACTCTGAATGAATCCCTCTGGCTGATCCATATAGACGCTCTCTTCCAAATTACCATTTAGAAAGGCCGTCTTTACGTCCATCTGCCAGATTTCATAATCGTGGAAGGCTGCAATAGCAAGAAGGACCCGAATAGATTTATGCATAGCTACTGGAGAAAAGGTTTCGTCATAGTCCAAACCAGGTCTTTGACGGAAACCCTTTGCAACAAGTCTAGCCTTATAGGTTTCAACTTGTCTATATACACCAATCTTCTTTTTGAAGATCCATTTGCATCCTACGGGTTTTACCCCATCTGGAGCAATGTCCAAAGTCCATACTTTGTTAGTGTACATGGACTCTATTTCGGTCCGTATTGCATCAAGCCATTTTATTGAGTCACCGCTCTGAATGGCTTGCTGGAAGCTAGTAGGCTCATCATAGTCAATCGTGCAATCCTCTCTATCCTTGTCTATGAGAAAACCGTAGTATCTCTCGGGCGGATGAGATTGCCTACTACTCCTGCGGAGTGGCGTCGGGATGTCCTGTTCTCCTGAACCTTCTTGTTCTACCAAGGTTTCAGTAATAGCTTGTGGCCCTGGAATTTCTTCCAGTTCTATTGCGCTCCCACTCTTCTGATTTTCCAAAAATTCAGTTTCGAAGAAGCGGGCATGTTGAGAAACAAAGACCTTTTGTTCCTCTGCGCAATAGAAACAATATCCCATGGAGTTCTTTGGATATCCCATAAACTTACACTGTACTGAGCGTGCCTCGAGCTTGTCGGCATGCTGCTTCTTTACAAAAGCTGGACATCCCCATGTCTTAATATACTTAAGACAGGGTTTCTTCCCACTCCACATCTGATATGGTGTGGTAGGCACAGTCTTGGTAGGAACTCGGTTCAAAAGATATACAGCTGATTCTAGTGCATATCCTCATAATGATCGCGGTAACTCAGCGTTACTCATCATGGAACGAACCATATCCAATAGGGTTCGATTCCTCCTTTCCGATACACCGTTGTGTTGTGGTGTGTATGGAGGAGTAAGGTGAGAGAGAATTCCATTCTCTTTTAAGTAACCCAGGAACTCGGCACTTAAGTATTCACCACCTCGATCAGATCTCAGTGTCTTTATACTCTTGCCTGTTTGTTTTTCTACTTCATTCTTGTATTCTTAGAATTTCTCAAAAGCCTCGGATTTATGCTTCATTAAGAAGACATATCCATACCTAGAGAAATCATCTGTAAAAGTAATGAAGTAGGAATAACCACTTCGCGCATGTGTAGACATTGGATCGCACACGTCACTGTGTACGAGTCCCAAGAGCTCGCTTGCTCTTACTCCGTGTCCAGTGAACGGAGTCTTTGTCATCTTTCCTTTGAGACAAGATTCACAAGTAGCATAAGATTGATATTCGAACGGATTCAAATATCCTTCTCTATGTAACTTAGTCAACCTTCTCTCATTGATGTGACCAAGTCTACAATGCCATAAGAAAGCCTGATTTATTTCCGGAGACTTTCTTTTAAGTGTGTTCTGGATATTGAAAATCTGAGCTTGATTTAATACGTATATCCCGTTTTTTAATGTACCTGACCCAATCATAACTTGATTTAAGTGGATGTGAACTACATCACTTACGAATGTAAAATCATATCCTTCTTTAGAAAGTAAGGATACAGATATGATATTACAAGTTGTACCTGGTACATAAAAACAGTTACGCAGAATCAATATCTGCCAAGTTGTCAGTCCAAGATGATATTCCCTACGGATTCAGCGTCCATGCTCATTCCGTTAGCAACTGTGAGGGTCATATCACCTATCCTGATAACCCTACGGTTTCTCAGAGCCTGTAAAGAATTACAGATGTGAGTTCCTGACCCGGTATCTAATACCCAGGAAGTAGGGTTAACTGACATAAAGTTCTCTATTACAAACACACTCGAAGTCGAAGCCAAAACATGCTTCGTATCCTGGTTACTGGCTTCAAAAGCCCTGCAATCTTTCTGCCTATGCCAAATCCCATAACAATAGGAACATCCCTCTTTAACTATATCCAGTCCTGAAACTTTTGCCCTTCTCTTTCCTTCAACTTTCCTGGTTTCTTTCAGGGTAGAAGGTAGAGACTGTAGAATCAGGTCAGTATCTGACCCGTTCTCCGACGTGGTCTTCAGGTCCGTGAGCTCATCAATATAGCTAGTCATTGTAAGGACGTTTTCTCCTACAGATGACCCGTCAGCTAATCTCACTTGAATTAATTCGTTCGAGGTTTCATATCTTGTGATATGAGATTGCTCTCCATATAAATCTTTGTTATGGAGAAAGATGGAAACTAAGTCCATCTTCTCGTGCTGCTTCTGGTATACACCATCAACTGAAGCTAACATGAGGCACTTAGCTTTCGCTTTATCTTTTTCCCTTTTCTGACGGATATCCTTATCTGCGACAGTGGAAACTGGACCTGGGATGGCAGGATCTTGAGTAGTAATAGGGTGGTCCAGCTTGTCATAGGCAATGGACATCTAGACAGACCTTTGCCAGTCATATTAGTCAGATTCAGTCAATTTGTTATCTAGATGTAACCTATGTGTGGTCAAAAGGTCGCTGCAATTTAAGAGAGAGAAGAAAATACTATTAGCATGATGCTCTTGCAAGTTTAGATTGGTTTTTAATTTATCTAAACAGGATGGCTCCCACTGTTTCTCGAATCCCTCCTCAAACCATAAAAGTAGAATTATCCAGGATTATTCTCACCGTACAATTCTTGCTTAAGCGTTCAGTCAGGTCAGTGTCGATACTTCGAGGGAGGTTTTCCAACGCTTTCGCGAAGTTCCTTAATTAAATAACCTCTTTTCTCTGGGGGCGTAACCCCGCTGACACCTTTCTAGGCACCTACTTAGTTTATAGCATTGATCGTTAAGTGATGAATCTCCTGATAAGTAGCTTGTACTTACAGTAGGATCGGGATCCAAAATATCATCGTATGATAATGTTGAAGGTATCCTACCAACATTCATCAAACTCCAAAATGGTATGCTCTCTCTGCAGATTTCAGTTTCTTTAGAAATTCCCGATATGGATTTTTGCCCCATGCTCTTATGACCTTGACTTTAGTCAACAAATCATAAGTCACATGTCAAGTTCTACCCGTCATTATCCAGGTTAATTTGAACCCACCCGTACATACCCTTGACTTTAGTCAACAAGGTAATACGACTGTCCCAAACAAACGCATCTATCTATGCTGCATATGAATATCCAACAGCTACCAAACACTGTGCCTTGACTTTAGTCAACAAACATAGCTTGAATACTATTGACTATCTATATGAAATGACGGAGGGCTACGAATGGTTTTGGCAAAACCGTGAACGTAGTGAACTTTATATAATCGAAGGAACCTGATACTTTTTAAAAGGAGTGGTTAAAAGCTCCGCAATTAAAAATTCTGATCTTTTAAAATAACCGAGTGGTTTCTTTTAAATTTGTTCCAACGATTAAACTTTGGTTTATTTTCTTTGCATTATAATAATGCGTCCCATCATTAAACCTATCATTGCAGAAAACAACGAAAATACCACGTCCTCTTATGCCATCCGCATTCGCTACGGGGTCCCGTCATCACCCGTTAGGTTACTTAACTAACGACAGAGCGGGGGCTGGGCTAACACAGGTGTAAAACATAAGTGACGTCTAATAGCTATCATATATAGATATTGTACATTCGTCAGACGCAATAATAAGCATTCCAGATCATAGATGAACTTTATTGGATATACTAGCAATCCGCATTTGCTTTGAGCCTGCAATAAAAGACGGATTACACAGTTATGATGAATAGCCATTACCCACCCTAGACCCCTACGGGTACGGCAAACTACCCGCTAAGTACCCGAAGTGAAGCGGTCTCCCTCAACAAAGTGAGTAGGCCACTAAAGACTTCAATATACCCGGTAGTTTGTGTACCCCGCCTTGGGTCTATCCTAGGAGCAAAAACAGTAAAAAGAAATAATACAACGGTGGCTACAACCGCAACCTGGATGTGCCCCGCAAAAGAATATTACATCATATTACAATTACATCGAATGAATGAATATTAAACCCATCTCAAACCCCGGCTAATCATCACAACATTCCAATTAAGGACATATACACAAACAGTAAACATTACAGAAATGTGCAACCCCCTGCCAACCGACATACTAGCAGTTAGGGGAGGTTTACGAACACATTAAACATTACAGATAAAAACCCAATTAGCAAATATCTTAGAACATCGATCGATTACCATATTCCGTGTTTACCCCAAAAGCAAACCAGCAAAGAAGTAACCTGGGTAGAAACAGAACATACTGGAAAACAGAACACCAAAATATATGAATATTAGCAGATCCGAGTCAACTCCGAGTTGACTCGGTGGCGGATCCGAGGCCAAAAGCACCATATGGCCGCGGATCCGCGGCCGTTTTATCGTCTTGTGAACTCGTATTTTCCCAGTATTCATATAATTCCCTGCTGTTAATTTTAAGATATGTCAAATAATTTTTTAGACACTTTTAAAATTAACAGAAACTGTAAAGGGGTTATGGTTTTGTTTTCGTGTTTTCCGTCGATCGAACTTCTAATTAGTTGCTAACAAGCTAGTAATGGTTTAGTTGGCTCTGATACCACTGTAAGTCCATGTCACGCACCCCACAAAATTGCGGGGAGGCGGAATATATGAAAAACGATTATCAAAGCTTCGTATCACGGACTTGAGCGCATGAATCGTTTCTAAACCATTGCTAACAATCTACTAGAGGATTAACTACTCGGATACGAAGTTATACCTCACGTTACTTGGCATTCGGGTCTTTATCGCGGTCCTCCACTCCTCGTAGGCTCCTTGGAACATCGGCACCTCAACGGCCTCCTCGAATCAAAGATGATCCACCCGAGAGCTCCTACGCCAAGCTATATCTCTAACTTGAGATAACTAGGTTGCTCAAAGTGCTAATCTAAGCTATCTAGGGGATATAGAGTGAGGCTATGGAAGTATTAGTCTAGCTAACCCTTGATCTCAACACATGAGAGGTTAGGGTTAGGTTTAAAAGAGGGAGAGCTTGAGGAGAGAGAAGGTGAGAATATGAAATTACTTTGGATGAATGAAATCATTTGTGTATATATGAAACATATGATATTATTAAGTAAATAATAAATAAAGCTTTGTCATCATGTTTCATTAATACCCTAAGTGATTCATCATATGAGTCATACAAATCATTAAATGAATCATTAACTCATTACATGAATCACTACATGACTCACTAATCCAATTAATGCAAATGCCACCTTACCCTTCAAGTCACCATGCTTCTAGAAGCTTCCCGAAAAATTACGAGAACGCCCCTCCAATCCGTGAAAACACGGAAAAACTTTAGACTGTATAAATCCAATAACCTGATACTAGAAACTGGCTTAAACCAAAGCCGACTAGTAAAAACTGTCCGAACGTCGTACGTGCGTAAACACACGTATGCGTCCGAACCCTTGTCGTAAAACCATACGACCTTTACATCGTTTCTCCTGGAGCAGGGAAACTCTCTGTGTGGGACTCTAAAGACTCAACACTACGCTGGCAGTGGGTTTAACCACAGACCGCAGGCGGCACTAGCTGTACGTAACGGTCCCCAGGTAGATGTCGATAAGAAGGCCGATGAGGAAAACCATCCGAACTCCTACTGAGCCTGATGTGACAATCTCCGTACAGTCCGGTCTGTTCGTCTAATACTATCGCATATCCAGCCTAGGGGGCGGATGGCGTCAGTCCCCCAATAGCTGTATAAGTCGTGTCGGAGCGAAGCCCATTACACCTTGAGAAGCTACTGGAACCTACCAGTATATCTCGCTTGCCCTGGCCAGGGACTTTGCGTAATGGCTTTCTGACACAGTACGATATCAACTCCCAATACCGGGAGAGACTAATCCTATCTAACTGCCACTGCCTCCAAGTGCTCGGGACTACACCAAACTGCTACCTGTTTGCATGACTCCTTTGAGCCGTGGTAGGGTAGCAATCTAACAACAGTGGGACACACTCGAGGCGAAGTAGCAGTGTCAAGTCTGCGGACTATGCTATACTCATGTCACCTGGGAACTGTTAACTGACGATGTGTATAATACCAACCAATCAGTTCCCTGCGAGTCCTGTCCGGTGTACCCGTAACCTAACGAGCACCTGTATACTATCTCCAGTACGACGTACTGATGGCTGTGGGACAGACCATCTCCCCAACTGGGATGAGAAGCATACACACTTATTCTACTCCGTAATATCGATGTCATATCTCGATAATCCAACGACCAGGGACCTGTATAGGATGTTGCTTACAGACTACCCAGCCCCCACCAGTGTGACTGCCATCACGACGCTGGTAATCAAGCAAAGATCCTATGGCCTCTACTAATATTTATAAATGATACGTTACAAGAAACATATTCACATATTAAAGTAGACACAAACCAAGTAGCATACTACCATTTTTAGCAAGACTGTTATATACAACTGTGAATATCCCAAGCTTCCATTAAGTAATATACAACCTAGTATGATACAATAATGGCCCCTAGGGCATATACACTAACATGGTTCGCGACTAAGAAATCAATCACGACACTATCTTCCAAATTCACAACACATATGTAAATGTATAACATAACATAAGCTACACTACGAACTGCGGGGGTGCTATACGCCATCCTCCCGACTTCCCCCGTAGATATAATCGACACACTTTGCTCTTCGCTTGCCATTGCCGACGTCGCCACGGGCTTGCTTGTCGTCTTGAAGTCCTCGTGGGAGCACCTACATGTCACAATGTATCGTATCGCATTAAAATCCAAATCAAAACCAAAATGACACGCTAAAAGCCTATAGGTTAGAACCTATGGACTACGCCTTCAAAACCACCAAATAACCCTCGATATCGTCGTACAAACGTCAAGTGATCGAGATAAAACACAAATACTAAAATCCAGAATCCAAATCACGAAAAATATAACCCCGAATCAAAACAGCAACTCATGAATTTAGTCCCAGATTTTACCCTAGGTGAAATTAGCCAATTTTGCACATATGGAGGGTTTGGTTTACTGGAGTTGGAGCTACAGACGAAGCACGAAGCAAAAAGAACCAGGTCTGGCCGCAAATTGCGGCCAGAGGGAATATTTCAGCGGCCATGGTGAGGGATTAGGGGCTAGGGTTTCAGTGGGGGGTCCTAGGTTGCCTGCACACTCCCCTGTGTTTGCTAAATAATTTTCAGGTCACCCGGTTGTTAGCAGATTTCATTATACCCTCACAAAATCCACAATTCTCCGATATCTGGTTTCTAAGTTCATATTCCGGGGTTTAAGTCTCAGTTTCAGTCCACTATATCATCACAACAGGGTTTTAAGGTCACTATAAGGCTCAATTACACATCACAACTCAAGAATTCCCCAAACCCTAACTAGAAATTTCCAAACCTCACTAAACGGCACTAAATCGGTTCTAATCAAACATGGATGTAAAACAATGGAAATACTATGCTAATGGTTGTGAAATTACCCCACTTGGCACTCATGAATCTCCTAGAGCACCAAAATGCAAACTTTCTTGGTCCAAAGTGTACCTTGTGAGCTTGTGCATGCTTTTTGTGAAGGTGAGATGGTCTTTTAATGGATTTTTGATGGATTTGTGAGGAGGTAGAGAGGAGAGGGAGAAAGGGCAGCAGCAGCCATAGGAGAGGGAGAGAGTAAATATGATGAAGATGAAAAATGATAAACAAAGGCCATGATCAATAAAGACCCCTCACACTCTCTCTCATGCCCATACCCCATTTCTATATTCATTTCTTTTTCTTTTATTTTCTTTTCTTCTCTCTTCTCACTCAAAAATAAAACCATGGGAGAAATATAAGGAAAAGCCATGATAAAATGTAACACAAGTGTAAAAATGATATGGTGCATCTCATGTGTACAAAACCGGCTTAATACGCGATTAGCGATATTTAATCACGATTAGCATTAAAATAGAATATAATAAATCATAAAATTTCACAATTTGCTTAAATCCAATAAAACGCCCTCTTTTTGTAATTTCTATAATTTTCCAATTTTTTCCCAAATTTATCGGTATTTAATTATACCGCCTTATTAAAATATTCAATACAATATTATTAAATTATAAAAATTCCCAAGAATAATATTTTATTTTTCTGAAATGTTACAACTGGCCTGGCCGAAAGATTGGCGAACTTATAGGATGTAATTAATCCTGGCTACTCTAATCTTTTTGGGTTTGAAGGTTGATTTGATAAAAACAGTGGGAGCCATCCTGATTAGATAAAATTATAACCAATCTGATCTTGCATGAGCGCACACAGAGTGTTTTCTTCTCTCTCTCTCTCTCTCCTGGTAGCGACCATTTCACACCTTAATCAAGATAATAATATGGATGCGTTGACCGAACCTTCTTATTATACTGAGCTAGGGAACGTTGGTGCCGCTCTATCTTATAACTGTTATAAGTCCGAGCAGGAAATAGGGGAATATCCGGATTCACATGCCACCCAATCGAAGAAAGTCCATGTTGATGCATCTTCTTCGGGTGTGTTCATTACCGAAAACTGTTAGTTGTATGTATGCCCTAGAGGCCATTACTGTACATAGGATGTATATTGTAGTGGATGCTGAGACATATATAGGGAGGACTTTCTCGCTCGACATGATAGTATGCTATCTGGTTACTCTTTACCTTAACGTGTACACTGATTGTCTCTCTGTTACATGCTGGTAAAGCCCTTAGGATGTGTACTTCACTACGTGGACTATGATGCGGATCATACTAGTGGGGATATGGTAGTCCATAAGTACATCCTTCAAAGTCCCTAGTCGTGGGTGTGTCGAGACGGGGCATCGATATACCAGAGTAGACTAGCGTATACCTACTCAACCCATACAGATGGGCGATGGATGATCCCATATCCATTGGTGTTTGACATCAGAGATGATATACGGGTGCTCAGTGGAGACTGGGTACATTGGACGGACTCGGCGAGAACTCCCAGATGGTATTATACCTTACGTCAGATGGCAGTTCTCTGGTGACACTGGTACAGAGTAGTCTGTTGACCCGAGATCGTCATAGAGTCTTGTGTGGTTTCCACTGTGCTTTGATTTCCACCTTACCACGTCCAAGAGGGCGTGCAAAACGGTGGTTTTTGGGTACAGTCCCGAATCACATGGAGGCAATGAGCGATAGGAGGGGATTCGTCTCTTCCGGTATAGGGAGTTGATGTTGCGCTGTGTTTGATTGGCTATAACCGGAAATCCCTTGCCAGGGTTGCTGAGATTTACTGGTAAGTGTTACCAGTAGTTTCTCGAACTGTTATAGACCTCATATCAACACGACTTATCGAGCTATTGGGGTCTGACGTTTACCACCCCTAGGCGAGATATGCGACATATCAGACGAACAGACCGGACTATACGGTAAGTGTTACTGGTTGGATTCACAGGAGTATGAGTGGGCTTGCTCGTCGATCTTCTGATCGTTCAATACTCGGTTGGCCGTTACGTTTAGCATACCGCTTGCGGCTTGTGGGTGTTTGATATGATCATCATCTGCTGCCGGCGTATTGACAAGTCTTTAGAGTCCTACACAGAGGTTTCCTGGCTTAAGCGAAACGAAATAGGAGCGCATATGAGATATGTGCGGGACCGAGAATAATGCGTGTATGAGATACCGTATTCTATTCTCGCGATGAATGTATCGATTGCTTGTATGCGATATAACCTAGTTATCGAATCAAGGATTGATTTGATAAGCCGATACATTGAATATTAGTCGGTCATATGCGATATGACCGGATCGTTAAATCAAGTGTTGATTTAATGATTTAATGCATAATTATATATTTGATATATTACTTTGCATTAACTAGTATTGGTTCACTTTAAATGGTTTTTCTCACTTGTTTGTGCACATTGTATATGTGATATATTTTTGTGCACAAGTTTGTATCATGTTTGATGATGCATGCTAACTTGGGTTTGTGTAAAGATTAAACCATGGTTATATGAATGGTTAGGGTTTTATTTTCTTATTCATTTATTTATTTATTTATTCTTTTTGGAAAATAATAAGCATAAAGAGAAAAATGGTGGCTTTCTTTGTTTGTATATTGAAGCTTCATGAAGCTTTGAACAAGTCCACCATTTTTGTCTCATGCTTAACCCTAACCATTCCACTTAACCATGATTCATTCTCTACACTTGACCATGGTTGGTTTATGATAAGTATTCATTTATTTTCTATTTGGAAAATACTTATCATATCATCTTCTTCTTCTTCTCCTTCTTCAAGATGAAGAAGCTTGCCTCCATCAATGGCAACTAGTGAAAAAGAGTGAGAAATCCAATTCTAAAGTGAACCCACTTCCTATTTCT
The DNA here is from genome assembly GCA_030015575.1 of Agapanthus africanus. Taxonomy (NCBI): domain Eukaryota; kingdom Viridiplantae; phylum Streptophyta; class Magnoliopsida; order Asparagales; family Amaryllidaceae; genus Agapanthus; species Agapanthus africanus. The sequence goes on along the minus strand of CM057344.1, from coordinate 238,700,783 downwards.
TCATCCTCTACCTCTTGCCAAGTAGTATAGGGTATTTTCTTCACAAGTTTCTTGACTTGGTGAAGTTGGAGCTTGATCTAGTGTTGCCTCGACGTAGATCATCTTCGGCATCGAAGCCGACGACCAAGCCCGCCCATTTCTCCGATGAAGCCGACGTTAGAGCCCGGGATTCGATTTGGACAGCAAGGAGACTTGATCATGGAGCTATGGAGGTGGAGGAATGGATCTACAAAGGTTGTATTTCCGTTCTTTAAGTTTAGTTGTTAACTAGTTTCTTTTTCGCCTAAAATTCTAGTTAACGATCCGTATTAGGGTTTCTCGGCACTTGTAAAATTTGAATTTGGCATGGTTGATGCCTTGTGAGACCTCTAGTGTGTGCCTAGGAACCCTACAGTGGTATCAGAGCCTAGCAAGAGCCTTAGGCGAAGTCTAGACGACGTTTGAAATCCGAACGAACATCGAAACCCTAACTTTTCATGCTCTCTGGACTTTTTTCAAAAACTGGGATTTTTCCAGATTAAAAATGCTTATAAAATTCAGCAGGAAGTTCTAAGAATTACGGTGTAAAATTTGACAAATGATACCTCCATACTGCGGCGGAACCGCGGCAGAAGCCTAGCTTCTGCGGCGGTTCCGCGGTGACATGATGACGTCAGCCCTCCACATTTGCACAGTAATTCCTATTTTACAGTGCTGTATTTTATGGGAATTTTTAAAATTTATTCAAGAGTTGAATTTTCTGGGGTGTATTGGGAGTTCGTAGATTCGATCGGATTATCAGATTTTGTCTTTGTGGCTTTCCGGATAATTTTTGAATATGTTAAAAAGTTCGACCGGATATAAATACCCAATTTTTCCCCTGTCGGGAAATTTCCAAGTGTTGGATTTTTCCGTGGTTTAAAGACGTTCTAAGTAGTGCAAGTAACGCGATGGACCCTCTAGAAGACAACAAACCTTAACTCGATTATGTGACCGTCTTGAACTGCCCTTTGAACCTTAGGGTTTTGGGCAGTACGGCGTGCCACATGTGAGGCGTTGGCTTGACCCTTCTACGGCTGGACCGCTGGTACTGAGGCACGAACTGAATGTTTTTAGACTTATTTCATGTGTTGAGCAGTATCGGAAAAACTTGGGTGTTCGATTGTTCGATCGGAAAGTTTAACATTTTCTATCTTATTCGGAATGTGATACAATAATTGGATTTCACAATAAGTTATGATATAACTGAATGAATGTTATAAACATAGCAGTTTAGTACCACTTGATCGGTTGCCACAGAATTTTGATGTGATCAAAAGTCCGTCGCAATCACGTAAGGTACACGGATACTCGCCGGGTAAACTTAATAGACATCCTCACCCCATAGCCCCGACCAAGTGACTGCAGGAGAACCCCGTCGCCGAAAGCATCCGTTCGGGTGCTCGCGGCAGCGGTGTTCCGCCTTGGTGCACTTCGTCGACGGCATCGGGGGTGTGGCCGCCTACTAAAGTTTGCGACGAGCATTCGATCAGGATGTCGGCAATCTTGTTGAATTGCCCGACTTGATATTGAAAAGAGTTTTCGATAATGAGACTAAAATGCGGGGTTTATAATTGTTAGGCATGTGATGTCTAAGGTATTCATTTGATTAGGCATGCGATGTCTAAAGAGGTTGCGGATTCCAACTGTTGTAGTTTTATACTTTCTTTTTTGTGACCGTAAGTGTAATATGTGATATCGCCGGTTTCGTTACTATATGTCAACGACAATTAGGATGCGCATGTTTACTTACGTTGATGACATGCGATGTTATGTGTTGCTGGATATGTTATATTGGATCGTCGTGTTTGAATAGCCGGGGTTTTTTTTTGTGAGATGAGTGTTTTTCATTTTCATTCATGTAATAACTTGTATGTAATATTCTTTCATTGGGGCACTTCCAGGTTGCGGAAGATGTCACCGTTTGTATATTATTTACTTTTCCGCACTAGGATAGACCCAAGGAGGGGAGCACAAGTAACCGGGTTCTGGAGTCCAGTGGGAGACCAACTCGAGGAGTCGAGTCCGGGTCTCCTAACTCTAGAATTGGTAGGGTTGCTTGCCGCTCTCGTAGGGGTCTAGGGGTGTGGGTTTGGCTATTCATCGCGACCGTGGAATCCGTGTTTTATACTGGCTCATATTGAAAACACGGACGTCCTAGTATATCCAATATTTCATATGATTCTTCTGCTGCGATATCTGTGATTTGATCATGTGATATGTTCTGTGATGGATACTGTATATAGTGTATATGATATATTATATAGGCGTTACTTATGTTTTACACCCGCGCTAGCCCTGCCCCGCTCTGCCGTTAGTCACCTAACCTAACGGTGCACGAGGGGACATCGAGGCGAATACGGATGGCATAAGTGTACGTCGTATTTATCTGTGATGTTTAGGTACTTAAATGATGGGACTTCATTAATGTGATTAATGAAATAAAAGAAACCTAAGATGTTGTAGAACCGAATTTCAAAAATAAAAGGGTAGCTACAGTTCTTGCTTTGCACAGCGGTATATGTGATATATCCTGCACCTTATTCGATAAGGAAAGGACCGAGATCCCTTCACCGGGAGTGACTCCTTTAGCAATAACTGGCAGATGCTACACACTCGGTTTGTCTTTTGATTGTTTTTAAGAGTTCTGCTTTGCACCGAGATATATATGATATATCCTGCACCTCATTCGAAGAGGAAAGGACCGATGATCCCTTCACCGGGAGTGACTCCTTTAGCAAAACTAGAAAAGCCTCAAAACCACTCCATTTTTAAAATCATTTGATTCTACAACGATATAAAGTTCATTACGCAAAAGGTTTTCTTAAAAACCTGACGTAGCCCTCCGTCATTTCAGATAAGTCCTAGTTAGTATTCGTGCTGCGTTTGTTGACTCAGTCAAGCCGTAGTGTGCGGTAGCTGATTAGTGCTTATCTGCAAAGCATATGAAGCGATTGGATTAGGGTAGTCGTGCAGCCTTGTTGACTCAGTCAAGGGTCGTGCGGGTGGGTTTAATTCAATCGAGAAATGACGGGTTGAACTTTACTTGTGGTCTATGATTTGTTGACTCCGTCAAGGTCATAGATCGCTTGGGGCAAAATATTATCGAGAATTTCAAGTGTTGAAATTTGCAATGAGATTGCATACCTTCTATGAGATAGTTGGATCCCGATACCCGCTGCGAGTAAGAGTTACTCCTAGAAGAGTTTTACACATTATAATTAGCCAATCGAGTAGGTGTCTAGAAAGGTGTCAACGGGGTTACGTCTCTGGGAAAATGAGGTTTACATTAATTAGTTTCGTGTGAAAGCACGGGGGACCTCCCTCAAAGTACCGACACTGGCCTGGCTGAAAGATTGGCGAACTTGTAGTGTGTAATTAATCCCGGCTAGTCTTTCCTTTTAGGGTTTGAAGGAAGATTTGATAAAAATAGTGGGAGCCATCCTGATTAGATAAAATAATAACCAATCTATTCTTGCAAGAGCGCACGCTGAGTGTTTTCTTCTCTCTCTCTCCAGGTAGCGACCATATCACGCCATAATCAAGATAATAATACGGATGTATTGACCGAACCCGCTTGTTATACTGAGCTGGGGAACGTTGGTCCCGCTCCAACTTATAATTGCTATAAGACAGATTAGGAAATTGGGGAATACCAAATTTCCCGTGCCGCCCAAACGAAGAAAGTGCATATGATGCATCTCTTTCGGGTGTGTTTTTTACAGAGAACTGTTTCTGAGGATCCTTTACGTCCTGGGTATGTGATACCAGATCAGGATCCAAGATTTTTAATCTGTTACATAGGGCTACAGACAGGTAGAGAACTGAGAATGGGTGATAAGTTTCATGAGACAGAAAACGGGGCAAGTGTTGCAGCCAAGTCTGTTGGTCACTGTCACCCTGTATTACAATACATTGATTCTGAACAAATGCTATTAGATACCGAACCTGATATACAAAATCATATCAGTCTCTTTATTAGTAAAGAAATGATAAAATTTTGTATTGTTGGATAATGTTTTGAACATTTCCTATATCAAAAGTTGATCGGTTCAGACACGTTATCTAAAAGCATTGATGTTCTAAATCAAACTACAGTTCTTAGTATATGGAACACACACAAGAGGAAGAGTTCAGAAATGAACAAATCCTACTTGAGGTATTGTAGACTAGGTCATATCAGTGCGACCCGACTAGCTGAAGTTACACAAAGATGCATATTTAAATCAGTTTGAATTTACATCTTGTGAAACTTGCCAGTCATGTCACAAAGATACGATGACCATAGCTCTGTTTACTGGAAACAGAGAAAGAGTTAGTAAACTCTTGGGATGATACATGTTAATGTATATAAGGTCCCCTGTCTACATATGCCAGGACTGGTTCTTTGTACTTCATTACATTCTCTAATGATCTCTCAAGATTCAGACATATGTTCTCGTTGAAACACAAGTCAGAACCTTTTGGGGTATTCACAGAATATAAGTTAGAAGTAGAGAACCAATAAGGGTATAAGTATTATATCCTTTGATGAGATCAAGGAGGAGAATACTTGGGTGCGGAATTCCTGGACTATTCTAAAGAAGAATGAGATTCTCTCTCAGCATTACTCCTCCGTATACACCATAGCACGATGGTATATCGGGGCGGAGCAGTTGCACCCTATTCGATATGGTGCGCTCTATGATGAGTACTACTGAGTTACCTATTTTCTTTTGGGAGTTATGCACTTGAGAAGCTGCATACCTATTGAATAGGGTTCAAATCAAATCAGTTGCCTACCACTTCATATGTGATATGGAAAGGGTAGAGCCCATGTCTTAAGCTAGTTAAGATTTGGGGTTGACCGGCCTATGTCTAAAAGCAAAATCCGGACAACCTCGAGGCAAGATCTGTTATATAGAACTGGAAAGGTTCCAGCTATACAAACTACAGTGGATGATTTGGTGGAACCAAAGAATTCAGTAGATTACCAACAAACCTCAGCCTCTCCGCCGATCTAGTAAGGTTCCTCATCCGTCTGAGAGAAACTTCGGTTTCTCGATGACAGTGGGAGCGAGGATTGCATCATGAGATGATGACCCAACTAGTTTCGAGCTGGCCATCAGGAGTGGGACTCTGTAAGAATGGCTGGATGCTTAGCGATCTGAGATGGAATCCATGTATACCAACAAAGTATGGACTTTGGTTGCTATATCTGAAGGGTTAAATCCCCATCAGGAGCAAGTATATCTTGAGAAGATTACTTGGTGTAGATGGAAAAGTTGAGACTTTCAAATCTAGATGTCACGACCCGAAAGAGCACGTGACTGGCCCTTGAATCCCATGAAGTCTATAGGACTCCATCTGATCCAAGTAAGCCAAAAACCCAGAAATCTAAAACCATTTAAGGAGTAAATAGGGAAAACTAGTTTTAAGAGGTAAAGAAAACATGTTTAAAAATCAAGTTTTTAAATAACTAAGCCGAATATGAATTTTTAAAATGTGTAATTTTTCATGAAATTTTCGGCAGAGTTTCCTTTGTAAAAACTGGCCCCGAACGGGATACAACAAGAATAATATATATGAACTGATAAAAGGCATCCCCAAGCGGGAGCTAGCTCTTCGTCAATCGACGGTCACAACCACGCAAGCAATAATAATATACAACGCCAAAGGGCGAGGATCAAAACCCAAAAAGAAACTCAAAACAGCCAGAAAACCGTAATACTACTAGCACGACTCTAAGGTCGAAATAATACAACACTGTTTTCTAAGTCTGAAACAATATACAAGTTTTGGTTGATGGAAATTCTAGATACAATGAATAATACAGGAGCAATGGAGGATCTGATACAAAAGAACCCACCTATCCAAGCAAGTCACCCAAGGAAGCAGTGTGCCAGAAATGCCGCTATGGAATCTGTACGGCAAACCTGCAAGAACTGGGGCATAACGGGGGTGAGTTGCCAACTCGTGAATAGAAAATATCTACAAGCAGAAATCGAATGCATGACCCATCCTAGGTCAATACGATCAGATATAAATAAACCTCAATATGAATATATGTGAAGCATGCTAAACTGGCAATGTAATCTCTATACATGAGTGTAGTGCCAAGTGCTCGTACCAGTGCCTCAGGTAAAAGCATATCATAAATATGAGGTATGATCAATGTAATCAATCTGCATGTACGTGGATCCTGTCCACTCATCACCCAATGACAATAACCATCATGCATGTAAATATCATGAAGCATGTGCATGGAAATATGAGGATATAAATCATCTGTGTCCCTCGCGACACGTCAAAATCATGGAACCGGAGTGCCTAGCATCGACACTCGAAAACATCATAAAAACTGTGCCCAGCATCGGCACGTAAATCCTCATATATCGGGCTCCGTCAGTCTGGATCGGCCCACGGGCTCCGTCTGCGGTATCGGCCCTCGGCCCCGGTAGTACGCCCATATCCATCTATCGACTCTGGTCAGTATCCTCCGGATAACCGCCAGGTCTAACCAATCACCGGTAGGTAGTGGTCCCTCCGCCGGGCTCACCGTCTACTGCACAGCGAAACCGTTCTCGCCCCGGGGTACCATACCGGGTCCACCATGTACCCGCAATCGGCCTCATCCGCCTCCTCGAATCAGGTTTCACATGTCGCTCTCAGTACCGAGAAAACACATGGTGGACGCACAGAAATATCATATCAAGGGTAACCGGGTTTTTAAAACAATTATATATTCTCTTTAAAACACCCACGGTTCCCAAAACCAGAAATATCATGGAAACAACATATCTCAATGCGTATAATCAGAAAGCATCATGTATGCGACATGTAAGAAAGGTAAGCATATCATACGTCATGCAACATGGAATAGTAATGTGCACATGTCGAGGGGAACCGCTCTTTTAAAACGAATCAGTTCGAAGAACATCTTGCGGTTCCCAAATCTCTAATCAAGTCTGAATCATCTATGTTTGTATACAGGTATAAGTGTACAATATACCATGCAAAGATCATATCATGAATATAATAGTACTACAGTGTCCTAACAGCATGATGGTAATATAGCGATAAACATATGCAAGCAATGCGAATATCAGGAATATGCGGAATCGAATAATCAACGCAACAGTAGAGAACCTGCCCCAATAAATATATCATGCAACCTTGCCTTTTGAAATAAGACGAATCAGGGCATTTGGTAAAATAAAGGCTACGGTGTTTTAAGAAAAGATGCGCCTTTTTAAATATCTGTATAAACCTTTTTGCTTATCTTTAAAATATCCCCGATTCGTTAGTTTTGAAATAGGTATGACTCGAGTCTAGTCTAACGCCTACTATGCGAACTACGAACCCACAGTCAAGTCAAAAGAGAGGGGTATGGAAACCACCTAAATCTGAGTCGATATCATACTATATCATCACATGACAGGCATCACTACCATCATATCACATCTCCAATACGAACTCTGTCAAGTCGCCAAATCTCACGGCCTCAATCGAATCTCATCGACTCATCTCAATCCTACGTATCATCCTCAAAACCCGTATATAAACACATAGTCCCATACCCATGTGTAGATATACACCACCATATGCGCACAGATATATGAAAGAATGTATGCAAGTATGCGTGTATGTGTGAGTGTGGATGCGACCACTATTCTAGGGTTTCGCACTACTCAACCAATACATCCTTATCACCAATAATCTGTTATTACCATCAATAACCCTAAACAACACATAATAAATATATGTGTGTATACGTATTCGTATACATCACCACGGACTGCGGGGGTGCTATACGCCATCCACCCGACTTCTCCCCGTAGATATAATCTACTCACCTTGCTTCTCGTGTGCCAAAGCCGATGTCGCCATCTTCATCTCCTTTGCCTCAACATCACGCGGGGTACCTACAAGTATATCACAATGCTAAAGCACATGAAAATCACATCGGAAACCAAAACAACACACGCTACTCGCATAGGTAAAAACCTATCGCTTCGCATGTAAACACGATCAACATCCACCTGTCGTTGACGTCCAAACGCCACCCGACAGGAACGAAACACCAAATACCAAAATCCATGCTAAAACAAGTCTCAAATCATGCACCAACATAGGAAAATCATCCCAGATTTCACCCAAGATGGAATCAGTCAAAACTAGACATACCCAGGGTCAAGAATAGAGGAAATGGGGGCATGCACGCAAAACGAGGCAGATCCACCCTGCTCTGGCCGCAATTTGCGGCCAGAAGGAATTAATTGGCGGCCTCAATTTAGAGTTGGGGGATAGGGTTTGGTGTGGTGGTTCCATGGTGCCTGCACATCTCACTGTCAACTAATGTTTAATTTTTGGGGTCTCGGGGTGATAGTAGATTCCACAGAACACTCCCAGATTTCCAGTTTTTCCGATATCGGTTCCGTAATTCCGTATTCTGGTTTTCAATTCCAGGTTTGGATTCAAGTTAGCATCACATAAGGGGTTCTAAGGTCACCACAATCCTCAATTCCATCTTTGATTTCAGTTTTACCCTAAACCCTAACTAGAAATCTCTAAAGTCCATAAAATGACACAATATCGATATGAAACTAGAATTGATGCACAAGAAATGAGATACTACTCTAATAGGTGCAAAAATTACCTCCTTTGGCAATTCAAGAAAATTCTTGAGTTGCTCAAAGTCCTCCAAATCCAATCTTGCTAGGTTCAATGTGTAGCTAGTGAGCTTGGGAGTAAGTTTTGTGAAGTGGGAATGGGGTTTTGGGTTGGATTTCATTGTGGATCTAGGATTTTATGAAGAGGGAGAGTGAGCGGGATAGGGCAGCAGCAGCTCAATGGGAGAGGGGAGAGAAAATGAGAAGGGAAATGATAGGGGCATGGTTTAAAAGGTGAGGGTTGACTTGTTCTCTCTCTCTCTCATCATCACATACTTTTTCTTTCCCTTTTCTTTTCTTCTCACTCAAATAGTAAATCCAAATGAACCATGGCAACAAAAAATATAACACAAGTGTAACAAGTGTAAAAATGATATGTGCACATTTTTGCACAAAAATGCTAAAAATCCAATTAGCGATTTTTAATCGCGATTAACACTAAATTAGCATATAACTATTCTTAAAAACTTTAAATTTGCATAATCCCATAAAATACCCTATTTTAGAATTTTCCAAAATTTTTCCCCATTTATTTGTATTTAATTTTACCCGAATATTAAAATATTCATTAAAATAATATTAAATTATAAAAATTCCCGAAAATAATATTTTATTATTTTGGAAATGTTACAATCTACCCCCCTTAAAGAAATTCGGTCCCCGAATTTAAATTTAAAACCCCCAAGTACTAAAACATTTCGATACAAATTCCAAGTCGTCGGGGCTCCGAAATCATCAATACATAAAACGTCACAGCGCAATACATGCGCAGAAGTAATGAGCAGATAACTCAAAAGCAACACTCCATCAAGCATTCCGCAATCATCGGAGTCATGGTAAAGACACAATGTCAAATCCAATACAAAATCAATATGATATGGATCAGAACTATACATATAGACATCCAATCTATACATGTAAATAGCTGATGCAAATGTATGCCAAATCTTTTTAATTCGCTGTGCGATGCGTGTAACACTGCACAGTGGCGGACGTTTTTCATAAGAAAATAACTATATACTTATATATATATATATATATCCTTTGTTTAATAGGTATGTTCCGCCGTTTTGAAAACAATTTAGAAGGGTTTCCTGTTTTTAAAACGTTCCGTGTCATATCGGACACGTAGGTATATACTGAGACTATAGCTCGCTTTTTGGAAATCCCTTCGATAGCTATCGATGCATGCAAAATATATCCAGGTACTGTCCTCTGACTAGTCCTGCTCGGTATGAAAACAATTATCCAATATCATAAAAATGTACTGCTCCAAAAGGAATAAATCATAAAAATGCACATAACACCACCCTGTGCGTCTGGTGCGCACGGAAATAAAAATCCATATATGTGCTAAACAGGTGCACAAAACAACATCTAGGTGCAACGGATGTGCACGAAGCATCTGTCATAGGCAACGTATATGCCTGACAGCCAAAAATCCGGTGCATCTGACATGCACGAAGAAATCTCGATTTAGTGCATCGGGTGTGCACCAAAATCGTATCTCAAAGCATGCGCCCAACATGCGCGAAAATCCAAATCGGTGCATCCATCGTGCAAGAATGAAAATCTAAACCCTGCGCACTCAACATGCACGGAATCACAAAATCCAATAGCAACCGCCGAACATGCGTAAGTCAAACCAAAAGCACGGAGTGCAAGAATCAATCATCAGTATCAGGGTCAAAATCGACGATATAATGCGGCTCAATCAAAATCAAGTGTACCGCAAAGGAAATCTCACAACCAGGTGCATCAGCGTGCACAAATCAAATCAAAACACTAAAAGTGCATGAAACTATGCTGGAAGCGTAAATCAAATCACTGGCATGAAATCACAATCAACACCTCAAGAGTAATAACTATGTGCAAGGTATAAATACCCAGTAAGTGCAACCATGGTGCACAAATCAAATATCATGGAACTCAGTCATCAAGACGAAATCATCCGAATAAATCGCCCAAAATACCGAAATCCAAAGCGACGGATACGTGATAGTCAAATCACCAAAATCACAAATCAAGAATACCGTCGTCGGTATATCCTTCTTCAGGGTCGAGAAGGTACCGGAACATCCGATGCTAGCGGCGCAAGATATCTACTTGCCTTTTGCTCGCGGCTGGCGTCCTCTGCCTCTGGTTCCTGATCTTTCCTGTAGATTACCAATCTCGCAATCCATCGGCTCATCGGCCCGGTCAGGTGTGCTGACAGGAACGATTCCGTTCTGGCACTTCTTTGGAAATCTCTCGGTCAATCCTCATGACTACTCGTAAAGCAATATGTCACTGGCGTCGGCATCCGGCCCTCTGAATGCACATCACGCATCTACTCCTGGTGTAAATCTTATAGCAGCAGTGTACTGGAAGGAATCCTATTCAAGGTCTCTTCTGATCTTGCCTAAGCCAAACTGTAAGGAGGCTGGTACTCTGGCGTAATCTTTCCTCGCTTTCTGAACATCTGCACCCTTAGTACAACATCTCCTCGAAAGCTGGTCGCATCTCAATGCCTCTGTAAGCATATCAGGCCTCTGGTCTCGACGGGAAGTAATGACAGCTCATCAGCGTCTCGCACGAACCTCTTGTCCCGCTTGTCTGTATCATCGACCATTCGACGTCGCGCCTTTATCTGCGCACTGCAATGTCCTCGGCTACGGTCCATCCGAAGTCTCTAACACGGACTCAAAATCACGAACTCGGTATCTTCATCACTCAGTAGAAGATATCTATCCGAACACGTCCCCAGCGTGCATATCGCATCTCTGATATCAGCGGAGTGAGACGTCATCTTGTCGAAATCTCGTGCGAACTCTTTACTCCACCTTGCTCCAAAATCGACTGATTCGGACTCATCTCATCGTGGCTACACAGACTGCGCTCCAATGGCTACGCTCGTATCTGGGGTCTCCCAAGCAGTGTCCCATCACATGATATCCGAATGATGTCGAATCGTCCGATCGGCTCGTCAGAACCTCATAATCCCCCAAGAGCTCAACATCTCGGGTACAGTTTAATAGTATTGAGTACATGCCACAGCGTCGGTGGTCCAGCCGTAGAAGGGCAAACCCAAGCCTCACTAATGGCGCCGAGGAACCGCCGCAAACCCTGAGGTTCAAAGGCTTTCACACGGTCATTAAGTCGAGTTAGGGTTTCATTCTTCTAGAGGGTCCATAGAATCACCTGCATGTCTTTCCGCATACTTTAAACTTGGAAAGTAGGCTCCTGACATTCGATCGTCTCAATCGACTCTCAACGAATCTGCGTGAAGTCGCTTCTAGCTGGAATCAATCTACCTGATGACCTCGCATCGGGGTAAGCAAACTAACCACATGTCTTAGTCATTCATCCTCGGTGACTAGCGACTCACCGTCATGAATAAGCGACATATCAACGGTCATCACATCCTGGCTGGCCTCTATCAGTAGCTCAATCCTCTGGTGCCGATCAGCACACCCGGGAAATCTCGCAACAGCGATCTGTCAAACGCTCATAGTGCGGAAACACAAAATACGAAGCCTCAATGCAACCGTATGCCTTGGGAATCACGCCCTGGTCAGTCCCCGTCCACGACGAGCTCATGCTGACAACTCGAGCCGTAGCTCACTCTGCCCGTGCAATCGCGGCAGCAAAACCACAACCAGTATCGATGAAGATAGATCATAGGAAGGAATATAATACTGTGCAAGGAAATGTACATCCTAAGGTTTCTTAAGCGGAGTGGCGTATCGTAAGTATGCCGCGGAACATACCAACGGTACGTCACTCTACTTTAGTCACCTATTCCATCAACCAAGGGTCATCCTACGCGACGAAAGTTCGGGTCTAATACCCCCTCGACTAAGTTTAAGTTCCGTATATAGAGGCGCCCTAGGCTCCACATAGTCAAACTTAGACTCGAACCAAGGTCAACCTAGCGCTCTGATACCAACTTTGTCATGACCCGAAAGAGCACGTGACTGGCCCTTGAATCCCATGAAGTCTATAGGACTCCATCTGATCCAAGTAAGCCAAAAGCCCAGAAATCTAAAACCATTTAAGGAGTAAATAGGGAAAACTAGTTTTAAGAGGTAAAGAAAACATGTTTAAAAATCAAGTTTTTAAATAACTAAGCCGAATATGAATTTTTAAAATGTGTAATTTTTCCTGAAATTTTCGGCAGAGTTTCCTTTGTAAAAACTGGCCCCGAACGGGGTACAACAAGAATAATATATATGAACTGATAAAAGGCATCCCCAAGCGGGAGCTAGCTCTTCGTCAATCGACGGTCACAACCACGCAAGCAATAATAATATACAACGCCAAAGGGCGAGGATCAAAACCCAAAAAGAAACTCAAAACAGCCAGAAAACCGTAATACTACTAGCGCGACTCTAAGGTCGAAATAATACAACACTGTTTTCTAAGTCTGAAACAATATACAAGTTTTGGTTGATGGAAATTCTAGATACAATGAATAATACAGGAGCAATGGCGGATCTGATACAAAAGAACCCACCTATCCAAGCAAGTCACCCAAGGAAGCAGTGTGCCAGAAATGCCGCTATGGAATCTGTACGGCAAACCTGCAAGAACTGGGGCACAACGGGGGTGAGTTGCCAACTCGTGAATAGAAAATATCTACAAGCAGAAATCGAATGCATGACCCATCCTAGGTCAATACGATCAGATATAAATAAACCTCAATATGAATATATGTGAAGCATGCTAAACTGGCAATGTAATCTCTATACATGAGTGTAGTGCCAAGTGCTCGTACCAGTGCCTCAGGTAAAAGCATATCATAAATATGAGGTATGATCAATGTAATCAATCTGCATGTACGTGGATCCTGTCCACTCGTCACCCAATGACAATAACCATCATGCATGTAAATATCATGAAGCATGTGCATGGAAATATGAGGATATAAATCATCTGTGTCCCTCGCGACACGTCAAAATCATGGAACCGGAGTGCCTAGCATCGACACTCGAAAACATCATGAAAACTGTGCCCAGCATCGGCACGTAAATCCTCATATATCGGGCTCCGTCAGTCTGGATCGGCCCACGGGCTCCGTCTGCGGTATCGGCCCTCGGCCCCGGTAGTACGCCCATATCCATCTATCGACTCTGGTCAGTATCCTCCGGATAACTGCCAGGTCTAACCAATCACCGGTAGGTAGTGGTCCCTCCGCCGGGCTCACCGTCTACTGCACAGCGAAACCGTTCTCGCCCCGGGGTACCATACCGGGTCCACCATGTACCCGCAATCGGCCTCATCCGCCTCCTCGAATCGGGTTTCACATGTCGCTCTCAGTACCGAGAAAACACATGGTGGACGCACTGAAATATCATATCAAGGGTAACCGGGTTTTTAAAACAATTATATATTCTATTTAAAACACCCACGGTTCCCAAAACCAGAAATATCATGGAAACAACATATCTCAATGCGTATAATCAGAAAGCATCATGTATGCGACATGTAAGAAAGGTAAGCATATCATACATCATGCAATATGGAATAGTAATGTGCACATGTCGAGGGGAACCGCTCTTTTAAAACGATCAGTTTGAAGAACATCTTGCGGTTCCCAAATCTCTAATCAAGTCTGAATCATCTATGTTTGTATACAGGTATAAGTGTACAATATACCATGCAAAGATCATATCATGAATACAATAGTACTACAGTGTAGTGGCATGGCAATTATCGATGATGAAGTGTGTGAGCCGGCAAATAGTGTACGTGGAACATACGCATCATCGATAATGGTGCTGGTGTCCTAACAGCATGATGGTAATATAGCGATAAACATATGCAAGCAATGCGAATATCAGGAATATGCGGAATCGAATAATCAACGCAACAGTAGAGAACCTGCCCAAATAAATATATCATGCAACCTTGCCTTTTGAAATAAGACGAATCAGGGCATTTGGTAAAATAAGGGCTACGGTGTTTTAAGAAAAGATGCGCCTTTTTAAATATCTGTATAAACCTTTTTGCTTATCTTTAAAATATCCCCGATTCGTTAGTTTTGAAATAGGTATGACTCGGGTCTAGTCTAACGCCTACTATGCGAACTACGAACCCACAGTCAAGTCAAAAGAGAGGGGTATGGAAACCACCTAAATCTGAGTCTATATCATACTATATCATCACATGACAGGTATCACTACCATCATATCACATCTCCAATACGAACTCTGTCATGTCGCCAAATCTCACGGCCTCAATCGAATCTCATCGACTCATCTCAATCCTACGTATCATCCTCAAAACCCGTATATAAACACATAGTCCCATACCCATGTGTAGATATACACCACCATATGCGCACAGATATATGAAAGAATGTATGCAAGTATGCGTGTATGTGTGAGTGTGGGTGCGACCACTATTCTAGGATTTCGCACTACTCAACCAATACATCCTTATCACCAATAATCCGTTATTACCATCAATAACCCTAAACAACACATAATAAATATATGTGTGTATACGTATTCGTATACATCACCACGGACTGCGGGGGTGCTATACGCCATCCACCCGACTTCTCCCCGTAGATATAATCTACTCACCTTGCTTCTCGTGTGCCAAAGCCGATGTCGCCATCTTCATCTCCTTTGCCTCAACATCACGCGGGGTACCTACAAGTATATCACAATGCTAAAGCAAATGAAAATCACATCGGAAACCAAAACAGCACACGCTACTCGCATAGGTAAAAACCTATCGCTTCGCATGTAAACACGATCAACATCCACCTGTCGTTGACGTCCAAACGCCACCCGACAGGAACGAAATACCAAATACCAAAATCCATGCTAAAACAAGTCTCAAATCATGCACCAACATAGGAAAATCATCCCAGATTTCACCCTAGATGGAATCAGTCAAAACTAGACATACCCAGGGTCAAGAATAGAGGAAATGGGGGCATGCACGCAAAACGAGGCAGATCCACCCTGCTCTGGCCGCAATTTGCGGCCAGAAGGAATTAATTGGCGGCCTCAGTTTGGAGTTGGGGGCTAGGGTTTGGTGTGGTGGTTCCATGGTGCCTGCACATCTCACTGTCAACTCAGTTTCATTTTTGGGGTCTCGGGGTGATAGTAGATTCCACAGAACACTCCCAGATTTCCAGTTTTTCCGATATCGGTTCCGTAATTCCGTATTCTGGTTTTCAATTCTAGGTTTGGGTTCAAGTTAGCATCACATAAGGGGTTCTAAGGTCACCACAATCCTCAATTCCATCTTTGATTTCAGTTTTACCCTAAACCCTAACTAGAAATCTCTAAAGTCCACAAAATGACACAATATCGATATGAAACTAGAATTGATGCACAAGAAATGAGATACTACTCTAATAGGTGCAAAAATTACCTCCTTTGGCAACTCAAGAAAATTCTTGAGTTGCTCAAAGTCCTCCAAATCCAATCTTGCTAGGTTCAATGTGTAGCTAGTGAGTTTGGGAGTAAGTTTTGTGAAGTGGGAATGGGGTTTTGGGTTGGATTTCATGGTGGATCTAGGGTTTTATGAAGAGGGAGAGTGAGGGGGAGAGGGCAGCAGCAGCTCAATGGGAGAGGGGAGAGAAAATGAGAAGGGAAATGATGGGGGCATGGTTTAAAAGGTGAGGGTTGACTTGTTCTCTCTCTCTCTCATCATCACATACTTTTTCTTTCCCTTTTCTTTTCTTCTCACTCAAATAGTGAATCCAAATGAACCATGGCAACAAAAAATATAACACAAGTGTAACAAGTGTAAAAATGATATGTGCACATTTTTGCACAAAAATGATAAAAATCCAATTAGCGATTTTTAATCGCGATTAATACTAAATTAGCATATAACTAGTCTTAAAAACTTTAAATTGGCATAATCCCATCAAATACCCTATTTTAGAATTTTCCAAAATTTCCCAAAATTTTTCCCCATTTATTTGTATTTAATTATACCCGAATATTAAAATATTCATTAAAATAATATTAAATTATAAAAATTCCCGAAAATAATATTTTATTATTTTGGAAATGTTACACTAGACTTGTTAAAGCTTTTCGTCATCGATCAGGCGTGGATAATGATGAAACCTTTTCAAGTAGCTATGCTTAAGTCCATCCAGATCCTACTTGCCACGGCTACATACCATGACTACGATATCTGGCGGTTGGGTGCCATGACTGCTTTTCTAAATGATGTTTTAGAAGAGAATGTCTATAAGTACACAGCCAGAGGGCTTCGTAGACAGTGGGAGCAGCGGAAACGTGTACAAGATGCTTTATAGGATAAAGCAGGTATCGTGGAGTTGGAACATCTGTTTTGATGTATTAGTCAAACAGTTTGACATCATCAAAATGGTAGATGAACCTTGTATATACAAAAAGGTAGTAGGGAGTATGGTGATGATCCTCGTAGAGTACGTGGATGTCATGCTCTTGATAAGAAAGGAGTTTCCTATGCTACGCTCGGTCAATCTCCGCTTATCACAATGATTCTCCATAATGGATCAAATTGATACCTCCTAAATCCTGGGTTTTGGATTTATGAGATAGATCTAATTGGATGTTAGGATTCTCACTAGTTGTAGTGAGATGGTATCAATCGATCCTGGGGAGAATCACTGGAAGGGTTCCAGAGTGATAAGGACGACTGAAAGTCAGTCACAGGCATTGTCTTTAACCTCAGTAAAGGGACGGTATGTTGGAAGAGTTCCAAGCTAAATACCGTGGCATACTAGACGATAAAGGCTCGATACATCGCTACTTAAGATGCTACCAAAGGGGAAGTCTGGATGTATATTTGTTCATGAGATGAACTTAGTTCCTCCCATTGTATGATAATAGAGTTGTGGCATATGCCAAGGAATGTCCGTCCCATCAATGATCCAGATATATTCTAAGGCAGTATTACCTGATCATGGAGATGGTTGATCTCCAGGGGATCGAGGTTAGGAGAGTAGACTCAGAGAACAACACGGCGGATCCACTCACAAAGGCCTTTTCCCAGAGAGAGACTTTCATGGGATGGTTGTGTATGAGATACTACAACCACTGCTATCAAATGGCCCTAGTGCAAGTGGGAGATTGTTAGTTGTATGTATGCCCTAGAGGCCATTACTGTACATAGGATGTATATTGTAGTGGATGCTGGGACATATATAGGGAGGACTTTCTCGCTCGACATGATAGTATGCTATCTGGTTACTCTTTACCTTAACGTGTACACTGATTGTCTCTCTGTTACATGCTGGTAAAGCCCTTAGGATGTGTACTTGACTACCTGGACTATGATGCGGATCATACTAGTGGGGACATGGTAGTCCATAAGTACATCCTTCAAAGTCCCTAGTCGTGGGTGTATCGAGACGGGGCATCGATATACCAGAGTAGACTAGCGTATACCTACTCGACCCATACAGATGGGCGATGGATGATCCCATATCCATTGGTGTTTGACATCAGAGATGAAATACGGGTGCTCAGTGGAGACTGGGTACACTGGACGGACTCGCCGAGAACTCCCAGATGGTATTATACCTTACGTCAGATGGCAGTTCTCTGGTGACACTGGTACAGAGTAGTCTGTTGACCCGAGATCGTCATAGAGTCTTGTGTGGTTCCCACTGTGCTTTGATTTCCACCTTACCACGTCCAAGAGGGCGTGCAAAACGGTGGTTTTTGGGTACAGTCCCGAATCACATGGAGGCAATGAGCGATAGGAGGGGATTCGTCTCTCCCGATATAGGGAGTTGATGTTGCGCTGTGTTCGATTGGCTATAACCGGAAATCCCTGGCCAGGGTTGCTGAGATTTACTGGTAAGTGTTACCATTAGTTTCTTGAACTTTATAGACCTCATATCGACACGACTTATCAAGCTGTGGGGTCTGACGTTTACCACCCCTAGGCGAGATATGCGACATATCAGACGAACAGACCGGACTGTACGGTAAGTGTTACTGGTTGGATTCACAGGAGTATGAGCGGGCTTGCTTGTCGATCTTCTGATCGTTCAATACCCGGGTGGCCGTTACGTTTAGCAGACCGCTTGCGGCTTGTGGGTGTTTGATATGATCATCATCTGCTGCCGGTGTATTGACGAGTCTTTAGAGTCCTACACAGAGGTTTCCTAGCTCAAGCGAAACGAAATAGGAGCGCATATGAGATATGTGCGGGACCGAGAACAATGCGTGTATAAGATACCGTATTCTATTTTCGCGATGAATGTATCGATTGGTTGTATGTGATATAACCTAGTTATCGAATCAAGGATTGATTTGATAAGCCGATACATTGAATATTAGTCGGTCATATGCGATATAACCGGATCGTTAAATCAAGTGTTGATTTAATGATTTAATGCATAATTATATATTTGATATATTACTTTGCATTAACTAGTATTGGTTCACTTTAAATGGTTTTTCTCACTTGTTTGTGCACATTGTATATGTGATATATTTTTGTGCATAAGTTTGTATCATGTTTGATGATGCATGCTAACTTGGGTTTGTGTAAAGATTAAACCATGGTTATATGAATGGTTAGGGTTTTATTTTCTTATTCATTTATTTATTTATTTATTCTTTTTGGAAAATAATAAGCATAAAGAGAAAAATGGTGGCTTTCTTTGTTTGTATATTGAAGCTTCATGAAGCTTTCAACAAGTCCACCATTTTTGTCTCATGCTTAACCCTAACCATTCCACTTAACCATGATTCATTCTCTACACTTGACCATGGTTGGTTTATGATAAGTATTCATTTATTTTCTATTTGGAAAATACTTATCATATCATCTTCTTCTTCTTCTCCTTCTTCAAGATGAAGAAGCTTGCCTCCATCAATGGCAACTAGTGAAAAAGAGTGAGAAATCCAATTCTAAAGTGAACCCACTTCCTATTTCTTCATCCTCTACCTCTTGCCAAGTAGTATAGTATGTTTTCTTCACAAGTTTCTTGACTTGGTGAAGTTGGAGCTTGATCTAGTGTTGCCTCGACGTAGATCATCTTCGGCATCGAAGCCGACGACCAAGCCCGCCCATTTCTCCGATGAAGCCGACGCTAGAGCCCGGGATTCGATTTGGACAGCAAGGAGACTTCATCATGGAGCTATGGAGGTGGAGGACCGGATCTACAAAGGTTGTATTTCCGTTCTTTAAGTTTAGTTGTTAACTAGTTTCTTTTTCGCCTAAAATTCTAGTTAACGATCCGTATTAGGGTTTCTCGGCACTTGTAAAATTTGAATTTGGCATGGTTGATGCCTTGTGAGACCTCTAGTGTGTGCCTAGGAACCCTACAAAAACTGTTTTTTCAGTATCCTCTACGTCCTGGGTATGTGATACCGGATCAGGATCCCGTATATGTAATATGTTACATGGGCTATAGAAAAGTAGAGAACTGAAAATGGGTGATATGTCTCTAAGTGTAGAGAATGGTGCAAATGTTGCAGCCAAATCAGTTGGCAAATATCACCTTGTATTATTACATTGATTCTGAACAAGTATTATTACATACCGAAGCTGATATACAAAATTACATCAGATTCTTTATTAAGTTAAAGAAGGATATAATTATTTATTGGAGGATAATGTTGTGAACATTTTTCTGAATCAAAAGTTGATTCAATCAAGCACGTTATATAATAACTTATACATTCTAAATCAAACCACAGTTCAAAGTATCTAAAACACAAAAAAGAGGATCAATTCAGAAATGAACGAATCCTTCTTGAGGCTTTGTAGACAAGGTCATATCAATGCGACACGACCAGCTAAGTTACATAAGGCTGAATATGAGAATTTGTTCGAATATTCATCTTATGCTACTTGCCAGTCTTGTCTCAAAGGTAATATGACCAATACTCCGTTTACTGGAAACAAAGAAAGAGTTACTGAACCCTTGGGATGGATACATGATGATGTATATAGTCCTATGTCTACAAATGCCAAGGTTGGTTCTTCGTGCTTCGTTATATTCACTGATCATCTGTTAGGATTCGGACATATGTTCCAGTTGAAACACAAGTCTGAAACTTTTGAGAAATTCAAGGAATATAATCTTGAAGTTAAAAAACTAGATGGTTAGAAGTATTAAAGTTCTTCGATGTGATCGAGGAGGCGAATACTTGGGCCTGGAGTTCCTTGATTTTCTAAACGGAGAATAGGATTCTCCCTCAGCTTACTCCTTCGAGTACACTACAATACAACGGTGTATCGGGGCGGAGGTATCGCACCCTATGAGATATGGTGCCCTCTATGATGAGTACTTCTGAGTTACCTGTTTTCTTTTGGGTGTTATGCACTTGAGAAGCTGCATACCTATTGAATGGGGTTCCGTACAAATCAGAGCCTACCACTCTATATGAGATATGAAATGGGAAGAGACCATATCTTAAACGAGTTAAGATATGGGGTTGTCCGGCTTATGTTGAAAAGCAAAATCCGGACAAACTCGGGTCAAGGTCAGTTCTGTATAAGTTTGTTAGGATATCCCAAACATTTGTGAGGGAATATCTTCTACCACTCTGAGGAGCAAAAGGTGTTTTGTTTCTCAGCATGCCACCATTTTAGAAAAGGAATTTCTTATAAAGAAATTAGTGGTCATAAGGTAGAACTCGAAGGAGTTCCAGCTAGACAAACTAACAGCTGATGATTTGGTAAAACCAAAGGATTTAATAGTCCCTAACAAGCCTCAGCCTCTCCGCGAATCTGGTAGGGTTCTTTATCCACTTGAGAGATACTACGGTCTTCTCGGTGACTGTGGGAGCGAGGATTGCATCATGGTTGATGATGGCCCAACTAGGTTCAGGAAAGCCATCACGAGTGGGGACTCTGTGAAATGGATGGATGTTATGCGATCAAAAATGGAATCCATGTACACCAACAAAGTATGACTTTGCATATTGCACCTAAAGGGGTAAAACCTATTGGGAGCAAATGGATCTTAAGAAGATTCTTGGTGTAGATGGAAAAGTTGAGAATTTCAAAGCTATGCTTAAGTCCATCAGGATCAATGCAAGCATCACGGAGATGGAACATCTGTTTTAATATATGGCAGTGAAAGAGTTTGACTTCATCAAAAAGGTAGATGAACCCTGTATATAAAATAAGGTTGTAGAGAGTGAGGTTGTCTTACACGTATTGTACGTAGATGACATACTCTTGATAGGAAATGGTTTCCTATGCTACACTCGGTCAAACTCATCTTATCACGAAGATTCTACATGGAAGATCTGCATGATACCTACTACATCATGTGGATTATAATTTATGATGATAGATCTAAGTGGATGTTGGGAGTGTCCCAAATCCAGGTACATTAACACCATACTAAAGGGGTTTAGTATGGAGGATTCTAAGCGTGGTGGTTCTCCCACATACTCATGGATCGCACTTTCCAAAAAGATGTCTTCCCAGACTAATTTGGAGAGAGCTCGCGTGCAAGGGATACCCTATTCTTCGGCAGTAGGCTCTATCATGTATGCGATGTTATGTATCAGACCAGATGTAGATGACTCACTAGGTGTAGTGATAAGGAATCAATCGGATCTTAGGAGAATCACTGGACAGCTGTGGAGGACATTCTTAAGTACATGAGAAGCACTAAAAGAAAGTTCTTGGTTCCAGCTTCCAGAGTGATAAGTTCGACTGAAAGTCAGTCATAGGCATTGTCTTTACCCTCTGTGGATGGACGGTATGTTCGAAGAGTTCCAAGCTAGATACCGTGGCATACTAGATGATAAAGGATGAATACATTACTATCAACGATGCCACCAAAGAGGTTGTCTGGACATTTCTTGTTCATGAGATGAACAAGGTTCCTACCATTGAGAGTCCAATAACCTTATTGTGACTACAATGGAGTTGTATCATTAGCCTAGGAACACCTTTCCCATCATCGATCCAGATATATTCTGACAGTATCACCTGATTAGGGAGATGGTTGATCTCTAACGGATCAAGGTAAGGAGAGTAGATTTTGAGGTTAACACGACGGATCCACTCACCAAGGCATGCTTCCCTAAATACTATTTAAGAGATTTTGGGACGGTTGAGTATGGGATACTACAACCACTGCTATATTGTTGGGTATTGGATACTACAACAGATGTCCTTAGTGCAAGTGGGAGATTGTTACTTATATGTATGCCTTAGAGACCATTATTGTACATGTGATGTATATTATAGTGGATGCTTGGACATATATAGAGAGGACTTTCTTGCTCGACAAGAAAGTACGCTATCTGGTTACTCTTTATCTTAACATGTTGACTTGTATACGTGATGTTGTCTTGCTCTCACATGTTGACAAAGTCCTTAGGATGTGTACTTGACTACCAGGACTATGATGGAGATCATACTAGTGGGGCCAAGGGTAGCCCACAAGTACACCCTATAATTGTTCCTAGTCGAGGGAGTATCGAGACAGGGCATCGATTCTCCAGAGTAGACTAGCGTATACGCTTCTTGACCCATATGATGGGCGATGGATGATCCCATATTTATTGGTGTTTGACATCAGAGATGGTATACGGGTGCTCAGTGGAGACTGGGTACACTGAACGGACTCGCCGAGAACTCTTAGATGGTATTATACCTATCGTCAGATAGCAGTTCTCTGGTGACACTGGTACAGGTTAGTCTGTCGACCCGAGATCGTCGTAGAGCCTTGTGTGTCTCCCACTGTGCTTTGATTTCCATCCTACCATGGCTCTACTGAGTCATGCAAATAGGTGGTTTTTGTGTACAGTCCTGAGTCACATGGAGGCAATGAGCGATAAGAGGGGATTCGTCTCTCCCGGTATAGGGAGTTGATGTTGCGCTATGCTCGATTGGCCATAACAGGAAATCCCTGGCCAAGGTTGCAGAGATTTACTGGTAAGTGTTATCAATAGTTTCTCGAACCGTTATGGACCTTGCATCGGCATGACTTATCAGGCTATTGGGGTCTGACGTTTTACCACCCCCAGGCTGTGATATGCGATATATCTGATGAAGAGACCGGACTGTACGGTAGTGTTACTGATGGGATTCACAGGAGTACGAGCAGGCTTGCTTGTTGATATTCTGATCGCTCAATACCCGGGTGGCTGTTACGTTTAGCAGACCGTTTGCAGCTTGTGGGTGTTTGATATGATCATCACCTACTGCAGGCGTATCGACGAGTCTTTAGAGTCATACACAGAGGTTTCCTGGTTCATGAGAAACGAAGTAGGAGCACATATGTGATATGTGCGGGACCGAGATTAATGCATGTATGCGATACCGTATTCTATTCTCGCGATATGTGATATTGGTCGGTTATATGTGATATAGCCGGGTTATCGGATCAAGTGTTGACTCGATAAGTTGTTACATTTGATATTAGTCGGTTGTATGTGATATAGCCGGATTATTAAATCAAGTGTTGATTTGATAATTTAATCTATAATTATATATGTGATATATTAATTTACATTAACTAATATTAGCTCACATAAACATTTCTTTTTCTCACTTGTTTGCATATGGTATATATCTGATATATATTAATGCACAACATTTGTGTCATGCTTGATGCCACATGTGACATAGGTGTATGAGACTTACACCATGCTTAATAATGTGATGGTTTTATTTATTTAAGGTTAATCAAAATTAGATGGAATAAGTCACATGGTTGAAGCTTGTAGAAGCTTGTGGAACCATTGACAAAGTCCACTAATTTTGTTTTACTTGTAGATATTTATTAACCTAACCATTATTAATTAGCCATGGTTAACTCTCTACATGAGTTAGTGTATGACACTAAATCACCCATGGTTGCTATTCTCATATCATAAGTTCATTCTCATTCTTCACTTGAGCTTCTTTTTCCTCATGAGAAAGCTCACTAGCTTTTCTCAAGGTGAGAAAATATTGTGAGAAAAAGAAAACTAAAGAGAGCTCATTTCCTACATCATCATCCTTTACTATTAGCCATTTAGTTTAGGGTGTTTGCTTGACTAAACCCTAATTTAGTTAAGAGGTAGCATGAGCTTGAGTCTCCTCGACGTAGGTCATCTTCGGCCTCGAAGACTTCATGCAAGCTTATTCATTTCTCCAAGGGAACCCATACTAGACTTTGGGAGATCACTACTCACAGCGAAGGGACTACTACTCGGAGCTTTAGAAGTGAAGGACCGGTCTACAAAAGTTTTATTCCTCATTCACTATATTTGCAAAGTTGTTTGCATGCTTATTGTTTATATCTCTAGTTAAAGATTCTAGGTTAGGGTTTTTTAGAACGGCAAAAATTTGAAAACGGCATGGACGATACCTTCCGAAACCTTGCTGCCGCGCTAAGTAACCCTATAATATTAACTCATGTAGAGACTTAATCATGGCTTAAGATAATGGTTTGGTTAATAAATATCTAGGGTATGACAAAATTAGTGGTCTAAGACAATGGTTTCCACAAGCTTCCAAAGCATCTTAAACATGACTATTTTCCAACTAATTTTGATTTTCCCTTTAATATTAAATACCCTCAATTATCTTAGGAATGGTGTGAGTCTCATACACCCATGTAGCATGTATCATCAAGCATGACACATAAAGAAACACAATTAATATATATCACATATATATTAAATTCATAAGTGAGATAAAGAAATTCATAAGTGAGCTAATATTAGTTAATGTATGTTAATATATCAAATATATAATTATATATTAAATTATTAAATCGACACTTAATTTCATAATCCGGCTACATCACATATAACCGACTAATATCATTTGTGTGAACTTATCGAATCAACACTTGATTCGATAACCCGGCTATATCATATATAACCGACCGATATGACATATCGCGAGTATTACTTATGTAAGCCCTAGAGGCCATTACTGTACATACGATGTATATTGTAATGGATGCTTGGACATATATGGGGAGGACTTTCTTGCTCGACATGATAGTACGCTATCTGGTTGCTCTTTATCTTAACATGTACTCTGATTGTCTCTATGTTACATGTTGATAAAGCCCTTAGAATGAGTACTTGACTACCAGGACTATGATGCGGATCATACTAGTGAGGACAGTGTAGTCGCTAAGTACATCCTTCAAATGTTCCTTGTCGTGGGAGTACCGAGACAGGGCATCGATACTCCAGAGTAGACTAGCGTATGCGCTTCTTGACCCATATGATGGGCGATGGATGATGTCATATCCATTGGTGTTTGACATCAAAGGAGGTATACGGGTGTTCAGTGGAGACTGGGTACAATGGACGGACTCGCCGAGAACTCCCAGATGGTATTATACCTCACGTCAGATGGCAGTTCTCTGGTGACACTGGTACAGAGCAGTCTGTAGACCCGAGATCGTCATAGAGTCTTGTGTGATTCCTACTGTGCTTTGATTTCCATCATACCACATCAAAGAGGGCGTGCAAAAAGGTGGCTTTTAGGTACAGTCCCGAATCACATGGAGGTAATGAGCGATAGGAGGGGATTCGTCTCTCCCGGTATAGGGAGTTGATGTTGCGCTGTTTCGATTGGCTATAACTGGAAATCCCTGGCCAGGGTTGCTGAGGTTTACTGGTAAGTGTTATCAGTAGTTTCTCGAACTGTTATGGACCTCAAATCGACATGACTTATCAAGCTACTGGGGTCTGATGTTTACCACCCCTAGGCGAGATATGCGACATATCAGACGAAGAGACCAGACTGTACGGGAGTGTTACTGATTGGATTCGCAGGAGAATGTACAGGCTTGCTTGTTGATCTTCTGATCGCTCAATACCTGGGTGGCTGTTACGTTTAGCTGACCGCTTGCAGCTTGTGGGTGTTTGATATGATCATCACCTACTGCCGGCGTATTGACGATTCTTTAGAGTCCTACACAGAGGTTTCTTGGCTCAGGCAAAACAGAGTAGGAGCACATATATGATATGTGCGGGACCGATAACAATACGAGTATGTGATACCGTATTAGATTCTCGCGATATTAGATATCGGCCGGGTATATGAGATATAGCCGGGTCATCGGATCAAGTGTTGATTCGATGAACTGATACAGATTATATTAGTCGGTTACTTATGAAATAGCCGGATTATCGGATCAGGTGTTGATTCAATAATTTAATGTATAATTATATATTTGATATATTAAATTACAATAACTGATATAAGCTCACTAAAAGATTCTTTTTCTCACTGGGGTAATACATTGATATATATGCGATTTATGTTAATTATATTATTTTATTTTGTTACAATAAATATTATATATGTGATATATTATATTGTAACATGTTAAGGTTATAAATGCAACATGTTTTGTGGTGTTTAATTGAGGTTAGGGTTTGGATTAGGGTTAAGTCTTCATGAAGCTTCTTGAAGCTTTAACTTTGACTAGGATATTTTGCATAGATATTTCCTTAACCCAACCCAACCCTTTACCCTAGTTAAATCTCTACATGGGTTAAGTCTTCATACTTAACCCATGGTTGCAATTCTAACCATACTAGAGTTTCATTATTCATCACAAAAGGATTCTTCTTCTTCTTCTTTGAGTTCTTGATGGAAAAGCTTTCTAGCTTTTTCATTAGTGATGAAAATGAGTGAGTTAAAGAAAACAAATGACAGCAAAAATCCTACTTCATCATCCTAATCTATTCATGGCAATTAGATTATGGTGTTCACTTCATTTAGTGAGTGAGAGCTTGTGTTATAGAAACTTCAAGGTAGATCATCCTAGTTATCGAAGATCGGAAGCAAGCTTGCATCTTTCTCTTCGTGGAGCCTCTCAAGAGTCTGGAACTTGATGATCGCAGCGAAGGGACCACAACACGGAGCTTATGAAGTGAAGGACCGGACTATAAAGGTTGTAATCCCAAACTCTTAGATGTTAGAGTGTTTAAAATGCTTTGTTTCGCCTAATCTCTAGTTTAAAGATCTTGGTTAGGGTTGTTCGGCACGTCTAAATTTTAAATCGGGCATGGTTGATGCCTTATAGACCCTTGTGAGAGTGCCTAGTAACCCTGCTGTGGTATCAGAGCCAAGCTAGAGCTTTAGGCGAAATCTAGGCGAAGTTTAAAGTCCGATCGAACCCCGAAACCCCAAAACTTACCCTTCTCTGGAAATTTTGTAAAAATGTTGATTTTTTCATATTAGAAATACTCAAAAAAATCAGCAGGGAATTATAAACATTACTGTGAAAAACGAGCCAATAACTCCTTAGAAGCGTCGCGGAACCGCGGCAGAACCCTTGCTTGCGCGGCGGTTCCGCGGCACTATAGTGTAATTAGGGTTTTCATTCTTCACAGTAATATCCGTATGTACTACCTTATTCTTCTGGGAATTTTTAATTATACTCAAGTGTTGAGTTTTCTGGGTTGTATTGGGGACTCGTTGATTCGATCGGATAATTTAACATCGTTTATTTTTTTCCGGATAATTGTAGAAACTGTTAAAAAGTTCGAACGGATATCAATAACTCACTTTTTCCCCTGTCGGAAAATTTTCAAAAGTTGGATTTTTTCTCGAGTTTGAAACTTTCGGAAAGTCATGCAAGTAACGCGGTGGACCCTCTAGAAGACAACAAACCTTAACTCGATTATGTGACCGTCTGAACTGCCTCTGAACCTTACGGTTTGGGGCAGTACGGCGTTGTCACATGTGAGGCATTGGCTTGACCCTTCTACGGCTCGACCATTGGTACTGTGGCATGTGATGGATACTTTTTGAACTCAGCTCAAGTGTTGAGCTATTTGGGAAATCTTGGGTGTTTGTTTATTCGATCGGAAAGTTTAACACTGTCTTTTTATCTGGAATGTGATACAATATTTGGAATCCACAAGTAGTTATGAGATAACTAATTTGAATGTTATAAATCTAGCAGTTTAGTCTCAAATGATTGGTTGCCACTGAATTTTGATGTGATCAAAAGTTCGTTGCAATCACGTAGCGTATGCGGATACTCGCCGGGTAAACTTAATAGATAGCCACGCCCCATAGCCCCGACCAAGTGACTGTAGGAGAACCCTGTAGCCAAAAGCATCCGTTTGGGTGCTCGCAGCAGCGGTGTCCCGCCTTAGTGCACTTCGTCGAAGGCATCGGGGGTGCGGCCGTCTACTAAAGTTTGCGACGAGCATTCGATCTGGATGTCGGGAATCTTGTTGAATTTCCCGACTTGATATTGAAAAGTGTTTTCGATAATGAGACTAAAATGCAGGGTTTATAATTGTTAGGCATGCGATGTCTAAGGAATTCATTTGGTTAGACATGCGATGTCTAAGGAGGTTGCGGATTCCAACTGTTGTAGTTTTACACTTTCTTTTCTGTGACCGTAAGCGTAGTATGTGGTGTATCGCCGGCTTCGTTGCTATACATCAACGACAATCGGGATACGCATACTTGCTTACGTTGATGATATGAGATATTATGTGTTGCTGTGATATGCTATATTGGATCGTCGCGTTTTGAATAGCCCGGGGTTTTATGTGAGATGAGGGTTTTTTATTTTCATTCATGTAAAATTCATTTGTATGTAATATTCTTTTATTAGGGCACTTCCAGGATGAGGATGATGCCACCATTGTATATTATTTACTTTTCCGCATTAAGGTAGACCCAAGGCGGGAAGCATAATTAACCGGGTTCTAGGGTCCAGTGGGAGACCATCTCGAGGAGTCGAGACCGGGTCTCCTAACCCTAGAATTGGCAGTGTTGCTTGCCGCTCTCGTAGGGGTCTAGGGATGTGGGTTTGGCTATTCATCGGGACCGTGGAATCCGTGTTTTATACAGGCTCGTATTAAAAACACAGACCTCCTAGTATATCCAATATTTCATATATGTTCTTCTGCTGCAATGTTCTGTGATGAGATCATATTACTTCCTGAGACGAATGTTTATATTATATATATGAGATATATGTTATATTGCAGATTTCGTTTCAAATGTGATGCTTGTGAAGCATAATAAAATGGGACTTCATTAATGAGATTAATGAAAATAAAAGAAACCTAAAGATGTTGTAGAAATTTGTTTATAAACTGGTAGCTCTAGTTCTTTCTTTGCATAGCGGTGTTCCTTGTAAAACATCCAGCACCTTATTCGATAAGGAAAGAGCCGAGATCCCTTCACCGGGAGTGACCTCTTTAGCAAAACTAGCAGATGCTACAAACTCGATTTGTATTTTGATTGTTTCTATAGTTTTTGCTTGGCATAGTGATATTTACGAAATAACCTGCACCTTATTCGATAAGGAAAGAGCCGACGATCCCTTCACCGAGAGTGACCTCTTTAGCAAAACTAGAAAAGGCCTCAAAAACATTCCTTTTAAAAATCACTCGATTCTACAACGATATCAAGTTCATTACGCAAAAGGTTTTCTTAAAAACCTGTCGTAGCCCTCCGTCATTTCAGATAAGTACTTCATAGTATTCGTACTACGTTTGTTGGCTTTCGTCAAGGCGTAGTGTGCGGTAGCTATTTATGCTTATCTTTATAAGCATATGATGCGATTGAGTTAGGGTAGTCATGCAACTTTGTTGGCTTTCGTCAAGGGTCGTGTGTGTGGGTTTAATTCAATCAGGAAATGACGGGTTGAACTTGACTAGTACCCTATGGTTTGTTGGCTTTCGTCAAGGTAATAGGATGCTAGGGGTAAAATATTATTGGGAATTTCAAATGTTGAAATTTTCAATGAGATTGCATACCTTCTATGAGATAGTTGGATCTCGATACCCGCTGCGAGTTAGAGTTACTCCTGGGAGAGTTTTACACATTACAATTAGCCGATCAAGTAGGTGTCTAGAAAGGTGTCAACGGGGTTACGCCCCTGGGAAAACGAGGTTTATTTTAATTAGGTCCGTGCAAAAGCACGAGGAACCACCCTCAAAGTACCGGCACTGGCCTGGCTGAAAGATTGGCGAACTTGTAGAGTGTAACTAATCCCGGCTAGTCTTTCCTTTTAGGGTTTGAAGGAAGATTTGACTAAAACAGTAGGAAACAACCTGATTAGATAAATTGATAACCAATCTAATCTTGTAAAAGCGCACGCTGAGTGTTTTCTTCTCTCTCTCTCCTGGTTGCGACTATGTCACGCCTTAATCAAGATAATAATACGGATGTATTGACTGAACCCGCTTGTTATACTGCGCTAAAGAACGTTGGTCCCGCTCCAACTTATAATTGTTATAAGACAGAGCATGAAATAGGGGATTACCAGAATTCCAGTGTCACCCAAACGAAGAAAGTACATGCTGATGTACTTTCTTCGGGTATGTTCATTACCGAGAACTATTTCTCAGTATCCTTTACGTCCTGGCTATGAGATACCGGATCAGGATCCCGCAAATGTAATTTGTTACAAGGGCTACAGAAAGGTAGAGAACTGAGAATGGGTGATAAGTTTCAAGAGTTCGAAAAGATGAAAATGTTGCAGCCAAGACTGTAGGCAGTTATCACCCTGTATTACCAGAATACATTGATTCTGAACGAATGTTATTAGATACCGAACCTGATATACAATATCATATCAGTCTCTTTATTAGTAAAGAAGGATATAATTTTTTATTGTTGGATAATGTTTTGAACATTTCCTATATCAAGAGTTGATCGATTCAGGCACGTTATCTAAAAGCATAGACGTTCTAAATCAAACCACAGTTCTTAACATACAGAACACACACAAGAGGAAGAGTTCAGAAATGAACGAATCCTTCATAAGGCATTGTAGACTAGGTCATATCAATGCGACCCAACTAGCTGAAGTTACATATAGATCATATTTAAATTAGTTTGAATTTACATCTTGTGAAACTTGCCGGTCATGTCACAGAGATAAGATGACCACAGCTCCGTTTATTGGAAACAGAGAAAGAGTTAGTGAACTCTTGGGATTGATACATGCTGATGTATGAAGGTCCCCTGTCTACAGATGCCAAGACCGGTTCTTTGTACTTCATTACATTCACTGATGATCTCTCAGACATATGTTCCTGTTGAAACACAAGTCCGAAACTTTTGAGATAATCACAGAATATAAGTTAGAAGTAGAGAACCAAAAACCGGGTATAAGTATTATCTCCTTTGATGAGATCAAGGAGGAGAATATTTGAGCACGGAATTCCTGGACTATTCTAAAGAAGAATGAGATTCTCTCTCAGCATTACTCCTCCGTATACACCACAGCATATCGGTGTATCGGGGCGGAACAATCACACCCTATGAGATATGGTGTGCTCTACGATGAGTACTACTGAGTTGCCTATTTTCTTTTGGGGTTATGCACTTGAGAAGCTGCATACCTATTGAATAGGGTTCAAATCAAATCAGTTGCCTACCACTTCATATGTGATATAGAATGGGAAGAGCCCATATCTTAAGTATGTTAAGATTTAGGGTTGTCCAGTCTATGTCTAAAAGCATAATCCGGACAAGCTCGAGGCAAATTCAGTTCTGTAGAAATTTGTTGGATATCCCAAGCATTCGCAAGGGAATATATTCTACCTAACCGAGGAACAAAAGTTATTTTGTTTCTCAGCATGCCACCTTTGTGAAAGAGAATTTCTTGTGAAGAAATTATTGGTCATGAGGTAGAACTGGAAAGAGTTCCATCTATACAAACTGCAGCTAATGATTTGGTAGAATCAAAGGATTCAATAGTTTCCAACGAACCTCAGCCTTTCCGCCGATCTAGTAGGGTTCCTCACCAACCTGAGAGATACTTCGGTTTACTCTATGACAGTGGGAGCGAGGATTGCATCATGAGATGATGACCCAACTAGTTTCGAGCTGGCTATCAGGAGTGGGACTCTGTAAGAATGGCTGGATGCTTGGCGATCTGAGATGGAATCCTTATACACCAACAAAGTATGGACTTTGGTTTCTTTATCTGAAGGGTTAAATTCCCATCAGGAGCAGGTATATCTTGAGAAGATTACTTGGTGTACATGGAAAAGTTGAGACTTTCAAAGCTATGCTTAAAGTCCATCCAGATCCTACTTGCCACGGCTACATACCATGACTACGATATCTGGCGGTAGGGTGTCATGACTTCTTTTCTAAATGATGATTTGGAAGAGAGCGTCTATAAGTACACAGCCAGAGGGCTTCGTAGACAGTGGAAGCAGCGGAAACGTGAGCAAGATGTTTTATAAGATAAATCAGGCATCGCGGAGTTGGAACGTCTGTTTTGATGTGGTAGTCAAAGGGTTTGACTTCATCAAAATGGTAGATGAACCTTGTATATAAAAAAGGTAGTGGAGAGTATGGTGGTGATCCTCGTAGAGTACGTGGATGACATACTCTTGATAGGGAAGGAGTTTCCTATGCTACGCTCGGTCAATCTCCTCTTATCACAAGGATTCTCCATATAGGATCAAAGTGATACCTCCTAAATCCTGTGTTTTGGATCTATGAGATAGATCTAATTAGATGTTAGGATTCTCACTAGTTGTAGTGAGATGGTATCAATCGATCCTGGGGAGAATCACTGAAAAAGTTCTAGGGTGATAAGGACGACTGAATGTCAGTCGCAGGCATTTTCTTTACCCTCATTGGAGGGACAGTATGTTGGAAGAGTTCCAAGCTAGATACCGAGACTTACTAGAAGATTAAAGGCAAGATACATCATTACCAAGGATGCTACCAAAGGGGCTGTCTGGATATATATAAGTTCATGAGATGAACTTCGTTCCTGCCATTGTGTGACAATGGAGTTCTGGCTTTAGCCAAGGAACGCCCGTCCCATCAGAAATCCAGATATAATTCTTAGGCAGTGTCGCCTGATCATGGAGATGGTTGATCTCCAGGGAGATCGAGGTTAGGAGAGTAGACACAGAGGAAAAAAGCGTGAATCCACTCACAAAGGCCTTTTTCCTAGTAGAGACTTTTATGGGATACTTCAACCACAGCTAATTGTTGGGTATGCGATACCACAACAGTTGGCCGTAGTGCAAGTGGGAGATTGTTAGTTATATGTATGCCCTAGAGGCCATTACTGTACATACGACGTATATTGTAGTGGATGCTTGGACATATATAGGAAGGACTTTCTTGCTCGACATGATAGTACGCTATCTGGTTGCTCTTTATCTTAACATGTACTCTGATTATCTCTATGTTACATGTTGATAAAGCCCTTAGGATGAGTACTTGACTACCAGGGCTATGATGCGGATCATACTAGTGAGAACAGTGTAGTCGCCAAGTACATCCTTCAAATGTTCCTAGTCGTAGGAGTACCGAGACAGGGCATCGATACTCCAGAGTAGACTAGCGTATGCACTTCTTGACCCATATGATGGGCGATGGATGATCTCATATCCATTGGTGTCTGACATCAGAGAAGGTATACGGGTGCTTAGTGGAGACTGGATACACTGGACGGACTCGCTGAGAACTCCCAAATGGTATTATACCTCACGTCAGATGGCAGTTCTCTGGTGACACTGGTACAGAGTAGTCTGTAGACCCGAGATCATCATAGAGTCTTGTGTGATTCCCACTGTGCTTTGATTTCCATCATACCACGTCTAAGAGAGCGTGCAAAAAGGTGTCTTTTGGGTACAGTCCCAAATCACATGGAGGCAATGAGCGATAGGAGGGGATTCGTCTCTCCCGGTATAGGGAGTTGATGTTGCGCTGTGTTCGATTGGCTATAACTGGAAATCCCTGACCAGGGTTGCTGATGTTTACTGGTGAGTGTTATCAGTAGTTTCTCAAACTGTTATGGACCTCATATCGACACGACTTATCAAGCTACTGGGGTTTGACGTTTACCACCCCTAGGCGAGATATGCGACATATCAGACGAAGAGACCGGACTGTACGGGAGTGTTACTGATTGGATTCGCAGGAGAATGTACAGGCTTGCTTGTTGATCTTCTGATCGCTGAATACCTGGGAGGCTGTTACGTTTAGCTGGCCGCTTGCAGCTTGTGGGTGTTTGATATGATCATCACCTACTGCCGGCGTATTGACGATTCTTTAGAGTCCTACACAGAGGTTTCTTGGCTCAGGCAAAATGGAGTTGGAGCATATATATGATATGTGCGGGACCGAGAACAATACGAGTATGTGATACCGTATTAGATTCTCGTGATATGAGATATCAGCCGGGTATATGAGATATAGCCGGGTCATCGGATCAAGTGTTGATTCGATGAGCCGATACAGATTATATTAGTCGGTTATTTATGAAATAGCTGGATTATCGGATCAAGTGTTGATTCGATAATTTAATGTATAATTATACATTTGATATATTAAATTACATTAACTGATATAAGCTCACTAAAAGATTCTTTTTCTCACTTGGGTAATACATTGATATATATATGCGATATATGTTAATTGTATTATTTTATTTTGTTACAATAAATATTATATATGTGATATATAATATTGTAACATGTTATGGTTATAAATGCAACATGTTTTGTGGAGTTTAATTGAGGTTAGGGTTTGGATTAGGGTTAAGTCTTCATGAAGCTTTCAAGAAACTTCTTGAAGCTTTGACTTTGACTAGGATATTTTGCATAGATATTTCCTTAACCCAACCCAATCCTTTACCCTAGTTAAATATCTACATGGGTTAAGTCTTCATACTTAACCCATGGTTGCAATTCTAACCACACTAGAGTTTCATTATTCATCACAAAAGGATTCTTCTTCTTCTTACTTGAGTTCTTGATGGAAAAGCTTTCTAGCTTTTTCATTAGTGATGAAAATGAGTGAGTTAAAGAAAACAAATGAGAGAAAAAATCCTACTACATCATCCTAATCTATTCTTTCCAATTAGATTAGGGTGTTCACTTTATTTAGTGAGTGAGAGCTTGTGTTATAGAAACTTCAAGGTAGATCATCTTAGTTATCGAAGATCGGAAGCAAGCTTGCATCTTTCTCTTCGTGGAGCCTCTCGAGAGTCCGGAACTTGATGATCGCAGCGAAGGGACCACAACACGGAGCTTATGAAGTGAAGGACCGGACTACAAAGGTTGTAATCCCAAACTCTTAGATGTTAGAGTGTTTAAAATGCTTTGTTTCTCCTAATCTCTATTATAAAGATCTTGGTTACGGTTGTTCGGCACGTCTAAATTTTAAATCGGGCATGGTTGATGCCTTATAGACCCTTGTGAGAGTGCCTAGTAACCCTGCAGCGAGATCAGAATACGGTATCACATACATGTATTAATCTCGGTCCCACACATATCACATATGTGCTCCTACTTCGTTTCGCCTGAGCCAGGAAACCTCTGTGTAGGACTCTAAAGACTCATCAATACGCCGGCAGTAGGTGATGATCATATCAGTCACCCACAAGCAGTCAGCGGTACTAGCTGGACGTAACGACTACCCGGGTATTGAGCAATCAGAAGATCAACAAGCAAGCCTGCTCATTCTCCTGTGAATCCAATAAGTAACACTACCGTACAGTCCGGTCTCTTCGTCTGATATGTCCATATCCAGCCTGGGGGTGGTAAACGTCAGACCCCAATAGCTTGATAATTCATGCCGATGTGAGTCCCATAACAATTTGAGAAACTAATGATAACACTTACTACTAAATCTCAGCAACCCTATCCAGGGATTTCATGTTATAGCCAATCGAGCACAGCGCACCATCAACCCCCAATACCGGGAGAGACGAAATCCCCTCCTATTGCTCATTGCCTCCATGTGACTCAGGACTGCACCCAAAAACCACCGTTTTACACGTTGTGGTAAGGTGAAAATCAAAGCACAGTGGGAATCACACAAGACTCTATGACGATCTCGGGTCAACAGACTAACTTGTACCAGTGTCACCAGAGAACTGCTATCTGTCGTGTGGTATAATATCATCTAGGAGTTCTCAGAGAGTCTTGTTCAGTGTACCCAGTCTCCACTGAGCTCCCGTATACAATCTTCGATGTCATATACCAATGGATGTGGGATCATCCATCGCGCATCATATGGGTCAAGAAACGTATACGCTAGTCTACTCTGGAATATCGATGCCCCGTCTCGATACTCCCATGACTACGAACAATTGAAGGACGTACTTATAGACTACCCTGGCCCCACTAGTATGATCTGCATCATAATCCTGGTAGTCAAGTACACATCCTAAGGGCTTTATCAACATGTAACAGAGAGACAATAAGTGTACATGTTAAGATAAAGAGTAACCAGATAGTATACTATCATGTTGAGCAAGAAAGTCCTTCCTATATATGTCCTAGCAACTATTATAATATACATCACATGTACAATAATGGCCTCTAGGGCATACATACAACTAATAACGGTAACTCTAACAACAGTGAATCTCTCCCCAGAGAAAGTGCGAAGTGTGCAGACACATATGAGTGCGTGGAACCGGGATCGAACAAAATATGCACATCTAAGGAGCATACTGGAAGAGTACTTGTAACTACTGCATTGGATGCCTGGGCATCGTGGAGAGTCAAAGAGAAAACACTAGCCCGACCCCTACCTGCATCCTGATATCCTCACCTTCTGTTTCCTCGTCCCCTCTTAGTACATCCCGCAAAACCACGGCCTCACGGTGCAAATGCCTAGCGTAGAGTAGGAGCTGGTGGAGTAAGTAATGCCATCGAAGAAGAAGGTGGAGGGGGTAAAGCATCCTGCGGAATTATAGTCCTTCCCTGGCGTCTACAATCTCTACCGAAATGCCCTGGATGCCCGCAACTGAAACATATTGACGGAGGCCTCTGCTCCTTAGGGTACGAGTCATACATCCAGCCCTGAGTCCAATGTCGACCACTACTGCGTCCTGGAACGAATCTGCCTCAGCCTCTGCCAAACTGCCCGGAAGCTAATACAATAGGTCTAGCTCACTTTGATTCTGGAACAACCGTCGTCTCGTTCATGAAAGTGTATCCTAGCACTACCACTGGGTTTTAACCGGAATCAAGCATGCAATTTAAAAAATTTCTTGGTGTTAAGCTACACTAACCTAGAATCTTAACTAGATGATTAGTGTTTAAGCTATGATATAACAAAAGCTATACTAAGTGAAAGAAAATACAACTTTTGAAGATCGTGTCCTTCACTTCTAAAGCTCCGGGTAATAGTCCCTACGACTCCTCGTAGCTCCACTTGAGATTGGATTAAGCTTTCTTCGTGACCTTCGTGCCGAAGATGATCCACCCAAAGCTTCTCTAATACTAGCTATCTCTTCACTAATCTTTCTTTAGTGAAGGAAACACCCTAATCTTAAGTGCTAATCAAGTTGAAGTAGGGGTTCTAAACTCACTTAGGATTTATCCAAAGCCCTATGGTTCACATCACATGTGAGGGTTAGGGCTTGGAGGATGAGTAGAAAGAAGAAGGAAATGGGAGAGAGCTATGGCTAAGGCAATGAGCTAAGGAAAAAACCAAGTCAAGAAAAAAATGGCTCCTCTCATATGCTCACTTATTGAAGCATGCTATTAAACTCAATAATAAAATAACAACCATACTTCAATAGTGTAAGCAAATGAAATAAAATAATGCAAAGCGATGCTTTACCCATTCCTTTAATATCTTTTCTTTTCCACCTGATCATTCTATTTTCTCAAAATAGAAAATCCATGCTTCATATATATATATATATATATATATATATATATATGTATGTATGTATGTATGTATGTATGTATAAAGAAATAAAAATAAATAATATTAGTTAATATATAATTATATCAAATATATGTATATATATCATATTATTAAATCAACACTTGATTTAATAATTCGGTTATATCACATATAACCGACTAATAACATTTATCTGTATATCACATTATCAAATCAACACTTGATTCAATAATCCGGTTATATCACATATAACCTAACCGATATTAAATTACCGTCGGATTAGAATACGGTATCACATACTCGTATTTAATCAGGCCCCCACACATATCAGCATATGTGCCCTACTTCGTTTCGCTTGAACTATGAAGCCTCTGTGTAGGACTCTATAGACTCGTCAATACGCCAGCAGTAGGTGATGATCACATCAGTCACCCACACAAACCGTCAGCGGTACTAGCTGGACGTAACGGCTACCCAGGTATTAAGCGATTAGAAGATCAACAAGCAAGCTTGTTCAAAATCCCATGAAGCCTATAAGTAACAATTATCGTACCGTCCGGTCTCTTCGTCTGATATGTCGCATATCGAGTCTAGGGGTGAAATCGTCAGACCCCAGTAACTTGATAAGTCATGTCGATGTATGGCTCATAACGGTTCGAGAAACTACTGATAATACTTACAAGTAAATCTCATCAGACCTAGACATGGACTTACTGTTATAGCCAATCGAGCATAGCGCAACATCAACTCCCAATACCGGAAGAGACGAAACCCCTCCTATCGCTCACTGCCTCCATGTGACTTGGGACTGTACCCAAAATCCACATGTTTGCATGACTCTTTTGAGCCGTGGTAGGGAGGAAATCAAAGCACAGTGGGAACCACATAAGACACTATGACGATCTTGGGTCTACGGACTAACATGTACCAGTGTCACCAGAGAACTGCTATCTGACGATAGGTATGGTACCATCAAGGATTTCTCGGCGAGTCCTGTTTAGTGCACCCATTCTCTAAAGAGCACCTGTGTACAATTTTTGATGTCAAACACCAATGGTTATGGGATCAACCATCGCCCCCTATAGGGTCAAGAAACGTACACACTAGTCTACTTTAGAATATCGATGCCCTATCTCGATATCCCCTCGACTAGGAACAATTAAAGGATGTGCTTGTTGATTGTTGATATTTTCCGATTGTGTGTGTATATCAAATGATCCCCGGCAACGGCGCCATTTGATTGAAACGATTTTATTAAAAAGAGAAGGAGAAAATAAAGAAAGAGAAAAACTAACTAGCACACTTTCGTAGGCAACACGATTGCACTGAGCACGTGAAACAAGCCTTTAAACCTCTAGGTGTCCCTAGTAGGAGGAGTGTTGTCTCCTGAAGGTTTTCAGCGGATTGCACCCACAAAATCCAATAATAAAAGGAAGATCATGAATATTATATTTAAAGAAAAGAATTGTAAAAGAAAAAGCTTGAAAATTAGGGTTTCCAACTAAGCTAGCTTTTCGGTTGTCATGTGCCCTATCTTAATATTCATGAAAAGATATCAGAAATCACGTCCTCCCTCAATAAAACATCGTATTTATTCTTCATTCATATCTTTCTTCCAAACATCGATCATATAACCCTACGTGTGTGTAAAGAACATCCCTACACCCGGAGAATTCAATTCAAGCTATCATACTCTTGTCCATCTGCCTCAGTACTTTTTAATTAATGAATATTTAAATGAATTTGCTCACACACTTTCATGCGACCGTTAATACTTCTTGAGGTACTAACCGACCGATTACTCATGTGCTTGCTTATTTGGTGTTTTTTCCTCGCCTTGCACCACCTAAGGCTTAGCAGTGACTCCCAGACCAGTTGGCCTTAGGGCACTAGGTGAAGAGGCACCCTCGCTACATTTTTTTATTGCTGCCTTGGCGATAACAAAACCAGTGTTCATTTTTCTCCCCATTTTATATTTTATTCATATATATTTTTTTCCTTCATACTTTGGCTTTAAGACAAGAGCATTTCAAGGTATCCTCTACTATCCCGGGCTTCAAGACGTGTGTAAGTGCGAATAGCAGGGTATCAACGTTCAAAATGTTTGGCTTCCAGAATAGAAACTATTTTTCAGACTTATTTTTATCCTCAGATTAGTGACTTCCTTCATCTTACTAACCCTTGGGACAACGGCTCATAACTACTTATTACTAGTTCGTATAAGAAAATTTCTAATTTTCTTGGTTTTCTTAAATTTTTCTAATCTTTTGGGTGTAATTTTTCATTATCTAATCTTTTATTATCTTATTTATGTACAAAAAATGTTTTTATCTTTTGAAATTTTTTAAATTTTTATAGGTTTTGAAAATGTTTTGTGCTTATGCAAAGTATGATGCAAATGATGCGAAAATAAGCACAAATCTCCACCAAACTTGTTTTCAACAGTGTCCTCACTGTTGCCATCTGCTAAATCTCGAAAAACCTGTAAGCTTGGGAGGAATTTATTAGTGGGGGCAAAATATTTAAGTGAAGAACCTTCCCCAAACTTATTTTTGGCTCAAAATTTTTGTAAAATTTTTCTTTTCAGGAGCCAGAAAATATACCCCCCCAAACTTGAGTTATGCAATGTTAATCTTTGAAAATCACATGAGGGGGTCAAAAATCATTGGTCGATGCCAAGTTTTGCAAAGACCGAACGTTAACACCAACCATTCAAAATTTTTATCAATGCAGTGCTCTGGTGGGTGGAAGAATATGTGGGGAAAGGGTAAGTGGTAGAAAAGAATGTGTGTGCGTCTCATATTGGAGAGACGATGCAGTGTATGTGATGCATTGCTCGCATTCTTTTTACAGTTCAGAAGAAGGGGTGGAGGTTCAATTTCATTGATTGGGACATGATTCATCTCAACACCCATGTCATTAAAAAATGCGAGTTCATCAGCGAAGATCTCCTCAAAAGTTCCATCAATACCCCGATGAATAATGTCATTACAAAGTGCGGGGTGATCTTCAGACTCTAAAAACAGTTCATAATCAGTGTTAATTGTTGACTCGGACATCTCGGTAGAAGAGTCCGTATGTGTATGATACATGGTTGGGTCAAACAACAACATATGAAAAGAGTCAAGATCAGTATCAAGAGGATCATCAAATTCGCTACTGTCGACATCCATTAAGTCGACAGAACAGACCTGAGAAGTAGGTTCAGAGGGTACACTTCCCAACTTGTACATGTTTAGCTCTATTGACCTATTCTCGAAAGATAGGGTCATAGAACCATTACGACAGTTGATTATAGCGTTGGAAGTGGCCAAAAAGGGGCGACCTAAAATCACCGGAATTTGATTCCGTGGGTTTTCTACAGGATGTGTATCAATTAAAATAAAGTCCACAGGGAATACAAATTCCCCGATTTTTATTAACACATCCTCCAGTTCACCCCTAGGTTTGGTGATTGATCGGTAAGCCATTTGGAGCGTTATGCTCGAGGG
This sequence comes from Agapanthus africanus, assembly GCA_030015575.1. Lineage (NCBI taxonomy): Eukaryota > Viridiplantae > Streptophyta > Magnoliopsida > Asparagales > Amaryllidaceae > Agapanthus > Agapanthus africanus. The sequence continues at coordinate 238,659,076 of CM057344.1, read as the reverse complement.
CTTTAGCACTCCGATACCTAGTTGCTCATAGACTGAATATGGAAGCAAGTTAACACTAGCGCCAAGGTCTAGTAGAGCACGGTTAATATGTTTTTCCCCAATAGAAATGGAAATAGTAGGATATCCAGGATCCTTACGTTTCCTCGGTAATTGCTGGGGGAAAGCCGTGTCTACAGTCTTTGCCATGAATATCTTCTTGGGCACTTGAGTCTTCCTCTTCCTAGTGTACAAGTTCTTAAGAGTTTTCGCATAGGACGGAACTTGTTGGATGGCATCTAGGAGAGGGATGTTGATGTTAACTTGCTTAAACATGTCCATAATCTTCTCCATATGTGGACTCGATTTGTTAGCCCTTAACCGATTAGGATAAGGTGCTTTAGCAATAAGCGCTGGGTCCATCATAGGCGAAGGAAGTGTGTATGGACTCGATCCCAGAATAGAGGTGGGGATCCTCTGTGGAGAACTAGAAGAGGTGGGCTTAGGTGGCGAGCCTTGTGGGAAACGAAGAATAGGCTCGCAGAAAGGTGGTGGGGTAGAAGAACTGGGGTCAGAATTAGAAGTAGAAGTGGAAGGAAAGGTCTCAGCCGGGGTATCGTTGATGGATTTTTCAGTGTCATCAATCTCTTCCCCAACGTGATTGTCAAGCACTCTTCCAGATCTCAACGTGATTGCATTCACATGATGTGAATAGCCAGGATTGGGTAGGGGTTGAGCTGGAAGTTTCCCTTTCTCTCTTGCACTCATTTCAGCTTTTAGTTGTGCAATTTGTGCTTCCATCGATTTGATATTCTCATTTTGAGAGACAATGATCTTCATCACATTCTCGACGGAACATTGCAAACTTGCCGTCCTTTGGATGGATTGTTTCATGAAAGTATCCAAGGTTTGTGATAGTGCAGAGGTATTATCTGTACCGGTCAATTGCAAAGAGTTTTCATGTGGTGCAAAAGTGTTGGCCGGATTTTGGAACTTTTGTGATTGGAAGGGGTGCTGACTCAATTGAAGTGGTGGTTGCTGTTGTTGTGGAGGGACCCTTCGGAAATTGTGTTGGGATGGAACCGTGTTTTGAGATTGTGATTGGTTCCAAGCAAAGTTAGGGTGATTCCTCCAACCCTGATTATATATGGAAGAAGATAGATCGTTTCTAGGTCTTTGAAATGCGGCATTGGTATGCTCGTGACCTTGAAACGGAGAATTTCGTGGACATTCTTCCGTCAAATGAGAAGGATCAGTACAACATCCACATACAGTTTTGGAGAGTGACATTTGATTTAGGGCGGCGGCTAAAAATTTGTTTTCCATAGTCTCGAGTTTCTTGTGTATAGCTGAAATGTCAGCTCTAACTCCTATGGAAATATCATTGCCATCCCTAAACGATTGACTCACACCCTCCCACTGTAACGATTTTTCAGCGAAATCTTCTAGAAATTTCCAGGCTTCCCCATCATCTTTGGTCATAAAGTTGCCTTGACACATGGATTCAAGGGTTTGTCTTGTGTTAGGATTAATGCCCTCATATATGATTCGGCACAGTTCCCATCTAGGGATTCCGTGATGTGGACATTGGACTAACAGATCCTCGAAGCGTCCAAGACATTTTGAAAATGGTTCATTTGGAAGCTGGGTGAATTGATTTATTTCGCTACGGACTCGAGCTGTTTTATGATGTGGGTAGAATTTCCTAAGGAATGCTTTGACAAATTCTTCCCAATTTGAAATGGAATGTGCGGTAGTGTTATACAGCCACTTCTCGGCTATATCGCACAAGGTGAATGGGAGAAAACGTAGACGCATAGCATCCATAGAAAGCTGTGAGGTACCCATCATTGCGCATACATTTTCAAATTTGGTGATAAAGGCATATGCGTCTTCAGACTCGAGACCGTGAAATTTTGGTAGAAGGTTGATGTATTGGGGTTTTATTTGAAAATTTTCCCTGCTGGCTGGTGGAATGGAAAGACTAGTGGAAAGGGGACCTCGAATAGGATAGCACCACTCTTGGAGAGAGATGCGAGGTGGATTCTGCGCACCAGCGGACGGCGGCAGAGTAGTGGTAAAGAAATTCGATGGAGAAGGATCCATTGAAATGGGTGTGGTGGTGGGTAAAGAAGAGGTAAATGTAGAAATACCGACTTTTGGGTCGATTGGGGGAACGCGGACTAAACGGGCACTAGAATCCCGTGTCAAGCCTATCTTGCACTAAAAAGGTTTAGTACAAGTGGCAGAGTGACTTATAATTAGAGGAAATGATGAATGTGATTGGTGTTTGTTTTGAAAATATACGGATTTTTTTTTGAAAATATGACGCGATCACAACAAATGCAACAAGCAACCCTAAAATCTAGTGGTCACCTAGGTCAAAACTCTAGACCGCTCCTAACTGCCAAAAGACAAGTCGCAGGATAAATCCTCCACTGCCTCTTTGTCTCTCCTGTAGCCAGGTAAGTGGGAGGTTCTCCACTACGTAAGTAGTGGGCCTAATTAAGTAACCACTAGCCTTCGACACACTTGCCTTAGACACCACAAAAGAAACACGGATAAGCAATGAATTACCCACGGCCTTCTCTTGTCCTAAGTGAGCGCGACGGTCCTTAGAGTCATCTCTAGATCTTTTTAGTTAATGATGGTAAATGCGGATGCAAGTTTGTGATTTTTGGGGCTTAGGAAGGGTAATGAACTCCCCACCTAATCTGGATTTAGCCTTGCCCCTTAATTTCCATATTAATATGCAAACAACCAAAAATCAAAACACGCACAATTTATTTTGCTTTTTGCGGCGCTGCGATTTATTTGCAAAGAAACCTGCAGCAAAATGTTATTTGGAGCAGATTTAGGAGGAGATAAGAAAGGTTGAGAGTTGCCAAAAATTTTGGAATAGTGATTCTACTGTAGCACCGCGGTTCCGCCGCGGGAGTCGCCTAATGCCGCGGATCCGCCGCGGTTTATCCTCTTCACTGCAAAAAAAATTCACAACAGGCTCCTGTTCACTTACACAGCTCTCTGGAATGCTCTGAAATTTTTTTCCACAGCTCCACAAATTCCAGATTTCCTCGCAACAAATCACAACAACACGTTTAGGGTTTATGCGAATTTAGATCTAAAAATATAGATGGAATAAACTTTTCAACTCAAATTTCAAAATACGAACAATTAGCGCACTATCCCCGGCAACGGCGCCATTTGATTGTTGATATTTTCCGATTGTGTGTGTATATCAAATGATCTCCGACAATGGTGCCATTTGATTGAATGAATTTCTCGTTTTGTCGGTATTTAGAAAATTACGTAGAAATCATAACCAAAAATATTTTGACCGCAATCAATAACGGTGTCGAATGTAGTGCGTTAGTAAGTGTGGATCGTCCACAGGGAAAGTGTAATCGTTCGTGTTTCGATTTAGATGAGTTGAAACTTTAAAGAAAAGAAAACAAACAATTCATGATTTGTAAATTGAATTTCAAGAATTAGAAAAATCTAGATTTAATAACAAGAAAACATTAAAATCAAGGATTGAGATGTGATGATTTCCAAACCAAATATCAAGAATCGAAGTGAGGCTCGTAGGAATCGATCGGATCAATAGATGTGATGAAATCTAGCGATTACGTATTCTTATCCATCGATGAATTGATACTAGATCGATGATGATCGACGAGAATTAGGGATTTCTTGTGAAACTAGGGTTTCATCTTCTATCCCTTGTTCCTTCGTCGATATCATTCACATTCTAGCCTCTAGTTAATTCAAGAATCGATCATGGATCCCTAATTTCGAGCGATCACAATCAAGAAAGTATCGCAACGAAACTAGGTCGTCGATTCTTCAATTTGCTAGGGTTTACAAAACTCGTAGGACTTAAAAATCGTTTTAAGATTTGTTACATCATCATTCTATTGATCGTCTCGACTCCTTTACGAGCGGAGTTTTACTCAAACATCACAACAAGAACCACAATCACAAATTGAGATCGAATCATGATGCAAGAATTTAAAGAAAGCAAGATTAAAGAATTTCACCTTTTATTTATCAACAACTCCGTTACAAATCGCTCAAGAACTACAAGAGGAAGAACTCGATCGTCGATTTGGCTTCGCTCGTCTCCTTGAGTCGCGGATCGGCTTGGATCACTTGCTCGGTTGAAGATCGGCTCCACTCCTAAAAGGTTGAAGGCTTCTTGCTTGATTTGGTACTCGGGATCTTGAATTTGTCTTTGGATTAGGGTTAAGGTTTGGCACAAGTCGTGTCACTCAACTTGTGTTAGAAATGGGAGAGATGAAGAACAACCTCAACCCTTAGATCTAGGCTCCTTTTTATAGACTTCCAAAACCCTAGATCTAGAATTTCAAATTTGAATTTCCCTCCAAAAGTTTGTTATAGGGAGAGGCTTCTAGAAGGAGTTAGTTGGAGGGAGCTTCTAGAAATGGTTTGTTAGGCCGAGCCTTCTAGATGAAGCCACGTGGAGTTTCTACAGTGTTCTGGAAGCTTCAACCATTAGAGGAGACACGTGTAAGAAATCTGGAAGCTTGAAGACGTCATCACGTCGCGGATCCGCGGCGCAAGCAGGCTACTGCCGCGGATCCGCGGCGCTATTGAATCCTTTGGGCTTGTGTCTTCAATGGTAATTCTTGGGCTGACTTATGGGCCTTTATAAAATATGTTAATTCTCATTTGGTTTTCTGTATCACTGCCATATCTCCAATCTTTGAGTTGGCGTATCTTTTATCAGCACTTTGACAATTTTGGCTCGGTTCCTGAAATTTCCTGCACAGACTTCGAAACAAGTGTTGCGCAATACAAGGATGATGCGATGCCATCATAAACGTACAATTTCCCTCGAAATGCCGGTTTTAGAATATAACACATGCAATCTGGTATTTCAGGACTATTTTGCTAATATGTGCAATATGAATACCGAACACTTCTAGATGAGTGCAAATGATAGGGAAATTGCCGTGTTAAAAATGCAGTATTTTCGACTGATCACTTATGGACTACACAAGTCCCAGTAGTATGATCCGTATCATAGTCCTGATAGTCAAGCAACATCCTAAGGGCTTTGATTGATCTTTTCTTGACGTGTTAAGTAAAATGTTTCATAACCCAAGAAATTTATACCGCAATCAATTAACGGTGTCGCTTGTAGCGATCGTTAGTGAGCACGGATCGTCTACTGAGATGCGAGTACTTATTCAATCTTGCTTTAGATGAGTCGAAATGAAAATATAAAAGAAAAGTCGAGAAAGTTGATTCAAGATTTATGACATTTGATTTTAAGAAATGTAAAGAAAATAGATCAAGAATCAAGAATCAAGAAGATGTCCAAATCAATTTGATTTATAAAGATTATGAAGAATAGCTTGTAGGAATCGATTGAATTAGTAGCAATGATGAATCTAACAATGGCTTATCTTATCTATTGATTAATTGTAGCTAGGACGATGGTGATGAATGAAGACTAGGGATTTATTGAAGTAACTAGTGTTTCTCCTTCTCTATCTCTTGTCTTTTCATTGATCATCATTCGGATCTAGCATTTAGCAAAGAGAATCATCAATCATTTGATCCCTAATTTGCATCTACCGATTATTCCTAAAGTTTTGTGCTTATTTGCGTATCCCTAATTATTCCTAAAGTTCACAAATCTCATAAGACTTAAAATTAGTATTAGGATTTTATCATCAGTAAATCTACCGATTCTCTCGAATCCTTTACAAGCGGAGATTTACTCAAGCATCATGAAAATAAAATATTCAAGATCTAGAAATTTCATAGTGCAAGAATGTAAAGAAAGAATGAATTACAATTATCACCTTTATTAAATCGACGACTAATTACACGTTCCCTCAATTCGAGGTTACAAGAGTTGCTCTCGATCGCTCCCTTGAAGAGGTAACTAGATCCGTCGAAGTTCGCTCCGCTCGATCTCCGTAAGACTTGGATCGTCGTGGATCTCGCGCTCTTGATTAAGATTGGCTTCGTGAATAAAGGATCGTTGATTGCTCGCTAGATTTGCTTCTCAATGGATCTTGATTATTGCTTTGGATTGTATCTCAAGTTGTGTCACTCAACTTGAATTTGAATTGTGGCTCAATGTGTAATTATGAACAACTCTTCAACAACCTTTGAATTGTAGATCTAGATCCCCTTTTATAGATCCCAAATTAATCTTCCTTCACAAACTTGGTAGTTATGCAGAGCCTCCCAGAAGATGCCACGTGGAAATGGAGAGTCTTGAGGAAGCTAGGCCGTTACAAGGAAGATTCTGGAGAAGTCTCGAGCGCCAACGACCCAACTCGGCCGCGGAACCACGGCGAATCGGCCTGGATCGGCCGCGGATCTGCGGCCATTTGACGAGATCTTTGCATGAAGTTTTCTGGTTTGTTTGGTGTTGTCTTTGGGGTGTTCTTTTGATGTCTAGAATCTTATAATTATTTCTTGGTTGCTGCTAATTTCATGTTTTTGACTTGATGCTCTTTATCGGCACTTTTGCGATTCCAGTTCATTTTCCTGAAGAATTTCCTGCACACAATCTCAATGAAGAATGTTGAGGTACAGAATATTATACGTGAAATATTTACACACAATTTCCTTCATATTGCTGGTTATAATGTAAAACACATGTTATTTGATATTTTGTAGACGAATTGCTAATATGTGCTATATTTACACCAAACACCTTTAAATGATTAGAAAGAGTAAGGAAATTGTCGTGTTGAAAGTGCAATATTTTTGACTGAACAAATTCCCCCAAATTTAATTTTGGTCGTCTCGAGCAAACATTTTTTATTCAAGAGAAGGAGAAAATATAAGAAAAAGAAAAACTAACTAGCACACTTTCGTAGGCAACACGATTGCACTGAGCACGTGCAACAAGACTTTAAACCTCTAGGTGTCCCTAGTAGGAGGAGTGTTGTCTCCTGAGGGTTTTCAGCGGATTGCAGCCACAAAATCCTATAATAAAAGAAATATTGTGAAAGTTACATATAAAGATCAGAATTGTAAAAGAAAGACTTTGAAAATCAGAGTTTCCAACTATACTAGCTTTTCAGTTGTCATGAGCCCTATCTTAATAGTCATGAAAAGATGTTAGAAATCACATCATCCCTCAATAAAACATCGTCTTTATTCTTCATTCCTACCTTTCTTCCAAACATCGATCATATACCCCTACGTGTCTGTAAAGAAAATCCCTACACTCGGAGAATTCAATTCAAGCTATCATACTCTTGTCCATCTACCTCAGTACTTTTAATTGATGAACATTTAGATGGGATTGCTCATACATTTTTTATACGGCCGTTAATACTTCTTGAGGTACTAACCGACCGATTACTAAATGTGCTCACATATTAGGCGTCTTTAGTATTTCTCTCGTCTTGCAACACCTAAGGCTTAGCAGTGACTCCCAAACCAGTTGGTCTAAGGCACTAGGTGATGAAGCACCCTCGCTATATATTTTTTATTACTTCCTTGGTGATTACAAAACCAGTGTTCATTTTTCTACACCATTTTATAGTTTATTCTTCATTTTTTATTTTCTTCGTACTTTGTCTTTTAGACAAGAGCATTTCAAGGTATCCTTTACTATCCTGAGTTTCAAGACGTGTATAAGTGCGTATAGTAGGGTATCAACGTTCAAATGTTTGGCTTCCAAAATAGGAACTATTTTTCAGACTTACTTTTATCCGCAGATTAGTGACTTCTTTCATCTTACTAACCCTTGGGACATTGGCTCATAACTACTTATTACTAGTATCGTCTAAGAAAACGTCTAACTTTCTTGGTTTTCTGAAATTTTTCCAATCATTTAAATGTAATTTTTCACTTTCTAATTTTTTATTATAAAAGAATTTTTGTTATTAAAATGTTGTGCTTATGCAAAGTATGATGCGAAGTGATACGCAAATAAGCACAAACCTCCACCAAACTTGTTTTCAATATGGTCATCACTGTTGTCATCTGTTAAATCTCAAAAACCTGTAAGCTTGGAAGGAAAAATTTATTAATTGGGACATGAAATATGATCGTGAAAATTCTCCCCCAAACTTATTTTTGGCTCACCTTTTAAAAATCACAAGAGGGGGTAAAGTTAATGGTCGATGCCAAGCTTTGCAAAGATCGAATGTCAACACCAACCATTCAAAGATTTTATCAGTGAAACACACTGGTTGGTGGAAGAACATGTTGTATGGAGCCAGGAAGAAGTGGGGAAGAGATAAGTGGTGTAAAAGAAAGGGTTTGCATCTTAATTTGGAGAGACGACACAGTGATTGTGATGATGGATTACTCGCATTCTCGTGATTGTCAGGAAGAAGGAGTGGAGGTTCAATTTCTTTGTGGAGTTGATTCATCTCAACACCCGTGTTCGCTAAAAATGCGAGCTCATCAGCGAAATATCCTCAAAACTTTCATCGATACCCCGAAGAATAATGTCATCAGAAAAAGCGAGATGATCTCTCGACTCCATAAAAGATTCATAATCAGCGTTAGATGTTGACCCGGACAACTCGATGGAAGAGTCCGTATGTGTATAATACATAGCTGGGTCAAACAACAATGTACTAAGGAAGTCTGGATCAGTATCATGAAGCTCGTCAAATTCGCTGCTGTCGACATCCATTAATTCGACAGAACATGCATGAGCAGAAGGTTCGGAGGGTACACTTCCCAACTTGTAATTGTTAAGTTCAATTGACATCTTCCCGAAGGATAGGGTCATAGAGCCGTTACGACAGTTGATTATAGTATTGGAAGTGGCCAAAAAGGGTCGACCGAGAATCACCAGAATTTGGTTCCGTGGGTTTGCTACAGGTTGTGTATCTAGAACAATAAAATCCACAGGGAATACAAATTCCCCGACTTTTATCAACACAACCTCAAGCTCACCCCTAGGTTTGGTGATTAATCGATCGACCATCTGGAGAGTTGTGTTCGAGGGCTTTAACTCTCTGATACCTAATTGCTCATAGACTGAATAATAAAGCAAGTTAACACTTGCGCCAAGGTCAAGTAAAGCACGGTTAATATTTTTACCCCCAATAGAAATAGAAATTGTAGGACAGACAGGGTCTTTACGTTTCTTTGGTAATTGTTGGGGAAAAGCTATGTTTACAATACCCGACATGAACACCTTTTTTGGCACTTGAGTCTTCCTCTTCCTAGTGCACAAGTCCTTGAGAATTTTCGCATAAGCCGGGACTTGTTGTATAGCATCTAGGAGAGCAATATTGGTGTTAAATTGTTTAAAGATTTCAGTAATCTTCTCCATTTGCGGACTTGGTCTGTTTCCCCTTAACCTATTAGGAAAAGGAGCTTTAGCAATAATAGCGGGGTCCAACATTGGAGAAGATCGTGTGGGTAGGAAAGATCCCAGAATAGGAGTGGAGATCGTCTTTGGTGGACTAGAAGAAGTGTGCTGAGGGGTCGAGCCTTGGGGAAAATGGAGAATAGGCTAGTAAGAAAGCGGTGGGGTAGACGAACTGGGGTCAGAAGTAAAAGTAGAAGTGGATGGAAAAGTCTCAGCCGGGGTATCATCAATTGATTCCTCACCATCAATCTCTTCACCGACATGGTTGTCTAGCACTCTTCCAGATCTCAACGTGGTAATAGCATTCATATGATGTGAGTAGCCAGGATTCGGTACGGGTTGAGCTGGATGTTTCCCTTTCTCTCTAACACTCATTTCGGATTTTAATTATGGAATTTGTGCTTCCATCGATTTAATACTCTCATCTTTGGAGGCAGAGTTCTTCTTTATGTCATCGACAGAAGACTTCATCTCAGCCGAAACCTGCATGAAATTTATCAGAAACAAATTCATGGTTTGTTCGAGTGAAGAGGAGTTATCAGTACCTGTCAATTGCAAAGAATTGTTGTACGGTGCAGAAGTGTTGACCGGATTTTGAAAATTTTGTGATTGATAGGGGTGCTAACTCAGTTGTAGTGGTTGCTGTTGTTGTGGAGGGCCTCTTTGAAAGTTGTTTTGGTTTGGAACCGTGTTTTGAGTTTGTTGTTTGTTCCAAGCAAAGTTAGGGTGATTCTTCTTGTAAGTCCACGTTGCGACCCCCGGTTCTTACGGGGAGGCGGAAACGGTATAAAATCAAAATTTTAACGCAAGAGGCAACATGGACTAAGCTAGGTCGGGATCTTTACCTAAACTAAAACTAGCATACTAAGCTAAAGATATTTAGCTACTCGGATGAAGATGGTTATACCTAAACTTGAACTCCTTCTCTTCAAGCTCCGATGGTGGTTCGATGGCTCCTTCTCGTTGTCTCCGTACGCCGAAGATAGATCCACTTGAAAGCTCCAACCTTTAGCTCCTTCTTCGTTCTTTGAAGAAACTAGTTCACTTGGTTTGCTAAACCTAGTGAACTAGAATGAGTAGAGAAGAAATAGAATGGGATTTTATCTATGGTTCTTGATTCTCAACTCATGAGACAAGAGAACCATAGATCAAGAGAGGGAGCAAGAGGTTGAGGGTGAGAGCAAGAGGAGAGCTCAAGAACAAGAGAGAGAATGAGCAAGAAAGAATGAGCAACTCTTTTGTCTTTCACCCTCTCATAATCCAAAGTGATCATAACTCATCATATCAAAAAAGTCTTATGTGATGGTTAGAAGCAACCATAACCTTATCATGTCATGCACTCATTTTACTCAAATGAGCAAGCAAGAAAAAGTCTTTGGCATGAAATGATAACCATGGTTATCATGATGGTCAACTAGTCAAGCCTAGTCAACTGGTCAACAAGTCAACAAAAGTCAACAAGTCAACAAAGTCAACAAGTCAACAAAAGTCAACAAGTCAACAACCATATCACCATAATACTTAATTAATATAATAGTTAATCACATATCATATTCTCATTAGGGTTGAGCAAAAAGTCAAAAAGTCAACGGTCAACTGTCAACAACCCTAATGAGAATCCGCTGCCTCTGCCTCCCTGTCAACTGTGCATACACACCCGCATCCGCGTTCCGAGGAACACGAATGCAAACTGGATAAATCCAATCCCATAAGGTACACTAGGATCTGGCTTAAACCAAAGCCTGCTAGTGTAAACTGTCCGGACACTGTACGTGCACAAGTGCACGGATGTGACCGAACCCTGTCGCAAAACCATGCGACCTGTCGCAATACCATGCGACCTCTACTCTTTTGCCTAAAGGCGAAAAGCTTTCTGTGTGGGACTCTAAAGACTCGACACTACGCTGGCAGTGGGTTTAACTACAGACCGCAAGCGGCACTAGCTGTGCGTAACGGTCCCCAGGTAATGCCGACAAGAAGACCGACGAGGCGAAACCCATCTGAACTCCTACTGAGCCTGAGTGTGACATTCTCCGTACAGTCCGGTCTGTTCGTCTGATACATCGCATGGCGGGCCTAGGGGGCGGTAAACGTCAGTCCCCCAATAGCGGTACAAGTCGTGCCGGAGTGAAGCCCAATACACCCTGAGATAACACTGGAAACCTACCAGTATATCTCGTTTGCCCTGGTCAGGGACTACTCGTGTAATGGCTCTCCTAGACACAGCGCGATGTCAACCCCAAATACCGGGAGAGACGAATCCTGTCTAACCGTCACTGCCTCCAAGTGCTTCGGGACTGCACCCAACCACCACCTGTTTGCACGACTCCTTTGAGCCGTGGTAGGGCAGTGATCAAAGTACAGTGGGAACACACCCGAGGCGAAGTGACAGTGTCAAGTCAGCGGACTAAGCTGTACTCATGTCGCCTGGGAACTGATAACTGACGATAGGTATAATACCAACTAGTCAGTTCCCGACGTGTCCTGTCCAGTGTACCCGTAACCTAACGAGCACCCGCATACTATCTCAAGTACGACGTACTGACGGCTGTGGGACAGACCGTCTCCCACACTGGGATGAGAAGCGCATGCGCTGGTCTACTCCGGAGTATCGATGCCCTGTCTCGATAGTCCTGCGACCAGGGACCTGAATAAGGATGTGCTTATAGATTACCCAGCCCCCACTAGTGTGACTGCCATCACAACGCTGGTAATCAAGTAAAGATCCTAAGGGCTCCACTAATGCGTATAAGTGATATACTGAAATAAACACAAGTACACATTGAAGTAGAAACAAACCAAGTAGCATACTACTATTTTGAGCAAGATTGTATATACAAGGTGAATATCCCAAGCATCCATTAAGTAATATACAAACCAGTATGATACAGTAATGGCCTCTAGGGCATATACACTAACAATCTCCCACTTGCACTAAGGCCATGTACTGGCGTATCGAAGACCTATCATCTCGATCAGCCGCTCGAACTGAGTCTGGGGCAAGGCCTTGGTGAATGGATCTGCAGTGTTGTCTTCTGAAGCGACTCTCCGAACCTCGATCTCCTGGCGATCCACGATCTCCCTGATCAGGTGATACCGCCTCAAGATGTGCCTGGATCTCTGATGGGACCTGGGTTCCTTCGCTAAAGCTATAGCCCCGTTGTTGTCGCAATACAGAGGTATTGGATCAACAATGGACGGAACCACCTGAAGTTCTTTCAAGAACTTCCTCATCCAGACAGCTTTTTTTGCGGCATCAGATGCAGCGATGTATTCCGCTTCCATCGTCGAGTCTGCAACGGTTTCCTGTTTGGAACTCTTCCAACACACCGCCCCTCCATTGAGGGTAAAGACAAAACCCGACATGGACTTGGAATCATCCTTGTCACTCTGGAAGCTGGAGTCAGCAAAGGCCTCGATCTGGAGGTCCTTTCCGCCATACACCAAGAACATCTCCTTAGTCCTTCTCAGGTACTTGAGAATGTTCTTTACCGCTATCCAGTGTTTCTCCCCAGGGTTAGACTGATACCGGCTTACCACACTCAGTGCATAAGCTACATCCGGTCTAGCACACAACATCGCATACATTATAGAGCCTACCGCAGAAGCGTAGGGTATAATAGACATGCGATCCCTCTCTAAATCAGTCTTGGAAGACATCTCTTTAGAGAGGGTGATCCCGTGACAAGCCGGTAGGTTACCGCGCTTGGAATCTTCCATACTGAACCTCTTCAGTATGGTGTCGATGTACCTGGACTGCGAAAGTCCTAATATCCTCTTGGATCTGTCACGGTAGATCCGGATACCCAGAATGTATGAGGCATCACCCAGGTCTTTCATGGAGAACCTGTGTGACAAGAACCCCTTGACAGATTGTAGCATAGGAATGTCATTTCCTATTAAGAGAATGTCATCCACGTATAAAACGAGGAATACTACAGTTCTCGCTACAAATCTACTATAGATGCATGGTTCATCTGGATTTTTGATAAAGCCAAATTCTTTGACCGTCTCATCAAAGCAGATGTTCCAACTCCGCGACGCCTGCTTTAGTCCATAGATGGACTTAAGCAACTTGCACACCTTTCCGCTGCTCCCACTCTGAATGAAACCCTCTGGCTGGTCCATATAGACACACTCCTCTAAATTTCCATTTAGAAAAGCTGTCTTTACGTCCATTTGCCAGATCTCATAATCGTGGAAGGCAGCAATGGCAAGAAGGATCCGAATGGATTTCAGCATGGCTACTGGAGAAAAGGTTTCGTCGTAGTCCAAGCCAGGTCTTTGACGAAAACCCTTTGCTACCAGCCTAGCTTTATAGGTCTCAACCTGTCCATCTACACCAATCTTCCTTTTGAAGATCCACTTGCATCCTACGGGTTTTACCCCGTCTGGAGCAATGTCCAACGTCCATACCTTGTTGGTGTACATGGACTCCATTTCGGTCCGCATTGCATCCAGCCATTTCACTGAGTCAATGCTCTGAACGGCCTGCTGGAAGCTAGTAGGCTCATCATAATCTATGATCAATCCTCTCTATCCCCGTCTATGAGAAAACCGTAGTATCTCTCGGGCGGATGAGACTGCCTACTACTCCTGCGGAGCGGCGTAGGAATGTCCTGTTCTGTTGAACCCTCTGGTTCCATCAAGCTTTCAGTAACAGTCTGTGGTTCTGGAATTTCTTCCAGTTCTACTGCGCTCCCACTTATTTCTTTTTCTATGAACTGGTGTTCTAGAAAGTGGGCATGTCGAGAAACAAGAACTTTTTGTTCCTCTTCACAGTAGAAGAAATATCCCTTGGAATTCTTTGGATATCCCACAAACTTGCACAGTACTGAGCGTGCCTCGAGCTTGTCCGCATGCTGCTTTTTGACAAAAGCTGGACTTCCCCATATCTTAATGTGATTAAGATGGGGTCTCTTCCCACACCACATCTCAAATGGCGTGGTAGGCACAGTCTTAGTGGGAACTCGGTTCAAAAGGTATGCGGCTGATTCTAGCGCATACCCCCAGAATGATCGCGGTAACTCAGCGTTACTCATCATGGACCGCACCATATCCAATAGGGTGCGGTTCCGTCTCTCCGATACACCGTTATGTTGCGGGGTGTATGGAGGAGTAAGCTGAGAGAGAATTCCGTTCTCTTTTAAATAGTCCAGGAACTCGGCACTTAAGTATTCTCCACCTCGATCCGATCTTAGAATCTTAATACTTTTGCCGGTCTGTTTCTCTACTTCATTCTTATACTCCTGGAATTTTCCAAAGGCCTCGGACTTATGTTTCATTAAGAAGACATAACCGTACCTTGAGAAGTCATCCGTAAAAGTAATGAAGTAAGAATGTCCGCTTCGGGCATGTGTAGACATTGGACCGCACACGTCACTGTGTACGAGTCCCAAGAGCTCGCTCGCTCTTACTCCATGTCCAGTAAACGGAGTCTTTGTCATCTTTCCTTTGAGACAAGATTGACAAGTGGCATATGATTGATATTCGAACGCATTCAAATATCCTTCTGTATGCAACTTAGTCAACCTTCTCTCATTGATGTGACCCAATCTACAATGCCATAAGAAAGTCTGATTTATTTCTGGAGACTTTCTTTTGTGTGTATTCTGGACATTAAAAATCTGTGGTTGGTTTAACACGTATATACCATTACTCAATGTACCTGACCCAATCAGAACTTGATTAAGGTGAATGTTTACAACATTACTTACAAACGCAAATTCATAACCTTCTTTAGAAACTAAAGATACAGAAATGATATTACAAGTTGCGTTGGGTACAAAAAAGCAATTACGCAAAACCAAAACATGTCCATCTGACATTCCCAGGTGATAGTCCCCCACGGCTTTAGCATCCATGCTAGCTCCGTTCGCAACTCTGAGGGTCATGTCACCTGCCTTCAAAACCCTACGGTTTCTCAACGCCTGCAAAGAATTACAGATATGAGATCCTGATCCGGTATCCAATACCCAGGAAGTAGAGTTTATTGAAAGACAGTTTTCAATAACATACACACCTGAAGCTGAAGCTGCAACCTGCTTCAATTCCTGTGTTCTGGCCTTCCAGGCCCTGCAATCATTCTTCCAGTGTCCTTTCTTATGACAATAGAAGCATTCTTCCTTATCCACAAGCTTCCCCGCTATCTTTGTTGCTTTTCCTTTTCCCTTCGTATCCACTTTACTAACACCGCCCCTTGGTTTGGCGGGGGCCTTCTTCTTCTTTCCCTTGGCTTTCGCCTTGGACCTAGAAGAAGATGATCCTCCTTCAAACAAAGTGGATGTATCCCTACCTTTCTGTAGGGTGCCCTCTGCGCTCCTCAGCATGTTGAGGAGCTCTGATAGTTCAACCTCTTTTTCTTGTAGGTTGAAGTTCAGTATAAACTGGGCGTAAGTGGAAGGAAGGGACTGGAGAACTATATCCGTATATAGCTCACTCTCCAATGTGATCCCTAGGTCAGCGAGCTCCTCAATGTAGCCGATCATCTTTAGCACGTGCTCGGCTACTGATGATCCGACGGCCATTCTTGTCGAAAATAACTTTTTCGACGCTTCGTATCTTGCGATACGTGATTGCTCTCCATACAGTTCTTTTGTATGGAGCAATATGGACTCCATGTCCATATTCTCATGCCTCCTCTGATGTTCGTTGTCCATCGAGGCAAGCAGGAGGCATTTGGCCTTCGCGCTATCAATCTCCCAAGTCTTACGGATTTCTTTATCCGCGACGCTGGAAGTTGGACCAGGGACAGGGGGAGCTTTGGTGGTAAGAAGATACCCCAGCTTGTCATAAGTGATTGCTATCTTGACATTCCTGAGCCAATCTTTGTAGTTTGGCCCTGTCAGTTTGTTTTTATCTAGGAGTAACTTAAGTCCAGTCATGTTGATTGGTCGCTGCAATTAGGAGAGAGAAGAAGAAACACTCAGCATGATGCTCTTGCAAGTTTAAAGTGGTTTTTAGTTTATCTAAACAGGATGGCTCCCACTGTTTCTCGAATCCCTCCTCAAACCATAAAGGAAGAATTAGTCAGGATCAATCCCACCGTACAATACTTGCTTAACCGTTCAGCCAGGCCGGTGTCGGTACTTCGAGGGAGGTTTTCCAACGCTTTCGCGAAGTTCCTTAATTAAAGAACCTCTTTTCCCTGGGGGCGTAGCCCCGCTAACACCTTTCTAGGCACCTACTAGGTTTATAGCATTGATCGTTAAGTGAGAAATTTCCCGAGGAGTAGCATATACTCACAGTAGGATCGGGATCCAAATATCATTGCGTGACGAAACTGAAGGAATCCTACCAGAATCATCACACTCCAAATGGTATGCAAATCTAGCAAGTTTCAGTACTTATGAAACTCCCGATGTGGATTTTTGCCCCATGCTCTTATGACCTTGACTTTGGCCAAAATATCATAAGTCACATGTCAAGTTCTACCCGTCATTATCCAGGTTAATTTGGATCCATCCGTACCTACCCTTGACTTTGGCCAAAATGGCAGTACGACTGTCCCAAACCAACACATCTATCTATGCTACACATGAACACCCAATAGCTACCAATCACTGTGCCTTGACTTTGGCCAACATACACAGCTTGAATACTATTGACTATTCATGTGAAACGACGGAGGGCTACGGATGGTTTTGGCAAAACCGTGAACGTAGTGAACTTGATATGGTCGATGGAACGAGATAGCTTTTAAAAGGAGTGGCTCAAGCTCCGCATTTAAAAGTTGTTTTTGAAAAGAACCGAGTGGTTTTTCGAAAGTGTTCCAACGACTTTAACTTGGTTTATTATCTTGCATTAGTTCTTTTAATGCGTGATATTCTTGCATTAGTTCTTTTAATGCGTCCCATCATTTAATCCTACCATTGCAGAAAACAACCAAAATATGACGTACGCTTATGCCATTCGCATTCGCCACGGGGCCCCGTCATTACCCGTTAGGTTACTTAACTAACGACAGAGCGGGGGCTGGGCTAGCGCGTCTGTAAAACATAAGCAACGCCTAAATAATATCATATATAGATATACTGCAATGATAAACATTTCAGATCACAGATAAATACATTGGATATACTAGGAATCTGTAATTTGTACGAGCCTGTAACAAAAACAGATTACTTGGTCGCGGTGAATAGCCAAAACCCCACCCAAGACCCCTACGGGTGCGGCAAACTACCCGCCAAGTACCCGAAGCGTAGCAACCTCCCTCATCTCTATGAGTAGGCCACTCGACACTTCGGCATACCCGGTAGTTTGTGCACCCCTCCATGGGTCTATCCTAGGAGCAAAAACAGTAAAAAGAAATTATACAATGACGGCTACAACCCCGACCCGGTTGTGCGGCCAAACAAATAATTATTACATCAATTTACAAATTTACATGAATTGCAAGAAAAGAAAACTCTCGTCTCACAACCCCCGGCTATTCACCCGCGACAATCCAACATATTTATATACACATTCCAGCACATTACAGATCATGTATAACCCCGACTAATCGACTTATAGCGATTAGCCGACGTTCAATACATGCAAACATCACAGATATAACCATCATAGTCAAAGTGCAGTGAAGTTCGGAAAAATACGGAATTATAGGACCCCAAAAGGAAATTTCTTTTCTGGAAAATCTGGGCACATATAATATATTTCAAAAATCCCAAAACCAACACAGACACACACTGCACGAAAAACGATGCACAGAAGACGACAAAGCGCGGCGCTTCCGCGGCGGATGCCTAGCTCGCGCGGCGGAAGGGCGGCGGTTTGGACGAATTACTGTATCGTTTTTCTTGGGTGTTCACA
This sequence comes from Agapanthus africanus, assembly GCA_030015575.1. Lineage (NCBI taxonomy): Eukaryota > Viridiplantae > Streptophyta > Magnoliopsida > Asparagales > Amaryllidaceae > Agapanthus > Agapanthus africanus. The sequence goes on along the minus strand of CM057344.1, from coordinate 238,640,958 downwards.
CAAAACCCTGAGCCGAATTTACAAGTGTAAAGTTTTTCATTTTGAGCCAAAAAAATTTCAACAGAAACTCAGTTTTTGTAAAAGTTTGGTTTTTGGATTTTTCCGGTTCCGAACTTCGTTACACTTCACTACCAAGCTAGTTTAAGTTTAGTTAGGCTCTGATACCACTGTAAGTCCACGTTGCGACCCCCGGTTCTTACGGGGAGGCGGAAACGGTATAAAATCAAAATTTTAACGCAAGAGGCAACATGGACTAAGCTAGGTCGGGATCTTTACCTAAACTAAAACTAGCATACTAAGCTAAAGATATTTAGCTACTCGGATGAAGATGGTTATACCTAAACTTGAACTCCTTCTCTTCAAGCTCCGATGGTGGTTCGATGGCTCCTTCTCGTTGTCTCCGTACGCTGAAGATAGATCCACTTGAAAGCTCCAACCTTTAGCTCCTTCTTCGTTCTTTGAAGAAACTAGTTCACTTGGTTTGCTAAACCTAGTGAACTAGAATGAGTAGAGAAGAAATAGAATGGGATTTTATCTATAGTTCTTGATTCTCAACTCATGAGACAAGAGAACCATAGATCAAGAGAGGGAGCAAGAGATTGAGGGTGAGAGCAAGAGGAGAGCTCAAGAACAAGAGAGAGAATGAGCAAGAAAGAATGAGCAACTCTTTTGTCTTTCACCCTCTCATAATCCAAAGTGATCATAACTCATCATATCAAAAAAGTCTTATGTGATGGTTAGAAGCAACCATAACCTTATCATGTCATGCACTCATTTTACTCAAATGAGCAAGCAAGAAAAAGTCTTTGGCATGAAATGATAACCATGGTTATCATGATGGTCAACTAGTCAAGCCTAGTCAACTGGTCAACAAGTCAACAAAAGTCAACAAGTCAACAAAGTCAACAAGTCAACAAAAGTCAACAAGTCAACAACCATATCACCATAATACTTAATTAATATAATAGTTAATCACATATCATATTCTCATTAGGGTTGAGCAAAAAGTCAAAAAGTCAACGGTCAACTGTCAACAACCCTAATGAGAATCCGCTGCCTCTGCCTCCCTGTCAACTGTGCATACACACCCGCATCCGCGTTCCGAGGAACACGAATGCAAACTGGATAAATCCAATCCCATAAGATACACTAGGATCTGGCTTAAACCAAAGCCTGCTAGTGTAAACTGTCCGGACACTGTACGTGCACAAGTGCACGGATGTGACCGAACCCTGTCGCAAAACCATGCGACCTGTCGCAATACCATGCGACCTCTACTCTTTTGCCTAAAGGCGAAAAGCTTTCTGTGTGGGACTCTAAAGACTCGACACTACGCTGGCAGTGGGTTTAACCACAGACCGCAAGCGGCACTAGCTGTGCGTAACGGTCCCCAGGTAATGCCGACAAGAAGACCGACGAGGCGAAACCCATCTGAACTCCTACTGAGCCTGAGTGTGACATTCTCCGTACAGTCCGGTCTGTTCGTCTGATACATCGCATGGCGGGCCTAGGGGGCGGTAAACGTCAGTCCCCCAATAGCGGTACAAGTCGTGCCGGAGTGAAGCCCAATACACCCTGAGATAACACTGGAAACCTACCAGTATATCTCGTTTGCCCTGGCCAGGGACTACTCGTGTAATGGCTCTCCTAGACACAGCGCGATGTCAACCCCAAATACCGGGAGAGACGAATCCTGTCTAACCGTCACTGCCTCCAAGTGCTTCGGGACTGCACCCAACCACCACCTGTTTGCACGACTCCTTTGAGCCGTGGTAGGGCAGTGATCAAAGTACAGTGGGAACACACCCGAGGCGAAGTGACAGTGTCAAGTCAGCGGACTAAGCTGTACTCATGTCACCTGGGAACTGATAACTGACGATAGGTATAATACCAACTAGTCAGTTCCCGACGAGTCCTGTCCAGTGTACCCGTAACCTAACGAGCACCCGCATACTATCTCAAGTACGACGTACTGAAAGCTGTGGGACAGACCGTCTCCCACACTGGGATGAGAAGCGCATGCGCTGGTCTACTCCGGAGTATCGATGCCCTGTCTCGATAGTCCTGTGACCAGGGACCTGAATAAGGATGTGCTTATAGATTACCCAGCCCCTACTAGTGTGACTGCCATCACAACGCTGGTAATCAAGCAAAGATCCTAAGGGCTCCACTAATGCGTATAAGTGATATACTGAAATAAACACAAGTACACATTGAAGTAGAAACAAACCAAGTAGCATACTACTATTTTGAGCAAGATTGTATATACAAGATGAATATCCCAAGCATCCATTAAGTAATATACAAACCAGTATGATACAGTAATGGCCTCTAGGGCATATACACTAACACTTCTAACCCTGATTATAAGTAGAAGAATACAGATCATTTCTAGGTCTTTGTTGGAAAGCAGTATTGGTATGCTCTTGACCTTGAAACGGAGAATTTAAAGGATATTCTTCCGTAAGATGTGATGGGTCAGAACAGCATCCACAGACAGTTTTGGGGGGTGTCATCTGATTTAGGGAGGCTAATAAAAATTTATGTTCCATAGCTTCGAGTTTCTTTTTCATTGCTTCCATTTTAGCTCTAACTCATATAGAAACATCAAGTTGATGAATACCACCCCTATATGATGGTTGACTTACACTCTCCCACTGTAAAGTTTTTTCAGCGAAATCTTCTAAAAATCTCCAGGCTTCACTATCATCTTTAGACATGAAGGTTCCTTGACACATGGATTCAAGTATCTGTTTTGTTGTAGGATTAATGCCCTCATAAACGATTCTGCACAGATCCCATCTAGGGATTCTGTGATGAGGACATTGAACTAATAGATCCTTGAAGCGTTCAAAACACTTTGAAAATGGTTCATTGGGAAGCTGGGTAAATTGATTTATTTCGCTACGGACTCGAGCTGTCTTATGATTGGGGTAGAATTTCTTTAGGAAAGCTGTGACAAATTCTCCCCAGTTTGAAATAGAATGTGCGGTTGTGTTATACAGCCACTTTTCGGCTATATCGCACAAAGTGAATGGGAGAAGACGTAATCTCATAACATCCACAGAAAGTTGTGAAGTACCCATCATAGCGCATACGTTTTCAAATTTGGTAATAGAAACGTATGCGTCTTCAGACTCGAGACCGTGATATTTAAGTAAAAGATTGATGTATTGAGGTTTGATTTTGAAATTATCCCCATTGGCTGGTGGAATGGTAAGACAGGTCGAAAGAGGACCTCGTGAAGGGTAGCATCTCTCTTAGAGAGAGATACGGGGCGGATTCTACGCACCTACGGACAGTGGCAGAGTAGATGTAGAAATACCGACTTCGGAGTCGATAGGAGGAATGCGGACAAGACGGGCACTAGAATCCCGTGTCCAGCCGAGCATGCACTAAATGGTTTAGCACAAGTGGCAGCGTAAGTGATAATTAGAGAAAAGATGGATTTGGTGTTTGTTTTTGAAAAAGACAAATTTTGAAATGTCACACCAAAAAATGCACAAGCAACCCTAGATCTAAAGGTCACCTAGTTCAATTCACAAGACCGCTCCTAGACTTCCAGAAGACAAGTCGTAAGATAGATCCTCTACTGTCTCTTTATCCCTTCTGTGGCCAGGTAAGTGGGAGGATCTCCACAACGTAAGTAGTGGGCCTAATTAAGTAACCACTTGTCTTAGACACACTTGCCTTAAACACCACAAAAGAAACGCGGATAAGCAATAGATTACCCACGACCTCCTTCTGTCCTAATTGAGCGCGACGGTCCTTAGAGTCTTGTCTAGATATTTTTTAGTTAATAAGGGTGATGCGGATGCTAGTTTTGTGATTTTTGGGGCGTAGGAAGGGTAATGAAATCCCTGCCTAATCTTAATTTGGTCGTGCCTCTTAATTTCCGTATTAAAATATGAAAACAACCACGATCAAAATACGCAAAAAAAAATTCTTTTAGCAGCGCTGCGAATTTTGTAAAGAATCCTGCAGAAAATGGTTATTGGAGAAGATCAGAGAGAAGAGGAGAGAACAGAGAATATACCACAGAAGTTTGGAACAGTGAGCCACCTAAACGGCGGCGGAACCTACGCAAAAACACCTCATTAGCCGCGGATCCGTGGTGGGAAGCAGGGATTAGGGTTTCAAAAAATTTCTGTTGCTTTCTGTACTCCTCTGGATTCTTCAACAAGTCTCTGAATCTTGATTTCCTCAGTACAATGATTCCAGATTCCCTCACAAAAATTCATAACTAATTGTTAAGCGCTTGATGCGATTTTGACCTAAAAAATCTGATGAAATAATAAATTTTCAACTCAAAGAACAAAAATGAACAAAATAGCACACATCCCCGGCAACGGCGCCATTTTATTGATCTTGTCTTGACGTGTTAAGTAAAATGATTCACAACCAAAGAAATTTATACTGTAATCAATTAACGGTGTCGCTTGTAGCGATCGTTAGTGAGCACGGATCGTCAACTGAGATGCGAGTACTTGTTTGATCTTGCTTTAGATGAGTCGAAATGAAAATATAAAAGAAAACTCGAGAAAGTTGATTCAAGATTTATGAGATTTGATTTTAAGAAACATAAAGAAAATAGATCAAGAATCAAGAAAATGCCCAAATCAATTCGATTTATCAAGATTATGAAGAGCAGCTTGTAGGAATAGATTGAATTAGTAGCAATGATGAATCTAACAATGACTTATCTTATATATTGAGAATTGTAGCTAGGGCGATAGTGATGAATGAAGATTAGGGATCTATTGAAGAAACTAGGGTTTCTCCTTCTCTATCCCTTGTCTTTTCATTGATCATCATTCGGATCTAGCCTTTAGCAAAGAGAATCATCAATCATTTGATCCCTAATATGCAAAGAAATTAGTAAGAATATGATCTCGATCCACATTAGGTCATTGATGATTCTTCTTCCTAAAGTTCACAAATCTCATAAGACTTAAAATTAGTATTAGGATTTTATCATCATTAGATCTACCGATTCTCTCGAATCCTTTACAAGCGGAGATTTACTCAAGCATCATGAAAATAAAAGATTCAAGATCTAGAAATTTCATAGTGCAAGAATGCAAAGAAAGCAATAATTACAAGTATCACCTTTATTAAATCGAAGAATAATTACACATTCCATCAATTCGAGGTTACAAGAGTTGCTCTTGATCGCTCACTTGAAGAGATAACTAGATCCGTCGAAGTTCGCTTCGCTCGATCTCCGTGAGACTTGGATCGTCGTAGATCTCGCGCTCTTGATTAAAATTGGCTTCGCGAATAAAGGATCGTTGATTACTCGCTTGATTTGCTTCTCAATGGATCTTGATTTTTGCTTTGGATTGGATCTCAAGTTGTGTCACTCAACTTGAATTTGAATTGCGGCTCAATGTGTAGTTATGAACAACTTTTCAACAACCTTTGAATTTTAGATCTAGATCCCCTTTTGTAGATCCCAAATTAATCTTCCTTCATAAGCTTGGTAGTTATGCAGAGCCTTCCAGAAGATGCCACGTGGAAATGGAGCATCTTGAGGAAGCTAGGCCGTTACAAGGAAGATTCTGGAGAAGTCTCGAGCGCCAATGACCCAACTCGGTCGCGGAACCATGACGGATCGGCATGGATCGGCCGCGGATCCGCAGCCTATTGAGGAAATCTTTGCATGAAGTTTTGTGGTTTGTTTGGTGTTGTCTTTGGGGTGTTCTTTTGATGTCTGGAATCTTATAATTATTTCTTGGTTGCTGCCAGATTTCAAGTCTTTGACTTACTGCGCTTTATCGGCACTTTTGCGATTCCAGTTCATTGTCCTGAAGAATCTCCTGCACACAATCTCAATGAAGAATGTTGAGATACAAAATATTATACGTGAAATATTTACACACAATTTCCTTCATAATGCCGGTTATAATGTATAACATATGTTATTTGATATTTTGCAGACGAATTGCTAATATGTGCTATATTTATACCAACACCTTTAAATGAATAGAAAGAGTAAGGAAATTGTCGTGTTGAAAGTGCAATATTTTCGACTGAACAGGCTTTATCAACATGTATAAGAGAGGCAGTATAATAATACAAGTGTACATGTTAAGATAAAGAGCAACCAGATAGCATACTATCATGTCGAGCAAGAAAGTCCTTTATATATATGTCCAAGCATCCACTATATCGTACAATAATGTCCTCTAGGGCATACATATTCCTAACAATCTCCCACTTGCACTAAGGCCAATTTTTGTAGTATCTCTGTTGGGTTACGCCAGCGCCCCGGCCATCAATCTGTGGCCAGATGCAGAACAAAAACTTTAAAAATAAACTGGCACTAACGGAACCCTATTCCCCGGATCGACCATTAACCCTAAACTAGTTATATGAAACATAGTTTAGAAAGGTTATACCGAATGATCCGTGTCCTTTGGTCTTCAACCTCTGTCCTAAGCTGCTCGTGGCTTCCTCGATCATGTTTGATCTCCGGACTCCCCCATCGAAGAAGATCCACCTCGAGAGTTTGTAATACGGGCTCCGATCTTAAAACCAAAGCAACTCGAGTATCTAGTTTGCTAACCTAGATAGACAAGATAAAGTAGAGAGTGTGTGTGATTACTTTGTCTCAATACACCCTAGGTTTCTCAACACATCAGACATATAGAGTGGAGGTTGAAGAAGATGCCAAGAGAGGAAAGTGTGAAGCAAAAGAAAAAGCAAGTGAAGAAAATGGTGGCTGCCTCTTTATTTTGTGTTGTGTGTGTGAGTTATTTGTTGTGAGTGTTTTATATGAAGCAATCTAGCAACTAAAGAAAACCAACTCAAGAATAAATATCGCCTAGCTCACAACATATATCTCACACTACAAACCAAGAATTCATCAAGCCACCATGAGTCACAACATGACCCACCACCATGAGTCACACCCATGTGGCATGCATGAAACAACGCCTCACACTTCCACTCAAATAACCATTTAAACCCTAAATGTTTATAACAATAAAGAAATGGCATCAACTAAAGTAATCCTGTAAAGAATTACAAGAATACCCCTCATCCGTATATACTCACCCACATCCGTATTCCGAAAGAATACGAATACAATGAGAAAAAAATAATCCAACAATATAATACTAGGATCCGGCTTAAACCAAAGCCTACTAGTATTATCCGTTCGATTCATGATCCGTGCACAAGTGCACGATTATGATCGAACCCTGCCATAAAACCATACGGCCTCTACAACGTTTCGCCCGAAGCAGGAAAACTATCTGTCTGGGACTCTAAAGACTCATCAACACGCTGGCAGTGGGTTTAACCGCAAGCACGTCAGTGGCACTAGCTGTACATAACGGCTACCCAGGTATTGAGCGAAAGAGAGGACGACGAGCAAACTCATCCTGAAACCCCTACTGAGCCTGATAGTGACAATATCCGTACAGTCCGATCCGTTCGTCTATAAGTATCGCATATCGAGTCTACAGGGTGGATAAAGTCAGACCCCTAATAACGCGACATTTAGTGTCGGTATGAAACATATCACCACCTGAGAAACTACCAATCCTAGATCAGTAAATCTCGACTACCTTGGGGGGGGGGGATTTCTGGTGATGGCCACCCGTGCACTCCACGACATCAACCCCCAATACCGGGAGATACGAATCCCCTGACGATCCGCTCACTGCCTCCATGTGGCTCGGGACAGTACCCAACTAAAACCTATTTGCACGACTCCTTTGAGCCGTGGTAGGGCAGAAATCAAAGCACAGTGGAAACTCACACGAGACAGATGACGATCTCAGGTCGATAGACTAACCTGTATACATGTCACCTGGGAACTGCTATCTGACAATAGGTATAATACCAACTAGCATGTTCCCGGCGAGTCTGTCCGGTATACTCATAACCCAATGATCACCTGTATAAATCTTAGTGAACAAGCTAACACCAATGGCTTGTGTGTCAGTGATGTATGCCCTAGAGGCCATTATTGTATCATACTGGTTTGTATAGTACTTAATGGAAGCTTGGGATTGTCACGACCAGAAATGGCACGCGACTGGCACTTGAATCAGATGAAGTCTATAGGACCCCAACTAATTCGAGTAAGCCAAATTCCCATAAATCTAAACCATTTGAAAGAAGGAAGTGAAGGAAAACTTGTTTTAAAGTTTGCATATAATCACTTTGAAAAGTCGTAGTAAACCTTTTTAAAACATCAAATCTTTTCTGAAAATTTCGGCAGAGTCTCCTTTGTAAATACTAACCCCAAACGGGTACAACATGAATAATATATATAAATGAATAAAGGCATCCCCAAGAGGGAGCTAGCTCTTCGCCAATTGGCGGACACAACCACGCAATTCAGTATAATATACAATGCCGAAGGGCGAGGATCAAAACTCAAAAGGAAACTCAAATCATCAAGAAAATTCATAATAATACAGCACGCGACTCTAAGGTCGAAAGAATATACACTGGTCTTCTAAGGTTATCAAATATTACAGTCTGGTTGATGGAGTTACTAAATACAACTGAATATAAATAAAATACAATGATGGTCACGATGCGAGTGAACCCACCCATCAAAACAATCACCAGGAATGAAGCAGTGTGCCAGCAAAGCCATCAAGGAAACATGTACGGCAAAACCTTCAAGAAACTGCGGCACAACGGGGGTGAGTTGCCAACTCGTGAGTAGAAAACATCACCGAGCAGAAAATCGTATGTATGACACAATCCTAGGTCAATACGATCAAATATATATAAACCTCAAAATGATAAAGTATGAAGCATGATAAGGTGTCAAGGGTAAACATCTATACATAAGTGTAATACCAAGTGCTCGTGTCAGTGCCTCAGGTAACAACTTATCATAATTATGAGATATGAATGCAATATAATGAAAACAGAATACATCATGCATGTGAAAACAGTTTTCTTAATTTAGTGAGATATCTGTATAAATAAATCGAGGTATTATCAATGAAATCAACAGGGAATCAGTGTCTAGCATCGACACAAAATACATATAAATCCCAATATCTCAATATCGCAGGCTCCGGCAATCCGGACTGGCATGTATCCTCGAACCTCAATCTCTAGGGCTCCGGCTATCCGGACTGGCCCATATCATTAAATCGCAAATCTAGGGCTCCGGCTATCCGGACTGGCCCATACTCCGATCGGTATCCTCCGGATATCTGTCGAGTCATAATACAATCACCGGTTGGTAGTGCTCCTCTACCAAGCTCAACGCCATCATCTGTGACCATCTTGCCTCGGGGTACGGCACCGGGTCCACCATACACCTACAGACGGTTCCTCCTCCTCCTCGAATCGGGTGTATGATATTGCTCAAGAGCCGAGAAAACTCATGGTGGACATATCTCATATCATATCATGAGAAAACCGCATTTTCTATCTTTTAAAAAGATGATAAGTTTATAAAATCTTTGTGGTTTCTCTAAATCCAGAAATCTCATGGAAATCCGAAATCATAAATCACGATGTAAATAAATAATGAATACTGGGCTCTGGAAATCCGGACTGGCCCATACTATCGCATGGCAAATGAATATATGAATATACATGCATTAGATAACACCGTAAATATATGCAATGTCTAAGCTATCATGTAAAAGCAAACCCATTAGTATCATGTCGAAACTATCAACTAACATATTATACTACGAATTAGTATTTTCTAATGTGTACGTGACATGAACATTACCGATGATGATGTGTGTGAGCCGACAAGCAGGTGTACGTGGAGCATACGCATCATCGGTAAAGGTGCTGGTGTCCTGACAGCATGGGTTTCATAACAATTATGAAAACACAAATAAGCATGCAATGCGATGCAAATAATAAGAATATGCGGAAAATGAATGGTAAACGCAGCAATAAAGAATATACATTTATATAATTGAGTCATACTGTTTTGGCATTTGAAATAACCCGAATCGTGGTGTTTCGGAAATAGGGCTACGATGTTTTTAAGAAAATATACGTCCTTTGCAATATCCGTAGTATAACTTGGCCTTTCTTTAAAAATACTCACGATTCGTTAAATTTGGAAATAGGTATGACTCGAGCCCAGTCTAACATCTACTAAGTAAACTACAAGACTAAACCAACAGACTAGTCGAAAGGGTAAGTAAACCACCTAGGTCTGAGTCGATATATATATATATATATATATATATATAATAGTCGGTGATCTCGCCTCAATAGTATCATATACGATACAATATATAGTATGACATCATCGAGTCAAGAGTGCGGATCTATCATCATAAATATAGCTCGTACGGTAAATCCATCGTACGACTTCCCAAATCTAGGTACTTGTCAAATATCACATTTATCTCATTATTCATCTGGTATCCTTATCATCATATCCTAAATTAGGGGTATTGATCTAAAATCCAGTACAATCTGATACCATCAACATATATATATATATATATATATATATATATATGCGTGTGTATGAAAACACATCGCCTAAAGATCTGCTATAATATCATGTTGTATGTCATAATACGAACCAAATTACATCACCGATCTCGTGGCATCATGCCCAATCTCATCGACTCATCTCCAAGCACCATGTACTATCCTCATTATCCATGTATATGTATACATACATACATATATATATATATATACATACTCACAAACATACATGTATATATATATATATATCCCCATATACGCACAAGAAAGTAAAATGTATGCGAGTGTGCGCGCGCATGTATGCAAATCTTTACTCTAGGGTTTCGCGACTAAGAAGCTAACTAAGTTACTTCTAATTACACTAAAACTAACCCAAGAACACCTAAAATCTATCTTGAAAATCATCTAGTCGCACAATAAACATATTTATATAAATAGGTATACGTATTCGTATACTACACTATGAAACTTCGGGGGTGCTATACGCCATCCACCCGACATCCCCCGTAGATATATATCTAATCACCTTTATCTTGCTTGCCGAAGTCGATGACGCCATCCTCTTCTTCATTGTCCGAAGTCTACGTGAGGGGGGGTACCTACATATATATCACATGACATCGTAAATAGAAATTGCGCACGAAAACCAAATCGGCACGCGTATCACACATAGGTTAAAACCTATGATCTATGCATGCACGAATAACCAAGAAACTCTCGACGATCGACGTATAAATGTGAATCGACCGAGATAAAACACAAATACCAAATTCCAATTCATTAAAAGCCGCAAAACAAAATCAGAAACTTGTAAAACACTTCCAGATTTTACCCCAGGTGAAATTGGCCAATTTTGCATATGTGGAGGGTCTATTTAACAGATACTGGAGCCATGAACCAAACACCAAACCCAGATCCCATGTCCTGGATGCAATTTGCCGCCAGAATGATTATATTTGCGGCTAAGGTAGAGGGTTAGGGGCTCGGGTCTTAAGGGTAGTTTTCTGGTCACCTGCACACATCACTATACTTGCTAAACAATTTTCAGGTCACCCAGGTTATAGCAGATGTCAATATACCATTACAATTCTCACAATTTTCCGAAATCGGGGTTTCTAGTTTATGTTTCGGGGTTTAGTCTATAGTTTCAGTCCATGAAACTCACACTACAGGGATTATAAGGTCTCTACTAATCTAAATTACACTTTTGAATTCAATAATTCCTTAAAACCCTAACTTGAAATTTTCAAAGTTCACTAAATCAAACTTAAACACTTCTAAACATGCATGGACACTAAAGAGAATGGATTAATACACTAATGGTGATGAAATTACTTGATTTGGCAACTCAAGAATTTTCTTGAGTTGCTCCAAGTGCTCAAAATCCGATTTTTCTTGGTCCGAAGTGCTTGTAGGGAGCTTGTGCATGTTTTTAATGAAGTGGGGATGAAGTATTGATGTATTTTTCATGGAGTTGTGAGGAGGTAGAGGAGAGAGGAGGTGGAGGGCAGCCATGAAGAAGGAGGAGAGGAAAAATGAAGTGGGAAAAATGAAGGGGAACCAAAGACCAAGTCAACACAACCCCTCACCCTTTCTTCTCTCTCATGCCCATCCCTCATTTCTTTATTCCATTTCCTTTTTCTTTTCTTTTCTTCTCTTTATCTTTTCTCTTCTCAAATAAAAACAAAGCCATGCAAGAAAAATGAAGAAAAGACCATGGTAGGAAAATGTAAAAAGTGAAAAATGACTTGGTGCATGTCACATGCACAAAACATGCTTAATGCACGATTAGTGATATTTAATCGCGATTAGCATTAATATAGGATATAATTAATCGTAAAGAATTTATAATTTGCTTAAATCATATAAAACACCTTCATTTTCGTAACTCCTATAATTTTCCAAATTTTTCCTAATTTATCGGTATTTAATTATACCGCACTATTAAAATATTCATAATATCTATTATTTTAATTATAAATTCCTAAAAATAATATTTTATTTTTCTGAAATGTTACAGTCTTCCCCCCTTAAAGAAATTCGGTCCCCGAATTTAAATTTAAACCCCTCAAAACTAAAACATTTCAGTAAAAAGATCAAGTCGTCGGGGCTCCGAAATCATAAATACATAAAACATATCGTAGCTCAATGAATGCGCATGAAAAAAAATGAGTATATAAACCAAAATCAAACTCCGTCAAGCATCCCGCAATCATCGGAGTTATAGCGAAGACACCAATGTCAAAGCCCAATACGAAAACCAACATGATATACATCAACTATACATGTAACATCGTTAAAATATCTGGAAGAAATGCATGCCAAACTCTTTTTCAATCAATGTGTAATGCACGTATCACGGCACCGTGGCGGACGTCTATTGTAAGAAATAACTATATATATATATATATATCATTTGTTTAACATACACGTCTCGCCATTTTTGAAAATAATTCTAGAAGTGTCACGACCCAAATGTGGCATGAGACCGGCACATAAATCACGTGACATCTAAAGACGTCGACGCGGTTCAAGTAAGCCGAAACCCGGAATCTAAACCCTTTTGAAAATATTGGAGGTGAGTTTAAAATAGTCATCAGATGGAATCCGTTTAATTAACATTTAAATTTAACTAAGTATATTTGAAAAGCATCTATGACGTTTTGAAATTTGACAGCACCTCCTTTGAAAATTTTACATAAAAACCCGATACAACTACAACAGTAAAATAGCATCCCAATGGAAGCTAGCTTCCACGTCCAAACGACGGGGCAGCCCAACAATCTATATCAGAAGTCGACTCCAAAGAGTGCGACCTCACACTTTCTAAGTCTCGCTTCTATGTCCACAATATACCATTTCTAAGTTGATGGAGTTTCCACTAGATACAAGAATATATGAATAATTAAGAGTTAGTACGATACAATAATAACCCACTTACCAATCAATCACCAAAAAGAATGTGTGCCTAAGCCGCTGATATCCAAGCGGTGAAACCTGCAAGAAATTGTGGCACAACGGGTGAATAAAAGTACATCTAAAGGTAGAAATCGAAATGCACGACGATACCTAGGTCATAAGTATAGTACTAACAAAATCCGTACTAATATACTATATGATATGCATATATGTCATAATGCAACACTAACTGTCATGCGATCCCAAGTAGAATATATATATAGGTACTGTTCCACGGATCAGTCCTAGTCGAATCCAATAAATGAAATCTAATTGTGTACCTCATGATTACAATCATATCAATATATATGAATGTCCAGCATCGACATCGAAATCAGAAATCTCTCGTGTCCAGCATCGACACGTAAATGCAGATACCATCCACACCATCTCAATATATGATCACCACCCGATATCCCTGGCCCCGGTCGGTATCCCCGAGATATCCTCCGTGCCCAATCGAACCCCGGTCAGTATCCTCTAGATATCTACCATGCTCATCTCTATCTCCGGTATCGAGTATCCTCGCTAGGCTCCCCGCCTCAACTGCGGCTATCCTGCCCCTCGGTCTCGATCCGGGTCCACCATGTATTCGACTGTATAGCACCCCCACTCAGTCAGAATAATAACAAATCCGAAACCGTATAGCCCCCCCCACTCGGTTCGGAATAAAATACTCAGAAAACATAGAGCTCATGGTGAACTTCAATTCACCATCTCAAAAAATATCAAGTAAAGAAAGAGAATACTTGCATAGACTATCCTGATGATATATAATATATATACATGTATAACAGCGTCCCATACCACTGATATATATCATCAACATTAAAACGTTCAGAACTCATAAAATCAAATATAACATTCATAGTACCGGTATTCATAATGCTTAACAAATAATAAGGTAAAGTGCGTAAATAAATCATCCAAGCAAATAACCTATCAATTCTACTGTGTCATGGCAATACTAATGATGTGTAGTGTAACATACGCGTCTGTGCTCGTGCAGCATGGCAATCATTAGTATTTGTGCAAGTGTTCTAAAGGTGTAATAGTCTACTTATATCAACATCTATATACGTTACGGAGTATAACAGTTCGACAGTGACATGGCAGTACCAATGAGGTGTGGTGTAAAATATACGCATGTGCTCGTGCAACATAATACTCATTGATAATAGTGTAGTGTTCTATCAGAGTGTTCGTATCACGGAAAAGTATGGTGTTGATAAAGATAACGTGAACATGTAAAGTAAAGCTAAGCGTAACTGTTAACTATAACTATTTGCTATGAACTATACCTTTAAGTTTGAAAATGGAACGAAACGTTGGTTTTAAGATAAGGAAGCAACCTTAAGTTAAAATAGATATTCGTTTTTGAAAATTGGTATCGCATCCTTGTATTTTATCATAAAAAGAGAAACGAATCGTAGTTTTTAAATTCATACCAGTATTACATCCTAAAACGGAATATAATCTAACTCTACGAGTCTAAAGGAAACTTGGCCGTTATTCGGCATAATAATCTCATCATCATCAATACCGTATAACATCTCGTACAATACCTCGGATTATCACTATATCTCAATTCATCCCCAGTACGGCATGATCCTTCGTACCAATTTACCAACCAATCCTTAAACTATATGCAAATGAATATCCTGCTACATGCAATTGAATTCCAATATCCATGTCTTGAATAATTACTAAAACTACTATATATCATACTACTATTTATAAGGTTGCGGGGGTGCTATACGCCGTCCATCTGACTTCCCCCGTAGATGTAAATCTACTCACCAACATGATGAGCTTGCTAAAATCCACGCTGCTATGTCCTCTTACTCCGTCTCGGAAATCCTCGAAATCATACCTATAATCGTATTTAAAATCACATCGATGTAAATATCATATTGAAAACCCAAAACAACGAGTTAAGCACTCGTAGGTTAGAACCTACAGCTCACTTACCCCAAAGACGATCAAATGCCCCTAAACATAACGTAAGAACGTCAACGTTTCAGTTACAGTATAGAAATACGAAAAATGATATCGAAATGTCGGAAACATTAATAAAACCCAAACTAAACCTTCCCATATTTCTCTGTATGAATATTGCGACAAATCAAACAATACTATAATTCATAAAATACCCATACAAAGCCACAGAAGAAAAACAAACACCAAAGACCTAAGGGCGGCCGGCGAGCTCGGAAAATTGTTAACTGTCGCCGGGTCAAACAATGAATTAGGGGCTCGGGCTTTATGTGATGTCTTTTAGTGGTCTCCTGCTGCTTATGGTGTTACTAGTTGTTCTAGTGGTTATACCTATTGGTTCCAGATTCAATATCAGTCTGCTAAATATCATAATTATCCTATTTTATGATACTTCACATACTAAACATGCTATGTGAGGATATTGTGACTATCTAACACTTATACTACCTAAGTTAACCCTTCGCTGTCCATAACAGTAAAAACATAAACGTGTTACGAAACACCCATGTCGTATTTTAGAATTTTAACCCCATTTCAGATATTGGCTTCCAGATTTCACATAATGATAAAATAACTTAAACAAAAAATACCAAACATCATAATACATATACAGAGAGCTACCCAAAAAAAACCCAACACCTAACTCCCATAAAAATCCGGCAAGCTCGGATATTCCCTATATGTCGCCGACCAATCTCCGAGAAAATGGGTTCGTCTTTCTAGGGTTTATTCTAGGTCCAATCTATAAGATGAAGGTACTGTTTGGTTAAGCTAATTTTTATCTAAACTATAGCAGATTCAAGACAGAGCCTAAACTTGTAAAAATACGATATTACCGATATCTGATTTCTAAAATAAAACAGTACTTAACTTAAGTTTCAGGGTTGAAATTGTACCTACAGATGATCACTGAAAAGGTTTCCTCCAAGATGCACAAGTTCACAAATCCTTGCTAGATGGTAGTGGTGAAAATCTTTAGCACATAGCTCTTTTCTTCTCTTCTCTTTTCTTTTTTTTCTTTGTTCTTCTAGGATTTCTTTTCATTTCTTTTTAGCTAATTTCTTATTTCAAAATGATATATGAACTGAACAAGGATAAGGAGAATGAGTGATGTTTGTAAGAGGAGGTGTCACTTAGTAAGGATGTGGTAGTCTCATGCAAGTAGGAGGTGTAGCATGGAAGATGGTGGTGTTTTAATGCAAGGAGGAGGTGTGGCATGAAGTGTCATCTAGGATATGTTATGCCATGAGTGTAACTTAAGCTTAACCTTGACCTTTACCCATTTACACTTAAACCCTCACAAATTTCAAATTTCCACAATTAACTAAACTCTTCACAAAACCCCTCATGATACTTATTGTTATAAAAAGAAACCATTTTATTACTAAATTAATCCACTACATATTAAAAGGTCTTTTATTATAATAAAATTTAATTTAATATTTTTAATTAAATTAATTAATTAATTAATTAATTAATTATCTAAAATATTTCAAATTGTTACAATATCCCTCCTTTAAGAAAATTCGGTCCCCGAATTTAAATTAAATCCCCTTCTTAAAACATTTTTCTTAATCCAATCTGCTCAAAGTCAAAACAATTTTTCCGGGGTCCCAATTTAAAATCTATTATCCGCTCGATATAACAGAACTCCAAAGTCCCGTACGAGCTAAAACGCATCATAACACAACTGTATACGTGAAACATCAAATATATAAAACCCACATAACTGTAATTCTAGCGGGTGCTATGAGAATTACTCCAGTTATGATGCAATTTGCCAAATACGAAAACCGCTGTGTATCCTAAGTACACGATCAATGCCATAATCGTAGTACAATATCGGTGCACACGACCATGCAAAAATGTATAAATCAGATCTATAACATATCCTATCAAGTGCAAAGCACGAAAACAAAATCAACCCTAATGGGTTTGCTTGCAAAACTCAACCACACGTCACGGTGTGCACGAAAACAAAACTGTGTTAAGTGTAACACGTGTGCACGAAACGATATCCACTGCATCCACTGTGCATAGAACAAAGTGTACAAAATAGTATCAAGTGCATCGGGGTGTACAAAATCAAAATCAAGTGCATCAGAGTGCACAAAAATCAAAACGTGCAACTGGTGTACACGAAAACATACCAAGTATACCTTGGGTGTATATATATATATATATATATATATATATATATATAATCTCTTAACCATGTGCACCTGAGGTGCATGGAAATTATCAGTTTAGTGCATCTGGTGTACACAACACTACAGTCGAGCGCAACCACCTCACACAAAATCTCATACAAGTGCACCTGGTGTGCATAAAACATAAATCAAAGTGAAATCACTATGCACAGAAATCTCATCAAAGTGCGCCTGGTGTGCACAAAACATAATATAACCCTCAAATCCTCAAAAATATATATATCAAATTAACGGACGTTGAGTTGTCCCTTCTTAAATGTTGAAAATGAATTATTTTGGATCATAAAAACGCAATTCGAACTCAAAGGACATCGAAGCCTATCCTCTTCAATGTCAGAAGGTGTTTATACCACCGGAATTGGCATAGCAAGGATTACTACTTGCCGTATGCCACGTTCTAACGTTCTCTGTCTCTGAATTCTGATTCTTCTTGCGGATCTCTAATGTCAGGGACTCTTCATAAAATCGTTCGGTGAGGAGCAATGACACAATCAGTCCTACTGCTGATACCCCTCATCACATCTTCTTGGCCAGTAGTCCAGTGTCTCGTAACGCAACATGCTAATGACTGAAATCTCTGTTGGATATAGTGCCCTCAAAGTCAATTATTGGATCGCAGGCACGTAATTGCAATGATTGAGGGAGGACCTATGCCGGAAGGACAGTCTTACTCAAGATGATAGTATACTATCTGGTTTATCGGTATCATCGTGTACATGCTTCAGGTGACCTTACAGATCATTATTGCACGTTGATAGAGCCTTTAGGATTCTTGCTTGACTACCAGCAGTATGGTGGCGATCATATACGGGAGCTGGGGTCTATAAGCGCATCCTTAAAAGGTCCCTAGTCGAGGGAGTTTCAAGACAGGGCATCGATACTCCAGAGTAGACTAGTGTATACAGTCGAGACCCCGACGAGGGGCGGTGGCCGGTCTCATAAGCCATCGGTGTCAGTTGGATCTCCTCAGATGTATACAGGTGCTCATTGGGTTATGAGTACACCGGACATGACTCGCCGGGAATATGCTAGTTGGTATTATACTTGACGTCAGATAGCAGTTCCCTGGTGACATGTGTACAGGTTAGTTCATCAACTTGAGATTGTCATTTGTCTCATGTGAGTTCCCATTGTTCTTTGATTACTACCCTACCATGCCTCAAAGGAGACGTGAAAACAGGTTTTAGTTGGGTACAGTTCCGAGCCACATGGAGGCAGTGAGCGGATCGGCAGGGTTTTCGTCTCTCCCGGTATTGGGGGTAAGATCGCGCTGTGTCTAGGAGAGCCATTACACGAAGTCCTTAGCCAAGGCAGGAGATTTACTGGTAGGTATTCCAGTAGTATCTCAGGGTGTTCTGGGCTACACTCCGACACGACTTGTACCGCTTTTGGGGGTCTGACTTTTACCAACCCCCTAGGCCCGACATGTGATACTCATAGACGAACGAACCGGACTGTACGGATATTGTCACTGACAGGCTCAGTAGGGTGTCAGGTTGAGTTCGCTCATCGACCACCCTTTTGGTCAATACCTGGTGTCCTGTTACGTGCAACTAGTACCACTGGCATGCTAGTGGTTAAATCCACAGCCAGTGTATTGACGAGTCTTTAGAGTCCTCCACAGACAGTTTCTCAAGTTTCGGGCGAAACGTTGTACAAGCCGCATGGTATTATGGCAGGGTTTGATCATATACGTGCACTTGTACACGGATCATGATCGGACGGATATTACTAGCGGGCTTTGGTTTAAGCCAGATCCTAGTATTATACTGTGTAGATTTTGTCTCATTGCATTTGTATTCGGTCGGAATACAAATGCGGGTATGTATATACAGTCGCGGGGTTATCATGTAATTTATTACGGGATTGCTTTTTGAAGTTTCCAGTTTGCATTCCATTTCGGCCATTTTTCTTTCTTTCCTTGGCTGAAATTCTTACATGTGAGGGGTTTATTTCCAAATGTGGGATTTTATAAAGGAGGGGCTTTTCTGTGGTGGCTGGTTCTCCAGCAGCATGTGGATGTTTCATGAGGGTTCTAGATGTACTTGGTTCAATGTTTGCATTAATAGTTATTGGATTGACTTGGATATTGGAAGTGAGGTTTTCTTGTGCTTATGGTCACCTTACATGCTCCTACACTCACCTCTTTTTGAGAATTTCCAGTGAGGTTTTTAGTGGCCGACCTCACTTGAGGAAAGGGGCTGAATTTTTCTTGTGAGAGAGGGAGATTGATTTCATTTGCACAAAAATCCTTAGCTCAATTCCGAAGCTCATTTGGTCTTCCTTACATTGTGGCAACTTCGATTAACCCTCGAGACAAAGCGTTCTACACTTAGTCTACATCAACCTTGGACACGTCGGCTAGCAAACTTCGTGTCCGAGTTGCCTCGGTACTGAGATGGGAGCCCGTATAAAGATTCGATGATGTGGCGCAGTTTTCGGCGAGGAGGAGATCGTAGATCGAGGGAGATCGGAGAGCGAGCTTCGTCGGTGCTTCCGCAACAAGATAGAGACGATGGTTAAAGACCGAAGGATACGGATCGATTGGTATAGCCTTTCATAACCCTTCTCTAGTTAGCAAGTTATAGGTTAATGGTTCGATCCGGGAGAAAGTATACGTTAGCGCCGATTTCAAGTTTATAAAAAAGTTTTTGTTTCCGCATTTTGGCCTCGGATCGACGGCCGGGGCGCTACCGTAGACTTACATGATATCAGAGCCACGCCATTAACCTTTACTAGCTTGTTCTAACATGTTTAAAATATCGATCGATCAAACTTTCCGAAACCGTATTTTCATTTTCTGAGTTTCTGTCGAAATTTTTTTGTGGTCGAAAAATTATTTTGGGTATGTCAGAAAATCAGGCAGGCTTTTTTAAGACATTTGTAGAAATTTGGTATCGTGAATCTACAGTAACGCCGCGGAACCATGGCAATAACCACGTTATGGCCGCGGTTCCGCCGCTGTTATGTGGCTTCAGTGCACCATTTTTCTTGTGCTGGTCTTTTGTGTGAAAATGTGGTTTCTGGAATTTTTAATTTTGGCCCAGATTATTTTGAGTGCTGGAATTGTACTTAGTGCCCACTTCGGGAAATTTTGTCGATCAAAATTTTAAATAAGTTAGTTCGCAGTACTTACATTACTATCTGTGACCGTGAATGTCATTCGAGCGGTAAATCTTGTCTAATTGCTATAGCCCTTTTTAGACGGATTTGCGAACGTGACATTCACGTTGATGTTCTGTGTTGTGCTGTGATGTTGCGGATTTCTCGTGGTGGATAGCCTGGATGCAATGGTAGTACAGTTTGGTTATATTTGTACATTTGATATTGCGGGGCGAGCGTCCGACATGTGGACTGCCATCACTGCCTGTTTGTATATTATTCTTTTGGGGCACGACCGGGCTGAGGTCGATGTACCCGCTGTATATATTTTACTTTCTATACTAGGATTACCCCACGGTGAGGTGCACGGATAGCCGGGTTCTAGAGGGCAACGAGCCCGCATCTTATGGCTTTGAGACGGAGGGGGATTTACTCTAGAATTGGCGGGCTATTCACTACACTTGTAGGGGGTATAGGTTGACCCAAGGAGGGGTGCTCAAGTTACCGGATTCCATGAAGTGCTGGGTGGTCCATTCACTTTGTTGAACGGGGCTGCCTCGCTTTAGGTTTTGGTGGGTAACTTGCCGCACCCGTAGGGGTCTAGGGTTTCATTGCACAGGCTATCCACACGACCAGAGGAACGTCGGGTTTCACTTGTGGCTCAAAGGAAACCCAGGGATCCCAGATTATCTGTATTGTTCTGTGATGCTTATTACGTTTCTGTGATGTTGC
The DNA here is from genome assembly GCA_030015575.1 of Agapanthus africanus. Taxonomy (NCBI): domain Eukaryota; kingdom Viridiplantae; phylum Streptophyta; class Magnoliopsida; order Asparagales; family Amaryllidaceae; genus Agapanthus; species Agapanthus africanus. Next base: position 238,619,509 of record CM057344.1, on the reverse strand, counting down.
ATTTATCACGCCTGGAGCGATTATTATATATTGCTATATATATACTAGTAGATGTTGTATATGTTTTACACCCGCGCTAGTCCAGTCCCCGCTCTGTCGTTAGTTAAGTAACCTAACGGGTGATGACGGGACCCAGTGGCGAATGCGGATGGCATATACGTACATCATATTTTCGTTCTTTATTGGTGTGATCAATTGATAGGACTGCATTGATTCGGATCAATGCAAGCTAAACAAACCTGTTTGATGTTGTTGGAACAATTTTTCAAAAAGCTGTTATTATAAGGACGTTCTCTTTTGTTTTGCACAGTAGTATTCGGTTATGAATATCCAGCACCTCAGTCGACGAGGCAAGGGCCAAGATCCCTTCACCGGGAGTGAACCCATGGACAGAAGTTTGCGTCAGGGTAATAACTTCACTATAGCCGATTACTTTTTGCATTGCATCACGGTATTCAGTTGGAATATCCTGCACCTCATTCTACAGGGAAAGAACCGAGATCCCTTCACCGGGAGTGACCTCTTTAGCAAAAGTTTTCGCCACTATATTTATAAAAAGCTATACGGTTCCTTCAACGATATCAAGTTTAATTACGTTAAAGGTTTTTCGCCAAAAACCATTCGTAGCCCTTCGTCATTTCAGACGGGTAGCACTTAGTATTCATGCTATGTTTGTTGGCCTTAGTCAAGGCATAATGTATGGTAGCTATTTGTTACTTTTCTGTTGCATAGATAGATGCGTTGGTTTGGGACAGTCGTACAGCCTTGTTGGCCCTGGTCAAGGGCTTGTACGGGTGGGTTTAAATTAACCTGGACAATGACGGGTAGAACTTGACATGTGACTTATGATTTGTTGGCCTTAGTCAAGGTCATAAGAGCATGGGGTAAAAATCACATCAGGAGTTTCCAAAGAAACTGAAACTTGCCAGATATGCGCATACCTTCTGGAGTGTGATAACGTGAGTGGATTCCATCACATTATCATGCGATGATAGTTGGATCCCGATTCCCACTGATGAGTTGGTTTACTCCTCGGGTGATCCCGACTAATTCTTCTTTCAGGTTTGAAGGAGAATTTAAGGTTACAGTGAGAGGTTTCCTGATTAGATAAATTGGTAACCATTCTGATCTAGGTTAGAGTGCACGCAGGGTGTTTCTTTTCTATCTCTCTTTGGTAGCGACCATGGCCCGACCCTAGACTATGACTCAGTGACCAAGATTAACCAAACCTTCTTAAAACACTGGCTTTTGGATTGTCTGAGTTGCATACATCATTGCCACTCCTTCTTTTACCCTTTGCATTTCTCCAGAACACCCCGTATTATTACGAATATCCACTTCCATTGGATAAATCCATCGTATGGTTATATACGAACTCGAAGGAACTTGTTCCAGATTCGAGGATGGATTCTGGTTCTGGAGAGATTGAATAGGACTATTCAGTTGTCTTTTCCTTTTACCTTATCTCAGGCTGCGAGTGCTACTTGGATTAGGATTGTACACCTATTACGCTTATTGGATAGTCTTCTTCCAAACCATAGGCAGGTGCCGAAAGGTAGGGAATGAAGAAAACCAATTAGCCTAAGAGAGGTGTGCAGAAGGTAATAAGTAAAGAAAAATAAAGGGATTAGTAAGAGGGCAAAGTAAATTGCGACTGCTATTCGCGACCAAACCAAGTATTTCAACACCACTCCTACTTCACCTTTGTATTTCTCCAGAACACCCCGTATCACTATGAAGATCCACAGTTATTTAGATAATCCATCGTATGGTTATATACGATCTCGAAGGAACTTGTTCCAGTTTGGTGATGGATTCTGGTTCAGGAGAAATAGGAATAAGGTTTATTCAGTTGTCTTTTATTTTTACCTTCTCTCGCATTGCGAGTGCTCCTAGGATTAGGAGAGTACACCCATTATGCTTAGTGGATAGTCTCCTTCCAAACCATAGGCTGGTGCCGAATGGTAGGGAAGGAAGAAAACCATTTGGCCTAAAGGTGGTGTACAGAAGGTAATGACTAAAGACATATAAAGGGATTTGGAGAGATGGCAAAGAAATATACGGTTACAGTTGTGAATCTGATAATGGAAGAAGCATTACTAGGAATACCAGAATAACCCATCGAAACATTTTCATGTTTCAGTTTCACTGTGTATTGTTAATAGGAAACTGATTTCCCAATTAGACCCTTACTCCAGGGTATGTATTTACCAGGTTTGATTTTCACATCTGTATGGTTTTTCAGATGATGAGTGGAAGTTATTGGGAATTAGGTGATCATCCTAATTATATCGGGATTCGTTGTAATTGGTGATATTTGAGGAAATCGCCTGGGTTGTTTACCGGACGACAAATATTTGGTTTTGAATATCCGTTGTTATGCACCAATTTCAAATTGATATATCTGTACGTTTATTTTTATAAAGTGAGATATAACAATTTGAAATTATGTCCATGACATTTACCTATATCAGTGGATGGTTAGGTAAGGAGCATTCAACAGCGGTGTAATCCTTCACAACCATAGTACAGTTTTCAACCTACGATGCACAACGTTTGAGTTAATCAACTCAGCGGACTTATACAAAATATTGTTTATTGTCCAGTGTCTATAAGGACAGAGGGGTTGGTTCTCGTAGTATATTCTGTTTACTTGTGACTTCTTTAAGTTTTAGACAAGTGTTTCGTAGAAATACAAGGTCTATGTTTTGAGAAGTTATAGGTATAAGAATAAAGTAGAGAACCAGGTGTCGCAAGTATCGGGATTCTTCAAGGTAATCAAAGATGTAGATATTTGTGTATGGTATTCAGTTGATAGTAATAGTTTTGAGAAACTTGTTTCTCTTTCAGGTTACTCATAATTGGATGCACTCCTAAGTTGAGTAACGTTGATCGGCCTCTCTCCATTTAGTTTACATGCACTGAAGACAGCTGTATGATTTGAATCTGGTTCCAATTAAATCAGTGCCTCTGTTTCTATATTGGATATAGAATAGTTCATACCTTAACAATGTTAAGGTACGGGGAGTTGTCCGGCTTATGCTTAAAACCAGACTCTGAATAACTCAAGGCGCGTTTCTGTAATGGCTGTTTGTAGGTTAGCCCGGGCTATGACGAAGGTTGACTTTCTACCATCTGGGAAATCAATAGTGATATTGTTCTAGACTTGCCACGGTTTTGAAAAAAATGGATTTTTTTTTCAGAAAACAGTAATAGGAGTATGGTAGAACTGGAAGTGATTCCAGAACCGCAAACGATTACTGAAGATTTAATAGGACCTAAAAATTCAATCTGTATTAACATTCCATTGGCCACTACGCAAATATGGTGGGTAACCTCAAGCGCCCGAGAGGTACTCTGGTAGCCTCAAGGACGGTGACATGGAGGTTCTTGTTTACCCGGACTTGCCATTGCTGCTGTTTCAGACTATGAGACCCGGCAGGAGGATGAATATAGCGTCGCTCTGAACTGGTTTTAGAAGTGCACGTGTATATGATTCTTCCAGAGGGTTGTCGTAGTCAGTGGGAGCAGTGGAAGCATAATGGACAAGTAGCTTATGTCTATTTATAGACTAAAGCGGATATAGCGGAGATAGATCATTTATTTTTGATGTGACAGTCATGGGTTTTGACTTCATCAAAATAGGGGATGAATCTATTAAGAAGGTAGTAGGGTGTGATGTCCTCGTATTTGGATGATATACACAGAGTAGGAAGTGAAATTCCTATACTACGATCGGTTATACTTTGGTTGTCACACAGTGGTTTCTCCACATAGGATATAAATATGATATCAGACATTCTGGTTACTAGATCTATGGTTTTAGATCTAGATTTGGGTAGTTTCCCAATCTGGGTACTTAGACAAGCATTCTACAGGTATTTTAAAATGGACGACTCCTGGCACGGTAGTATACCTGCAGGTGATGGAGTCACCCTCTCTAAAGGTGTCTTACAGACTAAAGGGGAGAGGGATGTACATGATTGAAATATCACTTGCTTAGGCAATTGAGTCAATCACGAGATGTCAAGTACCACACCAGATGTTGTTTTTACACTAAATGCAATAAGTTGATATTGATCCAATCCTGAAGAAACATTCGGAAGCAGTTTTAGAACATAAGTAGATGTTCTAGGGATATGATAACGACACCCTTTTTCGGGAGACGATTATCATTCCAGGCTTCCAAGGTGACCTGGATGACAGAGTGACTGTCAGAGTTATAGTTTTCCCTCTGACGAGGGGCACTTGTTTGGACAGGAGGTCCAAGCGGATACTGAGGGAGGCATGGCGCAAGATACTGATTAAGTTCAGTTGACGATACAGTCTAAGAATTTTGGATTTGGAGTTCATTTATGAACTAGGTCCTATCAGATATCCAGACATATTCTAAGACAGGTATCGCTCATTTCGGGAGATGGCTTTCTCCGCGAACTTGAGATAAAGAGAGACATAGAAAGAACATCAGAGCGGATCCACTCACTGAGGCTATTTGTCGAAAACAATAGTTTTACAAACGAGCTTTTTGAAACTGATTAGTAGGGGAGTTGGGTGTTTGGTATCACACGGGCTGTGAGTATGCTGCATCGCAATAATTAGCCTAGAGTGCAAGTGGGAGATTGTTGGATATAGTGCCCTCAAAGTCAATTATTGGATCGCAGGCACGTGATTGCAATGATTGATGGAGGACCTATGCCGAAAGGACAGTCTTACTCAAGATGATAGTATGCTATCTGGTTTATCTGTATCATCGTGTACATGCTTTAGGTGACCTTACAGATCACTATTGCACGTTGATAGAGCCTTTAGGATTCTTGCTTGACTACCAGCAGTATGGTGGCGATCATATACGTGGGAGATGGGGTCTATAAGTGCATCGTTAAAAGGTCCCTAGTCGAGGGAGTTTCGAGACAGGGCATCGATACTCCAGAGTAGACTAGTGTATATAGTCGAGACCTCGACGAGGGGTAGTGGCCGGTCTAACAAGCCATTGGTGTCAGTTGGATCGCCTAAGATGTATACATGTGCTCACTGGGTTATGAGTACACCGGACAGGACTCGTCAGGAACATGCTAGTTGGTATTATACCTGACGTCAGATAGCAGTTCCCTGGTGACATGTGTACAATTTAGTTCATCGAACTGAGATCGTCATTTTTCTTGTGTGAGTTCCCACTGTGCTTTGATTACTACCCTACCACGGCTCAAATGAGTCGTGCAAACAGGTTTTAGTTGGGTACAGTCCCGAGCCATATGGAGGCAGTGAGCGGATCGGCAGAGGTTTCGTCTCTCCCAGTATTGAGGGTGAGATCGCGTTGTGTCTAGGAGAGCCATTATACGAAGTCCTTGGCCAAGGCAGGAGATTTACTGGTAGGTATTCCAGTAGTTTCTCAGGGTGTTCTGGGCTACACTCCGACACGACTTGTACCACTTTTGGGGGTATGACTTTTACCAACCCCTAGGCCCGACATGCGATACTCATAGATGAACGGACCGGATTGTACAGATATTGTCACTGACAGGCTCAGTAGGGTGTCAGGATGAGTTCGCTCATCGACCTCCCTTTTGGTCAATACCTGGTGGCCCGTTACGTACAGCTAGTACCACTGACGTGCTAGTGGTTAAATCCACAGCCAGTGTATTGATGAGTCTTTAGAGTCCCCCAAAGACAGTTTCTCAAGTTTCGGACGAAACGTTGTAGAGGCCGTATGGTATTATGGTAGGGTTCGATCATATACGTGCATTTGTGTACGGATCATGATCGGACGGATAATACTAGCGGACTTTAGTTTAAGCCGGATCCTAGTATTATACTGTGTAGATTTTCTCTCATTGCATTTTTATTCGGTCGGAATACAAGTGCGGGTATGTATATACAGTCGCGGGGTTATCCTGTAATTTATTACGGGATCGCTTTTTGAAGTTGCCAGTTTGCATTCCATTTCGGCCATTTTTCTTTCTTTCCTTCTTGGCTGAAATTCTTGCATGTGAGGGGTTTATTTGCAAATGTGGGATTTTTTAAAGGAGGGGCTTTTCTATGGTGGCTGGTTCTCCAGCAGCATGTGGATGTTTCATGAGGGTTCTAGATGTGCTTGGTTCAATGTTTGCATTAATTGTGATTGGATTTACTTGGATATTGGAAGTGAGGTTTTCTTGTGCTTATGGTCACCTTTCTTGCTCCTACACTCACCTATTTTTGAGAATTTCCAGTGAGGTTTTTAGTGGCCGGCCTCACTTGAGGAAAGGGGCCGAATTTTTCTTGTGAGAGAGGGAGATTGATTTCATTTGCACAAAAATCCTTAGCTCAATTCCAAAGCTCATTTGATCTTCCCTACATTGTGGCAACTTCGATTAACCCTCGAGATAAAGCGTTCTACACTTAGTCTACATCAACCTTGGACACGTCGGCTAGCAAACTTTATGTCCGAGTTGCCTCGGTTCTGAGGTGGGAGCCCGTATAAAGATTCGATGATGTGGCGCAGTTTTCGGCGAGGTGGAGATCGTAGATCGAGCGAGATCGGAGAGCGAGCTTCGTCGGTGCATCAACAACAAGCTAAAGACGATGGTTAAAGACCGAAGGACACGGATCGATTGGTATAGCCTTTCATAACCTTTCTCTAGTTAGCTAGTTATAGGTTAATGGTTCGATCCGGGAGAAAGTATACGTTAGCGCCGATTTCAAGTTTATGAAAAAGTTTTTGTTTCCGCATTTTGGCCTCGGATCGACGGCCGGGGCACTACCGTAGACTTACAATCTCTATCCTCCGCTTGTGTGCTAACAAATGATCCTTGTCCAATCTTACTTATTATCAACTTTCAGGAAGAAACCCTTCAAGTGTCCTGTTGATCTCAGCTATCCAGCCTGCCCGGAACTAGAAATCATTACTGAATCCACTTCCTCTTTCGTAACAACTGTCTTTCCTTTCAAATTTCCTCCTTAAAGTGTAGTCGTACTCGTCTCAGTATATGCATCAAATCTTCAATATCAACGGTGAAGAACAACTGTTTACTGAAACTTCGCACCAATCTCCTGTTCCATAATTTCCAATATCAACCACTTAAGGAGCATATCTCGATTATCAGGCGAGTTGCAAGTCATACTCGATAAGGACCATGCCCGGAGCACTAAAAGACTTCTAAAAGCACGAATCCAGCATCTTTGATACTCTGTAGAAGAATCTGGCTAAGCTCACTTTCGAAAACTCGTCCCAATTCGTCGAAGGAAAACTTACTGCACGATCTCTTTCTCGAGCGACTTGCATCAGGTCTAAGTAAGATCCTGATTTTTACGTTCTTACGTATTTTTAATTACCGCAATTATGACGGTGTCGCTTGGTAGCTAGCCGGTTGAGTACGGATCGACCCACAGGGAGATGGAATCTTTTTCTTTATGTTTTAACGAGTTAAATCCAAAAAATTGGTGATTTGTTTTAAGTTCTACTAATGAGATAAGTTCTGATAAAAAGCTTGCTAGGATTAGGATTAGGTTAGTTCGAGTTTTAGGAATTCCTCACTTTTTCTGAATGCCCTTATGGATATTGGTGTTAAGGTAATCGGCAACAATGGGGATTAGCACGACTAAAAAGGAAATTGCAAGTATAAGCCAGGCTTTCCATGCTTAGTTTCTTCCTTTTGGTCCTTGTCCGTCCATTCTTGGATCTAAGCCCTAACCTCCGGTTAATTCAACCACAACCGGTCTAACTATGGGATCACCGCTATCATGTAGGGTAAGGTGCCATAGTGAGCGGATTGTGGTTCAATTAAAAGGAATCCGGATTTAAGATGATGGGCAAAGGAAAGAGTGAGAGAGATTTCCTTCTCTCAAACCTTCCTTCTCCTGCCCTAACAAGTGAGAAGATTATCCACCCTTTAAAAAGATATAAATAAAAAAGGAAGGTAGAAAGAAATTAAGTTGAGAGGAATTTACAACTAGCTATTCGAGACCTCACCTTGGCAAGGATCTTACTCAAGCATCATCGTTATTTAAGGATAAAGAAAATAGAGAAAACAAAAGAAAAATACAAATAAAATAAACGACTAAATTAACGAAATAAAAATGCAGAAATTAAATAACAAGCAAGATAAATAAAGAACTCTCTTTTTATTAAAGAACGCTCATAGCTCGCTACAACTTTTCATAGGTAAGAACAGAATTAAATCTAAAAATTCTAAACTAAAGAATGTACACCTCATATGACTTTGAGCTATTCTATTTATAGATAGGAAGGTGAAACCCTAGCTTACATTCTGAGCTAAACCTGAGATTACAAAATTACCCAAAAAGAGCCAGGTCAACGCGGAGCTTCAACTGCCACCGACACGCCACCGACATGCAACAGAACCGCGGCAGATGTGCCTGTTTAGCCGAGGTTTCGCGGCCATTTGGTAGACTTGGTGGTCCATTTTTCCAGGGCTTCTTCATGTTATTTTTGTCTTCTGTTTGGCACACTTGGTTTCTCAAAAGCCATTCAGTTCTCTTCCAGATATTCAGCAGTGGACTTTTGCCTTGAGCTCCGCGTTTGAAGTCTTGGATCTTGTGCTGCCCTTGTGCTTTGTGTAGTGAAGTGACAAACGATTTGCCATTTTGTCCCTTGAACTGGTAGACGGCATCATATGAAAGGTTAGCGGAGATCAGTATTCATCTGTTGTTGGTCGTAGTCCCACATTTGTTGCGACTTTTCATTAATTTCACTGTAAAGAGCTGAGAACCTGTAACCTGTAATTATTCAGCAAACACGGATTAAAAGCACCTACCTATATGCAATGTGATTAAAAATGGGCGGTATAAAAATGCAAAAATCTGTTATGAACAAATACCCCCAAACTTATCTTTTGCTTGTCCCGAGCAAAGCCAATTTTATTCTCAAAAGGTCCCGACCTCACTTTCGCAGGGAACACGATTGCACTGAGCTCGTGCAACAAGCCGTTAAACCTCTAGGTGTCCCTAGTAGGAGGAGTGTTGTCTCCTGAGTGTTTTCAGCGGATATGACCCACAAAATCCGATCAATTTGGGCATTGACTCTACTTCTTCAATTCAGTATTTTAGCAAGAAATTCTATTATCTTCAACTTAAAAATCATCAACCTGTATTTTTCACGCTTCCTTTTGATTTAACTTAAGATGATATACGTTTTGCAAGTTTATAAAGCTTTCAGCATATCCTAAGTTTTCCTTCTAAGGCGCAATATTAACTCAGGAATTTTTATCATCTCTACTGTTTCCCCAATTAAAGCAAAACTCTGTTCATAATTCAAAATTTGAAGTAAAGCTGCACTTTTATAAAAGCGCTGCGCTACAACTAGCGCACCCCGTGAAAAGCGCATTGGCGCTAGCGCTAGATGCGCTGCGCTCCAAGTAGCGCACCACGTGCAAAGCACGTGTGCGCTAGCGCTAAGAGCGCTGCGCTCCAAGTAGCGCACCATGGGCAGAGCGCATAAGCGCTAGCGATGGAACTAAATGTTCCTCACCGTTAGATCAAATATCCAACGGATATGATTAAATCTTCAATTAACAAGAATGAGATTCTGTTGAATCTTTCCAAACAGAAAAGATTGTGCCCTGAATTTGGGACACCGTTGGATCAATGATCCAATGGTGATTAAAAATCACTAAAATACAGAACAAATTCTGTAAGAGGGAAAGCTTTCTTAATCTTGTTAAAAACAAGAAGATTATCTTCTGTAAACCAGAAGCCCTTGGATCAAAGATCCGACGGTTGGGAAATTCCCAAATTAATTAGAGAATAAGTCTCTTTAACCGATTGAACAAATCAGCTTGCCCTATATAAAGGCCCCGAGACTTCAAGTCTCAGAGAGAGGAACCCCCCATAAACTTTAAGAAAATCTCAGGAAGAAGAAGAAGCTCTTGGCAAAAGAAGACAATTCTTTTCAAGGTAAAAAAAAGAATAGAAAGACGAAATCGTCTCAATATAAAAAGAAGTATTTACTTCTTTCACAGATCATAGATCTATACGACAAATTGTCTTTCACAAAAGAGATTATGAATATCTCATTATAAGGGGGGAGAATTATTCAATTCTCTTAGGATCACAGATCCATAAAGGAAAAGCCTTTCATCAAAAAGAAATTGAAATATCTCCTGAAAACTAAGAAGTTTGTTCTTAGAATCTTGAGACAAAGTCTATTATCAAAGAAAAGATAATCTTCAGAGCGCAAAGTTAACCTAAGAAGAGCCTTAGCACTCCAAATTTAAAAGTGCCTTAGTGCTCTTCATCTAGAGCAAAGTGCTGCAGTGCCATAGCGCTTCAAACACAGCGCACTACGCTCATTGGCTAGAGCTCAGCGCTAAGCGCGCCGCGTGCTCCTCACGTGTACGCTGCATTACTAAAAGCTCTTTGCGCTCGTTATATGGCACTAGCGCCAAACGCCTCAATACTTCAACTATAGCGCATCAGCGCTCTACATCTAGAGCAAAGCGCTAAGCGCATCAGCGCTCTTCATTTAGCGCAAAGCGATAAGCGCATTAGCGTTTTAACCATAGCGCACTGTGCTCATCGACTGGCGCTAGTGCCAAGTGCGCCACATGTTTTTATGTGCGCTTGGACAGAACATAAACTGTTCTTTGAATTAGCCTGGAGCTATGATAAATGCACAGCATTCAACTAAAGACAAAACATTATCAGAGACCAAACCAATGCTTAACATTTTTAAGGGGATTGGGCTCAAACAAACATCTAACGACTCAAAAACAAATGTTGAACATTGTAATTGAATGGACTTAGCCAAAATTGGCCATAAGTCCTTAATTCAGATTAATTGAGTTCATATGCTCATAAATCATAGATCTTAGTCCCAATTGGACTACAGGTCTCTCAACCCACATCGGTTTAAGGGGAAATCTCTGAACTCCTCTGATATTTATCGTTGTAATCCTTCAACGTCTTCACAGAGGTGACGGGTCCCGACAACCATACATTTCATGGACTATGATGTGCTTAAATTGGACTGTGGGGTCCTTAAGCCCATGGACTATGATGTCCTTAACCTTGACTGTGAGGTCTTTAAACTCACGGACTATGATGTCCTTAACCTTGACTGTGAGGTCTTTAAACTCACGGACTATGATGTCCTTAACCTTGACTGTGAGGTCTTTAAAATCATGGACTATGATGTCCTTAACCTCGGACTGTGGGGTCCTTAAGCCCATGGACTATGATGTCCTTAACCTTAGACCGAGATGTCGTTAAACTAACATTGGACCGTAATGTCCTTAAACTAATGGACCGCAATGTCCCTAAACTAAAACAATAGAGCCCAAATGCTCTTTTGTTGGATCTAAATGATCCTGTTAAGTAGATCTTAGTCTAAAATTAGACTAACGTATCCTTAATAAACGTTTATGTTGATCTTAGTCTCAAATGAGATTAACGATCCTTAAACCCAACCCAAACCTAAATCTAAGAAAATATGGATTTGGACTAATCCACGCCCTACGGGCGACAACATAAATTAGTCTCCATATACAATCCACGGGCAACCAAAAACAAAACAAACACCCACGATATGAAGTGACCATCTGTAGAAGGAGAAAGTGGTTACCGCGATGCGGAAGCGTAATTAACTGCAGCGGCTTGCGCCTACAGGGAAGAGCGTCCCCACAATCAAAATCCCCTCAATAAGGGGGAATCTGAAGATGTCTGCAATATCGGTCGTATCTGTTTAAACTTTCGATACATGGTGTCATAAATCAACTTGGCATCTTCGGAGAGGTGGACGGATAGCTCCAATTAGCATCTGCTTCGAAATTCAGGTAATACGGACCCGCGCGGTTGTAATATTTCAGAAAATATAAAATATTATTTTTGGAATTTAATATTAAAATAATATATTTCCCGAAAACTGCCCGATTTACGAAATTGGGGTTTTCGAAAAATGGTATAAATATATACCAAAAATTGTGAAATAATTGAAAAATTAAAATGAATTATTCATTTAAATATATATTTAAAGGATTTGGCATTTTTAAAATTTATTATATGCAGTTTTGATAAAAACCCGATTAGCGCACTGCTAATCGCGATTAAGCCAAATCCGTGTTTTTACAGTTTTCCGTGGCTAGTGCACCACGTCATGTTGCGCGTGGTTATATGTTATCGGATTTGTGTTGTTTTAGGGGCATTTTGTGTTTTGGTTTTAAAATTACAAGAGAAATGAAAAAGAAATGAAAAAGGCTATAAGGGTAAATATTAAGAGATAGGGTTAGAATAAGTGAGGAGAGAGAGAGAGGGGGGCTGCCTCATTTCTTTTCCTCCCCATTTCTTTTCATCTTCTTCATCTTCACCTTCCCTCCACCTTCACCCCAAGGTATCATCTCAAAAACTCCAACAAAACCCTAAACCCCTTTCATTAAAGTTGATCTCCTCATTCTCCTCTGCACATTGGACAAAGAAAAGTGGGATTTTGATGACATTGGCAAACTAGGGTTTTTCTTGGGTTGCCCAAATGATCTAATTTCTGCACCATTTGTATTGTATTTCAGTCACCTTAGCACCTATACATGTTTAGAAGTGTTTAGATGTTGTTTAGTGAGGTTTAGAAATTTCAAGTTAGGGTTTGAGGGAATCTTGAGTGGTGATGTGTAATTGAGCTTAGTAGAGATCTTATAACCCCTGTAGGGATCGTATACTGACCAAAACCTGAGACTTAACCCCCAGAATACGAACTTAGAAACCCCGGCATTGGATAATTGTATGAATTGTGAGGGTATTTTGGAATCTGCTAACACCCGGGGACCCTAAAAATTATTTAGCGATTACTGTGAGTCATGCAGGCAACCTAGAAGCTACCCTGAAGACCAGAGCCCCAAACCCCTTACCAAGGCCGCAGATTTAATCATTTGTGCTGCAAATTTCGGCCTTGGTACTTCCAAATTGACTCGTGCTTGTTTTGTAGCTCCTATATCAGTAAATTAGACCCTCCATATGTTCAGAATTGACCAATTTGGCTTAGGGTAAAATCTGTGGATGTTTTCTTGAGTCGATGCTTTATTTTGCGGGTTCATTTTAACTTGATTTTGGTATTTGATATTATATTTGCATCGTGTGGCGTTTGAACATCAACGACTAGGGTTATTGGTCTTGTTTTGCATGTGAGGCTATAGGTTTTAACCTATGAGCAAGACATGTGCCATTTTGGTTTTCCGCATTGATGTTAATAGCCATTGCGATTGTTTATTATTGTAGGTTCCCACGCGTGGATTCCGAGGCGACGGAGCGTGGAGTCATCGACTTCGACAAGCAAGGATCAAGCTGAGTGGATCTATATCCACGGAGGAAGTCGGGTGGATGGCGTATATCACCCCTGCAAAGTTTTGGTGGAAACCGATTTGTAGCATATGGTTAATGAAACCTAGATTTGGAAACTAGGATTAGAGTTAAAACATTGTTAGTGAAACCATATTATAAACTGGAGATAGTTAGAAGTGATATGATACGACCAGTATGTGATGACGGGACTTGAGGATGAGATTTTATGATATTGCCATTTAGGGTACTATAGGACTAGATAGTCGACGTAGATGTGTCATCCGAACCATACCTATTTCCAAACTGAAGAATTGTATGCATCTTTTAAACTGATACCTTGAGGGATGTTACGGATTTTCAAATGATATCCTTTCCTTAAAAACACCGTAGCCCTTACATTCAAAACTACGATTCGCACCTTACAAAAACTGTTTGTATGGTTCGGGTGTGTATGTTAGATTAGATACTTATACTTATAGTAAAGGTAGAATGGATTTGTAAAATTGACTTGATGAGGGATATAAATGCGATGAAAAGAATATATGACGCGATATGATGATTTGATGATATGTTGGTATACGGATGCGAGTCGATTGAGATGATTAATACCCTGTCGGTCCCCTGATATGAGATTATTGCGGGTGTGACCTGGGACATAGGTATATAGAGATATTTATATATGTTGTGAATTATGAGTGATAGCCGTACGAGATGTTAGGTCCGTACACTCCTCGTCTTATAGGATGATAGGATCCCTGATAGCTTAATGCCGCCGTACGATGATTTTCCGTACGTGATGAGTTTGACTTGAGGTTTGATCCGTACCCTTGACTTGAGGATGTTGTACGATGGAGTATACCGTACGGGATGTTGTGAGGCTGGATGCCGATTGATTGATTCACCGACTCGATCATGTTAGATACACATACCCGTCAGTATTTGCATATGATTTACCTTATGCTGCATTCATATTACTCTCACTGCATTGCTTATACCTGTGCTGGTATACCTGCACCATTATTAATGATGTGTATGTTATACGTACATGGATTTGCCAGCTCACACACTTCATCATCGATAATTGCCATGTCACTACACAGTAGGGTTGCTGCATCATGACATAAATATTGTACACTCATACGTGCGTATATACCAAAGGTACATCTCTATTGGCACACATACATATTATACACCATACTTGCATGCATACATATTGTACACCAAACTTGCGTGCATACATATTGTACACCTTGCTTGCGTACATACATATTGTACACCATACTTGCATGCATGCATATTATACACCCATACTTACAGACATACACACGTGTACGTCCATACTTGCGTATATACACATATGCACCTTTATACGATATTGCATTCGATTTTTGATATTTGGGAACCGCATGATATATTTTAAAAACTGGATTCATTTAAAAGAGCGGTTTTCCCTCTATATGTGCATATTACTGTTCCATGTTGCATGATATACGGATATGCTTACATTTCTATCATATGTCGCATACATCATGTTTTATGATTTTACGCATTGAGATATGTTGTTTTCATGAGATTTCTAGATTTGAGAACCGTGGCTATTTCAAAAGAAAGAATGTACTTTTTTAAAAACACGGTTTCTCTTGATATGATATTTCAGTGCATCCACCATGCGTTTTCTCGGTTCTGAGATGTGTGATATGTGAATCCGATTCGAGGAGCTGGATGAGGCCGATTGCGGGTACATGGTGGACCCGGTATGGTACCCCGGGGCAAGAAAGGGATGCTGTGTTTACAGAAGGTGGGCCTGGCAGAGGGACTACTACCTACCGATGATTGGTTGGGCCTGGTGGATATCCGGAGGATACCGACCAGAGTCGACAGATGATATGGGCCGATCCGGACTGACGGAGCCCGTGAGATATGAGGATTTAAGTGTCGATGCTGGACACGGGTTTCATGATGTTTTCGGGTGTCAATGTTGGGCATCCAAGTTCCATGATTTTGATTTGTCGCGAGGGACACACGTTGATTTATATCCTCATATTTTCATGCATACGATTTTATGATATTTACATGCATGATATTGTTGTGTCATTGGGTGACACGTAGACGAGATCCATATGCATACATACATTGATTCGATGGTTGGATGATACCCGCATACACATAGGTGTTGATTACATTGTTGGCACATATACGACCCGGTCACCCTCGATATCATAGTATTACCTTTATGATATAGTTAACCTAGGAGTAGTTGTTTATTCGATTTCTACTTGTAGATATTTTTCTACTCATGAGTTGGCAACTCACCCCCGTTGTGCCACAGTTCTTGCAGGTAGACCTCATGGATCAATAGCGGCTTCGCTAGCATACAGTAACTTTCGGGTGATTTCTTGGTAGGTGGGACATTTGTATCGCACCCATTCTTGTATTTACTCTTTCATATTGTATCTAGTCAACTCCATCAAATCAAACTAGTATTTGTATAAGTAATGAGACTTAGTGAGACTTGTAGTTGCGAGACTTAAGCGATGGGTTTTTGTTCGCCTTTTGGGTTGATGTCTTGCTCATTTATTTATCTTTTGTGGTGAACTTCGTCGTTGGGCGTCGTATACTTATATACTGTCTTACGTGGTTGCGATCCGCCGTTTGGCGAAGAGCTAGCTCCCGCTTGGGGATGCCTTTATTATCTTTATGCATTTTTGGTTTTGGATCAAAAAATACAAAGGAGGTGCTGCCCGAATTTTTATAAAAAGACGAAACATGTTTTCAAACTGGTAAATTTTACTTGCATTATTCATATTCCTATTCCATGCATTTTAGAAACTTGATTTCATTATACCTTTATTTCAAAACTTCACCTCCTTTATTTTCTTAAAAAGGTTTAGATTTCTGGGTTCCAGCCTACTTGAATTACGTTACGCCTTTAGAAGTTGCGTAATTTAAGTGCTGGTCACGAGCTAATATTTCGGGTCGTGACAAAGTTGGTATCAGAGCGCTAGGTTCAACCTTGGTTCGAGTCTATGTTTGACTATGCGTAGTCTAGGGCGAGTATGTATTTCGGAACCTAGGCTTGACCTGACGGAAGTTAGACTTGAACGGGGGGTATTAGACCCGAACTTTCGTTTCATTGGTTGACCCTGATTGATGGAGTAGGTAGCTTGAGTAAAGTGACGTACCGTACGTATGTTCCACGTCATATTTACGATACGATACTCCACTTAAGAAACCTTAAGATGTACATATTTTGAGATCTATGATTTTCTTCGTACCCATGATTATACATCCATTTGAGATCCTTGATTCTATTCGTTTCCATGATAATACTCTCATTGATGTTGTTCCTTCTTATGATCATGTATCCATTTTGGATCTGTCGTTTCCTTTCATGCGGTTGATCTACTTTCTTCGATACTTCATAGAGGTTCCTCTCACCATGGTTTGAGCGCGGATTGAGCTGCTGCTAGTGATACAGTCAGGGCGAGCTCGTCATGTATAAGGACTGACCATCATGTTTTCTGGTGACATGGGAACGTCTCGAGTTAGTATTTATGTTGTGACCTCTCGGATGAGGCGAGTGTTTGGCGTTGCACCGGATGATCGGGCCATTGATAGAGCTGCTAGTTGCTAGAGGACTGTTGATGTACAGCATACCTCAGAGTTGTGATGTCGTCTACCGTGCAGAGAGATGACCCAGCTGTTGCTGAGATTGATAGGATGCCGCTTCTAGAGCTTACGAGCTGAGATCACCGGAGCTTCCAGGCAGAAAGGCGACATATGATTGCTAGTCTACCCCGAGTTGAGAGACGAAGGTGATTCGTCAGGTTGATGCGCCGACGCAGGCCCAGTTGAGTTGAAGATTTTCAGTGTGGAGAGTCTTACTCAGATCTAGAGCAGACCGATCCAGAGATGACCGTTGATGTATCGTCGTTCCTGGAGGATTGAGGCATTGTTTAGCATGCGAGCGAAGAGTATTCACATGTTGTGTAGGCAAAGCTAAAAGTTTCGAACGAGTGTCAGAAACCTATTTTTCCATGTTTAAGGTATTTAGAGGAACATGCAAGTGATGTTGTGGACCCTCTAGAAGAATGAAACCCTAACTCGACATGATGACCATGGAACCGCTTTTGATCCTTAGGGTTTGTGGCAGTTTAGTGGTGCCATCAGTGAGGCTTGGGTTTGCCCTTCTACGGCTGGTCCAAAGGTACTGTGGTATATACCAGATATTTTTAGACAGTGCTCAGGTGTTGAGCCTTCGGGAAATTTTGGGATCTTGATGACTCGATCGAAAAGTTTGACATCGTCCGGATATCATGTGATAGAAGACCAGTAAGCTGACCAGCTTCAGATAGAGGACCTCACCCAGATGCGTTGTGAGTTGATCGAGAACGGATGAATATTGAGTATTCCTCCGATGGTTGGGATGAGTTTCCGAGGACGTGTTCGGCCAGATATCTTCTACGGAGTGATGACATACCGAGTTCGTAACTTCGAGTTCATGTGAGAGACTTTGGATTGACCGTGACCGAGAACAGTTGCAGTGCGCTGATAGCATGACGTGACGTCAAAGTGGACAATGATACAGACGAGTGGAACAGGAGGTTCGTCCGAGATGCTGACGAGCTGTTGTTACTCCCCGTTGAGATCAGAGATCTGATACGCATACAGAGACGTTGGGATACAGCCAGTTCCCGAGGAAATGTTGTGCTGAGAACGCAGATGTCCAGAAAACGAGAACAGATTATGTAAGAGTCCCAGCCTCCGAACAGTTCGGCATAGGCGAGATCGGAAGAGACCTTGAGCAGGATTCCTTCCAGGACACTGCTGCAATGAGATTTGCACCCAGGATCAGTTATGCCACATGTATTCAGAGAACCAAAGGCCGACGCCAGTGACGTGCTGCTTTACGAGTGGTCATGATGATTGACCGAGAGATAACCAGAGAAGTGCCAGGACGAGATCGTCCTCGTTAGCACACCTGACTGGGCCGATGAGCCCATGGATTGCGAGATTGGTAAATCCAAAGAGAAGATAGGGACCCAGAGACCGAGAACGCCAGACCGTGAGCAGGAGGCAAACGGATGTTCTTGCTCTGCCAGTTTTAGGCGCACAGATATTTTTCAGTATTGTAGGAGGTGTGCCTCAATGTCATTTGCTGCGATTTGCGTTGTGGTCCGAGTATCACGCTTATATCGCTTAGATTTGAGTTTTGATGATGAGTTTCATAATGTTGATTTCGTGCACCATGGCTGCACCTACTGGGTAATTACATTTTTGTGCATAATTATTGCACTTGATATATATTTTATACACCGTAGTGTTGATTCGCGATTTGTTCATATCTATTACACTTGAGATTCGGTTTGTGCCATGGCTGCACATATTTATGATTTCGTGGATTTCATACGGTTGATTTGATTTTGTCCGTGTGGTATGCACTCAATTTGATTTTTGCACTCGGTATAGCTTACATGTGCTTGCAGTGCATTGATACGTGTTTTGTGCACGCAGTTGCAGGCGTTTACGATTTTATACACCCTGGTACACTCGGTGTTGCTTTTATACGCATGTGAGTTATGTATTTATATTTCATGCACTGGATGCACTGTATTTGTATTTCGTGCACTGGATGCACTGTATTCGTATTTCGTGCACTCGATGCACTGTATTCGTATTTCGTGCACTGGATGCACCGGATTTGCGCTTCGTGCATTTGTGGCACTAGATTTTCATTTCGTGCGATTGTCGCACCAGATTTATATTTTTGTGCATTTGCTGCACGAGATTCGTATTTCGTACATTAGTCGCACTAGATTTGGATTTCTTGCAATTGTTGCACCGGACGGGTATTTATGCGTTTGTCGCACTGGATTTATACTCCGTACCTTGGTTGCACCCGATTTATGTCCTTCAGCAATCGTTTTACCAGATTTGTATTTTCGCGCGCGTTGGCACTGGCCGTTCATTTTCATGCATGCTACTGCATTATATGCTTTTACGGACCCGACGCGTTTTAGTTGGATTTTTGCGCATATTAGGCACTTGATTTTGGATTTTTGTGCGCATCGGATGCACTTGAGTGAGATTTTACTCGTGCATATTGGATGCTCTTGACTTAGATTTATTTCATGCATGATGGATGCACTTGATTTCGATTTTCGCTCATGTTGGGCGCATGATATGAGATGTGAATTTGTGCACACCGGATGCACTCAATTGAAATTTTCATTCGTGCATGTTAGTTGCACCGGATGCACTCTAGATGCACTTGATATTGTTGTCGTGCACACCCGTTGCACTGGACAGATGCTTTCGTGCACACCCATTGCACTGAGTTTTGCTTTTGTGCATATTGTGGCATTTGTATTTGTTAGTGTATATGCCCTAGAGGCCATTACTGTATCATACTAGTTTGTATATTACTTAATGGAAGCTTGGGATATTCACCTTGTATAAACAATCTTGCTCAATATAGTAGTTTGCTACTTGGTTTGTTTCTACTTCAATGTGTACATGTGTTTATTTTGTGATATCACCTATACACATTAGTGGAGCCCTTAGGATCTTTGCTTGATTACCAGCGTTGTGATGGCAGTCACACTAGTGGGGGCTGGGTAATCTATAAGCACATCCTTATACAGGTCCCTAGTCGCAGGACTATCGAGACAGGGCATCGATACTCTGGAGTAGACTAGCGTATGCGCTTCTCATCCCAGTGTGGGAGATGGTCTGTCCCACAGCCATCAGTACGTCGTACTGGAGATAGTATACGGGTGCTCGTTGGGTTACGAGTACACTGGACAGGACTCGTCGGGAACTGACAGGTTGGTATTATACCTATCGTCAGTTATCAGTTCCCAGGTGACATGAGTACAGCTTAGTCCGCTGACTTAACACTGGCACTTCGCCTCGAGTGTGTTCCAACTGTACTTTGACTACTACCCTACCACGGCTCAAAGGAGTCGTGCAAACAGGTGGTAGTTGGGTGCAGTCCCGAAGCACTTGGAGGCAGTGCCGGTTAGACAGGATTTGTCTCTCCCGGTATTGGGGGTTGACATCGCGCTGTGTCTAGGAGAGCCATTACACGAGTAGTCCCTGGCTAGGGCAAGCGAGATATACTGGTAGGCTTCTAGTGTTATCTCAGGGTGTTTTGGGCTTCAGTCCGACACGACTTGTACCGCTATTGGTGGACTGACGTTTACCGCCCCCTAGGCCCGACATGCGATGTATCAGACGAACAGACCGGACTGTACGGAGAATGTCACATTCAGACTCAGTAGGAGTTCAGATGGGGTTCACCTCGTCAGCCTTCTTGTCGGCATCTACCTGGGGACCGTTACGCACAGCTAGTGCCGCTTGCGGTCTGTGGTTAAACCCACTGCCAGCGTAGTGTCGAGTCTTTAGAGTCCCACACAGAGGGTATTCGCCTCTGGGCAAAACAGAGTAGAGGTCGCATGGTTTTTGCGGCAGGGTTCGTTCTCATCCGTGCACTTGTGCACTTTTGGAGTCCGGACGGATTATACTAGCAGGCTCTGGTATGAGCCAGATACTGGTATATGTTTTGGGGTTGCTTTTATCTCTCAGTATTCTTGTTCCTCGGAACGAGAATGCAGGTGTGTATGCACAGTTGTTTGAGGCGGAGGAAGAGGTTTTTCATTAGGGTTTCGGAACGGGTGCGTATGCACAGTTGACAGTCGTCTTTTTCCAAACCCTAATGGAATTATGAAATATCAATTAATAATAGTAATTAAATGAAATTGTGTCATGGTTGATTTTGTTGACTTGTTGACCATGGTTGACTTGTAGACCATGGTTGAATGTTTGACCATCATCATTGCTTTGCAAGGATACTCCTTGATTCTAGCTTACATTCATTTAATGAAGTGATGATAATGGTCATTCCAAATACAACCATCAACTATTTCATTTGAATTATTATTATTAATTAGATAATTCTTTTTCTTTTGTTATGGTTGCAAGAAGAAAAAGAGCTGATTCTATCATAACCATTCTCTCTCCTCACTTGTTCTTCTTCCTCCTCTAGTTCAAGGAGAATCCTTCTCATGAGTTGAGAATCCCTCTCCTTGAGATAAAAACACCCCTTAGACACTCTCTACTCACTCTAGGATCAAAGGTTTAGCAAGCCGAAGATTCTAGTTCTCTCAAAGTTCGAGAAAGAGCCCGAAGGTTGAACCCTCAGGTGGATCCATCTTTGACGGAAGAAGGCAACGAGGAAAGCACCATCAACCTCTACAAAAGTTTGAAGAAGAAGGAGTTCGAGTTTAGGTATAACCATCTTTCCGAGTAGCTAACTCTCTTTAGCTTGTTTGCTAGTTTTAGTTTAGGAAAAGATCCTGACTTTGTTAGTCCATGTTGCCCCATGCGCTAAAAATTTGATTTTTATACCGTTTCCGCCTCCCCGTAAGAACCGGGGGTCGCAACGTGGACTTACAGTATTTGGATTTGATTTACGTGCACACCAGACGCACGCGATTGTTGGATATGCTTTTTGAAGCTGATATTGCTTTTGAGCACCATGTTTTCATAACAGGCACTATATTATGATGTAGTCAAACAGGACTGATCCGAGGACTGTACCTGAGTACTTTGCATGCATTAAAAGTTTACCAAGAGCTTTTTGAAAAAAGAGCTATAGTCTCGCTATATCCTATATGTCCATGAGCGACACGAACGTTTATAAAAGGAAAACCTTTTGGGACATTTTAAGATGGACGGGACGTATACCTGAGAAAAACATATACGAAACTATAATTATTATTTTACAAATGAACGTCCGTCACTTATGCCGTAAGTTACGCATCACGCGGCGATTCATAAAAGATTTTTCATGTATTTTATTCAGAGTTTTGAGATTTTTCAAGGATGCGTACTATATATGTATTATAGTATTTGATTAGTGCATATTGGATTTCAGTAGTGGATTTCGAGATCTGTAATTCTATTGTAACTCCGAGGATATGCGTGCAAATCCGATGATTTGCGTGACACTTGACGGAGTTCGGTTTTTGAGTTTTGTACTCGTTTTCATGCACACTTAACGCGCTGTGTTGTTTCTGCATCTTCCGTGATTTCGGAGCCCCGTTGATTTGAGCTGATTATTCAAATGTTTTAGATTTTGGGGGTTTAAATTTAAATTCGGGGACTAACTTTCTTCAAGGGGGGAAGATTGTAATGTTTCAAAAAATATAAAATATTATTTTTGGAATTTAATATTAAAATAATATATTTCTCGAAAACTGCCAGATTTGTGAAATTGGGGTTTTCGAAAAAGGGTATAAATATATACCAATAATTGTGAAATAATTGAAAACTTAAAATGAATTATTCATTTAAATATATATTTAAAGGATTTGGCATTTTTAAAATTTATTATATGCAGTTTTGATAAAAACCCGATTAGCGCACTACTAATCGCGATTAAGCCAAATCCGTGTTTTTACAGTTTTCCGTGGCTAGTGCACCACGTCATGTTGAACGTGGTTACATATTATCGCATTTTTGTTGTTTTACGGGTATTTTGTGTTTTGGTTTTAAAATTACAAGAGAAAAGAAAAAGAAATGAAAAAGGGGATAAGGGTAAATATTGAAAGAGAGGGTTAGAATAAGTGAGGAGAGAGAGAGGGGCTGCCTCATTTCTTTTCCTCCCCATTTCTTTTCAACTTCATCATCTTCACCTTCACCCTAAGGTATCATCTCAAAAACTCCATCAAAACCCAAAACCCCTTTCAATAAAGTTGATATCCTCCTTCACCTATACACATTGGACCAAAAAAAGTGGGATTTTGATGACATTGGCAAACTAGCATTTTTCTTGGGTTGCCCAAATGAGCTAATTTCTACACCATTTGTATTGTATTTCATTCACCTTAGCACCTATACATGTTTAGAAGTGTTTAGATGTTGTTTAGTGAGGTTTGGAAATTTCAAGTTAGGGTTTGAGGGAATCTTGAGTGGTGATGTGTAATTGAGGTTAGTAGAGACCTTATAACCCCTGTAGGGATCGTATACTGACCAAAACCTGAGACTTAACCCCCAGAATACGAACTTAGAAACCCCGACATCGGATAATTGTGTGAATTGTGTGGGTATTTTGGAATCTGCCAACACCCGGGGACCCTAAAAATTATTTAGCGATTACTGTGAGTCATGCAGGCAACCTAGAAGCTACCCTAAAGACCAGAGCCCCAAACCCCCTACCCAGGCCGCAAATTTAATCATTTGGGCCGCAAATTGTGGCCTTTGTACTTCCAAATTGACTCGTGCTTGTTCTGTAGCTCCTATATCAGTAAATTAGACCCTCCATATGTGCAGAATTGACCAATTTAGCTTAGGGTAAAATCTGGGGGTATTTTCTTGAGTCGGTGCTTTATTTTACGAGTTCGTTTTAATTTGATTTGGTATTTGATATTATATTTCCATCGTGTGGCGTTTGAACGTCAACAACTAGGATTATTGGTCGTGTTTTGCATGCGAGGCTATAGGTTTTAACCTATGAGCAAGACGTGTGCCATTTTGGTTTTCCGCCTTGATGTTAAGAGCGATTGCGATTGTTTATTATTGTAGGTACCCTCGCGTGGATTCCGAGGCGATGGAGCATGGTGTCATCGACTTCAACAAGCAAGGATCAAGGTGAATGGATCTATATCCACGGGAGAAGTCGGGTGGATGGCGTATAGCACCCCCGCAAAGTTTTGGTGGAAACCGATTTGTAGCATATGGTTAAGGAAACCTAGATTTGGAAACTAGGGTTAGAGTTAAAAGATTTTTAGTGAAACCATATTATAAACTGGAGATAGTTAGAAGTGATATGATACGACCAGTATGTGATGACAGGACTTGAGGATGAGATTTGATGATATTGCCGTTTAGGGTACTATAGGACTAGATAGTCGACGTAGATGTGTCATCCGAACCATACATATTTCCAAACTGAAGAATTGTATGCATCTTTTAAAATGATACCTTGAGGGATGTTATGGATTTTCAAAATGTATCCTTTCCTTAAAAACACCGTAGCCCCTACTTTCAAAACTACGATTCGCACCTTTCAAAAACTGTTTGTATGGTTCGGGTGTGTATATTATATTAGATACTTATGCTTATAGTAAAGGTAGAATGTATTTGTAAAACTGACTTGATGAGGGATATAAATACGATGAAAAGAATATACGACGTGATATGATGATTTGACGATATGTTGGTATACGGATGCGAGTCGATTGAGATGATTTATACCCTGCCGGTCCCCTGATATGAGATTATTGCGGGTGTGATCTGGGACATAGGTATATAGAGATATTTATATATGTTGTGAATTGTGAGTGATAGCCGTACGAGACGTTAGGTCCGTACCCTCCTCGTCTTATAAGATGATAGGATCCCTGATAGCTTAATGCCGCCGTACGATGATTTTCCATACGTGATGAGTTTGACTTGAGGTTTGATCCATACCCTTGACTAGAGGATGCCGTACGATGGAGTATACCGTATGGGATGTTGTGAGGCCGAATGCCGATTGATTGATTCACCGACTCGATCATGTTAGATACGTATACCCGTCAGTATTTGCATAAGATTTACCTTATGCTGCATTCATATTAATCTCATTGCATTGCTTATACCTGTGCTAGTACACCTGCACCAATATCGATGACGCGTATGTTACACGTACCCGGATTTGCCGGCTCACACACTTCCTCATCGATAATTGTCATGTCACTACACAGTAGGGTTACTGCATCATGATATACATATCGTACACTCATACGTGCGTATATACCATTTGTACATCTCTATTGGCACACATACATATTGTACACCATACTTGCGTGCATACATATTATACACCATACTTGCATGCATACATATTGTACACCATACTTGCGTACATACATATTGTACACCATACTTGCGTGCATACATATTGTACACCCATACTTGCAGACATACACACGTGTATGTCCATACTTGCGTATATACACATATTCACCTTTATACGATATTGCATTCGATTTTGGAGATTTCCGAACCGCATGATATATTTTAAAAACTGGATTCATTTAAAAGAGCTGTTTTCCCTCGATATGTGCATATTACTGTTCCATGTTGCATGATATACGGATATGCTTACATTTCTATCATATGTCGCATACATCATGCTTTATGATTTTACGCATTGAGATATACTGTTTTCATGAGATTTCTGGATTTGAGAACCGTGGCTATTTCAAAAGAAAGCATGTACTTTTTTAAAAACCCATTTTCTCTTGATATGATATTTTAGTGCATCCACCATGCGTTTTCTCGGTTCTGAGACGTGTGATATGTGAACCCGATTCGAGGAGCTGAATAAGGCCGATTGCGGGTACATGGTGGACCCGGTATGGTATCCCAGGGAATGAAATGGATGCTGTGTATACAGACGTTGAGCCTGGCAGAGGGAATACTACCTACCGGTGATTGGTTGGGCCTGGCGGATATCCTGAGGATACCGACCGGAGTCTAGAGATGATATGGGCCGATCCGGACCGACGGAGCCCATGGGCCGATCTGGACTGACGGAGCCCGAGAGATATGAGGATTTACGTGTCAATGCTGGACACGGGTTTCATAATGTTTTCGGGTGTCGATGTTGGGCACCCAGGTTCCATGATTTTAATGTGTCGCAAGGGACACACGTTGATTTATATCCTCATATTTTCATGCATACGCTTTTATGATATTTACATGCACGATATTATTGTGTCATTGGGTGACACGTGGACGAGATCCACATGCATACATACATTGATTCTATGGTTGGATGATACCCGCATACATATAAGTGTTGATTACATTGTTGGTACATATACGACCCGGTCACCCTAGATATCATAGTATTACCTTTATGATATAGTTGACCTAGGAGTCGTTGTTTATTCGATTTCTACTTGTAGATATTTTTCTACTCACGAGTTGGCAACTCACCCCCGTTGTGCCACAGTTCTTGCAGGTAGACCGCATGGATCAGTAGCGGCTTCGCTGGCACACAGTTGCTTTCGGGTGATTGCTTGGTAGGTGGGACATTTATATCATACCCACTCTTGTATTTACTCTTTCATATTGTATCTAGTCAACTCCATCAAATCATACTAGTATTTGTATAAGTAATGAGACTTAGTGAGACTTGTAGTTGTGAGACTTGAGCGATGGGTTTTTGTTCGCCTTTTGGGTTGATGTCTTGCTCATTTATTTATCTTTTGTGGTGAACTTCGCCGTTGGGCATCATATACTTATATACTGTCTTACGTGGTTGTGATAAGCCGTTTGGCGAAGAGCTAGCTCCCGCTTGAGGATGCTTTTATTATCTTTATGTATTTGTGGTTTTGGATCAAAAAATACAAAGGAGGTGCTGCCCGAATTTTTATAAAAAGACGAAATATGTTTTCAAACTGGTAAATTTTACTTGCATTATTCATGTTCCTTTTCCATGCCTTTTAGAAACTTGATTTTATTATACCTTTATTTCAAAACATCACCTCCTTTATTTTCTTAAAAAGGTTTAGATTTTTGGGTTTCAGCTTACTTGAATTACGTTACGCCTTTAGACATTGCGTGATTTAAGTGCTGGTCACGAGCTAATATTTCGGGTCGTGACAGTGGTCGCGTCTCCGTGTTTCGGAGGGGAACAGATTCTTGCATGCCCGGTAGGACCTTTTCCTTTTTCCACTCCACACTTCGTGTGTCGTGTTTTTCCCGTGATCAGATAATCGCGGTGTATATGTTTGTGGTTGCCCTTAGGGGAGTAGATACTTAAGTCGGCGATTCGTCTCTATGAAGAATGGCGTTTGCTCGCACCTTAGCAGCTCAGGCTTTGTCATATCTGGTGGGATCAAGTATGAGCCACTTGCAATCTCAAATCTCTACAATCCGGCTCTTCAAGAAATCAACGGGCTTCTCTTTAGGTCGATACTCCGACCTCCCACCCTCGATGCCTCAACACCGATGGAGGAAGCCCAGTGGAAGTCTGTCTTCCACAGGATGGTTCCCCAAGCTGTGGCTTTGCCAATGGAATCAGTTCTCAAATAACTGGCACCTGCCAAGAACCAAGGTCGACGCAGGGGGAAGAATATTTAAGCTCTCAAAGGAAACAGGCGGCAGGCTCGGCAAAATCCTGAGGCTAATCAAATCCCGGCCGTAAGAAACAGTCAACGTCGATATCGGCATCATACAAAATGAGCTGGGGGCAGCTCTCCGCATGGTCCAGTTTCAACCCTAGTGGTGAATGTTGTTGTTCCAACTCGGAATAGCTCCAAACTGTTGCGAAGGGTCAGATAAAATTATCCTACCACAATATTTAAGAAGTCTCCGTAGCCCATGGAGATCCCACGAGAGCAGAAACAAGTTTGCTTTCTGAGACAACTTTCCTCATCTATATATAAGGTATGGAAGCCGGTGAAGGGGACTCACCCCAAGATGGATCCTGATACAGCGGTTCCTCCCAAAACCAAAGCGGCTTTTTACAACAAGAAGCCCAATAAATCTCAAGTGCCCGAAGCGAACTCCAAAGGTCAAGAATCTAAACACCTCAAGCCTGGGGGCATGGTAGTTCACATAGTCTATATGTTGAATTCCAAAGATGAAGTTCGAGTTTATACTAGTCATCAACCTCAAACTCGGTCCATAACAAAATTTCAACTGCAACGTGAAAAGCTATAGGAGATGCTCACTCAGGCGGCAGCAAACGCTAATCCATCACGTAAGGAAAATTAACTTAGGAACGGAAAATGACCCACGGCCGACGTTCGTCAGTGAGCTGTTGTCTGAAGAATAGGTGGCTATGCTCAAAGACGTGCTCATGCAGTCTAAAGACTGCTTTGCATGGAACTATTCCGAGATGCCAGGATTAGATCCAGAAATAACTGTCCACAAATTGGCGATTTCTCCAAATGTCAAACCAATCAAACAAGCGTCGAGAAGAATGCGGCTCGAGCTTGAGATGAGCATCAACGCCGAAGTCAAAAAAAAACTAATCGACTCTGGCTTCATCCAAGAGGTTCAGTACCCCGACTGGACTGCCAACATCGTCCCAGTGATGATGAAAAATGGGACAGTGTGCATCTGCGTGGACTTTCGGGACCTCAACAAAGCATGTCCGAAAGATGACTTTCCCATACCGGTTACCGAGCTGATGATAGATAATACGTCCACACACGAAGTTTTCTCCTTCATGGACATCTCATCAGGATACAATCAGATTAAGATGCATCCCGAAGACCAGAAGCATACCGCTTTCCGGACTCCGCTGGGCATATTCTGCTACAAAGTGATACCTTTCGGTTTGAAGAACGCCGGCGCTACCTATCAGAGGGCCATGATGAAGATTTTCAATGACGTCATACATGAAATCGTCGAATTCTATATCGACGACCTCGTAGTAAAAAGCAAATCATACGAGGAGCATTTAGAGCATCTGAAGATCGTGTTCCAGCGCCTTCGGAAATACAACCTGAAGATGAACCCTCTCCAATGCGCGTTCAGAGTTTCCTCAGGAAAGTTCCTAGGATTCGTCGTCCAACACCGAGGCATCGAGATAGACCTGTCGAAGAGCAAGGCGATCATGGAAATGCCTCCGCCAAGGACTCTCAAGCAACTGCGGTCTCTCCAATGAAAGCTCGCGTACATCCAGCGGTTTATAGCTAACCTCTCCGACAAATGCCGTCCCTACAGTCATCTGATGAAGAAAAGGACCTCGTTCGTCTGGGATCGCAAATGCCAAAGTGCACTGGACAAAATCAAGCAATACCTACAGAATCTTCTGGTGATAACCACTCTAATCAAGGGAAAGCCTCTCATTCTGTATACAACCGCCCTTGAGGGTTCTCTAGGTGCATTATGGGCACAAGAAAATGACCAAGGGAAGGAGTGAGCCCTCTACTACTTGAGTCGGGTTCTCCTGGGGCCAGAAAACAATTACCCCCGCATTGAAAACCACTGCCTGGCATTGATCTTCGCGATAATGAAGCTCACACACTATGCGTTGGCATATGAGGTCCATCTCATATCAAAGGTGTATCCTCTCAAATATTTGATGTCAAAGGCCATATTAACGGGACGGCTCGCTAAGTGGGCCCTACTCTTAATGGAATTCTCGATGACATACCGACCCCTCAAGGCAGTGAAAGGACAAGCCATCGCCGACTTCCTTGCTGAGCATCCGATACCCGCCGATTCTCCTTTGAACTGCGAATTGCCAGACGAACACCCGTTCGACACAATCGATGGGGAGAGAAGAGAGAATGATACCCAGTGGGAACTCTACTTCGATGGAGCATCTTCCATGAAGAAGCGCTGTAACACCCGAACCCAATACTACTAATTTCTGTTACTGGTTGAGCATTAGATATTACTCATTTCATTTAGCTTGCCTGTTTGACCCTTGCCGTGAAATTTTATCTGGCAAAGTCATTTCTGCATATAACAAATTTCAGCACCTAAAATAAAATTAAAAATATCCATCCTGGCCTACTCGACACCCCTAGCCGCGTGGTAGCGTCCGTGCATCGAGTTCTCATCCCGTTCGGTGAAACGGGCGAGTTTGGACGGCTACGCGCGCGTACAGGTGTCCGTCTTGGGGGCATGCTTTTTAGTCATAAAACATTTCATTTTAAAATTTAGAACCCGCTTAAAAACCTATTATTTAAATTTCAAATTTTTGGACCCAACCCGGGCGCGATTTAGAAATGTTTCATTTAGCGCCAAAATCCTAAATTAATAAAATATTCAAAACCTTATAATATTTCGTTATAATATTCTAACTGTTATTTTTAAGATTCTTAAATCTTTAATTTAAATCTTTTTAACCATTTAAAATCTTTCCCTGGCCAATTAGAGTGGGCTTAAACCCCGTGGGCCCCTCCATTATCCCCCTCTCTCTCTATCTCTCGTATCTATCTCTCTCTCTCTACCTTTCTCTATCTCTCTCTCTCTCTAACCCTCTCTCTCTTCCATATATATATATTCCCCTTTTCCCTCCGTCATAATTTTTTCCCAGAACGAGAACGCGAGAAACCCATCGCGAGCCAAACCCTAGCCGCCTCGTCACCGTCACCGCCGCAGCCCCGACGCCGGCGCCAACGCCACCGTCGCCCTCGCCTTCGCCGCCTCTTCCCAACCTCAACATCTTCTTCCTTCTCCCCGTGCGCCCTGTGCAGCCGCAACCCCTGCAGAGTTCGCTGCAGTCGCCCGATCGCCGGCGGCCTTCGTCGTCGACACCCGCGCCACCTTCAGCACCTCCTCATCACCTGCGCACTCCGGCCCTCGACCACCTCCTCTCCCTCTCCGCCTTCTTTCCCTTTCACCGAACTTCCATACCCGAGCCCTAACCCTCACCGCTGCAACCTCCTCGCCGGCGCCCCACCGCCGTCGACCCCATCGCTGTCACACCCTCTGCAACACCAGTAAGCCCTCTCTCCCCTTCCTCCTTCCATTTTCCCTCCGGTTTATCCCTTGGCCGTGCATTAATTTTTCCGGTTGTTATTGTCGCTGTTCGCCGGAATCTGGCCGTGCCGGTGACGTGTCCTGACGATCCAGCGGAGTGCTCTGACCCGTGAGGTCCCTTGGTTCGTCGTTTGGGTTCAATCCGTGAACCGTGCGTCCGTCGCGTGTTTCCCCGCCGACGTTACGTTCCGTTTTCCTGGTTCGCGACCCGTCGAGGCAAGTATCACTTGCTACATGCTATACTATACAATTATATATGTTTTGACTCATTAAACCTGCAAAACATAACTCGGTATGGTCATTTCTCATTTGGTTGCAATATGACATATATCATTTTACAGTTAACATAAAAATTACAGTTTGCCACTTTCAACCTAAGAACCAAGTTTACCTATTAATCACATTTTACCGTTTAATAGATTGTAGCACTTACCCATGTAGTTCTATCACATTCGGTCATTCGTATTCAAAGGCTTGATATAACTGTATTGCATCATCATTTAAACTATTGCACCGCGAAGGGTGCTCAAAACCTGTTAAATAATACAACGGCTGCACTGTATTACTGCACTCTTGTGATCGAATGAAACTGCTTATTGTTATTTAGATCATTGCTCATTCCATGTTATTAAATACCCTGTTCGATTGTATATCTGTCTGTGAGCACATCCACGATATTGTTACATCTTGACTTGACTTTGTCACACATGGTATATATTGATACACCCGACATGGTACCGTTTACTGTTGACTTGACCTGATGTACCATGACCTGACCTGTTACCTGATCTCGTGCCTAATGCCAACAAACCTGACATGTAGTCCTCATGGACCATTCCTGTTGTCTATCCAGACAAACCTACCGTTACCTGATCCTGTGTTGGCATTAGTTCTTGATTACTGAATACCTGACCTGACACATATAACTTGGGGGTATGGGGAAATCAAAGGTGAACCTGACTTGTAACTCGACAGTTCACTACCTGTTCAAGTGTACACATTCCTGTTTTGTGTCTAGCAGCATGTCTCGGTTTCGGCCGAGAATATTGTGGCCGTGATCCCGGGTATGTACGGGATACTAACGAGTGTACACATTCCTGTTTTGTGCCTAGCGGCATGTCTCGGCTGCAGCCGAGAACATTGTGGCCGTGATCCCGGGTATGTACGGGATACTGTTGAGTTACATCGACGATTCATCAAATTGATTTCAAAGACTTTAGACTAGGAAACCCCATAGAACAGTTTAGTTACCTACTGCACATTACCCTGCACCGCTTGTTTCACATTATTGCTTTATTCATGTTTAGTTCTGCATTGCCTATTACACTGTTCATATTATATTACTTGTTGACTTGACGCGCTGACGTCTTGGTTTTGCATGGCCCAGATTCTGTACCACTGTCGCAGTTCGAGCAGGAGTACTTCAGCCAGCAGGCTGAATTGTGAGTTCTGTAGTGGTTAGTTTTATTTCCTGCATTTTATTTCCAGATGTGAGCCCGCATTATGGGACATACTTTTCCGTTATTGTATTGGATCATTTGCTTCCGCATTTATTTATCATTGACTCTTGTTATTCTGGATTGTGGACATGTTTTAGATAGTTTTATGTTGTTCTTGATATCTCTACAGCCGTAATGTGACTGTGGATGGATACTTCCTACCCACAGGTAGCATGGTTGGCTATGTCACGTGCCCAATCTTGCGTACTCTGGGAAGCGGGGCGTGACATGGTTCTTTTGATATCAGAGCCATAGGTTAGTTGGGTTGATTCTTTTGTAGTTGGGTATTATACCCAATACACGAATCAAAATACCCGTGTTAGGAAACATGTCCTGCCACTTTGCCGTTTACCATTCTTGAATCACATCCTTCCTGATTATATCTTTTACGACGTGCAAACTTACTTTGCATGTCGACTCGAAAAACCTGATTTCTTGTTATCTCTAGGACTTAGACGACTTGGGTGGAGTTAAGTAATTGTGGCTATGATACCGCGGCATAGTTACAATGCGGTACTTTATTTAAGTATCTTGGAGTTCTAGCCTTGATCTATATATTGAATCCATCATCATGCTAATGTTGGGTATTTTGAGTTCAGGATTATGGCCGGTAAGAATTTAAAGACGTACCAGAGGCGTGTGGACGAAGCCGCCATGCTTGGAGTGATAAGAGGAATGCTGGAGAATCAAAAGAGACAGACCGAGCTGATCCAGCAGCAAGCAGATTCGTTTCAGGAAGGTTTGCAGATCGTTCAGCAGTCTGTAAACAACGCTGGAGCTAAACCAGTTGACCGAGTAGGGACCGTGGCAGATTTCAGACGTTTGGGTCCGTCTACATTCACTGGTTTGGAGGAGCCGTTGCCAGCCGAGCAGTGGCTAGTGGACACGGAGAATTTGCTGATTGCGGCACAGATTCCAGAGGACAAAAGAGTTGATGTGGTACGCATTCAGTTGGTGGATTACGCCCGAGAGTGGTGGCTTGTGGAAGAGACCCGCTTGCTGTCACGACCCGCAGGGTACGGAACGTGACTGGCACTTAAGTTTACGAAACGTCTAAAGACGTCCGTAAAATAAGTAAGCCAAAGCCCAGAAAACAAAACCAATTAAGCAAAAGAGTGAAGAAAACCCAATCAATTGAAAGCGAGTTATCAAATAAGTCATGTAAAACCCTTTTTAAAAACAATACCAATTTTTCCGAAAATTTCGGCAGAGTCTCCCTTGTAAATACTGGCCCCCAAAAATGGGTACAACAAAATATACATGAATCCAACAAAATAGGGCATCCCCAAGCGGGAGCTAGCTCTTCGCCATAAGGCGGTCACAAATCCCACGCAATGTAAATGACGACAAGCATAATAATCATAATAAAGCATGAGAAAAGCAGCATGTCGGCTCAAGTGAGCTCGACCCCAAAATACAGCATAAAATCCACAAACCTCACAGTCTCATCTCTAGGTCAATATACAATAATCTGGTAGAAACAGTAGATGGAGTGCACTAGATACAAAGAATATACAAGGTGGTACAAAAATGATAACATTACCCACCTATGAGCAAATCTCGAGCTCAGGCAAAAGAGGCAAAAGACAAGTGCGCCCGCCGCTACTGAACTGACGGAGCGGACCTGCAAAAGACTGTGGCACAACGGGGGTGAGTTGCCAACTCGTGAGTAATAAATAACATCTGCAAAGGCTATCGTATGCATGCACACAAGCATCCTAGCATCTAAAATACAGGTATGACTGGATGCACTAGCAGGTGTGTATATAACATCAGTGTACTAATATGTATGCAACATGAATATCTGAGGTCTCAATATGTATATATAAGAAATATTTATTCTCTTTTTGTTTTTGAAACTCTTTTAGAAAGCCAGCATAATGTCAATGAATCGACAAAAATCGGTGTCCAGCAACGACACCCAAAAGCTGTCTCAAATCTCATAAATGTATCTCTGGCCTCAGCCGTCCGGCTGACCCATCTCAAATATCAATATCTCAATCTCTAGCGGCCACGGTCGGTATCCTCTGGATATCCGCCGTCCCAAACAGTCACCGGTAGGTAATCCGTCCCCTGCCAGGCTCAACGTCATCACCACATTCCTCTTGCCCCGGGGTACCTTACCGGGCCCACCATGTACCCGTGCCGGTTCCTCCACTCCTCGACACGGATTTCCAAATCCACAGCAAACTCATGGTGGACGACACTTACATCACTAGAAAACCGCAATTTACATATTTTAAAAAAAATATAATAAGTTTAGAAATTTTGCGGTTTTCCCCCGAAATCCAGCAATATCATAAAATCTCAGAAATCCTCATAAGTGCATATATCAATGATAATGAATGCGTATGATATCAATAATCAAGTTGCGATGTGTGATTAATGTATTAAGCATGAACAATTAATATGATGAAGTACGTGCACAAGAATAGCAATCCTACGGTTTCATTTTAAGGAAATAGCACAATTTAAGCATCAATTAGTAAAAGGTTTAAATTAAAGGTTATCTAGTGTGGTGGCATGGCAGTTACCAGGGTGTGTGTGTAAACATGAATAGTGCTCGTGCTGCATATAAAAACCTGGTAATAGTGCATGTGTCCTACAATTGAGTTTGCGTATATGGGTATAACATATTGTTCTAATTGCAGCAATTATCATGCCAGTAATATTATTCTAATGTCACAAGTGGTTATCCAGTTTACTATTTTTCAGTTTACTAAATCTATCGGGCGACTTGCGCCATCCAAACGATCGTCCCCCGTAGATGTTAAATCTACTCACCGGGATCCCTGGCTAGCTGTGTCCAATCACCGCCTTTCCCTTTCGCGCCGCGTCTGACGTCTCCGCGACCGAACCTGGAATTTACATCAATACCAAATATAAGGTTACACATTCAAGAACGACGCAAAACCCCAACGAAACTACTAAAGTTCGCTAGCTAGGTACAACGTGCACAAAGTGCGCGGAACACACGCGAAAATCGCAAAACTGCCGAAAAACGCCGATTAGGGTCGCCCGGCGAAACTAAAACCCGACTACCCAAAAACCGCACTCACGCATCCTAAAAGTCGCAGGACAAGCCATTACAATCATCAAGATATCAAAAATAATTCATCACATAATTTATATAAAAATCTAGTAAGCATTTGCATTCCAATTTGATGCAAACATCGACAATTTAGCGACAAAGTCAACACCACCCAACACCAACATCCAAACTAACCAAATAGCTAGCCAATACACTAATTTTAAACCATCAACCATGCTTAAAAAAACTAATTTCCATAAACAAAACCTTCTCTTGATTTTTGTAATTAGCAAACATAAACCAAACTATATATGAAAAACCTTAATTTAACACTAGATTTTTGCCTAATAAGCAAGTTAACCACTTAGATTAAGGTTAGCAAAACACTAGATAGCAAATTAGGTTTAAATCAATTAAATAATGCTTTCTAAAACTTAATCAACTCACTAATCAAGTTTCAAATATCAATTCCATACAAAAACCTTCTCTTGAAAATTTAAAAACAACAATTTACAACTAAAATCAACTTCTAAAATTACCTAAATTAGCATAATTAAAGACTACATAACAAGGTAACCATATAGATTAGTTCACTAACAACTAGATTAACTAATAAACAACTTAATTAATTATCATGGCTTCAAAACCCTAATTTAAACAAACTACTCTTTTAAACTAGATTAGAAATAAGCTAACTTTTAACACTAACCATACAATTAAAGGAATTTTTAGCAAAAGAAAGCAACTTGATGAGAATTATACCTCTTGATCTATGGATCAAGCAAGAAAATTTGCTCCAATTGATGGCCTCAACACCAAGGTCCAAGCAAGAATGGCTAAGGATAATGATAGCATAAGGATTTTTGTTTGGATTTTTGAATTAAATCATGGATTTTGATGTATTTCTTGAAGAAATTGAAGAAAAATGAAAAGAAAAGAGAGGAAGAAGAGGGTGTGCAGGAATTTCGGCCAGAATGAGGTATGGGGGAGGGTGTGGGCAAGTGGGGAAAGTCATGGTCAAGTCCACAAAAGTCAATGTATCATACATTATCCATTTTAATTAAAATAATACCATAAACTATCAAATTAACTCAAGAAAGAAACCAAGAAGAGAGAGGCCAGAAATTTCTGGTCTCACACAAGGTGGGGCTGTCCTAGGGCTGAGGAAAAAGAGAGAGGGGTTTTACAAAAGAAATTTTATTCAAAAAGGCCCCCTACAACTCAAAAATTGCAAGTTTTAGCTCAAAATTCAATAAATTCGTTTCAAATCACAAAAATTTGTTAAAAATCAAAATAAATTACTAAAAATTCATGTTATCACTAGATTATAATTATCATAATTTTAGAGATTAAAATTATCCCGGAAAAATTTGTATTTATCGCTTATTTAATGTATTTTCTTACCGGCTTAAAATAATATTAAAAAATTGAAAAATAGGGAAAATTTTTTAAATGACCAAAATTTCATAAATAACTCATTAGATACTAAAAACAAGAAATTACCTATCCTTTTTAGGTATAATTAGCCCTAAACTGCAAAATATCGAGAAAGACGGTTTTCGGAAAAATACCGAATTTTCACCGAATTTCAAGAAAACACCAAAATGACTTTTCAAGACGCTACAATATTCCCCCCTTAAAGAAATTCGGTCCCCGAATTTAAAAATATAGCTACGCGTACCTTCGAAGAGATGGGGATATTTCTTCCTCATCTCGCCCTCGGTCTCCCAGGTAACCTCCTCGCTGCTCGGGCTACGCCAAAGGACCTTGACGGTTGGTATAATCTTCGACCTCAATTTCTTCACCTGCCGATCCAGGATGGCCACCGGCTGCTCTGCAAAAGAAAGGTCGCGCTCTAGCTGGACTGTCGGGTGCTGAATCGCATGCGAAGGGTCGTGAAGGTACTTGCGGAGCATCGAAACATGGAAGACGGGGTGAACATCGGGAAAGCTGGGAGGAAGAGCCAAACGATATGCAACAGCGCCGACACGCTCGAGGATCTCGAAGGGACCTACGAATCTAGGACTAAGCTTCCCCTTTCGCCCAAAACGCATCACGCCCTTCATCGGAGAGACTTTCAGAAAAACATGGTCGCCAACTGCGAACACTAATCTGCGACGGCGTCTGTCTGCATAGGATTTCTGCCTGCTCTGAGCCGCTCTCATCCGGTCTCGGATCAACTGTATCTTCGCTGTCGTCTCCTCAACAAGCTGCGGCCCCAAAATGCTGCTCTCGCTGAGCTCTGTCCAACAAACGGGCGATCTGCATCTCCTCCCATACAATGCCTCGAAAGGTGCCATCTGAATCGTATCCTGGAAGCTGTTGTTGTAGGAGAACTCCACTAGAGGTAAATGACGATCCCAGCTACCCCCAAAGTCTAACACGCATGCTCTGAGCATGTCCTCGAGAGTCTGAATGGTCCGCTCTGACTGTCCGTCTGTCTGCGGATGAAACGCTGTGCTGAAGCTCAAACGAGTGCCCAAAGCCTCCTGAAGTCTCTGCCAAAGTCGGCTGGTGAACTGAGTGCCTCGATCTGACACGATACAAGTCGGTACGCCATGTAGTCGCACGATCTCGTCAATATAGAGCTGAGCATACTGAGCGAAGCTGAAAGTCGTCTTCACTGGAAGGAAGTGGGCCGCTTTCGTCAATCTATCCACGATCACCCAGATGGAGTCGTACCCTCGACTGGTCCTGGGTAGACCCACAACGAAATCCATCGAAATCTGTTCCCATTTCCACTCTGGAATGGGTAACGGCTGTAGCTCTCCTGCGGGCCTCTGGTGCTCGGCCTTGACTTGCTGACAAGTCAGGCATCTCGAAACGAGCTCCGCAATGTCCCTCTTCATCCCGTCCCACCAGTAGGTCTCTCTCATATCATGGTACATCTTGGTGGAACCGGGGTGGACACTATACACTGATCAGTGTGCCTCCTCGAGAATGTCGCGCCGTAATCCATCAGTATCTGGTACGCACAGTCTAGATCCATATCATAAAATCCCCTGATCGTCAACCATGAACTCGGAAAATCTGCCCTGTCCCATCTGTGCCATGATCTCTGAGCAACGGTCGTCACTACGCTGTGCCTCATATATACGGTCAAGCAACTGTGGGCGTGCACGAACATGCGCGAGCTGTCCCCCTGTCTGAGTGAACTCGAACTCAACTCGGCTGTCGCATAACATCTGCCAATCTGCTGACGACTGCCTCTGCACTGCGCGCAAAAGGATAAACTACCCCCGGGCCTCCTACTCAACGCATCTGCCACCACATTCGCCTTGCCTGGGTGATATAAGATCTCGCAGTCGTAGTCTTTCACCAACTCCATCCAACGACGCTGTCTGAGGTTCAGGTCTCGCTGCTGAAATATGTACTTTAAGCTCTTGTGATCGGTGAATATCTGACACGACTCGCCGTATAGGTAATGTCGCCAAATCTTCAGTGCAAAGACCACTGCAGCCATCTCCAAATCATGAGTGGGGTAGTTCTGTTCATGCTTCTTCAACTGCCGAGAAGCGTAGGCGATCACCCGGCCATGCTGCATCAATACGCATCCTAATCCCACTCGCGAAGCATCACAGTAGACAACAAATCCGCCTGATCCCGAAGGTAAAGATAATACCGGCGCCGTAGTCAAACGAGTCCGTAGCTGCTGAAAACTGCGCTCGCACTCCTCTGTCCAGACGAAAGGAACTCCCTTCCGGGTCAAACCGGTCAACGGTGCAGCTATACGGGAGAAGTCCTGAACAAAACGCCTGTAGTAGCCCGCCAAGCCTAGAAAACTACGGATCTCAGTAACCGATGTAGGTCGGGGCCACTGCTGAACAGCCTCAATCTTCTTCGGGTCCATACAAATGCCGTCTCTCGTAACCACGTGACCCAAGAATCCGACGCTGTCCAGCCAGAAAGCACACTTGGAGAACTTCGCGAACAGCTGGTGCTCCCTCAGAGTCTGTAACGTAATCCGCAAGTGCT
This sequence comes from Agapanthus africanus, assembly GCA_030015575.1. Lineage (NCBI taxonomy): Eukaryota > Viridiplantae > Streptophyta > Magnoliopsida > Asparagales > Amaryllidaceae > Agapanthus > Agapanthus africanus. The sequence goes on along the minus strand of CM057344.1, from coordinate 238,580,239 downwards.
GCTCGTGCTCCTCTCTGCTCCGGGAGTACACCAAGATATCGTCGATAAACACGATGATGAACAAGTCAAGATACGGCCTGAATGTACGGTTCATCAAATCCATAAATGCTGCTGGGGCATTGGTGAGTCCGAACGACATCACCAAAAACTCGTAGTGGCCATAGCGTGTACGGAAAGCTGTCCTCGGTATATCCTCCTGTCGAACTCGCAGCTGATGGTATCCTGATCGCAAGTCGATCCTCGAAAAATACCCCGCACCCTGAAGCTGGTCGAACAAATCATCAATGCGCGGCAACGGATATCTGTTCCGAACGGTAACCTTGTTCAGCTGGCGGTAGTCGATACATAAGCGCAAACTTCCATCCTTCTTCTTGACAAACAGGACCGGAGCACCCCACGGAGAAACACTAGGTCGAATGAGCCCCTTATCCAACAAATCCTGCAACTGATCCTTCAGCTCTCGAAGCTCTGCCGGGGCCATCCGATAAGGCGGTACAGAAATAGACCCCGAACCGGGAATCAAATCAATGCAGAACTCAACATCGCGCTCAGGCGGTAGCCCAGGTAGCTCATCAGGGAAAACATCAGGGAACTCACAAACTACCGGAACCCGGTCTAACGGAACCTCTGCAGCTCGAGTATCATAAACAAACGCTAAGAATCCCTGACATCCCTTCCGCAAGAGCTGACCAGCGCGAAGAGACGAAATTAAGCTGGGAAGGGCGACACTACGGTCTCCCTGAATAACAAGGACTGGCTCTCCAGGAAAGCTAAATCTGACTGCCTTCTCACGGCAGTCCACCGAAGCATAACAAGTGGCTAGCCAATCCATGCCCAGAAGCACATCAAAGTCCAACATATCGAGGAGTATCAAATCAACTGATGAATCCCTCTCCCCGATACGAACGGAACACAAACGAAATACAAACCGAGCGACAAACGACTCGCCTACCGGAGTAACAACAACAAGCGGCTGATCCAACGACGACGACTCAATGCCCAACATCGGTGCAAAGTGTGTAGAGACGTACGAATGTGTGGAACCTGGGTCGAATAATACCCGCGCGTCGAAAGAACAAACTGGCAAAGTACCTGTCACAACGGCATTGGATGCCTGCGCATCCTGCGGTGTCAAAGCAAATACTCGGGCCTGTCCTCCACCGATAGCGGGCTGACCTCGACCTCGGCCTCTGCCTCCTCGTCCTCTCTGAACAGGACCGCCACGTCCTCGGCCTCTCGGTGCACCTAACTGGCGTGGAGCATCGCCTGGGGTAGAAAGTAGGGCTCTCTGAGGAGGGGGTGGTGATGGTGGTAGGGTCACATGCGGAACTGTCGCTGCTCCCTGTCGTCTCACCGGACAGTCTCTGATACGATGATGCAGGCTACCACACCAAAAACATCCTAACCATGGCTGCTGACCATATGGGTGAAGGCGATATAACTGGCCCCTAAAAATCCACCACAGCCTCTGCGAACCCTCCTAGGTGCTAACATATCAGTGCGAATCCGACTCGGTCTTGAAACGACTGCACGGGGAGTAATATCCGATCTCTGTGCTCGATTGACCTCTACTAACGATTCCACCATCTGTCGTAACTCCTGCATGCCTCCCATCATCTGTCGCAGCTCCTCCATACCGGACTCAAGCCTATCCATGCGACCTGGGGAATGCGGATCAGTCTGTCTCTGCGGCGTAGGCATACCACCCTGCTCAGTCCTAGTCTCGGACGAGCCAGCTCGAATCTCGTCTCTGACGGTAGCCCTCTGTGCCCTCGTAGCCTTCGGCGGCATAGTGGCTGGTACAGGAAAAGGATAATAAGGACAGTGCAATAGGATCATAGGATACACGGAGTTGAAGAAGGAATTTTTCAAGCAAGTATATCCTAAAGTCACTTAGGCGGAGTACCGTATCGTAAGTATGCCGCGGACATACGCACGCTACGTCACCCTGCTTAAGTCACTTACTCCATCTACCAAGGGTCATCCTACACTCGCAAAGGTAAAACCTATCGCTCTGATACCAACTTTGTCACGACCCGCAGGGTACGGAACGTGACTGGCACTTAAGTTTACGAAACGTCTAAAGACGTCCGTAAAATAAGTAAGCCAAAGCCCAGAAAACAAAACCAATTAAGCAAAAGAGTGAAGAAAACCCAATCAATTGAAAGCGAGTTATCAAATAAGTCATGTAAAACCCTTTTTAAAAACAATACCAATTTTTCCGAAAATTTCGGCAGAGTCTCCCTTGTAAATACTGGCCCCCAAAAATGGGTACAACAAAATATACATGAATCCAACAAAATAGGGCATCCCCAAGCGGGAGCTAGCTCTTCGCCATAAGGCGGTCACAAATCCCACGCAATGTAAATGACGACAAGCATAATAATCATAATAAAGCATGAGAAAAGCAGCATGTCGGCTCAAGTGAGCTCGACCCCAAAATACAGCATAAAATCCACAAACCTCACAGTCTCATCTCTAGGTCAATATACAATAATCTGGTAGAAACAGTAGATGGAGTGCACTAGATACAAAGAATATACAAGGTGGTACAAAAATGATAACATAACCCACCTATGAGCAAATCTCGAGCTCAGGCAAAAGAGGCAAAAGACAAGTGCGCCCGCCGCTACTGAACTGACGGAGCGGACCTGCAAAAGACTGTGGCACAACGGGGGTGAGTTGCCAACTCGTGAGTAATAAATAACATCTGCAAAGGCTATCGTATGCATGCACACAAGCATCCTAGCATCTAAAATACAGGTATGACTGGATGCACTAGCAGGTGTGTATATAACATCAGCGTACTAATATGTATGCAACATGAATATCTGAGGTCTCAATATGTATATATAAGAAATATTTATTCTCTTTTTGTTTTTGAAACTCTTTTAGAAAGCCAGCATAATGTCAATGAATCGACAAAAATCGGTGTCCAGCAACGACACCCAAAAGCTGTCTCAAATCTCATAAATGTATCTCTGGCCTCAGCCGTCCGGCTGACCCATCTCAAATATCAATATCTCAATCTCTAGCGGCCACGGTCGGTATCCTCTGGATATCCGCCGTCCCAAACAGTCACCGGTAGGTAATCCGTCCCCTGCCAGGCTCAACGTCATCACCACATTCCTCTTGCCCCGGGGTACCTTACCGGGCCCACCATGTACCCGTGCCGGTTCCTCCACTCCTCGACACGGATTTCCAAATCCACAGCAAACTCATGGTGGACGACACTTACATCACTAGAAAACCGCAATTTACATATTTTAAAAAAAATATAATAAGTTTAGAAATTTTGCGGTTTTCCCCCGAAATCCAGCAATATCATAAAATCTCAGAAATCCTCATAAGTGCATATATCAATGATAATGAATGCGTATGATATCAATAATCAAGTTGCGATGTGTGATTAATGTATTAAGCATGAACAATTAATATGATGAAGTACGTGCACAAGAATAGCAATCCTACGGTTTCATTTTAAGGAAATAGCACAATTTAAGCATCAATTAGTAAAAGGTTTAAATTAAAGGTTATCTAGTGTGGTGGCATGGCAGTTACCAGGGTGTGTGTGTAAACATGAATAGTGCTCGTGCTGCATATAAAAACCTGGTAATAGTGCATGTGTCCTACAATTGAGTTTGCGTATATGGGTATAACATATTGTTCTAATTGCAGCAATTATCATGCCAGTAATATTATTCTAATGTCACAAGTGGTTATCCAGTTTACTATTTTTCAGTTTACTAAATCTATCGGGCGACTTGCGCCATCCAAACGATCGTCCCCCGTAGATGTTAAATCTACTCACCGGGATCCCTGGCTAGCTGTGTCCAATCACCGCCTTTCCCTTTCGCGCCGCGTCTGACGTCTCCGCGACCGAACCTGGAATTTACATCAATACCAAATATAAGGTTACACATTCAAGAACGACGCAAAACCCCAACGAAACTACTAAAGTTCGCTAGCTAGGTACAACGTGCACAAAGTGCGCGGAACACACGCGAAAATCGCAAAACTGCCGAAAAACGCCGATTTGGGTCGCCCGGCGAAACTAAAACCCGACTACCCAAAAACCGCACTCACGCATCCTAAAAGTCGCAGGACAAGCCATTACAATCATCAAGATATCAAAAATAATTCATCACATAATTTATATAAAAATCTAGTAAGCATTTGCATTCCAATTTGATGCAAACATCGACAATTTAGCGACAAAGTCAACACCACCCAACACCAACATCCAAACTAACCAAATAGCTAGCCAATACACTAATTTTAAACCATCAACCATGCTTAAAAAAACTAATTTCCATAAACAAAACCTTCTCTTGATTTTTGTAATTAGCAAACATAAACCAAACTATATATGAAAAACCTTAATTTAACACTAGATTTTTGCCTAATAAGCAAGTTAACCACTTAGATTAAGGTTAGCAAAGCACTAGATAGCAAATTAGGTTTAAATCAATTAAATAATGCTTTCTAAAACTTAATCAACTCACTAATCAAGTTTCAAATATCAATTCCATACAAAAACCTTCTCTTGAAAATTTAAAAACAACAATTTACAACTAAAATCAACTTCTAAAATTACCTAAATTAGCATAATTAAAGACTACATAACAAGGTAACCATATAGATTAGTTCACTAACAACTAGATTAACTAATAAACAACTTAATTAATTATCATGGCTTCAAAACCCTAATTTAAACAAACTACTCTTTTAAACTAGATTAGAAATAAGCTAGCTTTTAACACTAACCATACAATTAAAGGAATTTTTAGCAAAAGAAAGCAACTTGATGAGAATTATACCTCTTGATCTATGGATCAAGCAAGAAAATTTGCTCTAATTGATGGCCTCAACACCAAGGTCCAAGCAAGAATGGCTAAGGATAATGATAGCATAAGGATTTTTGTTTGGATTTTTGAATTAAATCATGGATTTTGATGTATTTCTTGAAGAAATTGAAGAAAAATGAAAAGAAAAGAGAGGAAGAAGAGGGTGTGCAGGAATTTCGGCCAGAATGAGGTATGGGGGAGGGTGTGGGCAAGTGGGGAAAGTCATGGTCAAGTCCACAAAAGTCAATGTATCATACATTATCCATTTTAATTAAAATAATACCATAAACTATTAAATTAACTCAAGAAAGAAACCAAGAAGAGAGAGGCCAGAAATTTCTGGTCTCACACAAGGTGGGGCTGTCCTAGGGCTGAGGAAAAAGAGAGAGGGGTTTTACAAAAGAAATTTTATTCAAAAAGGCCCCCTACAACTCAAAAATTGCAAGTTTTAGCTCAAAATTCAATAAATTCGTTTCAAATCACAAAAATTTGTTAAAAATCAAAATAAATTACTAAAAATTCATGTTATCACTAGATTATAATTATCATAATTTTAGAGATTAAAATTAGCCCGGAAAAATTTGTATTTATCGCTTATTTAATGTATTTTCTTACCGGCTTAAAATAATATTAAAAAATTGAAAAATAGGGAAAAATTTTTAAATGACCAAAATTTCATAAATAACTCATTAGCTACTAAAAACAAGAAATTACCTATCCTTTTTAGGTATAATTAGCCCTAAACTGCAAAATATCGAGAAAGACGGTTTTCGGAAAAATACCGAATTTTCACCGAATTTCAAGAAAACACCAAAACGACTTTTCAAGACGCTACACTTGCCCAAGCCGATCAGTTGGGCGTAGTTTTCTAAGAGTTTCCTGGAGAAGTTCTTCCCGCGGACTGCACGGGAGGAAATGGAAGAGAAATTTATTGGGCTGAGGCAGGATGGAGCACCCGTGGACGTGCATGCAGCGGAGTGGATGAGACTCAGCCAATTCGCTGGACCTTTAGTCGCCAACGAGGCAGACAGGGCACGGAGGTTCATGCGCAGACTGGACATGGACATCCAGAGGCAGATTGTCTCCCTGGGTTTGACCACTTTCTCACAAATACTTGCAGCAGCCAAGAGCAGCAGAGTTTATCTGGGATGAAAGGGAGTTTGCAGCAGACAGCAGTTGCGGTAAGGAAGCAGTTCCGTCGGGCCAGTCGAGTTTAGGGCTAGGCCGACAAACAATGTTCTTGCAGCAATGGAAGTTGATAGTGGTGAAGAGCCGGCGGTTGTTCGCGATTTTATGGACGTATTTGAAGATATATCGGGTTTACCGCCGAAGCGAGACGTGGAGTTCGCAATTGATCTTATTCCTGGTGCAGCGCCAGTATCTAAAGCGTATTATCCAATGGCGCCAGTAGAGTTGGAAGAAGTAAAGAAACAGGTTGCTGAATTACTTGAAAAGGGTTGGATTCGAAGTAGTAACTCGCCTTGGGGAGCTCCAGTTCTTCTAGTAAAGAAGAAGGATGGCACGAGAATGATGTGCATCGACTATCGAGAATTAAACCGGGTAACTATTAAGAACAAGTACCCGATCCCTCGCATTGGAGAACTTTTAGAGCAGCTTAGTGGCGCAAGGGTATTCTCGAAGCTGGATTTGCGATCCGGATATCATCAGGTCCGAGTGAAAGCTGAAGATATTTGCAAGACGGCGTTTCGAACTCGGTATGGACATTACGAGTACCTAGTGATGCCCTTCGGAGTAACGAATGCGCCGGCAGTATTCATGGACTTGATGAACCGAATCTTTTCACCGTTCTAGGACCAGTTTATTGTGGTATTCATTGACGATATTCTGGTTTACTCGAAGAGTTTTGAGGAGCATGCTGAGCAATTGAAGATCGCACTGCAGACATTGAGACAGGAGAAATTGTATGCGAAGATAAGTAAGTGCGAATTTTGGCTGGAAGAAGTGAAGTTTCTGGGGCATGTTGTGTCGGGCGATGGAATCGCCGTCGATCCCGAAAAAATTGCAGCAGTTCGAGATTGGCCGATTCCAAAGAGTGTAGCTGAGATAAGAAGTTTCCTTGGATTAGCCGGATACTACAGGAGATTTGTGGAGAACTTTGCTCGTTTGGCAGAGCCGTTGACCAAGCTTACGCGCAAGGAGGTACCTTTTGTATGGACGGATAAATGTGCATTAGCTTTCGAGGCGTTGAAGCAGAAGTTGATAACCGCCCCAATTCTGACCGTGCCAGACAATTCCGGAGGATTGGTGATTCACAGCGACGCATCTGGGAAAGGATTGGGATGTGTTTTGATGCAGCATGGGAAGGTTGTAGCATACGCATCAAGACAATTAAAGACCCATGAGAAGAATTATCCGAATCATGACTTGGAGCTTGCGGCTGTGATCTTCGCTTTGAAGATTTGGAGACACTACCTTTTGGGCGAGAGAGTCGAAGTTTTTACAGATCACAAGAGTTTGAAGTATGTGTTCACTCAGAAGGAGTTGAATATGAGGCAGCGTAGATGGTTGGAGCTGATGGCCGACTACGACCTTGATCTTAAGTACCATCCGGGAAAGGTTAACGTCGTGCCGGATGCGCTTAGTCGGTTACCAGCAATCCAGGTGTTAACTACGCAGAGGGAGATCATTGCAGATTTTCAAAGATTTGACTTGGAGGTTGTGCTACCACGTTCTACGGGACAGTTGATGCAGTTGCAAGTACAGTCATCCTTGGTTGAGAAGATTAAAGCGGCAAAATCGCAGGATCCTAGACTGCAAAAGTTTCGAGAGCAGGTTGAGGCTGGACTACGAACAGATTTACTGGTCCACGAAGATGGTTCGTTGAGGTATGGTAGCCGTTTGTGTGTGCCAAAGGGGGATGTTCGTGAAGAGCTTATGAAGGAGGCACACAGTTCAGCTTATTCTATACATCCAGGAGGCACAAAGATGTACCGTGATATTCGACAGCATTTCTGGTGGGAAGCCATGAAACGGGAGATTGCTCGCTTCATGGCTAAGTGCTTGGTGTGTCAGCAAGTCAAGGCTGAATACCAAAGGGTTGCTGGTTTGTTGCAACCACTCCCGATTCCTCAGTGGAAGTGGGAACATATAACCATGGATTTCGTGACGGCTTTACCGCGGAGTCCAAAGGGCAACAATGCAGTATGGGTGATTGTCGATCGATTGACCAAGGCAGCTCACTTTATTCCTTTCCGGGTTGGTCAATCAACGGAGACTTTGGCAGAACGGTACATGCAGAAGATTGTAAGATTACATGGCGTACCGGTGAGCATCGTGTCCGATCGGGACACTCGGTTCTTATCACACTTCTGGAGGAGTTTACAGGAAAGTTTGGGGACTCGATTGAAGTTTAGCACAGCTTATCATCCTCAAACTGATGGTCAGTCGGAGAGAACGATCCAAACTCTTGAGGACATGTTGAGAGCATGCATGTTGGACTTTAAGGGTTCGTGGGAGGATCATCTACACTTGGTGGAGTTTTCTTACAACAATAGCTTCCAAGCAACTATCCAGATGGCTCCGTTTGAAGCTTTGTATGGACGTAAGTGCCGTTCACCTGTTTGTTGGGATGATGTCGGTGAACGAAGATTACTGGGACCCGATTTGGTGGTACAGACAGTTGAGAAGGTTAACACAATCAGAAAGCATATGAAGGTAGCTCAAGACAGACAGAAAAGTTGGGCTGACACGTCAAGAAGACCTCTAGAGTTCGCCGTGGGTGATTTGGTATTCTTAAAGATATCACCGACTAGAGGGGTGATTCGCTTTGGGAGTCGAGGAAAGCTTAGTCCTCGATTTGTTGGACCCTTTGAGGTATTGGAGCGTGTTGGAGAGGTAGCGTACCGTTTGGCGTTACCGCAGTCCTTAGCAGGTGTGCATGACGTGTTTCACGTATCTCAACTACGAAGGTATGTTCAAGATGAAACACACGTTTTGGATCATTCGGAGTTAACAGTACGGGAAGATCTGACTTTTGAGGAGCGACCGGTTGAAATCGTGGATCGAAGGGAAAGGTTCTTAAGACCAAGGTTATCCCCCTTGTGCTTGTTTCTTGGGGTAATCGATCGTATGGGGAGTCCACTTGGGAACGAGAAGATGAGATCCGGCAGAAGTTTCCTCACCTTTTTCTGTAGTTTTCTATCTTGTATTCTTGGAATTTCGAGGACGAAATTCTTTTTGTAGTTGGGTATAATGTAACACCCGAACCCAATACTACTAATTTCTGTTACTGGTTGAGCATTAGATATTACTCATTTCATTTAGCTTGCCTGTTTGACCCTTGCCGTGAAATTTTATCTGGCAAAGTCATTTCTGCATATAACAAATTTCAGCACCTAAAATAAAATAAAAAATATCCATCCTGGCCTACTCGACACCCCTAGCCGCGTGGTAGCGTCCGTGCATCGAGTTCTCATCCCGTTCGGTGAAACGGGCGAGTTTGGACGGCTACGCGCGTGTACAGGTGTCCGTCTTGGGGGCATGCTTTTTAGTCATAAAACATTTTATTTTAAAATTTGGAACCCGCTTAAAAACCTATTATTTAAATTTCAAATTTTTGGACCCAACCCGGGCGCGATTTGGAAATGTTTCATTTAGCGCCAAAATCCTAAATTAATAAAATATTCAAAACCTTATAATATTTCGCTATAATATTCTTACTGTTATTTTTAAGATTCTTAAATCTTTAATTTAAATCTTTTTAACCATTTAAAATCTTTTCCTGGCCAATTAGAGTGGGCTTAAACCCCGTGGGCCCCTCCATTATCCCTCTCTCTCTATATCTCTCGTATCTATCTCTCTCTCTCTCTATACCTTTCTCTATCTCTCTCTCTCTAACCCTCTCTCTCTTCCATATATATATTCTCCTTTTCCCCCCCTCATAATTTTTTCCCAGAAAGAGAACGCGAGAAACCCATCGTGAGCCAAACCCTAGCCGCCTCGTCGCCATCACCGCCGCAGCCCCGACGCCGGCGCCAACGCCACCGTCGCCCTCGCCTTCGCCTCCTCTTTCCAACCTCAACATCTTCTTCCTTCTCCCCGTGCGCCCTGTGCAGCCGCAACCCCTGCAGAGTTCGCTGCACCCGCCCGATCGCCGGCGGCCTTCGTCGTCGACACCCGCGCCACCTTCAGCACCTCCTCATCACCTGCGCACTCCGGCCCCCGACCACCTCCTCTCCCTCTCTGCCTTCTTTCCCTTTCACCGAACTTCCATACCCAAGCCCTAACCCTCACCGCTGTAACCTCCTCGCCGGCGCCCCACCGCCGTCGACCCCATCGCCGTCACACCCTCTGCAACACCAGTAAGCCCTCTCTCCCCTTCCTCCTTCCATTTTCCCTGCGGTTTATCCCTTGGCCGTGCATTAATTTTTCCGGTTGTTATTGTCGCTGTTCGCCGGAATCCGGCCGTGCCGGTGACGTGTCCTGACGATCCAGCGGAGTGCTCTGACCCGTGAGGTCCCTTGGTTCGTCTTTTGGGTTCAATCCGTGAACCGTGCGTCCGTCGCGTGTTTCCCCGCCGACGTTACGTTCCGTTTTCCTGGTTCGCGACCCGTCGAGGAAAGTATCACTTGCTACATGCTATACTATACAATTATATATGTTTTGACTCATTAAACCTGCAAAACTTAACTCGGTATGGTCATTTCTCATTTGGTTGCAATATGACATATATCATTTTACAGTTAACATAAAAATTACAGTTTGCCACTTTCAACCTAAGAACCAAGTTTACCTGTTAATCACATTTTACCGTTTAATAGATTGTAGCACTTACCCATGTAGTTCTATCACATTCGGTCATTCGTATTCAAAAGCTTGATATAACTGTATTGCATTATCATTTAAACTATTGCACCGCGAAGGGTGCTCAAAACCTGTTAAATAATACAACGGCTGCACTGTATTACTGCACTCTTGTGATCGAATGAAACTGCTTATTGTTATTTAGCTCATTGCTCATTCTATGTTATTAAATACCCTGTTCGATTATATATCTGTCTGTGAGCACATCCACGATATTGTTACATCTTAACTTGACTTTGTCACACATGGTATATATTGATACATCCGACATGGTACCGTTTACTGTTGACTTGACCTGATGTACCATGACCTGACCTGTTACCTGATCTCGTGCCTAATGCCAACAAACCTGACATGTAGTCCTCATGGACCATTCCTGTTGTCTATCCAGACAAACCTACCGTTACCTGATCCTGTGTTGGCATTAGTTCTTGATTACTGAATACCTGACCTGACACATATAACTTGGGGGTATGGGGAAATCAAAGGTGAACCTGACTTGTAACTCGACAGTTCACTACCTGTTCGAGTGTACACATTCCTGTTTTGTGCCTAGCGGCATGTCTCGGTTTCGGCCGAGAATATTGTGGCCGTGATCCCGGGTATGTACGGGATACTAACGAGTGTACACATTCCTGTTTTGTGCCTAGCGGCATGTCTCGGCTGCAGCCGAGAACATTGTGGCCGTGATCCCGGGTATGTACGGGATACTATTGAGTTACATCGACGATTCATCAAATTGATTTCAAAGACTTTAGACTAGGAAACCCCATAGAACAGTTTAGTTACCCACTGCATATTACCCTGCACCGCTTGTTTCACATTATTGCTTTATTCATGTTTAGTTCTGCATTGCCTATTACACTGTTCATATTATATTACTTGTTGACTTGACGCGCTGACGTCTGGGTTTTGCATGGCCCAGATTCTGTACAACTGTCGCAGTCCGAGCAGGAGTACTTCAGCCAGCAGGCTGAATTGTGAGTTCTGTAGTGGTTAGTTTTATTTTCTGCATTTTATTTCCAGATGTGAGCCCGCATTATGGGATATACTTTTTCGTTATTGTATTGGATCATTTGCTTCCGCATTTATTTATCATTGACTCTTGTTATTCTGGATTGTGGACATGTTTTAGATAGTTTTATGTTGTTCTTGATATCTCTACAGCCGTAATGTGACTGTGGATGGATACTTCCTACCCACAGGTAGCATGGTTGGCTATGTCACGTGCCCAATCTTGCGTACTCTAGGAAGCGGGGCGTGACAAGCGCAAACAAAGCACCCCCATAATCAAATCAAGGTAGGCCTCATCTTCGTAACTCCACAAGGAGGGATAATGAGCTTCGCCTTCTCCTTAACAGAGTCGAGGACGAATAATGAAGCCGAATACGAAGCTTTGATAGCAGGTCTTGAGATCGCCGTCGACATGGGAATTGAGGACCTCCTCATTTATGGAGACTCCCAGCTGATCGTTAGTCAAGTAAATGGTAACTATCAAACGTGCAAGCCAGAGTTGGTAAAGTACGGCGAGAGAGTACAACAACTGCTGACTCAAATTCCTTCCTACACACTGGAAAATAAACCGCGTGCGGAAAACAGCAAAGCGGATGCATTAGCCAAGCTCGCTAAAGAACTGGCCGACGAGAATCTTGATAACGTGAGGATCGTTGTGCAAAGCCGTCGGGTTCTTGCACCGGAAGAAATATCTCTGGAGTCGTCCGAAGAAAAGGAAGAGACCGAGCAAGCGACCCTACAAAATAAAAGACCAGGAAAAGGTTAAGGATTGGAGTGAAGTCTTTATAGACTACTTCAAGTCCCGCCGAACACCTGAAGATGCGTCGTCAAGATATCAGCTCATGAAACGAGCTCTATCATTTGCCTTCGTCAATGATACACTGTATAAAAGGTCATTTGATTCTCTGTGGCTAAGAAGCCTGGGACCTGAAGACGCAAAGAGAGTCCTCTATGAAACTCAGGACGGACTCTGCGGTTCTCACCAAGCCGGGCCGAAGATGAAGCTGAAGATCAAAAGGATGGGCTACTATTAGCCCACAATGATCCAAGACTGCCTCGAATACGCGAAACAGTGCCACTCGTGCCAAATTCACGGAGACTTTATTCACCAGCATCCAAATCCACTACATCCAACGGTGGCTAGCTGGCCGTTCGAAATGTGGGGGACCGACATAATCGACCCCATCGAACCAGCATCGTCCAGAGGACATCGGTTCATTTTGGCAACAACTGATTACTTCTCCAAATGGGCAGAAGCAGTACCGCTAAGGGAAGTGAAGACAGAAAATAACCTCCATTTCTTCAAGACACACGTCATTTATCGGTTTGGAACTCCGCAACAGATTATCTCCGATAACGGGCCAACCTATAGAAGCCACAAGATCAGCCACTTTGCACAACTACATAACATAAACTGGAGATACTCTTTAGTCTATAATCCCCGATCTAATGGTATAGCTGAATCTTTTACCAAGACCTTGACGAATATTGTGAAAAAGATGGTGTCTCAAAATAAGAAGGACTGGCACGAGAGACTGCATGAAACTCTTTGGGCATATCGAACTACGTTCAAAACAGCCACAAAAACAACGCCGTATGCATTGGTATTCAGCACAGAAGCGGTACTCCCTCTCGAGATAGAGTTACCCTCTCTACGAGTGGCGGTTCACTATGAGCTAACAGACGAAGAAAATGCTCACCTTTGGCTTGAGGAGCTCGATGCCCTTGATGAAACCAGGCTCATGGCGCAGCAAAATCCAGAGGCTTATAAAGCAAGGATGGATTGCTCATATGAGAGATTGACTAGCCCGAGAACATTTCGCCAAGGAGAACTCGTGCTAGTGGTCAAAAGGCCTATGATCCCCAATCGTGCCAAGCGGGGGAAATTCGAGCCGAACTATGAAGGCCCGTATACCATAGACAAAGTTTACCAGGGTGGAGCATAGCTACTCATGGACATGCATGGTGAAAGACCTTTCAGGCTAATAAACGGTCGTTTCCTAAAGAAATACTACGCCTAATGAGTCATGACCTAGGTCAACGATAGATGATGACGCCTATGTCCGCTTGCTATCTTCCTAAGGCTAAACACTGTAAGTAGTAGCCGGCTTCCTTTTCTCAGACCGAAACGTCTTTAAACTAACAATGGACCACTATGTCCTAAAACTGGCGTCAGACCGAAATGTCTTTAAACTAACAATGGACCACTATGTCCTAAAACTGGCGTCGGACCGAAACGTCCTTAAACTAACAATGGACCACTATGTCCTAAAACTGGCTGTTGACCGAGACGTCAATAAACTACTGTGGACTGCAACATCCTAAGGCTGACACAAAAACAAAGAAGAAGAAGAAAACGGTATGTCCATAAGCAAAATGGGTACGGATGAAAACCCGAAAGGGCTCCGTGAGTAAAAACAACAGGGCTGCTGGCGAGTTTTTGTGGAAACCCGGAAGGGCGCAACCTCGTTAAAAGACACTTGCAAGGTCCTCTCGACCTTGTGAGGAGAAACTACTGTTAGGTCCACGTTACCTATCCCGGTACTTTCGGGGTTGCGGAAACGGTAAAACAAAATTTTTTCTGGACTTGGTAACATGGACCGTAAAAGCCGGATCTTTACTAAACAACATACTAGCATCCTAACTAGAGATTTATCTACTCGGTTAGGGGTTATACCTCAACTTGATCTCCTTCTCTTCTTGTTGTTCTTCTCCTTGCTTGCTCCGAGGGTTGATCCGAACTTTGGTCACCTCCACGGCCTCCTTTAGTCGATGACGATCCACCCGAGAGATATACACCGAGCTCCACCTCGAGCCGAGGTAACTAGGGCAAAGAGATTGCTAATCTAGAAGCCCTAGGTTGTGTAGAAGTGATAAAGGGATGGTTTTGTCTTTGTGGGATCTTTATCTCTCAACACATGAGATCAAACGATGAATCAAGAGGAGGAAGAAGGAGAAGGAGCTAGCAACCATGGTTCATTTCTTTTTTCTTCTCACTTGAAAAAACAAGAGAGAGAATGAGAAAGAAATTCTGATCCAAAGAAAAGTAACCATGGTTGCAATAATTTAAAAACAACATCATTACTAATCCCATCAAGATAAAGTTTGATGGCTACATTGAAATGACCATTATCATAATCCAAAAGGAAAAAGAAAAAGAAAAGAAGAGTGTAGATCCCTCTTGAAAGTCAATGGTCAATACGGTCAACCGGTCAACAAAGTCAAGAGAGGTCAACGGGGTCAAATGGTCAATGCAATTAGCCATCATAAAATTATCACTAAAAGGATTAGTAAATGATGTCCGCGGCTCATAATGGTTTCGACCAAACGAACTGTCAAAAACCCTAATGAGTCCGCCTCAAAATGGTTTTGACCGAATCAACTGTCAAAACCCTAATGAGCCTGCCACATAACGGTTTTGGCCTAACCAACTGCCAAAACCCTAATGAGGCACCTCCTCTTTCATCGCTCCGGAAAACTATGCATACACACCTGCATCCGTATTCCGTAGAATGCGGATGCACAGAAGACAAAACAAATCCATCCGTGCAATACTAGGATCCGGCTTAAACCAAAACCCACTAGTATTGCCTGCCGGAACACCACACGCATACAAGTATATGTAAGTGATCGCAGCCCTGCCGTAAAACCATACGGCCTCTACACGTTTCGCTCAGTGCAGGGAAACTCTCTGTATGGGACTCTAATGACTCGACACTACGCTGGCAGTGGGTTTAACCACAGACCGCAAGCGGCACTAGCTGTACGAAACGGTCCCCAGGTAGATGTCGATAAGAAGGCCGATGAGGTAAACCCATCCGAACTCCTACTGAGCCTGTATGTGACAATCGCCGTACAGTCCGGTCTGTTCGTCTGATACATCGCATGGCGGGCCTAGGGGGCGGTAAACGTCAGTCCCCTAATAGCGGTACAAGTCGTGTCGGAGTGAAGCCCAGAACACCCTGAGATAACACTGGAAACCTACCAGTATATCTCGCTTGCCCTGGCCAGGGACTACTCGTGTAATGGCTCTCCTAGACACAGCGCGATGTCAACCCCCAATACCGGGAGAGACGAATCCTGTCTAACCGTCACTGCCTCCAAGTGCTTCGGGACTGCACCCAACTACTACCTGTTTGCACGACTCAGTAGAGCCGTGGTAGGGTAGTAATCAAAGAACAGTGGGAACACACTCGAGGCGAAGTGACAGTGTCAAGTCAGCGGACTAAGCTGTTCTCATGTCACCTGGGAACTGATAACTGACGATAGGTATAATACCAACCATCAGTTCCCGAAGAGTCCTGTCCAGTGTACTCGTAACCTAACGAGCACCCGCATACTATCTCAAGTACGGCGTACTGACGGCTGTGGGACAGACCGTCTCCCATGTTGGGATGAGAAGCGCATACGCTAGTCTACTCCGGAGTATCGATGCCCTGTCTCGATAATCCCACGACTAGGGACGTGTATAAGGATTTTGCTTGTGAATTACCCAGCCCCCACGAGTGTGATCGCCATCACAGCGCCGGTAATCAAGCAAAGATCCTAAGGGCTCTACTAATGCGTATAGGTGATACAATAAAGAAACACACATGTACACATTAAAGCAGAGACAAACCAAGTAGCATACTACTATATTGAGCAAGATTGTCTATACAACTGTGAATATCCCAAGCTTCCATCAAGTAATATACATACTAGTATGATACAGTAATGGCCTCTAGGGCATATACACTAACAATCTCCCACTTGCACTAAGGCCATGTACTGGCGTATCGAAGACCTATCATCTCGATCAGCCGCTCGAACTGAGTCTGGGGTAAGGCCTTCGTGAATGGATCCGCCGTGTTGTCTTTTGTGTCCACTCTCCGCACCTCGATCTCCTGGCGATCAATGATCTCCCTGATCAGGTGATACCGCCTTAAGATGTGCCTGGATTTCTGATGGGACCTTGGTTCCTTCGCTAAAGCTATAGCCCCATTGTTATCGCAATAAAAAGGTATTGGGTCAACAATGGACGGAACCACCTGAAGTTCACTAATGAACTTCTTCATCCAGACTGCCTCTTTTGCGGCATCGCTTGCAGCAATGTATTCAGCCTCCATCGTCGAGTCTGCGACGGTATCCTGTTTGGAACTCCTCCAACATACCGCCCCTCCGTTGAGGGTAAACACAAAACCCGAGATAGACTTGCTGTCATCTTTGTCACTCTGGAAGCTTGAATCGGTAAAGGACTCGACCCTAAGGTCTCCATTACCGTAAACCAGGAACATCTCCTTAGTTCTTCTCAGGTACTTGAGAATGTTCTTCACTGCTATCCAGTGGTCCTCACCTGGGTCTGACTGATACCGGCTTACCGTGCTCAGCGCGTAAGCTACATCTGGTCTTGTACATAGCATCGCATACATTATAGATCCTACCGCCGAAGCATAGGGTATAGTGCTCATGCGAACCCTCTCCTCGTCTGTCTTAGGAGACATCTTCTTGGAGAGGGTAATTCCGTGCAATGCGGGTATGTTACCGCGCTTGGAACCCTCCATACTAAATCTCTTTAGTACGGTCTCTATGTACCTGGATTGCGAAAGTCCCAGTAGTCTCTTGGATCTATCTCTATAGATCTTGATCCCCAGAATGTACGAGGCATCACCCAGGTCCTTCATGGAGAACCTTTATGACAAAAATAGCTTGACCGATTGTAGCATAGGAATGTCATTTCCTATCAAAAGAATGCCGTCCACGTACAAGACTAGGAATACGACAGTTCGTCCTACAATCTTCTTATAAACACAGGGTTCATCTTCGTTCTTGATGAAATCAAATTCCTTGATTGCCTCATCAAAACAGATGTTCCAGCTTCGCGATGCCTGCTTTAATCCATAAATGGATTTAAGCAACTTGCACACCTTCCCGCTGCTCCCACTGTCTACGAAACCTTCAGGTTGATCCATGTAAACGCACTCTTCCAAACAACCATTTAGGAAAGCCGTTTTAACATCCATTTGCCAGATTTCATAGTCATGGAAGGCAGCAATGGCAAGTAAGATCCGAATGGATTTGAGCATATCCACCGGAGAAAAAGTTTCGTCATAGTCCAAACCAGGTCTTTGATGAAAACCTTTTGCAACGAGTCTAGCCTTATAGGTTTCCACCTGCCTATCTACACCAAGTTTCCTTTTGTAGATCCATTTGCATCCAACGGGTTTTACCCCAGGTGGAACAATATCCAAGGTCCACACTTTATTGGCGTACATGGACTCCATTTCGGATTGCATTGCTTCCTGCCACTTATCAGAGTCCCTACTGATAATGGCCTGCCTGAAACTGGTAGGGTCATCTTCTTCCAAGATGCAATCCTCTCGATCCCCGTCTAAGAGAAAACCGTAGTATCTCTCGGGCGGATGAGAAATCCTACCAGATCTGCGGAGTGGCTGAGCTTCGTTTGGGGTTATTGAATCTAGCGGTTCCTCCAAATTTTCAGTTATATTTTGTGGTCGCTGAATTTCTTCCAGTTCTACCGAACTCCCACTAGTTTCTTTTGCAAGAAACTCCCTTTCTAAGAAGGTAGCGTGGCGAGATACAAACAACTTCTGTTTCTCAGTGTGGTAGAACAGATATCCTAGTGAGTCTTTAGGATATCCCACAAATTTACACAGAACTGACCGTGCCTCTAGCTTGTCCGGTTTCTGTGTTTTCACATAGGCCGGACAACCCCATATCTTAATAAATTTAAGACATGGTTTCTTACTGCTCCATATTTCATACGGAGTTTTAGGCACCGATTTGGACGGAACTTGATTCAGAAGGTATGCCGCTGTCTGAAGCGCATGTCCCCAGAATGAAAGAGGTAACTCAGCACTACTTATCATGGAGCGAACCATATCCAATAGGGTACGATTCCTCCGCTCCGATACACCGTTGTGCTGTGGTGTATAAGGAGGAGTAAGCTGAGAGAGAATACCATTCTCTTTTAAGTAATCTAGGAATTCCGAGCTTAAGTACTCCCCTCCTCTATCAGACCGGAGGATCTTGATACTTTTGCCAGTCTGGTTCTCTACTTCCTTTCTGAATTCCTTGAATTTCTCAAAAGCTTCAGATTTGTGTTTCATCAGATACACATATCCGAACCTAGAGAGATCGTCAGTGAATGTGATGAAGTAGGAGAATCCACCCCTTGCATGTATAGACATCGGACCACATACATCACTATGTACGAGTCCCAAGAGCTCTGCTGCTCTTTCCCCATGTCCGGTGAACGGAGATTTGGTCAGCTTCCCTTTGAGACATGACTGACAAGTTTCATAAGATGAAAACTCGAACGCATTCAAGAGTCCATCTTTATGCAACTTACTCAGTCTTTTCTCTCCGATATGACCAAGTCTACAATGCCACAAGTAGGATTCATTCGTATCTGAATTCTTCCTCTTGCGTGTGTTTTGTACATTGAGAACTGTATTCTGATTTAGAACGTAGATACCATTACACAGTGTACCCTCTGCAACCAGTACCTTATGAAGGTAAATGTTCATGATATTCTTGTCAAGAACAAAGTTATATCCATCTTTATCGAGTAAAGAAACTGATATGATGTTGCAAACCATGGAGGGTACATAGTAGCAATCGTTCAAAATCATAGTCTTGCCATTTAGCAATACTAGGTGATATTCACCGACGGCTGCCGCATTAACTTGTGCTCCGTTCGCTACTCTGAGCGACATATCACCCGGTGCAACTTTCCTACTTTTTCTCAGTCCCTGCAATAAATTACAGATATGAGATCCTGATCCGGTATCAAGTACCCAGGAGGTAGGGCTGACCGTAAAACAGTTCTCAATTACAAGAACACCTGAAGTAGATGCAAAACCATGCTTCTTCTTCAACTGGGTATTCTGGAAATCCATACAATCCCCTTTCCCTTGCTCATACTTATGACTGTTGTCATAAGTTAGAGTTGAACCAACGTTCCCCAGCCCCGAATAAGAATTCGGATCGGTCAAGCGATACATTTTATTATCTTGATTAGGGCATGAAATGGCTGCTACCTGGAGAGAGAGAAAAGAAAAACTCAGCGTGCGCTCTTGCAAGTTTAGATTGGTTTTTAATTTATCTAAACAGGATGGCTCCCACTGTCTCTCGAATCCCTCCTCAAACCATAAAGGAAGAATTAGTCGGGATCAATCTCACCGTACAATACTTGCTTAACCGTTCGGCCAGGCCAGTGTCGGTACTTCGAGGGAGGTTTTCCAACGCTTTCGCGAAGTTCCTTAATTAAGTAACCTCTTTTCCCTGTGGGCGTAGCCCCGCTAACACCTTTCTAGACACCTACTTGGTTTATAGCATTAATCGATAAGCGAGAAAGTTCCCGAGGAGTAGCATATACTCACAGTAGGATCGGGATCCAAATATCATCGCGTGACAAAACTGAAGGAATCCTACCAGAATCATCACACTCCAAATGGTATGCAACACTAGCAAGTTTCAGTACTTTTGAAACTCCCGATGTGGTTTTTGCCCCTAGGACCCAAGTGACCTTGACGAGTAATCGACAAATCAAAAGGTCCTAGTCAAGTTCAACCCGTCGTTATCCAGGATTGCATTAGACCCGCCCGCATGATCCTTGACGAATAATCAACAAAATCATGCAACCGTCCGAACCAATCGCATCTATCAGTGCAACAGAGAATTATTACTTAGCTACCGTTCACTGTGCCTTGACGAATAATCAACAAACGCAGCACGAATACTAAGTATTAATTATCTGAAACGACGGAGGGCTACGGCTGGGTTTTTGGCGAAAAAACCCGTTAACGTAATGAACTTGATGTAGTTGAAGGAACATGATAGCCTTTTTTTTTTTGAAAATATAGTGGCGAAAACTTTTGCTAAAGAGGTCACTCCCTGTGAGGGGATCTCGGCTCTTTCCTCGTCGAATGAGGTGCAGGATATTCCAAACTGAATACCTCGATGCAAAGCAAGAATAATCAACTATAGTGAAGTTATTACCAAGACGCAAAATTTTGTTCAAGGGGTCACTCCCGATGAAGGGATCTCGGCCCTTGCCTCGTCGACTGAGGTGCTGGGCATTCATAACCGAATACCTCGATGCAAAACAAAAGTGAACGTCCTTGCAATAACAGCTTTTTGAAAAAATTGTTCCAACAACGTCTTTTAGGTTTATTTTCTTGCATTAGTTCTTTTAATGCGTCCCATCAATTTAAATCCTACCATTGCAGAAAACAACCAAAATATGACGTACGCTTATGCCATTCGCATTCGCCACGGGGCCCCGTCATCACCCGTTAGGTTACTTAACTAACGACAGAGCGGGGGCTGGGCTAGCACGGCTGAAAAACATAAGCAACGCCTAAATAGTTATTATATAGATATATAGCAATGATAGCCAATCCAGATCACAGATGAACACTTTAGATATACTAGGAACCCGCGATTCGTTCGAGCCTGCAACAAAAAGCGGATTACACGGTCGCGATGAATAGCCAATACCCCACCCAAGACCCCTACGGGTGCGGCAAACTACCCGCCAAGTACCCGAAGCGAAGCAACCTCCCTCAACGCCGTGAGTAGGCCACTCGGCACTTCGAGATACCCGGTAGTTTGTGCACCCCCTCCATGGGTCTATCCTAGGAGCAAAAACAGTAAAAAGAATTATACAATGACGGATACAACCCCGACCCGGTTGTGCGGCCATACAAATAATAATACATCAATTTACAAATTTATTACATGAATGAAAGAAAAAGAAACTCTCATCTCACATCCAACCCGGCTATTCATCCGCGACAATCCAACGAGTTCATATACACAAACCATCAGCATTACAGATCACAGATATGTATAACCTCCACTAATCGACGTATAGCGATTAGTAGACGTTCAATACACATATAACATTACAGATATAACCATTAGCCAAAGTCTACAGAACATCGACCAAAAATACGGATTTTTGAGCCCCAAAAACAAATTTTGCTTTCTGGAAAATCTGGGAAGAAATGTCATATTGTAAAAATCCCAAAATACCCATCTAAGAAAACTGCAAGAAGCAGATCGCCCAACTGAGCCAAACTGGCCGCGGTTCCGCGGCATAAGAAAGCTTATGCCGCGGAACCGCGGCGCTTTGGTCGAGTTGGGGGGTCAAATTTTTGCAGTTTTCTAACAAAAGCCTGAGCCGATTTTTAGTGTATAATTTATTAATTTTTGAACAGAAAAAAAATCGGCAGAAACTTGAAATATCCGGGGTGTTTTGCGGTTTTTTCGTCCGGTCGATATTCTAAATACTTTGCTAACATGCTAGGGTGTGTTTAGTTTGGCTCTGATACCACTGTTAGGTCCACGTTACCTATCCCGGTACTTTCGGGGTTGCGGAAACGGTAAATCAAAAATTTTTCTGGACTTGGTAACATGGACCGTAAAAGCCGGATCTTTACTAAACAACATACTAGCATCCTAACTAGAGATTTATCTACTCGGTTAGGGGTTATACCTCAACTTGATCTCCTTCTCTTCTTGTTGTTCTTCTCCTTGCTTGCTCCGAGGGTTGATCCGAACTTTGGTCACCTCCGCGGCCTCCTTGAGTCGATGACGATCCACCCGAGAGATATACACCGAGCTCCACCTCGAGCCGAGGTAACTAGAGCAAAGAGATTGCTAATCTAGAAGCCCTAGGTTGTGTAGAAGTGATAAAGGGATGGTTTTGTCTTTGTGGGATCTTTATTTCTCAACACATGAGATCAAAAGATGAATCAAGAGGAGGAAGACGGAGAAGGAGCTAGCAACCATGGTTCATTTCTTTTTTCTTCTCACTTGAAAAAACAAGAGAGAGAATGAGAAAGAAATTCAGATCCAAAGAAAAGTAACCATAGTTGCAATAATGTAAAAACAACATCATTACTAATCCCATCAAGATAAAGTTTGATGGCTACATTGAAATGACCATTATCATAATCCAAAAGGAAAAAGAAAAATAAAAGAAGAGTGTAGATCCCTCTTGAAAGTCAATGGTCAACACGGTCAACCGGTCAACAAAGTCAAGAGAGGTCAACGGGGTCAAATGGTCAATGCAATTAGCCATCATAAAATTATCACTAAAAGGATTAGTAAATGATGTCCGCGGCTCATAATGGTTTTGACCAAACGAACTGTCAAAAACCCTAATGAGTCCGCCTCAAAATGGTTTTGACCAAATCAACTATCAAAACCCTAATGAGCCTGCCACATAACGGTTTTGGCCGAACCAACTGCCAAAACCCTAATGAGGCACCTCCTCTTTCATCGCTCCGGAAAACTGTGCATACACACCTGCATCCGTATTCCGTAGAATGCGGATGCACAGAAGACAAAACAAATCCATCCGTGCAATACTAGGATCCGGCTTAAACCAAAGCCGACTAGTATTGCCTGCCGGAACACCACACGCATACAAGTATATGTAAGTGATCGCAGCCCTGCCGTAAAACCATACGGCCTCTACACGTTTCGCTCAGTGTAGGGAAACTCTCTGTGTGGGACTCTAAAGACTCGACACTATGCTGGCAGTGGGTTTAACCACAGACCGCAAGCGGCACTAGCTGTATGTAATGGTCCCCAGGTAGATGTCGATAAGAAGGCCGATGAGGTAAACCCATCCGAACTCCTACTGAGCCTGTATGTAACAATCGCCGTACAGTCCGGTCTGTTCGTCTGATACATCGCATGGCCTGCCTAGGGGGCGGTAAACGTCACTCCCCTAATAGCGGTACAAGTCGTGTCGGAGTGAAGCCCAGAACACCCTGAGATAACACTGGAAACCTACCAGTATATCTCTCTTGCCCTGGCCAGGGACTACTCGTGTAATGGCTCTCCTAGACACAGCGCGGTGTCAACCCCCATACCGGGAGAGACGAATCCTGTCTAACCGTCACTGCCTCCAAGTGCTTCGGGACTGCACCCAACTACTACCTGTTTGCACGACTCAGTAGAGCCGTGGTAGGGTAGTAATCAAAGAACAGTGGGAACACACTCGAGGCGAAGTGACAGTGTCAAGTCAGCGGACTAAGCTGTACTCATGTCACCTGGGAACTGATAACTGACGATAGGTTTAATACCAACCATCAGTTCCCGACGTGTCCTGTCCAGTGTACTCGTAACCTAACGAGCAGCCGCATACTATCTCAAGTACGGCGTACTGACGGCTGTGGGACAGACCGTCTCCCGTGCTGGGATGAGAAGAGCATACGCTAGTCTACTCCGGAGTATCGATGCCCTGTCTCGATAATCCCATGACTAGGGACGTGTATAAGGATTTTGCTTGTGGATTATCCAGCCCCCACGAGTGTGATCGCCATCACAACGCCGGTAATCAAGCAAAGATCCTAAGGGCTCTACTAATGCGTATAGGTGATACAATAAAGAAACACACATGTACACATTAAAGCAGAGACAAACCAAGTAGCATACTACTTTATTGAGCAAGATTTTCTATACAACTGTGAATATCCCAAGCTTCCATCAAGTAATATACATACTAGTATGATACAGTAATGGCCTCTGGGCATATCCACTAACAACCACCTACGTGAGATCCTTACGACTCACAAGGGAGCTAAACACTTAGGGATCCCAACGATTCCTAAGGAGAAATTACACTTGCGAGATCCTCACGACTCGTAAGGAGAACCCTCCTATGAGACCCTCATGGCTCATAAGATTTAAAAGTCTTTAGCTATAAGGATCTGAACCTATTCTTAAGCAATCACAACCTCCAGTTCTTCCCTACAAGCGTCTCGACATTTGTATACAATCCACGGACTCGAATAAACATTTCCCTAACAAAGTCCCATCCATGACTAGGGATATGTTTGCATAGTGAACATCCCTTGTAAATCCTCTCGACTTATAAGGAGAAAGCACTCTTATAAGATCTTTACGACTTATAAGAGACAACACACTTGGGAATCCTCACGATCCCTAAGGAGAAAACGCACCTACGAGATCCTCACAACTCATAGGGAGAAATACCTTTATGAGACCCTTACGGCTCATGAAGTCAAAAGCCTTAGTCGACAGGATCCTAACCCTGTCTACTATGCCACCTTTGTTCGACATCGACAGAGGCAAATGATGATTCGCTCCTGGCAATATCCCAGTTGTAGCGATGTTGATGCCGTAATCGTTGTCAAATCCTAAAACTCATGGAAAAAAGCCAGCGAGCCACACATGCATACGAAATAGCCGAAATGATAGTGCAACTTGCAAACAAAATCAGCAAGTAAAAGTGTATGCATGCAAAATAGCCAAAATGATTGGGCACCTCACAATAAAAAGCAGCGAGTAAATAAAACAAATAGCCGAAATGATTGGGCACCACGAAAAATAGCCGAAATGATTGGACAATCGCGACTTTGGCGATATAAAAGCTGAAATGATAGAGCATCGCGGAAAGAAAAATATATAAAATGAAACCTTTTGCCGTACAGGTGAGATCACATCGATCCCTGTATACAATCCATGGGCAAAAATTAAGAGGGAACCACACCTTCCCACCAAGCTCCATCCGAAAGAGAGCCAAGTCTCAACGGTTCACAAAGCAGCCGGGAGATCATCTCAACATCCGTCTCATTTCAACAGACACGACATCAACAAATGGGAGCTGCGGCAAAATTCCCAGTTCCATGACTCGACGATGAACAAATAACTGAGAGTCAACCTTTCCTGGTCACGTGGAACATGGCCTATATCAATCCTGACCACGTGGAAAACGTCCAGAGCGAAGCCTGGTCCTCGCAGAACACGGCTATATCAAACCGACCCTGTGGGAAGCATCCAGAGCAAATTCCTGGTCACGTGGAACACGGCCTATGTCAATCCTGACCCCGTGGGAAACGTCCAGAGTGGATCCTGGTCCTCGCAGAACACGGCCTATGTCAAATCGATCCCGTGGGAAGCATCCAGAGCAAATTCCTGGTCACGTGGAACACGGCCTATATCAATCCTGATCCCGTGGGAAACGTCCAGAGTGGATCCTGGTCCTCGCAGAACACGGCCTATGATAATCCTGACCCGTGGGAAGCATCCAGAGCAAATTCCTGGTCACGTGGAACACGGCCTATGTCAATCCTGACCCCATGGGAAACATCCAGAGCGGATCCTGGTCCTCACAGAACACGGTCTATGTCAATCCTGACCCCGTGGGAAGCATCCAGAGCAAATTCCTGGTCACGTGGAACACGGCCTATGTCAATCCCGACCCCATGGGAAACGTCCAGAGCGGAGCCTGGTCCTCGCAGAACACGGTTATGTCAATCCTGACCCATGGGAAGCATCCAGAGCAAATTCCTGGTCATATGAAACACGACCTATATCAATCCTGACCCCGTGAGAAACGTCCAGAGTGGATCCTGGTCCTCGCAGAACACGGCTATGTCAAAACGACCCCGTGGGAAGCATCCAGAGCAAATTCTTGGTCACGTGGAACACGGCCTATGTCAATCCTGACCTAGTGGGAAACGTCCAGAATGGATCCTCGTCCTCGCAGAATACGGCTACGTCAATCCTGACCCCGTAGGAAGCACCCAGAGCAAATTCCTGGTCACGTGGAACACGGCCTATGTCAATCCTGACCCCGTGGGAAACGTCAAGAGCAGAGCCTGGTCCTCACAGAACATGGATATGTCAATCCTGACCCCGTGGGAAGCATCCAGAGAAAATTCCTGGTCACGTAGAACACGGCCCATGTCAATCCTGACCCCGTGGGAAACGTCCAGAGCGGATCCTGGTCCTCGCAGAACATAGCTATGTCAATCCTGACCCCGTGGGAAGCATCCAGAATAATTCCTGGTTTCTTGGAACACGGCTTATGTCAATCCTGACCTCGTGGAAAACGTCCAGAGCGGATCGTCGTCCTTGCGGAACACGGCCTATGTCAATCCTGACCCCGTGGGAAGCGTCCAGAGCAAATCCTGATCCCATAGAACACGGTTAAAGTCAATCTTAACCCCATGGGAAATGGCCAGAGCAACTCCTGACTCCGTGAAATGCGGATAATGGTAACCTCACCCATCATTTACGGGTCCTCATGACTTATAAGGGAGCAAACTCTCTTGTGAGATCCTTACGAATCTTAAGAGAAAACACACTTAGGAATCCTCACGATTCTTAAGGAGAAATTACATCTACGGGATCCTCTCGACCCGTAGGGAGAAACCTTTATGAGACCCTCACAGCTCATAAAGCTGAAAAGCCTTAGGAGGCAGATCTTAACCTAGCTCCTAAGCCATCGCTGTCCTACAAGGAGATTAAAATAGATTATCCACAAAATGCATTTACTGAAAGGGACACACCATCATGAAGCAAAATATGTCTTTGATTCATGAATCAAAATGAATACAAAGTACAATTTATGAAAGAATCAAAAAATACTCTCATTCAGGAGTATGTACAAAAGAAGAATAAAAAATATATAAACAATTCTTCAGGCCGGCGGACGATTTAATAGATTTGCCAATTCATCCTTTTTCCGCTGGGCCTCAGCCTCAAGATTCATTATCGTTAGGAGACGGGCCTCCGTTTGAGCCTGCTGGACCTGATATGAAGCAAGCCGACTTTCAAGCTCTTTTTCGGTATCCTTATGAGCTTCGACCATTTCGCGAGTGAAAATTACGGCCTTATCAATGGCTACCACCTCCTTAATAGCCTCTTGAAGCCCTCGCCAAAGATCATATGCACGAGTTGTCTTGGCCGTAAGGTTAGCTTGAAGTTCCCTCAGCACTTTGGAAGCCAGCTCCCTCTCCGAAAACTTTCGGCTCAGCCTCTTCTTGCATGACAACATATTTGAGGCGCATCGTTCGATCATCCCCCGCAAGCTCACCTTTGCAGCTACAACCTCTGAGGGAAGACGTGTACATTCAAGAATATGCGAGCAAGCCTCTACCCGACGACGGAACTCAACCCAGACTTGCACCAATATTTCACTATGGTAAGTAGCAAGAAAGGGAAGAGAACCGTTGGCTTCAGCGGCAAATACTTCGGCCGTGATCAGACTCTAAGCATGAAGATCTTTAATCAGAGCTGACAAGGAGTGAAGGCTTAGCTTTGCCATCCGCTCTGAGGCACGTAAAGCATAGGGGCCGGGCGGCATCATGGTAAGAGATTCCAGCGTGGTAAGAACTGGTAAAGCTGTTAAGATTCATAGAAAACAATCGACAAGATTCACAAGTAAAGAGCGAATGGAACAACGTTGAAACTTTACTTACCCATGGTCATGCAAGAAGGGTCTGAAGGCCCCCCAAGCCCGTCAAGAATCTCAACCTCGTCATCGGCCTCCAGAACTATAGAAGACATCAGTGTCATTATATGAAACAGTGATAATGCCATGAGGAGAAGGCAAATAACGCTAACCTTACCCAGAATAGAGGACGGTGCGTTGAGGGGATATCGCCTACGGAGCGGCCATCTCTAGCAGACGCTGGAAGGACTTCCTTGGGGACAAGTCCACGATGGACGCCGCCAATTCCCGTAGATCTGAAAAAACAGAAAAGTTCAGATAATGAAGAGATCGCTAAAATAAAAGATAGAAAAATACCTTCGCTGCACCACCCACTCTAGGTTGGAGGGATGGCAGCTTCGGCGGCCTCCTCCGTGCCCCCAGTCACATCATCGGGGATGTAGGCCGGTATAATAACATCCGGTGGAGGAGCAGTGACCGTCGCTACAGGCTCCAATGAAAGGACGGTGGCCTCGACTACCTGTCCCGCAGTCTCCGGGCCGTCCCCAGAGAGATCCATTAAATCCGCGGCCAATGAAGATGCCTCTTCCTGGGGAGCAAGCACCGGGGGAGCGGGAATCACCGAGGGAAGCTCCATCGCAGGAACAACAGTTGTGTCGACCCCCTCCACACTGATTAGTGCCTCATCGGGGATATTTGAAGAGTCCATAGTCAGGGCGCGACTTGGACTCAGATCCTCTGCCATCAGCGAAGTCCCTGCAAAGTTTGCATGAGGATAAGGATATGTATATATATATATATATATATATATATATAAGCAGTGCAAAATACTACAAAAGGATATATAAGTGTACCAATGTCACGACCCGAAATGGCACGTGACTGGCACTTGAATCATATGAAGTCTATAGGACCCCATCTAATTCAAGTAAGCCAAGAAATCCCAGAAATCTAAACCATTTAAAGAAAGAAATGAAGAAAACATGTTTTTAAAACAAGGGGTTTTAATAACATAAGCCCAAGTATACATTTTTAAAATCTCAAGTCTTTTCTGAAAATTTCGGCAGAGTTTCCTTTGTAAATACTGGCCCCAAACGGGGTACAACATGAATAATATATGCACAATGATAAAAGGCATCCCCAAGCGGGAGCTATCTCTTCGTCAATCGACGGTCACAACCACGCAAGCAATATAATATACAATGCCGAAGGGTGAGGATCAAAACTGAAAAGGAAACCCAAATCGATAAGAAAACAATAATAATACGACACGCGACTCTAAGGTCGAAAGAATACACAGCTGGTCTCTAAGTCAAATACATATATATGTATGGTTGATGGAGTTTACTAGATACAACTGAAATAAATACATGTAAAATGGTGGTCACGATGCAAGTGAACTCACCTACCAAAGCAATCACCCGGAAATGGAAGCAGTGGGCCAGAAAGCCGCAATGAGACCTGTACAGCAAAACCTGCAAGAAACTGTGGCAAAACGGGGGTGAGTTGCCGGCTCGTGAGTAGAAAACATCACAGAGCAGAAATCATATGTATGACTAAATCCTAGGTCAAACGATCAGTAATATATATATTCTCAATATGATAAAGTCTGAAGCAAAATAAAAAGGCAAGGATAAACATCTAAACATAAGTGTAATCCTATGCTCGTTTCAGTGCCTCAGGTAGCAAAATATTGTAAATATGAGGTATGAATGCAGTAAAATGAAAACAGAAGACATCATGAATGAGAAAACCGTTTCCTTAATATAGTGAGATTTTTTGAATAAACATTCAAGTATCATCAATGAAATCATCAGAAAATCAGTATCAAGCATCGACACAAAAATATATATCTCAATATCCCAATATCAAGTAAATCTTATATATCATGTATCCAATATGTATGCAACATTCATGAAGGTACTCTATCAGGTACTACTAATACATGAAGCAATAAATGGCAATATGTATATGCAATATTCATGAATGGTACTCTATCAGGTACTACTAATACGTGAAGCAATGCATATAAAATAAATGTGGAGTAGGGGATAAAATATGCCATCCATACATCGGGCACATAGGTCCTCACATCGACCATATAGGCCCATCACATCTACCATACAGGCCCCACTCGTATCGAGTACATAGGCCCCTCTCATCGACCATATAGGCCCCTCACATCGAGCACATAGGCCCCGAGCACATAGGCCCCTCTCATATCGACCATATAGGCCCCTGACATCGAGCACATAGGCCCCGAGCATCGACCATATAGGCCCACAAATATAATGAATAAGTTTATTTGCATATATCATTATGATGATATATGATGTCGGTGTATATATATATATATTATATATATATATATATCAGCGTCCCATACCACTGATATATATATATATACGATGAGTATACATATTTATATCAGCGTTCGATACCACTGATATATAAACGCAGGAGTAAAACAATCTAGAAAATATCATATGAAGGTGAACATGTAAATATGTAAAGGCATATGTGTAAGCATGTAGGTATACAGGTATGCTACATGTCATATGCACAATGAAATATGAATCAATAACATATATGAATGCAATGCAATGCGAGCAGCAGAAAAATGGTAAATGAATAATAATGTAGCAATAAAGAAACATACATTCCTATATACGAGTCATACAGTCTTTAGTATTTGAAAGTTGCACGAATCATGGTGTTTAGAAAATAGGGCTACGGTGTTTTTTAGGAAAAAGTACATCCTTTGAAAATATCCGTAGTATCCCTTGGCCTGTCTTTAAAATACTCGCGATTCATTCGTTTTTGAAATAGGTATGACTCGGGTCTAGTCTAACATCTACTAAGTACTACAGAACCAAACGAACAGTCTAACCGAAAGGGTAAGGGAAACCACCTAAATCTGAGTCGATATACTTATAAATATAATAGTCGGTGATCCCGCCTCAATAGTATCACATACGATACAATATACAATATGACGTCCTCGAGTCAAGAGTGCGGATCTATCATCAATATATAGCTCGTACGGCATCCCAAATCTGGGTACGGGTCGAATCTCACATTTATCTCATCAATTATCTGGTATTCTTATCATCATATCTCATGAACTGGGGTACTGATCTAAGTCTAGTACAAGCTGATACCATCTATATATATATATATATGCGTGTGTAAAACACACGCCTAAAGGCCCGCTATAACTCATTTCGTATCTCATAATACGAACCACATCATATCACCGATCTCATGGCTCCATGCCCAAACTCATTGACTCATCTCCAAATACCATCCACCATACTCATCAACCAAGTGTAGGTATACGTGTATATATATACGTCGTCCCATACCTATGTGTGTATATATATGTACGTATCCCTATATACGCACAAGTATAACAAAGTAAGCATGTGTGTGCGTATAGGTGTAAACCTATTCTAGGGTTCGCGTCTAAGAAGCTATACTAGTTTACTTCTAACAACCTTAATCTAACCATTGAACACCTAATCATATCTTGAATATCCATGTCACACATAAAGCTATAATGTATATATAGTGTATATAGCATACTAAACATCGAACTGCGGGGGTGCTATACGCCATCCACCCTACTTCCTTGATAGATATAATCTACTCACTTTGCTCTCGCTTGCCGTTGCCGACGTCGCCACGCGCTTTCTTGTCGTCTCGAAGTCTTCGTGGGGTACATACACATCATAATGTATCGCAATTGCGTATTAAAATCACATCGGAAAACCAAAACAACACGCTAAAGGCCTATAGGTTAGAACCTATGGACCACGCCATCAAAACCACCACCAACCCTCGATATCGTTATACAAACGTCGAATGATCGAGGTACAACACAGATACAAAAATCCAGAATGCAAAATACGCAAAACGAAACCCCGAATCAAAACAGCAACTCTTGAAAATGGTCCCAGATTTTACCCTAGGTCAAATTGGTCAATTTTGCATATGCCAAGGGTCTAGTTTACTGATAAAGGAGCCACAGAACAAACACGGACCAAAATGACCATACTCTGGCCGCAAATTGCGGCCAGAACGATTAAATTTGTGGCCTGGAAGTGGGGGTTAGGTCCAGGGTTTTGGGTATAGGTTCTAGGTTGCCTGCATGTATCCCAGTCTTTGCTAAATAATTTTCGGGTCCCAGAGTGATAGCAGATATCAAAATACCCTCACAAAATTCACAAAATACGATGTCGGGGATTTATAAGTTCGCTAATTAGGGTTCTAGTCTTTGGTTTAGGTCTCCAATCAATCACCACAGAGGTTTAAGGTCAATATTAAGCCTCAATTACACTATCTCAAATCAATTCAAACCCTAACCCTAACTTGAAATTTCAAAGTCTCACTAAACGACACCAAATCTGTTCTAAACAAATATGGATGTAAAAGCAATGGAAATACTAGGTTAATGGTTAAGAGAATACCTCATTTGGCAACTCAAGAATTTTCTTGAGTTGCCCCAAGTGTCCAAAATGCAAGCTTTCTTGGTCCAATGTGTTGCTAGTGAGCTCATGCACAATTTTAATGAAGTGGGTATTGAGTTTTGGGATGTTTTTAATGGAGTTTCATAGGATGAAGTGGGGGAGGGAGTGAAGGCAGCAGCACTTCTGAAATGAGAAAGAAAATGGTGAAGAAAATGAAGGATGAAGCCTAGTCAAAGAAGACCCCTTACTCTCTCTCATGCCCATGCTTCATATAATATTGTTTTCCTTTTTCTTTTCAATTCATTCCTTTGTTTTCTTTTCTCTTCTCATTTAAACACAACCCATGCACAAAAAATGAGAAAAAGCCATGATAAGAAAAATATAACAAGTGTTAACATAACATGGTGCATGTTTTGCACAAAACAAGCTTAATGTGCGATTACCGATAACTAATCGCGATTAGCACTAAATAGCGTATAATTAATCATAAAAACTTATAATTTGCATAATTCACATAAAGCACCCTCTTTTTAGTAATTTTCATAATTTTATAAATTTCTCCCAATTTATCGGTATTTAATTATACAGCCTTATTAAAATATTCAATATAATATTATTTAATTATAAATATTCCCAAAAATAATATTTTATTTTAGTTTTTGAAATGTTACAACCAATGCGCAAAGGAGCTTCTAGTATGGCTTGTTCAAGCCGACGCTCTTTACTGAGGAGGTATGCTCGCCAGCGTTCGAAGGTAGACTCGTGGCCACCGGTCTACAACGAAAGCGCATCTTTGGCGTCGGCTGAGATAGGCTGCTTAAGGGCTCTCTCGCCTCCTTCTTCTAAGGGACCTATAAATATACGCCGTATTGATGGAGGGTCTTCATAGAATCTGACGGCAGGATAAGGACTCCTCGGGGCACGTATGTTCTCGGTCTCGTCGTGGGAACGCCTTATGGCCTCAGCCAGTTGTGCGGCTTCCTCGGCAGATGAACCGGGAAAAGAAGACTGTCTTCTGGCGGACTAGTAACGGTCTTCTTCTGCCACTTTGGCCCAGAGATAGTGACTGTAGAAGGTCGCTTCCTTCCATTTGCCGCCCGCTTTTTTAGCTGCTTCTCGGTTTTGACAGGGAGGGAAGACTTCTTCAGGACCTCCGCCAAGTGGATATTATCATCAGAACTAGGTGTTACCTCTGGAACCGTTACGGTATCCGTCATCGGTCGTTCAAGCGAAGCCTTTGTTGGCAATGAGGCGCGAAGCCTTTCCTCCTCTCCGAAGGTTTTAAGCGAAGCAGCAATGGCTTCTTCTGTGGAGGCACCTGATAAAACAACAGGCGTCAGTCAAAGCATGATAAAAAAAATGAAATGAACAGCGGAGAGAAAAGGGTGAAGTATACCTGACCGCGCAAGGGAGGCCAGTTCTTTTTTGAGGATGGCTGACTGTTTGGAAGCTTCGATAGCAGCCTCCAAATCGGTATCATCGAGCGTCCCGAGTAAACCCTCATTAGTCCCATATTCGCTCAAGCCTTCACTAGACGGAGCAATGGGCGTCGAGCCTAATATGGTGTCCAAAGAAAGTACTTATTTCTTTTTCTTCTGAGGTCGAGCGCCGGTGGCCGATAACACGAGTTTGCATTTAGTAAGCGCCTTTGGACGACGAGTCCCAATTTCTTTTCCTACGTCCGACTCGGGGGACGCGGCAGCCACCTCTTTTTCAGGCGCGCTGGATGAGGGCAACCCGTACATAGGGATTAGCACATGTGAGGGCTCAACTGCAGTGACCTCTCTCAAGGGAGGATGAAAAATGTTCCGTCGCTTCAGAGGAACATTTCGATCACCAGCCGGCACTGCGCCCTTGCGATCAAGCAGTAATCGTTTTTCCTCCCTAATCACGGCACCCATCGAATGTTGGTACCACGCCACATACACATTCAGGGCTTGCGGAATACAACTCGGTTCGCTGATGAAGAAGTTAGACCCTGTGTTCAGGCGCATAAAATGATGTTGTGCGCTCGGAGTACCCTCTTCAGTGGCAGCCGGTTCTGCCAAGAAAGCCTCGAGTGGGACGCCCTGATTGTAGCTTAACTGCTAGGTGAAGCGATGCGGGTTATACCTCATAAATAAAGCCGAGTCATTCATCTTAAATACGAGAAAGCTCGGCCGGATAGAGTACAGATGAAGAATCTCCCGAGCTTTCAAGATGGAGGCCCCATCTTTAAATATATCCTGCAATGGCAGCACCGTCTTCCTCGATTCCTGGCCAACGGTCAAAACATTATCAGTAAAGGACATGCCAGCTCCAACCGTGCGCGGGTGAAGAAGCAAGCCTCTAGCTTCCCGTTGCGTTGGAGTCACAATAGAAGCGTCGACCAGTCGCATGATCCGAGGGAACCTGCACCTGTCATAAAAACCCGGCCTCTTGTGGATGCCAAAGAAGCCTAGCACATGCAACTCGAGCCATGACGTGAAATAATGCATCGGGAAATTTACCGACTGCACCCCTGGCACAGTGGTATCCGCTGCCAAGCTGAGGCCATGATACTCATGGGCTAACCCAGTGTTCCATACAGCCACTTGTATCCAAGCAACCATCCGATGTGCAGGATAGAAGATGGACGGCCTCATACGGCGAGGGTGCATGGGAAGTGCAAACCAACTCATCCATAACCCAAGAAACCCTAAAATGAACATTTCTTTGTCAATCGCAGGAGCCTCCAGCTCTGCAAAAGGGATGATCGGGGTATCGGGTAGAAAGAAGCTCTTCTGATCCGCCTCCGCCGCCGGAAGGTTGCCCAAACCTAAGCCGAAAGGGTCGTCAAGATTGGCGAATTTCTCGACTTCTTCCTTCAATACTTCTGGGCGAAGAAAATCAGCGATAAAAGCTGTAAAATGAACTCCACGACCTTTGGATGCAAGAGAGAGGTTCTCATAGATATTCAACACCTTTATCAAACTCGGAAATTGGTGTTGAATAGCGTTCTCGGGAGTAAGATGCATTACCATTGATTTGGTGGCGAAAATATACTCATCCGGAGGAAGCAATTCCTCATAATGTTCTCCCCTAACGGGTAAACCCGAGACCTCTGCAAATTCCTCCAAAGAAATGGAGACTTCTCGATCTGATAGGAGGAAGGTGTGGGTCGGAATGTTCCACTGCTCCAGAAATGCCCTGACCCACCATGTTGGAGGTGTGGAATATTGAAACAAAGAAGCATAAACGGCGGGATACAATCCGAGCTTCAGCAACTGTGATTTCTTCGCCGATAAAATATATCGAGCCCACTTCAAGTATCCGGCCGGATGACGGGGAGTTAGTCCAATGTTGTACGACTGTCCCCAAGGGCGCGACTCGCCCTGACATATGCGCCGTCCTAGAGTGTCCAAATCCACCGGCGGCTGCACTGGTATTGCGGCCATAGAAGGCCGAAGGAGTCCCTCTGAAGTCCAGTTGACCTCCTCCACAGCGTAATTTATCGGAGGTGCATCTGCATAAGCGATCGCTGAAATAGGCTCCGAGGGTGTCGCACAGGAAAAGCACCGTCGGCCCATGATAATTTGATCGTACCATTTACCCCATAGATGAAGACTCTTGTGCTCCGGGTCATGGTCTTTGATCAGCGCAAAAACCTCTCAGTCTACGGGTGCTTCGGGGAATCTGCCTTCCGAGCGAATGAACGGGGAGGAAGTGTCAAAAGACATAGTAGTTGCGCAGAAAAGAACGAATTTTCATCCACCAATGCTATAAATTAAATTCTATCACTAGGTACTATAAATCCGTACCGCACTGCAATGGAGTCAAAAGGGACCAAAGGGGACCCACAAAATCTAGATGACAGTTCATCATTAATAAAACAGGCTCATCATTTGATGAGGCTGTTATTAAATGAGGAAATCCTCAAGAAATTCTCATTAAATGAGAAATCCCTCAGGCAGAGAAGTAAAACTCCCATTGAGAGCAGCGCTCTTCACTAGACAGACATCTGTCAAAGTCTAATAATGAAGGAATAAAATTCCTCAAGAAAGTCCTAAGAGCCTTGCTTTGAGG
This sequence comes from Agapanthus africanus, assembly GCA_030015575.1. Taxonomy (NCBI): domain Eukaryota; kingdom Viridiplantae; phylum Streptophyta; class Magnoliopsida; order Asparagales; family Amaryllidaceae; genus Agapanthus; species Agapanthus africanus. The sequence goes on along the minus strand of CM057344.1, from coordinate 238,543,823 downwards.
AGATGATGGAATAATCCATCAAAAATAAAATTTCAATTTGATTTTCAAGATCCATGAACAAACTCTTAAGAGTTCTTCTATATGATCTGAAAGGAGCAAAACTCCATTAATGGAATAAGAAATCATATGCAAGATCCTTTTAGATCTGCGATTCCAAGAGAGCAAAGCTCTGTTAATAAAACCCTAAAAAGGATTTTCTTTAGATCAAAAATCTATGAAGAGCAAGGCTCTGTTAATGGGTGAAACCCTAAAAGATGTTTCAAAAAGATTTAATCTTTTACCCAAAAAATCTGACAGAGTTCTGTCCTTAAGAAAATTCTTAAGAGGAAGAGCTGCGCTCTGAAGGAGAAATAAATTTTCAAGAATGATTGATGATGAACAGAAGTCATCTCAAGGGCCAAGGGTCCTATTTATAAACACTAAGCGCCGTTTCAATTCCTCGGTTGATCCAAGAGTGGAGATGCTTCCACCGCTGCACCCACGTATGGGCCTCATGAGCGCAACAGTTGGGGGGGCATTTGTTTCCCCAATTAGAGCAAAGCTCTGTTCAGAATTCAAAATTTGAATTAAAACTGCGCTTTTATAAAAGTGTTGCGCTACAACTAGCGCACCCCGTGCAAAGCGCATAGGCGCTAGAGATAGATGCGCTGCGTTCTATGTAGCGCACCACGTGCAAAACACTTGTGCGCTAGCGCTAAGAGCGCTGCGCTCCAAGTAGCGCACCATGGGCAGAGCGCATAAGCGCTAGCGCTGGAACTAAATGTTTCTCACTGTTGGATCAAATATCCAACGGATATGATTAAATCATCAATTAACAGGAATGAAATTTTGTTGAATCTTTCCAAACAGAAAAGATTGCGCCCTGAATTTGGAACACCGTTGGATCAATGATCCAATGGTGATTAAAAATCACTAAAATACAGAACAAATTCTGTAAGAGGGAAAGATTTCTCAATCTTGTTAAAACCAAGAAGATTATCTTCTATAAACCAGAAGCTCTTGGATCAAAGATCCGACGGTAGGCAAATTCCCAAATCAATTAGAGAATAAGTCTTTTTAACCAATTGAATAAATCAGCTTGCCCTATATAAAGGCCCCGAGACTTCAAATCTCAGAGAGAGGAACCCTTCCATAAACTTTAAGAAAATCTCAGGAAGAAGAAGCTCTCGGCAAAAGTAGACAATTCTTTTCAAGGTAAAAAAAAGAATAGAAAGACGAAATCGTCTCAATATAAAAAGAAGTATTTACTTCTTTCACAGATCATAGATCTATAAGACAAATTGTCTTTCACAAAAGAGATTATGAACATCTCATTTTAAAGGTGGGGGAGGGGAGAATTATTCAATTATCTTAGGATCACAGATCCATAAAGGCAAAGCCTTTCATCAAAAAGAAATTGAAATATCTCCTATAAACTAAGAACTTTGTTCTAAGAATCTTGAGACAAAGTCTCTTATTTTGATAAGATAATCTTCATAGCGCAAAATTAACCTAAGAAGAGCCTTAGCGCTCCTAATTTAAAAGTGCCTTAATGTTCTTCATCTAGCGCAAAGCGCTGCAGTGCCATAGCGCACTGCGCTCATTGGCTAGCGCTCAGCGCTAAGCACGCCACGTGCTCCTCACGTGTGCGTTGCATTACTAAAAGCGCTTTGCACTCGTTATATGGCACTAGTGCCAAACGCCTCAACGCTTCAACTATAGCGCATCAGTGCTCTACATCTAGCGCAAAGCGCATCAGCGCTCTTCATTTAGCGCTAAGCGCATTAGCGCTTTAACCATAGCGCACTGCGCTCATCGACTGGCGCTAGTGCCAAGTGCGCCACATGTTTTTATGTGCGCTTGGACAGAACATAAATTGTTCTTTGAATAAGCCTGGACCTATGATAAATGCACAGCACTCAACTAAAGACAAAATATTATCAGAGACCAAACCAATGCTTAATATTTTTAAGGGGATTGGGCTCAAACAAACATCTAACGACTCAAAAACAAATGTTGAACATTGTAATTGAATGGACTTAGCCCAAATTGGAATAAGTCCTCAATTCAGATTAATTGAGTTCATATGCTCATCAATCACAGTTCTTAGTCCCAATTAGACTACATGTCTCTCAACCCACATCGGTTTAAGGGTACATCTCTGAACTCCTCTTATATTTATCGTTGTAATCCTTCAACGTCTTCAGAAAGGTGTGAGTCCCGACAACCATACATTTCATGGACTATGATGTCCTTAACCTGGACTGTGGGGTCCTTAAGCCCATGGACTATGATGTCCTTAACCTTGACTATGAGGTCTTTAAACTCACGGACTATGATGTCCTTAACCTTGACTGTGAGGTTTTTAAACTCATAGACTATGATGTCCTTAACCTCGGACTGTGGGGTCCTTAATGTAGTGTTCCTAGGCACTCTAGTGAAGTCTCACAAGTGATCAAACATGCATAAATCAAGTTTTACGGGTGCCTACAAACCCGACTACGGATCGTTTACTAGATATTTAGGCGAAACAAGCAAACTAGTTAACATTTTAACTAAGGGAACGGATATACAACCTTTGTAGATCCGGTCCACCACCTCCACGGCTCCGCAATGAAGTCCCCTCGCTGTCCAAATCATGTCTTGGGCTCTAGCGTCGGCATCATCGAAGAATGGGCGGGCTTGATCGTCGGTTCGATGCCGAAGATGATCTACGTCGAGGCATCGCTAGAACAAGCTCCAACTTCATCAAGCTTTGAAAACTTGTGAAGGAAACACCCTATACTACTTGGCAAGAGGTAGAGGATGAAGAAATAGGAGTTGGGTTCACTTTAGATTTGGATTTCTCACACTTTTTCAACACTTGCCATTGGAGTAGCAAGCTTTTCCATGGAAGATGAAGATGATGAAGAAGAAAGATATGATAAGTATATATTAAAAATAGAAATATATACTTATCATAATCAAAACCCTAGTTAAGTGTAGAGAAGAGACCATGGTTAATGGGATGGTTAGGGTTAAGCAAAAGGACAAAAAAGGAGACTAAGTCAAAACTTTCAAGAAGCTTCAAGCTAGAAAACAAAACATGCCACCATTTATCTTTTACTTTATCATTTCCTTTTTCCAAAATGAAAATAATAAATAAAAAGATAAATGAATGAGAAAGCAAAACCCTAATCATGAGTTTAACCATGGTTTAATTCTTTACACTTAACCAAGCAAGCATGTATCATCAAACATGATACAATCATGTGCACATAACTATATCGCATATACAATGTGCACAATTCGAGTGAGAAAATCCTTTTAAAGTGAACCAATACTAGTTAACGCAAAGCAATATATCAAATATATAAATATGCACTAAATCATTAAATCAACACTTGATTTAACGATCCGGTCATATCGGATATAACCGACTAGTATCATATGTATCGGCTTATCGAATCAATCCTTGATTCGATGACTAGGTTATATCGCATATAACCAATAGATACATTCGTCGCGAGAATGGAATACGGTATCACATACACGCATTATTCTCGGTCCCGCACATATCTCATATGCGCTCCTATTTCGTTTCGCTTGAGCCAGGAAACCTCTGTGTAGGACTCTAAAGACTCGTCAATACGCCGGCAGCAGATGATGATCATATCAAGCATCCACAAGCCGCAAGCGGTCTGCTAAACGTAACGGCCACCCGGGTATTGAGCGATCAGAAGATCGACGAGCAAGCCCGCTCACACTCCTGCGAATCCAACCAGTAACACTTACCGTACGGTCTGGTCTGTTCGTCTGATATGTCGCATATCTCGCCTAGGGGTGGTAAACGTCAGACCCCAATAGCTCGATAAGTCATGCCGACGTAGGGTCCATAACATTCGTGAAACTACTGATAACACTTACCAGTATATCACTGCAACCCTGGCCAGGGATTTCCTGTTATGGCCAGTCGAGCATAGCACAACATCAACCCCCAATACCGGGAGAGACGAATCCCCTCCTATCGCTCATTGCCTCCGTGTGAATCGGGACTGTACCCAAAAACCACCTGTTTGCACGACTCAGTAGAGCCGTGGTAGGGTGGAAATCAAAGCACAGTGGGAGACACACAAGACTCTATGACGATCTCGGGTCAACAGACTAAGCTGTACCAGTGTCACCAGAGAACTGCCATCTGACGTGAGGTATAATACCATCTGGGAGTTCTCGGCGAGTCCGTTCAGTGTACCCAGTCTCCACTGAGCACCCGCATACCATCTTCGATGTCAAACACCAATGGATATGGGATCATCCATCGCCCATCGCATGGGTCGAGAAGATATGCGCTAGTCTACTCTGGAATATCGATGCCCCGTCTCGATATTCCCTCGACTAGGAACATTTCAAGGATGTACTCATGGACTACCCAGGCCCCACTAGTATGATCTACATCATAGTCCTGGAAGTCGAGTACACATCCTATGGGCTTTATCAACATGTAATCAGAGAGACAGAAAGTATACATGTTAAGGTAAAGTGCAACCAGATAGCGTACTATCATGTCGAGCAAGAAAGTCCTACCTATATATGTCCCAGCATCCACTACAATATACATCCAATGTACAGTAATGGCCTCTAGGGCATACATATAACTAACAATCTCCCACTTGCACTAGGGCCATCTGTAGCAGTGGTTGCAGTATCACATACTCAACCATCCCCTAAAGGTCTCTCTTTGGGAAAAGGCCTTCGTGAGTGGATCCGCCGTGTTCTCCTCTGAGTCTACTCTCCTAACCTCGATCACCCTGGAGATCAACTATCTCCATGATCAGGTGATGCTGCCTCAGAATATGTCTGGGTCACTGATGGGACCAGGGTTCCAGGGTCGAAGCCATGCTTCCATTGTCATACAATGGCAGGAACCAAGTTCATCTTATGAACCAATATACACCCAAACTGCCTCTTTGGTAGTGTCATCAATAGCGATGTTACCAGCCTTTATCGTCTAGTTTGCCCCGGTATCTAGCTTGGAACTCTTCCAACATACCGTCCCTTTACTGAGGGTAAAGACAGTGCCTGTGACTGACATTCAGTCGTCTTTATCACCCTGGAACACTTCCAGTGATTCTCCCCAGGATCGATTGATATAATCTCACTATACCTAGTGAGAACCCTAATATCCCTTTAGATCTATCTCATAGGTCCAAATCTCAGGATTTAGGAGGTATCATCTTTACCCTATTTGAAGAATCCTTGTGATAATAGGAGATTGATCGATCGTAGTATAGGAAACTCTTTTCCTATCAAGAGTATGTTGTCTACGTACAATACGAAGATGACCACCTTACTCTCTACTACCCCTTTTTATATACAAGGTTCGTCTACCATTTTGATGAAGTCAAACACTTTGACTATCACATCAAAACAGACGTTCCAACTCCGCGATGCCTGCTTCATTATGTAAAGCAACTTGCACACGTTTCCGCTGCTCCCACTGTTTACGAAGACCTCTGGCTGTGTTCTTATAGACGTTCTCTTCTAAATCAGTATTTAGAAAAGCAGTCATGGCACCCAACCGCCAGATATCGTAATCATGGTATGTAGCCGTGGTAAGTAGGATCTGGACAGACTTAAGCATAGCTACTGGAAAAAGGTTTCATCATTATCCACGTCTGGTCGATGACGCAAACCTTTAACAAGTCTAGCTTTGAAAGTCTCAACTTTTCCATCTAAACCAAGTAATCTTCTCAAGATATACTTGCTCCTGATGGGGATTTAACCCTTCAGATATAGCAGCTAAAGTCCATACTTTGCTGGTGTACATGGATTCCATCTCAGATCGCTAAGCATCCAGCTATTCTTACAGAGTCCCTACTCTCGATGGCCTGCTCGAAACTAGTTGGGTCATCATCTCATGATGCAATCCTTGCTCCCACTGTCATCGAGAAACCGAGGTATCTCTCAGGCGGATGAGGAACCCTACTAGATCGGCGGAGAGGCTGAGGTTCGTCGGGAACTATAGAATCTTATGGTTCTACCAAATTATCTGCAGTTTTGTACAGCTGGAACCTTTCCAGTTCTATAGAACTGATCTTGCCTCGATCTTGTCCGGATTTTGCTTTTGACATAGGCCGGACAATCCCAAATCTTAACTTACTTAAGAGATAGGCTCTTCCCATACCATATCTCATATGGAATGGTAGGCACTGATTTGATTCGAACCTAATTGAATAGGTATGCAGCTTCTTAAGTGCTTAACTCCCAAAAGGAAATGGGTAACTCAGTAATACTCATCATAGAGCACACGATATCTAATATTGTGTGATTGCTCCGCCCCGATACACCGTTGTGCTGTGGTGTATTCAGAGGAGTAATACTGAGAGAGAATCTCATTTTCCTTTAGAATAGTCCAAGGATTCCATGCACAAGTATTTTCCTCCCTGATCTCATCATAGGACATAATACTTATACCCGGCTATTGGTTCTCTACTTCTAACTTATATTCTGTGAATACCTCAAAAGGTTCGGACTTATGTTTCAACAGGAACATATGACTGAATCTTGAGAGATTATCAGAGAATATAATAAAGTAAAAAGAACCAGTCCTGGCATGTGTAGACAGGAGACCTTACATACATCATCATGTATCAGTCCCATGAGTTTACTAACTCTTTCTCTGTTTCCATTAAACAGAGCTGGTGTCATTATATCTTTGTGACATGACTGGCAAGTTTCACAAGATGTAAATTCAAACTGATTTAAATATGCATCTAAATGTAACTTCAGCTAGTCGGGTCGCATTGATATGACCTAGTCTACAATACCTGAAGAAGAATTCGTTCATTTCTGAACTCTTCCTCTTGTGTGTGTTCTGTATACGAGGAACTGTAGTTTGATTTAGAACGTCAATGCTTTTAGATAACATGCCTGAACTGATCAACTTTTGATATAGGAAATGTTCAAAACATTATCCATCAATACAAAATTATATCCTTTCTTTACTAATAAAGAGACTGATATGATTTTGTATATCAGGTTCGGTATCTAATAGCATTTGTTCAGAATCAATGTATTCGTAATACAGGGTGACAGTGACCAACAGACTTGGCTGCAACACTTGCCCCGTTTTCTGTCTCATGAAACTTATCACCCGTTCTCAGTTTTTCTACCTTTTTGTAGCCCTATGTAACAGATTACATATCTGGGATCCTGATCCGGTATCATATACCCAGGATGTAGAGGATACTGAGAAACAGTTCTTTGTAATGAACACACCCGAAGGAGATGCATCATATGCACTTTCTTCGTTTGGGCGGCATAGGAATTCTGGTATTCCCCTATTTCCTGCTCTGTCTTATAACAATTATAAGTTGGAGCGGGACCAACGTTCCCCAGCTCAGTATAACAAGCGGGTTCGGTCAATACATCCGTATTATTATCTTGATTAAGGCGTGATATGGTCGCTACCAGGAGAGAGAGAGAAGAAAACACTCTGCGTGCGCTCTTGCAAGATCAGATTGGTTATATATTTTATCTAATCAGGATGGCTCCCACTGTTTTTATCAAATCTTCCTTCAAACCCTAAAAGGAAAGACTAGCCGGGATTAATTACACTCTACAAGTTCGCCAATCTTTCAGCCAGGCCAGTGTCGGTACTTTGAGGGAGGTTCCTCGTGCTTTCGCACGGACCTAATTACAGAAAACCTCGTTTTCCCAGAGGCGTAACCCCGTTGACACCTTTCTAGACACCTACTTGATCGGCTAATTGCAAAGTGCAAAACTCTCCCAGGAGTAACAATTACTCGCAGTGGGTATCGGGATCCAACTATCATATAGAAGGTATGCAATCTCATTGCAAATTTCAACACTTGAAACTCCCGATAAAGGTTTTTACCCCTAGCACCTATGACCTTGGCTAAGGTCAACAGATCATAGATACTAGTCAAGTTCTACCCGTCATTTCGTGATTAATTAGACCCACCCACATGACCCTTGGCTAAGGTCAACAAAGCCACATGACTGTCCTAACTAATCGCATCATATGCTGTGTAGGAAGACATCACTTAGCTACCGCACACTACGCCTCGGCTATGGTCGACAAACGTAGCACGAATACTAAGTACTCTACTTCCTAAAATGACGGAGGGTTGCGAATGGTTTTTATGAAAACCTTTAACGCTTTGAACTTGATCTCGTTGCGGAATCAAATGGTTTTTAAATGGAATGTTTTCGAGGCTTTTCTAGTTTTGCTAAAGGGGTCACTCCCGGTGAAGGGATCGTCGGCCCTTTCCTCGTCGAATGAGGTGCGGGATATATCATATATATCACTGTGCAAAGCAGAAACTATAGAAGCAATCAAATACAAACCGAGTGTGTAGCATCTGCCAGTTATTGCTAAAGGAGTCACTCCCGGTGAAGGGATCTCGGTCCTTTCCACATCGAATAAGGTGCAGGATGTTCTATAATGAACACCGCGATGCAAAGCAAGAACTGTAGCTACCTGTTTTATTTTGAAATTCGATTCCACAACATCAATTAGGTTTATTTTCTTTCATTAATCTCATTAATGAATATCCCATCATTTAAATTACCTAAACATCACAGATAAATATGACGTACACTTATGCCATCCGCATTCGCCTCGATGTCCCCTCGTGCACCATTAGGTTAGGTAACTAACGGCAGAGCGGGGCAGGGCTAGCTGATTTGTGTGATTTAGCGTGCTTGCGCTTTCTAAAAGATAGATCAAAAATATTTGTAACCGCAATCAAGAACGGCGTCGCATGATGCTAGCCGGTGAGTACGGGTCGGTCCACAGGGATGTTGTGAATTTCCTATTCGTTCTTACGAGTTAATTCCGAAAGGTGTTCGGACAGATTATTAAATCTAAAAAACTAAATTATCCTAGGACAATTATCTAGATCTACTCTTGCTAGGGCTAGGTTTAGGGATGGTTTGGAAATGTAATTAAATCTCACCGCTTTCAATACCCGAATGAAGATCTATGAGGAGTTATGGTAATTATCAATAAAGTGGATTAGATCCGTTCGGGAAGGTGTTCCTTCCTCTAGGTTCTTGTCCTTCCTTAGAGATCCTTACCCTAACCTCCATGGAAAACATCACACCCGGGCCTTTATACTACGGTATCACCGCTACCTCGAGGGATAGAGTGCCGTAGGGAGCGGTATGTGCATGTATGCATGGAGTCCTATTGTGAATGTTTGGTGGGTAAGAAAGGGATGAGAGATCTCATCTCTCAAAATCCTTCCCAAAAGCTAAACCCTAAACAAGTTCCTAGGGCATGAAATTAAATCTACCTAGGGCAAGGAATTGAAAACTACACTAGGGCAAGAAATTAAATTACTTACAGATGCATCCCTCCAATCATCCATGCAGGGTTGTCAGATCTGAATTTCTGAATGGAGAAGAAACACCGATGCTCTCCAAAAGATTTCTAAATTTTATTCATTAAAGGGAGGCATAAAGTTTACAAAGATTTAGAGTTCTATTTATAGGAAATAGAAACCCTAGGTTACATTTTGATCCGCATGTCTAAAATTACAAATATACCCTCAGGAAATCTTTTCAGCGCCGCAACAAACTTTTGATAAAAAATTATTTTTATTTTGTCTTCTTCTGGCCGCGGAACCGCGGCAATGGTGGGCTTAGGCCGCGGTTCCGCGGCCCTTTGGCAGGCTTGGATGCTGAAAATTCATGGTTTTGTTTTGGGTCTTTTTGGGCTTCTGGTTCTTTGGTTCTTTTATCAATTGGACATCTACATTAGCTCCAGATCTTCAGTGAACCATTTGCAATGGATTTTTAACCGTCCGCTTTGTGTTTTTGGACCTTGAGTTGCCTTGTTAATTATGAGCTGTCTTTCGATGTAGGCTTGACTAAGATCCTCCCATTTGTTGGTCAAAAGTCCATATTTTCACCGTCTTTACATCGTTTTCACTGTTTCTTGTCCAAGAACCTGTAACCTGTAACATGTAGCAGACATGCGTCAAAAGTACCTGTTTATTTATAAAAAGAATAAGAATGGGGAATATAATAATGCAATATTATGGTGTGAACAAATACCCCCAAACTTATCTTTTGCTCGTCCTCGGGCAAACTTATTTTCATTCACTAAAATCCTAACCACACTTTCGCAGGGAAACGCGATTGCACTGAGCTCGTGCAACAAGCCGTTAAACCTCTAGGTGTCCCTAGTAGGAGGAGTGTTGTCTCCTGAGGGTTTTCAGCGGATTACACCCACAAAATCCTATCAATTTGGCTTTTTGACTTTTATTCTCCAATTAGGTTTTCTAACTAAGAATTCTATTATCTTTTACTTGTAAATTATCCACCCATATTCTTCACACTTTCTCATCATTTAACTTAAGATTATATATATCTTGCAGATCTACTTAGCTTTCGGCATTTCCTAAGTTTTCCTTCTAGAGTTCCATCTCTTCTTAGGAATTTCTATCAACTCTATTAAATATACAAGTTCTATCTTTCATTCCTCTATCTTATCTAAATTCCAATCACATACCCCTACGTGTGTGTATAGATCACCCCTACACTTGGAAATTCAAATCAAGCAATCATACTCTCGTCCGTTGTCCAAAGTACTTATTAGTAGGTGAATTTTTAATTGAATTTCCGCTTACACATCCTTCATGCGACCGTTAATACTTCTTGAGGTACCAACAACCGATTACAAGATGCGTTAGCACTTTAAAGCGTACTTCCTAGTTTTGCAACACCCAAGGCTTTTAGCAGTGACTCCCAAACCAGTTGGTCTAAGGCACTAGGTGATGAAGCACCCTCGCTAAGTATTTTTCTATTTTTGCAGCCTTAAGTAATCACAAAAACCAGTGTCCATTTTTTTCTTTATTCACTTTTTTTCCTTTTATTTTCATTGTGCTAAGGACTTTAGACAAGAGCATTTCAAGGTCTCTTCTACTATTCCAAGTTTCAAGGTGCGTGATTGTGCAAATTGTAGGGTATACGTTTTCAGAATCTAGACTTAAATTAGGAACTATTTTTCAAACTTATACTCTAATAAGAACATCAATACTCTTCCCTCATTTTGACTTAACCCAAGAAGTGAACCCAAAATTTGCCTATTTCTAAATAAACTACAAGGCATATACTTTCTACCGTTAAACTTAAGGAAGGTTATTTTTAGGGTTTTTAATTTACTAAGTCTAAGATCTAGTTGTTCCTAACCAGTTAACCTATTTGTCAAACTCAAGTCAATTAGCCAAAATTGAATACAATAATTTTTATAATTTTTGAAATTTTTCAAATTTTTATGGGTTTTCAAATAAATATGCAAATGCAAAAATATGTACAAATGAATGCGAAGGAAGAGAACGTACCGAGCATACCCCCAAACTTGAACTTGACAGTGTCCTCACTGTCATGCTAAACCAAGAGGGTCAAAATACCGGCACTTCCCTGTTTATTTATTTATAATTTTTTTTTCATTTTTTAATGTTTTGAAAATTTTTTTTTATATATTTTTTTATAGAAAAAGAAAACAAAAATATATACATATATACAAAGATTCCCCCAAACTTAAGCTTGGCCTTGCACAAGCCAAAAGTTAGCACCAACCATTCAAAAATCTTATCGTGGTAATGGCCGAGTTGGTGAAATAATGGGGTGGAGAGGAAAGAAATGAGAAACACACGAGACCGTGTGGGAAGAAGAATGGTAGAATATGGTCTCGGTGGGGGAGAAGAATGGCGGAAAGGAGAAAGAAGTGGGGTACGATCTTGAGGGTGGAAAGCGAGTGAACAAATTAGCGCAATTTGTGATGACTGATGTGTTAAAAGCGATTGCGCTAACCTATCAACCCATCGAGAAATGGGGTCAAATCCCTTAAGATTCGCAAGAAAACATGGGTACGCCGAACTAGGTATTGGAGATGAAAGCGTAACGGTCATTTGTTCGGTCGAAACGATAGGAAGGACGGAAGGAAGTGAGTGAGGAAGGGTATCAGTTAAGGATTTAGGATGGTGTATTGGAAAATTCGACACATCAAACGAAAATGGTTCAACCTCAATATTATCCTCAGTACTATCCTCATAATTCTCCTCAATATTTTCCTTAAAAATCCGCTTATCCATGCCAATATCATCAAAATCAAGACGCATATGAAGTTCGGGTGAGACAATTAATAACTCGGGATGATGATTTGAACATAAAATTTCAATTAAATCGACAGGTTCATCATCCGAAATATTCCCGGCGTCTATATCCTCAATCAAGTGAAAGTCAATTTCTTTAGACACCTCCTCAAAAGCATGGATGTTTATCAATGTAGGTTCTAGAGTGGAAGTGTAAAGGTCGAAAGGATTAGGTGCGGTTTCACTTGAAAGGGGTTCCTCACATTCTGGCAAATCAAACACTACAAAATCACACAACTCATTTTTATTTTGAACTTGTGAATCATTTAGGACATTCGATGGAAAACTGGAGTTGTGGGCTTCAATTGGGTAAGGGTAGGTTTGATTTGGAAATCCTCTCTCATTCTCACTCTGTCCAACTGCCGCCTCATACATTGAAAAAGTTGGAGCTAGCGGAAAACTAGCTACCGGTTCAGCAGGTTGCATAAGGGTGGCCACGGACGCTTCCACATTCCTAACCATTTTGTTTGTTGCTGCGATATACGCCTCCAATGCCTCTTCCAAACTAGACTTAGGTGGTGAGGGGGTTTCAGTAAAAGATTCGAAATTGGTTGGATATGTGAAACTCCCTAATGGCTGTGTAGAAGCAGTGTCTAGTGAAGGTGGAAAGGTCGGGTAGGACTGGTAGGAAGTGGGTGATTGGACTGGGGTAGGGTCAACATGTGGATAAAAAGATGAATAGTCTTGTTGATCCCTAGAACTAGATGTGTGAAGAGGGGTGAAAGATCGGCTACGAGATTGAGCAATATGCTCAGCAATGGACATCGGCCTAGGAGTGACAGAATGACTTAAAGAAGTGGTGTCAACATATGTAGGTGGTGAAGGTTGACTTGGTTGACACAAAGTGGGTTGAAAAGTCAAACTATTTCTCCTAGACTCCTCTATGTGATCTTTCAAAGATTTTCTAAAACTAGATGTGTGGAGAGGGGTGAAAGATCGGCTGCGAGATTGAGCAATATGCTCAGCAATGGACATCGGCCTAGGAGTGACAGAAGGACTTGGAAAAGTGGTGTCAAAATATGTAGGTGGTGAAGGTTGACTTGGTTGACACAAAGTGGGTTGAAAAGTCAAACTGTTTCCCCTAGACGCCTCTATCTGATCTTTCAAAGATATTTTAGGCAAGGAAGGATCGTCTTTAAATTGACTGAACAAATTGCCGAACGACGCAAAATTAGGTTCAGGATACCAAAGTTCGGCTAATGATTTTTTATGTGGGGTACCCATGTTAAAAGAAGAAAGGTGACAAAAAGGAAGGTTGGATGGTGCAAGGATTAGTTGGGGCTAAAGTTTGCAAGTTCTCTAATAAAAATTTTCCTTTTTCTTTTTCTTTGTTTGAAAATTTGTTGCAAAAAGATTTTTAATTAAAGATATGCAACCGAAAATATATTACCTGCAATTAGTTATTATCTTAAGCATATCACAAGAATCTTTATTTGGAAAAAAACTGTTGCAAAAAGATATTTGAGACAAGATATGCAACAACAAAATATTTCTTGCAATCAATTTAGTTCAAGCGGGGCCCAAAAATCCTGCACAAGACTTGTTATATGGAAGGGAGAATATTTTTTAAGGCGCACAAAATCCTGCAGGAATATTTCAGAAAAGATATATCTAGATCTCCATAGAAAGACCAGAGAAGCTTACAGAGGAATTTTCACCTGATGACGTCACTGTGGAGCCGCCCTTCCGCGGCAAATCCTGGTTCCCACCGCGGTTACGCGCTCCTCTTGATGGCACAGATCCCCACAAAATTTTTGGTGCAACGAATCGTCAAGACGGCCGCGTTTCCGCGGCCTAATGTGGGTATTGGCCGCGGAATCGCGGCGGGTTGGAGAGGTTGGGGCTTCAAAAATTTTTCCCTGTTCTGCTGTTCAAAATCGCTTCTGTTCCGATATTTTGTTTCCTGTCTTGCTTTCGGGAAATCTCCAGATCCGAATTTGTATATCCTGCAAAAATTCAACCACAAAGTATCCCTTCCAAAAATAACAAATGATATATATTTTTATATTTTTTTTTTTTGATTTTTTTTCAGATTTTTATGATTTTTTTTTTTAATTTTATGATTAACCCGAAATTGCGAAAAGAAAAGTTCTACGCCATCCCCGGCAACGGCGCCATTTGATTTGTGTGATTTAGCGTGCTTGCGCTTTCTAAAAGATAGATCAAAAATATTTGTAACCGCAATCAAGAACGGCGTCGCATGATGCTAGCCGGTGAGTACGGGTCGGTCCACAGGGATGTTGTGAATTTCCTATTCGTTCTTACGAGTTAATTCCGAAAGGTGTTCGGACAGATTATTAAATCTAAAAAACTAAATTATCCTAGGACAATTATCTAGATCTACTCTTGCTAGGGCTAGGTTTAGGGATGGTTTGGAAATGTAATTAAATCTCACCGCTTTCAATACCCGAATGAAGATCTATGAGGAGTTATGGTAATTATCAATAAAGTGGATTAGATCCGTTCGGGAAGGTGTTCCTTCCTCTAGGTTCTTGTCCTTCCTTAGAGATCCTTACCCTAACCTCCATGGAAAACATCACACCCGGGCCTTTATACTACGGTATCACCGCTACCTCGAGGGATAGAGTGCCGTAGGGAGCGGTATGTGCATGTATGCATGGAGTCCTATTGTGAATGTTTGGTGGGTAAGAAAGGGATGAGAGATCTCATCTCTCAAAATCCTTCCCAAAAGCTAAACCCTAAACAAGTTCCTAGGGCATGAAATTAAATCTACCTAGGGCAAGGAATTGAAAACTACACTAGGGCAAGAAATTAAATTACTTACAGATGCATCCCTCCAATCATCCATGCAGGGTTGTCAGATCTGAATTTCTGAATGGAGAAGAAACACCGATGCTCTCCAAAAGATTTCTAAATTTTATTCATTAAAGGGAGGCATAAAGTTTACAAAGATTTAGAGTTCTATTTATAGGAAATAGAAACCCTAGGTTACATTTTGATCCGCATGTCTAAAATTACAAATATACCCTCAGGAAATCTTTTCAGCGCCGCAACAAACTTTTGATAAAAAATTATTTTTATTTTGTCTTCTTCTGGCCGCGGAACCGCGGCAATGGTGGGCTTAGGCCGCGGTTCCGCGGCCCTTTGGCAGGCTTGGATGCTGAAAATTCATGGTTTTGTTTTGGGTCTTTTTGGGCTTCTGGTTCTTTGGTTCTTTTATCAATTGGACATCTACATTAGCTCCAGATCTTCAGTGAACCATTTGCAATGGATTTTTAACTGTCCGCTTTGTGTTTTTGGACCTTGAGTTGCCTTGTTAATTATGAGCTGTCTTTCGATGTAGGCTTGACTAAGATCCTCCCATTTGTTGGTCAAAAGTCCATATTTTCACCGTCTTTACATCGTTTTCACTGTTTCTTGTCCAAGAACCTGTAACCTGTAACATGTAGCAGACATGCGTCAAAAGTACCTGTTTATTTATAAAAAGAATAAGAATGGGGAATATAATAATGCAATATTATGGTGTGAACACTAGCGCGGGTGTAAAACATAAGCAACGTCTATATAATATATCATATATACTATATATAATATCAGTCACAGAACATCACATGATCTCAGATAAAACACAGCAGAAGAAACATATGAAATATTGGATATAGTAGGACGTCCGTGTTTTCAATACGAGCCAGTATAAAACACGGATTCCACGGTCGTGATGAATAGCCAATCCCACATCCCTAGACCCATACGAGAGCGGCAAGTAACCCTACCAATTCTAGGGTTAGGAGACCCGGACTCGACTCCTCGAGTTGGTCTCCCACTGGACCCCAGAACCCGGTTACTTGTGCTCCCCTCCTTGGGTCTATCCTAGTGCAGAAAAGTAAATAATATACAACGGGTGACGACTTCCGCAACCTGGAAGTGCCCCAATAAAAGAATATTACATACAAGTTTTTTACATGAATGAAAATGAAAAACACTCATCTCACATAAAAACCCCCCGGCTATTCAAACACGACGATCCAATATAACATATCCAGCAACACATAACATCTCATGTCATCAACGTAAGTAAATATGCGCATCCCAATTGTTGTTGACATATAGCAACGAAACCGGCGATATCACATATTACACTTACGGTCACAGAAAAGAAAGTGTAAAACTACAACAGTTGGAATCCGCAACCACCTCAGACATCGCATGCCTGACCAAATGAATTCTTTAGACATCGCATGCCTAACAATTATAAACCCCGCATTTTAGTCTCATTATCGAAAATTCTTTTCAATATCAAGTCGGGCAATTCAAAAGGATTCCCGAAATTCTGATCGAATGCTCGTCGCAAACTTCAGTAGACGGCCGCACCCCTGATACTGTCGATGAAGTGCACCAAGGCGGAACACCGCTACCGCGAGCACCCGAACGGATGCTTTCGGCGACGGGGTTCTCCTACAGTCACATGGTCGGGGCTATGGAGTGAGGTTGTCTATTAAGTTTACCCGGCGAGTATCCGCGTATGCTACGTGATTGCGACGGACTTTTGATCAAATCAAAATTCCGTGGCAACCGATCAAGTGAGACTAAACTGCTATGTTTATAACATTCATTCCGTTATCTTATAACTATTTGCGAATTCCAATTATTGTATCACATTCCAGACAATTAGAAAATGTAAAACTTTCCGATTGAACATTCGAACACCCAAGTTTTCCCGATACAGATCAACACATGAAATAAGTCTAACAACATTCAGTTCGTGCCTCAGTAGCAACGGTCCAGCCGTAGAAGGGTCAAGCCAACGCCTCACATGTGGCACGCCGTACTGCCCCAAACCCGAAGGTTCAAAGGGCAGTTCAAGACGGTCACATAATCGAGTTAAGGTTTGTTGTCTTCTAGAGGGTCCATCGCGTTACTTGCACTACTTAGAACGTCGTTAAACTTCGGAAAAATCCAACACTTGGAAATTTCCCGACAGGGGAAAAATTGGGTATTTATATCCGGTCGAACTTTTTAACATATTATAAAATTTATCCGGAAAGCCACATAGACAAAATTTGATACCCCGATCGAAACACCGAATCCCCAAAACAACTCCAGAAAATTCAACTCTTGAAAAAATATCAAAAATACCCAGGAAAACCAGCACTGCATATTATGAATTACTGTACAAATTTGGTTGCCACAAACGACAAAACGGCCGCGGTTCCACCGCACGAGCGATGCTCGTGCCGCGGAAACGCGGCGCATTGATGGAATCAGGCACACGAATTTTGCAGTATCCCTTATAATTTCCTGCTGATTTTACTGAATATTTTTAATATGGAAAAACTCACTGTTTTCAAAAAAGGACAGAGAGCAATATTGGGTTTGGGTTTTCGGGTCGTTCGGACTTCAAACTCCGTCTAGACTTCGCCTAAGGCTCTAGCTAGGCTCTGATACCACTGTAGGGTTCCTAGGCACTCTAGTGAAGTCTCACAAGTGATCAAACATGCACAAATCAAGTTTTACGGGTGCCTACAAACCCGACTACGGATCGTTTACTAGATATTTAGGCGAAACAAGCAAACTAGTTAACATTTTAACTAAGGGAACGGATATACAACCTTTGTAGATCCGGTCCACCACCTCCACGGCTCCGCAATGAAGTCCCCTCGCTGTCCAAATCATGTCTTGGGCTCTAGCGTCGGCATCATCGAAGAATGGGCGGGCTTGATCGTCGGTTCGATGCCGAAGATGATCTACGTCGAGGCATCGCTAGAACAAGCTCCAACTTCATCAAGCTTTGAAAACTTGTGAAGGAAACACCCTATACTACTTGGCAAGAGGTAGAGGATGAAGAAATAGGAGTTGGGTTCACTTTAGATTTGGATTTCTCACACTTTTTCAACACTTGCCATTGGAGTAGCAAGCTTTTCCATGGAAGATGAAGATGATGAAGAAGAAAGATATGATAAGTATATATTAAAAATAGAAATATATACTTATCATAATCAAAACCCTAGTTAAGTGTAGAGAAGAGACCATGGTTAATGGGATGGTTAGGGTTAAGCAAAAGGACAAAAAAGGAGACTAAGTCAAAACTTTCAAGAAGCTTCAAGCTAGAAAACAAAACATGCCACCATTTATCTTTTACTTTATCATTTCCTTTTTCCAAAATGAAAATAATAAATAAAAAGATAAATGAATGAGAAAGCAAAACCCTAATCATGAGTTTAACCATGGTTTAATTCTTTACACTTAACCAAGCAAGCATGTATCATCAAACATGATACAATCATGTGCACATAACTATATCGCATATACAATGTGCACAATTCGAGTGAGAAAATCCTTTTAAAGTGAACCAATACTAGTTAACGCAAAGCAATATATCAAATATATAAATATGCACTAAATCATTAAATCAACACTTGATTTAACGATCCGGTCATATCGGATATAACCGACTAGTATCATATGTATCGGCTTATCGAATCAATCCTTGATTCGATGACTAGGTTATATCGCATATAACCAATCGATACATTCGTCGCGAGAATGGAATACGGTATCACATACACGCATTATTCTCGGTCCCGCACGTATCTCATATGCGCTCCTATTTCGTTTCGCTTGAGCCAGGAAACCTCTGTGTAGGACTCTAAAGACTCGTCAATACGCCGGCAGCAGATGATGATCATATCAAGCATCCACAAGCCGCAAGCGGTCTGCTAAACGTAACGGCCACCCGGGTATTGAGCGATCAGAAGATCGACGAGCAAGCCCGCTCACACTCCTGCGAATCCAACCAGTAACACTTACCGTACGGTCTGGTCTGTTCGTCTGATATGTCGCATATCTCGCCTAGGGGTGGTAAACGTCAGACCCCAATAGCTCGATAAGTCATGCCGACGTAGGGTCCATAACATTCGTGAAACTACTGATAACACTTACCAGTATATCACTGCAACCCTGGCCAGGGATTTCCTGTTATGGCCAGTCGAGCATAGCACAACATCAACCCCCAATACCGGGAGAGACGAATCCCCTCCTATCGCTCATTGCCTCCATGTGAATCGGGACTGTACCCAAAAACCACCGGTTTGCACGACTCAGTAGAGCCGTGGTAGGGTGGAAATCAAAGCACAGTGGGAGACACACAAGACTCTATGACGATCTCGGGTCAACAGACTAAGCTGTACCAGTGTCACCAGAGAACTGCCATCTGACGTGAGGTATAATACCATCTGGGAGTTCTCGGCGAGTCCGTTCAGTGTACCCAGTCTCCACTGAGCACCCGCATACCATCTTCGATGTCAAACACCAATGGATATGGGATCATCCATCGCCCATCGCATGGGTCGAGAAGATATGCGCTAGTCTACTCTGGAATATCGATGCCCCGTCTCGATATTCCCTCGACTAGGAATATTTCAAGGATGTACTCATGGACTACCCAGGCCCCACTAGTATGATCTACATCATAGTCCTGGAAGTCGAGTACACATCCTATGGGCTTTATCAACATGTAATCAGAGAGACAGAAAGTATACATGTTAAGGTAAAGTGCAACCAGATAGCGTACTATCATGTCGAGCAAGAAAGTCCTACCTATATATGTCCCAGCATCCACTACAATATACATCCAATGTACAGTAATGGCCTCTAGGGCATACATATAACTAACACTTAAGCCCATGGACTATGATGTCCTTAACCTTGAGATGTCCTTAAACTAACATTGGACCGTAATGTCCTTAACCTTGGACCGAGATGTCCTTAAACTAACATTGGACCGTAATGTCCTTAAACTAATGGACCGCAATGTCCCTAAACTAAAACAATAGAGCTCAAATGCTCTTTTGTTGGATCTAAATGATCCTGTTAAGTAGATCTTAGTCTAAATTAGACTAACGTATCGTTAACAAACGTTTAAGTTGATCTTAGTCTCAAATGAGATTAACGATCCTTAAACCCAACCCAAACCCAAATCTAAGAAAATATGGAATTGGACTAATCCACGCCCTACGGGCGACAACATAAATTAGTCTCCGTATATAATCCACGGGCAACCAAAAACAAAACAAACACCTACGACATGAAGTGACCATCTGAAGAAGGAGAAAGTGGTTACCGCGATGCGGTAGCATAATTAACTGCACGGGCTTGCGCCTGCAGGAAAGAGCGTCCCCACAATCAAAAACCCCTCAACGAGGGGGAATCTGACGAAGTCTGCTACATCGGCCACATCTTTTTAAACCTTCGATACGTGGTATCATAAATCAACTTGGTATCATCGGAGAGGTGGACGGATAGCACCAATTAGCATCTGCCCCAAAATTCAGGCAAGACGGACCCGTGTGGTCGCGTCTCCGTGTTTCGGAGGGGAACATCTACTGAAGATATAAGTCCTATCTTTTATTCCTATCTCTCCTCCAAACTCGAATCACATACCACTACGTGTGTGTAATTATCACCCCTACACTTGGAAATTCAATTCAAGCTATCATACTCTTTTCCATCTTCCAAAATACTTTTAGTTTGTGAATATTAGATGAAATTGCTCACACATCCTTCATGCAACCGTTAATATATCTTGAGTTACTAAACGACTGATTACAAAATGTGTTTGCGCATTTAGGCGTAAATCCTCGTCTTGCAACACCTAAGGCTTAGCAGTGACTCCCAAACCAGTTGGTTTAAAGCACTAGGTGATAAAGCACTCTCGTTGTATTTTTTTATTTATGATACCTTAAGCAATTACAAAACCAGTGTTCATTTTTTTATCTCTTTATTCACCACTTATACTTTTATTTTATTTTCCTTCATACTAAGGATTTTAGACAAGAGCATTTCAAGGTATCCTCTACTATCCCAAGTTTCAAGATGTGTGTGTAAGTGCGTATAGTAGGGTGTATATTTTCAGAATTTGGACTTAAGGTTCAGAATTATTTTTCAGACTTATACTTCAATTAGAGCTTTCAATACTCTTCCCTTATTTCGATTTAACCCAACAACTGAACTCAAAATTTGCCTATTTCTAAATAAATTACAAGGACATATATTTTCTACAGTTAAACTTTAAGAAAGGTTAATTTTAGGATTTTTGATTTACTAAGTTTAGGATCAAGTCTTTCCTAACTAGTCAACCGTCATGTTGAATTTAAGTCAAATATGGCCAAAATTGAACTTTTCAATTTTTATAATTTTTTAAATTTTTATTTATTTTATTTTTATTTTTATATTATTTTATAAAGATGCAATGCGGAATTAAATATGCAAAGAAAACAACAAATATGTACAAAAAATAAAAATACGCAGATGCAATGCAAAGATAACTATTTACAATACCCTCACCCTCAAACTTATTAATAGCAGTGTCCTCACTGCTCCCTGCGGCGTCTACTTGACGTGGCCTCACTGGTCCCAGCCTCACCCCTATCAGCCCCCCCGTCCCCTCGATCATGAGTGGGATTGTTCCTCTCTGGCCAGTAGGGTGGTCATTCCCTGTTCCAGACCCGTTACTCGTTGATCCAAGTTGGTCATCATCCCTATCAATCGTTCTACCCCCTATTGGTTCGTCGCATCAAGCACGCTTGCGCAACGGGGGTAAACTTTTCGTCGCTCGCTGTAGAGCTCGAGCTAGGGGTCTTCTCCATTACGTCCTCGGCCGGCTCGGTGCGCTACCAAACATCATGTAATCGTGTGCAGGACGTGGAGACACCCTCAAGAAGAGGTCTAATGGGAATCCCACCATGCATATAAAATCCAAATTCCTCAACAGAGAGGAAATAGCGACACAGTTGTGTCACCAACATAGGGCAAGGATAATTGGCCGCCCGTTTGCCGGTGCCAATCGAGTGAAGCAATACAGTGCACATGTCATAGCTAGGGTTTCATGTCATCAATGTATGCATTATATGGTGGGATGGTGTGAAAAATGTCATGTTGTGCGGACTACCAAAAATATTATTTTGTGCCCAACAGTACACAGTTAACACGTTCGCGAAAAGCGTGCGAGCCTGAATACCCTTTCGTGGCTCCCTAGAACAATCGCTTCCTATTAAGGGTAGTTAGTCCTCAAATCGGAGGGGTTGGTCATGAATGGGGAGTCGTGGAATTAAGTTGACTTCGTGAATGAAGTCCCTATCAATTATAATTTTCCTATCTCCCTACATTAATCTAATATACCCGTGTTGTGCAAGACAACCCTCCTCCAATGCATTCATAAAAACGGGTGACAAGATCCGGAAGCGCGAAGGAATTCGGATGGTTAAATAGGAAAAAGTTCCATCCGCGTCTTCGGATCTCATCACCAAAATAGCTACCATTGACATTGTGTGCAAACAACTGGGAAAAATCCCTTTCAAACTGAAGTGTGGGTGCCATGACAGTGAAGTGCAGAAAAATAAAAATTTTACAGAGAGGATCAGAGAGATGCAAACCTCCTCTGAAAGTTTCAGAAGGCGATGTGGCTAAAGTGCGGCGGTTGCACGGCCATAAGAGGAGTTCGGCGGCGGATGCGCGGCTCTCTAGGGGTGATCTGTTGCAATCTCTGCTGCGGCGGCTAGGGGTTTTTCTGAGGGATTAAATTAGGGTTCGGGAAATGCAGAGAGGGGTGGGGTTGTTTTTATAGGGGTTATTGCTTATTTGCAAAAACGACCCCTTAAAAAGAGGAATTTATTTTGTAAAGAAAAAATTGTTTTATTTATTTATTCATTTAATAGAACTGAATATTTAAAAAAATAACCCCGAAAATTTGATTTTTTTTTAATATATAATTACAAGTATGACATACTCCTAAACTTATTTGAAACAGTGTTTCTACTGTTTATGGCTGGATAACCAAAATTTGGGGGTAAGAGGAGAAAGATTATTCGCTGTAAATCGGCTCCTGCAATATCAGGAGCTCCTCCGAAGGGTCAGCGGTGAGGAACGATTTTAACCTATGTCCGTTCACTTTGAAGAGTGAACCGTCCTCACGGATTTTCTAAATCGACCGCACCGTGCGGATATTAAGTCTGCAAAAATATTGTCCTTTCCAGTGAGATCTGAGCTTCCCGGGATGGAAATGTAACCGGGTGTCGTAAAGAAGCACTAGTTGACCAGGTGTCAAAGTTTTTCGCGTAAGGTGTTTATCGTGAAACACCTTAGTTCAGTTTTTAACGACAACCGCATTTTCGTAAGCTTCATCCCAAAGCTCGTTCAATTCATTTAACTGCAGCTTTCGATGGCTGCACGCATCTTCGAGAGATAGATTCAGCTTCTTTATCGTCCAAAATGCACGATGCTCTATTTCCACTAGAAGGTGGCAAGCCTTTCCGTAAACAAGCCGATAAGGAGACATGCCAAGATCGGTCTTATAAGCAGTTCGAAATGCCCAAAGGGCATCAGTAAGTTTTAAAGACCAATCATTACGGTTTTTGGAAACCGTTTTCTCCAAAATCTTTTTGATTAGCCGATTTGAAACCTCGGCTTGCCCACATGTTTGGGAGTGATAGGGCGTCGATAGATTATGATTAATGGAGTATTTCCACATTTAGGCTTCGAAAGTCCTATTACAGAAATGTGTTCCATTGTCACTAATGATTGCACGGGGGTGTCCAAACCGAGAGAAAATGTTTTCCTTAAGGAATCTAACGACAACCTTATTATCGTTAGTTCGGCTGGGCACAGCCTCGACTTACTTAGAGACATAATCAACAGCGAGAAGAATACACAAGTTCTCAAACGAGCTGGGAAACGGCCCCAAAAAATCAATCCCCCAAACATCAAAAATCTCCACAACCAAGATTGGTTAGAGCGGCATCTCGTTTCTCCTGGATATCCGGCCCAAGTGTTGGCACCAGGAGCACGTCTTGCAGTAATCATGTGCATCTTTAAAGAGTTGTGACCAGTAGAATCCACACTGCAAGATCTTATCGGCTGTCTTTCTGGGGCCAAAATTCCCGCCACACGCTTGATAGTGGCAAAATGACAGCACACTCTTGAATTCATTGTTAGGCACACACCGACGAATAATCTGGTCAGGACAGTATTTGAACAAATATGGTTCGTCCCAGTAAAAGTGCTTTACTTGGGATAAAAATCGGAGTCTGTCATGATTTGACCATTCATTCGGTAGTAGTCCTGTGGCAAAATAGTTCACAATATCTGCAAACCAAGGTTCGCATGATACTGCCAAGAGCCGTTCATCCGGAAAAACGTCGTTTATTGGAAGTGAAAGCATCGGCGAAGAAGGAAGTCGTGAAAGATGGTCGGCCACTACGTTTTCACATCCTCTTTTGTCTTTGATGACAAGATCAAACTCTTGAAGTAAGAGGATCCAACGTATCAGCAGAGATTTTACGTCCTTCTTTGCAAAAAGATGGCGAAGAACTGAATGGTCCGTGTATACGATGACTGGAGAGCCGATCAAATAAGAACTGAACTTTTCTAATGCAAACACAATAGCCAAGAATTCTTTCTCGGTTGTTGTGTAATTTAGCTTGGCATCATTCAGGGTTCGGCTAGCATAATAGATTACATGCGGTTTCTTGTCAATGTGCTGCCCTAGGACAGCACCAATGGCGAAGTCGGATGCATCGCACATAATCTCAAATGGATACGTCCAGTGAGGAGAAGAAAGTACGGGAGCAGAAGTGAGTGAGCTCTTAAGTGATTCAAATGAGGTCACATAGCTTGAGTTGAAATCAAATGTACTGTCCATGGCCAACAGAAGAGTTAAGGGTCAAGCTATTTTGCTAAAATCCTTGATAAACCGTCTATAGAAACCGGCGTGGCCAAGAAAAGCTCGAATGTCTCGGACGCATTTAGGAGGAGGAAGATTGGAAATGACCTTCATCTTAGCTTTATCCACCTCAATGCCATTTTGCGAGATGATATGTCCTAAGACAATACCTTCGCGCACCATGATGTGGCACTTTTCCCAGTTTAAAGTTAGGTTTTTATCCTTACACCGGGTAAGGACAGCGTCGAGATGCTGTAAACACTCATCAAAAGAATCGCCGAAAATGGAGAAATCATCCATGAATATCTCCAAGAATTTTTCTACCATGTCTGAGAAAATTCCCATCATACACCGCCGAAAGGTAGCGGGTGCATTGCATAACCCAAAGGGCACGCGGCGATAAGCAAACGTGCCGAAAGGACAGGTGAACGTTGTTTTGTCCTGATCTTTTTCGGTGATGGGAATCTGGTTATAGCCGGAGTAGCCATTCAGAAAGCAGTAGTACTCGTGTCTAGAGGCTTTCTGTTAGTTATATGTATGCCCTAGAGGCCATTACTATACATAGGATGTATATTATAGTGGATGCTGGGACATATATAGGGAGGACTTTCTTGCTCGACATGATAGTATGCTATCTGGTTGAACTTTACCTTAACGTGTATGCTGATTGTCTCTCTGTTACATGTTGGTAAAGCCCTTAGGATCTGTACTTGACTACCTGGACTATGATGCGGATCATACTAGTGGGGACATGGTAGTCCATAAGTACATCCTTCAAAGTCCCTAGTCGAGGGTGTATCGAGACGGGGCATCGATATACCAGAGTAGACTAGCGTATACCTTCTCGACCCATGTAGATGGGCGATGGATGATCCCATATCCATCGGTGTTTGACATCAGAGATGATATACGGGTGCTCAGTAGAGACTGGGTACACTGGACGGACTCGCCGAGAACTCCCAGATGGTATTATACCTCACGTCAGATGGCAGTTCTCTGGTGACACTGGTACAGAGTAGTCTGTTGACCCGAGATCGTCATAGAGTCTTGTGTGGTTCCCACTGTGCTTTGATTTCCATCTTACCACATCCAAGAGGGCGTGCAAAACGGTGGTTTTTGGGTACAGTCCCGAGTCACATGGAGGCAATGAGCGATAGGAGGGGATTCGTCTCTCCCGGTATATGGGGGTTGATGTTGCACTGTGTTCGATCGGCTATAACAGGAAGTCCCTGGCCAGGGCTGATCAGAGAATTGCTGGTAAGTGTTACCAGTAGTTTCTCGACCCGTTATGAGCCTCATATCGACACGACTTATTGAGCTATTGGGGTCTGACGTATACCACCCCTAGGCGAGATATGCGACATATCAGACGATCAGACCGGACTGTACGGTAGTGTTACTGGTCGGATTCACTGGAGTGTGAGCGGGCTTGCTCGTCGATCTTCAGATCGCTCAATACCCGGGTGGCCGTTACGTTTAGCAGACCGCTTGCGGCTTGTGGATGTTTGATATGATCATCATCCGCTGCCGGCGTATTGACGAGTCTTTAGAGTCCTACACAGAGGTTTCCTGGCTCAAGCGAAACGAAATAGGAGCGCATATGAGATATGTGCGGGACCGATAATAATGCGTGTATGTGATACCGTATTCTATTCTCGCGATAAATATATCGAATGGTTGTATGCGATATAACCTAGTTATCGATTCAAGCGATGATTCGATAAGCCGATATATTGTATACTAGTCGGTTGTGTGCGACATAACCGGGTCATTGAATCAAGTGTTGATTTAATGATTTAATGCATATTTATATATTTGATATATTACTTTGCGTTAACTAGTATTGGTTCACTTTATATGGATTATCTCACTTGTTATGTGCATATTGTATATGTGATATACATTTGTACATTTGCTTGTATCATGTTTGATGATACATGATTGTTTAAGTGTAAGTTAAGAATAAACCATGGTTATTTATATGATTAGGGTTTTATTTCCTTTTCTTATTTATTTATCTATATATTTATTTTGGAAATAATTAGAAAAGGCATAAGAAGAAAATGGTGGCTATTTTTGTTTCATATTGAAGCTTCTTGAAGACTTTGACCTAGTGACCATTTTGTTCTTATCCTTAACCCTAACCATTCCATTAACCATGGTCTTTTCTCTACACTTAACTAGGGTTGAAGATATGATAAGTATTGATTTACTTATTCATTTTTTTCTTTAACTTATCATAACTATTTCCTTCTTCTTCTTCATTCTTCAAGTGAAGAAAAGCAAGGTCCATCAATGGTGATTGTTGGAAAAGAGTGAGAAATCCAATTCTAAAGTTAACCCACTTCCTATTTCTTCATCCTCTACCTCTTGCCAAGTAGTAGAGTATGTTTCCTTCACAAGTCATCATGGTTTGGTGAAGGTTGAGCTTGATCTTGCGATGCTTCGACGTAGATCATCTTCGGCATGGACATCGACGACCTAGCTTGCCCATTCTCCGACGAAGCCGATCCTAGAGCCCGGATTTGACTTGGACAGCGGAGAGGACCTCGTTGCGGAGCTATGGAGGTGGAGCACCGGATCTACAAAGGTTGTATTTCCGTATTTTATATAGTTAACTGTTAACTAGTTCTTGTTCGCCTAGAAATCTAGTTATCGATCCGTAGTTTAGGGTTTGTAGGCACCATATTTTTTGAAATTGCCATGGTTGATGGCTTGGGAGACCTCACTAGTGTGCCTAGGAACCCTGCAGTGGTATCAGAGCCTAGCTAGAGCCTTAGGCGAAGTCCAGACGCGATTTGAAGTCCGATCGAACCGAAACCATACCCGGAAAATTGCTCTCTGTACAATTTTTAAAATCTGGTATTTTTCCACATTAAAAATGTTCAGAAAAATCAGCAGGTTAATATATGATATACTGTGAAATTCGTGCCCATAATTCCTCAATATTGCCGCGCTTCCGCGGCACGAGCTAGCCTCGTGCGGCGGTTGCGCGGCGGTACGGAATGTTTATTTAGTAATTTTTGCACAGTATCTCATAATTATTAGTGCTGGTATTCCTGGGTATTTTTAATATTTATTTCAGAGTAGAATTTTTCTGAGTTGATTTGGGGCTTCGGTATTTCGATCGGGGTATCAAATTTTGTCTGTGTGGTTTTCCGGATAAATTTTAGAATATGTTAAAAAGTTCGACCGGATATAAATACCCAACTTTTCCCCTGTCGGGAAATTTCCAAGTGTTGGATTTTTCCGTAGTTTAACGACGTTCTAAGTAGTGCAAGTAACGCGATGGTCCCTCTAGAAGACACAAACCTTAACTCGATTATGTGACCGTCTTGAACTACCCTTTGAACCTTCGGGTTTAGGGAAGTACGGCGTGCCACATGTGAGGCGTTGGCTTGACCCTTCTACGGCTGGACCGTCGGTACTGAGGCACGAACTGAATGTTGTTAGACTTATTTCATGTGTTGATCAGTTTCGGGAAAACTTGGGTGTTCGATTGTTCGATCGGAAAGTTTAATATTTTCTATTTATCTGGAATGGGATACAATAATTGGAATTCACAAAAGTTATGAGATAACTGAATGAATGTTATAAACATAGCAATTTAGTCTCACTTGATCGGTTGCCACGGAATTTTGATGTGATCAAAAGTCCGTCGCAATCACGTAGCGTACGCGGATACTCGCCGGGTAAACTTAATAGACAGCCTCACTCCATAGCCCCGACCAAGTGACTGTAGGAGAACCCCGTCGCCGAAAGCATCCGTCCGGGTGCTCACGGCAGCTGTGTTCCGCCTTGGTGCACTTCGTCGACGGTATCAGGGGTGCGGCCGCCTACTAAAGTTTGCGACGAGCATTCGATCAGTCTGTCGGCAATCCTGTTGAATTCCCCGACTAGATATTGAAAAGTGTTTTCGATTTTTAGACTAAAATGCGGGGTTTATAATTGTTAGGCATGCGATGTCTAAGTAATTCATTTGATTAGGCATGCGATGTCTATGCAGATTGCGGATTCCAACTGTTGTAGTTTTACACTTTCTTTTCTGTGACCGTAAGTGTAATATGTGATATCGCCGGTTTCGTTGCTATATGTCAACGACAATTAGGATGCGCATATTTACTTACGTTGATGACATGTGATGTTATGTGTTGCTGGATATGTTATATTGGATCGTCGTGTTTGAATAGCCGGGGGTTTTTATGTGAGATGAGTGTTTTTCATTTTCATTCATGTAAAAACTTGTATGTAATATTCTTTTATTGGGGCGCTTCCAGGTTGCGGAAGTTGTCACCTCTTGTATATTATTTACTTTTCCGCACTAGGATAGACCCAAGGAGGGGAGCACAAGTAACCGGGTTTTGGGGTCCAGTGGGAGACCAACTCGAGGAGTCGAGTCCGGGTTTCCTAACTCTAGAATTGGTAGGGTTGCTTGCCGCTCTCGTAGGGGTCTAGGGGTGTGGGTTTGGCTATTCATCGCGACCGTGGAATCCGTGTTTTATACTGGCTCGTATTGAAAACACGGACGTCCTAGTATATCCAATATTTCATATGTTTCTTCTGCTGTGCTTTATCTGTGATCATGTGATGTTCTGTGACAGGTATTATATATAGTATATATGATATATTATATAGACGTTACTTATGTTTTACACCCGCGCTAGCCCTGCCCTGCTCTGCCGTTAGTTACCTAACCTAACGGTGCACGAGGGGACATCGAGGCGAATGCGGATGGCATAAGTGTACGTTATATCTATCTGTGATGTTTAGGTACTTAAATGATGGGACTTCATTAATGTGATTAATGAAATAAAAGAAACCTAAGATGTTGTAGAATCGAATTTCAAAATAAAACAGGTAGCTACAGTTCTTGCTTTGCACAGCGGTATATGAGATATATCCTGCACCTTATTCGATGAGGAAAGGACCGAGATCCCTTCACCGGGAGTGACTCCTTTAGCAATAACTGGCAGATGCTACACACTCGGTTTGTCTTTTGATTGCTTTTAGAGTTTTTGCTTTGCACAGTGATATATATGATATATCCCGCACCTCATTCGACGAGGAAAGGACCGACGATCCCTTCACCGGGAGTGACTCCTTTAGCAAAACTAGAAAAGCCTCAAAAGCACTCCATTTCAAAACCATTTGATTCTACAACGATATCAAGTTCATTACGCAATAGGTTTTCAGAAAAACCTGTCGTAGCCCTCCGTCATTTCAGATACGTACTAGTTAGTATTCGTGCTGCGGTTGTTTGGCCTCCGTCAAGGCGTAGTGTACGGTAGCTAACTAGTGCTTATCTGCTAGCATATGATGCGATTGGATTAGGGTATTCGTACGGCGTTGTTTGGCCTCCGTCAAGGGTCATGCGGGTGGGTTTAATTCAATCAGGAAATGACGGGTTGAACTTGACTAGCGGACTATGGGTTGTTTGGCCTCCGTCAAGGTCATAGCGAGCTAGGGGCAAAATATTATCGGGAATTTCAAGTGTTGAAATTTGCAATGAGATTGCATACCTTCTATAAGATAGTTGGATCCCGATACCCGCTGCGAGTAACTGTTACTCCTGGAAGAGTTTTATACATTACAATTAGCCGATCAAGTAGGTGTCTAGAAAGATGTTAACGGGGTTACGCCTCTGGGAAAACGAGGTTTACATTA
This sequence comes from Agapanthus africanus, assembly GCA_030015575.1. Classification (NCBI taxonomy): domain Eukaryota; kingdom Viridiplantae; phylum Streptophyta; class Magnoliopsida; order Asparagales; family Amaryllidaceae; genus Agapanthus; species Agapanthus africanus. Next base: position 238,513,340 of record CM057344.1, on the reverse strand, counting down.
ATTAGGTTCGTGCGAAAGCACGGGGGACCTCCCTCAAAGTACCGACACTGGCCTGGCTGAAAGATTGGCGAACTTGTAGTGTGTAATTAATCCCGGCTAGTCTTTCCTTTTAGGGTTTGAAGGAAGATTTGATAAAAAGCGGTGGGAGCCATCCTGATTAGATAAAATAATAACCAATCTATTCTTGACAGAGCGCACGCTGAGTGTTTTCTTCTCTCTCTCTCCTGGTAGCGACCATATCACGCCTTAATCAAGATAATAATACGGATTATTGACCGAACCCGCTTGTTATACTGAGCTGGGGAACGTTGGTCCCGCTCCAACTTATAATTGTTATAAGACAGAGCAGGAAATTGGGGAATACCAGATTTCCCGTGCCGCCCAAACGAAGAGAGTGCATGCTGATGCATCATCTTCGGGTGTGTTCATTACAAAGAACTGTTTCTCAGTATCCTTTACGTCCTGGGTATGTGATACCACATCAGGATCCCAGATATGTAATCTGATACATAGGGCTACAGAAAGGTAGAGAACTGAGAACGGGTGATAAGTTTCATGAGGCAGAAAACGGGGCAAGTGTTGCAGCCAAGTCTGTCGGTCACTGTCACCCTGTATTACAATACATTGATTCTGAACGAATGTTATTAGATATCGAACTTGATATACAAAATCATATCAGTCTCTTTATCAATAAAGAAATGATAAAATTTTGTATTGTTGGATAATGTTTCGAACGTTTCCTATATCAAAAGTTGATTGTATCAGGCACGTTATCTAAAAGCGTTGATGTTCTAAATCAAACTACAGTTCTTAGTATATGGAACACACACAAGAGGATGAGTTCAGAAATGAACGAATCCTTCTTGAGGTATTGTAGACTAGGTCATATCAATGCGACCCGACCAGCTAAGAGTTTCATATAGATGCATATTTAAATCAGTTTGAATTTACATCTTGTGAAACTCGCCAGTCATGTCACAAAGATAAGATGACCATAGCTCCGTTTACTGGAAACAGAGAAAGAGTTGGTAAACTCTTGGGATGATACATGTTGATGTATGTAGGTCCCCTGTCTACACATGCCGAGACCGGTTCTTTATACTTCATTACGTTCTCTGATGATCTCTTCAGATTCATACATATGTTCTTGTTGAAACACAAGTCCGAACCTTTTGATATATTCACAGAATATAAGCGAGAAGTAGAGAACCAGATATAAGGGTATAAGTATTATGTCCTATGATGAGATCAGGGAGGAGAATACTTGAGCACGGAAATTCTTGAACTATTCTAAAGGAGAATGATATTCTCTCTCAGCATTACTCCTCCGTATACACCATAGCACGATGGTATATCGGGGCGGAGCAATCACACCCTATATGATATGGTGTGCTCTATGATGAGTACTGCTGAGTTACCTATTTCCTTTTGGGAAATATGCGCTTGAGAAGCTGCATACCTATTGAATAGGGTTCCAATCAAATCAGTTGCCTACCGCTTCATATGTGATATGGAAAGGGAAGAGCCCATATCTTAAGTTAGTTAAGATTTGGGGTTGTCCGGCCTATGTCTAAAAGCAAAATCCGGACAAGCTCGAGGCAAGGTTAGTTATGTAGAACTGGAAAGGTTCCAGCTATGCAAACTACACAAGATGATTTGATGGAACCAAAGGATTCAATAGTTACCAACGAACCTCGGCCTCTCCGCCGATCTAGTAGGGTTCCTCACCCACCTGAGAGATACTTCTGTTTCTCTATGACAGTGGGAGCGAGGATTGCATCATGAGATGATGACCCAACTAGTTTCGAGCTGGCCATCAGGAGTAAGACTCTGTAAGAATGGCTGGATGCTTAGCGATCTGAGATGGAATCCTTATACACCAACAAAGTATGGACTTTGGTTGCTATATCTGAAGGGTTAAATCCCCATCAGGAGCAAGTATATCTTGAGAAGATTACTTGGTGTAGATGGAAAAGTTGAGACTTTCAAAGCTAGACTTGTTAAAGGTTTTCTTCATTGACCAGGCGTGGATCATGATGAAACCTTTTCAAGGATCTATGCTTAAGTCCATCCAGATCCTACTTGCCACGGCTACATACCATGACTGCGATATCTGGTGGTTGGGTGTCATGACAGCTTTTCTAAATGATGTTTAGAAGAGAGTGTCTATAAGTACACAGCCAGAGGGCTTCGTAGACAGTGGGAGCAGCGGAAACGTGTGCAAGATGCTTTATAGGATAAAGCAGGCATCGCGGAGTTGGAACATCTGTTTTGATGTATTAGTCAAAGAGTTTGACATCATCAAAATGGTAGATGAACCTTGTATAAACAAAAAGGTAGTAGGGAGTATGGTGACGATCCTCGTAGAGTACGTGGATGACATACTCTTGATAAGAAAGGAGTTTCTTATGCTACGCTCGATCAATCTCCGTTTATCACCAAAATTCTCCACATAGGATTAAAGTGATACCTACTAAATCCTGGATTTTGGATCTATGAGATAGATCTAAATGGATGTTAGGATACTCACTAGATGTAGTGAGACGGTATCAACCGATCCTGGGGAGAATCACTGTAAGGGTTCCAGGGTGATAAAGACGACTGAATGTCAGTCGCAGGCATTGTCTTTACCCTCAGTAAAGGGACGGTATGTTGGAAGAGTTCCAAGCTGGATACCGTGACATACTAGACGATAAAGGCAGGATACATCGCTACTTAAGATGCTACCAAAGAGGCTGTTTGGGTGTATATTGGTTCATGAGATGAACTATGTTCCTACCATTGTGTGACAATGGAGTTGTGGCTTATGCCAAGGAACGCCGGTCCCATCAGTGATCCAGACATATTCTAAGGCAGTATCACTTGATCATGGAGATGGTTGATCTCCAGGAAGATCGAGGCAAGGAGAGTAGACTCAGAGGACAACACAGCGGATCCACTCACAAAGGCCTGTTCCCAGAGAGAGACTTTTATGGGATGGTTGAGTATGAGATACTGCAACCACTGCTACAGATGGCCCTAGTGCAAGTGGGAGATTGTTAGTTATATGTATGCCCTAGAGGCCATTACTATACATAGGATGTATATTGTAGTGGATGCTGGGACATATATAGGGAGGACTTTCTTGCTCGACATGATAGTATGCTATCTGGTTGAACTTTACCTTAACGTGTATGCTGATTGTCTCTCTGTTACATGTTGGTAAAGCCCTTAGGATCTGTACTTGACTACCTGGACTATGATGCGGATCATACTAGTGGGGACATTGTAGTCCATAAGTACATCCTTCAAAGTCCCTAGTCGAGGGTGTATCGAGACGGGGCATCGATATACCAGAGTAGACTAGCGTATACCTTCTCGACCCATGTAGATGGGCGATGGATGATCCCATATCCATCCGTGTTTGACATCAGAGATGATATACGGGTGCTCAGTAGAGACTGGGTACACTGGACGGACTCGCCGAGAACTCCCAGATGGTATTATACCTCACGTCAGATGGCAGTTCTCTGGTGACACTGGTACAGAGTAGTCTGTTGACCCGAGATCGTCATAGAGTCTTGTGTGGTTCCCACTGTGCTTTGATTTCCATCTTACCACGTCCAAGAGGGCGTGCAAAACGGTGGTTTTTGGGTACAGTCCCGAGTCACATGGAGGCAATGAGCGATAGGAGGGGATTCGTCTCTCCCGGTATATGGGGGTTGATGTTGCACTGTGTTCGATCGGCTATAACTGGAAGTCCCTGGCCAGGGCTGATCAGAGAATTGCTGGTAAGTGTTACCAGTAGTTTCTCGACCCGTTATGAGCCTCATATCGACACGACTTATTGAGCTATTGGGGTCTGACGTATACCACCCCTAGGCGAGATATGCGACATATCAGACGATCAGACCGGACTGTACGGTAGTGTTACTGGTCGGATTCACTAGAGTGTGAGCGGGCTTGCTCGTCGATCTTCAGATCGCTCAATACCCGGGTGGCCGTTACGTTTAGCAGACCGCTTGCGGCTTGTGGATGTTTGATATGATCATCATCCGCTGCCGGCGTATTGACGAGTCTTTAGAGTCCTACACAGAGGTTTCCTGGCTCAAGCGAAACGAAATAGGAGCGCATATGAGATATGTGCGGGACCGAGAATAATGCGTGTATGTGATACCGTATTCTATTCTCGCGATAAATATATCGAATGGTTGTATGCGATATAACCTAGTTATCGATTCAAGCGATGATTCGATAAGCCGATATATTGTATACTAGTCGGTTGTGTGCGACATAACCGGGTCATTGAATCAAGTGTTGATTTAATGATTTAATGCATATTTATATATTTGATATATTACTTTGCGTTAACTAGTATTGGTTCACTTTATATGGATTATCTCACTTGTTATGTGCATATTGTATATGTGATATACATTTGTACATTTGCTTGTATCATGTTTGATGATACATGATTGTTTAAGTGTAAGTTAAGAATAAACCATGGTTATTTATATGATTAGGGTTTTATTTCCTTTTCTTATTTATTTATCTATTTATTTATTTTGGAAATAATTAGAAAAGGCATAAGAAGAAAATGGTGGCTATTTTTGTTTCATATTGAAGCTTCTTGAAGACTTTGACCTAGTGACCATTTTGTTCTTATCCTTAACCCTAACCATTCCATTAACCATGGTCTTTTCTCTACACTTAACTAGGGTTGAAGATATGATAAGTATTGATTTACTTATTCATTTTTTTCTTTAACTTATCATAACTATTTCCTTCTTCTTCTTCATTCTTCAAGTGAAGAAAAGCAAGGTCCATCAATGGTGATTGTTGGAAAAGAGTGAGAAATCCAATTCTAAAGTTAACCCACTTCCTATTTCTTCATCCTCTACCTCTTGCCAAGTAGTAGAGTGTGTTTCCTTCACAAGTCATCATGGTTTGGTGAAGGTTGAGCTTGATCTTGCGATGCTTCGACGTAGATCATCTTCGGCATGGACACCGACGACCTAGCTTGCCCATTCTCCGACGAAGCCGATCCTAGAGCCCGGATTTGACTTGGACAGCGGAGAGGACCTCGTTGCGGAGCTATGGAGGTGGAGCACCGGATCTACAAAGGTTGTATTTCCGTATTTTATATAGTTAACTGTTAACTAGTTCTTGTTCGCCTAGAAATCTAGTTATCGATCCGTAGTTTAGGGTTTGTAGGCACCATATTTTTTGAAATTGCCATGGTTGATGGCTTGGGAGACCTCACTAGTGTGCCTAGGAACCCTGCACTTTCTCTTGCTCTGAAGCTAGAGAAGCCGAGATGATGATAGGTAGGGTCTCATTCTCACCTAAGTAAGCATACTTGAGGTGAGACGGCAACGGCTTGAGTTCGAGCATTGGAGGTGAAACGATTGAAGGCAAAATCGGCGAAAATGTCTCGAACTCGAAGGATTCTAACAAATGCTCAAAACGAGTGTACGCGATCGACTCGGATGGTTCAACTAACTCATCCGAAAATTAAAAGGATTCAAGCTAAGATGGCGACAAGTCAAGATCGTTAAAGAATGTGAAACACTCATAATCACTGTCGGGAGCAGTATCAGATTCAAGGAGGAACGCACTAGTGGCGTCAAGATTGCTGTGATCGAACAGAAATTTCTTGAACTCACAGTCCTCATGGACGATCTCTTGGATCGAACAAACATCTAGTATATGAGTATTAGGTTCAGAGGGCTGATTCCCCAACTTAAAAATGTTGAGTTCAATTGTCATATTTCCAAAAGATAGGTTCATCGAACCATTGCGACAATTGATCACAGCATTCGAGGTTGCAAGGAATGGACGACCGAGTATAACCGGAATTTGATTCCGGGGGTTAGCTACAGGTTGTGTATCGAGAACCATAAAATCAACGGGGAATATGAAGTCCCCTACCTTTATGAACACATCCACTAGCTCACCCCTAGGGTGGGTGATAGATCGGTCGGCCATTTGGAGAGTACAATGTGTGGGTTTCAGCTCTCCTACACCTAATTGCTCATATACCGAATAAGGAAGCAGGTTAACACTGGCACCAAGATCCAACAGTGCGCGGTTGATGTTCTTATCCCCAATAGTTATTGAAATAGTAGGGCAGCCAGGGTCTTTTCGTTTTTGAGGTAAAGCTTGGGTAAGAGCATCACTCAAGGCACTAGCTAAGAAAACCTTCTTTGGTACCTGAGATTTCCACTTCTTAGTGCACAAGTCCTTCAAGATTTTTGCGTAGGAAGGGACTTGTTGGATTGCATCCAAGAGAGGAATATTAATTTTAACCTGTTTAAATAACTCTGCAATCTTCTCCATTTATGGATTTTGTTTATTGGTCCTTAACCGGTTTGGAAATGGAACATTTTGAAAATTGGTTGAGTCCAATGTTTGTGGAGGAGATTGTGGAGCAGGAACGGACCCCAGAACTGGTGTTTTCGTGGAGTGAGAAGTGGGTCCTTTCGGAATAGCAGAAGAAGTAGGGAATTTTGAAGAATGGAGAACAAGCTGAGAAGACGAAAAAGAAGAAGATGAAGAAGCGGCGGCCGGGGTGTCATCATCTGTGCCAACGTTGTTGTGCAGCATCCTTCCAGATCTCAACGTAGTCACGGCACTCACATTATGGTTTTGTTGTTCAACAGAAACATGTGCATTCTGTGGATGACCAGGATTTGGATGCGGTTGAGATGGAAGCTTTCCCTTCTCTCTCTCGCTTAAAGTTGCATTCAGCTGTGCAATCTGGGCTTCAATGGTTTTGATGCTTTGCCCGTGTGCAGCAGTGTGTTGTACCAAAGAATGAATGGAAGACTGGATGTTGGTGGAGGATTGAGTTGATTATTTTAAAAACGCCTCCAGACTTCGTTCTAGCGAGAAAACCTTATCGTTATTTGGCGGAACAAAATTGTTTTAAGGAAAAGAATTGTTGGGTGCAAAATTGTTCGGTGGATTTTGGTAAGGTTGGGGTTGGAAAGGCTGCTGATATTGATGCTGAGTTTGTGGCTGTGCTTGTTGTTGAGGAGGAGGAGGCCTTTGGAAATTGTTGTTTCCTTGGAATTGTTGCTGATTTTTATTCTAGGCAAAATTGGGGTGGTTCCTCCAACCAGGTTTTGTAGGTTGAAGAGTATGGATCATTTCTTTGTCTTTTCTGAAATGTAGCATTGACTTGATCATGTCCTTGAGCATGTGGGTTGTAAGGACACTCTTCGGTTAAATGTGATTGATCCGAACAACAAGCGCAGATGGTACGAGGGGGAAGAGCAAAGGTAGGAGAAGGAGATGAGAATTTGCTCTCAATTGCTTCTATCTTTCGCGTGATCGCAGCCATTTCGGCCTTCATTGCAATCGAGAGATCAAGTTGATGAATGCCTGCCCTAGATGGACCAGAAGAAGTAGATGAAGTGTTCGGTCTAATGCTTTCCTACTGAAGCGTTTGCTCCGCGAGATCGTCGAGAAATTGCCAAGCCTCCTCATCAGATTTGGATAGGAAGTGGTCCTGACAAATGGTCTCCAACAACTGCTTAGTTGCTGGGTTCAGTATTTCGTATAAGGTCTGGCAAAGTTGCCATCTCTCAATACCGTGATGAGGGAACTAAACAAGAAGGTCTTTGTATCAGTCAAAGCACTTCCAAAAAGGTTCAGCAGGAAGCTGGGAAAATTGGTTAATTTCATTTCGTATTCTCGCGGTCTTGTGATTTGGGTAGAATTTATTTAGAAATGCTTTTACAAACCCTTCCCAACTGTTTATGGAATGCGATGCGGTGCTATACAGCCACTTTTCAGCTAGGTCATACAAGGTGAAAGGAATGACTCATAGCCGTATAGCATCGTCGGACAGTTGGGTGGTATTCATCATTGCACAAACATTCTGGAACTTATTAATGAAGATATAGGTATCTTCGGATTCCAGCCCGTGAAATTTGGGCAACTTGTTGATGAAGTGGGGCTTAATTTCGAAATTATCCTCATTAGCCGGCGGAAGTGAAAGTCAGGTAGGAAGTGCGGAGCGTGTATGATAGAAACGATCCTGGAGCGCGATTCGCTGAGGCGCTTCAACAGGAGGTGGTTGCGGGTTATTCGCACCCAGATGAGGTGGAATCAGTCCCGGGGGAGGTAAAGGGTTGTTAGGATTGAATCCTGACATCTCAGAAAATGAAGATGAAGGTGAAGATGTATTAAACGAATTCCGGTCAATGTCGGAGTTGGCCAGCAAAGGTAAAGGTGAAAGAGGTGTGCAGGGAGATTCGACGTCGTAGTCGATCGCGTAGTCGGTAGCGACTAACGAAACACGGACTAGACGGGCACGAGTGTCCCGAGTCCAACCGGACATAGACTAAACGAGTTTAGCATAGTAAAAGCGTAGAATGTGAGGGTAAGAAAACGTCAATGGAGAAATTCGGGCGAAAAGGTGGGTGAAATAGGATTCTAGCGACAAAAAGGGCAAGTTTTTATAAAAGCTTTTGTTTTGTGCTTTTTTTAGAAAGAGTCTTGCAAGAATGTGTACGGACTTACATCAAGACGGAGTCGATCCCCGACAACGACGCCATTTGATTGTTACGTTCTTACGTATTTTTAATTACCGTAATTAAGACGGTGTTGCTTGGTAGCTAGCCGGTTGAGTACGGGTCGATCCACAGGGAGATGGAATCTTTTTCTTTATGTTTTAACGAGTTAAATCCAAAAAATTGGTGATTTGTTTTAAGTTCTACTAATGAGATAAGTTCTGATAAAAAGCTTGCTAGGGTTAGGATTAGGTTAGTTCGAGTTTTAGGAATTCCTCACTTTTTCTCAATGCCCTACGGATATTGGTGTTAAGGTAATCGGCAACAACGGGGATTAGCACAACTAGGAAGGAACTTGCAAGTATAAGCTAGGCTTTCAATGCTTAGTTTCTTCCTTTTGGTCCTTGTCCGTCCGTTCTTGGCTCTAAGCCCTAATCTCTAGTTAATTCAACCACAATCGGTCTAACTATGGGATCACCGCTATCATGTATGATTGGGTGCCATAGTGAGCGGATTGTGGTTCAATTAAAAGGAGTCTGAATTTAAGATGATGGGTAAAGGAAAGAGTGTGAGAGATTTCCTTCTCTCAAACCTTCCTTCTCCTGCCCTAACAAGTGAGAAGATTACTCACCCATTAAAAGATATAAGTAGAAAAGGAAGGTAGAAAGAGATTAAGTTGAGAGGAATTTACAACTAGCTATTCGAGACCTCACCTAGGCAAGGATCTTACTCAAGCATACTCGTTGTTTAAGGATAAAGAAAATAGAGAAAACAAAAGAATAACGCAAATAAAATAAGCGACTAAATTAACAAAATAAAAATGCAGAAATTAAATAACAAGCAAGATAAATAAAGAACTCTCTTTATTAAAGAAAGCTCATAGCTCGCTGCAATTTTTCATAGGAAAGAGCATAATTAAATTTAAAAATTCTGAACTAAAGAATGTACACCTCATATGGCTTTGAGCTCTTCTATTTATAGATAGGAAGGTGAAACCCTAGCTTACATTCTGAGTTAAACCTGAGATTACAAAACTACCCAAAAAGAGCCAGGTCAACGCGGAGCTTCAACAGCCACCGACATGCCGCGGAACCGCGGCAGATGTGCCTGTTTGGCCGCGGTTCCGCGGCCATTTGGTAGACTTGGTGGTCCATTTTTCCAGGGCTTCTTCATGGTATTTTTGTCTTTTGTTTGGCACACTTGTTTTCTCAAAAGCTCTTCAGTTCCCTTCCAGATATTCAGCAGTGGACTTTTGCCTTGAGCTCCGCGTTTGAAGTCTTGGATCTTGTGTTTCCCTTGTGCTTTGTGTAGTAAAGTGACAAACGATTTGCCATTTTGTCCTTTGAATTAGTAGGTGTTATCATACGAATGGTTAGCGGAGATCAGTATTCATCAGTTGTTGGTCATAGTCCCACATTTGTTGCGACTTTTCATGAATTTCACTGTAAAGAGCTGAGAACCTGTAACCTGTAATTATTCAACAAACACGGATTAAAAGTACCTACCTTTATGCATTGTGATTAAGAACGGATGGTATAAAAATGCAAAAATCTGTCATGAACAGTTCTATCGGAAGAATCTAATCAATTTCACCGTTCTCGTATCGGAGCGCCACAACAGATTAAAAGTCCTAACCATCCCACATCTGAATGGCTATGAATCCTTCAGACCCATCTACATATGTAAACATCGTCAACCTTTAACTTCATTAACTCTAGAAGCAACATCCTGATAACCTCAGCAATAACTGGTACCACTGTCTAAATAGTACGCAACACAACGATCTTCGAAGTGGGGAAAACATCACGCCTCAAGTCCGGCTGACCTCTAGTAATGATCCTACCATCTGATACGGATCCCGAAGAAACTCGCTTAAATATTAGAACTCGATCAATTATATATAAACGACATGTCTCTATATCACCGGAAAGTCACCTTGGTCAGTCCTTGTCCCAGACAAGTCTACTATGACCGTAACTCTAACTGCAGCCCTCCCGGCTTCCATAAACATGGTGACTGGAACAATCAACATGTATTGACGAGGATAGATCAACGGAATGAATAAAAGGAAGATCTCAAGATATAAATCCTAAGGTAACTTAGGCGGAGTATCATATCGTAAATATGCCGCGGAACATATGTATGGTACGCCACTCTACTTAGTACTTACTCCATCAACAAGGTCAATCCTATATAACGAAAGTTCGGGTATAAGACCCCCAAAGTCAAGTCTACGTTCTATAAGGAAAATCCAGGTAACAAAAGTGCATGCCTAGATCCCATATAGCCAACCTAGACTCGAATAAAGGTTAAACCAAATGCTCTGATACCAACTTTGTCACGATCCAAATGTGGCACGAGACTGGCACTTAAATCACGTGAGATCTAAAGACGTCGACGCGGTTCAAGTAAGCCGAAACCTGGAATCTAAACCCTTTTGAAAATATTGGAGGTGAGTTTAAAATAGTCATCAGATGGAATCAGTTTAATTAACATTTAAATTTAACTAAGTATGTTTGAAAAGTATCTATGACGTTTTGAAATTTGACAGCACCTATTTTGAAAATTTTACATAAAAACCCGATATAACTACAACAGTAAAATAGCATCCCAACGGAAGCTAGCTTCCATGTCCAAACGACGGGGCAGCCCAACAATCTATATCAAAAGTCGACTCCAAAGAGTGTGACCTCACACTTTCTAAGACTCTCTTCTATGTCCATAATATACCATTTCTAAGTTGATGGAGTTTGCACTAAATACAAGAATATATGAATAATCAAGAGTGGGTACGATACAATAATAACCCACTTACCAATCAATCACCGAAAAGAATGTGTGCCCAAGCCGCAGATAATCCAAGCGGTGAAACTGTTCCCGCCAAAAAATTCTGCGCAAAAGAGCCCAAGGTATCAAATGGCGGCGATACGCCTAAGAAAATAGGAACCAGTATCTTCCGGGCTGTTTTTTGACAAACTCCCGAATGAGAAATAGATAAATTCTGATGGTATCGAAAGCGTCTCGAAAAACCCTTCGATTTGATATATAATGGGCCTCATAATTCATCCGGGATCAAAAGTTATGAGGCATTACGTGTCCGCACGTGATGGACCTTTAAGAACCCGCTGGAGGAGTTAAAAGATATAATAAAAACTCAAAAAGGACCCCAATGGGGCATCACGTGCTCACACGTAACCATGGGTCACGTGCAGACACGTGATGGGCTCTTAAGGCCTTTAAAATAATAAATAGAATTAAATTCTAAAATCCGTTCCCTGATTAAAAATCAGAAGTTACCTCAATGAGGTATCACGTGCTCACACGTGACCAATGGTCACGTGATGACAAGTGATGGTTAAAACTGAAACATAAACAAGCAGCCGTTAAAGTTCTCAATTGGGGGTCACGTGCTCACACGTGACCAAGGGTCACGTGTCAGCACGTGACCAAGGGTCACGTGTCAGCACGTGACCAAGGGTCACGTGTCAGCACGTGACTGGCTTCGAAAGCCTATCTGTTAACAGAATTAAATTCTGAGAAAAGATCTCTCAAGTCTTTCCAAAGAGGAAAAGAATTATCTGGAACCGTTGGATTAAAGATCCAAGGGTGATTAAAAATCACCAATTTATGGAATAATCTTGGACTTCGAAAGATTTCCCCCCTAAATCTAACCGAGATAACAAAGGGATATCTTTGGATTTAAAATCCAATGGTGAATAAAATTCACTTAACAATCTAAAGGCCCAGATTAATGATAAATATAAATCAAATCTCTCAACATACAAATCAAATCTCTCAATGAAAGATTCACTAAGCAAAATGATTCTTTTCCTTCTCCTATAAATAGGAGCCAAGAAAAGAAGAGGGGGATCTACTTTTTTGGAGAGAAAAACAGAGAGAAGAGAATTTAATTCTCTGTAAAAGAAAACCCTAGGTAAGAAAAGAGAGGCTTCAAAAGAGAATTTAATTCTCAAAAGAGTTTAACTCTTACATAAAGAAAAGAGCTTAGTTCTTTCTTTGGTTGAGGATCTGCAAAGTGCACATCTCCCCATGAATTGAGAATTTAATTCTCATTGGGTTGAGATCCTGCCATGCAGATCTAAAACACAGAGGAGGAATTGAGTTTTGAGAATTTAATTCTCCCAAACTTTCAGGAATTTAATTCCTCCTAAAACAAAACTAGGGTTTAACCCTAATCAAGAATTTAATTCTTTTACATATCTGGGAATTTAATTCCTTTAAAAAGAAATTAGGGTTTTACTCTAAATAAGAATTTAATTCTTTCAAATTAGGAATTTAATTCCTCCAGAATCAAAATTAGGGTTTTACCCTAAATAAGAATTTAATTCTTAAAGATAAGGAGAATTCAATTCTTAAAAGATCTCTGTTCATGAAAAGAACTAGGTTCACGTGCCCCACGTGACCCCTGAACAGATCCTCCAAAATGAGAAGAGGAAAGTTTTGAGGCAATACCTCACGTGCTCCCACGTGACCCTCATTATATATGGAACAAAAGCAAAGGCAGAAACAATTCTGGGGCGCTCTCACGTGACACCACGTGACCCCTAATAAATGTTCTAATAAATCAGGGCATGAGTATACATCACATGCCCACACGTGATGGCTATGAACATTAAAAGTGTTTAACACTTGTTTGCAGAACAAAATAAAGTGGATCTGGCCCCACTTTTTGATGCCATCACGTGCTCCCACGTGACTCCCAAAACGCAGAAAGAAAAAGCAAAGGAAATGAAAGCTTTGGGCGCTCTCACGTGTTATCACGTGACCCCTCAGCAAATGCTTTAACAACTGGCACACAGATCCCCATCACGTGCCAACACGTGATGCTCTAAAATAAAAATAAAAGTGTTAAGTGTTAACACTTATTCGCAGATTTGAGGATAAAACAAAGGAGATCTGGCTCCACATTTAGGGCGCCCTCACGTGTCACCACGTGACCCCTAATGAGCATTCTAACAGACCAGAGCGGGGCCTCCATCACGTGCTCACATGTGATGGCCGTCAGAATTAAAAGGGTTAAACACTGATCTACAGAATAAAATAAGGGAAATCAGGGCGCTCTCACGTGTCCACACGTGACCCCTCTCTCCTTAGTATTTAACACTAATCTGAAGACTTTGTTCCCAGTGTTTAACACTGATTTGCTTTAGTGTTAAACACTAATTTGAAATCTCTGATTACCAGTGTTTAACACTGATTTGCTTTAGTGTTTAACACTAATTTGAAAGCCCTGTTGCTAGTGTTTAACACTTATTATCTTTTAGTGTTTAACACTAACTTGTTAATCTTATTCCCAGTGTTCAACACTGTTGACCTTTAGTGTTTAACACTAGCTTTAGCCCAATTGGCTAAGTTTCTAGAGGCAAAGCCTCTCCTTCAATGGACCAGCAGAGAGCCAATATTTCAAACACAATTGGACTTAGCCCAAATTAGCCATAAGTCTTCAAATCATCTTGAACTGAGCACATCTGCTCTTTCAACCAACTCATTGGTTCAAGGGTACATCTCTGAACTCCTCTGATATTTGTCGTTGTAATCCTTCAACGTCTTCAGAGAGGTGACGGGTCCCGACAACCACACATCAACACGGACTGTGGGGTCCTTAAACTCATGGACTTATGCGTCCCTAAACCAAGATACGGACTGTGGGGTCCTTAAACCCGCGGACTTATGCGTCCTTAAACTAACGGACTAATGCGTCCTTAAACACACCCATATGGACTGTGGGGTCATTAAACCCATGGACTTATGCGTCCTTAAACTACCAATGGACCACCATGTCCCTAAACTGGTAATGGACCACCATGTCCCTAAACTGGTAATGGACCACCACGTCCCTAAACTGGAACATGGACCACCATGTCCCTAAACTGGAGGTGGACCCCCATGTCCCTAAACTGGCAATGGACCCCTATATCCCTAAACTGGAACAAAAGAGCCAATTGCTCTTTTGTCGGATCTAAACGATCCCGTTAAGTCGATCTTAGTCCCAAACTGGACTAACGTATCCTTAACAACCGTTTAAGTTGATCTTAGCCTCAAAAATGGCTAACGTATCCTTAAACTTTCAAACAGACTTTAGTCCCAAATCGGACTATAAATCCCCTAATCAATTTTGGTTCAAGGGTACATCTCTGAACTCTTCTGACACCTGTCGTTGTAATCCTTCAACGTCGTCAGAGAGGTGATGGGTCCCGACGGCCATACATGAAATGGACCACTATGTCCCTAAACTGGAACAATCGAGCCTCCAAACGCTCTTTTGTCGGATCTAAACGATCCCGTTAAGTTGATCTTAGTCTCAAACTGGACTAACGTATCCTTAACAAACGTTTGAGTTGATCTTAGCCTCAAATATGGCTAACGTATCCTCAAACCAAAACCCCAAACCCAAATCTAAGAAAACACGGATTTGGACTAATCCACGTCCTACGGGCGACGACATAAATTAGTCGCCATGTACAATCCACGGGCAACCACAAACAAAACAAACACCCACGACACGAAGTGACCAGCTGGAGAAGAAGAAAGTTGTTACCGCGATGCGGTAGCGTAATTAACTGCAGGGGATAGCGCCTGCAGGGAAGAGCGTCCCCACAATCAAAAACCCCTCAGACGAGGGGGAATCTAACGAAGTCTGCTACATCGGTCGCATCCGTTTAAACCTTCGATACATGGTGCCATAAATCAACTTGGCATCTTCGGAGAGGTTGACGGATAGCACCTATTAGCATCTGCCCCGAACCTCAGGCAAGACGCCCATGTCTTGGCCGCCGTTCGGAGGGGAACATAAACCTGTAAGAAACTGTGGCACTGTAAGTCGACGTTAGACAACCCACGAGTTGCGGGAAGGCGGAATAGGTAAAACAATCATTTTGTTTAAAACAAACATCGACTAACTTACGGATCTTTGCCAAACCTTAACTAACAACATCATATGAGGGATTAGCTACTATGAAAGAAGATTATACCTAATGAACCAAGTCCTTCTTGTTCTCGTTGACCACCTCCTCGTCGGCTTCCTCTTTATGATAGAAGATCCACCCGAGAGCTACTTCTCCAAGCTTGACCTCTAACTTGAGGTAACTAGGTAACTAAGAGTGCTAATCAAAGCAACCTAGAGGATATAGAATGGGATTAGGGATCTATTAGTCTTGCTAACCCTTGATCTAAACACATGAGAGGTTTGGGTTAGGGTTTGAAGAGAGAGAGCTTGAGGAGAGAGAAGGTGAGAATAATAATGAAATGGAATTAACTCATTTGTGTATATATATGAAGAATAAGATATTTTGCACAAAAATCTCTTTGCACAAATATCTTCATGCTTCATTTAATACATAATGAATCATCAATTGAGTCATATTAAAACATTAATGCTTCATTAACTCTCTTGATGAATCATCTCCATGAGTCACAAAACCATTTAATGCATATAACACCTAAGCTCTCCTTATCATCAACCTTCTAGAAGCTTCTCGACAATTTATGAGAATGCCCCTCCTATCCGTGAAAACACGGAAATACAGAGACTGTATAAATCCAATAATCCAATACTAGAATCTGTCTTAAACCAAAGCCTGCTAATAAAAACTGTCCGAACATCGTACGTGCGTAAAAACACGTATGCGTCCGAACACTGTCGTAAAACCATACGACCTCTATATCGTTTCGCCCGAAGCAGGAAAACTCTCTGTATGGGACTCTAAAGACTCGACTAATACGCTGGCAGTGGGTTTAACCACAGACCGCAAGCGGCACTAGCTGTACGTAACGGTCCCCAGGTAGATGTCGATAAGAAGGCCGTTGAGGAAACCCATCCAAACTCCTACTGAGCCTGATGTGACAATCTCCATACAGTCCGGTCTGTTCGTCTAGGACTATCGCATATCGGGCCTAGGAGGGCGGAAAGCGTCAGTCCCCTAAAGGCAGTATAAGTCATGTCGGAGTGAAGCCCATTACACCTTAAGAAGCTACTGGAAAACCTACCAGTAAATCTCGCTTGCCCTGGCCAGGGAATTTGCGTAATGGCTCTCCAGACACAGAGAGATATCAACTCCCAATACCGAAAGAGACGAATCCTGTCTAACCGCCACTGCCTCCAAGTGCTTCGGGACTGCACCCAACTGCTACCTGTTTGCACGACTCTTTTGAGCCGTGGTAGGGTAGCAATCTAAGAACAGTGGGAACACACTCGAGGCGAAGCAGCAGTGTCATGTCTGTGGACTATGCTGTACTCATGTCACCTCGGAACTGTTAACTGACGACGGGTATAATACAACCCAACAGTTTCCTGCGAGTCGTGTCCGGTGTACCCGTAACCCAACGAGCACCTGTATACTATCTCCAGTACGACGTACTGATGGTTGTGGGACATACCATCTCCCCAACTGGGATGAGAAGCGTACACACTAGTCTACTCCAGAGTATCGATGCCCTGTCTCGATAATCCTACGACTAGGGACCTGAAAAAGGATGTGCTTGTAGACTACCTAGCCCCGACTAGTGTGACTGCCATCAGAACGCTGGTAGTCAAGTGATTTAGAGAGATTTTATCGATCAAAAATATAATTACCGCAATCAAGAACGGCGTCGCATGAAGCTAGCCGGTGAATACGAGTCGGTCCACAGGGATGTTGTAATTTTCCAAGATGTTCTTACGAGCTAATTCCAAATGGTGTTTGGTCTTTTAATTAGATCTAAAAATGAAGTTGTGTTATACTAGGATTAGAAACTTGCTAGGATTAGGTTTAGGTAAAGTTTGGTAAATAAAGATCTACACCTCTTTCCAATGCCTTTTAATTAGATATCATATTAGGGGTTATGGTAAATTTTAATAAAGGGGATTAGGATGATTGGGAAGATGTTTCTTCCTCTAGATCCTTGTTCTTCCTTTCTTAATCTTTACCTTAACCTCCATGGAGAACTTACAATTCCGGACCTTTATACTACGGTATCACTGTTACCTTGTAGGTAGGGTGCCGTAGGGAGCGGAAGATGAAAGTATGTATGGAGTCCTAATGTTCATAAAAGATTGGAAAAGAAAAGAGATGAGAGATCTTCATCTCTCAAACCCTTCCCTATTCCTAACCCTAACAATCGAGGAAACTACTCGCTTATTAAGGGATCTATGAAAGACATAATTTTTATTTTGTTTTGATTAAAGAGATAAAATGATCTACGACAAGTTAATAAGAATTCTAAACTATATTAAACTAGGGCAAGAAAAGAATTTACCTAGGGCAGAAATTAAAAACTAGAACTAGGGCAGAAAAATAAATCTACTTACGATTGATGCTCTCCAACTTCAAAGAAACTGAAATTTTATTGATGAATAGAGGCATGAGAAAATACAATGGTTTGGGTTCTATTTATAGGATATAGAAACCCTATGTTACAATTGATTCGCACGTCTGCAATTACAAATTTGCCCTCAGGTTAAATATTCAGCGCCGCCTCGGATTTTGGTAAAAAAATCTTCGACTCCGGGCACTAGACGGCCACGGAACTGCGGCATGGGTAGGGCTTGGGCCGCGGTTCCGCGGCCCTTTGGTTGGCTTGCATGCTGAAACTTTCTGTTCCTTTTCTCTACTGTTTGGGCTTCTTATTTATTTGGTTCTTTTATCAATTGGGCTTCTACGTTGGTTCCAGATCTTCAGTGAACAATTTGCAGTGGACTTTTAACCGTTCACTTTGTAATCTTGGACCTTGCGTTGCCTTGTACATTGTGAACTGTTCTTCGTCTAGACTTGACTAGGATCCTTCTACTTGTTGGTCAAAAGTCCCTCTTTTGTATCATCTTTTGTCTTTTTCACTGTTTTCGCTCCAAGAACCTGTAACCTGTAATATATAGCAGACATGCGTTAAAAGCACCTGTTTTATTGTAAAATGCATAAGAATGGGGAATATAATAATGCAATATTATGTTATGAACAAATACCCCCAAACTTATATTTTGCTCGTCCTCGAGCAAACTTATTTTTTTATTCTCGACAAACCTAACCGCATTTTTGCAGGGAAACGCGATTGCACTGAGCTCGTGCAACAAGCCGTTAAACCTCTAGGTGTCCCTAGTAGGAGGGGTGTTGTCTCCTGAGGGTTTTCTGCGGATACTACCTGATTAAGTCCAAAAACTTGTATTTACCGTAATCAGAAACGGCGTCGCTTTGCAGCTAGCCGGTGAATACGGGTCGATCCACAGAGATGGGTAATTTCCTTTAATGTGTTTTAACGAGTTGAGTCAAAATGATGTTTTGGTTGGTTTCTAAAGTCTATAAAAACTGGATCTATCAATAAACTTAATTAATCTAATTTAAAGTCTTGCTAGGGTTAGGCTTAGGGGAAGTTTTGGAGATTAACGTTTTCCTCACCGCTTTCAATGCCTTCTTTTTTAGATCTATTAGATGTTACGTTAATTATCAATAAAGTGGATCCGAATCTTTTGGGAAGATGTTTCTTCCTCTAGATTCGTATCCTTCCTTTGTTGATAATTACCCTAACCCCCACGGAAAACACGCGCAACCGGCCCTTTATACTACGGTTCACCGTTACCTCGATGGGTAGGGTGTCGTAAGGAGCGGTTGTGCTCGTATGCGTGGAGTTCTAATTCATTAGGTGAATGTGGCATTGAAAGAGGTGAGAGATCTCATCTCTCAACCCTTTCCCTAAGGCTAACCCTAACAAGCGAGGAGATTACTCGCTCATTAGGGGATGATAATATATATTAATTAAAAGAGAATTAAAAAGCATAAAACGACTTACTAATTTGATGGCTCCCTCCAAGAAAGATTGCAGAATAGATCTGAATTTTATTTATTGAAAAGAGGCTTAGGTTTTACAGATCTGTGATTACAATTTATAGGAAAACATAAAAACTAGGGTTACAGACTCTCGCACATGTGCAATTACAGATTTGCCCACGGAAAATCCCAACACCCGCACCGACGCACCGACACGAGAAAAATCCACCGACACGGGCACTAAATGGACGCGGAACCGCGGCATTAGTAGGCTTGGGCCGCGGTTCCGCGGCCCTTTGGGGATATCTCTTGATGAAATTTCCTTGGTTGCTTCTTGTTGGCTTGGGCTTCTTATTTATATATATTTTTTTCCATTTGGGCTTCTAGGTTGGTTCCAGATCTTCGGTGAACAATTTGCCATGGATTTTTAACCGTTCGCTTTGAGTCGATGTCTTGAATCTTGCTTTGTGAATTGTTCCTTATGTAGGCTTAATCAAGATTCTCTGTTTGTTGGTTAAAGTCCACATTTTCATCGTCTTTACATCGTTTGCACTGTTTTCTGTCCAAGAACCTGTAACCTGTAACATGTAGCAGACATGCGTCAAAAGCACCTATTTATTTATAAAACGAATAAGAATTGGGGAATATAAACTGCAATATTATGATATGAACAAATACCCCCAAACTTATCTTTTGCTCGTCCTCGAGCAAACTTATTTTTTTATTCACTAAAATCCTAACCTAACCGCACTTTCGCAGGGAAACGCGATTGCACTGAGCACGTGCAACAAGCCGTTAAACCTCTAGGTGTCCCTAGTAGGAGGAGTGTTGTCTCCTGAGGGTTTTCAACGGATTACATCCACAAAATCCTATCAATTCGGCATTTCGACTTTTGATCTCCAATTAGGTTTTCTAACAAGGAATTCTATTATCTTTTGACTCGCAAATTATCCACCCACATTCTTCACACTTCCTCATCATCTAACTTAAGATTATATATGTTCTATAGAATTACTTAGCTTTCGGCATCTCCTAAGTTTTCCTTCTAGGGTTCCATCTCCACTTAGGAATTTCTATCAACCCTACTAAAGATACAAGTTTTATTCTTCATTCCTTTCTCTCATCTAAACTCTAATCACATATCCCCACGAGTGTAAATATCACCCCTACACTTGGAAATTCAAATCAAGCAATCGTACTCTCGTCCATTGTCCAAAGCACTTATTAATTAGTGAATTTTTTTAAATGAAATTTGCTTACACATCCTTCATGCGACCGTTTATACTTCTTGAGGTACCAACGACCGATTACAAGATGCGTTTGCACTTTAAAGCGTACTTCCTAGTTTTGCAATACCCAAGGTTTTAGCAGTGACTCCCAAACCAGTTGGTCTAAGGCACTAGGTGATGAAGCACCCTCGCTAAATATTTTTCTATTTTTACATCCTTAAGTAATCACAAAAAACCAGTGTCCATTTTTTTCTTTATTCACCTTTTTTTCTCTTTTATTTTCATTGTACTAAGGACTTTAGACAAGAGCATTTCAAGGTCTCTTCTACTATTCCAAGTTTCAAGGTGTATGATTGTGCAATTTGTAGGGTATATATTTTCAGAATCTAGACTTAAGCTAGGAACTATTTTTCAAACTTATACTCTAATAAGAACATCAATATTCTTCCTTTGTTTCGACTTAGCCCAAGAAGTGAATCCAAAATTTGCCTATTTCTAAATAAACTACAAGGCATATATTTTCTACCGTTAAACTTTGAGGAATGTTATTTTTAGGGTTTTTAATTCACTAAGTCTAAGATCTAGTTGCTCCTAGCTAGTTAACCTATTTATCAAACTCAAGTCAAATAAGCCAAAATTGAATACAATAATTTTTATAATTTTTGAAAATTTTCAATTTTTATGGGTTTTCAAATAAGTATGCAAATGCAAAAACATGTACAAATGAATGCGAAGGAAGAAGACGTACCGAGCATACCCCCAAACTTGAACTTGACAGTGTCCTCACTGTCATATTAAACCAAGAGGGTCAAAATACCGGCACTTCCCTGCTTATTTATAATTTTTTTATTGTTAAGAAAAACAAAAAATATATACAAAAAGGCCCTCCCCCAAACTTCATTTAAACTATGTTAGATATTACTGCCAAACTTTGCATAGACCAAAAATCAACACCAACCAGTTGAAAAATTTATCAGTAAGGAGTATTGGTTGGGGGAAGAATAAGTTGTGGCGGCCCTAAAAGAATTGGGGAAGATAGAAGTGGTGGTATGGAAAGTATGGAGGTGAATAGACAGGAGGTGGTGATGAATCAAAACGAGAATGCGAATGATCAGCAATCAGTGGAATATTGGCATTCTCGTAGCTTATTAAAAGAAATGGGGTGGTTCAACTTCTAAAAGAGGAGGTTGACTAACCACAATATCCCCAAAATGTTCCTGTGGGTCCTCTATTGACTCGGCATCATCCATCAATTTCATATGATATTCAATTATAAGGGAACTGATCTCCTCGATGTCCGCCACAGTCCAACCGAAAACTTGCTGCCTATCTTGTAAGACCATCAAAAGGGCGTTCCCTTGCTCAAGGGCTAGAGAAGCTGATATTATAACGGGAAAGGTCTCATTTTCACCTATGTAAGCATATTTAAGGTGAGGCGGTAAGGACATGAGTTCGAGTTTCGGAGGCGAAAGAATCATTGCGGAATCTACCTCGAACTCAAAGGACTCCAACACAGGTTCGAAATCACTGCAAACAACCGATTCGGATGGTTCAACTAACTCATCCACAAATTCTAAAGACTCATATTCGGGCTGTGAGTCGTCATCATCCGAAAAAGTGAAACGTTCATAATCCATATCGGTTGTGTCAACTGTGGTAGGCTCAAGGAGGGACGCACTAGTGGCGTCAAAACCGTTTTCATCAAATAGAAATCTTTCAAGCTCGCAGTCCTCCTGCATGATTTCGTGAATAGAGCAAACATCTCGTGTACTAGTTTCAGGCACGGGGGGCAGACTTCCCATCTTATAAATATTGAACTCACTAGACATCTTCCCAAAGGATAGAGTCATGGAGCCATTGCGACAGTTTATTACAGCATTGGAAGTGGCCAAAAATGGTCGACCTAGGATCACCGGAATTTGGTTTCTTGGGTTAGCAACAGGTTGTGTATCCATAACAATAAAATCAACGGGGAATATGAACTCCCCCACTTTTATCAACACATCCTCTAGCTGACCCCTTGGATGGGTGATTGATCGATCAGCCATTTGGAGAGTACAACGAGTGGGTTTCAACTCTCCAACCCCTAATTGTTCGTACACGGAGTAGGGAATCAGGTTAACACTAGACCCAAGATCTAAAAGTGCTCGATTAATTTTCTTATCCCCAATTATGATTGAAATCGTAGGACAGCCGGGGTCCTTTCGTTTTTGGGGTATGGTTTGATAGTGGTTAATAGCATTTCTCACTGCACTAGCCACTAGCACTTTCTTGGGTACTTGAGATGCCTTTCTCTTCGAGGTGCATAAGCCCTTTAAGATTTTCGCGTATGAAGGGACTTGTTGGATTGCATCCAAGAGAGGTAAATTTATGCTAACCTGCTTAAATATCTCCACAATCTTCTCCACTTGTGCAGTTGGTTTATTAGGACTCAACCTGTTTGGGAATGGAGCATTTTGAAAATTCGTTGAGTCAAATGTCTGTGGAGTAGAATGTGGAGTAGGAACGGATCCCGGTGTAGATGTGTTCATGTTGTGAGAAATGGGTCCGTTCGAGATAGAAGAAGTAGAGCCATGTGAAGGGTGGAGAATAGGCTCTAAAGAAAAAGGTGAAGGAGAGGGTGAAGAAAATGACGAAGGGGAAGGTGACGATGGAGAAGAAGAAGAAGAAAAAGAAGAAGAAGAACTACCGGCGGGGATGTCATCACTAGTTTCCACATTATTCTGCAACACTCTTCCGGATCTCAACGTGGTCACCGCATTTACATTGTGATTGTGATATGCGTTTTGTGTGTGACCGGGATTTGGCAATGGTTGAGATGGAAGCTTTCCCTTTTCTCTCTCGCTCAACGCAGCAGTTAATTGTGCAATTTGTGCCTCAATAGATTTGATACTTTGATCGTGTGAGGCATTGTTATGCATCAAAGACTGAACATAATTTTCAAATCTTGCTGCGGATTCTGTAGATTGCTTAAGAAATGCATCTAGACTTTTTTCGAGCGAGATAACCTTATCATCATTTGGTTGAATCAAATTCTTCGTTTGATTTGTATAAGGTTGTTGTTGGAAAGGTTGCTGGTTTTGAGTTTGTGAAGGTGCTTGTTGTTGTTGTGGAGGAGGTCTTTGAAAATTGTTATTTCCTTGGACTTGTTGATTTTGGTTCCAAGCGAAATTTGGGTGACTCCTCCACCCCTGATTGTATGTCGAAGAGTACGGATCGTTTCGTTGTCGTTGCTGAAATACAGTATTGACTTGATCTTGTCCTTGAATAGGTGCATTATAAGGACACTCTTCGGTTAGATGCGATGGATTCGAACAACAAGCACAAACAGTTCGTGTGGGTAAAGTAGGGGCAGGAGAAGACGATGAGATTTTTGTCTCAATGGCTTCTAGCTTTTTCATAAGTGCGGCCATCTCGGCCTTCATAGCAATCGACATATCCACTTGGTGTATGCCTGCCCTAGATTGACCAACAGAAGAAGATGATGTGGTCTTGGTACTCTCCCACTGAATTGTTTGCTCACTAAGATCCTCAAGAAACTGCCACGCTTCGTCGCTAGACTTGGAGAGAAAATGACCATGACATATGGTTTCTAGCAACTGCTTCGTTGCTGAGTTCAATCCCTCGTATAATGTTTGGCAAAGTTGCCAACTTTCGATCCCATGATGAGGGCATTGAACGAGTAGGTCTTTAAATCTCTCGAAGCACTTCCAAAATGGTTCGGAAGGAAGCTGTGAAAATTGTATAATCTCGTTACGGATTCTAGCAGTTTTGTGATGAGGATAGAACTTTTTCAGAAAAGCTCTCACAAACTCGTCCCAATTTCTAATGGAATGTGATGCGGTGCTGTATAGCCACTTCTCGGCTAGGTCACATAAGGTAAAAGGAATGACCCTTAACCTTATAACGTCATCACTTAATTGGGTCGTCTTCATCATAGCGCACATATTTTGGAATTTATTGATAAAGATATATGCATCTTCGGATTCCAAACCATGAAATTTTGGCAGCATATTGATGAAATGTGGTTTTATTTCAAAGTTGTCCCCATTTGTCGGTGGGGGTGAAAGACATGTAGGTAAAGAAGTGCGGACGGGGTAGAAGAGATCCTGGAGCGCAACTCGTGCGGGCGCTACAATAGGCGGAAGATTCGGGTTATTCGCACCTGGCGGAGGTGGAATCATTTCCGTCGGTAAGGTATCGTTGGGGTTGAATCCCGACATACTTTCGAAAGAAGAATTTGAAGATGGAGGTAACGAAATGGAGGGAATTTCGACTTCGGTGTCGAAAGTTTCGTCGGTCGGTACCAACGAAACACGGACTAATCGGGCGTTAGTATCCCTAGTCCAAAGTGACATACACTAAAAGGGATAGTGTAGTCAGAAAAAAAAAACAGAATGTGGGGGTAAGATAACGTCAGTGAAGAGAAGTGGTGGAAGTGAGTTGCAAGTTTCTTTTAGCGACAAGTTGCAAGTTTTGAAAAGATTTATTTTTTTTATTTTATGTGAGAGTTTTGCAAAGAGGTTTTTTTTTTCCGAAATGGGACTCGTGACACAAATGTATCAACCACACATGCACAATCAGGCCTAGATCTAGGGTCACCTAGGTTTGCTAGACAGCTCCTAACTAGGGCTAGAAATAGGACCTCAAACCGCCTCTTCACTGACAAGTACGGCCAGGTAAGTGGGAAGGAACCACCACTACAGTGGGCCTAATTAATAACCACTAGCCTAGACACCGCAAAGTCGGTTAGGATAAACGGTCGATGCCTATACTAGTCCTTTTCCTATTAAGCTCGATGTCCTTAGGTCTGAGTCTAGTCTTTTTTAATTAATTGTGGTCAATGCACATGCTTTAGGTGTTTTCTGGGGTCCTGGGAAGGGTGATGAAATCCCCAACCAATCTGAGTTTGGTCAATTAGCCCCTTAAAGTCCGATTAAATTATGCAAAACAATAAAATTCACTTGCAATCAAATTTTTAGCGCGGCGCAAAGAAACTTGCAAAAAATCTGTTATTTAGAAGGGGGAGAAAGAATTTTTAGCGCAAAGAATTCCTGCAAAAATTTTTTTACAGTGGATATATGGAAGTTGCAGAGTGGAGAAGGAGAAAGCAAACCTTGCAAAATTGATGCGCTGACGTGGCAGGCAGAGCGCGGAACCGCGGTCTTGATGGCCTATATGCGGCGGAAACGCGGCCTTGTGAGGGGTTCACGTTCTGAAAAAAATTGTACTGCTTCTCTGTCCAAATTCTCCTCTGTTCTTCTGCACCAACTTCTGTTTTGTCCTTCTGTAAATTTCCAGATTCGTAATCCTTCGCTGTTCCTGCAAGATTCAAAAGATAAACCCTTCAAACAGATAAAGAAAATTTTTTTTTAGATTTTTTTTTTATTTTCATATTTTTATAATTTTTCAAATTTATATCAACCCGAAATTACACAGAAAAAAAATTCACGCCATCCCCGGCAACGGCGCCATTTGATTAAGTCCAAAAACTTGTATTTACCGTAATCAGAAACGGCGTCGCTTTGCAGCTAGCCGGTGAATACGGGTCGATCCACAGAGATGGGTAATTTCCTTTAATGTGTTTTAACGAGTTGATTCAAAATGATGTTTTGGTTGGTTTCTAAAATCTATAAAAACTGGATCTATCAATAAACTTAATTAATCTAATTTAAAGTCTTGCTAGGGTTAGGCTTAGGGGAAGTTTTGGAGATTAACGTTTTCCTCACCGCTTTCAATGCCTTCTTTTTTAGATCTATTAGATGTTACGTTAATTATCAATAAAGTGGATCCGAATCTTTTGGGAAGATGTTTCTTCCTCTAGATTCGTATCCTTCCTTTGTTGATAATTACCCTAACCCCCACGGAAAACGCGCGCAACCGGCCCTTTATACTACGGTTCACCGTTACCTCGAGGGGTAGGGTGCCGTAGAGAGCGGTTGTGCTCGTATGCGTGGAGTTCTAATTCATTAGGTGAATGTGGTATTGAAAGGGGTGAGAGATCTCATCTCTCAACCCTTTCCCTAAGGCTAACCCTAACAAGCGAGGAGATTACTCTCTCATTAGGGGATGATAATACATATTAATTAAAAGAGAATTAAAAAGCATAAAACTACTTACTAATTTGATGGCTCCCTCCAAGAAAGATTGCAGAACAGATCTGAATTTTATTTATTGAAAAGAGGCCTAGGTTTTACAGATCTGTGATTACAATTTATAGGAAAACATAAAAAGTAAGGTTACAGACTCTCGCACATGTGCAATTACAGATTTGCCCACGGAAAATCCCAACACCCGCACCGACGCACCGACACGAGAAAAATCCACCGACACGGGCACTAAATGGCCGCGGAACCGCGGCATTAGTGGGCTTGGGCCGTGATCGCACGCTAAAAGCATGTCGGAAGTTCAAAGTTCTAAAGTTTACCGCGATCAAGACGGTGTCGCTATGCAGCTAGCCGGTTGAGCACGGGTCGATCCACAGGGAGATGGTTGTATGTCCATTCTTGTTTTAGACGAGTCAATAAAGAATCTGTATGAGTTTGTTCGAAACTATCCTATGTGTAATATTTGCAAGTATAAAGTTGTTAAGAAAAAGATACGAGATTATAAGCTAAAGAAATCCGTACTCAAAACCTTTGAGCCGAATCTTGACCAATTGAAGCTAGAGCAATCGGCAACAACGTGGATTAGGGGATTTAAGCGCGGTATTCGTGGAATACGGCTTATTTACCCTTGCCCTTCCGTTCTTGTCTCTTGCTTTCGCCTCCGGCCAAACCGAACGCAACCGGTCGCGGTTAGGAATCACCGTTACCTTGTCAGGGTACGGTGCCTAACGGAGCGCTTGCGTATCGTTTGGGCGGAGTTCAATAGAAAATACGGGAAAAGGAAATGGGCAAAGAAACGTTAACTTATAATACCGTATTTCTTCTTAACAAAGATAATTACATTCATTCACAAAAGGGAACCAAAAAGAGAGAACAAAAAGAAAAGAACAAAGAAAAGAAAAGATTACAAGCAAGTAATTAAAGTGCATGAATATAAATTGCAAGAAAGTAAAGCAAGGTAATAAAAAGCAAGTAATAAATAAGCAAATAAAGAGAACAAGAAACTAGGACTCAAGACAAGCATGTGATCAATAGCCAACCCTTAAACTTGCAAGCTCAATCAAGAGGTTGCAAGATCAAGGGAAGGGTAGAGAACGCATGTGAAATGAAGTGCTAATTCCATGAAAGAATACGACCCTTGAGATCAATAACTAACCCTTAACCATTCAAGCTCAATGAAGAGGTTGAATGATCAAGAGAAAGCAAGAATCTCAAGGGGAAGAAGAAACAAAAGAGAATGATACAAAACCCTCATCTTCATTGATCTCCCACTCAAAAAGCTCTCACTACAATTTTCATGGAAAAAGAATGAAGAAGAAGAAGAAAAACTATACAAAAGACTACAAAAGAGAAAACAAAAGAATGACCCTTGGCTTAGCTCAAATCTGCTGTATTTATAGGCAGGGAGTTGAAGATCTAGGGCAACAAACTGGACCCATGTGAAAAGACCATCCTACCCCCCAAAGCCCATGCCCTGAAGCGCCTGTACGGCCGCGGATCCGCCGCCAATAGCCCCTATTGGCCGCGTATCCGCGCCCCTAAAGTAGGGTTAGGGTGTGGGCAACTTTGTACTTCCCTGGTCTGCTGTCCCCTGTTGTCTGGTACATGTATTTTCTGATAATTTTTCCCAGAATATCTTCAGATTCTTAGTCCAAGATTGCATCTTTTCTTCACTTTTGACTTTATCTCTCTTGAGCTCCGCGCACCCATTGATTCTTGTGCTGCCCCCCCCTCGTGCTCTGTGCTTGTCCCAGACACGAATGACCACTGTCATATGACTTGTCTCAGGAACTGGTACTCGGCACTGGACGGATATGGATGACCGGAACCCGGCTTTTATCTGCTGTGACAGATGTTCTGTATTTGGTGTAACTGTGGAGATTTTGCCTTGATTTGCAATATTTGGACTGGAAACCTGTACTCTGTAAATATGTAACAAACACGGATTAAAAGTACCTACCTATAAACACACGAGCATAAGAATGGGTGGTAAAAAATGCAGTATTCTGTGATGAACAAATACCCCCAAACTTAACTTTTGCTCGTCCCGAGCAAAACCAATTATTCACTAAAATAAAAACCTAACCGCACTTTCGCAGGGAACGCGATTGCACTGAGCATGTGCAACAAGCCGTTAAACCTCTAGGTGTCCCTAGTAGGAGGAGTGTCGTCTCCTGAGGGTTTTCAGCGGATACTACCCACAAAATCCCGTCAAGCTAGTGTCATAAGTTAACGTCGATTCTACTCCTACAGTTTAGTATTTACGTTAGAAACTCTATCATCCTAAGTTAGAAATATTCAACCCTTATTTTTCACACCTCCTTTCTATTTAACCTTGGATCTCCTGAGTTTTCCTTCTAAAGTGCGGCCTCAAATCAGGGATTTTTATCAACTTTACAGAAAAAACAAGTCTTATTCTTTATTTCTATCTTTTATCCAAACATCAATTGTATACCCCTACGTGTGTGTATATTTGCACCCCTACACTTAAGAATTCAATTCAAGCTATAATACCCTTGCCCTAATACCTAATACTACTTCTTTTCATTAAGGATGGACGGATTTGCTCACACACCTTTCATGCGACTATTAATGCTTCTTGAGGCACTAACGGCCGATTACTGAATGTGTGAACTTTAAAGCGTAAATAGCAGTTTCCAGGTCTTGACTTTATTCTATTTTTTCTTTTTCTTTTTCTTTCTTTTTCAAGACCGGATATATTTTTCTATATGCTCTTTTGTTGTTTAGCTTTAAATACCGTTTTTTCTTTCATACTAGGCTTTCAGGCAAGAGTATTTCTAGGTATCCTCTACTATCCCAAGTTTCAAGGTGTGTGTAAGTGCAGTTTGTAGGGTATATACTTTCTAAATTTGAACTCAAGAAAAGAAACTATTTTTCAGACTTATCCTTCAGTAAAGCATCAATACTTTCCCTTCATCTTGACTTAACTCAAGAACTGAACTCAAAAATTGTAAGGACGTATACTTACCAAAGTTAGACAGAATGAGGGTTATTTTTAGGGTTTTCAATTCCTAAGTCTAGAATTTAGTTATTTCTAACATATCAACTAAACTTTCGGAATAAAGATCTAAGTTACCCTATTAGCTAACTTGACGACAAAGTTTTTATATTTTTTGGAAAATTTTCAATTTTTGTGGGTTTTTAATAAGGTATGCAAATGCAAAATATACAAATGAATGCGAAGGAAGAAAGCTTACCGAGCACACCCCCAAACTTAAACTTGACAGTGCCCTCACTGTCAGGCTATACCAAGAGGGTCAAAATTGTCGGCGCTCCCTAAAAACAAATTATATACAAAACAAAAAAGGAAAACAAAAAAATATATATATATATATATATATATACAAAAAAGGTGACCCCCCCAAACTTAAGTAAAACAGTGTTTCCACTGTTAAGCGTTGAAGTTCAGGATTAGGGGGGAAAGAGAACAGTATCAAGCTATACAAGGACTTACACAGGCCAAAAGTTAACACCAACCATTGAAAGATCTTATCGCTATAATGTACCGGTCGGTGGAAGAAGGCGTAGAGAAAAGAGATGGAGAATACGCGAGACCATATGCGGAGAGAAGCGGGATATGGTCTCGGTATATGAGAGGAAGAAGAATGGCGGAAGGGAAAAAGAAATGGAACACGAACTTGAGGGTGCAAATGGAGTAAATAGATTAGCACAATTTGTGATGAGCGATGTGTAAAAAGCGATTGTGCTAATATATTTACCCGTCGAGAAATGGGGTCAAATCCCTCAAGATTCGTAAGAACCCATGGGTACGCCGAACTTGGTAAACCAGACATATGAAATGTAAGTGAGACGGGTTCTTGCAAGGTCGGAACGATGGAAAGAATGGAGGGAAGTGATCGAAGAGGGGCATCGGTTAAAGGTTCAGGCGGGTGTACACAGTCAGTGGAAGGAATATGATCAATTAGAAAATCCGACTCATCAATTAAAACTGTTTCATCCTCAGTGCTATCCTCAATATTCTCTTCAAAATTTAGCACATCCATGCACTTCTCTTCAAAATCCAGACGCATATGGGGTTCGGGAAAAATATTTAATGACTCGGGATGATGAATTGGAGAGAAAAACTCAGTCAAATCTACGGGTTCATCATCCAAAATATTCCCGGCGTCAATATCTTTAATCAAGTGAAAATCAAAATTCTCTGACACCTCAACAAAAGCATGGATATTAATCGAATCAGGTTCTAAAGTGGAGGTGTAGAGGTCAAGAGGATTGGGTATGGTTTCACTTGGAAGAGACCCTTCACAATCAGGTAAATCAAACACTGCTACAAAGTCGCACAACTCATTAATCATTCTATCTTCAACTGGTGAATCGTTTGGAACATTAGATAGACTTTCAACACAGGAGTTGTGGGATTCAATTTCAGACGGGTAGGTTTGATTCGGAAGGGGGTACATCTCACTCTCTCCACTCAAATTCACAGCCTGTCCTGCCGCCTCATTATACATTGAAAAAGTTGGAGCTAGTTGAAAACTAGCTACCGGGTCACTAGGTTGTATGAGGGCGGCCATGGACGCATTCAAATCCATCATCTGTTGGCTTGACGCTACCCTAAAATCTTCCAACGATTGTTCTAGACTAGACATAGGTTGTGAAGGGGTTTCAGTAAAAGATTCAAAGTTGTTTGGATACTGAAAACTCCCAAATGGCGGTTCTGAAGCAATGTCTAGGGAAGGTGCAAAAGTAGGGTAAGATTGGTAGGAATTGAATGGCTGGACAGGAGTGGGATCAACATTTGGATAAGAAGGTGAATGGAATTGTTGATCCCAAGAATTTGAAGTGGTGAAAGGAGTGAAAGATCGACTACGAGATTGTTCAATACGTTCAGCGATGGACAAAGGTCTCGGGGTTACAACTGGATTTTCAAAAGGTGTATCAACGCAAGAAGGGGTGAATGTTTGAAACGGTTGATACGAAGTGGATTGCGGGGTCCAGTTGTTCGTCCTAGACGCGTCTATCCGATCTTTCAAAGAAATTTTGGGCATGGAGGGGTCGTTTGAAGTTCGACCAAAACAAGAACCGTATGAAGTAATGTCTGGTTGTGGGTACCAAAGTTCGGCAAGAGTTTTGCGAGGTGGAGTACCCATGATATGAAGAGAGAATGAAAGAAAGGTAGAGAAAAGGAGGGGAAAAAGAATGTGATTTCTTTTTTTTTAAATATATATTAACAAAAGAATGAAATATACACAAAAAGAATATGGACAAAAATAATCACGACACAAAAATACCACACACTTAATCGTTCTAGGGTTCACCTAGGTCAACTAGACCTGCTCCAGAACTTGATTTTTGAAGTAAAACTGTGTTGAGAAACGGGCTCAAGATACACTGATCACGAGGCCAGGTAAGTGCAGAGAGGAGGGGGGGTTTTCCAACGCTTTCGCGAAGTTCCTTAATTAAATAACCCTTTCTCTTTCGGCGGTTGCGCCTTTAACACTTTCCTAGACACCCCGTAAACAATATACCGTTAAGCGAGGTTCTAAACACGGTTTATCTTCTCCTAATGAGCGCGAAGTCCTTAAGGCTTAAAGTCTAATTTCTTTTAAAATTTGTGCGGGTAAACGTTATGCTCAAGTTCGTGATTTGTGGGCCACGGAAAAGGTGATGAAATCCTTTACCGTATGTTGTGGGGTTCGCTTGCCCTTAAGTCCGTATTAATGTATGCAATGCGCA
This sequence comes from Agapanthus africanus, assembly GCA_030015575.1. Classification (NCBI taxonomy): domain Eukaryota; kingdom Viridiplantae; phylum Streptophyta; class Magnoliopsida; order Asparagales; family Amaryllidaceae; genus Agapanthus; species Agapanthus africanus. The sequence continues at coordinate 238,481,031 of CM057344.1, read as the reverse complement.
ATTCAAAAATTCTATAAAGAATCAAACAATCGTTTTTTAGTTTAAGCGCGGCGCTGCAACAAATACGGGTTAGTCAATTTTTTTAGCGTTTGCTAGCGAACTTGCAAAGAATCCTGCAAATAATAGTATATTGGAAGCGTCGGATTTGAGAAGAAGGTGTTAGTAAAGTACGTACCGTTAAGTTTTGGGTTAGGAAACCTCCGTTGAGTCAAATCCGGTAAGCTTGAAAGGTTCGCTTGCGCGGGTCAAACTACCCGGATCTTTGGCACTGTACTTCGTAATCACCTTTGCCTTGAATGCACACTTTGTTCCCCACAATCGCAGTTTGCAAATACGCAAAATTCTGCACACTTGCCCACAAAAATTATCAAAAAAAAAACAAAAAGATTATTTTTTTTTATTTACAAAAAGAATATTAACCCGAATAACAAGAAAGAAAATACGCTACCGTCTCCCCGGCAACGGCGCCATTTGATCGCATGCTAAAAGCGTGTCGGAAGTTCAAAGTTCTAAAGTTTACCGCGATCAAGACGGTGTCGCTATGCAGCTAGCCGGTTGAGCACGGGTCGATCCACAGGGAGATGGTTGTATGTCCTTTCTTGTTTTAGACGATTCAATAAAGAATCTGTATGAGTTTGTTCGAAACTATCTTATGTGTAATATTTGCAAGTATAAAGTTGTTAAGAAAAAGATACGAGATTATAAGCTAAAGAAATCCGTACTCAAAACCTTTGAGCCGAATCTTGACCAATTGAAGCTAGAGCAATCAGCAACAACGTGGATTAGGGGATTTAAGCGCGGTATTCGTGGAATACGGCTTATTTACCCTTGTCCTTCCGTTCTTGTCTCTTGCTTTCGCCTCCGGCCAAACCGAACGCAACCGGTCGCGTTTATGAATCACCATTACCTTGTCAGGGTACGGTGCCTAACGGAGCGCTTGCGTATCGTTTGGGCGGAGTTCAATGGAAAATACGGGAAAAGAAAATGGGCAAAGAAACGTTAACTTATAATACCGTATTTCTTCTTAACAAAGATAATTACATTCGTTCACAAAAGAGAACCAAAAAGAGAGAACAAAAAGAAAAGAACAAAGAAAAGAAAAGATTACAAGCAAGTAATTAAAGTGCATGAATATAAATTGCAAGAAAGTAAAGAAAGGTAATAAAAAGCAAGTAATAAATAAGTAAATAAAGAGAACAAGAAACTAGGACTCAAGACAAGCATGTGATCAATAGCCAACCCTTAAACTTGCAAGCTCAATCAAGAGGTTGCAAGATCAAGGGAAGGGTAGAGAACGCATGTGAAATGAAGTGCTAATTCCATGAAAGAATACGGCCCTTGAGATCAATAACTAACCCTTAACCATTCAAGCTCAAAGAAGAGGTTGAATGATCAAGAGAAAGCAAGAATCTCAAGGGGAAGAAGAAACAAAAGAGAATGATACAAAACCCTCATCTTCATTGATCTCCCACTCAAAAAGCTCTCACTACAATTTTCATGGAAAAAGAATGAAGAAGAAGAAGAAAAACTATACAAAAGACTACAAAAGAGAAAACAAAAGAATGACCCTTGGCTTAGCTCAAATCTGCTGTATTTATAGGCAGGGAGTTGAAGATCTAGGGCAACAAACTGGACCCATGTGAAAAGACCATCCTACCCCCCAAAGCCCATGCCCTGAAGCGCCTGTACGGCCGCGGATCCGCCGCCAATAGCCCCTATTGGCCGCGTATCCGCGCCCCTAAAGTAGGGTTAGGGTGTGGGCAACTTTGTACTTCCCTGGTCTGCTGTCCCCTGTTGTCTGGTATATGTATTTTCTGATAATTTCTTCCAGAATATCTTCAGATTCTTAGTCCAAGATTGCATCTTTTCTTCACTTTTGACTTTATCTCTCTTGAGCTCCGCGCACCCATTGATTCTTGTGCTGCCCCCTGTTCATATCAGATTTTTGCATTTTCATACCGCCCAATTTTTATCACATTGCATATCGGTAGATACTCTTGAGCCGTGTTTGCTAGTCAATTCCAGGATACAGGTTCCCGGTTCTAAAACGGAGAAATTCATGGAAAACACGACAAAATCCGGTTCCTGCCAACCACAGATAAAAACACGGTCTCCGCTCTTCATCCGTATGTTGCCAGATACCAGTTTAGGAAGACAAAGTGTCAAATCAATGTCATTCTCAAGCACAAGGCTCAATGGTAGCACAAAATCCAAGAGATCTACGCGGAGCTCGAGGCAACCATCCACAAAAAAGTCCACCTTTGCTCAATAGAAATTCTGGAAGAAATAGGAATGAATTATCAGAAAATACCCACACCAGACAAGAGGGGACAGGAGACCAGGAAAAACCTCAGAAGCCTACACCCTAAACACACTATAGGGGCGCGGATCCGCGGCCATAGGGGGCTATAGGCGGCGGATCCGCGGCCGTACAGTGGGTTCAGGCAGTGACTTTTCAGGGGCAGTTTGGTCATTTCGTCAGGGTTCTGTTGGTTGCCCTAGGGTTTCATTTCGTGGCCTATAAATAGCCCAGAATTTTGAGAAGGAAGGGTCAATTTTTGTATTCTCATTTTTTTGCCTAGTTTTTAGTCTTGTTCTTCTTCCTCTTCTCACCTCTTCCCCATTAAACTTGTAGTGAGCTTTTGAGTGAAGAGTGATGAATAAAGAAGACCATTTATTACCATGCTTGCCTCTTTCTTTTACTTGTTGTAATGTGTTGTAATTTTAATTATTAAGTAGTTGTTGTTATTTGCTTGATTGCTTCTTTCTTCTCTATTTTTCTTTATCATTCATACGACAATGATACTTACGCTCGATCCTCGCCAAGGTGAGGTCGCAAATAGTTAGTCGTATTCTTCTAGTCTCCTTCTTTCTATCTTCCTCTTTTGTTTTGTTTTGTTTTTCCGTATTATGAAGTGTGAGTAGTTTTATACTTGTTAGGGTAGGATAAGGGAAGTTTGAGAGAAGGAAATCTCTCTCACTCTTTCCTTGCCCAACAACTTAAATCGACTCCCGTTAATTGAACCACAATCCGCTCCTTACGGCACCCTATCCTACATGATAGCGGTGATTCCGTAGTGAGACCGGTTGTGGTTGAATTAACCGGAGGTTATGGATAAGAGCCAAGAACGGACGGACAAGCACCAAAAGGAAGGACTATGCGTTGGAAAGCCTAGCTTATACTCGCAAGTTCCTTCCTAGTCGTGCTAATCCCCGTTGTTGCCGATTACCGTAACACCGATATTAAGTGGGGCAACGAAAGATGTGGAGACTCCTAACTCAAACTAACCTAATCCTCACCCTAACAAGCTCTCTTTAAATATCAACTTACATTTAGATAACCACAACAAAATCTGAAAACAGGACTTAACTCGTTAAAACACTTTGAAAAAGACTCACATCTCCCTGCGGATGACCCGTACTCAACCGGCTAGCTACAAGCGAAACCGTCTTGATTGCGGTATTTAAACTAAACTTGAACACGCACGTATTCTAACAATCACCCCCCTCGTGCTCTGTGCTTGTCCCAGACACGAATGACCACTGTCATATGACTTGTCTCAGGAACTGGTACTCGGCACTGGACGGATATGGATGACCGGAACCCGGCTTTTATCTGCTGTGACAGATGTTCTGTATTTGGTGTAACTGTGGAGATTTTGCCTTGATTTGCAATATTTGGACTGGAAACCTGTACTCTGTAAATATGTAACAAACACGGATTAAAAGTACCTACCTATAAACACACGAGCATAAGAATGGGCGGTAAAAAATGCAGTATTCTGTGATGAACAGGCCGCGGTTCCGCGGCCCTTTGGGGATATCTCTTGATGAAATTTCCTTGGTTGCTTCTTGTTGGCTTGGGCTTCTTATTTATATATATCTTTTTCCATTTGGGCTTCTAGGTTGGTTCCAGATCTTCAGTGAACAATTTGCAATGGATTTTTAACCGTTCGCTTTGAGTCGATATCTTGAATCTTGCTTTGTGAATTGTTCCTTATGTAGGCTTAATCAAGATTCTCTGTTTGTTGGTTAAAGTCCACATTTTCATCGTCTTTACATCGTTTGCACTGTTTTCTGTCCAAGAACCTGTAACCTGTAACATGTAGCAGACATGCGTCAAAAGCACCTGTTTATTTATAAAACGAATAAGAATTGGGGAATATAAACTGCAATATTATGATATGAACAAATACCCCCAAACTTATCTTTTGCTCGTTCTCAAGCAAACTTATTTTTTTATTCACTAAAATCCTAACCTAACCGCACTTTCGCAGGGAAACGCGATTGCACTGAGCACGTGCAACAAGCCGTTAAACCTCTAGGTGTCCCTATTAGGAGGAGTGTTGTCTCCTGAGGGTTTTCAGCGGATTACACCCACAAAATCCTATCAATTCGGCATTTCGACTTTTGTTCTCCAATTAGGTTTTCTAACAAGGAATTCTATTCTCTTTTGACTCGCAAATTATCCACCCACATTCTTCACACTTCCTCATCATCTAACTTAAGATTATATATGTTCTATAGAATTACTTAGCTTTCGGCATCTCCTAAGTTTTCCTTCTAGGGTTCCATCTCCACTTAGGAATTTCTATCAACCCTACTAAAGATACAAGTTTTATTCTTCATTCCTTTCTCTCATCTAAACTCTAATCACATATCCCCACGTGTGTAAATATCACCCCTACACTTGGAAATTCAAATCAAGCAATCGTACTCTCGTCTATTGTCCAAAGCACTTATTAATTAGTGAATTTTTTTAAATGAAATTTGCTTACACATCCTTCATGCGACCGTTAATACTTCTTGAGGTACCAACGACCGATTACAAGATGCGTTTGCACTTTAAAGCGTACTTCCTAGTTTTGCAATACCCAAGGCTTTAGCAGTGACTCCCAAACCAGTTGGTCTAAGGCACTAGGTGATGAAGCACCCTCGCTAAATATTTTTCTATTTTTACATCCTTAAGTAATCACAAAAAACCAGTGTCCATTTTTTTCTTTATTCACCTTTTTTTCTCTTTTATTTTCATTGTACTAAGGACTTTAGACAAGAGCATTTCAAGGTCTCTTCTACTATTCCAAGTTTCAAGGTGTGTGATTATGCAATTTGTAAGGTATATATTTTCAGAATCTAGACTTAAGCTAGGAACTATTTTTCAAACTTATACTCTAATAAGAACATCAATATTCTTCCTTTGTTTCGACTTAGCCTAAGAAGTGAACCCAAAATTTGCCTATTTCTAAATAAACTACACGGCATATATTTTCTACCGTTAAACTTTGAGGAATGTTATTTTTAGGATTTTTAATTCACTAAGTCTAAGATCTAGTTGCTCCTAGCTAGTTAACCTATTTGTCAAACGGCGCCATTTGATTAAGTCCAAAAACTTGTATTTACCGTAATCAGAAACGGCGTCGCTTTGCAACTAGCCGGTGAATACGGGTCGATCCACAGAGATGGGTAATTTCCTTTAATGTGTTTTAACGAGTTGATTCAAAATGATGTTTTGGTTGGTTTCTAAAATCTATAAAAACTGGATCTATCAATAAACTTAATTAATCTAATTTAAAGTCTTGCTAGGGTTAGGCTTAGGGGAAGTTTTGGAGATTAACGTTTTTCTCACCGCTTTCAATGCTTTCTTTTTTAGATCTATTAGATGTTACGTTAATTATCAATAAAGTGGATCCGAATCTTTTGGGAAGATGTTTCTTCCTCTAGATTCGTATCCTTCCTTTGTTGATAATTACCCTAACCCCCACGGAAAATGCGCGCAACCGGCCCTTTATACTACGGTTCACCGTTAACTCGAGGGGTAGGGTGCCGTAGGGAGCGGTTGTGCTCGTATGCGTGGAGTTCTAATTTATTAGGTGAATGTGGCATTGAAAGGGGTGAGAGATATCATCTCTCAACCCTTTCCCTAAGGCTAACCCTAACAAGTGAGGAGATTACTCGCTCATTAGGGGATGATAATACATATTAATTAAAAGAGAATTAAAAAGAATAAAACTACTTACTAATTTGATGGCTCCCTCCAAGAAAGATTGCAGAACAGATCTGAATTTTATTTATTGAAAAGAGGCCTAGGTTTTACAGATCTGTGATTACAATTTATAGGAAAACATAAAAACTAGGGTTACAGACTCTCGCACATGTGCAATTACAGATTTGCCCACGGAAAATCCCAACACCCGCACCGACGCACCGACACGAGAAAAATCCACCGACACGGGCACTAAATGGCCGCGGAACCGCGGCATTAGTGGGCTTGGGCCGCGGTTCCGCGGCCCTTTGGGGATATCTCTTTATGAAATTTCCTTGGTTGCTTCTTGTTGGCTTGGGCTTCTTATTTATATATATCTTTTTCCATTTGGGCTTCTAGGTTGGTTCCAGATCTTCAGTAAACAATTTGCAATGGATTTTTAACCGTTCGCTTTGAGTCGATGTCTTGAATCTTGCTTTGTGAATTGTTCCTTATGTAGGCTTAATCAAGATTCTCTGTTTGTTGGTTAAAGTCCACATTTTCATCGTCTTTACATCGTTCGCACTGTTTTCTGTCCAAGAACCTGTAACCTGTAACATGTAGCAGACATGCGTCAAAAGCACCTGTTTATTTATAAAACGAATAAGAATTGGGGAATATAAACTGCAATATTATGATATGAACACTACCCAAAAAATCCTATCAATTTGGCTTTTCGATTTTTGTTCTCCAATTAGGTTTTCTAACAAGGAATTCTATTATCGTCGACCCGTAAATTATCCACCCATATTCTTCACACTTGCTCATCATTTAACTTAAGATTATATATGCTCTATACACTTACTTAGCTTTCGGCATTTCCCAAGTTTTCTTTCTAGGGTTCCATCTCCACTTAAGAATTTTTATCAACTTTACTAAAGACATAAGTTCTATTCTTCACTCCTTTCTCTTATCTCAACTCCAATCACATACCCCTACGTGTGTGTATAAGTCACCCCTACACTTGGAAGTTCAAATCAAGCAATCATACCCTTGTCCGTTGTCCAAAGCACTTATTAGTTGGTGAATTTTTAATTGAATTTTTCTTACACATCCTTCATGCGACCGTCAATACTTCTTGAGGTACCAACAACCGATTACAAGATGCGTTAGCACTTTAAAGCGTACTTCCTAGTTTTGCAACACCCAAGGCTTTAGCAGTGACTCCCAAACTAGTTGGTCTAAGGTGCTAGGTGATGAAGCACCCTCGCTAAATATTTTTCTATTTTTCATCCTTAAGTAATCACAAAAACCAGTGTTCATTTTTTTTCTCTTTATTCACTTTTTTATCCTTTTATTTTCATTGTACTAAGAACTTTAGACAAGAGAATTTCAAGGTCTCCTCTACTATTCCAAGTTTCAAGGTGCGTGATTGTGCAATTTGTAGGGTATACATTTTCAGAATCTAAACTTAAGCTAGGAATTATTTTTCAAACTTATACTCTAATAAAATATTAATACTTTTCCTTTGTTTCGACTTAGCCCAAAATGTTAACTCAAAATTTGCCTATTTCTAAATAAACTACAAGGACATATACTTTCTACCGTTAAACTTTAAGGAAGGTTATTTTTAGGGTTTTTAATTCACTAAGTCTAAGATCTAGTTGTTCCTAACCAGTTAACCTATTTGTCAAACTCAAGTCAATTAGCCAAAATTGAATACATTAATTTTTTATAATTTTTTTGAAATTTTCAATTTTTTATGGTTTTTTTTTCTATTTTTGAAATTTTTGAAATTTTTGAAATTTTTATGATTTTCATATGAAGATGTAATGCAGAAATTAAATATGCAAAAGGAAAAGAAAAATATATACAAAAATTAAAATATGCAAAAGATAACTATATACACCACCATCTCCCCCAAACTTAAGCAAAGCAGTGCCCTCACTGCCCGGCCCCATGTCGCGCCCTTGAGCATGAACGTGATCGCTCCTCCCTCTCAAACAGGGTTTGAATACCCCTCTCAATCTCCGTCAAGCGACGGTCGTGCTCTCGTGCAGTCGTCCTAAACTCTTTCCTCAAAGTATCAATTCCCCTCACAGCTCTCCTCATTAAGCGTGTATGCTCTTGAGGGGTCATCTCGAGCTAGGGGTGCGAGCGGGGACATACTCTGCCGGTTCGGTTCGCGACCATATATCAATCAGTCTAGGGTAGGACGAAGTAACGCCCTCAATAAGTGGTCGAACCGGAACTCCTCCCATCATGTAAAAGTCAAATTCCTCGACGGGGAGGAAATAACGGCAAAGCTGGGTGACTGGCATAGGACAGGGGTAGTTTGTAGCCCTTTTCCTCGCACCAATAGAATGAAGCAAAACAGTGCACATGTCGAAACATAGGTTCTTTGTCATAAGAGTGTGCACTACATGTAAGGAGGGGGTGAAAAAGGTAGTGTTGTGAGAGCTGCCAAAGATGTTGTTTTGTGCCCACCGGCACACAGTAAAAACATTCACGAAAAGGGTTCTCGCTTGGATACCCTTTCGCGGCTCCCTCGAGCAGTCATTGCCCATCAAGGGCATGTAATCCTCAAACTGTAGGGGGTGGTCATGTGCGGGCAAACGAGGTATAAGTGTGACCTTGTGGATTAAATCCCTATCAATGTTAATTACGCGATCTCCCCAATTCAACTTTATATATCCTAAGTCCGCTAGACAACTATCCTCCATGGATTCATAAAAATGGGTAACTAGATCTGGTAGAGCAAAGGCAGAGGGGTGATTGTAGATCAGAAAAGTCTAGCCCCTCCGCTCTATTTCGTGTGCAAAGTAGCTACCGTAAAGTTCGTGCGAGAAAACTGGAGAGAAATCCCTCTCGAATTGCATTCGATGTGCCATAATGATTTACAGATAAAAAGTATGCAAGAATCAGAGAAGAAAGTAACAGAGTTTACCTCCCCTGAAGTTGCAGGGGGCGAAGAAGCGAAGCGGCGGCGGAATGGCGGCGGGAGCGTGCTAAGGCGGCGGGATCGCGGCGGTCTGGCGGCGGAGCGTCGAGAGATTTCTGCAGGCTGAAGCTCGTGGCGGCTAGGGTTGTAGGAAGAGGAAAGAATTAGGGTTTGCAGATCGGGGGGGGCTCGGGTCTGTTAAATAGGGGGAATGGAATTTTGCAGAAAAAACCTTCCAAAAGGAGGAATTTATCCGTAAATAAAAAAAATATTTATTAATTAATTCTGAAATTTTACAAAAAGGTCCGAAATTTATATTTTTTTTTTTCTTTTTCAATTTTTTTTTATTTTTTATGGTATTTTGGAATTATGTATTTACAAATGATACACACCCCCAAACTTATTTGAAATTAAGTTTTGGAAAAAAGGAAATTCGGGGGTGAAAGTGGAGGAGATTTAATCGGTGTAGATCGGCTCCTGCAAAAACAGGAGCTCCTCCGATGGGTCCGCTGTGAGGAACGGTTTCAATCGATGTCCATTCACTTTGAAAAAGGTACCGACCTCCGGATTTTCAAGATCGACTGCACCGTACGGATAAACGGTGCGAACTACAAACGGTCCCTTCCATCTAGAACGGAGCTTGCCGGGGTGATAATGTAACCGAGTATCATAGAGTAAAACCTGTTGACCAGGTTGAAATGTTTTTCGCAAAAGGTGTTTATCGTGGAACACCTTAGTTCGGTTTTTAACAATTACGGCATTGTCATATGCCTCATCCCGCAGCTCTTCAAGTTCATTCAACTGCAGCTTTCGATTGCTGCCCGCATCTCCTAAAAATAAATTCAACTCTTTGATAGCCCAAAATGCCTTGTGCTCAATCTCTACTGGGAGGTGGCAAGCCTTCCCGTAAACAAGCCGGTATGGAGACATACCAAGATCGGTCTTGTATGCAGTACGGAAAGCCCATAGTGCATCGATTAATTTGAGTGACCAATCTTTACGGTTTTTAGAAACCGTTTTCTCCAAGATTTGCTTGATTTGCCGATTTGAAACCTCGGCTTGCCCACATGTTTGGGGATGGTATGGCGTTGACAGCTTGCGGGTGATAGAATATTTGCGCATTAAGGACTCAAAAGTCCTATTGCAAAAGTGAGAACCATTATCACTTATTATCGCTCGAGGGTGCCCAAATCGAGAAAAGATGTGTTCTTTAAGAAATCGAACGATAACCTTATTGTCATTCGTTCGGCTAGGCACAGCCTCGACCCACTTTGAAACGTAGTCAACAGCCAAAAGAATATAAACATTCCTAAAAGAATTGGGAAATGGTCCCATGAAGTCTATACCCCCAACATCAAAAATATCCACAACCAAAATTGGTTGGAGCGGCAATTCGTTTCTCCGCGATATCCGGCCCAAGTGTTGGCACCGAGAGCAAGTCTTGCAGTATTCAAATGCATCCTTAAAGAGTCGTGGCCAATAGAAACCACACTGCAAGATTTTCTCGACTGTCTTCTTTTGGCCAATGTGCCCGCCACATGCTTGATCATGGCAAAAAGACAGCACACTCTTAAACTTGTTTTCCGGTACACACCGACGAATGATTTGGTCGGAACAGTATTTAAAAAGATAAGGTTCATCCCAGTAAAAATGCTTCGCTTGGGACAAGAATCGAAGTTTATCTTGTTTCGACCAATCTTTAGGTATCAAGCCGGTGGCCAAGTAGTTTACTATATCAGCGAACCATGGTTCGCAAGAAAGGGTCAAGAGTTGCTCATCGGGAAAAACATCAGTGATTGGAAGTTCAAGAGTAGGCGAAGAAGGAATTCTTGAAAGTTGATCGGCCACTACGTTTTCACATCCTTTTTTGTCCCTTATGACAAAGTCAAACTCTTGTAACAAGAGGATCCAACGTATTAGCCTCGATTTAGCATACTTCTTCGCAAAAAGGTGGCGAAGAGCTGAATGGTCGGTATACACAATAACTGGAGAGCCGATTAAATAAGGCCGGAATTTTTCAAGTGCAAACACAACTGCGAGAAACTCTTTTTCTGTTGTTGTGTAGTTTAGTTGGGCCTTATTTAGTGTTCGGCTAGCGTAATAAATCACATGCGACATCTTATTAATGTGCTGTCCAAGAACAACACCAATGGCAAAATCTGATGCGTCGCACATAATTTTGAAAGGATGCGTCCAGTCTGGAGATGAAAGAATGGGCGCAGAAATGAGAGAGTGTTTCAAGGACTCGAACGCTTCCATGCAAGTTGAGTCAAAATCAAATGTTGTGTCCTTGGCCAATAAGAGAGTCAAGGGTCTAGCAATCTTGCTAAAATCCTTGATGAACCGTCTATAGAAACCGGCATGGCCAAGAAGAGCTCGGATACCTTTGACGCATTTAGGAGGAGGAAGATTAGAAATGACCTCAATTTTTGCTCTATCAACTTCTATGCCGTTTTGCGAGATGACATGTCCTAAGACAATGCCTTCTCATACCATAAAGTGGCACTTCTCCCAATTCAAAGTTAGGTTCTTATCCCTACAGCGGGTAAGAACCGCGTCAAGATGTCGTAAACACTCGTCGAAGGAGTCACCAAAAATGGAGAAATCATCCATAAAGATCTCCAAAAACTTTTCCACCATGTCCGAAAAGATCCCCATCATACACCGCTGAAATGTAGTGGGTGCATTGCATAACCCAAAGGGCATGCGATGATAAGCAAACATGCCAAAGGGACAAGTAAATGTGGTCTTGTCTTGATCCTCTTTGGCTATGGGGACTTGGTTATAGCCGGAATAGCCATCTAAAAAGCAATAGAACTCGTGCCCAGCCAATCGTTCTAGCATTTGGTCAATGAAAGGTAAAGGAAAGTGGTCCTTCCTGGTCGCGGCATTGAGTTTTCTATAGTCGATGCAAACTCGCCACCCAGTTTGGGTGCGAGTAGGAATTAACTCATTTGCCTCATTGGTAATGACCGTGATGCCCGATTTCTTTGGCACAACATGAATGGGGCTAACCCATTGGCTATCCGAGATAGGGTAAATGATACCACTATCAAGACATTTAACAATCTCCTTCTTGACAGCCTCTTTCATAATGGGGTTGAGGCATCTTTGTGGATCCCTTACCGGCTTGGAATCATTCATCAAGTGTATATGATGTTCGACTATGAGGGGACTAATCCCCTTGATGTCCGCCATAGACCAGCCAAAAGCTTGCCGATTATTATGTAAGACCATTAAAAGCTTCATTCTCTTGCTTGAGAGCTAGAGAGGCCGATATGATAATGGGTAAGGTCTCATTGTCACCTAGATAAGCATATTTAAGGTGCGACGGCAAAAGCTTTAGTTCGATTTTAGGAGGTGAAACAATAGATGGTAACGATGGAGTAACTGTTTCAAACTCGAAGGATTCCATCAAAGGTTCAAATCGAGTATACGCAACCGAGTCGGATGGTTCAACTAACTCATCCGAAAAAGCAAAAGACTCAAACTCGGGTGGAAAGTCTTCAAAATCATCTACAAAGGTGAAACATTCATAATCTTTGTCCGTCGTGAAAGCGGTGTCGGATTCTAGGAGGAACGCACTAGTGGCGTCAACATTGCTGTGATCAAACAAAAAAATTTCGAACTCACAGTCCTCCTCCGCGATCTCATTGATCGAGCAAACATCAAGTACGCTAGAATTAGGCTCGCAGGGTTGACTTCCCAACTTGAAAATATTGAGTTCAATTGTCATATTGCCAAAAGACAGATTCATTGAACCGTTACGACAATTGATCACCGCGTTAGAAGTCGCAAGGAATGGTCGACCAAGTATCACTGGAATTTGACACCGGGGGTTAGCGACAGGTTGTGTATCCATAACAATAAAGTCAACGGGGAAAATGAAATCCCCTACTCTAATTAACACATCTTCCAACTCTCCCCTAGGATGGGTGATTGATCGATCGGCCATTTGGAGAGTGCAATGAGTGGGCTTAAGCTCTCCAACGCCTAATTGCTCGTACACCGAATAAGGTAGCAAATTGACACTAGCTTCAAGATCTAATAGTGCTCTATTGATGTTCTTGTCCCCAATTGTTATCGAAATAGTAGGACAACCGGGGTCCTTGTGCTTTTGGGGTAAAGATTGGACAAGAGCATCGCTAACAGGATTAGCCACGAAAACTTTCTTTGGTACTTGTGACTTCCTCTTTTTGGTGCATAAGTTCTTTAAGATTTTTGCATATGAAGGAACTTGTTGGATTGCATCCAAAAGAGGGATATTTATGCTAACCACTTTGAACAACTCTACAATCTTCTCCATCTGTGGAGTTGGTTTATTGGATCTCAACCGGTTTGGAAAAGGAACATTTTGAAAAATCGTTGAGTCCAATTTTTGCGGATCAGATTGTTGAGTTGGAACGGATCCCCGTGTAGATGTGTTCGTGTTGTGAGAAGTGGGTCCATTCGAGCTAGAAGAAGTAGAGCCGTGTGAAGGATGGAGAATAGGCTCTAACGAAGAAGAAGAAGAAAAAGAAGAAGACGAAGAAGAAGAAGGTGAAGAAGATGAAGAAGGACCACCGGCAGGGGTGTCATGGTTAATACCCACATTGTTTTGCAGCACATTTCCGGATCTCAACGTGATCACAGCATTTACGTTATGATTCTGCTGTTCATATGCAACATGTGCATGGCCGGGATTTGGCAGTGGTAGAGATGGAAGCTTTCCTTTTTCTCGCTCTTTCAACGCAGCTTTGAGTTGTGCAATTTGTGCCTCAATAGATTTGATGCTTTGATCGTGGGGGGCACTGTTTTGCACCAATGATTGAATAGAAGTCTCTATCCTAGCTGCGGATTGTGTAGATAGCTTTAGGAACGCATCTAGACTTGTTTCGAGCGAGCTAACCTTGTCATTTTGAGGTGGAACAAAATTGCTGGGTACAAAATTGTTCATTTGATTAGGGTAAGGTTGCTGTTGGAAAGGTTGCTGAAATTGAGTTTGTGGAGGTGCTTGTTGTTGTGGAGGAGGAGCCATTTGAAAATTGTTGTTTCCTTAGGATTGTTGATTTTGGTTCCAAGCGAAATTTGGGTGACTCTTCCAACCCGGATTGTATGTCGAAAAGTATGGATCATTTCTTTGTCGTTGCTGAAAGACAGCATTGACTTGATCATGTCCTTGAGTAGATGCAGTGTAAGGACACTCTTCGGTGAGATGTGATGGATCCGAACAACAAGCACAAACAGTTCGTGGAGGCACAACAGGGGCAGGAGAAGGCGATGAGATTTTGGTCTCAATCGCTTCTAGCTTTTTCGTAAGAGCGGCCATCTCGGCCTTCATAGCAATCGACATTTCTAATTGATGTATGCCTGCCCTAGGTTGACCACTAGAAGAAGATGATGATGTGGTCTTGGTGCTCTCCCACTGAATTGTTTGTTCACTAAGGTCCTCAAGAAACTGCCACGCTTCGTCACTAGATTTGGTTAGAAAGTGACATTGACAAATGGTTTCTAGCAACTGCTTCGTTGCCGGGTTCAATCCCTCGTATAACGTTTGGCAAAGTTGCCAACTTTCGATCCCATGATGAGGGCATTGAACAAGTAGGTCTTTGAATCTTTCAAAACACTTCCAAAATGGTTCAGACGGAAGCTGAGAAAATTGTATAATCTCGTTACGGATTCTAGCAGTTTTGTGATGAGGATAGAACATTTTAAGAAAAGCTTTCACAAACTCGTCCCAATTTCTAATCGAATGTGATGCTGTGCTGTATAGCCACTTCTCGGCTAAGTCACATAAGGTGAAAGGAATGACCCTTAGCCTTATAGCGTCATCACTTAATTGGGTTGTTTTCATCATGGCGCAAACGTTTTGGAATTTATTGATAAAGATATATGCATCTTCGGATTCTAAACCATGAAACTTGGGCAGTATATTGATGAAGTGGGGTTTGATCTCAAAATTGTCCCCATTTGCCGGTGGGAGGGAAAGACAAGTAGGTAGGGCGGTGCGGATGGGGTACAAAAGATCCTGGAGCGCGACTCGTGCGGGCGCTTCAATAGGCGGGTGATTCGGGTTATTCGCACCTAACGGAGGTGGAATCATTCCCGTCGGTAAGGTATTGTTAGGATTGTATCCCGACATACCTTCGGAAGAAGAATGTGAAGGTGAAAGTAAAGGTGTGGAAAGGATTTCGACTCCGGAGTCGAAAGGTTCATCGGTGAGTACCAACGAAACACGGACTAATCGGGCGCTAGTGTCCCTAGTCCAACCGGACATACACTAAAGGGGTAGTGGAGTCAAAAGATGAAAGACAGAATGTGGAGGTAAGAAAACGTCAATGAGAGAAAGTGGTGTAAGTGAAGTGCAAAGATTTCTTTAGCGACAAGTTGCAAAGATTTTTTTTTCTGCTTTTTATGTGAGATTTTGCAAAAAGATTTTTGAAAAGAGACTTGTGACACAAATGCAATCAATCATAAATGCACAATCAGGCCTAGATCTAGGGTCACCTAGGTCAGCTAGACAGCTCCTAACTGTTCCAAAGGGCTAGAAATAGAACCTCAAACCGCCTCTTCACCGCCAATTGCGGCCAGGTAAGTGCCAGGTAAGTGGGAGGCTCCCCGCTACAAGTAGCGGTCCTAATTAAGTAACCACTTGCCTTGACACACTTGCCTAGACACCGCAAAGTCAGGTTAGGATAAACGGCCGATGCCTATAACTAGTCCTCTGTCCTATTGAGCTCGAAGTCCTTGGGGCCGAGTCTAATATTTTTTAATTAAGAGTGGTCAATGCAAATGCTTTAAGTGATTTCTGGGGTCCTGGGAAGGGTAATGAAATCCCCACCCAATCTGATTTGGTCAAAAGCCCCTTAAAGTCCGATTAAAATATACAAAGCAGTAAATCACTTGCAATCAATTTGCTATTTAGCACGGCGCAAAGAATCCTGCAGAAAATCAATTATTGGAAGGGGGAAGAAGATTTTTAGCACAAAGAATCCTGCAGAAGATTTGGCAAAAGATATATGGGGATTTGCAGAGGGGAGAAAGAGGAAAAAAACAGAGCAAATTTCGTGCGTTGACTTGACGAGACAGCCGCGGAACCGCGGTTTGGAGTGCTATTCGGCCGCGGAAGGGCGGCAGGGTTGTGGCTTTAGGTCGCTGAAAAAAATTCCGGTGCTCTGTTGTGGACTTCTACCTCTGTTTTGATGTACCCTTTTCTGTTTCGCACTCTGGATTTTTCCAAATCCGTCAATCCTACAAAGATTCACAAAAGAAACCCTTCAAACAATAAAAGATGTTAGAATTTTTATATTTTTGAAAATTTTCAAATTTTTATGGTTTTTTATATTTTATATTAACCTGAAATTACAAGATGGAAATTTTACGCCATCCCCGGCAACGGCGCCATTTGATTTAGAGAGATTTTATCGATCAAAAATATAATTACCGCAATCAAGAACGGCGTCGCATGAAGCTTGCCGGTGAATACGGGTCGGTCCACAGGGATGTTGTAATTTTCCAAGATGTTCTTACGAGCTAATTCCAAATGGTGTTTGGTCTTTTAATTAGATCTAAAAATGAAGTTGTGTTATACTAGGATTAGAAACTTGCTAGGATTAGGTTTAGGTAAAGTTTGGTAAATAAAGATCTACACCTCTTTCCAATGCCTTTTAATTAGATATCATATTAGGGGTTATGGTAAATTTTAATAAAGGGGATTAGGATGATTGGGAAGATATTTCTTCCTCTAGATCCTTGTCCTTCCTTTCTTAATCTTTACCCTAACCTCCATGGAGAACTTACAATTCCGGGCCTTTATACTATGGTATCACCGTTACCTTGTAGGTAGGGTGCCGTAGGGAGCGGAAGATGAAAGTATGCATGGAGTCCTAATGTTCATAAAAGATTGGCAAAGAAAAGAGATAAGAGATCTTCATCTCTTAAACCCTTCCCTATTCCTAACCCTAACAAGCAAGGAAACTACTCGCTCATGAAGGGATCTACGAAAGACATAATTTTTATTTTGTTTTAATTAAAGAGATAAAAAGATCTACGACAAGTTAATAAGAATTCTAAACTATATTAAACTAGGGCAAGAAAAGAATTTACCTAAGGCAGAAATTAAAAACTAGAACTAGGGCAGAAAAATAAACCTACTTACGATTGATACTCTCCAACTTCAAAGAAACTGAAATTTTATTGATGAATAGAGTCATGAGAAAATACAATGGTTTGGGTTCTATTTAAAGGACATAGAAACCCTAGGTTACAATTGATTCGCACGTCTGCAATTACAAATTTGCCCTCAGGTTAACTATTCAGCGCCGCCTCGTATTTTGGTAAAAAAATCTTCGACTCCGGGCACTAGACGGCCGCGGAATCGCGGCATGGGTAGGGCTTGGGCCGCGGTTCCACGGCCCTTTGGTCGGCTTGCATGCTGAAACTTTCTGGTCCTTTTTCTGCTGTTTGGGCTTCTTATTTATTTGGTTCTTTTATCAATTGGGCTTCTACGTTGGTTCCAGATCTCCAGTGAACAATTTGCAGTGGACTTTTAACCGTTTGCTTCGTAATCTTAGACCTTGCGTTGCCTTGTACATTGTGAACTGTTCTTCGTCTAGGCTTGACTAGGATCCTTCTACTTGTTGGTCAAAAGTCCCTCTTTTATATCATCTTTTGTCTTTTTCACTGTTTTCGCTCCAAGAACCTGTAACCTATAATATATAGCATACATGCATCAAAAGCACCTGTTTTATTGTAAAATGCATAAGAATGGGGAATATAATAATGCAATATTATGTTATGAACATCAAGCAAGATCCTAAGGGCTCTATCAATACGTACACACATATTAAGATAGATATAAACCAAGTAGCATACTACCATGTTTAGCAAGACTGTTAATATAACTGTGAATATCCCAAGCTTCCATTAAGTAATATACATGCTAGTATGATACAATAATGACTAGGGCATATACACTAACAATCTCGCACTTGCACTAGGGTCATGTACTGGCGTATCGAAGACCGATCATCTCGAGTAGCCTCTCGAACTGAATCTGTGGTAAGGCCTTTGTGAATGGATCAACAGTGTTCTCCTCTGTTGCAACTCTCCGGACCTCGATCTCCCGGCGATCTATGATCTCCCTGATCAGGTGATACTGCCTTAAGATGTGTCTGGACTTCTGATGGGACCTGGGTTCCTTCGCTAAAGCTATAGCTCCGTTGTTGTCGCAATACAGCGGTATTGGATTATTAATGGTAGGAACTACCTGAAGTTCTGTGAGGAACTTCTTCATCCAGACTGCTTCTTTTGCGGCATCGCAAGCAGCAATATACTCCGCTTCCATCGTCGAGTCAGCAACGGTGTCCTGCTTGGAACTCTTCCAGCACACCGCCCCTCCATTGAGGATAAAGACATAACCTGACATGGACTTGGAGTCATCCTTATCACTCTGAAAGTTAGAATCAGCAATGGCCTCTATCTTGAGGTCTTTTCCGCCATAAACTAAGAACATCTCCTTAGTCTTTCTCAGGTACTTGAGAATGTTCTTTACTGCTATCCAGTGCTTCTCCTCTGGGTCTGACTGATACCTGCTTACCACGCTCAGTGCGTAAGCTACATCTGGTATGGTGCACAACATCGCATACATTATAGGGCCTACCGCAGAAGCGTAGGGTATAACTGACATGCGATCCCTTTCCAAATCGGTCTTGGAAGACATCTCTTTGGATAGGGTGATTCCGTGACAAGACGGTAAATTACCGCGCTTAGAATCTTCCATACTGAATCTTTTCAGTATAGTGTTGATATACCTGGACTGCGATAGCCCCAACATCCTCTTGGATCTATTACGATAGATCCGGATCCCCAGAATGTAAGAGGCATCACCCTGGTCTTTCATGGAGAACCTGTGTGATAAGAATCCTTTGACAGATTGTAGCATAGGAATGTCATTTCCTATTAATAGAATGTCATCCACGTACAAGACGAGGAATATGAAAGTTCATGCTACAATTTTACTATATATACATGGTTCATCTGGATTTTTGATAAAGTCATATTTTTTTACCGTTTCATCAAAACAGATGTTCCAACTCCGCGATGCCTGCTTTAGTCAATAAATGGACTAAAGCAACTTGCATACTTTCCCGCTGCTCCCACTCTGATTGAAACCTTCTGGCTGATCCATATAGACGCACTCTTCCAAATTACCATTTAGAAAAGCCGTCTTTACGTCCATCTGCCAGATCTCATAATCATGGAAGGTGGCAATAGCAAGAAGAACCCGAATGGATTTGAGCATAGCCATTGGAGAAAAAGTTTCGTCATAGTCCAAACCAGGTCTTTGACGAAAACCCTTTGCAACAAGTCTAGCCTTATAGATTTCCACCTGTCCATCTACACCAATCTTTTTCTTGAAGATCCATTTGCATCCTATGGGTTTTACCCCATCTGGAGCAAAGTCCAAAGTCCATACTTTGTTGGTGTACATGGACTCCATCTCGGTCCGCATTGCATCCAGCCATCTTATCGAGTCACCGCTCTGGATGGCTTGCTGGAAGCTAGTAGGTTCATCATTATCAATGACGCAATCCTCTCTATCCCCATCTATGAGAAAACCGTAGTATCTCTTAGGCGGATGAGATGGCCTACTACTCTTGCGGAGGGGTGCAGGAATGTCCTGTTCTTTTTGAACTACTGGTTCTACCAAACATTCAGTAGTAGTTTGTGGTTCTGGAATTTCTTCCAGTTCTATTGCGCTCCCACTTGTTTTCTTTTCTAAAATCTGATGTTCTAGAAAATAGGCATTATGAGAAACAAAAACCTTTTGTTCCTCTGCGTAATAGAAGAAATACCCCTTGTAGTTCTTTGGATATCCCACAAACTTACACTGTACTGATCATGCCTCGAGTTTGTCCGCATGCAGCTTTTTAACAAAAGCTGGACATCCCCATATCTTTAGATACTGAAGATAGGGTTTCTTCCCACTCCACATCTGATATGGGGTGGTAACCACAGTCTTGGTAGGAGCCCTGTTCAAAAGATATGCTGTTGATTCTAGCGCATAACACCAGAAAGATTGCGGTAACTCAGCATTACTCATCATGGAACGTACCATATCTAATATGGTTCGGTTCCGTCTCTCCGATACACCGTTATGCTGTGGAGTGTATGGAGGAGTAAGCTGAGAGAGAATTCCTTTCTCTTTTAGGTAACCTAGGAACTCGGCACTTAAGTATTCACCACCTCGATCAGATCTCAGTGTCTTGATACTTTTGCCGCTTTGGTTTTCTACTTCATTCTTATATTCTTGGAATTTCTCAAAGGCCTCGGATTTATATTTCATCAAGAAAATGAATCCGTCCCTAGAGTAATCATCCGTAAAAGTAATGAAATATGAAAAACCACCTCTTGCATGTGTAGACATTGGACCACATACATCGCTGTGTATGAGTCCTAAGAGCTCGCTCGCTCTTACTCCATGTCCAGTGAATGGAGTCTTTGTCATCTTTCCTTTAAGAAATGATTGACAAGTGGCATAAGTTTGATATTCGAACGAATCCAAATATCCTTCTCTATGTAACTTTGTTAACCTTGTCTCACTGATGTGACCTAGTCTACAATGCCATAAGAAAGCCTTATTTAAATCTGGAGACTTTCTTTTTAGTGTGTTCTGGACATTGAAAACCTGTAATTGGTTTGAGACATATATACCGTTATCTAGTGTACCGGACCAAATCAAAACATGATTAAGGTGGATGTTAACAACATCGCTTACAAACGTGAAATCATAACCTTCTTTTGATAACAACGAAACCGATATGATATTACACGTTAAACTGGGTACACAAAAACAATTATGCAAAACCAAAATATGTCCACTCGTCAATCCAAGGTGATAATCCCCTACGGACACAGCACCCACGCTAGCTCCGTTAGCAACCCTGGAGGGTTATATCACCAACCTTCAGCACTCTACGGTTTCTCAGTGCCTGCAATGAATTGCATATATGAGATCCTGATCCGGTATCCAATACCCAGGAAGTAGAGTTGATTGACAGATAATTTTCAATTACAAACACACCTGAAGTCGAAGCCACAGCTTGCTTCGGTTCCTGGTTCTTGGCATTCCAAGCTTTGCAATCTTTCTTCCAATGGCCTTTTCTACGACAGTGGAAGCACTCGTCCTTTGCTACTACTGGCATTGCAACCTTTGTCTTTCCATTAGCTCCCACCTTACTAACATCACCTCTTGGTTTGGTAGCGGCCTTCATCTTCCTTCCTTTGGCCCTTGCCTTGGACCTGGAAGAGGAAGTACCGCGAACAAACATAGTGGGTGTTTCCCTTGCTTTCTGCAAGGTGCCCTCTGCACTCCTCAAAATGTTAAGGAGTTCTGGAAGTTCAACTTCTTTTCTTTGAATGTTGAAACTCAGAATAAACTGGGCGTGGGTGGAAGGAAGGGACTGAAGAATCAAGTTTGTATAGAGCTCGTTCTCCAAAGTCGTCCCGAGGTCCGCGAGCTCTTCTATATAACCAATCATCTTAAGGACATGTTCTCCTATAGATGATCCGACGGCCAGCTTCGACTGAAACAAGTTCTTCGAGATCTCGTATCTTGCTATACGAGATTGCTCTCCATACATATCCTTTGTATGGAGAAATATGGATTCAAGATCCATATCCTCGTGCCTCCTCTGATGTTCATTATTCATAGAGGCAAGCACGATGCATTTGGCCTTCGCACAATCTATCTCCCACGTCTTGTGGATTTCCTTATCCGCAATACTGGATTTTGGACCAGGGACAGCAGGTGCCTTAGTAGTAAGGACATACCCCAATTTGTCATAAGTCAAAGCCATCTTGACATTCCGCAGCCAATCTTTATAGTTTGTCCCTGTCAGTATATTTTTTTCTAATAGTAACTTAAGGCCTGTCATGTTTTGGGTCGCTGCAATGAGAGAGAGAGGGAACACTTTAGCATGATGCTCTTGCAAATTTAGAGTGGTTTTTAGTTTATCTAAACTGGATGGCTCCCACTGTTTCTCGAATCCCTTCTCAAACCAAAAAGGAAGAACTAGTCAGGACTATTCTCACTGTACAATTCTTGCTTAACCGTTCAGCCAGGCCGGTGTCGGTAGTTCAAGGGAGGTTTTCCAACACTTTCGCGAAGTTCCTTAATTAAATAACCTCTTTTCTCTGGGGGCGTAACCCCACTGACACCTTTCTCGACACCTACTTGGTTTATAGCATTGATCGTTAAGTGACGAATCTCCTGATGAGTAGCGGATACTCATAGTAGGATCGGGATCCAAATATCATCGCGGGATAAACCTGAAGGAATCCTACCAAAATTATCACACTCTAAATGGTATGCATCTCTTTGCAAATTTCAGTTTCTTTAGAAATTCCCGATATAAATTTCTACCCCATGCTCTTATGGCCTTGGCATTGGTCAAAATGTCATAAGTCACATGTCTAGTTCTAGCCATCATTATCTTGTTAATTTGAACCCATCCGTACATATCCCTGACGTTGGACAAATGATAATACGACTGCCCCAAACTAACTCATCTATCTATGCAACAAATAAATACCCAGCAGCTACCAAACACTATGCCTTGGCGTTGGTCAAAATACATAGCTTGAATACTACTGAATACCCAAATGAAATGACGGAGGGCTACGAACGGTTTTGGCGAAACCGTGAACATAGTGAACTTGATATGATCGAAGGAACCTGATAGCTTTTTAAAAGGAGTGGTTAAAGCTCCGCAATTTAAAAAATATCCTCTGTTTTAAAATAACCGAGTGGTTTCTTTTAAACTGTTCCAACGATTCAACTTTGGTTTATTTTCTTTGCATTATTATAATACATCCTATCAATTAACCTATCATTGCAGAAAACAACGAAAATACAACGTCCTCTTATGCCATCCGTATTCGCCACTGGGTCCCGTCATTCACCCGTTAGGTTACTTAACTAACGACAGAGCGGGGGCTGGGCAAGCGCAGGTGTAAAACATAAGCGACCTCTAATAGCTATCATATATAGATATTGTACATTCGTCAGACGCAATAATAGGCATTCCAGATCACAGATGAACATATTGGATTTTCTATGAATCCGCATTCCTTTTGAGCCTGCAAAGAAAGACGGATTACACAGTCGCGATGAATAGCCAAAACCCCACCCTAGACCCCTACGGGTACGGCAAACTACCCGCCAAGTACCCGAAGAGAAGCGGTCTCCCTCAACAACGTGAGTAGGCCACTAAACACTTCAAAGTACTCGGTAGTTTGTGCACCCCACCTTGGGTCTATCCTAGGAGAAAAAATCAGTAAATGAAATAATACAATGGTGACTACAACCTCAGCCCGGATGTGCCCCGCAAAAGAATATTACAAAAATTTACAAATTACATTTGAATGAAAGAAACACTCGTCTCACATCCCCGGCTATCCATTCATAACAATCCAACAAGTTCATAAACACAAACCATTACAGAAATGTGCAACCCCCTGCTAACCGACATACTAGCAGTTAGGCGAGGTTTGCGAACACATTAAAAAAATCACAGATATAATCAAATTAGCCAAACATCTTAGAATTTCGATCAAGCAAATGCAAATGATTCTAGTCCAAATATTTCACTGTGCACCTGAAACCTGAGCAGAAACAGAACATCCCAGAAAGAACAAAATCAACACAGAAGAGTTAATGGGGAATTTTGGGTTGACTCGGCCCCAACTCGGCCGCGGATCCGCGGCGGATCGCTTTGGATCGGCCGCGGTTCCGCGGCGGTTTGGACGAGCTATGACTCCAAATTTCTCCAGTAACCTTATAATTCCCTGCTTGTATTTTTAAGGGCCCCTGAAAAATTTTTAGACCCTGTTTTAAAACCGACAGAAACTATGTGAAAACGATGTTTTTTCCGGTTCGTTTCGCGATCGAATTTCTAACGACTTTGCTAACAAGTTAATTATGGTTTAGCGAGGCTCTGATACCACTGTAAGTCGACGTTAGACACCCCACGAGTTGCGGGGAGGCGGAATAGGTAAAACAATCATTTTTTTAAAAACAAATATCGACTAACTTACAGATCTTTGCCAAACCTTAACTAACAACATCATAGGAGGGATTAGCTACTATGAAAGAAGATTATACCTAATGAACCAAGTCCTTCTTGTTCTCGTTGACCACCTCCTCGTCGGCCTTCTCTTTGTGATAGAAGATCCACCCGAGAGCTACTTCTCCAAGCTTGACCTCCAACTTGAGGTAACTAGGTAACTAAGAGTGCTAATCAAAGCAACCTAGAGGATATAGAATGGGATTAGGGATCATTAGTCTTGCTAACCTTTGATCTCAACACATGAGAGGTTAGGGTTAGGGTTTGAAGAGAGAGAGCTTGAGGAGAGAGAAGGTGAGAATAATAATGAAATGCAATTAACTCATTTGTGTATATATATGAAGCAAAAGATATTTTGCACAAAAATCTCTTTGCACAAATATCTTCATGCTTCATTTAATACATAATGAATCATCAAGTGAGTCATATTAAAACATTAATGCTTCATTAACTCTCTTGATGAATCATCTCCATGAGTCACAAAACCATTTAATGCATATAACACCTAAGCTCTCCTTGTCATCAACCTTCTAGAAGCTTCTCGACAATTTACGAGAACGCCCCTCCTATCCGTGAAAACACGGAAATACTGAGACTGTATAAATCCAATAATCCAATACTAGAATCTGGCTTAAACCAAAGCCTGCTAGTAAAAACTGTCCGAACTTCGTACATTCGTAAAAACACGTATGCGTCCGAACCCTGTCGTAAAACCATACGACCTCTATATCGTTTCGTCCGAAGCAGGGAAACTCTCTGTGTGAGACTCTAAAGACTCGACTACTACGCTGGCAGTGGGTTTAACCACAGACTGCAAGCGGCACTAGCTGTACGTAACGGTCCCCAGGTAGATGTCGATAAGAAGGCCGATGAGGAAACCCATCCGAACTCTTACTGAGCCTGATGTGACAATCTCCATACAGTCCGGTCTGTTCGTCTAGGACTATCGCATATCAGGCCTAGGAGGGCGGCAAGCGTCAGTCCTCTAAAAGCGATATAAGTCGAGTCAGAGTGAAGCCCATTACACCTTGAGAAGCTACTGGAAAACCTACCAGTTATTCTTGCTTGCCCTGGCCAGGGACTTTGCGTAATGGCTCTCCAGACACAGCGCGATATCAACTCCCAATACCGGGAGAGACGAATCCTGTCTAACCGCCACTGCCTCCAAGTGCTTCGAGACTGCACCCAACTGCTACCTGTTTGCACGACTCCTTTGAGCCGTGGTAGGATAGCAATCTAAGAACAGTGGGAACACACTCGAGGCGAAGCAGCAGTGTCAAGTCTGCGGACTATGCTGTACTCATGTCACCTGAGAACTGTTAACTGACGATGGGTATAATACCAACCAACAGTTCCCTGCGAGTCCTGTCCGGTGTACCCGTAACCCAACGAGCACCTGTATACTATCTCCAGTACGACGTACTGATGGCTGTGGGACAGACCATCTCCCCAACTGGGATGAGAAGCGTACACACTAGTCTACTCCGGAGTATCGATGCCCTGTCTCGATAATCCTATGACTAGGTACCTGAAAAAGGATGTGCTTGTAGACTACCCAGCCCCCACTAGTGTGACTGCCATCACAATGCTGGTAGTCAAGAAAGATCCTAAGGGCTCTATCAATACGTACACACATATTAAGATAGATATAAACCAAGTAGCATACTACCATGTTTAGCAAGACTGTTAATATAACTGTGAATATCCTAAGCTTCCATTAAGTAATATACAAGCTAGTATGATACAATAATGGTCCCTAGGGCATATACACTAACAGGCACAACGGGGATGAGTTGCCAACTCAGTGAATAAAAGTACATCTAAATGTAGAAATCGAAATGCACGACGATACCTAGGTCATAAGTATAGTACTACCAAAATCTGTAATAATATACTATATGATATGCATACATGTCATAATGCAACACTAACTGTCATGCGATCCCAAGTAGAATATATATATAGGTACTGTTCCCCGGATCAGTCCTAGTAGAATCCAATAAATGAAATCTAATTGTGTATCTCATGATAACAATCATATCAATATATATGGATGTCCAGTATCGACATCGAAATCAGAAATCTCTCGTGTCCAGCATCGACACGTAAATGCAGATACCGTCGACATCATCTCAATAGATGATCGCCACGCGATATCCCTGGCCCCGGTCGGTATCCCCAGGATATCCGCCGTGCCCAATCGAACCCCGGTCAGTATTCCCTGGATATCTGCCGTGCTAATCTCTATCTACGGTATCGAGTATCCTCGCTAGGCTCCCCGCCTCAACTGCGGCTATCCTGCCCCTCGATCTCGATACGGGTCCACCATGTATTTGACTGTATAGCCCCCCACTCAGTCCGACTAATAACAAATTCGAAACCGTATAGCCCCCCCACTCGATTCGGAATAAAATACTCAGAAAACATAAAGCTTATGGTGGACTCCAATTCATCATCCAAAAAAATATCAAGTAAAGAAAGAGAATATTTGCATAGACTATCCTGATGATATATAATATATATACATATATAACAGCGTCCCATACCACTTATATATATCATCAACATTAAAACGTTCAGAACTCATAAAATCAAATATAACATTCATAGTAATGGTATTCATAATGCTTAACAGATAATAAGGTAAAGTGCGTAAATAAATCATCCAAGCAAATAACGTATCAATTCTACTGTGTCATGGCAATACTAATGATGTGTAGTGTAACATACGCGTCTGTGATCGTGCAGCATGGCAATCATTAGTATTTGTGCAAGTGTTCTAAAGTGTAATAGTCTACTTATATCAACATCTATATACGTATTACGGAGTATTAAAGTTCTACAGTGACATGGCAGTACCAATGAGGTGTGGTGTAACATATACGCATGTGCTCGTGCAACATAATACTCATTGATAATTGTGCAGTGTTCTATCAGAGTGTTCGTATCATGGAAAAGTATGACGTTGATAAAGATAACGTGAACATGTAAAGTAAAGCAAAGCGTAACTGATAACTATAACTATCTGCTATGAACTATACCTTTAACTTTGAAAATGGAACGAAACGTTGGTTTTAAGATAAGGAAGCTACCTTAAGTTAAAATAGATATTCGTTTTTGGAAATTGGTATTGCATCCTTGTATTTTATCATAAAAAGAGAAACGAATCGTAGTTTTTAAACGAATATAGTTCATACCAGTATTACATCCTAAAACGGAATATAATATAACTCTACGAGTCTAAAGGAAACTTGGTCGTTATTCGGCATACTAATCTTATCATCATCAATACCGTATAATATCTCGTACAATACCTCGCATTATCACTATATCTCAATTCATCCCCAGTACGGCATGATCTTTCGTACCAATTTACCAACCAATCCGTAAACTATATGCAAATGAATATCCTGCTAGATGCAACTGAATTCCAATATCCATGTCTTAAATAATTACTAAAACTACTATATATCATACTACTATTTATAAGGTTGCGGGGGTGCTATACGCCATCCACTCGACTTCCCCCATAGATGTAAATCTATTCACCAACATGATGAGCTTGCTGAAATCCACGCTGCTATGTCCGCCAACTCCGTCTCGGAAATCCTCGAAATCGTACCTATAATCGTATTTAAAATCACATCGATGTAAATATCATATTGAAAACCCAAAACAACGAGTTAAGCACCCGTAGGTTAGAACCTACAACTCACTTACCCTAAAGACGATCAAATGCCCCTGAACATAATGTACGAACGTCAACGTTTCAGTTACAGTACAGAAATACGGAAAATCATATCGAAATGTCGGAAACTTTAATAAAACCCAAACTAAACCTTTCCAGATTTCTCTGTATGAATATTGGGTCAAATCAAACAATACTATAATTCATAAAATACCTGTACAAAGCCATAGAAGAAAAACCAACACCAAAGACCCAGGGGGGCCGGCGAGCTCGGAAAATTGTTAACTGTCGCCGGGTCAAACAATGAATTAGGGGCTCGGGCTTTATGTGATGTCTTTTAGTGGTCTCATGCTGCTTATGGTGTTACTAGTTGTTCTAGTGGTTATACCTATTGGTTCCAGATTCAATATCAGTCTACTAAATATCACAATTATCCTATTTTATAATACTTCACATACTAAACATGCTATATGAGGATATTGTGACTATCTAACACTTATACTACCTAAGTTAACCCTTCGCTGTCTGTAACAGTAAAAACAGAAACGTGTTACGAAACACCCGTGTCGTATTTTAGAATTTTAACCCCATTTCAGATATTAGCTTCCAGATTTCACATACTGATAAAATAACTTAAACAAACAATACCAAATATCCTAATACATATACAGAGAGCTACCTAAAAAAAACCCAACACCCAACTCCCATAAAAATCCGGTGAGCTCAGATATTCCTTATATGTCGCCGGCCAATCTCCGAACAAATGGGTTCGTCTTTCTAGGGTTTATTCTAGGTCCAATCTATAAGATGAAGGTACTGTTTGGTTAAGCTAATTTTCATCTAAACTATAGCAGATTCAAGACAGAGCCTAAACTTGTAAAAATACGATATTACCGATATCCGATTTCTAAAATAAAACAGTACTTAACTTAAGTTTCAGGGTTGAAATTATACCTACTGATGATCACTAAAAGGTTTCCTCCAAGATGCACAAGTTCACAAATCCTAGCTAGATGGTGGTGGTGAAAATCTTTAGCACGTAGCTCTTTTCTTCTCTTCTCTTTTCTTTTCTTTTTCTTTGTTGTTCTAGGATTTCTTTTCTTTTCTTTTCAGCTAATTTCTTATTTCAAAATGATATATGAACTGAACAAGGATAAGGAGAATGAGTGAGGTTTGTAGGAGGAGGTGTCACTTAGCAAGGATGTAGTAGTCTCATGCAAGTAGGAGGTGTAGCATGGAAGATGGTGGTGTTTTCATGCAAGGAGGAGGTGTAGCATGAAGTGTCATCTAGGATATGTTATGCCATGAGTGTAACTTAAGTTTAACCTTGACCTTTACCCATTTACATTTAAACCCTCACAAATTTCAAATTTCCACAATTAACTAAACTCTTCTCAAAACCCCTCATGATACTTATTATTATAAATACAAACTATTTTATTACTAAATTAACCCACTACATATTAAAAGGTCTTTTATTATAATAAAATTTAATTTAATATTTTTAATTAATTGAATAAATAAATAAATTAATTATCTAAATATTTCAAGTTGTTACAAGAAGTGTTTCCTTTGTTAAATGTCTCGTGTCATATCGGACACGTATGTAAATACTGAGACTATAGCTCCTTTTTTTTGGAAATCCCTTCGATAACTATCAATGCATGCAAAATATAATCAGGTACTGTCCTCGGACTAGTCCTGCTTAGATGCTATACCAAATAGTAAATATCATAAAACATACTGCTCCGAAAGCAGTCAATCCCCAAAATGGGTATATGAATGCCACGTGCGTCTGGTGCGCACGGAAATTTAAATCCATGAATGTGCCATACATGTGCATAGAAACAAACTCTAAGTGCAACGGGTGTGCACGAAATACCTGTCAAAGGCAACGGGTGTGCCTGACAGCAACATCAGGTGCATCTGATTTACACGAAGAATCTCGATTTAGTGCATCTGGCGTGCACCAAAATCGCATCAAGCGCGTCAAGTATGCGCAAGAATCCAAATCAAGTGCACAAGGTGCACGAAAATAAATATCGAGTATCACAATCGAAATCGACGGTATACAACACATTTCAATCCAAATCCAAGTCAGGTATACCGTGGTATATAATCTTACAACCATGTGCATCAGAGTGCACAAATCGAATCAAAAAACTAAACGTGCATGAAACTATGCCGAAAACACAAGTCAAATCACAAGCATACCATAGGTATGAAATCAAAATCATCATCTCGAATGACATCAAATCGAAGTCAAGTGCAACTGTGGTGCACAAAATCTCAATCATGTATATAAATCGCCCAAAATACCGAAATCAAAGGTGGCGGAAACAGTCCCGCTCTACCACATCCCCTAAAGATATCATAACATGTCTCGTCGACGATGCTGAACTCTGGCCTACTGGGTGTGCGTAATATGACCGATCCTGGGTCCAAGTCTTCTCGTATTGTATTCTAGAAAGGTTCTGTCGAAGTCTTCCCCAAATCTAGTTTCTGCCGAACTGCTCAGAAGTTATCACCCTTTACTAAATCTATTTTTTTGTTCCGGAACGGCTGCATACGCATCACGACTCCTTCTGGAAGATATATCCATATACTACATGCGTATCACATCTCTGATGTCAGCGGAGTGGAACGTCGTCTCATCAAGATCTCGTACGAACCTCTTACTCCACTTTTCTCTAATGTCGACTGATTCGGACTCGTCTCATCGTGGCTGCATGGACTGCGCTCCAACGGCTATACTCGTATCTGGAGTCTCCCAAGCAATGTATCCCATCACATGATATCCGAATGACGTCGAACCTTTCGATCGATTCATCAAAATTCCATAATCCCCCAAGAGCTCAACATCTTGAGTACAGTTTAATAATATCCAGTACATGCCACAGTACCTATGGACCAGCCGTAGAAGGGCAAACCCAAGCTTCATTAATGGTACCGCTGAGCTGCTGCAAACCTTAAGGTTTCAAGCGTTCTCATGGTCATTATATCGAGTTAGGGTTTCATTCTTCTAGAGGGTCCACGGAATTACTTGCATGTTTTTCCGAATAATTTAAACTTGGAAAAATGGGTTTCTGGCATTCGATCGTTTTCCTTCGACTCCTAATGTACATGCATGAAGTCGTCTCTAGCTGGAATCAATCAATCTGATGACCTCTTATCGGGATAGGCAACGAATCACATGTCCTAGTCATTCCTCCTTGGATGACTAGCGACCTTCTATCATATCTCTAAGTACAACTAGTGTGGCGTTAGCTTCAAACATCTGGGCGACATCTCGTCAGTCGCAGCAACAACTGAATCATTCGTTCGTGCGCTGAACAGTGCCTCAATCATCAAGAATAATCAGTGCATTGACGGTCATCACATTCTGGCTAGCCTCTAGCAGTGGCCCAATCCTCTGGTGCTGATCTGCACATCCGAGAAATCTTGTAAAAGCGATCCATCAAACGCTCATGGCGTGATAACATACAATAAAATGACACATCCATACAATCGTGTATCCCTGGAATCACGCCCTGGTCAGTCCTCGTCCGTGACGAGCTCGTGTTGACGCAACTCTAGCCGTAACTCTCTCTGCCCGTGTAATCGTGGCAGCAAAACCATAAACCAATTTCGATGAGGATAGATCATATGAATGAATATAATGCTGTGCAAGGAAATGTATATCCTAAGGATTCTTAAGCGGTGTAGCGTATCGTAAGTATGCCGTGGAACATACACACGATATGTCACTCTCCTTAAGTCACCTACTTCATCAACCAAGGTCAACCTGCGTGACGAAAGTTCAGGTCTAATACCCCCTCGACTAAGTCTAAGTTCCGTAAGATCAAGCCTAGGTTCCAAATATATACTAACGCCCTAGGCTCCGCATAGTAAAACATAGACTCGAACCAAGGTTAACCTATCGCTCTGATACCAACTTTGTCACGACCCGAAATGGCACGTGACTGGCACTTGAATCATATGAAGTCTATAGGACCCTATCTAAGTCGAGTAAGCCAAATTCCCAGAAATCTAAACCATTTGAAAGAAGGATGTGAAGGAAAACTTGTTTTAAAGTTTACATATAATCACTTTTAAAAGTCGTAGTAAACCTTTTTAAAACATCAAATCTTTTCCGAAAATTTCGGCAAAGTCTCCTTTGTAAATACTGACCCCAAACGGATACAACATGAATAATATACATAAATGAACAAAGGCATCCCCAAGCGGGAGCTAGCTCTTCGCCAATTGGCGGACACAACCATGTAATGCAATATAATATACAACGCCGAAGGGCGATGATCAAAACTCAAAAGGAAACTCAAATCATCGAGAAAATCCATAATAATACAACGCGCGACTCTAAGGTCGAAAGAATATACGCTGGTCTTCTAAGGTTATCAAATAATACAGACTGGTTGATGGAGTTACTAGATACAATAATGGTCACGATGCGAGTGAACCCACCCACCAAAACAATCACCCGGAATGATGCAGTGTGCCAGCAAATCCATCAAGGAAACCCGTACGGCAAAACCTGCAAGAAACTGTGGCACAGCGGGGGTGAGTTACCAACTCGTGAGTAGAAAACATCACCAAGCAGAAATCGTATGTATGACACAATCATAGGTCAATACGATCATGTCACGACCCGCAGGGTACGGAACGTGACTGGCACTTAAGTTACGAAACGTCTCAAGACGTCCGTAAAATAAGTAAGCCAAAGCCCAGAAACCAAAACCAAATAAGCAAAAGAGTGAAGGAAAACCAATCAATTGAAAGCGAGTTTATCAAATGAGTCATATCAAGCCTTTTTAAAAACAATATCAATTTTTCCGAAAATTTCAGCAGAGTCTCCTTCGTAAATACCGGCCCCCAAAATGGGTACAACAAGAATATATATAAATACAACAAATAAGGCATCCCCAAGCGGGAGCTAGCTCTTCGCCACAAGGCGGTCACAAATCCAACGCAACGTAAATCAGCAATGTGCGTAGTAAACATAAAAAGCACAAGTAAAATATCATGTCGACTAAAGTGAGCTCGACCCCAAAATACAGCATGAAAAGTCCACAAATCTCACAGTCTCGTCTCTAGGTCAATATACAACAATACTGGTAGATACAGTAGATGGAGTACTCTAGATAGAAAGAATATACAAGTTGGTGCAAAAATAACAATACAACCCACCTACGAGCAAAAGCCTCGAGTCCAAGCAAAGGAGGCAAAAGAAGCAAGTGCGCCCGCCGTTACAGTACTGACGGAGCGGACCTGCAAAAGGCTGTGGCACAACGGAGGTGAGTTGCCAACTCGTGAGTAATAAATAACATCTATATAGGCTATCGCAAGCATGCACACAAGCATCCTAACATCTATAATACAGGTATGGCAGGATATACTAGCAGGTATGTATCAACAAGAATGTGCTAGCAGGTATGAATGCAATATGAATCAACTCGTGATCTGAATATATAGGTACAAGAAGTCATATTTTTCATTTAGGAATCTCTTTTCTTTTAAATATCAGTACAATACCAACAGAATCAACAAGAATCCGTGTCCAGCATCGACACCTCAAAACTGTCTCAATCTCATGTATCCATATCATAGTATCTCTGGCCTCAGCCGTCCGACTGACCCATCTCAAATATCAATATCTCATTATCTCGCGGACACGGTCGGTATCCTTTGGATATCCGCCGTGCCAAAAAGTCACCGGTAGGTAGTCTATCCCCTGCCAGGCTCAACGTCAGCAACACGACCTTCTTGCCCCGGGGTACCTTACCGGGCCCACCATGTACCCGAGACGGTTCATCCAACTCCTCGAAACGGGTCTCGAAAACCACAGCAAACTAATGGTGGACGATACTCACATCACTAGAAAACCGCAATTTACATATTTTAAAAGGGTAATAAGTTTAGAAATTTTGCGGCTTTCCCCCGAAATCCAGAAATGTCATAAAATCTCAAGAAATCCTCATAAGTGCAAATGTCAATGATAATGAAAGCATATGGTATCAATAATCAAGTTGCGATGTACGATTAATAGACTAGGCATGAACAAATGATATAATGAGGTACATGCACATGAATAGCAATCTTACGATTTCATTTTAAGGATTTAAAGGCAATAGCACAGGTTTAAGCATCAATTATAGTAAAAGGTTTCAAATTATAGGTTACCTAGTGTGGTGGCATGGCAATTACCAGGGCGTGTGTGTACGCATGAATAGTGCTCGTGCTGTATATAAAAACCCTAGGAATGGTGCAAGTGTCCTATAGAATGGGTTCGCATATGTATGTCAAATAAAGTATGGATGTAGTTACTAATATCACTAAAATCTTTAACTACTTAAATTATGGGGCGACTTGCGCCATCCAAACGATAGTCCCCCGTAGATGTTACATCTACTCACCGGAATCCTCAGCTTGCTATGTCCAATCACCGCTTTCCCTTTTCGTGTCGCGTCTGAAGTCTCCACGACTAAACCTGGAATTTGCATCAATACAAAACATAAGGTTACATATCATGAAACGACGCAAATCCCAAAAGAAAATATCCACGTTCACATGCTAAGCACAACGTGCACAAGGTGCGAGGAACACACACGATAATCGCAAAAACTAACTAGAATCGTCGTTTTGGGCGCCCGGCAAGGCTAAAACTCGAAAAAACCAAAAATCCGCATTCACACAACCTAAAAGTCATAGGAGACGCTAATACAATCATCAAGATATCACAGATAATTCATCACATAATTTCAAAAAAAAAAAAAACTAGTAAGCATTTGAATTCCATAATCGGTGCAAAAATCGCCGATTTGCGACAAAAAGACTACAACCTAGCATAAACATCCAACCGCATAACTAGTTAGCCACAATCACTTTGATTATAACACATTACAATGCTTCAAATCCTATTTTTCCATAAACAACCCTTTCTTGATTTTTTTATAACCATCAATTTAAATCCAATTTCACACTTGAAAAACCTAAATTAACACATATCGAAGCCCACTTAAGCAAAGTAATCTCTTAAATTAGGTTTGTATAATAACTAGATAACAAAATAATTTAATTAATCTCATAATGGTGTTTCTAAACCCTAGTTCAGTTCAACCCATTATCATGAAAAACCTAGAATGAGATTAGCACTAAAATTTAACACTAAAAAAATTTAATTAAAGGAATTTAACCATAAGTATTAATTGGTTGAAGATTCTACCTCAAATTTTAGAGATCAAGCATGTGAATTTGCCTCCTCAAAAAGGTCTCCTTGCTCTAAGATTCTTGCAAGATTTGGCTAAGGAGAAAGGATGAAGAATTGGCTTGAATTTGTGAGGTTTTATTTGGATTTTTGAAGCATTTTGGGGATTTTTTTTAGATGGAAAAGAGATGGAATCAATAGAGAGGGGCTGCTGATCAGTTTCTGCAGTGAGGGGAAAAGGGGAGGAATGGTGTGGGTGTTGTGGATTTTTTCAAAGTCAAACCCATCCATGCCTCAATATAACCCATATCTAAATTAATGTATTATATTCACCTTATAAATTTTTAATTCAAATGAGTTGAAAGGAATAATTGGAGTGGGGACTTTTCCTGAGGTGGGCTCGGCCTGGGATGAGGGGTGAGGAAGTGTGAGTGTTTGCAAAAAAATTTCTATGCAAAAAGACCCTCCACAAGTCCAAAATTGCAAGTTTTAGTTCAAAATAATTATTTTTTTTGTTTTCCATAATAAAAACCCATTAAAACTTGAAATAAAATACTAAAAATTTATATTACAACTAGATTTTAATTAACATGATTTTAAAGATTAAAATTAGCCCATTTAAATTTGTATTTATCGCTAATTTAATGTATTTTTTACCGGCTTAAAATAATATTAAAAAATGAAAAATTAGGGAAAAATTTTAAATGACCAGAAATTTATAAGTAACTCATTAGCTACTAAAAACTACCAATTACCTATCCAAATTAGGTATAATTAGGCCTAAACTGCCAAATAACAAAAAAGACGATTTACGGAAAAATACCAAATTTTCACCGAATTTCGGGAAAACACCAAAACGACTTTTCAAGGCGCTACAATCTTCCCCCCTTAAAGATATTCGGTCCCCGAATTTAAAAATATAACTACGCGTACCTTCAAAGAGATGGGGATATTTCTTCCTCATCTCGTCCTCGGTCTCCCAGGTGACCTCCTCGCTGCTCGGGCCACGCCAAAGGACCTTGACGGTCGGTATAACTTTCGATCTCAATTTCTTCACCTGTCGATCCAGGATGACCACCGGCTGCTCTGCAAAAGAAAGGTCGCGCTCTAGCTGGACTGTCGGGTGCTGAATTGCATGCGAAGGGTCATGAAGGTACTTGCGGAGTATCGAAACATGGAAGACGGGGTGAACATCGGGAAAGCTGGGTGGAAGAGCCAAATGATACGCAACTGCGCCGACACACTTGAGGATCTCGAAGGGACCCACAAATCTGGGACTAAGCTTTCCTTTTCGCCCAAATCGCATCACGCCCTTCATCGGAGAGACCCTCAGAAAAACATGATCGCCAAGTGCGAACTCAAGTCTGCGACGACGTCTGTTCGCATACGATTTCTGCCTGCTCTGAGCCGCTTTCATACGGTCTCGAATTAACTGTATCTTCGCTGTCGTCTCCTCCACAAGCTGCGGCCCCAAAATACTGCTCTCACTGAGCTCTGTCCAACAGACGGGCGATCTGCATCTCCTCCCATACAATGCCTCGAAAGGTGCCATCTGAATAGTATCCTGGAAGCTGTTGTTGTAGGAGAACTCCACTAAAAGTAAATGATGATCCCAGCTACCTCCGAAGTCTAAAACACATGCTCAGAGCATGCCCTCAAAAGTCTGAATGGTCCGCTCTGACTGGCCGTCTGTCTGCGGATGAAATGCTGTGCTGAAACTCAAACGGGTGCCCAATGCCTCCTGAAGTCTCTGCCATAGTCGGCTGGTAAACTGGGTGCCTCTGTCGGACACGATACACGTCGGGACTCCATACAGTCGTACGATATCGTTGATGTATATCTGGGCATACTGAGCAAAACCGAAAGTCATCTTCACTGGCAAGAAGTGAGCCGTTTTCGTCAATCGATCCACAATCACCCAAATGGAGTCGTACCCTCGACTGGTCCTGGGTAGACCCACAATGAAGTCCATAGAAATCTGCTTCCATTTCCACTCAGGAATGGGCAAAGGCTGCAACTCTCCCGCTGGCCTCTTGTACTCGGCCTTGACTTGTTGACAAGTCAGGCATCTCGACACGAAATCAGTGACGTCCCTCTTCATTCCGTCCTACCAGTAAACATCTCGCAAATCGTGGTACATCTTGGTGGAACCCGGATGAACGCTGTATGTCGATCTATGCGCCTCCTCAAGAATCTCACGCCGTAGTCCCTCAGAATCTGGTACGCAAAGTCGAGTCCCAAATCGCAGTACTCCCTGATCATCGATCACGAACTCGGGATCTCTGCCCTGCCTAATCTGCTCCATGATCTCTGAAAGACGGTTATCGCTGGGCTGTGCCTTTCGAATACGGTCAAGTAACTGCGGACGTGCACGAACATGAGCAAGCTGTCCTCCTGTCGGAGTGAACTCAAACTCAACCCGGCTGTCGCATAAAATCTGCCAATCTGCCGACGACTGCCTCTGTACTGGGCGCAAACAAGATAGACTACCCCCGGGCCTCCTGCTCAAAGCATCCGCCACTACATTAGCCTTGCCCGGGTGATACAAAATCTCGCAATCGTAGTCCTTTACTAGTTCTATCCAACGGCGCTGTCTGAGATTCAGGTCTCGCTGCTGAAATATATACTTTAAGCTCTTGTGATCAGTGAATATCTGACACGACTCGCCGTATAGGTAATGTCGCCAGATCTTAAGTACAAAGACCACTGCAGCCATCTCCAAATCATGAGTGAGGTAGTTCTGTTCATGTTTCTTCAACTACCGCGAAGCATACGCGATCATCCTGTCATGCTGCATCAATACGCACCCTAGCCCCACTCGTGAAGCGTCACAATAAACCACGAATTCGCCTGATCCTGAAGGTAAAGATAATACCGGCGCCGTATTCAAACAAGTCCGTAGCTGCAGGAAACTGTGCTCGCACTCCTCCGTCCAATCGAAAGGAACTCCCTTCCGGGTCAATCCGGTCAAAGGTGCAGCAATACGGGAGAAATCCTGAACGAATCGCCTGTAGTAGCCAGCCAGGCCTAGGAAACTGCGGATCTCCGTAACTGATGTCGGTCTGGGCCGCTGCTGAACTGCCTCAATCTTCTTCGGATCTACATATATGCCATCTCTCGTAATCACGCGACCCAAGAATCCGACGCTGTCCAACCAGAATGCACACTTAGAAATTTTTGAGAAAAGCCGGTGCTCCCTCAAAGTCTGCAACGTAATCCGCAAGTGCTGCTCGTGCTCTTCTCTACTCCGGGAGTAGACCAAGATATCGTCGATAAACACGATGATGAACAAGTCAAGATACGGCCTGAATGTACGGTTCATCAAATCCATGAATGCTGCTGGGGCGTTGGTGAGTCCGAACGACATCACAAAAAACTCATAGTGGCCGTAGCGCGTGCGGAAAGCTGTCCTCGGTATATCCTCCTGTCGAACTCGTAACTGATGGTATTCTAATCGCAAATCGATCCTCGAAAAATATCCCGCACCCTGAAGCTGGTCGAACAAATCATCAATGCGTGGTAAGGGATACCTGTTCCGCACGGTAACTTTGTTCAGCTGGCGGTAGTCGATACACAAACGCAAATTGTCGTCCTTCTTCTTGACAAACAGGACTGAAGCACCCCATGGAGAAACGCTAGGTCGAATAAGCCCTTTATCTAACAAATCCTGCAACTGCTCCTTCATCTCTCTAAGCTCCGCCGGGGCCATCCGATAAGGCGGTATAGAAATAGGCCCCGAGCCAGGAATCAAGTCAATGCAGAACTCAACGTCGCGCTCAGGCGGTAGCCCAGACAGCTCGTCAGGGAAAACATCAGGGAACTCACAAACAATCGGGACCCGGTCCAAAGGAACCTCTACAGCTCGAGTATCACAAATATACGCTAAGAATCCCTAACATCCCTTCCGCAAGAGCTGACCAGCGCGAAGAGACGAAATCAAGCTGGGAAGGGTAACGCTGCGGTCTCCCTGAATAACAAAGACTGGCTCTCCCGGAAAGCTAAATCTGACTGCCTTCTCACGGCAGTCCACAACAGCATAACAAGTGGCTAGCCAATCCATGCCCAGAAGCACATCAAAGTCCAACATACCGAGGAGAATCAAATCAACCGACGAATCCCTCTCCCCGATACG
This sequence comes from Agapanthus africanus, assembly GCA_030015575.1. Lineage (NCBI taxonomy): Eukaryota > Viridiplantae > Streptophyta > Magnoliopsida > Asparagales > Amaryllidaceae > Agapanthus > Agapanthus africanus. The sequence goes on along the minus strand of CM057344.1, from coordinate 238,441,997 downwards.
AATGGAACACAATCGAAACACAAAACGAGCAACAAACGACTCGCCTACCGGGGTAATAACAACAAGCGGCTGATCTAACGACGACGACTCACGACCCAACATCGGTGCAAAGTGTGTAGATACGTACGAATGTGTGGAACCTGGGTCGAAAAATACCCGTGCGTCGAAAGAGCAAATTGGCAAGGTACCTGTCACAACGGCGTTGGATGCCTGCGCATCCTGCGGCGTCAAGCAAAAACTCGGGCCTGACCCCCACCAATAACTGGCTGTCCTCGGCCTCGGCCTCCTCATCCTCTCTGGATCGGACCGCCACGTCCACGGCCTCTGGGTGCATCGAACTATCGTAGAGCATCGCCAGTGATAGGAAGTAGGGCTCTCTGAGGAGGAGGTGGTGATGGTGGTAGGGTAACATGTGGCTCTGTCGCCGCTCCCTGTCGTCTCGCTGGACAGTCCCTGATACGATGGTGTAGATTCCCGCACCCATAACATCCTGGCGACGGCTGCTGCCCCTATGGATATAAACCATATAACTGACCCTGTCCAAATCCTCTGCCAGGCCCATCTCTCAGAAAGAATCTGGCGCGCTGCCTCCGCGACGGCGCATCGGTGCGAAACCTCTTCGGCCTAGAAATGGCGGAAGTCTGTGATATGCGTGCCTCCATCCGTAAAGCCGTATCCATAGCAGCTGAATAAGTGTCGAAGTGCTGGGCGCCAATAGCAAGAAATAGCTAGGTGTCAAGTCCCTGCACGAACCTCTTCACTATCTTCTCTTCGGTATCCACCAAATACGGAGCATATCGGGATAACTGCGTGAACTGGACGTCATACTCAGACACCGTCATCCCTGGGGTCTTGATCAAGGCCTCAAAACTATGAGCTCTAGCGTCACGAACGCTCTCTGGGAGGAAACGAGCTAGAAAGACTGCTGTAAACTCGGCCCAAGTCATAGGCGGTAGACCTGCAGCTCGACCTCTCAAGACTGACTCCCACCATGTCTGCGCGAGACCCTCTAGACGGAAACTCGCAAGCTCCACCCATCGATCGTCAGAACATCTGAGCGAACGGCAGATCCTGGCTAAACTGTCAAGAAATGTCTGCAGATCCTCTGCTGCATTGGTGCCCGTGAAGACTGGAGGTCTCAGCCTCATGAAATCCTGTAGCGATACTGGGATAGCCACAGTGGTAGTAGTAGCGACTGTCTGGGTAGCAGGCACCATGGTAGTCTGTGATGTGGTAGGTACGTCCTCCGATCTCGGTGTGCGATTGGCCGCTACTAGGGATCCCACCATCTGTCGTAACTCCTGCTTACCTCCCATCATCTGTCGTAGCTCCTCCATACCAGACTCTAGCCTGTCCATGCGGCCTGGGGAAGGCGGATCAGTCTGTCCCTGAGGTGTAGGTATACCACCCTGCTCGGTCCTCTTCTCGGACGAGCCTGCTCGGATCTTATCTCGGGCGGCAGCCCTTTGCGCGCTCGTAGCCTTCGGCGGCATAGTGGCTGTTACAAGAACAGTATGATAAGAACAGTGCAATAGAATCATAAGATACACGGAATTGAAGAAGGAATTTCAAGCAAGTATATCCTAAAGTCACCTAGGCGGAGTACAGTATCGCAAGTATGCCGCGGACATACGCACGCTACGTTACCCTGCTTAAGTCACTTACTCCATCTACCAAGGGTCATCCAACACTCAAAAAGGTAAAACCTATCGCTCTGATACCAACTTTGTCACGACCCGCAGGGTACGGAACGTGACTGGCACTTAAGTTACGAAACGTCTAAAGACGTCCGTAAAATAAGTAAGCCAAAGCCGAGAAACCAAAACCAAATAAGCAAAAGAGTGAAGGAAAACCAATCAATTGAAAACGAGTTTATCGAATGAGTCATGTCAAGCCTTTTAAAAAACAATATCAATTTTTCCGAAAATTTCGGCAGAGTCTCCTTTGTAAATACTGGCCACCAATATGGGTACAACAAGAATATATATAAATACAACAAATAAGGCATCCCTAAGCGGGAGCTAGCTCTTCGCCACAAGGAGGTCACAAATCCCACGCAATGTAAATCAGCAATGTGCGTAATAAACATAAAAAGCACAAGTAATATATCATGTCGACTCAAGTGAGCTCGACCCCAAAATACAGCATGAAAAGTCCACAAATCTCACAGTCTTGTCCCTAGGTCAATATACAACAATACTGGTAGATACAGTAGATGGAGTACTCTAGATAGAAAGAATATACAAGATGGTACAAAAATAACAATACAACCCACCTACGAGCAAAAGCCTCGAGTCCAGGCAAAGGAGGCAAAAGAAGCAAGTGCACTCGCAGCTACTGTACTGACGGAGCGGGCCTGCAAAAGGCTGTGGTACAACGGGGGTGAGTTGCCAACTCGTGAGTAATAAGTAACATCAATATAGGCTATCGCAAGCATGCACACAAGCATCCTAGCATCTATAATACAGGTATGGCAGGATATACTAGCAGGTATGTATGCAACATGAATGTACTAGCAGGTATGAATGCAATATGAATCAACTCATGATCTGAATATATAGGTACAAGAAGTCATATTTTTCATTTAGGAATCTCTTTTCTTTTAAATATCAGCACAATACCAATAGAATCAACAAGAATCCGTGTCCAGCATCGACACCTCAAAACTGTCTCAATCTCATGTATCCATATCATAGTATCTCTGGCCTCAGCCGTCTGACTGACCCATCTCAAATATCAATATCTCATCATCTCGCGGCCACGGTCGGTATCCTCTGGATATCCGCCGTGCCAAAAAGTCACCGGTAGGTAGTCTATCCCCTGCCAGGCTCAACGTCAGCAACACGACCTTCTTGCCCCGGGGTACCTTACCGGGCCCACCATGTACCCGAGACGGTTCATCCAACTCCTCGAAATGGGTCTCGAAAACCACAACAAACTCATGGTGGACGACACTCACATCACTAGAAAACCGTAATTTACATATTTTAAAAAGGTAATAAGTTTAGAAATTTTGCGGCTTTCCCCCGAAATCCAGAAATATCATAAAATCTCAAGAAATCCTCATAAGTGCAAATGTCAATGATAATGAATGTATATGGTATCAATAATCAAGTTACGATGTATGATTAATAGACTAGGCATGAACAAATGATATGATGAGGTGCATGCACATGAATAGCAATCCTACGATTTCATTTTAAGGATTTAAAGGCAATAGCACAGGTTTAAGCATCAATTATAGTAAAAGGTTTCAAATTATAGGTTATCTAGTGTGGTGGCATGGCAATTACCAGGGCGTGTGTGTATGCATGAATAGTGCTCGTGCTGCATATAAAAACCCTGGGAATGGTTCAGGTGTCCTATAGAATGGGTTCATATATGTATGTCAAATAAACTATGGATGTAGTTACTAATATCACTAAAATTTTTAACTACTTAAACTATCGGGCGACTTGCACCATCCAAACGATAGTCCCCCGTAGATGTTACATCTACTCACCGGAATCCTCAGCTAGCTATGTCCAATCACCGCTTTCCCTTTTCGTGCCGCGTCCGAAGTCTCCGCGACCGAACCTGGAATTTGCATCAATACAAAACATAAGGTTACATATCATGAAACGACGCAAATCCCAAATGAAAATATCCACGTTCACAAGCCAGACACAACATGCACAAGGTGTGCGGAACACACACGAAAATCGCAAAAACTAACTAGAATCGTCGTTTTGGGCGCCCGGCAAGGCTAAAACCCGAAAAAAAACAAAAATCCGCATTCACACACCCTAAAAGTCATAGGAGATGCTAATACAATCATCAAGATATCACAAATAATTCATTACATAATTTCATAAAAAAAAACTAGTAAGCATTTACATTCCATAATCGGTGCAAACATCGCCGATTTGCGACAAAAAGACTACAACCTAGCATAAACATCCAACCGCATAACTAGTTAGCCACAATCACTTTGATTATAACACATTACAATGCTTCAAATCCTATTTTTTCCATAAACAACCTTTCTTGATTTTTTTATAACCATCAATTTAAATCCAATTTCACACTTGAAAAACCTAAATTAACACATATCGAAGCCCACTTAAGCAAAATAATCTCTTAAATTAGGTTTGTATAATAACTAGATAAGAAAATAACTTAATTAATGTCATAATGGTGTTTCTAAACCCTAGTTTAACTCAAGCCATTATCATGAATGAGATTGGCACTAAAATTTAACACTAAAACAATTTAATTAAAGGAATTTAACCATAAGTATTAATTGGTTGAAGATTCTACCTCAAATTTTAGAGATCTAGCATGTGAATTTGCCTCCTCAAAAAGGTCTCCTTACTCCAAGATTCTTGCAAGATTTGGCTAAGGAGAAAGGATGAAGAATTGGCTTGAATTTGTGAGATTTTATTTGTATTTTTGAAGCATTTTGGGGATTTGTTTTAGTTGGAAAAGAGATGGAATCAATAGAGAGGTGCTGCTGATCAGTTTCTGCAGTGAGGGGAAATGGGGAGGAATGGTGTGGGTGTTGTGGATTTTTTCAAAGTCAAACCCATCCATGCCTCAATATAACCCATATCTAAATTAATGTATTATATTCACCTTATAAAGTTTTAATTCAAATGAGTTGAAAGGAATAATTGAAGTGGGGATTTTTCCTGAGGTGGCCTCAGCCTGGGATGAGGGGTGAGGAAGTGCAAGTGTTTGCAAAAAAATTTCTATGCAAAAAGACCCTCCATAAGTCCAAAATTGCAAGTTTTAGTTCAAAATAATTATTTTTTTGTTTTCCATAATAAAAAAACTATTAAAACTTTAAATAAAATACTAAAAATTTATATTGGAACTAGATTTTAATTAACATGATTTTAAAGATTAAAATTAGCCCATTTAAATTTGTATTTATCGCTAATTTAATGTATTTTTTTACCGGCTTAAAATAATATTAAAAATTGAAAAATTAGGGAAAATTTTTAAATGACCAGAAATTTATAAGTAACTCATTAGCTACTAAAAACTACAAATTACCTATCCAAATTAGGTATAATTAGGCCTAAACTGCCAAATAACAAAAAAGACGATTTACGGAAAAATACCAAATTTTCACCGATTTTCGGGAAAACACCAAAACGACTTTTCAAGGCGCTACAGATCAAATATATATAAACCTCAAAATGATAAAGTCTTAAGCAAGATAAGGTGGCAAGGGTAAATATCGATACATAAGTGTAATACCAAGTGCTCGTGTCAGTGCCTCTGGTAACAACATATCATAATTATGAGGTATGAGTGCAATATAATGAAAACAGAATACATCATGCATGTGAAAATTGTTTTCTTAATTTAGTGAGATATCTGTATAAATAAATCGAGGTATCATCAATGAAATCAATAGGGAATCCGTGTCTATCATCGACACAAAATACATATAAATCCCAATATCACAGGTTCCGGCAATCCGGACTGGCCTGTATCCTCGAACCTCAATCTCTAGGGCTCCGGCTATCCGGACTGGCCCATATCATCAAATCTCAAATCTAGGCCTCCGGCTATCCGGAATGGCCCATACTCCGATCAGTATCGTCCGGATATCCGTCGAGTCACAATACAATCACCGGTCGGTAGTGCTGTAACACCTTAGAATGTGTTTGTAGCTAATTATATTTTTTTAAAAAGTATGGTTTTTAATAAAAGTTTACAAAGTTAAGTTTCAAATATTTTATCCTATTTATTGAGTATTTTATTAGATTTTTCCTAGGCTTGCACACACTTGTGCATGATAACTAGGCTTGTTTTTGGTGTTTAACCATGATTGGTAACATGGTGAACTAACCATTCCTTAATCTAGTTTATTATTGAATTAGGTGTTTTGGGTTTAATAGTATATAGTTGTTTTAAAATGAATTTTGAATATGGTTGTTTGAATGGTTGACTTTGAGAGGGAGAGAGAGAGAGAGAGCATAGGGCATCATGGCTTTGCCCATGCCTTCATTAATGAGAGAGAGAGAGAGAGGAGGGGGTTGACTTGTGGTGTTCTCTTATTCTCTCACTCTCATTATCTCACTCGCATTCTCTCTCAACACACACACACTCACCAGCAGTAGCAGAAGCAGCAGCAAGCAGCAGCAAGCAACACCATCAGCAACAGCATCAACAACATCAGCAACAGCAGGCAGCACTGTAGCAGCAGCAGCAACAGGAACCCCAGCAGCAAGAGCAACCCCTCGTCTCCCCCATTCACTCAATCTCCTGCTTCCTAGGGTTGCATTGGGTATACTTCCTGAACCCAATTCCTAGATTGCTTAGTTGTATGTTAGTTTAGTTTCGGTTTGCGATTAATTTGAGTTTAGTGCTAGATTATGGTGTTTTATGTGGAAATTTGGTTAAGTCTTGATTGTGTTGGTTAATCTAGCTCAGTGTAGTGTTAATAGGGCCACTTCAACTGAGATTCTACCCAGATTACACTAAAATACCATAGGTTTTCCTTTTCGTGCTAAATTGTCGTTTTTAAGCGATATTTGTGATTTCTGTGATCTGCTATGGACCCGGACCTTACAGAGTAAAATTGAGCAAACTGGGACATGATACCTAGGTTTATACACCACCACCTAAGCACGACCCCCAAACTCCTAATGCAGGCCGCCAATTAATCCAGATTGGCCGCAATTTGCGGCCAATAGGGAGACAGGGGTGTTGGGCTCTTGGCTAGGGGTCCCTTCTGTGTTGTCTAGGTCTTTGGCATGTTTAGTTTTGTGATATCTTACCTGTAGGAAAATCTGGGGTCATATATCGTTTTTGTGTCCGTTATGTTTGCGCGATACGCGCGGTACGTGAGTGGGTTCTATGATCCAGCGTATCGCGGCGTGTCGCGATGGTTTTGGACGCGTACACACACGTTTCAGCGTATCGTGCACACGCGCGTTTAGTTCGCGACGCGAGTTTCTCGTTTTGGTTCGATATCGCGTTTCGCGGAATATTTGGCTTATATGTGATTTCCATGTCTTATTTGCAGGTTTGCAGACAGGGACTACGGACACTACTACAGAGGGAGCAGATGGTAGGAATCACCTAGCGTGGAGTGTAGGTGAGTAGATTTAACATCTACAGAGGAATCGCCCGCATGGCGTTATGCGTCTGGGGTAGGATTCAAATACCTATCGCACATTCTACGTCATTGTAGAATTGCGCGTTTACTTTATTTCCTTGATATAGTTGTACTGTGACTAGCAGCCGTAGGACACTGCACACATTATTGACGGTTCATGTTGCACGAGCACGGATTGTATGCTACACACACACCGTCAATAATTGCCATGTCACACACAACCCCTTATAGATTCTATTGCCTATCATATTTGACATCTAGCTTATTGGTATACCTATAGTGTATCATACCTTTAGTGATAGGTACATTTACACCTTGCGATATAGCTACAGGTATACCTTTTACATATTTTACTTATACCGTGGGATACCTTACTCATATTCTTTTTATACCCAGGGGGGTATACGACATCAGTTCCTATAGGTAGATACCTATACATTGCTACACCTGTATGTTACACACATATTCAGTTGCAATCATATATTTACCTTTACTGATGTTACTTAGTTGTACCTCATTGGTTTCGCATACATCTGGTTTTAGCTACATATTTTCATTTATATGCTCGCATTTCAGATATATCGCATATATTTATTTCTGGATTGCGCATTCTTATTATTTGGATTTTACATGATGTTTTCTGGATTTGGGAACCGCGGGAGTTCATGAAATTATGCATACATTGAAAAACCAGGTTTCCTTGATATGATATTTGCGCATCCACCATGAGCTTTATCGGTGCTGATTATATATACCCCTACGAGGAGGCGTCGAGGCCGTGCAGGGTACATGGTGGGTCCCGGTATGGTTCCCCTCGGCAAGAAGATCGATGGGTTTGCCGATTGAGTCTGGAGGCGGGCGAGTACCTACCGGTGATTTGTTGGACCTGGCAGTTGTCCGGAGGATACTGGCCAGAGTTGAGAGATGGATGCGGGATGATCTGTACTGCCGGGTCCGTGGGCCGACACCGCAGATGGACCCCGTGGGCCGATCCGGACTGACGGAGCCCGATATACGAGGATTTCTGTGTCGATGCTTGGTACACTGTTTTCATGATATTTCTTTTAATACCTTTGTATATATAACAGGGGATTTAGCCGTTGTTATATATACCTTTACACCAATATTAGTGGAATGGGACGCTAATATATGTGTATTGCCCCCATCATATTTATTTCTGCATATACCTATATACCTGTAGGATGTTAGGTTAGAAGCTTGCTTGAGATTTGACTTGGGATAGTAGGTGATTCATTGAGATTGGATTTTGGATATGGAAGAGATGGTTGATTTGTACATTCGAGATATAGGAGAGCTATTCGATATTGTACTTTGAGGTGATGTGAGATCTATGTGATGTGAGAGCCCAGTTTGGGGGCTGATTTGACGATTTGGGATGTGAGTGTCTTGATGGATTGTGATCCTACCACGATGTCAGGTTTTCGTGGAAAATGACATATTCCACCCTATACCTCACCCTTACCTGCCTTATGCACAGATTCATATATTGGTAGTACTTGTAGTACACCCTTATGATAGTTGCATATCTACTTTCTCATATCCCTATTGCATGGTTTTTGGATATTATTGTCATGTTATTACTGCTTTACATATGGATTGTACCTGTTACTGTACTTCCCTTATTTCATCATTTGCATGACATATTATTACTGTAATCGCATATCTTAGATTCATGCTGTACGTACATTCCTGCGATTACCTGCATATGTTATCTACTATTCACGAGTTGGCAACTCACCCCCGTTGTGCCATAGGTGTTTCAGGTTGTTCCCCAGAGTAGTCGAGGCAGGCTATTCCTCTATTCAGCTATTCCACTTTCAGCTATCATCTTTTGCTCCAGATACCGCATCAGCTCACTGTACTATTTTGCTTAGGTGGGTTGGTGGTTATCTGTATTTCATATTGTACATTCGTTGTATTTGTACTCTCCATCTACTATTGTGCAGTTGACTTAGAGACTTGGTGAGGACGCTATTGTATATTATTTGTGGTTTTGATGTCTTTTATATACAGTTTCCTTTCTAATGTCTCTTATTTCTTCGCTACGGCGTCGTATACTTGTGATGAGATTGTTTTTCGCCTTTGGGCCACTTTTTACAAAAAGGGGGCGTTCCTAAAATTTTAAAGAAAGAAAGTACGACTTTTTAAAGAATTTGGGTTGTGATTTCAAATGTTTCAAAAACTTATACTATCTTTTCCGTATTTTCTTGGTTTAGATTTCTGGGTTTTGGCTTTCTTTTACTACGTTACGTCTTTAGGCACTGCGTAGTATTAGGGCCGTCACGGGCCAATTTCGGGTCGTGACAAAGTTGGTATCAGAGCGTTAAGTTTTACCTTCCGGAGTGTAGGATGACCTTAGTATGATGGAGTAGGTTGCTTAAGCAAAGTAACGTAGTGTGTGTATGTCTGCAGCATACCCACGATGCGGTACTTCGCATTAAGTGACCTAAGTGCAATTTGCTTGAAATTCCTTCCTTGATGATTCCTATCCTTAAGATTCGATTTCCTTATTCTCATCGAATCTTATATCTATTTATAGCCTTGCCGCCGATGACTATGGGGACTCAGAGTGATGCAGCGAGGGCCGAGGTCAGAATTGGCTCGGGTGAGACGAGTACTGACCAGGATGGCACTCTAGTTGCACAGGTGCAGACGGATCAGCCTACGATCTATACTATGGATAAACTTTTGGTAGAGATGCAGGAGCTCTGCCAGACGATGAGTTCTTTGGTTGATGTCGTTCGGGAGCTACGACAGGAGGTTGTCACCCCTGTTACTCAGCTGTCCCTTACGATCAGCATGCAGCAATCCGTCACTTACATAGCACCAGTGATCGCAGCTCCAGTTGACGAGGCACATATTCCAGGACAGTGGAGGACTCGTACCAGCATACCAGCTCAGAGGCAGAGGTTTGGTCGTCGAGACAGATTTCGTGGCCACCGTGGGAGTAGCAGAGGCTTAGGACGAGGACGGTCATTCAGCTCTTATCCCCAGGATGGTCAGCAGTCAGCGCGTGGATGCTTTCGATGCGGAAGCCTTCAGCACTTCGTCAGGGATTGTTCCTTAACACCTCGTCATGGTCGTATTCAGAGAGACCGTGGACGTGGAAGAATTGCTCTGAGGGCTCAGTCTACCAGAGGAGTTCATCCAGCTGCGAGTAGAGGGCAGACACAGGAGTTTGCTTCTACTCATCGGGACGCACAGGCGTCCAAGGTGGAGTTTTCAGGTATCTTTATTTATATGTTCTTTTGATGTATTCGTTTGTCTTCTTGCTTGTACCGTTGTCGGGTAGATTAGCAGTAGTTGTTTTAACTTCTGTCAGCGATCCTTTTGTTGCGCGACACGTATTCAGTTGTGTGCCAATCGGATAGGAGATAGAGATTCGTCCGTCGTTAGGATCCTTCTAGAGATGTTGGATTTGACGTTCTCCTGGGCACGGACTGGTTAACTACGTGTTAGGCGTCTGTGGACTACCGTGAGGAAAATAGTCAAGTTTGTTTTTCCCGGTAGGTCAATTCTTGTTGTGCCGGTGGATAGTTGTGCCGCCTTTCACAGCTTGAATTCAGCCTTTTCGCTAGTCGACTACTGAGGAGATATCGTGGATTCTTGGCGCTTATTCGTGATACCGGAGCCACAGTGAGATTGTTGGACCGGGTTCCTTTCGTGCGAGAGTTTTTCCGATGTTGTTCCGGATGAGCCGGCGAAGCTTGGAGCTTAAGGATCAGCTGTAGAGTTGTGGTTTGGGGAGTTTTGTGTGTCTGAGTGTTTCGCTTTTGGAAGCTCTGATTTCTGTTCGTCAAGGAGGAAGACGTCAGTTTGAGGTTGTATATCGACGGATCGTTAATTGAACCGGCTTACGGTGCGGATAGGTGTCCCTTACCTCGCATTGACGATTTCTTCGATCAGCTCCAGAGCGCGAGACATTTTCTAAGTTTGCTTGGGATCAGGTCATCATTATTGCAGGTTCGGAGTGATGGCATTCCGAAGACTGCCTTGTGCGTGCTACGGGCCTTGTGTGTTTTTGTGAGTCGTTGGATTCACTGATGCCCTAGCAGCATTCGTTGATGTGATGAACCAGATTTCTTCAGGCCGTTCCTCGACCGGTTTTGTTGTGTTACTTACGACATTCTGGTCTATCTAATGTGTCTTGAGGAACAGAAGCAGCACTTGAGGATTTGTTATGCAGATACTGGGAGAGCACCAGCAGTTTGCTAAATTCTCAGAGTGTTTCTTCAGGCTTGTTTTGTGTTGACTCCTAGGTCTTGTAGTCACGGGAGACGGTTTTGTATGGTCCCAAGGGAGATCGTGACCGTACAGCTTAGGTCCAGACATGTGTGCAGGACGGAGATCCGCAGATTCTTGGACTTAGCAGGTTTTTACCGCCGTTTCGTGCAGGATTACGAGAGTAGTGCTGCACCGTCGACTGAATTGACCAAGATGGAGGTTTCTATTCTGTGGACTGAGGCATGTGTACGGAGTTTTCGGCAGTTGGAGATTCGGTTAACCACTGCATCAGTTCTTTCTTTGCTTTTGGGTTCGGGCGACCTTATTGTTTTAACTGTAATGTTTCTTGAGTGGGCTCGAGTGTGTACTGAGGTGACACTATAGAGTTATCGCTTTTGCTTCCCTACATTTGGAGGAAGTACGAGAAGGATATTCCACTCATGATCTGGAGATGGCCGAGGTGGTTTTGCGTTGGAGATTTGGGGACACTACTTGTTTGAGAGTCGTGTCAGATTTTCCACGGACCACTAGAGCTTAATGGACATCTTCCTGCAGTGGATTTTGATTGTTGTGATAGTCTTCTGCAGATTTACAGTTCTTGTGTGATCGTTGAGTACAGCTTAAGTTCGTCTCTACAGAGGGGACAGCTTGCTCATGTCCGCGCCCGACCACTTTCCTTAAATCGTTTTCATGAGACACTGCCCGCCGATACTCATTCGTCAGTGATACTTGAGCATACTCGGCTGGGTAATGATTCGGAGACCTTGATTGTGACAATGATGTGCTAAGTTAGGGACGCGTTTGTGTACCCGGTTTCATCGGGTAGAGACGTGAAATCCTAAGGCATGCACATCTGTCAACTCTCTGTTTTCATTCAAGTTCCGCCAATAGTAACGTGACTTGTGAGATGGTTACAGGTGGACAGGATGTAGAGAGAAGTTTCAGGTTTCGTTTCAAGTGTCTATCTTGTTGTGTGCTAGGGTCGAGCATCTGAGGCCGGCTGGAGAATTGCAATCTTTTACCGTTCCGAAGCAGGGATGGGAGCAAATCTCCATGAATTCTGTTATGGTTTCTACCAGGGTTAGTCAGGGTGTGACTCCATCCGGATTCTTGTCGTCCGGTTATACTCAGTTTACTCAGTTGTTTTGTTAAGTTGTGTGTTTGTGCTTTTGTTGACAGCGGTTGGGGATCGTCACTCGCCATCATTAGGGTTCTCCTTCGATAGCTGTTATCAGGAGACACTCCAATTGGCCACCCTTAGGCTTAGGGGTTAGGTCATGTCGATCACCAGTCTGTTGTTCTTCTGACTCCGCGTAAGTAGGACTTTGGACCCCAGCTAGTCTAGAGACTTCGGAGGTAGTCCAGTTGTGTTAGGTCAGGATGGGAATTGTCCATTTCGAACTGAGGTCTTATGACGACTGTGTTGGTCATAGACTCGAGTTCGCAGGGACAGATCATGTATTCCTACGGACTTTCCGATGAATGACGTGTTGGATTTTAGGAAGGTTGTCCCAGGGTTTAGGTCTTTCTGAGATCCTATAAGCGAGTTAGTTTCGTTGCCTTTAAATTGGCTCTTCCGCCCAGATTATTAGATTTTCACCCCGTATTCCTTATGATGATACTTTACAATTACCTTCTTGACCTTTATCATATGATTTGGCACCAGACCATTTAGCGTGACGCGATCTTTCGTTCACCAGCAGCCAATTGTGTTAATGGCTCGGCAGGTGGAGGAACATCGGTCAAGGGTCTTGCCATCTGTGAAGGGTTTTCTTGGACGTAGCCGTATAGTGAGATAATCACTTGGAGGCTGCGAGCGAGATTTGGGAGTTGTAATCTTCCCTTTGAAGGTACGCGTATTAGTATATTTTTAAATTCGAGGACGAATTTCTTTTAAGGAGGGGAGATTGTAACACCTTAGAATGTGTTTGTAGCTAATTATATTTTTTTAAAAAGTATGGTTTTTAATAAAAGTTTACCAAGTTAAGTTTCAAATATTTTATCCTATTTATTGAGTATTTTATTAGATTTTTCCTAGGCTTGCACACACTTGTGCATGATAACTAGGCTTGTTTTTGGTGTTTAACCATGATTGGTAACATGGTGAACTAACCATTCCATAATCTAGTTTATTATTGTATTAGGTGTTTTGGGTTTAATAGTATATAGTTGTTTTAAAATGAATTTTGACTATGGTTGTTTGAATGGTTGACTTTGAGAGGGAGAGAGAGAGAGAGAGCATGGGGCATCATGGCTTTGCCCATGCCTTCATTAATGAGAGAGAGAGAGGGGAGGGGGTTGACTTGTGGTGTTCTCTTATTCTCTCACTCTCATTATCTCACTCCCATTCTCTCTCAACACACACACACACTCACTAGCAGTAGCAGAAGCAGCAGCAAGCAGCAGAAGCAGCAGCAAGCAACACCATCAGCAAGAGCATCAACAGCATCAGCAACAGCAGGCAGCACTGTAGCAGCAGCAGCAACAGGAACCCCAGCAGCAAGAGCAACCCCTCGTCTCCCCCATTCACCCAATCTCCTGCTTCCTAGGGTTGCATTGGGTATACTTCCTGAACCCAATTCCTAGATTGCTTAGTTGTATGTTAGTTTAGTTTCGGTTTGCGATTAATGTGAGTTTAGTGCTAGATTATGGTGTTTTATGTGGAAATTTGGTTAAGTCTTGATTGTGTTGGTTAACCTAGCTCAGTGTAGTGTTAATAAGGCCACTTCAACTGAGATTCTACCCAGATTACACTAAAATAACATAGGTTTTCCTTTTCGTGCTAAATTGTCGTTTTTAAGCGATATTTGTGATTTCTGTGATCTGCTATGGACCCGGACCTTACAGAGTAAAATTGAGCAAACTGGGACATGATACCTAGGTTTAGACACCACCACCTAAGCACGACCCCCAAACTCCCAATGCAGGCCGCCAATTAATCTAGATTGGCCGAAATTTGCGGCCAATAGGGGGACAGGGGTGTTGGGCTCTTGGCTAGGGGTCCTTTATGTGTTTTCTAGGTCTTTGGCATGTCTAGTTTTGTGATATCTTACCTGTAGGAAAATCTGGGGTCATATATCGTTTTTGTGTCCGTTATGTTTACGCGATACGCATGATACGTGAGTGGGTTCTATGATCCAGCGTATCGCGGCGTGTCGCGATGGTTTTGGACGCGTACACACACGTTTCAGCGTATCGTGCACACGCGCGTTTAGTTCGCGACGCGAGTTTCTCGTTTTGGTTCGATATCGCGTTTCGCGGAATATTTGGCTTATATGTGATTTCCATGTCTTATTTGCAGGTTTGCAGACAGGGACTACGGACACTACTACAGAGGGAGCAGATGGTAGGATTCACCTAGCGTGGAGTGTAGGTGAGTAGATTTAACATCTACAGGGGAATCGCCCGCATGGCGTTATGCGTCTGGGCTAGGATTCAAATACCTGTCGCACATTCTACGTCATTGTAGAATTGCGCCTTTACTTTATTTCCTTGATATAGTTGTACTGTGACTAGCAGCCGTAGGACACTGCACACATTATTGACGGTTCATGTTGCACGAGCACGGATTGTATGCTACACACACACCGTCAATAATTGCCATGTCACACACAACCCCTTATAGATTCTATTGCCTATCATATTTGACATCTAGCTTATCGGTATACCTATAGTGTATCATACCTTTAGTGATAGGTACATTTACACCTTGCGATACAGCTACAGGTATACCTTTTACATATTTTACTTATACCGTGGGATACCTTACTCATATTCTTCTTATACCCAGGGGGGTATACGACATCAGTTCCTATAGGTAGATACCTATACATTGCTATACCTGTATGTTACACACATATTCAGTTGCAATCATATATTTACCTTTACTGATGTTACTTAGTTGTACCTCATTGGTTTCGCATACATCTGGTTTTAGCTACATATTTTCATTTATATGCTCGCATTTCAGATATATCGCATATATTTATTTCTGGATTGCGCATTCTTATTATTTGGATTTTACATGATGTTTTCTGGATTTGGGAACCGCGGGAGTTCATGAAATTATGCATACATTGAAAAACCCGGTTTCCTTGATATGATATTTGCGCATCCACCATGAGCTTTATCGGTGCTGATTATATATACCCCTACGAGGAGGCGTCGAGGCCGTGGAGGGTACATGGTGGGGCCCGGTATGGTTCCCCTCGGTAAGAAGATCGATAGGTTTGCCGATTGAGTCTGGAGGCGGGCGAGTACCTACCGGTAATTGGTTGGACCTGGCAATTGTCCGGAGGATACTGGCCAGAGTCGAGAGATGGATGCGGGATGATCTGTACTGCCGGGGCCGAGGGCCGACACCGCAGACGGACCCCGTGGGCCGATCCGGACTGACGGAGCCCGATATACGAGGATTTCTGTGTCGATGCTTGGCACACTGTTTTCATGTTATTTCTTTTAATACCTTTGTATATATAACAGGGGATTTAGCCGTTGTTATATATACCTTTACACCAATATTAGTGGAGTGGGACGCTAATATATGTGTATTGCCCCCATCATATTTATTTCTGCATATACCTATATACCTGTAGGATGTTAGGTTAGAAGCTTGCTTGAGATTTGACTTAGGATAGTAGGTGATTCATTGAGATTGGATTTTGGATATGGAAGAGATGGTTGATTTGTACATTCGAGATATAGGAGAGCTATTCGATATTGTACTTTGAGGTGATGTGAGATCTATGTGATGTGAGAGCCCAGTTTGGGGGCTGATTTGACGATTTGGGATGTGAGTGTCTTGATGGATTGTGATCCTGCCACGATGTCAGGTTTCCGTGGAAAATGACATATTCCACCCTATACCTCACCCTTACCTACCTTATGCACAGATTCATATATTGGTAGTACTTGTAGTATACCCTTATGATAGTTGCATATCTACTTTCTCATATCCCTATTGCATGGTTATTGCATATTATTGTCATGTTATTACTGCTTTACATATGGATTGTACCTGTTACTGTACTTCCCTTATTTCAGCATTTGCATGACATGTTATTACTGTAATCGCATATCTTAGATTCATGCTGTACGTACATTCCTGCGATTTCCTGCATATGTTATCTACTATTCACGAGTTGGCAACTCACCCCTGTTGTGCCACAAGTGTTTCAGGTTATTACCCAGAGTAGTCGAGGCAGGCTATTCCTCTATTCAGCTATTCCACTTTCAGCTATCATCTTTTGCTCCAGATACCGCATCAGCTCACAGTACTATTTTGTTTAGGTGGGTTGGTGGTTATCTGTATTTCATATTGTACATTCGTTGTATTTGTACTCTCCATCTACTATTGTGCAGTTGACTTAGAGACTTGGTGAGGACGCTATTGTATATTATTTGTGGTTTTGATGTCTTTTATATACAGTTTCCTTTCTAATGTCTCTTATTTCTTCGCTACGGCGTCGTATACTTGTGATGAGATTGTTTTTCGCCTTTGGGCCACTTTTTACAAAAAGGGGGTGTTCCTAAAATTTTAAAGAAAGAAAGTAAGACTTTTTAAAGAATTTGGGTTGTGATTTCAAATGTTTCAAAAACTTATACTATCTTTTCCGTATTTTCTTGGTTTAGATTTCTGGGTTTTGTCTTTCTTTTACTACGTTACGTCTTTAGGCGTTGCGTAGTATTAGGGCCGTCACGGGCCAATTTCGGGTCGTGACAAGTGCTCCCCTTCCAGGCTCAACGCCATCATCTGCGACCATCTTGCCCCGGGGTACCGCACCGGGTCCACCATGCATCCACAGACGGTTCCTCCTCCTCCTCCTCGAATCGGGTGTATGATATCGCTCAAGAGCCGAGAAAACTCATGGTGGACATATCTCATATCATATCATGAGAAAACTGCATTTTCTATCTTTTAAAAAGATGATAAGTTTATAAAATCTTTGCGGTTTCTCTAAATCTAGAAATCTCATGGAAATCCGAAATCATAAATCACGATTTAAATAAATAATGAATAGTGGGCTCTGGCAATCCGGACTGGCCCATACTATCGCATGGCAAATGAATATATGAATATACATGCATGAAATAACACAGTAAATATATGCAATGTCTAAGTTATCATATAAAAGCAAACCCACTAGTATCATGTCGAAGCTATCAACTAGCATACTATACTACGAAGTAGTTTTTTCTAATGTGTACGTGACATGAACATTACCGATGATGTTATGTGTGAGCCGGCAAGCAGGTATACATGGAGCATACGCATCATCGGTAAAGGTGTTGGTGTCCTGACAGCATGGGTTTCATAACAATTACGAAAACACAAATAAGCATGCAATGTGTTGCAAATAATAAGAATATGCGGAAAATGAATGGTAAACGCAACAATAAAGAATATACATTTATTTAATCGAGTCATACTGTTTTGGCATTTGAAATAACCCGAATCGTGGCGTTTTGGAAATCGGGATACGGTGTTTTTAAGAAATGGTACGTCCTTTGAAATATCTGTAGTATCCCTTGGCCTTTCTTTAAAAATACTTACGATTCGTTAAATTTGGAAATAAGAATGACTCAAGCCCAGTCTAACATCTACTAAGTAAACTACAAGACTAAACTAACAGATTAGACGATAGGGTAAGGAAACCACCTAAGTCTGAGTCGATATAAATATATATATATGTATATATATATAAAATAGTCGGTGATCTCGCCTCAATAGTATCACATACGATACAATATATAGTATGACATTCTCGAGTCAAGAGTGCGGATCCATCATCATAAATATAGCTCGTACGGTAAATCCTTCGTACGGCTTCCTAAATCTGGGTACTGGTCAAATATCACATTTATCTCATTATTCATCTGGTGTCCTTATCATCATATCCTGAATTAGGGGTACTGATCTAAAATCTAGTACAATCTGATACCATCAACATATATATATGCGTGTGTATGAAAACACATCGCCTAAAGATCCGCTATAATATCATGTCGTATCTCATAATACGAACCAAATCACATCACCGATCTCGTGGCATCATTCCCAATCTCATCGGCTCATCTCCGAGTACCATGTACTATCCTCATTATCTATGTATATGTGTGTGTGTGTGTATATATATATATACATACTCACAAATATATATGTATATATATATATCCCTATATACGCACAAGAAAGTTAAATGTATGCGAGTGTGTGTGTGTGTATGCAAATCTTTACTCTAGGGTTTCGCGACTAAGAAGCTAACTAAGTTACTTCTAATTACACTAAAACTAACCTAAGAACACCTAAAATCTATCTTGAAAATCATCTAGTCTCACAATAAACATATTTAAATAAATAGGTATACGTATTCGTATACTACAATACGAAACTGCTGGCGTACTATACGCCATCCACCCGACTTCCCCCGTAGATATATATCTACTCACCTTGATCTTGCTTGCCGAAGTCGATGTCGCCATCCTCTTCTTCATCGTCCGAAGTCCACGTGAGCGGCGTACCTACATATATATCACATGACATCATAAATAGAAATCGCGCACGAAAACTAAATCGGCACGTATATCACACATAAGTTAAAATCTATGATCTATGCATGCACGAATAACCAAACAACTCTCGACGATCGACGTATAAACGTGAATCGACCGAGATAAAACACAAATACCGAATTCCAATTCGTTAAAAGCCGCAAAATGAAATCAAAAACTTGTAAAACACTTCCAGATTTTACCCCAGGTGAAATTGGCCAATTTTGCATATGTGGAGGGTCTATTTAATAGATACTGGAGCCATGAACCAAACATCAAACCCAGATCCCATGTTCTGGTCGCTATTTGCGGCTAGAATGATTATATTTGCGGCCAAGGTAGAGGGTTAGGGTCTCGGGTCTTAAGGGTAGTCTTCTGGTCACCTGCACACATCACTATACTTGCTAAGTAATTTTCAGGTCACCCGGGTTACAGCAGATGTCAATATACCATCACAATTCTCATAATTTTCCGATATCCGGGTTTCTAAGTTTATTTTTCGGGGTTTAGTCTATGGTTTCATTCCATGAAACTAACACTAAAGGGGTTATAAGGTCTCTACTAATCTCAATTACACTTTTGGATTCAATAATTTCTTAAAACACCAACTTGAAATTTTCAAAGTTCACTAAATCAAACTTAAACACTTCTAAAAATGCATGGACACTAAAGAGAATGGATTACTACTCTAATGGTGATGAAATTGCCTCATTTGGCAACTCAAGAATTTTCTTGAGTGGCCCCAAGTGCTCAAAATCTAATTTTTCTTGGTCCAAAGTGCTTGTAGGGAGCTTGTGCATGTTTTTAATGAAGTGGTGATGATGTTTTTCATGGTGTTGTGAGGAGGTAGAGGAGGGAGGAGGTGGAGGGCAGCAATGAAGAAGGAGGAGAGGGAAAATGAAGAGGGAAAAATGAAAGGGAACCAAAGACCAAGTTAACGCAACCCCTCACCCTCTCTTCTCTCTCATGACCATCCCTCATTTCTTTATTCCATTTTCTTTTACTTTTCTTTTTGTCTCTTTATCTTTTCTCTTCTCAAATAAAACAAAGCCATTCAAGAAAAATGAAGAAAAGACCATGGTAGGAAAATGTAAAAAGTGAAAAATGACTTGGTGCATGTCACATACACAAAACAAGCTTAATGCACGATTAGTGATATTTAATCATGATTAGCTTTAATATAGAATATAATTAATCGTAAAGAATTTATAATTTGCTTAAATCATATAAAACACCTTCATTTTCGTAATTCCTATAATTTTCCAAATTTTTCCCAATTTATCGATATTTTATTATACCGTACTATTAAAATATTCATAATATTTTTTATTTTAATTATAAATTCCCAAAAATAATATTTTATTTTTCTGAAATATTACAGGGATATTCACAGTTGTAATGATAGTCTTGCTAAAAATGGTAGTATGCTGCTTGGTTTGTTTCTACTTCAATATGTGCATATGTTTCTTTTCGCATATCGCTTATACATATTACTAGAGCCTTTAGGATCTTTGCTTGATTACAAGCGTTGTGATGGCAGTCACACTAGTGGGGGATGGATAATCTACAAGTACATCCTTATACAAGTCCCTAGTCGTAGGATTATCGAGACGGGGCATCGATACTCCGGAGTAGACTAGTGTATACGCTTCTCATCCCAGCAGGGGAGATGGTCTATCCTACAGCCATTAGTACGTCGTACTAGAGATAGTATGCAGGTACTCATTAGGTTATGAGTACACTAGACAGGACTCGTCGGGAACTGTTGGTGGGTATTATACCTATCGTTGGGTAGCAGTTCCCAGGTGACATTATTACAGCTTAAACCGTCGACTTGACACTGCTACTTCGCCTCGAGTGTGTTCCCACTGTACTTTGAATACTACCCTACCACGGCTCAAATGAGTCGTGCAAACAGGTAGTAGTTGGGTGCATTACTGAAGCACTTGGAGGCAGTGGCGATTAGATAGGATTCGTCTCTCCCGGTATTGGGGGTTGATATCGTGCTGTGTTTGGAGAGCCATTACATAAAGTCCCTGGCCAGGGCAAGCGAGATTTACTGGGAGGTATTCCAGTAGTTTCTCAAGGTGTTCTGGGCTACACAACGACACAACTTATTGTGCTATTAGGAGTCTGACGTTTACCGCCCCCTAGGCCCGATATGCGATACTCTTAGACGAACAGACCGGACTGTACGGAGATTGTCACATGCAGGCTCGGTAGGAGTTCGGATGGATTTGCTCATCGGCCTTCTTATCGACAGATACCTGGGTAGCCATTACGTACAGCTAGTCCCGCTTGCGGTTTGTGGTTAAACCCACTGTCAGCGTACTGTCGAGTCTTTAGAGTCCCACACAGAGGGTTTCCCTGCATCGGGCGAAAGATGGAGAGGTCGTATGGTTTTACGACATGGCTTCGAACACTTACGTGCACTTTTGTGCGTATGATGTTCGGGTGGATGATACCAGTGGGCTTTGGTTTAAGCCGGATCCTAGTATTGTACTGATGGATTTGTTTCGTCTCTTTGTATTCGTATTCTTCGGAATGCGGATGCGGGTATGTATATACGAATGAGAGGCATTCTCGTAATTAGTTCGGGAAAGCTTCTAGAAGGGGACACCTATTAGGGTTTTGATTCTTTTATGGATTAAACAATATGGGTGGAGAAATGAGGTGGAATTAAGCATTGAATCTAGCATGGCTACTAGATGACTCATTCACTTGACTAAGTAGATATTTGTGAAGCTTGTGAGGTATTTTGGGGTGAGATATTTACCTCTAAAATATCATATTTGCTTCATCTTTTATCTAAGGGCAGCCAAGTATTCATTCTATGCTCACAAGTTCATTCTCATTTTCTCAAGTCTTCTTCATTTCTCATATAACCCTAATTGTCTCATGAGTTGAGAAACCTAGGGTTCCAAGAGACAAACCATTCCATATTCTTTCTTTACATCACCTAGGCTATCTATTTTGGCAAGCTAGTTGCCCTAGTTACCTCGGATTAGAGGTTGGAGCTCGGACTATAGACTCTGGGATGGATCGTCTTTGACTCGAGGAAGCCGACGAGGAAGCTTCAATCCGTTTCGATCATCGGAGCCTACAATGACGAGGAGGACAGCGAGAAGACCCAAAGGGCACGATACTATGAGGTATAACATTCATCCGAGTAGTTAAACCTCAAGTAGTATGCTAGCTAGGGTTTATGATCCATCCTTGGTTCTAGTCGGTGTTGCGAAGCCCATAAAAATCATTTTTTGCAATTTCCACCTTCCCGCGAACACGTGGGGTGCGCGACATCGACTTACATTGTGAGACCGTCCACCGCCCCTCGTCGGGGTCTTGATCAGTATACACTAGTCTACTCTTGGAGTATCAATGCCCAGTCTCAAAACTCGCACGACTAGGGACATTTTAAGGATGTGCTTATAGACCACCCTACTCCCACGTATATGATCGCCATCATACTGCTGGTAGTCAAGCATGAATCCTATGGGCTCTATCAACATGTAATAGTGATCTGTAATGTCACCTAAAGCATGTACACGGTGATAAAGACAAACCAGATAGCATACTATCATCTCGAGTAAGACTGTTCTACCGGTATATGTCCTCCCTCAATCATTGCAATCATATGCCTGCGATATAATAATTGACTTGAGGGCACTATAGCCAACAATCTCCCACTTGCACTTAAGGCTAATTATTGCGGTGTCGCATAATCACAGCCCGTGTGATACCGAACACCCAGCTTCTCTTCTAATCAGTTTCACAAAGCTCGTTTGTAGAATTATTGTGTTTGAGAAATAGCCTCAGTGGGTGGATCTGCTTCAATGTTTCTTTCTCTGTCTCTCTTTATCTCAAGTTCGCGGAGAAAGACATCTCCCAAAATGAGCAATACATGTCTTAGAATTGTTGGCTATAGTGCCCTCAAGTCAATTATTGGATCGCAGGCACGTGATTGCAATGATTGCGGGAGGACGTATACCGGTAGGACAGTCTTACTCGAGATGATAGTATGATATCTGGTTTGTCTTTATCATCGTGTACATGCTTCAGGTGACATTACAGATCGCTATTATATGTTGATAGAGCCTATAGGATTCATGCTTGACTACCATCAGTATGATGGAGATCATATACGTAAGAGTTGGGTGGTCTATAAGCACATCCTTAAAGTGTCCCTAGTCATGGGAGTTTCGAGACTGGGCATCGATAATCCAAGAGTAAACTAGTGTATATGGATCGAGACCCCGACGAGGGGCGGTGGACGGTCTCATAAGCCATTGGTGTCAGTTGGTTCATCTAAGATGTATACATATGCTCATTGGGTTATGAGTACACCGGACGGACTCGCCGGGAACATGCTAGTTGGTATTATAGCTTTTGTCAGATAGCAGTTCCCATGTGACATGTGTACAGGTTAGTCTATCGACTTGAGATCGTCATTTGTCTCGTGTGAGTTCCCACTGTGCTTTGATTACTACCCTACCATGGCTCAAAGGAGTCGTGCAAACAGGTTTTAGTTGGGTACAGTCCCGAGCCACATGGAGGCAGTGAGGGATCGTCACGGGATTCGTCTCTCCCGATATTGGGGGTTGATGTCGCGGAGTGCACGGGTGGCCATCACCAGAAATCCTTGGCCAAGGTAGTCGAGAATTACTGATTCGGATCAGTAGTTTCTCAGATGGTGATAGACTTCATACCGACACTAAATGTCACGTAATTTGGGTTCTAACTTTATCCACCCCCTATACTCGATTTGCGATACTCATAGACAAACGGACCGGACTGTACGGATATTGTCACTGTCAGGCTCAGTAGGGTTTCAGGATGAGTTTGCTCGTCGGCCTCCCTTTCGCTCAATACCTGGGTAGCCGTTACGTATAGCTAGTGCCGCTGACTTGCTTGTGGTTGAACCGACTGCCAGCGTATTGACGAGTGTTTAGAGTCCCACACAAAGGGTTTCCCTGCTTCGGGCGAAACGATGTAAAGGCCGTATGGTTTTACGGCAGGATTAGATCACATACGTGTACTTGTGCATGCATGATGTTCGGACGGGTAATACTAGTGGGCTTTGGTTTAAGTCGGATCGTAGTATTATATTTTAGGACTATTTTCATCTCTTTGTATTCGTATTCTTCGGAATACGGATGCGGGTATGTATATACAGATGAGAGGTATTCTTGTAATTTCTTACAAGATTACTTTTAGAAGATTACACCTCATTATGGTTTAGACCTTTTTGGATTAAAAGGTTTTTGAGATGTAGGATGAGGTGTTTATTGCATTTTTGTGGCATGTCTAATTAGTGACCCATGGTTACTATTTTAGCGTGCTTAGGGTTTTTGTTTGTTGTGTGATTATGTTGGCATGAGATATTTTTTGTTGTCTAAGATATTTTGGAGACATGGACATTTATGTGATGGCTCCATTATTTCTTATCACACTCACACAACCAACAAAAAATACAAGCCATTATTCATTTCTTTTTGTCTCTCTTGAGTTGCTCTCAACACCTCATTCTCATGGTATCTTCTTCTTCCTCTAGCTCCACCCAAACCCTCTCTTGAGTTTAGAATCCTTGGGTGTCTAGAGACAAGTTAATCTTTCATCACTCTCTACTTCATCTACGGTATCTAGAGTAGCGATCTAGGCGCCCTAGTTGCCTCGAATATGAGGTTGGAGCTCGTTGCATAGACTCTCAGGTGGATCATCTTCGATGGAGGGAGACCAAAGATCAAGCTTGATAAAGGAAGCCCCTAGAGCTTGGGATGATGGTTGATGACCGAATGACACTGATCTATTCGGTATAACCATTCTAACTCCTTTGCATGTTTTGTTATCTAGGGATTATGGGTAGATCCGGGTAATTGGTTGTGGTAGCGCCCAGTTTTATAAATTTTTCTTCCGCATTTGGTCACGGATTGATGGCCGGGGTGATGCCGTAACCCAACCTGGTATCAGAGCCACTCCATAAGCCTTTGTTAACTCTTTGCGACATTTGAAATCCGCAGTTTTTGTCGTGCAAAAACTTCCGACAAAAACAGTTCCGAAAACTGAAAGTTTGAGATGTTTGCATACCCTGCCGGCTCACGGTTTGAACTGAGAAGCCGCGGGGTGGTGCATGGGCACCCTAGGGAATCCCTGGGGGGGACCGAGTTGTTGGGCCTACTCCCCAAGACCACCACAAGGTGGTCTTGGCAGTGGGGACCCGAAACAGCCCCACCATGGGCAGTTTCGGGTCTGCCTCACCCCCTGGCCACCTCGTGGTGGCCTCGGGGGTGGGGTACCTCCTTTAGGCCCCCTGACTCGAAGTTAGTTTCGTGCTCTAACTCCCCGTGAAGATTCAGGCGCGTTTCATTTTGATTCGGACTTCCGAATTGGCTTTAAACGGTCGGTTTTTGGAACTTTATCTCACTGTTTTTTCATGGTTTGGGAAATAGGTTTAGATTGCTAATTGCGTGCAGAATTCTCATGTCTTAGTTTTCAATACATACATTACTATCTGCGACCATGAATGTAATTAGAGCGGTACAACTTGTCTAACTACTATATGCTCTTTTAGACGGGTTTGCGAACGTGACATTCACGTTGATATTCTGTGTTGTGTTGTGGTTGTGGTGTTAGTTGTATGTTTGCCCTAGAGACCAGTATTGCACATATGATGTATATTATATTAGATGCTTGGACATATATAGAGAGAACTTTCTTGCTCGATATGATAGTATGCTATCTGTTTGCTCTTTATCTTAATATGTATACTTGTCTCTTGATACTGTCTTATGGTTACATGTTGGTAAAGCCCTTAGGATGTGTACTTGACTACCAGGACTATGAAGCAGATCATACTAGTGGGGCCATGGCAGTCCATAAGTATATCCTTTAATGTCCCTAGTCGTGCGTGTATCGAGATAGGGCATCGATATAACAGAGTAGACTAGCGCATACGCTTCTCGACCCATGAGATGGGCGATGGATGATCCTATATCCATTGGTGTTTGACATCAGAGATGGTATACGGGTGCTCAGTGTAGACTGGGTAAACTGGACGGACTCGCCGAGAACTCCCAGATGGTATTATACCTCACGTCACATGGCAGTTCTCTGGTGACACTTGTACATGTTAGTCTGTAGACCTGAGATTGTCATAGAGTCTTTTGTGATTCCCACTATGCTTTGATTTCCACCTTACCACGTCCAAGAGGGCATGCAAAACGGTGGTTTTTTGGTACAATCCCAAGTCATATGGAGGCAATGAGCGATAGGAGGAGTTTCGTCTCTCCCGGTATTAGGAGTTGATGTTGCGCTGTGCTCGATTGGCCATAACAGGGAAGTCCCTAGCCAGGGATGATTTAGAGATTTACTGGTAAGTGTTATCAGTAGTTTCTCGACCAGTTATGAGCTTCATATCGGCATGACTTATCGGTTATTGGGGTCTGACATTTACCACCCCTAGACTTGATATGCGACATATTAGACGAGGAGACCGGACTGTACGGAAAGTGTTACCGTCAGGCTTTTGCAGGAGTTGGAGCGGGCTTGCTTACTGATCTTCTGATCGCTCAATAACCGGGTAGCCATTACGTCTAGCTAGTACCGCTGACGGCTTGTGTGTGCTTGATGTGATCATCACCTACTTCCGGCGTATTGACGAGTCTTCAGAGTCCTACATAGAGGTTTTACTGGCTCAGGCAAAACGAAATTGGAGCACGTATGTGATATGTGCGGGACCGAGAATAATGCGTGTATGTGATACCGTATTCTACTCTCGCGACTATTGTATCGGTCGGTTATATGAGATATAGCCGGGTTATTGAATCAAGTGTTGATTCGATAAGTCGATACGTTGGATGTTAGTCGGTTATATGAGATATAGCCGGATTATTAAATCAAGTGTTGATTTGATAATTTAGTGTATAATGGTATATTTGATATACTAATTTACATTAACTAACATTTGCTCACTTAAGCGTTTATTTTCTCACAAGTGTACACTTAATATATATGTGATATTTATTAAATTGTATTTTGTTTTGTATCATGGTTGTTGATACAACATACATGGGTGTATGAGACTTACACCATGCTAATTGTGATAATGGGTTTTAATATTTAAAGTAATTCTAAAATTAGTGGAATATTAGCTTGATGCATGAAGCTAGTGGAAGCTTGTGGATGCTTTGACTAAGTACACTAGTTTTGTTTGACTTAAGATATTTAGTAACCTAAACATCACAATTAGCCATGGTTATGTCTCTATATGAGTTAGTATATGATACTCACTCACCATGGTTCACTCTCTCACTTGATCATTTTCATTCTCTTCTCATTTGCTCATCTTCTTCCTCAAGCTCAAAAAGCTTTCTAGGGTTTGAAAAAGTGAGAAAATATTGTAAGAAAAATAATTCTAAAGTGAGCCCACTTCCTATTTTCTCATCCTCTACTAGATTAGCACTTTAGTATAGGGTGTTTGCTTCACTGATCCTTTAGTTAGTGAAGTAGAAGCTTGAGCTAGTATTCCCTCGACGTAGATCATCTTCGGCCTTGAAGACTTCAAACAAGAACGTTCCATTCGCCTTGTGAAGCCATGCAAGGGTCCGGGAGTTCCATCAATGCAGCGAAGGGACTACAAGGAGCTTATGAAGTGAAGGACCGATCTACAACGGTTGTATTTCTATTTCACTTAGTTGTAAATGGTTTACTATAGTTTCCGTATAGTTTTCTAGTTAATGATTCTAGTTTAGAGTTCCTTGAAACGGCAAAATTTTGAAAATGGCATGGACGATGCCTCCCGAAACCTTGCTGTCGTCGATAGGAACCCTACAGTGGTATCAGAGCCTAGCTAGTGAATTATACGGATATTGTTAGATTACGAATACAAAACGAACTCCGAAACTTGAAACCCTAAAGCCATGTTTCTGTCGATTTTAAAACGAGGTCCAAAATTTTTTCAAACAAGTGCGGAATCATATTTTGGCAGAGAGATGAACATGGAAGAAAATTGGGACCATGTACTCGGATTTTGGCCGAGCACATGTGTAACGCTTTGAAATTGGTTTAGGATAATTTCGCGTTAATTAGTAATGATGCATGTTTTTCATAAAATCCGAAAATCTTATTTTCTTTTTAACTAGTGCTAATTGTGTTGTGAGGTGTTTATATATATATATGTATATATATATATATATATGTATATGTATATAGGGTTTATAAATTATATTTTAGTTGTGTTTTCCTTAATTGCTTTCTTAAGCGAGGTTAGTGTACACATGCACACTTATCCTTTTGTAACCTAGGCAAGTGTTAACATGTTAACCATTTTCTTTTCTTGCATGGTTCTATTTTTCCCCACCATTTAACCAAGTCAAAACCCTTTTCTTTTTTAAATTTTAAATGAGAGAATGGAGGTATGGTGGTTAGGTGAAGGGATTGACTTTTTTTGACCATTGATCTCTCTCTCATTTCTCTCTCCCTCTCATTTTATGAAATTCTCCGCAAAATACAGCAGCAGCAACAACAACATTTCATCATCTTTCTCTTCTCTTTTTACTTCCCTTTTTATTCTTATACAAACCCTACACAAAACCATCCCTTTTTCCTTCACAAAACCTTGGAAAAAATGGCTTTTTGGGGGGAGTTTAGTGGCAAGTCTGTGCTTGTGAGGGCAAGTGCTGAAATTTTGAGTTCCCCAGGACCTTTTTGGAAGGTATTTAACTCACACTTAGCACCCTATTTCATAACTTGTAGTATTTTAGCTAAAAATCATATTTTTATGTGCTTTCTTGTGATAATGAAGGGAATTAGTGAAGTTGGGAGTATTATGACTTGGATAACTTATTTAAGTTCTATTAGTGTTGTTTAAACCAGGTTTTCTCTTCTGTTTGCACTAAAATACCTTTCAGTACCAAATTAGTGTTTTAAAAACGTTTTTAAGCATGATAATAGGATACGGTGATCTGCTATGTCTACGTTAAATTTCTGGTGTTGCAAACAATTTCAGAATAGTGTACAGGGTAGCTGGGGTTTTGGGTTGATGTTCGAGCCCATTCCACGTGACAAAAACTGGCGGCCACCCATGAAAATTCGGCGACGCCGGCCCCTCTGCTCTATAAGTGCTGGTGTTTTGCAGGGTGGTGTCTGGGTTTATTTTACAGTGTTTGGTCTTGTTTACTTTTTGGGTTTTCTTCCAGATAAAAATCTGGGACTTGTTTCCCTTAAATTGGAGTTTGGGTTTAGCGCGACACGTACGCTTCGTTGTGGTCTGGTGAGTTCTGTGCATCGCAGCGCATCGGGGTAGTACTGGGTTTAGCACCGCGCGTTTTAGTGTATCGAGTTCACGCGTTTAGCTTGTGACGCTACTTTCTCCGTACTGCCTTAGTATCACGTTTTACAGGATTTTGCTTATGCTTATTCCTTGTGTAATTCTAAGTTAGCAGGCGAGTACGACGGACGCCGTGAACAAGGGGAAACAAGTTGTCGGCTACACTTAGCGCGAGACTACGGTGAGTAGATTTAACATCTACGGGGAAATCGCCCGCATGGCGTTATGCGTCAGGGCTGATAGGACCTGGTAGCAGCATATTCCATTTACATACATTGACTGTTCATGAATACTGTTTGTTGCATATCGCATTCCCTGCTATATGTATATGAACTTAGAATTGGTAAAAACACCGCACTGTTACTAACGGTTCATGTTGCACGAGCACTAATCTGCATGTTACACACACACCATTAGTAACTGCCATGGCACTCACACTGTAGAATTGCCATGATCATTATACTGTAGTTCATCTCACATATGATTCGATATGATTATGATACTTGTGCACGTACTCCTTTACATATTCATACTTGTGCACGTACTCCTTTACATATTCATACTTGTGCACGTACTCCTTTACATGTTCATATTTGTGCATGTACTCATTTACATACTTATGCATATTCAAACTGTACCTATCTAGATAAGCTGACTTTGGTGGAAACTGGGAGCCGCATGATACCTTTGAAAAACTGAAACTATTTTAAAGAGAGGTTTCTCCCTTTTACTTATAGTATGACTTGACGCACATATCACATCGCATTGACTTACACATTGGTTTTGGATTTCACACGATTTCTGGTTTTGAGGACCGTGGAGTTATTTAAGAAAGTATGCACTATTTTAAAACCCGGTTCATCTTGATATGATATTTTGATGCGTCCACCACACGTTTTATCGGTTCAGAGACGTGTGCTTGAAACCCGATTCGAGGAGTTGGATGATCTGTTTGCGGGTTCGTGGTGGACCCGGTATGGTTCCTCGGGGCGAGAAATGTTTTTCGTGGAGCAGACGATGAGCCTAGCAGGGTGGCTAGTACCTACCGGTGATTGGTTGGGCCTGACGGTTATCCGGAGGATACTGACCAGAGTCGATAGATGGATACGGGACGACTCGTACTGCCGGGGCTGAGTGCCGATACAGCAGACGGAGCCCGTGGGCTGATCCGGACTGACGGAGCCCGATATATGGGGATTTGCGTGTCGATGCTGGACACGATTATTTGTTGATATTTTGAGTGCCGATATTGGGCACTCGTGATTCTCTGAGATTTACAGGATTTGAGGGCCGATGAGAGTGCCAGCGCCTGAGTTTATTGGGGTTTGGGTGCATTGATAGGAACCGATTATTTTTCCACGTTGACACTCCGTGTAGATGTTATTTCATCCCATACTCAGCATCCATTATTATGCATCTCATCCTGTAGTTATTTTACCTGATAGAGTACTTATGCATGATTATTGCATATACTGCTTATCGCATATAGATATCATCTGTTGGCATATGATAGAGTAGCGCAGTACGTGCATGCTCGCGATTACCTTTATATGTTATCTCTATTCACGAGTTGGCAACTCACCCCCGTTGTGCCACAGTATTTGCAGGTTGCCCCTCAGTGTAGTCGCGGCAGGCTGCTTCCTTGTATCTTTTTGGCTATGGATACCACTGCAGTTGGAGCGTGAGCTGTTTTACTGTTAGGTGGGTTGTGGTATCCGGTTATTTCCATTGTATACATACTCTTGTATCTAGTATTATCCATCTACCTTTATATGTATTGACTTAGAGACCAGTGTGAGGACGATGATGTATATTATTTGTATTCTGGTGTCGAGCTCGTGTGAGCCGACTTTACTTATGCATTTTATCATTTTGTGATGTTTTTCAATTATTTCTCATTTCTTCGCTTCGGTGTCGTATATTACTCTTGTGGTGTTTGTTTCTGCCGTGGGCGTGATTACTCCCGCTGGGATCCCTTATTTCACTGTATATCATTTTTACTCATATTTTGTCTTGTACCCGGATTCGGGGTTAGTTTTACAAAGTAAATGCTGCCAAAATTTTTAAGATAATAATTTAAACTTTAAAGAATGTTATTAAACTACTTAAGGTTTTCCAAATGCTTTTAAACAAATGTTTCAACACTCACTACTTTTGATGGTTTTGATTTCTGGGTTTCGGCTTACTTAGTCGCGTTACGCCTGCAGACGTTACGTGGTTAAGTGCCGGTCACGAGTCGAACTTCGGGTCGTTACAACATGGGCACATTTTCTAAAGAGGCCGGCCTCCAGTGGGTGTTTTGATGCCAATTTTTTTCCGAGCTCTTGTCTCTATGATTTGGGGTTTCAGGTGTTGTTTATTTTTGCTACTTTTTCCTGTGATGATTAACTCAATGCAGAGACAACTCGGAGTGTTTCGTAGTCGTAATTTTAACTGTTTTTGGGTTACTTTAGACGTTGTTAAAAAGTTCAATCGGATATCAAATACCCATTTTAACCCTTGCTGAAAATTTCCAAGTGTTGGAATTTTCTTAAGTTAATTATATTCGATAGTCGTGCAAGTAACTCTATGGACCCTCTAGAAGAACAAAAAGCTTAACTCGATTCTATGCCCTCGGAACCGCGACTGAACCTTAGGGTTTGCCGTAGTTCCGCGGTGTCATAGGTGAGGCGTTGGTTTGGCCCTTCTACGGCTGGATCATAGGTACTGTGACACGTTTTTAGGTACTTTAACTTCGCTCAAGTGTTGAGCTTTCTGGGTAATTGTGGGTGTTTGTTGATTCGATCGAAATGTTTAACATCGTCTAGTTTTTTCTGCGACCGTAAGTGTAATATGTGGTGTATCGCCGGTTTCGTTGCTATATGTCAACGACAATTGGGATACGCATATTTACTTACGTTGATGACATGTGATGTTATGTGTTGCTGTATATGTTATATTGGATCATCGTGTTTTGAATAGCCGGGGGTTTTATGTGAGATGAGAGTTTTTATTTTCATTCATGTAAAATTCATTGTATGTAATATTCTTTTATTGGGGAACTTCCGGGTTGAGGATGATGTTACCATTGTTGTATATTATTTACTTTTCCGCATTAGGATAGACCCAAGGAGGAGAGCATAAGTAACCGGGTTCTAGAGTCCAGTGGGAGACCAACTCGAGGAGTCGAGTCTGGGTCTCTTAACTCTAGAATTGGTAGGGTTGCTTGCCGTTCTCGTAGGGGTCTAGGGGTGTGGGTTAGGCTATTCATCGCGACCGTGGAATCCGTGTTTTATAGAGGCTCAAAATAAAACACGGACCTCCCAGTATATCCATTATTTCATATGTTTCTTCTGCTGCGATATTTGTGATGTGATCATCTGATATGTTGAGATGGATACTGTATATAGTATATATGATATATTATATAGACGTTACTTATGTTTTACACCCGTGCTAGCCCTGCCCCGCTCTGCCGTTAGTTAGCTAACCTAACGGTGCATGACGGGACATCGAGGCGAATGCGGATGGCATAAGTGTACGTTCCATTTATCTGTGATGTTTAGGTGACTTAAATGATGAGACTTCATTAATGTGATTAATGAAAGAAAAGAAACCTAAACGATTTTGTAGAATCAAATTTTCAAAAGAAAAAGGGTAGCTACAGTTTTGCTTTGCATAGTGATATATATGATATATTCCGCACCTTATTCGATGAGGAAAGAGCCGAGATCCCTTCACCGGGAGTGACCTCTTTAGCAAAACTGGCAGATGCTACAACACTCGGTTTTTCTTTTGATTGCTTTTGGTGTTTTTCTTTGCATAGTGATATATATGATATATCCAGTACCTTATTCGATGAGGAAAGAGCCGAGATCCCTTTACTGGGAGTGACCTCTTTAGCAAAACTAGGAAAAGCCTTAAAAACACTCCTTTTCAAAATTCACTTGTTTCTACAACGATATCAAGTTCATTACGCAATAGGTTTTCAGAAAAACCTATCGTAGCCCTCCATCATTTCAGATAAGAACTGTTTAGTATTCGTGCTGCATTTGTTGGCCTTTGTTAAGGCGTAGTGTGCGGTAGCTGAATGGTGCTTATTTACTTATGCATATGATGCAGATTGTTTTAGGGTAGTCGTACGACCTTGTTTGCCTTTGTCAAGGGTCGTGCGGGTGGGTTCGATTCAATCAAGAAATGACGGGTTGAACTTGACTAGCATCTTATGATTTGTTGGCCTTTGTCAAGGTCATAGGGGTTAAGGGAAAAATGTTATCGGGGATTTCAAGTGTTGAAATTTGCAATGTGATTGCATACCTTCTATGAGATAGTTGGATCCCGATACCCACTGCGAGTAATTATTACTCCTGGGAGAGTTTTTCACAGGACAATTAGCCAATCAAGTAGGTGTCTAGAAAGGTGTCAATGGGGTTACGCCTCTGGGAAAACGAGGTTTATTTTAATTAGGTCCGTGCGAAAGCACGGGGAACTTCCCTCAAAGTACCGACACTGACCTGGCTGAAAAATTGGCGAAATTGTAGGGTGTAATTAATCCCGGCTAGTTTTTCCTTTTAGGGTTTGAAGGAAGATTTGATAAAAACAGTGGGACCCATCCTGATTAGATAAAATAATAACCAATCTGATCTTGCAAGAGCATACGCTAAAGTGTTTTCTTCTCTCTCTCCAGGTAACGACCATATCATTCCTTAATCAAGATAATAATATGGATGTATTGACCGAACCCGCATGTTATACTGTGCTGAGGAACGTTGGTTCGGTTCTTTCTTATAAAAGTTATAAGACTGAACAGGATATAGGGGAATACCAGGATTCCCATGCCACCCGAATGAAGAAAGTACATGTGGATGCATTTTTTTCGGGTGTGTTCGTTACAGAGAACTGTTTCTCCATTTGCTCTACGTCCTGGGTATTAGATACCGGGTCAGGATCCCATATATGTAATCAGTTACATGTGCTGAGAAAATGTAGAGAACTTGGAGAAGGTGATAAAGACATAAGGGTTGGAAATGGTGCAATTGTTGCAGCTAAAACCGTCGGGGAATATCACCTTGTATTACCAACTAGTAATACATTGATTCTGAACGAATGCTATTACATGCCGAACCCGATATGCAACATTATATCGGTTTTTTAATTAAGTAAAGAGGGATATAATTTTGTATTACAGGATAATGTTATGAACATTTTCCTGAACCAAAAGTTGGTTAGATCAGGCATATTATGCAATGGCATTTATGTTCTAAATCAATCAACAGTTCTGAGCATAACAAACACACATAAGAGGAAGAGTTCAGAACTGAACGAATCCTTCTTGTGGCATTGTAGACTAGATCACATCAATGCGACACGGCTAGCTAAGTTGCATAAGGATGGATATTTGAATCCGTTCAAACATTCATCTTATGACACTTGCTAGTCATGTCTCAAAGGCAAGATGACCAAAACTCCATTTACGACACACGGAGAAAGAGTTACTGAACTCTTGGACTGATACATAGTGATGTATGCGGTCCCATGTCTACATATGCCAGGGATAGTTTTTCATACTTCATTACATTCACTGACGATCTCTCTAGATTCGTATATGTGTTCCTGATGAAACACAAATCAGAAGCTTTTGAGAAATTTAGAGAATATAAACAAGAAGTTGAGAACCAAACTGGGAAAAGTATTAAAATCCTTCGATCTGATCGAGGAGGAGAATATTTGGGCAATGAATTCCTAGACTTCCTAATAGAGAATAGGATTCTTTCTCAGCTGACTCCTCCATATACACCACAGCACAACGGTGTATCGGAACGGAGGAACCGCACCT
Source organism: Agapanthus africanus (assembly GCA_030015575.1). Classification (NCBI taxonomy): domain Eukaryota; kingdom Viridiplantae; phylum Streptophyta; class Magnoliopsida; order Asparagales; family Amaryllidaceae; genus Agapanthus; species Agapanthus africanus. The sequence continues at coordinate 238,406,948 of CM057344.1, read as the reverse complement.
TATTAAATATGGTGCGCTCTATGATGAGCACAGCCGAGTTACCTATTTTCTTCTGGGGGTATGCGCTGGAGACAGCAGCATACCTATTGAATCAAATTTCATCTAAATCTGTACCTACCACACCATATGAGATATGGAGTAGGAAGAGACCATGTCTTAAACGAGTTAAGATATGGGGTTGTCCGGCCTATGTCAAAAGGCAAAATCCAGACAAACTCGAGGCACGGTCAGTTCTATGAAAGTTTGTGGGATATCCCAAACATTCACATGGATATCTTTTCTACAATGGCTAGGAACAAAAGGTGTTTGTTTCTCGACATGCCACCTTTTTAGAAAAGGAATTTTTTGCAAAAGAAATTAGTGTCAACATGGTAGAACTGGAAGAAATTCCGGCTACACAAACTCAAACTGAAGATTTAGTGGAACCCGAGGATTCGACAGTACCCAACGAACCTCAGCCTCTCCGCCGAACTAGTAGGGTTCCTCACCCACCTGAGAGATACTACGGTTTCTTATGGATGGTGGGAGCGAGGATTGCATCATGGAGGATGATGACCCAACTAGCTTCGATCAGGCCATCATGAGTGGTGACTCAGTGAAATGGCTGGATGCAATGCGGTTCGAGATGGAATCCATGTACACCAACAAAGTATGGATTTTGGAAGATGCTCCTGAAGGGGTTAAATCCATTGGGAGCAAGTGGATCTTCAAGAAAAAACTTGGTATAGATGGGAAAGTGGAGACTTTCAAAGCTAGACATGTTGAAAAGGGGTTTCATCAACGACCAGGTGTCGATTATGACGAAACCTTTTCTCCAGTGGCTATACTTAAATCCATCCGGATCATACTTGCCATCGCTGCATATCATGACTACGAAATCTGGCAAATGGATGTTAAGACCGCCTATCTAAATGGAGATTTAGAAGAGAGCATGTACATGACTCGGCCAGAGGGCTTCGTGACTAGTGGGAGCAGCGGGAAGGTGTGCAAGCTGCATAAATCCATTTATGTATTAAAGAAGCATCGCGGAGTTAGAACATCTACTTTGATGTCGTTATCAAAGAGTTTGATTTCGTCTAAACGCAGATGAACCTTGTATATACAAGAAGGTGGCAGAGAGTAAGGTTGTCTTCCTCGTATTGTATGTGGACGACATACTCTTGATAGGAAATGACATTCCTATGCTACAATCGGTTAATCTCTTCTTATCACAAAAATTCTCAATGAAAGATCTAGGGGTTGCCGCCTACATCTTTGGGATTAAGATCTATAGAGATAGATCTAAACGGATACTGGGATTGTCCCAATCCAGGTACATTGATACCATACTAAAGAGGTTTAGTATGGAAGAATCCAAGCATGGGTTTTTACCCACGATCTCTGGACTCACTCTCTCCAAAGAGATATCTCCCAAGAATGATTTGGAGAGAGCTCGCATGCAAGGGATACCCTATGCTTCGACAGTAGGCTCTATCATGTACACGATGCTATATACCTGAACCGATGTAGCACACTCACTATGTGAAGTGAGTAGGTGTCAAGCAAATCATGGAGAGAGTCACTGGACAGCTGTGAAGAGCATTCTCAAGTACTTGCTGAGGACTAAAGAGATGCTCTTGGTGTATGGTAATGGAGAACTCCAAGTGGAGTCCTTTACCGATTCGAGCTTCCAGAGTGATAAGGACGACTCTAAGTCGCACTCGGGATTTGTCTTTACCCTCAATGGAGGGGCAGTATGCTGGAAGAGTTCCAACCAGGAAACCGTGGCAGACTCGACGCTGGAGGCTGAATACATCGCTGCCAAAGAGGCTGTCTGGATCAAGAAGTTCATAACTGAACTTGGAGTGGTTCCATCCATTAAGGATCCAATACCTTTTTATTGTGATAACAATGGAGCGGTGGTTTTGGCCAAGGAACCCAGGTCCCATCAGCGATCCAGGCATATTCTGAGGCGGTATCACCTGATCCGGGAGATAGTTGATTGCCGGGAGATCGAGGTCAGGAGGGTTGACACGAAGAACAACACAGCGGATCCACTCACGAAGGCCATTCCCCAGATAAAGTTCGAGAGACTCTTCCGGATGCTCGGTATGAGATACTGCAGCAGCTGGCCCTAGTGCAAGTGGGAGATTGTTAGTTGTATGTATGCCCTAGAGACCAGTATTGTACATATGATGTATATTATATTGGATGCTTGGACATATAGAGAGAGGACTTTCTTGCTCGATATGATAGTATGCTATCTGGTTGCTCTTTATCATAACATGTATACTTGTCTCTTGATACTGTCTTATGGTTACATGTTGGTAAAGCCTTTAGGATGTGTATTTGACTACCAGGACTATGATGCAGATCATATTGGTGGGGCTATGGTAGTCCATAAGTAAATCCTTTAATGTCCCTATTCGTGCGTGTATCGAGACGGGGCATCGATATACCAGAGTAGACTAGCGTATACGCTTCTCGACCCATGAGATGGGAGGTGGATGATCCCATATCCATTGGTGTTTGACATCAGAGATAGTATACAGGTGCTCAGTGTAGACTGGGTACACTAGACGGACTCGCCGAGAACTCCCAGATGGTATTATACCTCACGTCAGATGGCAGTTCTCTGTTGACACTTGTACAGGTTAGTCTGTAGACCCGAAATCGTCATAGAGTCTTGTATGATTCCCAATGTGCTTTGTGTTAGTTATATGTATGCCCTAAAGGCCATTACTGTACATACGATGTATATTGTAGTGGATGCTTGGACATATATAGGGACGACTTTCTTGCTCGACATGATAGTACGCTATCTGGTTGCTCTTTATCTTAACATGTACTCTGATTGTCTCTATGTTACATGTTGATAAAGCCCTTAGGATATGTACTCGATTGCTGGGACTATGATGAGATCATATTAGTGGGGCTACGGTAGTCGACGAGTATATCCTATAACTATTCATAGTCGAGGGTGTATCGAGACAGGGCATCGATACACCAGAGTAGACTAGCGTATACGCATCTTGACCCATGTGATGGGCGATGGATGATCCCATATCCATCAGTGTTTGACATCAAGGATGGTGTACGGGTGCTCAGTGGAGACTGGGTACACTGGACGGACTCGCCGAGAATACCCAGATGGTATTGTACCTCACGTCAGATGGCAGTTCTCTGGTGACACTGGTACAGGTTAGTCTGTAGACCCGAGATCGTCATAGAGTCTTGTGAGATCCCCACTGTGCTTTGATTTCCATCATACCACGTCCAAGAGGGCGTGCAAAATGGTGGCTTTTGGGTACAGTCCTGAATCACCTGGAGGCAATGAGCGATAGGAGGGGATTCGTCCCTCCCGGTATAGGGAGTTGAGGTTGCGCTGTGTTCGATTGGCTATAACTGGAAATCCCTGGCCAAGGTTGCTGAGATTTACTGGTAAGTGTTATCAGTAGTTTCTTGAATTGTTAAGGACCTCATATCGACACGACTTATCAAGCTACTGGGGTCTGACGTTTACCACCCCTAGGCAAGATATGCGACATATCAGACTAAGAGACCGGACTGTACGGGAGTGTTACTGATTGGATTCGTGGGAGAAAGTACAGGCTTGCTTGTTGATCTTCTGATCGCTCAATACCTGGGTGGCTGTTACGTTTAGCTGACCGCTTGCAGCTTATGGGTGTTTGATATGATCATCACCTATTGCCGGCGTATTGACGATTCTTTAGAGTCCTAAAAAGAGGTTTCTTGACTCAGGCAAAACGGAGTAGGAGCACATATATGATATGTGCGGGACCGAGAACAATACGTGTATGTGATACCGTATTAGATTCTCGCGATATGAGATATCGGCCGGGTATATGTGATTTAGCCGGGTCATCGGATCAAGTGTTGATTCGATGAACTGATACAGATTATATTAGTCGGTTATTTGTGAAATAGCCGGATTATCGGATCAAGTGTTGATTTGATAATTTAATCAATAATTATATATTTGATATATTAAATTGCATTAACTAATATAAGCTCACTAAAAGATTCTTTTTCTCACTCGGGTAATATATTGATATATATGCGATATATGTTAATTGTATTATTTTATTTTGTTACAATAAATATTGTATATATGATATATAATATTGTAACAAGTTATGATTACTAAGGCAACATGATTAGTGGAGATTAAACATGGTTAGGGTTTGATTTGGGTTGATCATTTCTAGAAGCTTGTAGAAGCTTTTATTTTGTTTTTTGCAAAGATATTTTCTTTAGATATTTTGCAAGATATTTCCTAACCCAACCCACACCCTTTAACCCTAATTAATTCTCTACATTGGTTAGCCTTTCCTTTGGTCAACCATGGTTGCATTTGTAGTTATCATAACAATTCATTATTCATCACAAAAGGATTATTATTCATTCTTTTTCTTCTTCCTCCTTGCAAAGCTTTCTAGCTTTGGGTTTTGTGATGGATTAGTGTGAGATTATGATAATAAATGAGAGCTAAAATACTATTTCATCATCCTAATCAATCCTAGCCATTTAGATTAGGGTGTTCACTTCATTTGTGAGTGAGTGCTTGTGTTAAAGAAACTTCAAGGTAGATCATCTTTGTTATCGAAGATCGGAAGCAAGCATGCATCTTTCTCTTCGTAGAGCCTCTCTAGAGTTCGGGAACTTGATGATCGCTGCGAAGGGACCACAACAGAGAGCTTTAGAAGTGAAGGAACGGATTACAAAGGTTGTAATCCCAAACTCTTAGTGTTAAAGTGTTTAACATGATTTTTTTCGCCTAATCTATAGTTTAAAGATCTTGGTTAGGGTTGTCCGGCACGTCTAAATTTTAAATCGGGCATGGTTGATGCCTTATAGACCCTTGTGAGAGTGCCTAGTAACACTGCAGTGGTATCAGAGCCAAGTTAGAGCTTTAGGCGAAGTCTTGGCGAAGTTTAAAGTCCGATCGAACTCCGAATACCCGTAAAACCCTAGTTTCTGGAAATTTTTCAAATATGTTGATTTTTTCATATTAAAAATGCTTAGAAAATTAAGCAGGGTATTTTAGGAATTACTGTAAAAAACGAGCCAACAATCTCTTTAAAGCGCCACGGAACCGCGGCAGTACCCTAGCTTGCGCGGCGGTTCCGCGTCCATACAGAGGGATTAGGGTTTGATTTTGCTACAGTAACATCCGCAGGTAATTATGCTTTCTTCTGGGAATTTTTAATTTACTCAAGTGTTGAGTTTTCTAGGTTGTATTGGGAGCTCGTTGATTCGATCGAAAAGTTTAACTTCGTTTAAGTTTTTTCCGGATAATTTAGAACATATTAAAAAGTTCGAAAGTATATCAATAACTCAATTTTTCCCCTGTCGGAAAATTTTCAAAATTTGGATTTTTTCTCGAGTTTGAAAACTTTCGGAAAGTCATGCAAGTAACGCGGTGGACCCTCTAGAAGAACACAAACCTTAACTCGATTATGTGACCGTCTGAACCGCCTCTGAACCTTAGGATTTGGGGCAATACGGCGTTGCCACATGTGAGGCGTTGGCTTGACCCTTCAACAGCTGGACCATCGGTACAGTGGCATGTGATGGATATTTTTTTGAACTCCGCTCAAGTGTTGAGCTATTTGGGAAATCTTGGGTGTTTGTTTATTCGATCGGAAAGTTTAACATTGTCTATTTATCTGGAATGTGATAAAATATTTGGAATCCACAAGAAGTTATGAGATAACTAATTTGAATGTTATAAATCTAGCAGTTTAGTCTCATTTGATCGGTTGCCACGGAATTTTGATGTGATCAAAAGTCCGTCGCAATCACGTAGCGTACGCGGATACTCGCCAGGTAAACTTAATAGACAGCCACGCCCCATAGCCCCGACCAAGTGACTGTAGGAGAACCCCGTTATTAAAAGCATCCGTTCAGGTGCTCGCGGCAGCGGTGTTCCGCTTTAGTACACTTCGTCGACGGCATCCGGGGGTGCGGCTGTCTACTAAAGTTTGTGACGAGCATTCGATCAGGATGTCGGGAATCTTGTTGAATTGCCCGACTAGATATTGAAAAGAGTTTTCGATAATGAGACTAAAATGCAGGGTTTATAATTGTTAGGCATGCGATGTCTAAGGAATTCATTTGGTTAGGCATGAGATGTCTAAGGTGGTTGCGGATTCCAACTGTTGTAGTTTTACAATTTCTTTTCTGCGGCCGTAAGCGTAGTATGTGGTGTATCGCCGGCTTTGTTGCTATACATCAAGGACAATCGGGATACGCATACTTGCTTACGTTGATGATATGAGATATTATGTGTTGCTGTGATATGTTATATTGGATCGTCGTGTTCTGAATAGCCGGGATTTTTATTTGAGATGAGGGATTTTATTTTCATTCATGTAAAATTCATCTGTATGTAATATTCTTTTATTGGGGCACTTCCGGGCTGAGGATGATGTCACCATTGTATATTATTTATTTTTCTGCATTAGGTAGACCCAAGGCGGGGAGCACAAGTAACCGGGTTCTAGGGTCCAGTGGGAGACCATCTCGAGGAGTCGAGACCGGGTCTCCTAACCCTAGAATTGGCAGTGTTGCTTGCCGCTCTCGTAGGGGTCTAGGGATGCGGGTTTGGCTATTCATCGCGACCGTGGAATCCGTGTTTTATACAGGCTCGTATTAAAACATGGACTTCCTAGTATATCCAATATTTCATATGTGTTCGTCTGCTGCAATGTTTTGTGATGAGATCATATTACTGTCTGAGACGAATGTTTATATTATATGTATGAGATATTTGTTATATTGCAGATTTCGTTTCAAAAGTGATGCTTGTGAAGCATAATAAAAATGGGACTTCATTAATGAGATTAATGAAACTAAAAGAAACCTAATGATGTTGTAGAAAATTGTTTAAAAACTGGTAGCTCTAGTTCTTGCTTTGCATAGAGGTGTTCCTCGTAGAACATCCAGCACCTTATTCGATAAGGAAAGAACCGAGATCCCTTCACCGGGAGTGACCTCTTTAGTGAAACTAGCAGATGCAACAAACTCGGTTTGTCTTTTGATTGTTTCTATAGTTTTTGCTTTGCATAGTGATATTTATGAAATATCCTGCACCTTATTCGATGAGGAAAGTGTCGACGATCCCTTCACCGGGAGTGACCTCTTTAGCAAAATTAGAAAAGGCCTAAAAAACATTCCATTAAAATTCACTCGATTCTACAACGATATCAAGTTCATTACGCAAAGGGTTTTCTTAAAAACCTGTCGTAGCCCTCCGTCATTTCAGATAAGTAGTATTTAGTATTCGTGCTGCGTTTGTTGACCTCTGTCAAGGCATAGTGTGCAGTAGATGATTACTGCTTATCTGTATAAACATATGATGTGATTGATTTAGGGTAGTCGTGCGACCTTGTTGACCTCTATCAATGGTCGTGCGGGTGGGTTTACTTCAATCAGGAAATGACGGGTTGAACTTGACTAGCAGCCTATGATTTGTTGACCTTTGTCAAGGTCATTGGATGCTAGGGGTAAAATATTATTGGGAATTTCAAGTGTTGAAATTTGCAATGAGATTGCATACCTTCTATGAGATAGTTGGATCCCGATACCCGCTGCGAGTAAGAATTACTCCTGGAAGAGTTTTACACATTACAATTAGCCGATCAAGTAGGTGTCTAGAAAGGTGTCAACGGGGTTACACCCCTGGGAAAATGAGGATTACTTTAATTAGGTCCGTGCGAAAGCACGGGGAACCTCCCTCAAAGTACCGGAACTGTCCTGGCTGAAAGATTGGCGAACTTGTAGGGTGTAATTAATCCCGGCTAGTCTTTCTTTTCAGGGTTTGAAGGAAGATTTGACTAAAACAGTGGGAGCCATCCTGATTAGATAAATTGATAACCAATCTAATCTTGTAAAAGCGCACGCTGAGTGTTTTCTTCTCTCTCTCTCAAGGTAGCGACTATGTCACGCCATAATCAAGATAATAATACGGATGAATTGACCGAACCCGCTTGTTATACTGCTCTAGGAAACGTTGGTCCTGCTCCAACTTATAATCGTTATAAGACAGAGCAGGAAATAGGGGATTACCAGAATTCCCGTGCCGCCCAAACGAAGAAAGTGCATGTTGATGCATCATCTTCGGGTGTGTTCATTACCGAGAACTGTTTCACAGTATCCTTTACGTCCTGGGTATGAGATACCAGATCAGGATCCGGCAAATATAATTTGTTACATGGGCTACAGATAGGTAGAGAACTGAGAACGGGTGATAAGTTTCAAGAGTTGGAAATGATGCAAGTGTTGCAGCCAAGTCTGTTGACAGTTATCATCTTGTATTACTAGAATACGTTGATTCTGAACGAATGTTATTAGATACCGAACCTGATATACAACATCATATCAGTCTCTTTATTAGTAAAGAAGGATATAATTTTGTATTGTTGGATAATGTTTTGAACATTTCCTGGATCAAGAGTTGATCGGATCAGGCATGTTATCTAAAAGCATAGACATTCTAAGTCAAACCACAGTTCTTAACGTACAGAACACACACAAGAGGAAGAGTTCAGAAATGAACGAATCCTTTTTGAGGTATTGTAGACTAGGTCATATCAATGTGACCCGACTAGCTGAAGTTACATAGAGATGCATATTTAAATTTGTTTGAATTTACATCTTATAAAACTTGCCGGTCATGTCACAAAGATAAGATGATCACAGCTCTGTTTATTGGAAACAGAGAAAGAGTTAGTAAACTCTTGGGATTGATACGTGCTGATATATGAAGGCCCCCTGTTTATACATGCTAAGACCGGTTCTTTGTACTTCATTACATTCTCAGATGATCTCTCAAGATTCAGACATATGTTCCTGTTCAAACACAAGTCCGAATCTTTTGAGATATTCACAGAATATAAGTTAGAAGTAAAGAACCAAAAATGGGTAAAAGTATTATGTCCTTTGATGAGATCAAGGAGGAGAATACTTGAGCACGGAATTCATGGACTATTCTAAAGGAGAATGAGATTCTCTCTCAGCATTACTCCTCCATATACACCACAGCACGTCGGTGTATCGGGGCGGAGCAATCACACCCTTTGTGATATGGTATGCTCTATGATTAGTACTAATGAGTTGCCTATTTTCTTTTGGGGTTTGCACTTGAGAAGCTGCATACCTATTGAATAGGGTTCCAACCAAATCAGTTGCCTACCACTTCATATGTGATATGGAATAGGAAGAGCCCATATCTTAAGTAAGTTAAGATTTGGGGTTGTCCGGCCTATATTTAAAAGCAAAATCCAGACAAGTTCGAGGCAAAATCAGTTCTGTGGATGTTTGTTGGATATCCCAACCATTCGCAAAGGAATATCTTCTACCAAACCGAGGAACAAAAGATGTTTTGTTTCTCAGTATGCCACCTTTATGAAAGGGAATTTCTTGTGAAGAAATTATTGGTCATAAGGTAGAACTGGAAAGAGTTCCAGCTATACAAACTGCAGCTGATGATTTGGTAGAACCAAAGGATTCAATAGTTTCCAACGAACCTCAGCCTCTCCGCCGATCTAGTAGGGTTCCTCACCAACCTGAGAGATACTTCTATTTTCTCTATGACAGTGGGAGCGAGGATTGCATCATGAGATGATGACCCAACTAGTTTCGAGCTTGCCATCAGGAGTGGGACTCTGTAAGAATGGCTAGATGCTTATCGATCTGAGTTGGAATCCTTATACACCAACAAAGTATGGACTTTGGTTGTTTTATCTGAAGGGTTAAATCCCCATCAGGAGCAAGTATATCTTGAGAAGATTACTTGGTGTACATGGAAAAGTTGAGACTTTCAAAGGTATGCTTAAGTCCATCCAGATCTTACTTTCTACGGCTACATACTATGACTACGATGTCTGGCGGTTGGGTGTCATGACTGTTTTTCTAAATGATGATTTGGAAGAGAGCGTCTATAAGTACACAGCCAGAGGGCTTCGTAGACAGTGGGAGCAGCGGAAACGTGAGCAAGATGTTTTATGTGATAAATCAGGCATCGCGGAGTTGGAACGTCTGTTTTGATGAGGTAGTCAAAGAGTTTGACTTCATCAAAATGGTAGATGAACCTTGTATATACAAAAAGGTAGTAGAGAGTATGGTGGTGATCCTCGTAGAGTACGTGGATGACATACCCTTGATATGAAAGGAGTTTCCTATGCTACGCTCGGTCAATCTCCGCTTATCACAAGGATTCTCCATATAGAATCAAGTGATACCTCCTAAATCCTGGGTTATGGATCTATGAGATAGATCTAATTCGATGTTAGGATTCTCACTAGTTTTTGTGAGATGGTATCAATCGATCCTGGGGAGAATCACTGGAAAGGTTCCAAGGTGATAAGGACGACTGAATGTCATTCGCAGGTATTGTCTTTACCCTCAGTGGAGGGACGGTATGTTCGAAGAGTTCCAAGCTAGATACCGTGACATACTAGACGATTAAAGGCAAGATACATTGTTACCAAGCATGCTACCAAAGAGGCAGTCTGGATATATATAAGTTCATAAGATGAACTTTGTTCCTACCATTGTGTGACAATGGAGTTGTGGCTTATGCCGAGGAACCCCTATCCCTTCAGAAATCCAGATATAATTCATAGGCAGTATCACCTGATCATGGAGATGGTTGATCTCCAGGGAGATCGAAGTTAGGAGAGTAGACACATAGGACAACAGCGCGGATTTACTCACAAAGTCCTTTTTCCCAGTAGAGACCATTATGGGATGGTTGAGTATGAGATACTGCAACCACAGCTAATTGTTGGGTATGCGATACCACAACAGATGGCCCTAGTGCAAGTGGGAGATTGTTAGTTATATGTATGCCCTAGAGGCCATTTCTGTACATACGATGTATATTGTAGTGGATGCTTGGACATATATAGGGACGACTTTCTTGCTCGACATGATAGTACGCTATCTGGTTGCTCTTTATCTTAACATGTACTCTGATTGTCTCTATGTTACATGTTGATAAAGCCCTTAGGATATGTACTCGACTGCTGGGACTATGATGAGATCATACTAGTGGGGCCACGGTAGTCGATGAGTACATCCTATAACTGTTCCTAGTCGAGGGTGTATCGAGACAGGGCATCGATACACCAGAGTAGACTAGCGTATACGCATCTTGACCCATGTGATGGGCGATGGATGATCCTATATCCATCGGTGTTTGACATCAAGGATGGTGTACGGGTGCTCAGTGGAGATTGGGTACACTGGACGGACTCGCCGAGAACTCCCAGATGGTATTATACCTCACGTCAGATGGAAGTCCTCTGGTGACATTGGTACAGGTTAGTCTGTAGACCCGAGATCCTCATAGAGTCTTGTGTGATTCCCACTGTGCTTTGATTTCCATCATACCACGTCCAAGAGGGCGTGCAAAAAGGTGGCTTTTGGGTACAATCCCGAATCACATGGAGGCAATGAGCGATAGGAGGGGATTCGTCTCTCCCGGTATAGGGAGTTGATGTTGCGCTGTGTTCGATTGGCTATAACAGGAAATCCCTGGCCAGGGTTGCTGAGATTTATTGGTAAGTGTTATCAGTAGTTTCTCGAACAGTTATGGACCTCATATCGACACGACTTATCAAGCTACTGGGGTCTGACGTTTACCACCCCTAGGCAAGATATGCGACTTATCAGACGAAGAGACCGGAGTGTTACTGATTGGATTCGCGGGAGAAAGTACAGGCTTGCTTGTTGATCTTTTGATCGCTCAATACCTGGATGGCTATTACGTTTAGCTGACCGCTTGCAGCTTGTGGGTGTTTGATATGATCATCACCTACTGCCGGCGTATTGATGATTCTTTAGAGTCCTACACAGAGTTTTCTTGACTCAGGCAAAACGGAGTAGGAGCACATATATGATATGTGCGGGACCGAGAACAATACGTGTATGTGATACCGTATTAGATTCTCGCGATATGAGATATCGGCCGGGTATATGTGATATAGCCGGGTCATCGGATCAAGTGTTTATTCGATGAACTGATATAGATTATATTAGTCGGTTATTTGTGAAATAGCCGGATTATCGGATCAAGTGTTGATTTAATAATTTAATGTATAATTATATATTTGATATATTAAATTGCATTAACTAATATAAGCTCACTAAAAGATTCTTTTTCTCACTCGGGTAATTTATTGATATATATGCAATATATGTTAATTGTATTATTTTATTTTGTTACAATAAATATTGTATATATGATATATAATATTGTAACAAGTTATGATTACTAATGCGACATGATAAGTGGAGATTAAACATGGTTAGGGTTTGATTTGGGTTGATCTTTTTTAGAAGCTTCTAGAAGCTTTTATTTTGTTTCTTGCAAAGATATTTTCTTACACAACCCACACCTTTTAACCCTAGTTAATTATCTACATTGGTTAGCCTTTTCTTTGGTCAACCATGGTTGCATTTGTAGTTATCATAACAATTCATTATTCATCATAAAAGGATTATTATTCATTCTTCTTCTTCTTCCTCCTTACAAAACTTTCTAGCTTTTGGTTTTGTGATGGATTAGTGTGAGATTATCATAATATGTAACATTTCAAAAAAATAAAATATTTTTTTGGGAATTTTTATAATTTAATATTATTTTATTGAATATTTTAAAATTTTGGTATAATTAAATACAGAAAAATTTGGAAAAATTATGGAAAATTCTAAAATAGGGTATTTTATTGAATTAAGTCATTTTTAAGTTTTTAAGATTAGTTATATGCTAATTTAGTGCTAATCGTGATTAAAAATCGCTAATCGGTTTTTTAGCAATTTTGTGCAAAACATGCACATACCTTTTTCTACACTTGTGTTACATTTTCCTTGCCATGGTTTTACTTTTGGGTTACTAGTCTTGAGAGAAGGATTTTGAGAGAAAAAGAAAAAGAAAAAGGAAAAGAAAACGAGGGAACATAGGCATTTAATGAGGCATGGTGTATTTTGACTTGGATTTCTCTCTCCCTCTCATTTTCCTCTTCTCTCTCCCTCTTCATTCTCCCTTAGTGTTTCAGCTGAAGCTTTGCCCTCCTCTTCCACCCCTCTTCAAGCCCCAAATCATCTCAAAAACATCACCAAAACCCTACTTCCATTTCATTAAAAGTGTGCACAAGCTCAAGATCTACACATGGGACCAAGAAAGCAAGGATTTTGGCCACTAGGGGCAACTCAAGAAAATTCTTGAGTTGCCAAATGAGGTAATTACTGAACCATTAGCTTAATTTTAGTATTCCTTATACCCTCATGTTGTGATAGAACCGATATTGTTTGATTTTGTGGACTTAAAGAAAACCTAGTTAGGGTTGAGGAACTTTTGTGTTGTAATGTGAAATTGAGCTCAGTAGAGGCTACACCAACACCCTGGTGCATGAATTGAGACCCAAATCTGAGAGTTGAAACCCGAAATACGGATTTAGAAACCGATATCGGAAAAGTTATGAAATCTGTGAAGGTTATATTGAATCTGCTTTCACCCAAGACACCTGAAAATAAAATTGGTTGGACAGTGATATGTGCAGGCACCCAGGAAGCTACCACCAAGACCACAGCCCTAATTCCATGACCCGGCCATAGATTTATCCTGTTTGGCCGCAATTTGCGGCCAGACCTGCCCCATTTTGCCTCGTTTTGGTTCTGCTGCGCCTACATGTATAGATTAGACCAATGGTATATATAGATTTGTCTAATTTGACCTAGGGTGAAATCTGGAGCATATTTCCTTTGTTGCTGTTTTGGATTCGTGTTTCCGTATTCCGTATTTTAATTCTGAATTCACGTATTGTGTTTACCTCGACTATTTGGCGTTTATACGACAATATCGAGGATTGATTGTTGGTTTTGGAGGCGTACCCATAGGTTCTAACCTATAGGCCCCATAGCATATCGTTTTGGTTTTCGTGTGTCGTTTTAGCTTTGATTTGGTTTTAATGCGCATATACGATACTTTGATATGTAGGTACCCCATGAAGACTTCGGGACGACAAGCAAGTAAGTGGCGACGTTGACAAATGAAGACGCAAGGTGAGTAGATTATATCTACGGGGGAAGTCGGATGGATGGCGTATAGCACCCCCGCAGTCCGTAGTTGATATAGTATATTTTATTTATGATAGTATAGTGTAGTGGATTATTTGAGATGTGTTAGATGTGATAGGGTTAGAAGTAAACTAGAATATTTCCTAGTTGCGAACCCTAGGATAGGTTTACACCAACACGCACACACATGTTGATTTGCTATACTTATACTGTGATGATGATGGATAGTAGACGACATTGGAGATGAGTCGAAGATATTGGGCATTGTGCCGCGAGATCGGTGATTTGATATGATTCGTATTTGGGATACGACATGTGATCTCTAGCGGGCCTTTGGACGTGTGTTTACACACGCAGTCATATTGATGGTATCAGTTGTACTAGACTTAGATCAGTACCCCAGATTATGTGATATGATGATGAGGATACCAAATAATTGATGAGCTGATTGTGATATTGACCCGTACCCAGCTATTGGGATGCTGTACGAAGATTTACCGTACGAGCTTTATATTGATGATAGATCCGCACTCATGACTCGAGGATGTCAGATGATATACGGTATTGTACACGATACTATTGATGCGGGATCACCGACTATTATAATATATATATATATATATATCGACTCAGATTTAGGTGGTTTCCATACCCCTCCTGATGGACTTGGCTTAGTAGATGTTAGACTAGACCCAAGTCATACCTATTTCAAAACTAACGAATCAGGAATATCTTAAGGACAAGTAAAGGGATTCTACGGGTATTTTCAAAAGACGTATCTATACTTAAAAACACCGTAACCCTTATTTTACCAAAACCCCGATTCGTCTTATTTCAATGGCACCACTTCATGACATGTACATATTGGTGTAGATTCTTCACTGTTGCGTTGATTATTCGATTCCGCATCGCATTGCATGTGTTTATTTCTATATTGCAATCATGCTGTTAGGACACCAGCACCATTATCGATGATGCATATGTTCCACGTACACTTGCTTGCCGACTCACACACTTCATCATCGATAATTGCCATGTCACTACACAGTAGTATTATTGCATCAGGATATGACTTTGTATATGCATATTACTATTCTATGTTGCATGATATACTGTTATACCAGCATCTCAATTATATGTCATATACATCATGCTTTCTGATTATGCGCATTGGGATATTGTTTTCATGATATTTATGGATTTGGGAACCGTGGGTTTTTCAAGGAAGAGTATGTACTTATTTGAAAAACCCGTTTTCCTTGATATGATATTTGCGCAGCCACCATGAGATTTATCGGTTCTGATTATATACCCCATACGAGGAGTGTGTGCCGTATGAGGGTACATGGTGGGGCCCGGTATGGTTCCCCTCGGCAAGATGATTGAAGGATTATGCCGATTGAGTCTGGAGGTGGGCAAGTACCTACCGGTGATTGTATTTGAGCTCGGCGGATATCCGGGAGATACCGACCGGAGTTGAGAGATGGACATGGGTTGACCCGTGCTGCCGGGGCCAAGGGCCGATACCGCAGACGGAGCCCCATATGGACGAGGATTTACGTGCCGATGCTAGGCACAGGTTTCATGATATTTCCATGATTTTGATTATATCCTCACATTTACATGCATGATGATTATTGTCATTGGGGTGATAGGTAGACGAGATCCACATACATACAGACTTTTATTACATTGATCATACTTCACTTGTATATATAACAGGGTATGAGGGCTCTGTTATATATACCCTTACACCAATATTAGTGGAATGGGACGCTAATATATGTGTATTGATATCTATTTCGATACTTCATCATATTTACTTCAAGCAGACATACCTTATATTTACGGCCTGTTATTACCTGAGGCACTGGCACGGGTACTTGGCACTACATACACGATTAGATGTTACATTGCCACCTTATCATGTTTCAGGCTTATTCTTTGAGGTTTATATATCTGATCGTATTGACCTAGGAGTATGTCGTGCATTCGATTTCTGCTTGTAGATATTCTCTATTCACGAGTTGGCAACTCACCCCCGTTGTGCCACAGCTTCTTGCAGGTTTTGCCGTACAGGTTCCATAGCGGCATTTCTGGCACACTGCTTCCTTGCGGGTGAATTGCATTTGGTAGGTGGGTTCTTTAGCATCAAGAACCACCATTGTACTTGTATTATTCATTGTATCTAGAATTCCATCAACCAAAACTTGTATATTATTTCGACCTTAGAGTCGCGTGTAGCAGTGTTACGATTTTCTTGTTATTATGAGTTTTCTTTTAAGTTTTGATCCTCACCTTTCGGCGTTGTATATTATATTGTTTGTGTGGTTGTGACCATCGATTGACGAAGATCAAGCTCCCGCTTGGGGATGCCTTTTATCATTGCATATATATTGTTCTTGTTGTACCCCGTTCGGGGCCAGTATTTACAAAAGAAACTCTGCCGAAATTTTTAGAAAAGACTTACATTTTTAAAATGCATATTCGGCTTAGTTATTTAAAAACCCTGACTTCAAACATGTTTTTCTTTACTTGTTTAAACCAATTTTCCTTATTTACTCTTAAAATGGTTTTAGATTTCTTGGCTTTTGGCTTACTTGGATCAGATGGAGTCCTATAGACTTCATATGGTTCAAGGGCCAGTCACGTGCTCTTTCGGGTCGTGACAATGTTGGTATCAGAGCGCTAGGTTAACCTTGGTTCGAGTCTAAGTTTGACTATGTGGAGCCTAGGGCGTTTATATGTACGGAACTTAGGCTTGACCTTACGGAACTTAGACTTAGTCGGGGGGTATTAGACCCGAACTTTCGTCGCGTAGGATGACCCTTGGTTTATGGAATAGGTGACTAAAGTAGAGTGACGTACCGTGGGTATGTTCCGCGGCATACTAACGATACTCTACTCCGCTTAAGGAGCCTTAGGATGCACATTTCCTTGCACAGTATTATATTCATTCCTATGATCTATCCTCATCGATACTGGTTATGATTTTGCTGCCACGATCACATGGGCAGAGAGTGAGCTACTGCTCGAGTTGCGTCTGCATGAGCTCGTCGTGGACGAGGACTGACCAGGGCGTGATTCCAGAGACTTGCGATTGCATTGAGAGGCGTCGTTTTATTGTGTTTTCGCACCATGAGCGGTTGGTGGATCACCTTTAAGAGATTTCTTGGACATGCCGATTGGTACCACAGGATCAGGCTACTGCTAGAGGCCAGCCGGGATGTGATGACCATTGATATATCGCTTATTCAGGATGATTGAGACGCTGTTCAGCGTACAGACGAATGAGCCAGTTGTTGCTGCAAACGACGAAATATCGCCCAGATGATTGGAGCTACTGCAGCCTGAGTATATAGTTAGAGATATAATGGTGAGTCGCTGGTCACCTGAAGATGAATGACTTGGACAGGTGTTCGTTCGCTTACCTCGATGCGAGGTCATCAAATAGATTGATTCCAGCTAGAGGCGACTTCACGCAGGTTCGTTGAGAGTCGATAGAGACGATCGAATGTCAGGGGCCCATTTTCCAAGTTTAAAGTATACGGAAAGACATGCAGGCGATTCTATGGACCCTCTAGAAGAATGAAACCCTAACTCGACTTAATGACCGTGTGAAAGCCTTTGAACCTTAGGGTTTGCGGCAGTTCCGCGGCGCTATTAGTGAGGCTTGGGTTTGCCCTTCTATGGCTGGACCACCGACGCTGTGGCATGTACTCGATACTATTAAACTGTACTCAAGATGTTGATCTCTTGGGGGATTATGAGGTTCTAACGAGTCGATCGAATGATTCAACATCATTCGGATATCATGTGATGGGATGCTTTGCTTAGGAGACTCCAGATACGAGTATAGCCGTTGGAGCACAGTCCATGCAGCCACGATGAGACGAGTTCGAATCAGTCGACATTAAAGCAGAGTGAAGTAAAGATTTCACTAGAGATTTCGACGAGATGACGTTCCCCTCCGCTGACATCAGAGATACGATACGCACGCAGAGGCATTGTATATGGATATATATCTTCCAGAAAGAGGCGCGATGAGTATGCAGCCATTCCGGGACAAGAATTAGCTTCAGCAATGGACGATGACTTCCGGGCAATTCGGCAGAAAAGAGATATGTGAGAGACTTCGGATGGACCGTAGCTGAGAACATTGCAGTGCACAGGTAGAGACGTGACGTCGAAGTGGACGGTAATACAGGCAAGCGGACAAGAGGTTCGTGCGAGACGCTGACGAGCTATCATGACTTTCCGTCGAGACCGGAGACCTGATATGCTTACAGAGGCGTTGGGATGCGACCAATTTCTGAAGGAATGCTGTGCTGAGGACGCAGACGTCCATCGAGCGAGAAGAGATTATGCAAGAGTACCAGCCTCCGTACAGACCGGCATAGGCAAGATCGGAAGATACCTTGAGCGGGATTCCTTCCAGGACACTGCTGCAATGATATTTGCATCCAGGATCAGATGTGTGATGTGCATTCAGAGAATCAGAGGCCGACGCCAGTGACATGCTGCTTTACGAGTAGTCGTGATGATTGACCGAGAGATGACCAGAGAAGTGCCAGAACGGAATCGTCCCCGTTAGCACACCTGACAGGGCCGATGAGCAGATTAATTGCGAGATAGGTAATTCGCAAAGAAGATAAGGACCCAGAGACAAAGGACGCCAGACCGTGAGCAAGAGGCAAGTAGATATCTTGCACTGCTAGCATTAGATGCACCGACACCTTCTCGACTTTGAAGGAGGGACTACCGACGACGGTATTTATGATTTGTGATTCGATTATCATGTATCCGTCATCTTGGATTTCGGTATTTTGGGCGTTTTGTTTCCATGATTTAGTCTTGATGACAGAGTTTCATGATATTTGTTTTCTTGCACCTACTGGGTATTTATGTTTTGCGCATAGTTATTACGTTGAGGTATTGATTGTGATTTCATGCCTATTTTATGCCAGTGATTTGATTTACGCTTCCAGCATAGTTTTCGTGCACCTTTAGTGTTTTGATTTGATTTGTGCACGCTGATGTAAATGGTTGTGAGCTTATACACAGCGATATACCTGATTTTGAGTGAGCCGTATTGTATACCGTCGATTTTGGATTTTCGCGCATGTTGGGCGCAGGTTTTAAGATACGATTTTGGTGCCCACCAGATGCACTAAATCGGGACTCTTTGTGCATGTCAGATACACCTGATTTTGCTGTCAGGTACACATGTTGCCTATGACAGATGTTTCGTGCACACCAGTTGCACCTAGATGTTGTTTTGTGCACATGAATGGCACATATATGGATTTTGTTCTCCGTGCGCACCGAACGCACGGGATATTCTTATATACGTCTTAGGATTGATTTTTATGGAGCAGTACTTTTTTTCTATGATATTTGCCATGTGTTTTCATACAGAGCGGGACTAGTCAGAGGACAGTACCCGCATACTTTTGCCTGCATTTACTTAGTTATTTACATATATAGCTTTCATATATACATGAATAATTTTGACGTACATCATACTGGTTTTGTTTTGGAGTTGACATTTGTGTCTTTACCATGACTCCGATGATTGCAGGATGCTTGACGGAGTTTCGATTTTGAGTTATCTGCTCATTAATTATGCGCATGTATTGCGCTATGATGTGTTTTATATATTGATGTTTTCGGAGCCCCGACAATTTGGATTTTTACTGAAATGTTTTAGTATTTGGGGGTTTAAATTTAAATTCGGGGACCGAATTTATTTAAGAGGGGAAGATTGTAACATTTCAAAAAAATAAAATATTATTTTTGGGAATTTTTATAATTTAATATTATCTTATTGAATATTTTAATATTTTGGTATAATTAAATACAGAAAAATTTGGAAAAATTATGGAAAATTGTAAAATAGGGTATTTTATGGAATTAAGTCATTTTTAAGTTTTTATAATTAGTTATATGCTAATTTAGTGCTAATCGCGATTAAAAATCGCTAATCGGTTTTTTAGTAATTTTGTGCAAAACATGCACATACCTTTTTCTACACATGTGTTACATTTTCTTTGCCATGGTTTTACTTTGGGGTTACTATTCTTAGGAGAAGGATTTTGAGAGAAAAAGAAAAAGAAAAAGGAAAAGAAAAAGAGGGAACATGGGCATTTAATGAGGCATGGTGTATTTTGACTTGGATTTCTCTCTCCCTCTCATTTTCCTCTTCTCTCTCCCTCTTCATTCTCCCTTAGTGTTTAAGCTGAAGCTTTGCCCTCCTCTTCAAGCCCCAAATCATCTCAAAAACATCACCAAAACCCTACTTCCATTTCATTAAAAGTGTGCACAAGCTCAAGATCTACACATGGGACCAAGAAAGCAAGGATTTTGGCCACTAGGGGCAACTCAAGAAATTTCTTGAGTTGCCAAATGAGCTAATTACTGAACCATTTGCTTAATTTTAGTATTCCTTATACCCCCATGTTGTGATAGAACCAATATTGTTTGATTTTGTGGATTTAAAGAAAACCAAGTTAGGGTTGAGGGAATTTTGTGTTGTAATGTGAAATTGAGCTCAGTAGAGGCTACACCAACACCCTAGTGCATGAATTGAGACCCAAACCTGAGAGTTGAAACCCGAAATACGGATTTAGAAACTGATATCGGAAACGTTATGAAATCTGTGAAGGTTATATTGAATCTGCTTTCACCCGAGACACCTGAAAATAAAATTGGTTGGACAGTGATATGTGTAGGCACCCAGGAAGTTACCACCAAGACCCCAGCCCCTAACTCCATGACCCGGCCGCAGATTTATCCTGTTTGGCCGCAATTTGCAGTTTGCAGCCAGACCTGCCCCATTTTGCCTTGTTTTGGTTCTGCTTCACCTACATGTATAGATTAGACCCCTGGTATATATAGATTTGTCTAATTTGACCTAGGGTGAAATCTGGAGCCAATTTCCTTTGTTGCTGTTTTGGATTCGTGTTTCCGTATTCCGTATTTTAATTCTGAATTCATGTATTGTGTTTACCTCGACTATTTGGCGTTTATACGACAATATTGAGGATTGATTGTTGGTTTTGGAGGCATACCCATAGGTTCTAACCTATAGGCCCCATAGCGTATCGTTTTGGTTTTCGTGTGTCGTTTTAGCTTTGATTTGGTTTTAATGCGCATATACGATACTTTGATATGTAGGTACCCCATGAAGACATTGTAGGGTTCCTAGGCACACAAATGAGGTTCCATAAGGCATCAACCATGCCAAATTCTAATTTTTCATGTGCCAAAGAAACCCTAAACTAGATCGTTAACTAGATATTAGGCGAAACCTATGCTAGTAAACAACTTTACTAGAAAGGGAACGGAAAATACAACCTTTGTAGATCCGGTCCTCCACTTCCTTGGCTCCGTGATGACTTCCTTCTGCTGTACCCATCAGAATCCTAGACTCTCGCGGTGGTTTCATCGGAGAAATGATCGGGCTAGGTCGTCGACTTCGATGCCGAAGATGATCTACGTCGAACAACTCAAGATCAAGCTCCAACTTCACCAAGTCATGAAACTTGTGAAGAAAACACCCTATACTACTTGGCAAGTGGTAGAGGATGAAGAAATAGAAAGTGGGTTCACTTTGGATTTGGATTTCTCACTCTTTTTCTCAAGACACCATTAATGGTAGCAAAGTTTCTTCTTCTTGAAGAAGAAGAAGAAGAAGAAAGAATATATGAGAGAATCATCAAATCAAATGATAAATCAAGTGAAGTTATCATAATGCAACCTTGGTTAAGTGTAGAGAATAAACTAGGGTTAGGTGAATGGTTAGGTTTAGGCAAAAGACAAAATGGTAGATAATCAAAAGAAGCTTCATGAAGCTAAAGCAAAGATACAAAATTAGCCACCATTTCATTTTGCCAAAAATGAAAAAATAAATAAATGAATAAGTAAATAAATCAAACCCTAACCATTAACCTAATCATAATTAAAAGCATACACACACCCAAGTTTGCATGTATCATCAAACATGATATAAACTAGTGCACAAAACTATATCATATATACAATGTGCACATCAAGTGAGAAAATCCATCTTATGTGAACCAATACTAGTTAATGCAAAGTAATATATCAAATATATAATTATGCATTAAATCATTAAATCAATACTTGATTTAATGATCCGGTCATACTGCATATAACCGACTAATATCAAGTGTATCAATGCATCGAATCAACATTTGATTCGGTAGCCCGGCTATATCACATATAACCGTCCCATGATACATATCGCGAGAATAGAATACAGTATCACATACTGGTATTATTCTCGGTCCCACACATATCTCATATGTGCTCCTGTTTCGTTTCGGTTGAGCCAGGAAACCTCTGTGTAGGACTCTAAAGACTCGTCAATACGCCGGCAACAGGTGATGATCATATCAAACACCCACAAGCCGCAAGCAGTCTGCTAAACATAACGGCCACCCGGGTATTGAGCGATCAGAAGATCGACGAGCAAGCACGCTCACACTCTTGTGAATCCAACCAGTAACACTTACCGTACAGTCCGGTCTCGTCGTCTGATATGTCGCATATCTCGCCTAGGGGTGGTAAACGTCAGACCCCAATAGCTCGATAAGTCGTGTCGATATGAGGTCTATAACAGTTCGAGAAACTACTGGTAACACTTACCAGTAAATCTCAGCAACCCTGGACAGGGATTTCCGGTTATAGCCAATCGAACACAGCACAACATCAACTCCCTATACCGGGAGAGACGAATCCCCTCCTATCGCTCATTGCCTCCATGTGATTCGGGACTGTACCCAAAAACCACCGTTTTGCATGCCCTCTTGGACGTGGTAAGGTGGAAATCAAAGCACGGTGGGAATCACACAAGACACTATGACGATCTCGGGTCTACAGACTAACCTGTACCAGTGTCACCAGAGAACTGCCATCTGACGTAAGGTATAATACCATCTGGGAGTTCTCGGCGAGTCCGTCCAGTATACCCAGTCTCCACTGAGCAACCTCATATCATCTCTGATGTCAAACACCAATGGATATGGGATCATCCATCGCCCATTTGTATGGGTCGAGAAGGTATACGATAGTCTACTCTGGTATATCGATGCCCCGTCTCGATACACCCACGACTAGGGACCTTGAAGGATGTACTTATGGACTACCATGTCCCCACTAGTATGATCCGCATCATAGTCCAGGTAGTCAAGCACACATCCTAAGGGCTTTACCAACATGTAACAGAGAGACAATCAGTGTACACGTTAAAGTAAAGAGTAACCAGATAGCATACTCTCATATCGAGCAAGAAAGTCATCCCTATATATGTCCGAGCATCCACTACAACATACATCCTATGTATAGTAATGGCCTCTAGGGCATACATATAACTAACAATCTCCCACTTGCACTAGGGCCATCTGATAGCAGTGGTTGTAGTATCTCATACTCAACCATCCCATAAAAGTCTCTCTCTGGGAAAAGGCCTTCGTGAGTGGATCCGCCGTGTTGTCCTCTGAGTCTACTCTCCTAACCTCGATCTCCCTGGAGATCAACCATCTCCATGATCAGATGATGCTGCCTCAGAATATGTCTGGGTCACTGATGGGACCAGGGTTCCTTGGCCAAAGCCACACTTCCATTGTCACACAATAGTTGGAACCTAGTTCATCTTATGAACTAATATACACCCAAACTTCCTCTTTGGTAGTATCTTTAATAGCGATGTATCTTGCTTTTAATCGTATAGTAAGTCACGGTATCTAGCTTGGAACTCTTCCACCATACCGTCCCTCTACTGAGGGTAAAGACTATGCCTGTGACTGACTTTCAGTCGTCCTTATCACTCTGGAACCTTTCCAGTGATTCTCCCCAGGATCAACTGATACGATCTCACTACAACTAGTGAGTATCCTAACATCCAATTAGATCTATCTCATAGATCCAAGACCCAGGATTTAGGAGGTATCACTTTGATCCTATATGGAGAATCATTGTGATAAGCGGAGATTGACCTAGCGTAGCATAGGAAACTCCTTTCTTATCAAGAGTATGTCATCCACGTACTCTACGAGGATCGTCACTATACTCCCTACTACCTTTTTGTTTATACAAGGTTCATCTACCATTTAGATGACGTCAAACTCTTTGACTAATACATCAAAACGGATGTTCCAACTCCGCGATGCCTGCTTTATCACATAAAATATCTTGCACACGTTTCCGCTGCTCCCACTGTCTACGAAGCCCTCTGACTGTGTACTTACAGACTCTCTTTTCTGAAACATCATTTTAGAAAAGCAGTCATGACACCCAACCACCAGATATCGTAGTCATAGTATGTAGCCGTGGCTAGTAGGATCTGGATGGACTTAAGCATAGCTACTTAGAAAAGGTTTCAACAAAATCCATACCTGGTCAATGATGCAAACTTTTAACAAGTCTAGCTTTGAAAGTCTCAACTTTTCCAAGTACACCAAGTAATCTTCTCAAGATATACTTGCTCTTGATGGGGATTTAACCCTTCAGATAAAGAAACTAAAGTCCATACTTTGTTGGTGTATAAGGATTCCATCTCAGATCGCTAAGCATCCAGCCATTCTTACAGAGTCCCACTCCTGATGGCTAGCTCGAAACTAGTTAGGTCATCATCTCATGATGCAATCATCGCTCCCATTGTCATAGAGAAACCGAAGTATCTCTCAGGTGGGTGAGGAACCCTGCTAGATCGGCGGAGAGGCTAAGATTCGTTGGAATCTACTGAATCCTTTGGTTCTATCAAATCATCAGCTGCAGTTTGTATAGCTGGAACATTTCCAGTTCTACATGACAGACCTTGCCTCGAGCTTGTCCGGATTTTGCTTTTAGACATAGTCCGGACAACCCCAAATCTTAACCAACTTAAGATATGGGCTCTTCCCTTTCCATATCACATATGAAGTGGTAGGCAACTGATTTGATTTGAACCCTATTCAATAGGTATGCAGCTTCTCAAGTGCATAACTCCCAAAAAGGAAATAGGTAACTCAGTAGTACTCATCATAGAGCACACCTTATCATATAGGGTGTGATTGCTCCGCCCCGATACACCGACGTGCTGTGGTGTATACGGAGGAGTAATCCTGAGAGAGAATCTCATTCTCCTTTAGAAAAGTCCAAGAATTCCGTGCTCAAGTATTCTCCTTCTTGATCACATCAAAGGATATATACTTATACCCGTTTTGGTTCTCTACTTCTAACTTATATTCTGTGAATATCTCAAAAGGTTCGGACTTGTGTTTCAACTGGAACATATGTCTGAATCTAAAGAGATCATCAGAGAATGTAATGAAGTACAAAGAACCGGTCATGGCATGTGAAGACAGGGGACCTACATACATCAACATGTATCATCCCAAGAGTTTACTAACTCTTTCTCTGTTTCCAGTAAACGGAGCTATGGTCATCTTATATTTGTGACATGACTGGAAAGTTTCACAAGATGTAAATTCAAACTGATTTAAATATGCATCTATATGTAACTTTAGCCAGTCGGGTCGCATTGATATGACCTAGTCTACAATACCTCAAGAAGGATTCATTCAGTTCTGAACTCTTCCTCTTGTGTGTGTTCTGTATACTAAGAACTGTAGTTTGATTTAGAACATCAATGCTTTTAGATAACATGCCTGAACCGATCAACTTTTGATATAGGAAATGTTCAAAACATTATCCAACAATACAAAATTTTATCATTTCTTTACTAATAAAAAGACTGATATGATTTTGTATATCAGGTTCGGTATCTAATAACATTTGTTCAGAATCAATGTATTTTGGAATACTGGGTGACAGTGACCAACAGACTTGGCTGCAACACTTGCACCGTATTCTGTCTCATGAAACTTATCACCCGTTCTCAGTTCTCTACCTTTCTGTAGCCCTATGTAACTGATTACATATCTGGGATCCTGATCCGGTATCAAATACCCAGGACGTAAAGGATACAGAGAAACAGTTCTTTGTAATGAACACACCCGAAGATGATGCATCATATGCACTTTCTTCGTTTGGGCGGCATAGGAATTCTGGTATTCCCCTATTTCCTGCTCTGTCTTATAACAATTATAAGTTGGAGCGGGACCAACGTTCCCCAGCTCAGTATAACAAGCGGGTTCGGTCAATATATCCGTATTATTATCTTGATTAAGGCGTGATATGGTCGCTACCTGGAGAGAGAGAGAAGAAAACACTCTGCGTGCGCTCTGGCAAGAATAGATTGGTTATTATTTTATCTAATCAGGATGGCTCCCACTGTTTTTATCAAATCTTCCTTCAAACCCTAAAAGGAAAGACTAGCCGGGATTAATTACACGCTACAAGTTCGCCAATCTTTCAGCCAGGCCAGTGTCGGTACTTTGAGGGAGGTTCCCTGTGCTTTCGCACGGTCCTAATTACAGTAAACCTCATTTTCCCAGAGGCGTAACCCCGTTGACACCTTTCTAGACACCTACTTGATCGGCTAATTGTAATGTGTAAAACTCTCTCAGGAGTAACAATTACTCGTAGTGGGTATCGGGATCCAACTATCTCATAGAAGGTATGCAATCTCATTGCAAATTTCAACACTTGAAATTCCCGATAATATTTTGCCCCTAGCGCGCTATGACCTTGACGCATGCCAAACAACCCATAGTCCGCTAGTCAAATTCAACCCATACATTTATTGATTGAATTAAACACACCCGCACGACCCTTGACGCATGCCAAACAACGCCGTACGAATACCCTAATCCAATCGCATCGTATGCAAGCAGATAAGCACTAGTTAGCTACCGTACACTACGCCTTGACGCATGCCAAACTACCGCAGCACGAATACTAAATAGTACTTATCTGAAATGACGGAGGGCTACGACAGGTTTTTCTGAAAACCTATTGCGTAATGAACTTGATATCGTTGTAGAATCAAATGATTTTAAAATGGAGTGTTTTTGTGGCTTTTCTAGTTTTGCTAAAGGGGTCACTCCCGGTGAAGGGATCGTCGGCCCTTTCCTCGTTGAATGAGGTGCGGGGTATATCATATATATCACTGTGCAAAGCCGAAACTATAGAAGCAATCAAAAGACAAACCGAGGGTTGTAGCATCTGCCAGTTATTGCTAAAGGGGTCACTCCCGGTGAAGGGATCGTCGGCCCTTTCCTCATCGAATAAGGTGCAGGATATATCATATATACCGCTGTGTAAAGCAAGAACTGTAGCTACCTGTTTTATTTTTGAAATTCGATTCCACAACATCTTAGGTTTCTTTTTCTTTCATTAATCATATTAATGAAGTCCCATCATTAAAGTCACCTAAACATCACAGATAAATACGACGTACACTTATGCCATCCGTGTTCGTCTCGATGTCCCCTCGTGCACCGTTAGGTTAGGTAACTAACGGAAGAGCGGGGCAGGGCTAGCGCGGGTGTAAAACATAAGTAACGTCTATATAATATATCATATATACTATATACAGTATTTATCACAGAACATCAAATGATCACATCACAGATATCGCAGCAGAAGAATCATATGAAACATTGGATATACCAGGACGTCCGTGTTTTCAATACGAGCCAGTATAAAACACGGATTCCACGGTCGCGATGAATGGCCAAACGCACACCCTAGACCCCTACGAGAGCGGCAAGCAACCCTACCAATTCTAGAGTTAGGAGACCCGGACTCGACTCCTCGAGTTGGTCTCCCACTGGACTCCAGAACCCGGTTACTTGTGCCCTCCTCCTTGGGTCTATCCTAGTGCGGAAAAGTAAATAATATACAAAAGGTGACATCTTCCGCAACCTGGAAGTGCCCCAATAAAAGAATATACATACAAGTTTTTACATGCATGAAATTGAAAAACACTCATCTCACATAAAAAAAACCCCGGCTATTCAAAACGCGACGATCCAATATAACATATCCAGCAACACATAACATCACATGTCATCAACGTAAGTAAATATGCCCATCCCAATTGTCGTTGATATATAGCAACGAAACCGGCGATATCACATATTACACTTATGGTCGCAGAAAAGAAATTGTAAAACTACAACAGTTGGAATCCGCAAACCCTTTAGACATCGCATGCCTAATCAAATGAATTCCTTAGACATCACATGCCTAACAATTATAAATCCCGCATTTTAGTCTCATTTATCGAAAACTCTTTTCAATATCAAGTCGGCCAATTCAACAAGATTCCTGACATCCTGATCGAATGCTCGTCGCAAAGTTTAGTAGGTGACCGCACCCCCGACACCATCGACGAAGTGCACCAAGGCGGAACACCGCTGCCGCGAGCACCCGAATGGATGCTTTCGGCGACGGGGTTCTCCTACAGTCACTTTGTCGGGGCTAAGGGGTGTAGCTGTCTATTAAGTTTATCCGGCGAGTATCCGCGTACGCTACGTGATTGCGACGGACTTTTGATCGCATCAAAATTCCGTGGCAACCGATCATTTGAGACTAAAGTGCTATGTTTATAATATTCATATTAGTTATCTCATAACTATTTGTGAATACCAAATATTGTATCACATTCCAGATAAATAGAAAATGTTAAACTTTTCGATCGAACAATCAAACACCCAAGTTTTCCGGAAACAGCTCAACACATGAAATAAGTCTAAAAACATCCATTTCATGCCACAGTACCAATGGTCCAGCCATAGAAGGGTCAAGCCAACGCCTCACATGTGGCACGCCGTACTGCCCCAAACCCTAAGGTTCAAAGGGCAGTTCAAGACGGTCACATAATCGAGTTAAGGTTTGTTGTCTTCTAGAGGGTCCATCGCGTTACTTGCACTACTTAGAATGTTTTCAAACTACGGAAAAATCCAACACTTGGAAATTTCCCGGCAGGGGAAAAAGTGGGTATTTCTATCCAGTCGAACTTTTTAACATATTCCAAAATACCCGGAAAAACACATAGACAAAGTTAAATGATCCGATCGAATCATCGAGTCCCCAATAACCCCAGAAAACTCAACTGTTGAGTATAAAATAAAAATACGCAGAAAACTCAGGAATAGAATAGTGACATTACTGTGCAAAACTTGGTGAATGAACTGACCGTACGGCCGCGGAACTGCCGTACAAGCCAGCTCTTGCCGCGGTTCCGCGGCGATTTGGTGAACTTAGGACCTCGGGTTGCACAGTAATTCATAGAAAACCCTGCTTATTTTTCTGCATATTTTTAATTTGGAAAAAACCCAGTTTTGAAAAAATGTACAGAGAAGGGTTTTAAACTAGGGTTTCGGGTTCGATCGGATTTCTAACATCGTCTACACTTCGCCTAAGGCTCTAGCTAGGCTCTGATACCAATGTAGGGTTCCTAGGCACACAAATGAGGTTCCACAAGGCATCAACCATGCCAAATTCTAATTTTTCATGTGCCAAAGAAACCCTAAACTAGATCGTTAACTAGATATTAGGCGAAACCTATGCAAGTAAACAACTTTACTAGAAAGGGAACGGAAAATACAACCTTTGTAGATCCTGTCCTCCACTTCCTTGGCTCCGTGATGACTTCCTTCCGCTGTACCCATCGGAATCCTAGACTCTCGCAGTGGTTTCTTCGGAGAAAAGATCGGGCTAGGTCGTCGACTTCGATGCCGAAGATGATCTACGTCGAAGCAACTCAAGATCAATCTCCAACTTCACCAAGTCATGAAACTTGTGAAGAAAACACCCTATACTACTTGGCAAGTGGTAGAGGATGATGAAATAGGAAGTGGGTTCACTTTGGATTTGGATTTCTCACTCTTTTTCTCAAGACACCATTAATGGTAGCAAAGTTTCTTCTTCTTGAAGAAGAAGAAGAAGAAGAAAGAATATATGGGAGAATCATCAAATCAAATGATAAATCAAGTGAAGTTATCATAATGCAACCTTGGTTAAGTGTAGAGAATAAACTAGGGTTAGGTGAATGGTTAGGTTTAGGCAAAAGACAAAATGGTAGATAAGCAAAAGAAGCTTCATGAAGCTAAATCAAAGATACAAAATTAGACACCAATTCATTTTGCCAAAAATGAAAAAATAAATAAATGAATAAGTAAATAAATCAAACCCTAACCATTAACCTAATCATAGTTAAAAGCATACGCACACCCAAGTTTGCATGTATCATCAAACATGATACAAACTAGTGCACAAAACTATATCATATATATAATGTGCACATCAAGTGAGAAAATCCATCTTAAGTGAACCAATACTAGTTAATGCAAAGTAATATATCAAATATATAATTATGCATTAAATCATTAAATCAACACATGATTTAATGATCCGGTCATACTGCATATAACCGACTAATATTAAGTGTATCAATGCATCGAATCAACATTTGATTCGGTAGCCCGGCTATATCACATATAACCGTCCCATGATACATATCACGAGAATAGAATACAGTATCACATACTGGTATTATTCTCGGTCCCGCACATATCTCATATGTGCTCCTATTTCGTTTCGATTGATCCAGGAAACCTCTGTGTAGGACTCTAAAGACTCGTCAATACGCCGGCAGCAGGTGATGATCATATCAAACACCCACAAGCCGCAAGCGGTCTGCTAAACGTAACGGCCACCCGGGTATTGAGCGATCAGAAGATCGACGAGCAAGCCCGCTCACACTCCTGTGAATCCAACCAGTAACACTTACCGTACAGTCCGGTCTCATCGTCTGATATGTCGCATATCTCGCCTAGGGGTGGTAAACGTCAGACCCTAATAGCTCGATAAGTCGTGTCGATATGAGGTCTATAACAGTTCGAGAAACTACTGGTAACACTTCCCAGTAAATCTCAGCAACCCTGGCCAGGGATTTCCGGTTATAGCCAATCGAACACAGCACAACATCAACTCCATATACCGGGAGAGACGAATCCCCTCCTATCGCTCATTGCCTCCATGTGATTCGGGAGTGTACCCAAAAACCACCGTTTTGCACGCCCTCTTGGACATAGTAAGGTGGAAATCAAAGCACAGTGGGAATCACACAAGACTCTATGACGATCTCGGGTCTACAGACTAACCTGTACCAGTGTCACCAGAGAACTGCCATCTGACGTAAGGTATAATACCATCTGGGAGTTCTCGACGAGTCCATCCAGTGTACCCAGTCTCCACTGAGCACCCGTATATCATCTCTGATGTCAAACACCAATGGATATGGGATCATCCATCGCCCATCTGTATGGGTCGAGAAGGTATACGCTAGTCTACTCTGGTATATCGATGCCCCGTCTCGATACACCCACGACTAGGGACCTTGAAGGATGTACTTATGGACTACCATGTCCCCACTAGTATGATCCGCATCATAGTCCAGGTAGTCAAGTACACATCCTAAGGGCTTTACCAACATGTAACAGAGAGACAATCAGTGTGCACGTTAAAGTAAAGTGTAACCAGATAGCATACTATCATATCGAGCAAGAAAGTCAACCCTATATATGTCCAAGCATCTACTACAACATACATCCTATGTATAGTAATGGCCTCTAGGGCATACATATAACTAACAGACTTCGGGACGACAAGCACGCAAGTGGCGACGTCGACAAATGAAGACGCAAGGTGAGTAGATTATATCTACGGCGGAAGTCGGGTGGATGGCGTATAGCACCCCCGCAGTCCGTAGTTGATATAGTATATTTTATTTATGATAGTATAGTATAGTGGATTATTTGAGATGTGTTATATGTGATAGGGTTAGAAGTAAACTAGAATATTTCCTAGTTGCGAACCCTAGGATAGGTTTACACCCACACGCACACACATGTTGATTTGCTATACTTATACTGTGATGATGATGGATAGTGGATGACATTGGAGATGAGTCAATGATATTAGGCATTGTGCCGCGAGATCGGTGATTTGATATGATTCATATTTGGGATACGACATGTGATCTCTAGTGGTCCTTTGGACGTGTGTTTACACACGCAGTCATATTGATGGTATCAGTTGTACTAGACTTAGATCAATACCCCAGATTATGTGATATGATGATGAGGATACCAAATAATTGATGAGCTGATTGTGATATTGACCCGTACCCAGCTATTGGGATGTCGTACGACGATTTACCGTACGAGCTTTATATTGATGATAGATCCGCACTCATGACTCAAGGATGTCAGATGATATACGGTATCGTACGCGATACTATTGAGGCGGGATCACCGACTATTATAATATATATATATATATATATATATCGACTCAGATTTAGGTGGTTTCCATACCCCTCCTGATGGACTTGGCTTAGTAGATGTTAGACTAGACCCGCGTCATACCTATTTCAAAACTAACGAATCGGGAATTTCTTAAGGACAAGTAAAGGGATTCTACGGGTATTTTCAAAAGACGTATCTATTCTTAAAAACACCGTAACCCTTATTTTACCAAAACCCCGATTCGTCTTATTTCAATGGCACCACTGCATGACATATACATATTGGTGTAGATTCTTCACTGTTGCATTGATTATTCGATTCCGCATCGCATTGCATGTCTTTATTTCTATATTGCAATCATGTTGTTAGGACACCAGCACCATTATCGATGATGCATATGTTCCACGTACACTTGCTTGTCGGCTCACACACTTCATCATTGATAATTGCCATGTCACTACACAGTAGTATTATTGCATCAGGATATGACTTTGTATGTGCATACCACTATTCTATGTTGCATGATATACTGTTATACCTGCATCTCAATTATATGTCACATACATCATGCTTTCTGATTATGCGCATTGTGATATTGTTTTCATGATATTTATGGATTTGGGAACCATGGGTTTTTCAAAGGAGAGTATGTACTTATTTGAAAAACCCGGTTTCCTTGATATGATATTTGCGCATCCACCATGAGATTTATCGGTTCTTATTATATACCCCATACGAGGAGTGTGTGCCGTATGAGGGTACATGGTGGGGCCCGGTATGGTTCCCCTCGGCAAGATGATCGAAGGATTATGCCGATCGAGCCTGGAGGTGGGCGAGTACCTACCGGTGATTCTATTTGAGCTCGGCGGATATCCGGGGGATACCGACCGGAGTTGAGAGATGGACATGGGTTGACCCGTGCTGCCGGGGCTAAGGGCCGATACCGCAGACGGAGCCCCATATGGACGAGGATTTACGTGCCGATGATAGGCACAGCTTTCATGATGTTTCCATGATTTTGATCATATCCTCACATTTACATGCATGATGCT
This sequence comes from Agapanthus africanus, assembly GCA_030015575.1. NCBI lineage: Eukaryota > Viridiplantae > Streptophyta > Magnoliopsida > Asparagales > Amaryllidaceae > Agapanthus > Agapanthus africanus. The sequence continues at coordinate 238,373,587 of CM057344.1, read as the reverse complement.
TATTGTCATTGGGGTGACAGGTGGACGAGATCCACATACATACAGACTTTTATTACATTGATCATACTTCACTTGTATATATAACAGGGTATGAGGGCTCTGTTATATATACCCTTACACCAATATTAGTGGAATAGGACGCTAATATATGTGTATTGATATCTATTTTGATTCTTCATCATATTTACTTCATGCATACATACCTTATATTTACGACATATTATTACCTGAGGCACTGGTACGGGTACTTGGCACTACATACACGATTAGATGTTACATTGCCACCTTATCATGTTTCAGGCTTATTCTTTGAGGTTTATATATCTGATCATATTGACCTAGGAGTGTGTCGTGCATTCGATTTCTGCTTGTAGATATTCTCTATTCACGAGTTGGCAACTCACCCCCGTTGTGCCACAGCTTCTTGCAGGTTTTGCCGTACAGGTTCCATACCGGCATTTCAGGCACACTGCTTCCTTGCCGGTGAATTGCATTTGGTAGGTGGGTTCTTTAGCATCAAGAACCACCATTGTACTTGATTTATTCATTGTATCTAGAATTCCATCAACCAAAACTTGTATATTATTTCGACCTTAGAGTCGCGTGTAGCAGTATTACGGTTTTCATGTTATTATGAGTTTTCTTTTGAGTTTTGATTCTCACCCTTCAGCGTTGTATATTATATTGTTTGTGTGGTTGTGACCGTCGATTGACGAAGAGCTAGCTCCCGCTTGGGGATGCCTTTTATCATTGCATATATATTGTTCTTGTTGTACCCCGTTCGGGGCCAGTTTTTACAAAAGAAACTCTGCCGGAATTTTTAGAAAAGACTTACTGTTTTAAAATGCATATTCGGCTTAGTTATTTAAAAACCCTGACTTCAAACATGTTTTTCTTCATTTCTTTAAACCAGTTTTCCTTATTTACTCTTAAAATGGTTTTAGATTCTGGGCTTTTGGCTTACTTGGATCAGATGGAGTCCTATAGACTTCATATGGTTCAAGGGCCAGTCACGTGCTCTTTCGGGTCGTGACATAATAAATGAGAGCTAAAATCCTACTTCATCATCCTAATCTATCCTAGCCGTTTAGATTAAGGTGTTCACTTCATTTGTGAGTGAGAGCTTGTGTTAAAGAAACTTCAAGGTAGATCATCTTTGTTACTATTAGGTCCACGTTACCTATCCCGGTACTTTCGGGGTTGCGGAAACGGTAAAACAAAAATTTTTCTGGACTTGGTAACATGGACCGTAAAAGCCGGATCTTTACTAAACAACATACTAGCATCCTAACTAGAGATTTATCTACTCGGTTAGGGGTTATACCTCAACTTAATCTCCTTCTCTTCTTGTTGTTCTTCTCCTTGCTTGCTCCGAGGGTTGATCCGAACTTTGGTCACCTCCGCGGCCTCCTTTAGTCGATGACGATCCACCCGAGAGATATACACCGAGCTCCACCTCGAGCCGAGGTAACTAGGGAAAAGAGTTGCTAATCTAGAAGCCCTAGGTTGTGTAGAAGTGATAAAGGGATGGTTTTGTCTTTGTGGGATCTTTATCTCTCAACACATGAGATCAAAAGATGAATCAAGAGGAGGAAGAAGGAGAAGGAGCTAGCAACCATGGTTCATTTCCTTTTCTTCTCACTTGAAAAAACAAGAGAGAGAATGAGAAAGAAATTATGATACAAAGAAAAGTAACCATGGTTGCAATAATGTAAAAACAACATCATTACTAATCCCATCAAGATAAAGTTTGATGGCTACATTGAAATGACCATTATCATAATCCAAAAGGAAAAAGAAAAAGAAAAAAAGAGTGTAGATCCCTCTTGAAAGTCAATGGTCAACACGGTCAACCGGTCAACAAAGTCAAGAGAGGTCAACGGGGTCAAATGGTCAATGCAATTAGCCATCATAAAATTATCACTAAAAGGATTAGTAAATGATGTCCGCGGCTCATAATGGTTTTGACCAAACGAACTGTCAAAAATCCTAATGAGTCCGCCTCAAAATGGTTTTGACCGAATCAACTGTCAAAACCCTAATGAGCCTGCCACATAACCGTTTTGGCCGAACCAACTGCCAAAACCCTAATGAGGCACCTCCTCTTTCATCGCTCCGGAAAACTGTGCATACACACCTGCATCCGTATTCCGTAGAATGCGGATGCACAGAAGAAAAAACAAATCCATCCGTGCAATACTAGGATCCGGCTTAAACCAAAGCCCACTAGTATTGCCTGCCCGAACACCACACGCATACTAGTATACGTAAGTGATCCCAGCCCTGCCGTAAAACCATACGGCCTCTACACGTTTCGCTCAGTGCAGGGAAACTCTCTGTGTGGGACTCTAAAGACTCGACATTACGCTGGCAGTGGGTTTAACCACAGACCGCAAGCGGCACTAGCTGTACGTAACGGTCCCCAGGTAAATGTCGATAAGAAGGCCGATGAGGTAAACCCATCCAAACTCCTACAGAGCCTGTATGTGACAATCTCCGTACAGTCCGGTCTGTTCGTCTGATACATCGCATGGCGGGCCTAGGGGGCGGTAAACGTCAGTCCCCTAATAGCGGTACAAGTCGTGTCGGAGTGAAGCCCATTACACCCTGAGATAACACTGGAAACCTACCAGTATATCTCGCTTGCCCTGGCCAGGGACTACTCGTGTAACCTACCAGTATATGCTCTCCTAGACACAGCGCGATGTCAACCCCCAATACCGGAAGAGACGAATCCTGTCTAACCGTCACTGCCTCCAAGTGCTTCGGGACTGCACCCAACTACTACCTGTTTGCACGACTCAGTAGAGCCGTGGTAGGGTAGTAATCAAAGAACAGTAGGAACACACTCGAGGCGAAATGACAGTGTCAAGTCAGCGGACTAAGCTGTACTCATGTCACCTGGGAACTGATAACTGACGATAGGTATAATACCAACCATCAATTCCCGACGAGTCCTGTCCAGTGTACTCGTAACCTAACGAGCACCCGCATACTACCTCAAGTACGACGTACTGACGGCTGTGGGACAGACCGTCTCCCGTGCTGGGATGAGAAGCGCATACGCTAGTCTACTCCGGAGTATCAATGCCCTGTCTCGATAATCCCACGACTAGGGACGTGTATAAGGATGTGCTTGTGGATTACCCAGCCCCCACGAGTGTGATCGCCATCACAACGCCGGTAATCAAGCAAAGATCCTAAGGGCTCTACTAATGCGTATAGGTGATACAATAAAGAAACACACATGTACACATTAAAGCAGAGACAAACCAAGTAGCATACTACTATATTGAGCGAGATTGTCTATACAACTGTGAATATCCCAAGCTTCCATCAAGTAATATACATACTAGTATGATACAGTAATGGCCTCTAGGGCATATACACTAACAATCTCCCACTTGCACTAAGGCCATGTACTGGCGTATCGAAGACCTATCATCTCGATCAGCCGCTCGAACTGAGTCTGGGGTAAGGCCTTCGTGAATGGATCCGCCGTGTTGTCTTTTGTGTCCACTCTCCGCACCTCGATCTCCTGGCAATCAATGATCTCCCTGATCAGGTGATACTGCCTTAAGATGTGCCTGGATTTCTGATGGGACCTTGGTTCCTTCGCTAAAGCTATAGCCCCATTGTTATCGCAATACAAAGGTATTGGGTCAACAATGGACGGAACCACCTGAAGTTCACTAATGAACTTCTTCATCCAGACCGCCTCTTTTGCGGCATTGCTTGCAGCAATGTATTCAGCCTCCATCGTCGAGTCTGCAACGGTATCCTGTTTGGAACTCCTCCAACATACCGCCCCTCCGTTGAGGGTAAACACAAAACCCGAGACAGACTTGCTGTCATATTTGTCACTCTGGAACCTTGAATCGGTAAAGGACTCGACCCTAAGGTCTCCATTACCGTAAACCAGGAACATCTCCTTAGTCCTTCTCAGGTACTTGAGAATGTTCTTCACTGCTGTCCAGTGGTCCTCACCTGGGTCTGACTGATACCGGCTTACCGTGCTTACCGCGTAAGCTACATCTGGTCTTGTACATAGCATCGCATACATTATAGATCCTACCGCCGAAGCGTAGGGTATAGTGCTCATGCGAACCTTCTCCTCGTCAGTCTTAGGAGACATCTTCTTGGAGAGGGTAATTCCGTGCAATGCGGGTATGTTACCGCGCTTGGAACCCTCCATACTAAATCTCTTTAGTACGGTCTCTATGTACCTGGACTGCGAAAGTCTCAGTAGTCTCTTGGATCTATCTCTATAGATCTTGATCCCCAGAATGTACGAGGCATCACCCAGGTCCTTCATGGAGAACCATTGTGACAAAAATAGCTTGACCGATTGTAGCATAGGAATGTCATTTCCTATCAAAAGAATGTCGTCCACGTACAAGACTAGGAATACGACGGTTCGTCCTACAATCTTCTTATAGACACAAGGTTCATCCTCGTTCTTGATGAAATCAAATTCCTTGATTGCCTCATCAAAACAGATGTTCCAGCTCCGCGATGCCTGCTTTAATCCATAAATGGATTTAAGCAACTTGCACACCTTCCCGCTGCTCCCACTGTCTATGAAACCTTCTGGTTGATCCATGTAAACGCACTCTTCCAAACAACCGTTTAGGAAAGCCGTTTTAACATCCATCTGCCAGATTTCATAGTCATGGAAGGCAGCAATGGCAAGTAGGATCCGAATGGATTTGAGCATAGCCACCGGTGAAAAAGTTTCGTCATAGTCCAAACCAGGTCTTTGACGAAAACCTTTTGCAACGAGTCTAGCCTTATAGGTTTCCACCTGCCCATCTATACCAAGTTTCCTTTTGTAGATCCATTTGCATCCAACGGGTTTTACCCCAGGTGGAGCAATATCCAAGGTCCACACTTTATTGGCGTACATGGACTCCATTTCGGATTGCATTGCTTCCTGCCACTTATCAGAGTCCCTACTGATAATGGCCTGCCTGAAACTGGTAGGGTCATCTTCTTCCAAGATGCAATCCTCTCGATCCCCGTCTATGAGAAAACCGTAGTATCTCTCGAGCGGATGAGAAATCCTACCAGATCTGCGGAGTGGCTGAGGTTCGTTTGGGGTTATTGAATTCAGTGGTTCCTCCAAATTTTCAGTTACATTTTATGGTCGCTGAATTTCTTCCAGTTCTACCGAACTCCCACTAGTTTCTTTTGCAAGAAACTCCCTTTCTAAAAAGGTAGCGTGGCGAGATACAAACACCTTCTGTTCCTCAGTGTGGTAGAACAGATATCCTAGTGAGTCTTTAGGATATCCCACAAATTTACACAGAACTGACCGTGCCTCTAGCTTGTCCGGTTTCTGTGTTTCCACATAGGCCGGACAACCCCATATCTTAAATCGTTTAAGATACGGATTTCTTCCACTCCATATTTCATATGGAGTCTTAGGCACTGATTTGGATGGAACGTAATTCAATAGGTATGCCGCTGTCTGAAGCGCATGTCCCCAAAATGAAAGAGGTAACTCAGCACTACTCATCATGGAGCGAACCATATCCAATAGGGTACGATTCCTCCTCTCCGATACACCGTTGTGCTGTGGTGTATAAGGAGGAGTAAGCTGTGAGAGAATACCATTCTCTTTTAAGTAATCTAGGAATTCCGTGCTTAAGTACTCCCCTCCTCTATCAGATCGGAGGATCTTGATACTTTTGCCAGTCTGGTTCTCTACTTCCTTTCTGAATTCCTTGAATTTCTCAAAAGCTTTAGATTTGTGTTTCATCAGATACACATATCCGAACCTAGAGAGATCGTCAGTGAATGTGATGAAGTAGGAGAACCCACCCCTTGCATGTATAGACATCGGACCACATACATCACTATGTACGAGTCCCAAGAGCTCTGCTGCTCTTTCTCCATGTCCGGTGAACGGAGATTTGGTCATCTTACCTTTGAGACAAGACTGACAAGTTTCATAAGATGAAAACTCGAACGCATTCAAGAGTCTATCTTTATGCAACTTACTCAGTCTTTTCTCTCCGATATGACCAAGTCTACAATGCCACAAGTAGGATTCATTCGTATCTGAATTCTTCCTCTTGCGTGTGTTTTGTACATTGAGAACTGTATTCTGATTTAGAACGTAGATACCATTACACAGTGTACCCTCTGCAACCAGTACCTTATGAAGGTAAATGTTCATGATATTCTTGTCAAGAACAAAGTTATATCCATCTTTATCGAGTAAAGAAACTGATATGATGTTGCAAACCATGGAGGGTACATAGTAGCAATCGTTCAAAATCATAGTCTTGCCATTTGGCAATACTATGTGATATTCACCGACGGCTGCCGCATTAACTTGTGCTCCGTTCGCTACTCTGAGCGACATATCACCCGGTGCAACTTTCCTACTTTTTCTCAGTCCCTGCAATAAATTACAGATATGAGATCATGATCCGGTATCAAGTACCCAGGAGGTAGGGCTGACCGTAAAACAGTTCTCAATTACAAGAACACCTGAAGTAGATGCAAAACCATGCTTCCTCTTCAACTGGGTATCCTGGAAATCCATACAATCCCCTTTCCCTTACTCATACTTATGACTGTTGTCATAAGTTAGAGTTGAACCAACGTTCCCCAGCCCTGAATAAGAATTCGGATCGGTCAAGCGATACATTTTATTATCTTGATTAGGGCGTGAAATGGCTGCTACCTGGAGAGAGAGAAAAGAAACACTCAGCGTGCGCTCTTGCAAGTTTAGATTGGTTTTTAATTTATCTAAACAGGATGGCTCCCACTGTCTCTCGAATCCCTCCTTAAACCATAAAGGAAGAATTAGTCGGGATCAATCTCACCGTACAATACTTGCTTAACCGTTCGGCCAGGCCAGTGTCGGTACTTCGAGGGAGGTTTTCCAATGCTTTCGCGAAGTTCCTTAATTAAGTAACCTCTTTTCCCTGTGGGCGTAGCCCTGCTAACACCTTTCTAGACACCTACTTGGTTTATAGCATTGATCGCTTAGCATTGATCGTTAAGCGAGAAAGTTCACGAGGAGTAGCATATACTCACAGTAGGATCGGGATCCAAATATCATCGCGTGACAAAACTGAAGGAATCCTACCAGAATCATCATACTCCAAATGGTATGCAACACTAGCAAGTTTCAGTACTTTTGAAACTCTTGATGTGGTTTTTGCCCCTAGGACCCAAGTGACCTTGACGGAGTCAACAAATCAAAGAGTCATAGTCAAGTTCAACCCGTCATTATATGGATTGCATTAAACCCACCCGCATAACCCTTGACGGAGTCAACAAGGTTATACGACTGTCCTAACCAATCCCATATACCGATACAAACAAGCAGCACTCAGCTACCGTACACTACGCCTTGACGGAGTCAACAAACGCAGCACGAATACTAAGTGTTACTTGTAAGAAATGACGGAGGGCTACGGCTGCGTTTTTGGCGATAAACCCGTTAACGTAATGAACTTGATATCGTTGAAGGAACCTGGTAATCTTTTGAAAATATAGTGGCGAAAACTTTTGCTAAAGAGGTCACTCCCTGTGAAGGGATCTCGGCTCTTTCCTCGTTGAATGAGGTGCAGGATATTTCAAACTGAATACCTCGATGCAAAGCAAGAATAATCGACTATAGTGAAGTTATTACCCCGACGCAAACTTTTTGTCCAAGGGGTCACTCCCGATGAAGGGATCTCGGCCCTTGCCTCGTCGACTGAGGTGCTGGGCATTCATAACCGAATACCTCGATGCAAAACAAAAGTGAACGTCCTTGTAATAACAGCTTTTTTGAAAAATTGTTCCAACAACGTATTTCAGGTTTATTTTCTTGCATTAGTTCTTTTAATGCGTCCCATCATTTAAATCCTACCATTGCAGAAAACAACCAAAATATGACGTACGCTTATGCCATTCGCATTCGCTACGGGGCCCCGTCATCACCCGTTAGGTTACTTAACTAACGACAGAGCGGGGGCTGGGCTAGCGCGGCTGAAAAACTTAAGCAACGCCTAAATAGTTATTATATATAGATATATAGCAATGATAGCCAATCCAGATCACAGATGAACACTCTGGATATACTAGGAACCCGCGATTCGTTCGAGCCTGCAACGAAAAACGGATTACACGGTCGCGATGAATAGCCAATACCCCACCCAAGACCCCTACGGGTGCGGCAAACTACCCGCCAAGTACCCGAAGCGAAGCAACCTCCCTCAACGCCGTGAGTAGGCCACTCGGCACTTCGAGATACCCGGTAGTTTGTGCACCCCCTCCATGGGTCTATCCTAGGAGCAAAAAACAGTAAAAAGGAATTATACAATGACGGCTACAACCCCGACCCGGTTGTGCGGCCATACAAATAATATTACATCAATTTACAAATTTATTACATGAATGAAAGAAAAAGAAACTCTCATCTCACATCCACCCCGGCTATTCATCCGCGACAATCCAACGAGTTCATATACACATACCATCAACAACACAGATCACAGATATGTATAACCCCCACTAATCGACGTATAGTGATTAGTAGACGTTCAATACACATAAAACATTACAGATATAACCATTAGCCAAAGTCTATAGAACATCGACCAAAAATACGGATTTTTGAGCCCCAAAAACAAATTTTGCTTTCTGGAAAATCTGGGCAGAAATGTCATATTGTAAAAATCCCAAAATACCCATCTAAGAAAACTGCAAGAAGCAGATCCCCCAACTGAGCCAAACTGGCCGCGGTTCCGCGGCATAAGCAAGCTTATGCCGCGGAACCGCGGCGGTTTGGTCGAGTTGGGGGGTCAAATTTTTGCAGTTTTCTAAAAAAAGCCTGAGCCGATTTTTAGTGTATAATTTATTAATTTTTGAACAGAAAAAAATCGGCAGAAACATGAAATATCCGGGGTGTTTTGCGGTTTTTCGTCCGGTCGATATTCTAAATACTTTGCTAACATACTAGGGTGTGTTTAGTTTGGCTCTGATACCACTGTTAGGTCCACGTTACCTATCCCGGTACTTTCGGGGTTGCGGAAACGGTAAAACAAAATTTTTTCTAGACTTGGTAACATGGACCATAAAAGTCGGATCTTTACTAAACAACATACTAGCATCCTAACTAGAGATTTATCTACTTGGTTAGGGGTTATACCTCAACTTGATCTCCTTCTCTTCTTGTTGTTCTTCTCCTTGCTTGCTCCGAGGGTTGATCCGAACTTTGGTCACCTCCGCGGCCTCCTTGAGTCGATGACGATCCACCCGAGAGATATACACCGAGCTCCACCTCGAGCCAAGGTAACTAGGGCAAAGAGATTGGTAATCTAGAAGCCCTAGGTTGTGTAGAAGTGATAAAGGGATGGTTTTGTCTTTGTGGGATCTTTATCTCTCAACACATGAGATCAAAAGATGAATCAAGAGGAGGAAGAAGGAGAAGGAGCTAGCAACCATGGTTCATTTCCTTTTCTTCTCACTTGAAAAAACAAGAGAGAGAATGAGAAAGAAATTATGATACAAAGAAAAGTAACCATGGTTGCAATAATGTAAAAACAACATCATTACTAATCCCATCAAGATAAAGTTTGATGGCTACATTGAAATGACCATTATCATAATCCAAAAGGAAAAAGAAAAAGAAAAGAAGAGTGTAGATCCCTCTTGAAAGTCAATGGTCAACACGGTCAACCGGTCAACAAAGTCAAGAGAGGTCAACGGGGTCAAATGGTCAATGCAATTAGTCATCATAAAATTATCACTAAAAGGATTAGTAAATGATGTCCGCGGCTCATAATGGTTTTGACCAAACGAACTGTCAAAAACCCTAATGAGTCCGCCTCAAAATGGTTTTGACCGAATCAACTGTCAAAACCCTAATGAGCCTGCCACATAACGGTTTTGGCCGAACCAACTGCCAAAACCCAAATGAGGCACCTCCTCTTTCATCGCTCCGGAAAACTGTGCATACACACCTGCATCCGTATTCTGTAGAATGCGGATGCACAGAAGACAAAACAAATCCATCCGTGCAATACTAGGATCCGGCTTAAACCAAAGCCCACTAGTATTGCCTGCCCGAACACCACACGCATACTAGTATACGTAAGTGATCGCAGCCCTGCCGTAAAACCATACGGCCTCTACACGTTTCGCTCAGTGCAGGGAAACTCTCTGTGTGGGACTCTAAAGACTCGACACTACGATGGCAGTGGGTTTAACCACAGACCGCAAGCGGCACTAGCTGTACGTAACGGTCCCCAGGTAGATGTCGATAAGAAGGCCGATGAGGTAAACCCATCCGAACTCCTACTGAGCCTGTATGTGACAATCTCCGTACAGTCCGGTCTGTTCGTCTGATACATCGCATGGCGGGCCTAGGGGGCGGTAAACGTCAGTCCCCTAATAGCGGTACAAGTCGTGTCGGAGTGAAGCCTATTACACCCTGAGATAACACTGGAAACCTACCAGTATATCTCGCTTGCCCTGGCCAGGGACTACTCGTGTAATGGCTCTCCTAGACACTGCGCGATGTCAACTCCCAATACCGGGAGAGACGAATCCTGTCTAACCGTCACTGCCTCCAAGTGCTTCGGGACTGCACCCAACTACTACCTGTTTGCATGACTCAGTAGAGCCGTGGTAGGGTAGTAATCAAAGAACAGTGGAAACACACTCGAGGCGAAATGACAGTGTCAAGTCAGCGGACTAAGCTGTACTCATGTCACCTGGGAACTGATAACTGACGATAGGTATAATACCAACCATCAATTCCCGACGAGTCCTGTCCACTGTACTCGTAACCTAACGAGCACCCGAATACTACCTCAAGTACGACGTACTGACGGCTGTGGGACAGACCGTCTCCCATGCTGGGATGAGAAGCGCATACGCCAGTCTACTCCGGAGTATCGATGCCATGTCTCGATAATCCCATGACTAGGGACGTGTATAAGGATGTGCTTATGGATTACCTAGCCCCCACGAGTGTGATCGCCATCACAACGCCGGTAATCAAGCAAAGATCCTAAGGGCTCTACTAATGCGTATAGGTGATACAATAAAGAAACACACATGTACATATTAAAGCAGAGACAAACCAAGTAGCATACTACTATATTGAGCAAGATTGTCTATACAACTGTGAGTATCCCAAGCTTCCATCAAGTAATATACATAGTAGTATGATACAGTAATGGCCTCTTGGGCATATACACTAACAGTTATCGAAGATTGGAAACAAGCATGCATCTTTCTCTTGGTGGAGCCTTTCTAGAGTTCGGGAACTTGATGATCGCAGTGACGGGACCATAACACGGAGCTTTAGAAGTGAAGGAACGGACTACAAAGGTTGTAATCCCAAACTCTTAGTGTTAAAGTGTTTAACATGCTTTGTTTCGCCTAATCTCTAGTTTAAAGATCTTGGTTAGGGTTGTTCGGCACGTCTAAATTTTAAATCGGGTATGGTTGATGCCTTATAGACCCTTGTGAGAGTGCCTGGTAACCCTGCACTTTGATTTCCACCTCACCACGTCCAAGAGGGCATGCAAAATGGTGGTTTTTGGGTACAGTCCCGAGTCACATGGAGGCAATGAGCGATAGGAGGGGTTTCGTCTCTCCCGGTATTGGGAGTTGATGTTGCGCTGTGCTCGATTGGCCATAACAGGGATGTCCCTGGACAGGGCTGATTTAGAGATTTACTGTTAAGTGTTACCAGTAGTTTCTCGACCAGTTATGAGCCTCACATCGGCATGACTTATCTGTTATTGTGGTCTGACGTTTACCACCCCTAGACTTGATATGCGACATATCAGACGAGGAGACCGGACTGTACGGAAAGTGATACCGTCAGGCTTTTGCAGGAGTTTGAGCGGGCTTACTTGCTGATCTTCTGATCGCTCAATACTCGGGTAGCCGTTACGTCCAGCCAGTACCGCTGACGTTTTGTGGGTGCTTGATGCGATCATCACCTACTGCCGGCATATTGACAAGTCTTTATAGTCCTACATAGAGGTTTTACTGGCTCAGGCAAAACGAAATAGGAGCACGTAAGTGATATGTGCGAGACCGAGAATAATGTGTGTATGTGATACCGTATTCTATTCTCGCGACTATTGTATCGGTCGGTTATATGAGATATAGCCAGGTTATCGAATCAAGTGTTGATTCGATAAGTCGATACATTGGATGTTAGTCGGTTATATGAGATATAGCTGGATTATTAAATCAAGTGTTGATTTGATAATTTAGTGTATAATGGTATATTTGATATACTAATTTACATTAACTAACATTTTCTCACAAGTGTACACTTAATATATATGTGATATATATTAAATTGTGTTTTGTTTTGTATCATGGTTGTTGATACAACATACATGGGTGTATGAGACTTACACCATGCTAATTGTGATAATTGGTTTTAATATTTAAAGTAATTCTAAAATTAGTGGAATATTAGCTTGATGCATGAAGCTAGTGGAAGCTTGTGGATGCTTTGACTAAGTCCACTAGTTTTGTTTTACTTAAGATATTTAGTAACCTAACCATCACAATTAGCCATGGTTATGTCTCTACATTTGTTAGTATATGATATTCACTCACCATGGTTCACTCTCTAACTTGATAATTTTCATTCTCTTCTCATTTGTTCATCTTCTTCCTCAAGCTCCAAAAGCTTTCTAGGGTTTGAAAAAGTGAGAAAGTATTGTGAGAAAAATAATTCTAAAGTGAGCCCACTTCCTATTTCCTCATCCTCTACTAGATTAGCAATTTAGTATAGGGTGTTTGCTTCACTAATCCTTTAGTTAGTGAAATAGAAGCTTGAGCTAGTATTCCTTCGACGTAGATCATCTTCGGCCTCGAAGACTTCAAGCAAGAGCGTTCCATTCGCCTTGTGAAGCCATGCAAGGGTCCGGGAGTTCCATCAACGCAGCGAAGGGACTACTACAACGAGCTTATGAAGTGAAGGACCGATCTACAAAGGTTATATTTCTAGTTCACTTAGTTGTAAATGGTTTACTATAGTTTCTGTATTATTTTCTAGTTAACGATTCTAGTTTAGAGTTCATTGAAACGGCAAAATTTTGAAAATGGCATGGACGATGCCTCCCGAAGCCTTGCTGTCGTCGATAGGAACCCTACATGTGGCGGGATCGTCGTGGTGGATGTAGGGTTAGCTTAGCACCTTATGAAGGTTTTGGAAAGCATCAATCATGCTACTTTAAAATTTTTGGGGTGCTAAACAAACCCTAACCAAGATCTTAACTAGAGACTTAGGGTTAAACAAGGTATATAAACACTTTACATCTAAGTGAAAAATGAATACAACCTTTGTAGACTGGTCCTTCAATTCACTAGCTCCGTATAGAAGTCCCTTCACTGCGATCACGATCGTACGGACTCTAGAGAGGCTCCCGTGAAGAAACGAACAAGCTTGGTTCGAAATCTTCGAGGCCGAAGAAGAACTACGTCGAGGAGACACTAGCTCATGCTATCTCTTCACTAATTGTGTAGATTAGTGAAGCAAACACACTCTACTAAATTGCAAGTAGTAGAGGATGATGAAGTAGGAAGTTTGTTCACTTTAGAAATCATTTTCTCACATTTTATCTCATACCTCCATTGAAGCTAGAAAGCTTTTCATGGAGCTTGATGAAGAAGAAGAAGAACTCATGAATAATTCATCCCAAAAAGAATTATTGCACCCATGGTTGAGTTAAAACTATGGTGCTTAACTCATGTAGAAAATTAACTCATTCCTATGGTTAAGGGTTGGGTCAAGTAAAATATCCTAAGGAATGACAAAAGTGTGGACTTTGTCAAAGTTCTACAAGCTTCTCCAAGCTTAAAACTTTGGCCAAGTCTTTTGCTCTTTTGTAATAACTTAAGAAATAATCAAAACCCTAATTTGACCCTAGCATGTAATAAGACTCATACACCCATATTGTATGTATCATCAAACATGACACAATACATGTACAGAAATATACATTATATATACAGTGTGCACATCAAGTGAGAAAAGAAATCATTAGTGAGCTAAATATTAGTTAATGTAATATATCAAATATATAATTATACATTAAATTATTAAATCAACTCTTGATTTAATAATCCGGTTCTAATACATATAACCGACCGATATCACAAATCGCGAGATTAGAATGCGGTATCACATACTCGCATTAATCTCGGTCCTGCACATATCACATATGCGCTCCTACTCCGTTTCGCATGAATCAGGAAACCTCTATGTAGGACTCTAAAGACTCGTCAATACGCCGGCAGTAGGTGATAATCATATCAAATACCCACAAGCCGCAAGCGGTCTGCTAAACGTAACGGCCACCTGGGTATTGAGCGATCAGAAGATCAACAAGCAAGCCTGCTATAACTCCTGCGAATCCAATCAGTAACACTACCGTACAGTCCGATCTCTTCGTCTGATATGTTGCATATCATAGCCTGGGGGGTGGTTTAACGTCAGACCCCAATAACCCGATAACTCATGCCGATGCAAGGTCCATAACGGTTCAAGAAACTACTGGTAACACTTACCAATAAATCTCAGCAATCCTAGCCAGGGATTTCCTGTTATAGCCAATTGAGCATTGCGCAACATCAACCCTCAATACCGGGAGAGACGAAACCCCTCCTATCGCTCATTGCCTCCATGTGATTCGGGACTGTATCCAAAAGCCACCGTTTTGCACGATCTCTTGACCGTGGTATTGTGGAAATCAAAGCACATTGGGAATCACACAAGACTCTATCATGATCTCGGGTCTACAGACTAACTTATACCAGTGTCACCAGAGAACTGCTATCCTACGATAGGTATAATACCATCTAGGAGTTCTCGGCGAGTCCGTCCAGTGTACCCAGCCTCTACTGAGCACCCGTATACCTTCTCTGATGTCAAATACCAATGGATATGGGATCATCCATCGCCCATCATATGGGTCAAGAAGCGCATATGCTAGTCAACTCTGGAGTACCGATGCCCTGTCTCGATACTCCCACGACTAGGAACATTTGAAGGAAGTACTTATCGACTACCCAGTCCCCACTAGTATGATCTACATCATAGTCATGGCAGTCCAGTACTCATCCTAAGGGCTTTATCAACATGTGATCAAAAAACAGTATTTGTTTACATGTTAAGATAAAGTGCAACCAGATAGCATACTATCATGTCGAGCAAGAAAGTCCTTCCTATATATGTCGAAGCATCCACTACAATATACATCGCATGTACAGTAATGGCCTCTGGGGCATACATATAACGAACAATCTCCTACTTGCACTAAGGCCATTTTTTGTAGTATCCAATACCCAACAATATAGCAGAGGTTGTAGTATCCCATACTCAACCGTTGTAGAGAAGTCTCTCTAGGGGTAAGGCCTTTATGAGTGGATCCGCTGTGTCAACCTTCTGGTCTACTCTCCTAACCTTGATCCCTTGGAGATCAACCATCACCCTGATCAGGTGATACTTTCCTCAGAATATGTCTGGAACGCTGATGGGATCTGCGTTCCTAGGCATAAGCCACAACTCTATTGTTGTCACAATAACAGTTATTGGACGCTCAATGGTAAGAACCTTGTTCATCTTATGAACAAGAAATGTCTAGACAGCCATTTTGGTAGTATCGTTGGTAGCAATGTATTCATCCTTTATCGTCTAGTATGTCATGGTATCTAGCTTGGAACTCTTCCAATATACCGTCCCTCCACTGAGGGTAAAGACAATGCCTACGACTGACATTCAGTTGTCCTTATCAACCTGGAATCTTTCCAGTGATTCTCCCCAGGATCGATTGATACCATCTCACTACACCTAGTGAGAATCCTAGCATCCATTTAGATCTATCACATAGATCCAAAAACCTAGGATTTAGGAGGTATCACTTTGATCCTATATGGAGAATCCCCGTGATAAGAGGAGCTTAACCGAGTGTAGCATAGGAAACCATTTCCTATCAAGAGTATGTCATCTACGTACAATACGTAGAAGACAACCTTACTCTCTACAACCTTCTTGTATATACCATGTTCATCTACCATTTTGATGAAGTCAAACTCTTTGACTATCACATCAAAACAGACGTTCCAGCTTCTTGAACCCGGTTGGGCCATCATCTCATGATGCAATCCTCGCTCCACTGTCACCGAGAAGATCATAGTATCTCTCGAGTGGATGAGGAAACCAACCAGATTTGCGGAGAGGCTGAGGTTCGTCGGAAACTATTGAATCCTTTGGTTTTACCAAATCATCAGCTGCTAGTTTGTCTAGCTGGAACTTCTTCCAGTTCTACCTCATGACCACTTAATTTCTTCACAAGAAATTCTTTTTCTCAAAAGGTGGCATGCTGAGAAACAAAACACCTTTTGCTCCTCAGATAGGTAGAAGATATTCCCTTGCTAATGTTTGGGATATCCTGACAAACTTACACAATTGACCTTGCCTTGAGCATGTCCGGATTTTTCTTTTCAACATAGGCTGGACAACCCCATATCTTAACTCGTTTAAGACATGGTCTCTTCCCATACCATATCTCATATGTAGTGGTAGGCCCTAATTTGGATGGAACCCCATTCAATAGGTTTGCAGCTTCTCAAGTGCATAGCTCCAAAAGGAAGTAGGTAACTCAGCAATACTCATCATAGAGCGTGCCATATCTCATAGGGTGCGATACCTCCGCCCCTATACACCGTTGTGCTATGGTGTATACGAAGGAGTAAGCTGAGAGAGAATCACATTGTCCTTTTAGAAACTCCAGGATCTCCATGCGCAAGCATTCGCCTCCTCGATCATATCGTAGGACTTTAATACTTTTACCCATTTGGTTCTCAAAAGAACCAACCTTGGCATTTGTAGACATGGGACCATATACATCAATATGTATCTGTCCTAAGTGTTCAATAACTCTTTCTCTGTTTCCTTTAAATGGATTATTGGTCATTTTTATCTTTGTGACAAGACTAGCAAGTAGCAGAAGATGAAAATTCGAATAGATTCTTATATTCATCCTTATGTAACTTAGTTGGTCGTGTCGCATTGATATGACCTAGTCTACAATGCCTCAAGAAGGATTCGTTCATTCCTGAACTACTCCTCTTGTCTGTGTTCTATATGCTTTGAACTGTGGTTTGATTTAGAACTTATATGCTATTATATAACGTGCCTGATAGAATCAACTCTTGATTCAGGAAAATGTTCACAACATTATCCTCCAATACAGAATTATATGCTTCTTTAACTCAGTAAAGTACATGATGTAATGTTGTATATCAGGTTCGGTATGTAAATGTATTAATACAAGGTGATATCTGCCAACTGATTTGGCTGCAACAATTGCACCATTCTCTAACACTTAGAGACATATCACCCATTCTCAGTTCTCTACCTTTCTGTAGCCTATGTAACATATTACATATGCGGGATCCTGATCTGGTGTCACATACCCAGGACGTAGAGGATACTAAAAAACAGTTCTTGGTAATAAGGACACCCGAAGAATATGCATCAACATGCACTTTCTTCGAATTGGTGGCATGGGAATTCGGATATTCCCCTATTTCCTGCTCGGACTTATAACAGTTATAAGATTGAGCGGAACCAACGTTCCATAGTTTAGTATAATAATCCGGTTCGGTCAATACATCCATATTATTATCCTGATTAAGGCATGATATAGTCGCAACCAGGAGAGAGAGAAGAAAACACTCTGCGTGCGCTTTTTGCAAGATTAATTGATTATCAATTTATCTAATCAGGATGGCTCCCACTGTTTTAGTCAAATCTTTCTTCAAACCCTAAAAGGTAAGACTAGCCGGGATTAATTACACCCTACAAGTTTGCCAATCTTTCGGCCAGGCCAGTGTCGGTACTTTGAGGGAGGTTTCCCGTGCTTTTGCACGGACCTAATTAAAGAAAATCTCGTTTTCCCAGAGGCATAACCCCGTTAACACCTATCTAGACACCTACTTTGATCGGCTAATTGTAATGTGTAAAACACTCCCAGGAGTAACTCTTACTCGCAGTGGGTATCGGGATTCAACTATCTCATAAAAGGTATGTATTCTCATTGCGAATTTCAACACTTGAAATTCCCGATAATACTTTTTACCCGTAGTACCTTTGACCTTGGCTATGGTCAACATATCATAAGCCCTAGTCAAGTTCTATCCGTCATTTCATGGTTAATTAGATCCACCCACATGACCCTCGGCTACGGTCGACATAATCATGTGACTGTCCTAACTAATCGTTGTAGGGTTCCTAGGCACTCTCAAGAGGTCTCACAAGGCATCAACCATGCCAATTTCAAAATTTACGGTGCCGAGAAACCCTAGACAACGATCGTTAACTAGAAATCTTGGCGACCAAAGCAACTAGTTTACAACTAAACTAAAAGAACGGAAATACAACCTTTGTAGATCCGTTTCTCCACCTCCATAGCTCCATGATGAAGCCCTCTCCGCTGTCCAAATCGAACCATGACTCTAGCATCGGCTTCAACGGAGAAAAAGCGGGCTAGGTCATCGACGACGATGCCGAAGATGATCTACGTCGAGGCATCACTAGATCAAGCTCCACCTTCACCAAGCCATGAAAACTTGTGAAGGAAACACCCTATACTACTTGGCAAGAGGTAGAGGATGAAGAAATAGGAAGTGGGTTCACTTTAGAATTGGATTTCTCACTCATTTTCATCAATCACCATTGATGGAATCAAGGTTCTTCATCTTGAAGAAGAAGAAGAAGAAGATGATAATATTATGATAAGTGTTTTTTTAAAATGAATAATAAAATCAATACTTATCATATGCTAACCTTAGTTAGGTGTAGAGAATAGACTAGGGTTAAGTAGAATGGTTAGGGTTAAGCATGAGACAAAATGGACACTAAGTCAAAGCTTCATGAAGCTTCATAATACAAACAAAGTTAGCAACCATTTTTCTCTTTATGCTTTTCATTTTCCATAAAGAATAAATCAATAAATAAATGAATAAGAAAAAGAAAGGAAAACCCTAACCATTACACAACCATGGTTTAATCTTTACACATGCTCAAGTTAGCATGTATCATCAAACATGATACAAACTTGTGTACAAAAGTATATCACATATACAATGTGCACAATCCAAGTGAGAAAATCCATTTAAAGTGAACCAATACTAGTTAATCCAAAGTAATATATCAAATATATAATTATACATTAAATCATTAAATCAATACTTGATTTAACGATCCGGTCATATCGCATATAACCGACCAGTATCCTATGTATCGGCTTATCGAATCAATACTTGATTCGATAACTAGGTTATATCGTATACAACCAATTGATACATTCATCGCGAGAATAGAATACGGTATCACATACACGCACTATTCTCGGTCCCGCACATATCTCATATGCGCTCCTATTTCGTTTCGCTTGAGCCAGGAAACCTCTGTGTAGGACTCTAAAGACTCATCAATACGCCGGCAGCAGGTGATGATCATATCAAACACCCACAAGCCGCAAGCGGTCTGCTAAACGTAACGGCCACCCGGGTATTGAGCGATCAGAAGATCGACGAGCAAGCCCGCTCACACTCCTGTGAATCCAACCAGTAACACATACCGTACAGTCCGGTCTGATCGTCTGATATGTCGCATATCTCGCCTAGGGGTGGTAAACGTCAGACCCCAATAGCTCGATAAGTCGTGTCGATATGGGGTCTATAACAGTTCGAGAAACTACTGGTAACACTTACCAGTAAATCTCAGCAACCCTCGCCAGGGATTTTCGGTTATAGCCAATCGAACACAGCGCAACATCAACTCCCTATACCGGGAGAGACGAATCCCCTCCTATCGCTCATTGCCTCCATGTGATTCGGGACTGTACCCAAAAACCACCGTTTTGCACGCCCTCTTGGACATGGTAAGATGGAAATCAAAGCACAGTGGGAACCACACAAGACTCTATGACGATCTCGGGTCAACAGACTACTCTGTACCAGTGTCACCAGAGAATAGCCATCTGACGTAAGGTATAATACCATCTGGGAGTTCTCGGCGAGTCCGTCCAGTGTACCCAGTCTCCACTGAGCACCCGTATATCATCTCTGATGTCAAACACCAATGGATATGGGATCATCCATCGCCCATCTGTATGGGTCGAGAAGGTATACGCTAGTCTACTCTGGTATATCGATGCCCCGTCTCGATATACCCACGACTAGGGACTTTGAAGGATGTAGTTATGGACTACCATGTCCCCACTAGTATGATCCGCATCATAGTCCAGGTAGTCAAGTAAACATCCTAAGGGCTTTACCAACATTTAACAGAGAGACAATCAGTGTACACGTTAAGGTAAAGATCAACCAGAAAGCATACTATCATGTCGAGCAAGAAAGTCCTCCCTATATATGTCCAAGCATCCACTACAATATACATCCTATGTATAGTAATGGCCTCTAGAGCATACATATAACTAACAATCTACCACTTGCACTAGGGCCATCTGATAGCAGTGGTTGTAGTATCTCATACTCAACCATCCCATAAAAGTCTCTCTCTGGGAAAAGGCCTTCGTGAGTGGATCCGCCGTGTTGTCCTCTGAGTCTACTCTCCTAACCTCGATCATCCTGGAGATCAACCATCTCCATGATCAGGTGATACAGCCTTAGAATATGTCTGGATCACTGATGGGACGGACGTTCCTTGGCATAAGCCACAACTCCATTGTCACACAATGGGAGGAACTAAGTTCATCTCATGAACAAATATACATCCAGACTGCCTCTTTGGTAGCATCTTAAGTAGCGATGT
The DNA here is from genome assembly GCA_030015575.1 of Agapanthus africanus. NCBI lineage: Eukaryota > Viridiplantae > Streptophyta > Magnoliopsida > Asparagales > Amaryllidaceae > Agapanthus > Agapanthus africanus. The sequence goes on along the minus strand of CM057344.1, from coordinate 238,352,760 downwards.
ATCCATCCTTTATCGTTTAGTATGCCACGGTATCTAGCTTGGAACTCTTCCAACATACCATCCCTTTACTGAGGGTAAAGACAATGCCTGTGACTGACTTTCAGTCGTCCTTATCACTCTGGAACCCTTCCAGTGATTCTCCCCAGGATCGATTGATACCATCTCACTACAACTAGTGAGAATCCTAACATCCAATTAGATCTATCTCATAGATCCAAAACCCAGGATTTAGGAGGTATCACTTTGATCCTATATGGAGAATCATTATGATAAGCGGAGATTGACCGAGCGTTGCATAGGAAACTCCTTCCCTATCAAGAGTATGTCATCCACATACTCTACGAGGATCATTACCATACTCCCTACTACCTTTTTGTATATACAAGGTTCATCTACCATTTTGATGAAGTCAAACTTTCTGACAACTACATCAAAAAAGACATTCCAACTCCGCGATGTCTGCTTTATCCTATAAAGTATCTCGTACACGTTTCCGCTGCTCCCACTGTCTACGAAGCCCTCTGGCTGTGTACTTATAGACGCACTCTTCTAAAACACCATTTAGAAAAGCAGTCATGGCACCCAACCGCCAGATATCGTAGTCATGGTATGTAGCCGTGGCAAGTAGGATCTGGATGGACTTAAGCATAGCCACTTGAAAAGGTTTCATCATAATCCACGCCTGGTCGATGACGAAAAGCTTTAACAAGTTTAGCTTTGAAAGTCTCAACTTTTCCATCTACACCAAGTAATCTTCTCAAGATATAATTGCTCCTGATGGGGATTTAACCCTTCAGATATAGCAACCAAAGTCCATACTTTGTTGGTGTACATGGATTCCATCTCAGATCGCTAAGCATCCAGCCATTCTTACAGAGTCCCACTCCCGATGGCCTGCTCGAAACTAGTTGGGTCATCATCTCATGATGCAATCCTCGCTCCCACTGTCATAGAGTAACCGAAGTATCTCTCAGGCGGGTGAGGAACCTTACTAGATCGGCGGAGAGGCTGAGGTTCGTTGGTAACTATTGAATCCTTTGGTTCTTTCAAATCATCAGCCGCAGTTTGTATAGCTGGAACATTTCCAGTTCTACATAACAGATCTTTCCTCGAGCTTGTCCGGATTATGCTTTTAGACATAGCCCGGACAACCCCAAATCTTAACCAAATTAAGATATGGGCTCTTCCGTTTCCATATCACATATGAAGTGGTAGGCAACTGATTTGATCGGAACCCTATTCAATAGGTATGCAGCTTCTCAAGTGCATAACTCCCAAAAGGAAATAGGAAACTCAGTAGTACTCATCATAGAGCACACCTAATCACATAGGGTGTTATCGCTCCGTCCCGATATACCATCGTGCTATGGTGCATACGGAGGAGTAATGCTGAGAGAGAATCTCATTCTCCTTTAGAATAATTCAGGAATTCCGTGCTCAAGTATTCTCCTCCTTGATCACATCAAAGGACATAATACTTATACCCGTATTTTGGTTCTCTACTTCTAACTTATATTCTGTGAATATCTCAAAAGGTTCGGACTTGTGTTTCAACAGGAACATAGGTCTGAAACTCGAAAGATCATCAGAGAATGTAATGAAGTATAAAGAACCGGTCTTGGCATGTGTAGACAGGGGAACTTTCATACATCAACATGTATCATCCCAAGAGTTCAATAACTCTTTCTCTGTTTCCAATAAACAGAGCTGGTGTCATTATATCTTTGTGACATGACTGGCAAGTTTCACAAGATGTAGATTCAAACTAATTTAAATATGCATCTATGTGCAACTTAGCTAGTCGGGTCGCATTGATATGACCTAGTCTACAATACCACAAGAAGGATTCGTTCATTTCTGGACTCTTCCTCTTGTGTGTGTTCTGTATACTAAGAACTGTAGTCTGATTTAGAACATCAATGCTTTTAGATAACGTGCCTGAACCGATCAACTTTTGATATAGGAAATGTTCAAAACATTATCCAATAATACAAAATTTTATCATTTCTTTACTGATAAAGAGACTGATATGATTTTGTATATCAGGTTCGGTATCTAATAACATTCGTTCAGAATCAATGTATTGGTAATACAGGGTGACAGTGACCAACAGACTTGGCTGCAACTCTTGCCCCGTTTTCTGCCTCATGAAACTTATCACCCGTTCTTAGTCCTCTACCTTTCTGTAGCCCTATGTAACATATTACATATCTGGGATCCTGATCTGGTATCACATACCCAGGACGTAAAGGATACTGAGAAACAGTTCTCTGTAATGAACACACCCGAAGATGATGCATCAGCATGCACTCTCTTCGTTTGGGTGGCACGGGAATTCTGGTAATACCCAATTTCCTGCTCTGTCTTATAACAATTATACGTTGGAGCGGGACCAACGTTCCCCAGCTCAGTATAACAAGCGGGTTCGGTCAATAATCCGTATTATTATCTTGATTAAGGCGTGATATGGTCACTACCTGGAGAGAGAGAGAAGAAAACACTCAGCGTGCGCTCTTACAAGAATAGATTGGTTTTTATTTTATCTAATCAGGATGGCTCCCACTGCTTTTTATCAAATCTTCCTTCAAACCCTAAAAGGAAAGACTAGCCGGGATTAATTACACACTACAAGTTCGCCAATCTTTCAGCCAGGCCAGTGTCGGTACTTTGAGGGAGGTTCCCCGTGCTTTCGCACGAACCTAATTAAAGTAAACCTCGTTTTCCCAGAGGCGTAACCTCGTTAACACCTTTCTAGACACCTACTTGATCGGCTAATTGTAATGTATAAAACTCTCCCAGGAGTAACAATTACTCGCAGCGGGTATCGGGATCCAACTATCTCATAGAAGGTATGCAATCTCATTGCAAATTTCAACACTTGAAATTCCCGATAATATTTTGCCCCTAACGTGCTATGACCTTGACGAAAGCCAACAAACCATAGCCCGCTAGTCAAGTTCAACCCGTACATTTCTTGATTGAATTAAACCCACCCGCACGACCCTTGACGAAAGCCAACAAAGCCGCATGACTACCCTAATCAATTCGCATCGTATGCTGGCAGATAAGCAGCATATAGCGACCGCACACTGCACCTTGACGAAAGCCAACAAATGCAGCACGAATACTATATACAACTTATCTGAAATGACGGAGGGCTACGACAGGTTTTTCTGAAAACCTATTGCGTAATGAACTTGATATCGTTGTAGAATCAAATGATTTTAAAATGGAGTGTTTTTGAGGCTTTTCTAGTTTTGCTAAAGGAGTCACTCCCGGTGAAGGGATCGTCGGTCCTTTCCTCTTCGAATGAGGTGCGGGATATATCATATATATCACTGTGCAAAGCAAAAACTCTTAAAAGCAATCAAAAGACAAACCGAGTGTGTAGCATCTGCCAGTTATTGCTAAAGGAGTCACTCCCGGTGAAGGGATCTCGGTCCTTTCCTTATCGAATAAGGTGCAGGATATATCACATATACCGCTGTGCAAAGCAAGAACTGTAGCTACCTGTTTTATTTTGAAATTCGATTCTACAACATCTTAGGTTTCTTTTATTTCATTAATCACATTAATGAAGTCCCATCATTTAAGTACCTAAACATCACAGATAAATACGACGTACACTTATGCCATCCGCATTCGCCTCGATGTCCCCTCGTGCACCGTTAGGTTAGGTAACTAACGGCAGGGCAGGGCAGGGCTAGCGCGGGTGTAAAACATAAGTAGTGTCTATATAATATATCATATATACTATATACAGTATCCATCACAGAACATCTCATGATCACATCACAGATATCGCAGCAGAAGAATCATATGAAACATTGGATATACTAGGACGTCCGTGTTTTCAATACGAGCCAGTATAAAACATGGATTCCACGGTCGCGATGAATAGCCAAACCCACACCCCTAGACCCCTACGAGAGCGGCAAGCAACCCTACCAATTCTAGAGTTAGGAGACCCGGACTCGACTCCTCGAGTTGGTCTCCCACTGGACTCCAGAACCCGGTTACTTGTGCCCTCCTCCTTGGGTCTATCCTAGTGCGGAAAAGTAAATAATATACAAACGGTGACATCTTCCGCAACCTGGAAGTGCCCCAATAAAAGAATATTACATACAAGTTTTTACATGAATGAAAATGAAAAACACTCATCTGACATAAAAACCCCCCGGCTATTCAAACACGACGATCCAATATAACATATCCAGCAACACATAACATCACATGTCATCAACGTAAGTAAATATGCGCATCCCAATTTACGTTGACATATAGCAACGAAACCGGCGATATCACATATTACACTTACGGTCACAGAAAAGAAAGTGTAAAACTACAACAGTTGGAATCCGCAATCTCTTTAGACATCGCATGCCTAACCAAATGAAATACTTAGACATCACATGCCTAACAATTATAAACTCCGTATTTTAGTCTCATTATCGAAAACACTTTTCAATATCAAGTCGGGCAATTCAACAAGATTCCCGACATCCTGATCGAATGCTCGTCGCAAATTTCAGTAGACGGCCGCACCCCCGATGCCGTCGACGAAGTGCACCAAGGCGGAACACCGCTGCCGCGAGCACCCAGATGGATGCTTTCGGCGACGGGGTTCTCCTACAGTCACTTGGTCGGGGCTAAGGGATGTAGCTGTCTATTAAGTTTATCCGGCGAGTATCTGCGTACGCTACGTGATTGCGACGGACTTTTGATCACATCAAAATTCCGTGGCAACCGATCAAGTGAGACTAAAGTGCTATGTTTATAACATTCATTCAGTTATCTCATAACTGCTTGTGAATTCCAATTATTGTATCACATTCCGGATAAACAGAAAATGTTAAACTTTCCGATCGAACAGTCAAACACCCAAGTTTTCCCGAAACATCTCAACACATGAAACAAGTTTAAAAACATCCAGTTCATGCCTCAGTACCAACGGTCCAGCCGTAGAAGGGCCAAGTCAACGCCTCACATGTGGCACGCCGTACTGCCCCAAACCCTAAGGTTCAAAGGGCAGTTCAAGACGGTCACATAATCGAGTTAAGGTTTGTTGTCTTCTAGAGGGACCATCGCGTTACTTGCACTACTTAGAACGTCTTTAAACCACGGAAAGATCCAACACTTGGAAATTTCCCGACAGGGGAAAAGTTGGGTATTTATATCCGGTAGAACTTTTTAACATATTCTAAAATATCCGGAAAGCCACATAGACAAAATTAGACAATCCGATCGAAACACCGAGTCCCCAATACAATCCAGAAAACTCAACTCTTGAGTTCAGAAAAAAAAAATCCCAGGAAAACCAGCACTGCAAAATAGGAATTACTGTCCAAAATTCAATGGGAGAAGAGACAAAATGGCCGCGGAACAGCCGCATTAGCACGCTAATGCCGCGGTTCCTCCGCACTTTAGAAAGATCATTAGGTAATTTTTGCACCGTAATTCTTAGAATTTCCTGCTGAATTTTCTGCATATTTTTAATCTGGAAAAAACCCAATTTTTGGAAAAAGTCCAGAGAGCAAATTTGTGTTAGGGTTTCGGTTTAATAGGACTTCAAACTCCGTCTACGCATCGCCTAAGGCTCAAGCTAGGCTCTGATACCACTGTAGGGTTCCTAGGCACTCTCAAGAGGTCTCACAAGGCATCAACCATGCCAATTTCAAAATTTACGGTGCCGAGAAACCCTAGACAACGGATCGTTAACTAGAAATCTAGGCGACCAAAGCAACTAGTTTACAACTAAACTAAAACAACGGAAATACAACCTTTGTAGATCCGTTTCTCCACCTCCATAGCTCCATGATGAAGCCCTCTCCGCTGTCCAAATCGAACCATGACTCTAGCATCGGCTTCAACGGAGAAAAAGCGGGCTAGGTCATCGACGACGATGCCGAAGATGATCTACGTCGAGGCATCACTAGATCAAGCTCCACCTTCACCAAGCCATGAAAACTTGTGAAGGAAACACCCTATACTACTTGGCAAGAGGTAGAGGATGAAGAAATAGGAAGTGGGTTCACTTTAGAATTGGATTTCTCACTCATTTTCATCAATCACCATTGATGGAATCAAGGTTCTTCATCTTGAAGAAGAAGAAGAAGAAGATGATAATATTATGATAAGTGTTTTTTTAAAATGAATAATAAAATCAATACTTATCATATGCTAACCTTAGTTAGGTGTAGAGAATAGACTAGGGTTAAGTAGAATGGTTAGGGTTAAGCATGAGACAAAATGGACACTAAGTCAAAGCTTCATGAAGCTTCATAATACAAACAAAGTTAGCAACCATTTTTCTCTTTATGCTTTTCATTTTCCATAAAGAATAAATCAATAAATAAATGAATAAGAAAAAGAAAGGAAAACCCTAACCATTACACAACCATGGTTTAATCTTTACACATGCTCAAGTTAGCATGTATCATCAAACATGATACAAACTTGTGTACAAAAGTATATCACATATACAATGTGCACAATCCAAGTGAGAAAATCCATTTAAAGTGAACCAATACTAGTTAATCCAAAGTAATATATCAAATATATAATTATACATTAAATCATTAAATCAATACTTGATTTAACGATCCGGTCATATCGCATATAACCGACCAGTATCCTATGTATCGGCTTATCGAATCAATACTTGATTCGATAACTAGGTTATATCGCATACAACCAATCGATACATTCATCACGAGAATAGAATACGGTATCACATACACGCACTATTCTCGGTCCCGCACATATCTCATATGCGCTCCTATTTCGTTTCGCTTGAGCCAGGAAACCTCTGTATAGGACTCTAAAGACTCGTCAATACGCCGGCAGCAGGTGATGATCATATCAAACACCCACAAGCCGCAAGCGGTCTGCTAAAAGTAACGGCCACCCGGGTATTGAGCGATCAGAAGATCGACGAGCAAGCCCGCTCACACTCCTGTGAATCCAACCAGTAACACTTACCGTACAGTCCGGTCTGATCGTCTGATATGTCGCATATCTCGCCTAGGGGTGGTAAACGTCAGACCCCAATAGCTCGATAAGTAATGTCGATATGAGGTCTATAACAGTTCGAGAAACTACTGGTAACACTTACCAGTAAATCTCAGCAACCCTGGCCAGGGATTTCCGGTTATAGCCAATCGAACACAGCGCAACATCAACTCCCTACACCGGGAGAGGCGAATCCCCTCCTATCGCTCACTGCCTCCATGTGATTCGGGACTGTACCCAAAAACCACCATTTTGCACGCCCTCTTGGACGTGGTAAGATGGAAATCAAAGCACAGTGGGAACTACACAAGACTCTATGACGATCTCGGGTCAACAGACTACTCTGTACCAGTGTCACCAGAGAACTGCCATCTGACGTAAGGTATAATACCATCTGGGAGTTCTCGGCGAGTACGTCCAGTGTACCCAGTCTCTACTGAGCACCCGTATATCATCTCTGATGTCAAACACCAATGGATATGGGATCATCCATCGCCCATCTGTATGGGTCGAGAAGGTATACGCTAGTCTACTCTGGTATATCGATGCCCCGTCTCGATATACCCACGACTAGGGACTTTGAAGGATGTAGTTATGGACTACCATGTCCCCACTAGTATGATCCGCATCATAGTCCAGGTAGTCAAGTAAACATCCTAAGGGCTTTACCAACATGTAACAGAGAGACAATCAGTGTACACGTTAAGGTAAAGATCAACCAGATAGCATACTATCATGTCGAGCAAGAAAGTCCTCCCTATATATGTCCAAGCATCCACTACAATATACATCCTATGTATAGTAATGGCCTCTAGGGCATACATATAACTAACAATCGCATCATATGATGTATAGGAAAAACATCACTTAGCTACCATACACTACGCCTCGGCTATGGTCGACATACGAAGCACGAATACTAAGTACTCTATTTTCTAAAATGACGGAGGGCTACACAGGTTTTTAAGAAAACCATGTGCGTAATGAACTTGATATCGTTGTTGAATCAAGTGATTTTGAAAAGGAGTGTTTTTTAGGCTTTTCTAGTTTCGCTAAAGAGGTCGCTCTCAGTGAAGGGATCTCGGCTCCTTCCTCATCGAATAAGGTGCAGGATATTTCGTAAATACCGTTGTGCAAAGCAAGAACTATAGAAGCAATCAAAAACAAACCGTGTTTGTAGCATCTGCTAGTTTCGCTAAATAGGTCACTCCCGGTGAAGGGATCTCGGCTCTTTCCTTATCGAATAAGGTGTAAGATATTCTACAAGTAATATCGCTATGCAAAGCAAGAACTAGAGCTACCATTTTTTTTAAACAAGTTTCTATAACATCTTTAGGTTTCTTTTTTTTCATTAATCTCATTAATGAAGTCCCATTTATTTATGCTTCCCAAGATCACAGAAGAAATGAAAGCAACAATATTAATTATATCTCATATATATAGTATAAACATTCGTCTCAGGAAGTAATATGATCTCATCACAGAACATTGCAGCAGAAGAATCACATATGAAATATTGGATATACTAGAAATTCCGTGTTTTAAGTTAAGCCAGTATAAAACATGGATTCCACGGTCGCGATGAATAGCCAAACCCACATCCCTAGACCTCTACGAGAGCGGCAAGCAGCCCTACCAATTTTAGAGTCAGGAAACCCGGTCTCAACTCCTTGAGATGGTCTCCCACTATACCCTAGAACCCGGTTACTTATGCTCCCCGCCTTGGGTCTATCCTAATGCGGAAAAGTAAATAATATACAATGGTGACATCATTCTCAACCCGGAAGTGCCCCAATAAAAGAATATTATATACAAGCTTTTACATGAATGAAAATGAAAAACCCTCATCTCACATAAAACCCTCAGCTATTTAAAACACAACGATCCAGTATATCATATCATAGCAACACATAGCATCACATGTCATCAACGTAAGTAAATATGCCTATCACAATTGTCGTCGATCTATAGCGACGAAAACGGCGATATACCACATATTACACTTACGATTACAGAAAATAAAGTGTAAAACTACAACATTTGGAATCCACAATCACTTTAATCATCTTAAATCCGAAATATCACATACTTCGCATTTCATGCCTAACTATATGAATTCCACATAATGTATCACATTCCAGATAAATAGACAATGTTAAACTTTCCAATCGAATAAACAAACACCTAAGATTTCCCAAATAGCTCAACACTTGAGCGGAGTTCAAAAAGTTCCAGAACATGTCACAGCCGCTATGAACCAGCCGTAGAAGGGTCAAACCAACGCCTCACATGTGGCAACGCTAAACTACCACAAACCATATGGTTCAGTGGCGGTTTTGACGGTCACATAATCGAGTTAAGGTAACGTTCTTCTAGAGGGTCCACATATTCGCTTGCATGGTTTTCTGAAAGTTTTAAACTCAGGAAAAATCCAACACTTGAAAGTTTTCCGGCAGGGGAAAAAGTGAGTTATTGATATCCGTTCGAACCTTTTAACACGTTCTAAATTACCTGGAAAAACTTAAACGAAATTAAACTTTCCGATCGAATCAACGAGTTCCCAATATTTCCCAGAAAGCTCAACACTTGAATAGAATTAAAAATTCCCAGAAGCATGAAAAAGTACCCAAGAATAAATCCCTGAAGTATTAGCCCCTAACTCCCTAGTTGGCCGCGGAACCCCCGCCAAATGCATGGTTTGGCCACGGTTCCGCGGTCACTTGAGTGAGTTATGGCTCCGTACTTCACAGTAATCCTTAGAATTCCCTGCATGATTTTCTGAGTATTTTTAATATGAAAATTTTCAACTTTTGAAAAAATTTCTAGAAAGTAGGTTTTATCGGGGTTTCGGAGTTCGATCTGACTTTAAACTTCGCCTACACGATGCCTAATGCTTTAGCTTGGCTCTGATACCACTGTAGGGTTAGCTTAGCACCTTGTGAAGGTTTTGGCAAGCATCAATCAGGCTACTTTAAAATTTTTGGGGTGCTAAACAAAGCTTAACCATGATCTTAATTAGAGACTTAGGGTTAAACAAGGTATGTAAACACTTTACATCTAAGTGAAAAACGAATACAACCTTTGTAGACCGGTCCTTCACTTCATTAGCTCCATGTAGAAGTCCCTTCACTGCGATCACGATCGTCCGGACTCTAGAGAGGCTCCCGCGAAGAAACGAACAAGCTTACTTCGAAGTCTTCGAGGCCGAAGATGATCAATGTCGAGGAGACACTAGCTCATGATATCTCTTCACTAATTGTGTAGATTAGTGAAGCAAACACACTCTACTAAATGGCAAGTAGCAGAGGATGATGAAGTAGGAAGTTTGCTCACTTTAGAAATAATTTTCTCACATTTTATCTCATAACTCCATTAAAGTTAGAATGCTTTTCATGGAGCTTGATGAAGAAGAAGAAGAACTCATGAATAATTCATCCCAAAAAGAATTATTGCACCCATGATTGAGTTAAAGCTATCATGGTTAACTCATATAGAGAGAAAACTCATTGCTATGGTTAAGGGTTGGGTCAAGTAAAATATCCTAAGGAATGACAAAAGAGTGGACTTTGTCAAAGTTCTACAAGCTTCTCCAAGCTTAAAACTTTGACCAAGTCTTTTGCTCCTTTGTAATAATTTAAGAAATAATCAAAACCCTAATTTAACCCTAGCTTGTTATAAGTCTCATACACCCATCTTGTATGTATTATCAAACATGACACAATACATGTACACAAATATACATATCACATATATATACAATGTGCACATCAAGTGAGAAAAGAAATCATTAGTGAGCTAAATATTAGTTAATGTAATATAATATATCAAATATATAATTATACATTAAATTATTAAATCAACTCTTGATTTAATAATCCGGCTATAATACATATAACCGACCGATATCACAAATCGCGAGATTAGAATGCGGTATCACATACTCGCATTAATCTCGGTCCCGCACATATCACATTTGCGCTCCTACTCCGTTTCCCATGAACCAGGAAACCACTATGTAGGACTCCAAAGACTTGTAATACACCGGCAGTAGGTGATGATCATATCAAACACCCACAAGCCGCAAGCGGTCTGCAAAACGTAACGGCCATCCGGGTATTGAGCGAACAGAGGATCAACAAGCAAGCCTGTTATAACTCCTGCAATTCCAATCAGTAACACTACCGTACAGTCCGGTCTCTTCATCTGATATGTTGCATATCACAGCCTGGGGGTGGTTTAACGTCAGACCCCAATAGCCCGATATGTCATGCCGATGCAAGGTCCATAACGGTTTAAGAAACTACTGGTAACACTTACCAATAAATCTCAGCAACCCTGGCCAGCGATTTCCTGTATGGCCAATCGAGCACTGCGCAACATCAACCCCCAATACTAGGAGAGACAAAACCCCTCCTATCGGTTATTGCCTCCATGTGATTCGGGACTGTATCCAAAAGCCACCGTTTTGCATGATCTCTTGACCGTGGTATGGTGGAAATCAAAGCACGGTGGGAATCACACAAGACTCTATGACGATCTCGGGTCTACAGACTAACTTGTACCAGTGTTACCAGAGAACTGCTATCCGACAATAGGTATAATACCACCTAGGAGTTCTTGGCGAGTCTGTCCAGTGTACCCAGTCTCCACTGAGCACCCGTATACCTTCTCTGATGTCAAACACCAATGGATATGGGATCATCGATCTCCCATCATATGGGTCAAGAAGCGCATATGCTAGTCTACTCTGGAGTACCGATGCCTTGTCTCGATACTCCCACGACTAGGGACATTTGAAGGATGTACTTATCGACTACCCATTCCCCACTAGTATGATCTACATCATAGTCATGGCAGTCAAGTACTCATCCTAAGGGATTTATCAACATGTGATCACAAAACAGTATTTGTTTACATGTTAAGATAAAGTGCAACCAGATAGCATAATATCATGTCGAGCAAGGAAGTCCTTCCTATATATGTCCAAGCATCCACTACAATATACATCGCATGTACAGTAATGGCCTCTGGGGCATACATATAACGAACAATCTCCCACTTGCACTAAGGCCATTTTTTGTAGTATCCAATACCGGATTCTGAGAAGTGCCAGGTGGCCCAAGGAGGGGTGCTATTCACCGCACTCGTAGGGGGTATAGGTTGACCCAAGGAGGGGTGCTCAAGTTACTGGATTCTGAGAAGTGCCAGGTGGCCCATTCACTTTGATGAAGGGGGTTGCCTCCCATCTGGTCTTGGCGGGTAACTTGCCGCGCTCGTAGGGGTCTAGGTTTTCATTGCACAAGCTATCCACACGACCAGGAGAACGTCGGGTTTCACTTGCGCCTCAAAGGAAACCCGAGGCTCCTAAATTATCTGTATTGTTCTGTGATGCTTATCTCTTATCTGTGATGTTGCATTTATCATGCCTGGAACGATTATTATATATTGTTATATATATACTAGTAGATGTTGTATAAGTTTTTGTCACGACCCGAATTAGCCCGTGACTGGCACTTGAATCATATGAGGTCTATAGGACTCCATCTAATCCAAGTAAACCAAAAGCCTAGAAATCTAAAACCATTTTAAATAATAAATGAAGGAAAAGTAGTTTTTAGAAGTAAGAAAACATGTTAAAAAAAAGCAAGGTTTTTAAATAACTAAGCCGAATGTGCATTTTAAAATGAATAGTCTTTTCTAAAAATTTCGGCAGAGTTTCCTTTGTAAATACTGGCCCCGAACGGGGTACAACAAGAATAATATATATGCAATGATAAAAAGAATCCCCAAGCGGGAGCTAGCTCTTCGTCAATCGACGGTCTTAACCACACAAGCAATATATTATACAACGCCGAAGGGTGAGCATCAAAACTCAAAAAAAGAAACTCAAAATAACATGAAAATCGTAATACTGCTACGCGCGACTCTAAGGTCGAAATAATACATAACAGGTTACTAAGTCTGGAACAATATACAAGTTTTGGTTGATGGAATTTCTAGATAGAATGAATAATACATATACAATGGTGGTTCTGATGCAAAAGAACCCACCTACCAAAGCAAATCACCCGCAAAGGAAACAGTGTGCCAGAATGCCGCCATGAAACCTGTACGGGAAAACCTGTAAGAAGCTGTGGCACAACGGGGGTGAGTTGCCAACTCGTGAATAAAAAATATCTACAAGTAGAAATCGAATGCATGACATAATCCTAGGTCAATACGATCAGATATATATATATAACCCTAAAAAAGGATAAGTCTGGAGCCTGATAAGGTGGTAATGTAATATCTAAACATGTATGTAGTGCCAAGTGCTCGTGCCAGTGCCTCAGGTAATAGCATATCATGAATATGAGGTATGTTTGCATGAATAAATATGATGAAGTATCTAAATTGATATCAATACACATATATTAGCGTCCCATTCCACTAATATTTGTGTAAGGGCATATATAACAGCATCCTCATCCACTATTATATATACATATGAGGTATGATCAATTTAATCAAAGTCTGTAAGTGATCAATGTCTGTATATATGTGGATCTCATCCACCTATCACCCAATGACAGTAAGCATCATGCATGTGAATATGAGGATATAATCAAAATCATGGAACCTGAGTGCCTAGCATCGACACTCGAAAACATCATGAAACCTGTACCTAGTACGCAACGAAAATCCTCATCTATCAGGCGCTGTCACCAGGACTGGCCCTGATAGGTACGTATCATACGCTATCTCGAACCCCGAGTGCCCAGCTTCGACCCTCGAATTTCGACATATCATACGTACATAACTCCGGTCGGTATCCCCAAGACAACCGCCGGGTAAAAGGTAATGTCACCGGACGGTATGGTTCCCCTGACAGGCTCACCGTCTAACAAATCCAGCGATCCGTTCTCACCCCAGGGTACCTCCGGGACCCACCATGTACCCTCATACGGCCTCTACGCCTCCTCGCATGGGGTATATATATATATATCAGAACCGATAAAACTCATGGTGGATGCTGAAATATCATATCAAGGAAACCGGGTTTTTAAAACATCTACATAATCTCTTTGAAATACCCACGGTTCCCAAATCTAGAAATATCATGGAACTAAAATATCTCAATGCGCATAATCAGAAAGCATGATGTATGTGACATATAAATGAAATGCAAGTATAACGGTATATCATGCAACATGGAATAATGGTATGCACATACAAGGGTCATATCCTGATGCAATAATACTACCGTGTAGTGACATGGCAATTATCGATGATGACGTGTGTGAACCGGCAAGAAAGTGTACGTGGAACATACGCATCATCGATAATGGTGCTGGTGTCCTAACAGCATGATGGTAATATAGCAATAAACACATGCAAAGCGATGTGAATAGCATGAATATGCGGAAATCGAATAATCAACGCAACAGTGAAGAATCTACCTCAATATGTATATGTCATGCAGTTATGCCATTTGAAATAAGACGAATCGGGATTTTTAGTAAAATAAGGGCTACGGTGTTTTTAAGAAAAGATGCGCCTTTTTAAAGTATCCGTAGAATCCCTTTTGCCTGTCTTTAAAATACTCCCGATTCGTTAGCTTTTGAAATAGGTATGACTCGGGTCTAGTCTAACATCTACTATACTAACTACAGATCTAACTATCAAGTCAATCGGAAGGGGTATGGAAACCACCTAAATCTGATTCGATATATATATAATTATAATTATAATAATCGGTGATCCCGCCTCAATAGTATCGCGTATGATGCAGTATATCATATGACATCCTCGAGTCATGAGTGCGGATCAATAGATAACTCGTACGGTAAATCGTCGTACGACATCCCAATAGCTGGGTATGGGTCAATATCACATTATCTCATCAATTATCTGGTATCCTTATCATCATATCACATAATCTGGCGTACTGATCTAAGTCTAGTACAAATCGATACCATCTATATAAGTATGGATGCGTGTGTGAAGCACACGTCCAAGGCCCGCTAAGAATCACATGTCGTATCCCAAATACAAATCACATCATATCACCGATCTCACGGCACTATGCCCAATATCATCGAATCATCTCCAATGTCATCCACTATCATCATCAACACGGTATAAGTATAATGAATATGCAAGGGTGTGCGTATGGGTGTAAACCTATTCTAGGGTTCACGACTGGGAACTACACTAGTTTACTTCTACGCCCTAATCTAACCATAGTCTATCTAATCTCAATAACCATGACACAATATAAGCTATCATATATATATATATATAATATACATATATAGTATACCAACTTCGGACTGCGGGGGTGCTATACACCATCCACCCGACTTCCCCCGTAGATATAATCTACTCACCTTGCGTCTTCATTTGTCGACGTCGCCACGCGGTTGCTTGTCGTCTCGAAGTCTTCATGGGGTACCTACACATCAACGTATCGTAAATACGTATTAAAACCAAAACGATACACAAAAGCCAAAACGATACGCTAAGGCCTATAGGTTAGAACCTATAGACTATGCTTTCAAAACCATCAATCAATCCTCGATATCGTCGTATAAACGCCAAGTATTCGAGGTAAAACGCAATACGCAAATCCGGAATTCAAAATACGGAATACAGAAACCTGAATCCAAAACAACAACTAGAGAAAAGGGTCCCAGATTTCACCCTAGGTTAAATTGGACAATTTTGCACATGCCAGGGGTCTAATCTACTGATAAGGGGGCACCAAAACCAAAACGAGACAATTCCCTACTGGTCTGGCCACAATTTGCAGCCAGAATGCATTTATTTGCGGCCGGGAAAGAGAGACAGGGGCTAGGGTTCTTGTGGTGGCTTCCTGGATGCCTGCACATATCACTGTCCAACCAAAATAATTTTCAAAGTCTCGGGGTGATAGCAGATTCAATATAACCTTCACAGATTTCTTAAATTTTCCGATATCGGTTTCTAAATCCGTATTCCGGGTTTCAAGTCTGAGGTTTGGGTCTCAAATCTAGCACTAAGGTGTTTGTATAGCCTCTACTGAGCTCAATTTCACATCACAACTCACAATTCCTCATAACCCTAACTTGGTTTTCCTTAAGTCTACCAAATCAAGCAATATCGGTTCTAAACTAGCATAGGGGTATAAGAAATTCTAAAACTAAGCTAATGATCCAGAAAATAGCTCATTTGGCAACTCAAGAATTTTCTTGAGTTGCCTCTAGTGGCCAAAATCCTTGCTTTCTTGGTCCAATGGGCTTGTCTTGAGCTTATGCACACTTTTTGTGAAATGGAAGTGAGGTTTTGGAGCTGTTTTTGAGATGATTTGAGAGCTTGAAGATAGGGGATGAAGAGGGAGCAGCAGCTACAGCAAGTAATGAAGAGGGAGAGAGATGAGGGAAGTGAGAGGGAAATGGCTAAGTCTTTGGTCAAAAGAAAACCCCCCTCACTTTCTCTCTCACACCCATACCTCAATATTATAATCCCAACCCTTTTCTTTTCTTTTCCTTTTCTATTTTCCAATTTCCTTCTCACTCAAATAGTAACCCCAAAAGAAACATGATAGAAAATGCACAAGTGTAGAAAAAAAAGATATGTGCATGTTTTGCACAAAATTGCTAAAAAACCGATTAGCGATTGTTAATCGCGATTAGCACTAAATTAGCATATAATTAATCATAAAAACTTAAAAATGGCATAATTCCATAAAATACCCTATTTTAGAATTTTCCATAATTTTTCCAAAATTTTTCCCATTTATCTGTATTTAATTATACCGAAATATTAAAATATTCATTAAAATAATATTAAATTATAAAAATTCCCAAAAATAATATTTTATTTTTTTTGAAATGTTACAATCTTCCCCCCTTAAATAAATTCGGTCCCTAAATTTAAATTTAAACCCTCAAATACTAAAACATTTCAGTAATAATCCAAGTCATCGGGGCTCCGAAATCATCAATACATAATACACATCATAGCGCAATGCATGCGCATGAGTAATGAGCAGATAACTAAAAATCGAAACTCCGTCAAGCATCCCGCAATCATCGGAGTCATGATAAAGACACAAATGTCAAATCCAAAACAAAACCAATATGATGTACAACAAAACTATACATGTAGACATCAATCTATGCGTGTAAATAGCTGAAGTAAATGCATGCAAAATATATCCAAGTACTGTCCTCTGACTAGTCCTGCTCAGTACGAAAACATATTGCAAATATCATAAAAATGTATCGCTCCATAAGAAATCAATCCTAAAATGTATATATAAGAATACCATGTGCGTCCGGTGCGCACGAAAATCCAAATCCATATATGTGCCATACATGTGCACAGAAACATCATCTAGGTGCAGCGGGTGTGCACACAACATCTGTCATAGGCAACGTGTGCGTCCGACAGCAAAATCAGGTGCATCTGACATGCACGAAGAATCCCGATTTAGTGCATCTAGTGTGCACCAAAATCGTATCTCAAAACATGCGCTTATCACGCGCAAAAATCTAAATCAAATGTACGGAGTGCAAGGGATCAATATCAATATCAGAATCTAAATCAACGGTATACAATACGGCTCAATCAAAATCAGGTATACCGTGGTGGATAATCTCACAACCGTGTGCATCAGCGTGCACAATCAAATCAAAACACTAAAAGTGCATGAAAACTATGCTGGAAGCGTAAATCAAATCACCGGCATAAAATAGGCATGAAATCACAATCAATACCTCAAGAGTAATAACTATGCGCAAAGTATAAATACTAGTAGGTGCAACCATGGTGTGTGAAAACAAATATCATGAAACTCAGCCATCAAGACTAAATCATGCGAATAGATTGCCAAAAATACTGAAATCCATAGTGACGGATACGTGATAATCGAATCACCAAATCACAAATCATAAATACCGTCGTCAGTATATCATCCTTTGCAGTCGAGAAGGTGTCTGCGCATCAAATGTTAGCAGTGCAAGATATCTACTTGCCTCTTGCTCGCGGTCCGTCGTCCTCTGTCTCTAGGTCTTTATCTTTCCTGTGGACTACCTATCTCGCAATCCATCGGCTCATCGGCCCTGTCAGGTGTGCTAATGGGGACGATTCCATTCTGGCATTTCTCTGGTCATCTCTCGGTCAACCCTCACGAAGCAGCACGTCACTGGTGCTGACCTCCGGTCCTCTGAATTGACATCTTTCTTTTGCGTCTGGGTGCAAATCTTATCGCAGCAGTGTCCTGGAAGGAATCCCACCCAATGTCTTTTCCAATCTCTCCTAAGCCGAACTGTACGGAAGCTGGTACTATGGCATAATCTTTTCTCGCTCTCTGATCATCTACGTCCTCAGTACAACATTTACTCGGAAGCTAGTCGCATCCCAACGCCTCTGTAGACATATCACATCTCTGATGTCAGCGGAGTGGAACGTCATCTCGTCGAAATCTATTGCGAACTCTTTACTTCACTCTGCTCCAATGTCGACTGATTCGGACTTGTCTTCTTGTGGCTGCATGGACTGTGCTCCAACGGCTATCCTCATATCTGGAGTCTCCCAAGCAATGTGTCCCATCACATGATATCCGAATGATGTCTAACCATCCGATCGACTCGTCAGAACCTCATAATCCCCCAAGAGATCAACATCTTGAGTACAGTTTAATAGTATCGAGTACATACCACAGCGTCGGTGGTCCAACCGTAGAAGGGCAAACCCAAGCCTCACTAATGGTGCCGCGGAACTGCCGCAAACCCTATGGTTCAAAGGCTTTCACACGGTCATTATGTCGAGTTAGGGTTTAATTCTTCTAGAGGGTCCATAGAATCGCTTGCATGTCTTTCCGAATACTTTAAACTTGGAAAATGGGCTCCTGACATTCGATCGTCTCCATCGACTCTCAACGAACCTGCGTGAAGTCGTCTCTAGCTGGAATCAATCTATCTGATGACCTTGCATCGGGGTAAGCGAACGAACCGCATGTCCTAGTCATTCATCCTCGGTGACTAGCGACCTTCCATCACATCCCTAAGTATATACTCATGCTACAGTAGCTCCAATCATCTGGACGATATCTCGTCATTTGCAGCAACAACTGGCTCATTCGTTTGTACGCTGAACAGCGCCTCAATTATCCTGAAGAAGCGATACATCAATGGTCATCACATTCTCGCTGGCCTCTAGAAGTAGCCTGATCCTCTGGTACCGATCGTTACATCCGAGAAATCTCGTAAAAGCGATCTGTCAAACGCTCATGGCGCGAAAACACAATAAGATGACGCCTCTATATGCAATCGTACGTCTCTGGAATCACACCCTGGTCAGTCCTCGTCTGCGACGAGCTCAAGCTGACGCAACTCTAGCCGTAGCTCTCTCTGCCCGTGCAATCATGGAAGCAAAATCATAACCAGTATCGATGAGGATAGATCATAGGAATGAATATAATACTGTGCAAGGAAATGTACATCCTAAGGCTCCTTAAGCGGAGTAGCGTGTCGTAAGTATGCCGCGGAACATACACACGGTACGTCACTCTACTGAAGTCACCTACTCCATCAACCAAGGGTCATCCTACACGACGAAAGTTCGGGTCTAATACCCCCTCGACTAAGTCTAAGTTCCGTAAGGTCAAGCCTAAGTTCCGTATATATAGACGCCCTAGGCTCCACATAGTCAAACTTAGACTCGAACCAAGGTTAACCTAGCGCTCTAATACCAACTTTGTCACGACCCGAATTAGCCCGTGACTGGCACTTGAATCATATGAAGTCTATAGGACTCCATCTAATCCAAGTAAGCCAAAAGCCCAGAAATCTAAAACCATTTTAAATAATAAATGAAGGAAAAGTAGTTTTTAGAAGTAAGAAAACATGTTTAAAAAAAGCAAGGATTTTAAATAACTAAGCCGAATATGCATTTTAAAATGTATAGTCTTTTCTAAAAATTTCGGCAGAGTTTCCTTTGTAAATACTGGCCCCGAACGGGGTACAACAAGAATAATATATATGCAATGATAAAAGGCATCCCCAAGCGGGAGCTAGCTCTTCGTCAATCGACAGTCACAACCACACAAGCAATATAATATACAATGCCGAAGGGCGAGGATCAAAACTCAAAAAATGAAACTCAAATTAACATGAAAATCGTAATACTGCTACGCGCGACTCTAAGGTCGAAATAATACATAACAGGTTACTAAGTCTGAAACAATATACACGTTTTGGTTGATGGAATTTCTAGATACCATGAATAATACATATACAATGGTGGTTCTGATGCAAAATAACCCACCTACCAAAGCAAATCACCCGCAAAGGAAACAGTGTGCCAGAATGCCGTCATGAAACCTGTACGGCAAAACCTGCAAGAAGCTGTGGCACAACGGGGGTGAGTTGCCAACTCGTGAATAGAAAATATCTACAAGTAGAAATCGAATGCATGACATAACCCTAGGTCAATACGATCATATATATATATCACCCTCAAAAAGGATAAGTCTGGAGCCTGATAAGGTGGTAATGTAACATTTAAACATGTATGTAGTGCCAAGTGCTCGTGCCAGTGCCTCAGGTAATAACATATCATGAATATAAGGTATGTTTGCATGAATAAATATGATGAAGTATCTAAATTGACATCAATACACATATATTAGCGTCCCATTCCACTAATATTGATGTAAGGACATATATAACAACGTCCTCATCCACTGTTATATATACATATGAGGTATGATCAATATAATCAAAGTCTGTATGTGATCAATGTCTGTATATATGTGGATCCCGTCCACCTATCACCCAATGACAGTAAGCATCATGCATGTGAATATGAGGATATAATCAAAATCATGGAACCTGAGTGCCTAGCATCGACACTCGAAAACATCATGAAACCTGTACCTAGCATCGCAACGAAAATCCTCATCTATCAGGCGCTGTCACCAGGACTGGCCCTGATAGGTACGTATCATACGCTATCTCGAACCCCGAGTGCCCAGCTTCGACCCTCGAATTTCGACGTATCATACGTACATAACTCCGATCGGTATCCCCAAGATAACCGCCGAGTAAAAGGTAATGTCACCGGACGGTATGGTTCCCCTGACAGGCTCACCGTCTAACAAATCCAGCAATCCGTTCTCACCCCGGGGTACCTTCGGGCCCCACCATGTACCCTCATACGGCCTCTATGCCTCCTCGCATGGGGTATATATATATATCAGAACCGATAAAACTCATGGTGGATGCTGAAATATCATATCAAGGAAACCGGGTTTTTAAAACATCTACATAATCTCTTTGAAATTCCCACGGTTCCCAAATCTAAAAATATCATGGAAATAAAATATCTCAATGCGCATAATCAGAAAGCATGATGTATGTGACATATAAATGAAAAGAAAGTATAACGGTATATCATGCAACATGGAATAATAGTATGCACATACAAAAGTCATATCCTGATGCAATAATACTACTATGTAGCGATATGGCAATTATCGATGATGAAGTGTATGAGCCGGCAAGCAAGTGTACGTGGAACATACACATCATCGATAATGGTGTTGGTGCCCTAACAGCATGATGGTAATATAGCAATAAACACATGCAAAGCGATGCGAATAGCATGAATATGCGGAAATCGAATAATCAACGCAACAGTGAATAATCTACATCAATATGTATATGTCATGCAGTTATGCCATTTGAAATAAGACGAATCGGGATTTTTAGTAAAATAAGGGCTACGGTGCTTTTAAGAAAAGATGCGCCTTTTTAAAGTATCCGTACAATCCCTTTTGCCTGTCATTAAGATACTCCCAATTCGTTAGTTTTTGAAATAGATATGACTCAGGTCTAGTCTAACATCTACTATACTAACTACAGATCTAACTATCAAGTCAATCGGGAGGAGGTATGGAAACCACCTAAATCTGAGTCGATATAAATATAATTATAATTATAATAGTCAGTGATCCCGCCTCAATAGTATCGCGTACGATGTAGTATATCATATGACATCCTCGAGTCATGAGTGCGGATCAATCATCAATATATTGCTCGTACGGTAAATCGTCGTACGACATCCCAATAGCTGGGTATGGGTCAATATCACATTATCTCATCAATTATCTGGTATCCTTATCATCATATCACATAATCTGGGGTACTGATCTAAGTCTAGTACAAATCGATACCATCTATATAAGTATGAATGCGTGTGTGAAGCACACGTCTAAGGCTCGCTAAGAATCATATGTCGTATCCCAAATACGAATCACATCATATCACCGATCTCATGGCATTAAGCCCAATATCATCGACTCATATCTAATGTCATCCACTATCATCATCAACACAGTATAAGTATAATGAATATGCAAGGGTGTGCGTGTGGGTGTAAACCTATTCTAGGGTTCGCGACTGGGAACTACACTAGTTTACTTCTACGCCCTATTCTAACCATAGTCCATCTAATCTCAATAACCATGACACACTATAAGCTATCATATATATATATAATATACATATATAGTATACCAACTTCGGACTGCGGTGGTGCTATACGCCATCCTCCTGACTTCCCCCGTAGATATAATCTACTCACCTTGCGTCTTCATTTGTCGATGTCGCCACGCGCTTGCTTGTCATCCCGAAGTCTTCATAGGGTACCTACACATCAACGTATCGTAAATGCGTAGTAAAACCAAAACGATACACAAAAGCCAAAACGATACGCTAAGGCCTATAGGTTAGAACCTATGCACTATACTTTCAAAACCATCAATCAATCCTCGATATCGTCGTATAAACGCCATGTATTCGTGGTAAAACGCAATACGGCAATCCAGAATTCAAAATACGGAATACAGAGACCTGAATCCAAACAGCAACTAGAGAAAAGGGTCCCAGATTTCACCCTAGGTCAAATTGGACAATTTTGCACATGCCAGGGGTCTAATCTACTGATAAGGGGGCACCAAAACCAAAACGAGACAATTCCCTACTGGTCTGGCCGCAATTTGCGGCCAGAATGCATTTATTTGCGGCGGGGGAAAGAAAGATAGGGGCTAGGGTTCTGGTGGTGGCTTCCTGGGTGCCTGTACATATCACTGTCCAACCAAAATAATTTTAAGAGTCTCGGGGTGATAGCAGATTCAATATAACCTTCACAGATTTCTTAAATTTTCCGATATCAGTTTCTAAATCCGTATTCCGGGGTTTCAAGTCTCAAGTTTGGGTCTCAAATCTAGCACTAAGGTGTTTGTATAGCCTCTACTGAGCTCAATTTCACATCACAACTCACAATTCCTCATAACCCTAACTAGGTTTTCCTTAAGTCCACCAAATCAAACAATATCGGTTCTAAGCTTGCATAGGGGGGTATAAGAAATGCTAAAACTAAGCTAATGATCTAGAAAATACCTCATTTGGAAACTCAAGAATTTCTTAAGTTGCCTCTAGTGGCCAAAATCCTTGCTTTCTTGGTCCAATGGGCTTGTCTTGAGCTTGTGCACACTTTTTTGTGAAATGGGAGTGAGGTTTTGCAGTTGTTTTTGAGATGATTTGAGGGCTTGAAGATGGGGGATGAAGAGAGAGCAGCAGCTGCAGCCAGGAATGAAGAGGGAGAGAGATGAGGGAAGTGAGAGGGAAATGGCTAAGTCTTTGGTCAAAAGAAAAAAAAAACCCTCACTTTCTCTCTCGCACCCATACCTCAATATTATAATCCAAACCCTTTTCTTTTCTTTTCCTTTTCTATTTTCCAATTTCCTTCTCACTCAAATAGTAACCCCAAAAGAAACATGATAGAAAATGCACAAGTGTAGAAAAAAAAGATATGTGCATGTTTTGCACAAAATTGCTAAAAAACCGATTAGCGATTGTTAATCGCGATTAGCACTAAAATAGCATATAATTAATCATAAAAACTTTAAAATGGCATAATTCCATAAAATACCCTATTTTAGAATTTTCCATAATTTTTCCATAATTTTTCCCATTTATCTGTATTTAATTATACCGAAATATTAAAATATTCATTAAAATAATATTAAATTATAAAAAATCCCAAAAATAATATTTTTTTTTTTTTGAAATGTTAAAGTTTTACCCCCGCGCTAGTCCAGCCCCCGCTCCGTCGTTAGTTAAGTAACCTAATGAGTGATGATGGGGCCCAGTGGTGAATGCGGATGGCATATATGTATATCATATTTTCGTTCTTTTCTGGTGTGATTAATTGATGGGAATGCGTTGATTCTGATCAATGCAAGGAAAACATACCTATTCGATGTTCTTGGAACAATTTTCAAAAGCTGTTATTACAAGGGCATTCTCTTTTGTTTTGCACAGCGGTATTCGGTTATGAATATCCAGCACCTCATTCGATGAGGCAAGAGCCGAGATCCCTTCACCGGGAATGACCTCTTGGGCAGAAGTTTGCGTCAAGGTAATAACATCACTATAGTCGATTACTTTTTGCTTTGCATCGCGGTATTCAATTGGAATATCCTATGTTGGATATATGTGTGCCCTAGAGGCCATTATATGTATAGTGGATGCTTGGACATGTATATATGTATATAGATGACTTTCTTGCTCGACATGATAGTATGCTATCTAGTTTACTTTATCTTGACATGTTCATTTGATCATGCATCTTACTCATTTGGTACATGTTGATAAAGCCCATAGGATATTTGCTTGACTACTGGGACTATGATGCAGATCATACTAGTAGGACACTTGTAGTTTATAAGCATATCCTTTAACTGTTCCTAGTCGTCGGTGTATCGAGACGGGGCATCGATATTCTAGAGTACACTAGCGTATACCATTCTTGTCCCATGTGATGGGCGATGGATGATCCCATATCCATCTGGTATGGTGACACCAAAGATTGTATGCGGGTGCTCGGTGGAGACTGGGTACACTGAACGGACTCGCTGAGAACTCCTATGTGGTATTATACCTGTCGTCGGATAGCAGTTCTCAGGTGACACTAGAACAGGTTAGTCTGTAGACCCAAGATCTTCATAAAGTCTTGTGTGTCCTCCTACTGTACTTTGATATCCACCCTACCACGGATCTACTGAGTCATGCAAATAGGTAGACTATGGGTACACTCCCGAGGCACATGGAGGCAATGAGCGATAGGAGGGGTTTCGTCTCTCTCGGTATTAGGGGTTGATGTTGTGCTATACTCGATTGGCTATAACAGAAAGTCCCCGGCCAGAGCTGCTGAGATTTACTGATAAGTGTTATCAGTAGTTTCTCGATCTGTTATGAGCCATAAACCGGCATGACTTATTGAGTTATTGGGGTCGACGATTCCATCCTTAGACTCGATATACAGCATATCTGACGAAGAGACCGGACTGTACGGTAAGTGTTGCCAGTTGGCTCGACAGGAGTTTTGACAGCTTCGCTGGTTTTCTTCTGATCGCTCAATACCCGAGTGGCCGTTACGTTTAGCTGACCGCTTGCGGCTTGTGGGTGTTTGATATGATCATCACCTACTGCCGGCGTATTGACGAGACTTAGAGTCCCACATAGGAGTTTCCTAGCTCAGGAGAAACGATGTGGTATGCATATGAGATATGCGCAGTGTAGGGTTGCTATGCACTGCCACAAGGGTCTATGAGGCATCAACCATGCCCGATTTAAAAATTAGCCGTGCCGAACAACCCGAAGCCGGATCTTTAAACTAGGGTTTAGGCGAAAACAAGCATGTTAAACTCTTTAACACTAAGTGAGAGAGATTACAACCTTTGTAGATCCGGTCCTTCACTTCTTAAGCTCCGTGTTGAGGTCCCTTCGCTGCGATCATCGTGTTCCGGACTCTCGAGAGGCTTCACGAAGAGAAAGATGCAGTCTTGCTTCCGATCTTCGATAATAAAGATGATCTACCATGAAGTTTCATTAACACAAGCTAACACTCACTAAATGAAGTGAACACCCTCATCTAAATGGCAAGAATAGATGAGGATGATGAAGTAGGATTTTTGCTCTCATTTGTTTTCATTTTCTCACTCACTTTCATCACAAAGCAAAAACTAGAAAGCTTTTGCTTAAAGGAAGAAGAAGAAGAATGAATAATCAATTAGAATCCTTTTGTGATGAATAATGAAAGGATAAAGATGATCAATAATGCAACCATGGTTAACTAAACCATTGTAGAGAATTAACCAAGGCTAGGGTTTAGGTTAGGTTAAGAATGAGTCACTTGAAAATATATTTTCCAAAACAAAAGAAAACCTTCTAGAATCAACTAGAAGTCTTAACCCTAATCCAAACCCTAATCATGTTCAAACTCCACAAAACATGTTGCATTAGTTATCATATCATGTTACAATATTATATATCACATATATAATATTTATCGTAACAATATAAAATAATACAATTAACATATATCGCATATATATCAATGTATTACCCGAGTGAGAAAAAGAATCTTATAGTGAGCTAATATTAGTTAATGTAATTTAATATATCATATATATTATTATACATTAAATTATCGAATCAATACTTGATCCGACAATCCGGCTATATCGCATATGACCGACTAATATTTATCCGTACCGATTCATCGAATCAACACTTGATCCGATGACCTGGCTGATATCATATATCGCGAGAATAGAATACGGTATCTCATATCGCATTATCCTCGGTCCCGCACATATCACATATGTGCCCCAACTCCGTTTTGCCTGAGCCAAGAAACCTCTATGTAGGACTCTAAAGAATCGTCAATACGCCGGCAGTAGGTGATGATCATATCAAACACCCACAAGCTGCAAGCGGTCAGCTAAACGTAACAGCCACCCAGGTATTGAGCGCTCAGAAGATCAACAAGCAAGCCTGTACATTCTCCTGTGAATCCAATCAGTAACACTCCCGTACAGTCCGGTCTCGTCGTCTGATATGTTGCATATCTCGCCTAGGGGTGGTAAACGTCAGACCCCAGTAGCTCGATAAGTCGTGTCGATATGAGGTCTATAACAGTTCGAGAAACTACTGATAACACTTACTAGTAAATCTCAGCAACCCTGACCAGAGATTTCCAGTTATAGCCAATCGAACACAGCGCAACATCAACTTCCTATACCGGGATAGACGAATCCCCTCCTATCGCTAATTGCCTCCATGTAATTCGGGACTGTACCCAAAAGCCACCTTTTTGCACGCCCTCTTGGACGTGGTATGATGGAAATCAAAGCACAGTGGGAATCACACAAGACTCTATGACGATCTCGGGTCAGCATTCTACTCTGTACCAGTGTTACCGGAGAACTGCCATCTGACGTAAGGTATAATACTATCTGGGAGTTCTCGGAGAATCCGTCCAGTGTACCCAGTCTCCACTGAGCACCCGTACACCATCCTTGATGTCAAACACCGATGGATATGGGATCATCCATCGCCCATCATATGGGTCAAGATGCGTATACGCTAGTCTACTCTGGTTTATCGATGCCCTGTCTCGATACACCCCCGACTAGGAACAGTTATAGGATGTACTCGTCGACTACCGTGGCCCCACTAGTATGATCTCATCATAGTCCCAGTAGTCGAGTACATATCCTAAGGGCTTTATCAACATGTAATATAGAGACAATCAGAGTACATGTTAAGATAAAGTACAACCAGATAGCATACTATCATATCGAGCAAGAAAGTCCTCCCTATATATGTCCAAGCATCCACTACAATATACATCAAATGTACAGTAATGCCCTCTAGGGCATACATATAACTAACAATCTCCCACTTGCACTAGGGCCATCTGTTGTGGTATCATATACCCAACAATTAGCTTCGGTTGAAGTATCTCATACTCAACCATCCCATAAAAGTCTCTACTGGGAAAAAGGCCTTTGTGAGTGGATCCGCGCTGTTGTCCTCTGTGTCTACTCTCCTAACCTCGATCTCCCTGGAGATCAACCATCTCCATGATCAGGTGATACTGCCTAAGAATTATATCTGGATTTCTGATGGGACGGTAGTTCCTTGGCTAAAGACACAACTCCATTGTCACACAATGGTAGGAACGAAGTTCATCTCAGGAACTTATATATCCAGACTGCCTCTTTGGTAGCATCTTTGGTAACGATGTATCTTTCCTTTAATCGTCTAGTGAGTCACGGTATCTAGCATGGAACTCTTCCAACATACCGTTCCTCCACCGAGGGTAAAGACAATGCTTGCGACTGACATTCTGTCGTCCTTATCACCCTGGAACCTTTCCAGTGTTTCTCCCCAGGATCGATTGATACCATCTCACTACAACTAGTGAGTATCCTAACATCCAATTAGATCTATCTCATAGATACAAAACCCAGGATTTAGTAGGTATCACTTTGATCCTATATGGAGAATCCTTGTGATAAGCGGAGATTGACCAAGCATAGCATAGGAAACTCCTTCCTTACCAAGAGTATGTCATCTACGTACTCTACGAGGATCACCACCATACTCTTTACTACCTTTTTGTATATACAAGGTTCATCTACCATTTTGATGAAGTCAAACTCTTTGACTACCACATCAAAACAGATGTTCTAACTCCGTGATGCCTGCTTCATCACATAAAACATCTTGCACACGTTTCCGCTGCTCCCACTATCTACGAAGCCCTCTGACTGTGTACTTATAGATGCTCTTTTCTAAAACATCATTTAGAAAAGCAGTCATGACACCCAACCGCCAGATATCGTAGTCATGGTATGTAGCCGTGGCAAGTAGGATCTGGATGGACTTAAGCATAGCTTTGAAAGTCTCAACTTTTCCATGTACACCAAGTAATCTTCTCAAGATATACTCACTCCTGATGGGGATTTAACCCTTCAGATAAAGCAACCAAAGTCCATACTTTGTTGGTGTATAAGGATTCCATCTCAGATCGCTAAGCATCCAGCCATTCTTATAGAGTCGCACTCCTGATGGCCAGCTCGAAACTAGTTGGGTCATCATCTCATGATGCAATCCTCGCTCCCACTGTCATAGAGAAAACCGAAGTATCTCTCAGGTGGGTGAGGAACCCTACTGGATCGGCGGAGAGGCTGAGGTTCGTTGGAAACTGCTGAATCCTTTGGTTCTACCAAATCATCAGCTGCAGTTTGTATAGCTGGAACCTTTCCAGTTCTACATAACAGATCTCGCCTCGAGCTTGTCCGGATTTTGCTTTTAGACATAGGCCGGACAACCCCAAATCTTCACAAACTTAAGATATGGGCTCTTCCCTTTCCATATCACATATGAAGTGGTAGGCAACTGATTTGATTTGAACCCTATTCAATAGGTATGCAGCTTCTCAAGTGCATAACTCCCAAAAGGAAATAGGAAACTCAGTAGTACTCATCATAGAGCACACCATATCACATAGGGTGCTATTGCTCCGCCCAGATACACCGACGTGCTGTCGTGTATACGGAGGAGTAATGCTGAGAGAGAATCTCATTCTCCTTTAGAATAGTCCAGGAATTCCGTGCTCAAGTATTCTCCTCCTTGATCTCATCGAAGGACATAATACTTATACCCGTATTTGGTTCTCTACTTCTAACTTATATTCTGTGAATATCTCAAAAGCTTCAGACTTATGTTTCAACAGGAACATATGTCTGAATCTTGAGAGATCATCTGAGAATGTAATGAAGTATAAAGAACCGGTCTTGGCATGTGTAGACAGGAGACTTTCATACATCAGCATGTATCAATCCTAAAAGTTCACTAGCTCTTTCTCTGTTTCCAATAAACAGAGCTATGGTCATCTTATCTTTGTGACATGACCGGCAAGTTTCACAAGATGTAAATTCAAACAAATTTAAATATGCATCTAAATGTAAATTTGCTAGTCGGGTCGCAATGATATGACCTAGTCTACAATACCTCAAGAAGGATCCGTTCATTTCTGAACTCTTCCTCTTGTGTGTGTTCTGTATACTAAGAACTGTAGTTTGATTTAGAACGACAATGCTTTTAGATAACGTGCCTGAACCGATCAACTCTTGATATAAGAAATGGTCAAAACATTATCCAACAATACAAAATTATATCCTTCTTTAGTAATAAAGAGACTGATATGATGTTGTATATCAGGTTCGGTATCTAATAACATTTGTTCAGAATCAATGTATTCTGGTAATACAGGGTGACAGTGACCAACAGACTTGGATGCAACACTTGCACCGTTTTCTGTCTCATGAAACTTATCACCCGTTCTTAGTTCTCTACCTTTTTGTAGCCCATGTAACAGATTACATATGCGGGATCCTGATCCGGTATCACATACCCAGGACGTAAAGGATACTGAGAAATAGTTCTCTGTAATGAACACACCCGAAGATGATGCATCAACATGCACTTTCTTCGTTTGGGCGGCATGGGAAATCTGGTATCCCCAATTTCCTACTCTGTCTTATAACAATTATAAGTTGGAGCGGGACCAACGTTCCCCAGCTCAGTATAACAAGCGGGTTCGGTCGATCCATCCGTATTATTATCTTGATTAAGACGTGATATGGTCGCTATCTTGAGAGAGAAGAAGAAAACACTCAGCGTATGCTCTTGCAAGATTAGATTGGTTATCTAATATATCTAATCAGGATGTCTCCCACTGTTTTAATCAAATCTTCCTTCAAACCCTAAAAGGAAAGACTAGCCGGGATTAATTACACGCTACAAGTTCGCCAATCTTTCAGCCAAGCTGGTGTCGGTACTTTGAGGGAGGTTCCCCGTGCTTTCGCACGGACCTAATTAAACTAAACCTCATTTTCACAGAGGCGTAACCCCGTTAACACCTTTCTAGACACCTACTTGATCGGCTAATTGTAATGTGTAAAACTCTCCCAGGAGTAACTCTTACTCGCAGCGGGTATCGGGATCCAACTATCTCATTGAAGGTATGCAATCTCATTGCAAATTTCAACACTTGAAATTCCCAATAATATTTTACCCCTGGCAGCTATATGACCTTAACATAGTCAACAAATCATAAGTGCTAGTCAAGTTCAACCCGTCATTACTCGATTGAATTAAACCCACCCGCACGACCCTTAACATAGTCAACAAAGTTACACGACTACCATAATCCAATCGCATCATTTGCTTATATAGATAAGCACTAATCAGCTACCGCACACTACGCCTTAACATAGTCAACAAACGTAGCACGAATACTAACTAGTACTTATCTGAAATGACGGAGGGCTACGATAGGTTTTTAAGAAAACCTTTTGTGTAACGAACTTGATATCGTCGTAGAATCGAATGATTTTTAAATGGAGTGTTTTTTAGGCTTTTCTAGTTTTGCTAAAGGGGTCACTCCCGGTGAAGGGATCGTCAGCCCTTTCCTCATTGAATAAGGTGCAGGGTATATCATATATACCACCATGCAAAGCAAGAACTATAGAAGCAATCAAAAGACAAACCGAGTTTGTAGCATCTGCTAGTTTCACTAAAGAGGTCACTCCCGGTGAAGGGATTTCGGCTCTTTCCTTATCGAATAAGGTGCTGGATGTTCTATAAGGAACACCGCTATGCAAAGCAAGAACTAGAGCTACCAGTTTTTAAACAAGTTTCTACAACATCTTTAGGATTCTTTTAGTTTCATTAATCTCATTAATAAAGTCCCATTTTATTATGCTTCACAAGCATCACATTTGAAACGAAATCTGCAATATAACATATATCTCATATATATAATATAAACATTCGTCTCAGGCGGTAATATGATCTCTTCACAGAACATTGCAGCAGAAGAACATATATGAAATATTGGATATACTAGGACGTCCGTGTGTTTAATACGAGCCTGTATAAAACACGGATTCCACGGTCGTGATGAATAGCCAAACCCACATCCCTAGACCCCTACGAGAGCGGCAAGCAACACTGCCAATTCTAGGGTTAGGAGACCCGGTCTCGACTCCTCGAGATGGTCTCCCAGTGGACCCTAGAACCCGGTTACTTGTGCTCCCCGCCTTGGGTCTACCTAATGCGGAAAAATAAATAATATACAATGGTGACATCATCCTCAGCTCGGAAGTGCCCCAATAAAAGAATATTACATACAAATGAATTTTACATGAATGGAAAAGAAAAAAACTCTCATCTCACATAAAACCCCCGGCTATTCAGAACACGACGATCCAATATAACATATCACAGCAACACATAATATCTCATATCATCAACGTAAGCAAGTATAGCAACGAAGCCGGTGATACACCACATACTACGCTTACGGTCACAGAAAAGAAAGTGTAAAACTACAATAGTTGGAATCCGCAACCTCCTTAGACATCGCATGCCTAACCAAATGAATTCCTTAGACATTACATGCCCAACAATTATAAACCCCGCATTTTAGTCTCATTATCGAAAACTCTTTTCAATATCAAGTCGGGCAATTCAACAAGATTCCCGACATCCTGATCGAATGCTCGTCGCAAACTTTAGTAGATGGCCGCACCCCCGTATGCCGTCGACGAAGTGCACTAAGGCGGAACACCGCTGCCGCGAGCACCCGAACGGATGCTTTTGGCGACGGGGTTCTCCTACAGTCACTTGGTCGGGGCTATGGGGCGTGGCTGTCTGTTATGTTTACCTGGCGAGTATCTGCATACGCTACGTGATTGCGACGGACTTTTGATCACATCAGAATTCCGTGGCAACCGATCATTTGAGACTGAACTGCTAGATTTATAACATTCAAATTAGTTATCTCATAACTACCTGTGGATTCCAAATATTGTATCACATTCCAGATAAATAGAAAATGTTAAACTTTCCGATCGAATAATCAAACACCCAAGATGTCCCCAATATATCTCAACACTAGAAATCAGTTTAAAAAACATCCATCATATGCCACAGTACCAATGGTCCAGCCGTAGAAGGGCCAAGCCAACGCCTCACATGTGACACGCCGTACTGCCACAAACCCTAAGGTTTAGAGGCAGTTCAAGATGG
This sequence comes from Agapanthus africanus, assembly GCA_030015575.1. Lineage (NCBI taxonomy): Eukaryota > Viridiplantae > Streptophyta > Magnoliopsida > Asparagales > Amaryllidaceae > Agapanthus > Agapanthus africanus. The sequence continues at coordinate 238,319,770 of CM057344.1, read as the reverse complement.
TCACATAATCGAGTTAAGGTTTGTTGTCTTCTAGAGGGTCCACCGCATTACTTGCATGACTTTACAAAAGTTTCAAACACGAGAAAAAATCCAACTTTTGAAAATTTTCCGACAGGGGAAAAAGTGAGTTATTGATATCCGTTTGAACTTTTTAACAGTTTCTAAAAATTACCCGGACAAAACTAAACGAAGTTAAATTATCCGATTGAATCAACGAGTCCCCAATACAACCCTAGAAAACTCAACACTTAAGTGGAATTAAAAAATTCCCAGAAAAAACTGCCAAGAAAGGACCTCAGAATAAATATATGAAATTCCAGGGACTAATTCGAAATTTTCGCCGCGGAACCGCCGCCAAACCCTTGGTTTGGCCGCGGTTCCGCGGTCAAATCAGCGAATTAAAAGTCCGTACTTCACAGTAATTCTTAGTTTTTCCTGCTTAATATTCTGAGGATTTTTAATTCATAAAAAATCACATTTTTGAAAAATATCCAGAGAAGGGTATAACATTTTTGAAAAATCACATTTTTGAAAAATATATTTTCCAAAACAAAAGAAAACCTTCTAGAATCAACTAGAAGTCTTAACCCTAATCCAAACCCTAATCATGTTCAAACTCCACAAAACATGTTGCATTAGTTATCATATCATGTTACAATATTATATATCACATATATAATATTTATCGTAACAATATAAAATAATACAATTAACATATATCGCATATATATCAATGTATTACCCGAGTGAGAAAAAGAATCTTATAGTGAGCTAATATTAGTTAATGTAATTTAATATATCATATATATTATTATACATTAAATTATCGAATCAACACTTGATCCGACAATCCGGCTATATCGCATATAACCGACTAATATTTATCCGTACCGATTCATCGAATCAACACTTGATCCGATGACCCGGCTGATATCATATATCGCGAGAATAGAATACGGTATCTCATATCGCATTATCCTCGGTCCCGCACATATCACATACGTGCCCCTACTCCGTTTTGCCTGAGCCAAGAAAACTCTGTGTAGGACTCTAAAGAATCAGCAATACGCCGGCAGTAGGTGATGATCATATCAAACACCCACAAGCTGCAAGCGGTCAGCTAAACGTAACAGCTACCCAAGTATTGAGCGCTCAGAAGATCAACAAGCAAGCTTGTACATTCTCCTGTGAATCCAATCAGTAACACTCCCGTACAGTCTGGTCTCGTCATATGATATGTTGCATATCTCGCCTAGGGGTGGTAAACGTTAGACCCCAGTAGCTCGATAAGTCGTGTCGATATGAGGTCTATAACAGTTCGAGAAACTACTGATAACACATACCAGTAAATCTCAGCAACCTTGGCCAGGGATTTCCGGTTATAGCCAATCGAACACAGCGCAACATCAACTCCCTATACTGGGAGAGATGAATCCCCTCCTATCGCTTATTGCCTCTATGTGATTCGGGACTGTACCAAAAAGCCACCTTTTTGCACACCCTCTTGGACGTGGTATGATGGAAATCAAAGCACGGTGGGAATCACACAAGACTCTATGACGATCTCGGGTCAACAGACTACTCCGTACCAGTGTCACCGGAGAACTGCCATCTGACCTAAGGTATAATACCATCTGGGAGTTCTCGGCGAGTCCGTCCAGTGTACCCAGTCTCCACTGAGCACCCGTACACCATCCTTGATGTCAAACACCGATGGATATGGGATCATCCATCGCCCATCATATCGGTCAAGATGCGTATACGCTAGTCTACTCTGGTGTATCAATGCCCTGTCTCAATACACCCTCGATTATGAACTGTTATAGAATGTACTCGTCGATTACCGTGGCCCCACTAGTATGATCTCATCATAGTTCCAGTAGTCGAGTACATATCCTACGGGCTTTATCAACATGTAATATAGAGACAATCAGAATACATGTTAAGATAAAGTACAACTAGATAGCATACTATCATGTCGAGCAAGAAAGTCCTCCCTATATATGTCCAAGCATCCACTACAATATACATCAAATGTACAGTAATGGCCTCTTAGGCATACATATAACTAACACGCGGGGACCCGATTAAATGCGTGTATGTGATACCGTATATTAATCGGGGCTTTTTCTATTGGTCGGGTCCTATATGATATGACCGGTTTGTTAAATCAAGTGTTTATTTAAAAAAGTCTTTTAGCTTAATTCTTTATTAAACACTTTTCTTTGTTGATATATGCATGCATGTATGCACATGATGATGTGCATGGACACATACATACATACATTGTATCATGGTTAATGATACACAAATGGTGGCAATGCAAGACTCACCTGGTTGTAAATATGTATATATTTATTTTTTTTGAGTTAAAGAAAAGATAATTCACTCATGGTTGATATTTATCTACTTTGACTACATTTGACCTAACAATTAACCATGAGTTTATTTTCTATGGTTCTTATTACTCAATAATAAATATCTAGATATTTACTAACCATGGTTGAAGTGAGAAGGATTTAATATTGATTACTCATTCTCATCTTCATTATTCATCATATCATTATCTTTTGAGAAAATCTTAGCTACCATTATCTTCTTCTTCCTCCAAGCTCTCTTGAGTTTTCTAAAGTGTGAGGTTGATAAAAAGAAAGGGTTTTGATAATAGAATACAAACCACCTCATTATTCTATCCCTCTCTAGCCCATTTGTGTAGGGTGTTTTGCTCTACTTCTTTCAAAGATCAAGTAAAGTAAATAGCTTTAGGCAAAAGGACTGCGGGTGGATCATCATGGATTAGGAAGACCTCTAGCGTTCCGTTCCAAACTCTCAAAGGTCCAAGGAGTCACCAAGGAAGGTCTACAAAGGTTGTAATCTCTTCACTTAGTGATAGATTCTCATTTGTATATGATACTAGTTCTTTGTTATCCTAAAATTCTAGTTAAGATTCTAGTTTTGTTTACTTAGCACCTTTAAAATTTAAATTGTGGCATGTGTAATGCTTCTAACCCCTTGATGAGGTGCTAGGTAATCCCAACAATGGTATCAAAGCCAAGCTAGAGCTTTAGAGTAACTTAGACGACGTTAAAAACCTCGAACGAACGAAATATATCGCCCAGAACATGCTCTCTGGAAATTTTTCAAAAAGTTGGATTTTTTCACATTAAAAATACTCAGAAAAGCGTGCAGGGAATTGTATCGGCCCACAGGAAGAACGAATCGATAACTCGACCTAACGATCGCGGAACCGCGGCCAAAATGTCATTTTGCGGCGCTTCCGCGGTGCCGTTGGTGAGGCGTGGACTGTGCCTTCTTATGTAGGCCCGTATGAGCTTGTAGCAGTCTCTGGTGTATTTTAATATTGCTTAAGTGTTGAGCTTTCTGAGAATATTTTGGGTATTGATCGTTCGATCGAATGTTTTAATTACGCCTAGTATTTGAGAATGTGATACAATAATTGGAATCTACAAATTTATTTATAGCGTGTAAATCTAACATTTCGGTCTCGAGTTTAATCAGAATATTGTTGAATTATCCGACTTAATTTGAAAAGTGTTTTAATGGGAGAGACCTAAATGTGAGATTTACATTGTTGGACATGAAATCTTTGATATGTGATATCCCGGGTTTATGATGTCTAAGGGCAGTTACGATTCCATGTAAGTGCACGGCAGCGCCCCGGCCGTCAATCCAACGCCGGAATGCTGAAACGAAACTTTTTGCGAAACTTGTAAACCGGCACTACCACGCACTATAAAACCCGGATCAGGACATTAACCTAACGCTAGCAAACTAGAAGATGGGTAGAGAGATATACCGAGCGATCCGTGTCCTTCGGTCTTCGGCCTCCGCTCCGATCTTCTCGCGGAATCTCCGGTCTTCAGCTCCTCATCGGAACGGGCACCACATCGCCGGGTTCTTTTACGGGCTCCCACCTCTGGACCGAGGCAACTCGGGCACGAAGTTGGCAAGTCGACGTGTCCAAGAAATGTTGTAGGCTAGTGTAGAATCACTTTGTCTCAAGCGGGTATGAGGTTGCCATAATGAATGTGGTGGAGGAAAAATGAACTTTGAAGAGGTGTTAAGAAATTTTGCAAGCAAGCAAATGAGATGAATGATTTTCCCTCACAAAAATGAACCCTCTCTCACTCACCAAAATTGTGGCCGGCCCTCTTGGATGATGGAATGAGGAGGAGAGAGAAAAAGGCATACAAAATGTGTGATCACTAGAAAAGAAATTGTCACCCTCTTTCATATCCAAAGTCATATACAAATCCCTTCACATTAATGCAAAAGAATTGATCCAAAAGGAATCAAATGATGCTAGTCATATCATAATCTCTCCTTTCACAAGAAACCCCTTCCACAATACTAATTTGCACAATTGCAAATTAGTGCTTCCCATCATAAAAGTCCGGCCGTGAAGGAACAAAGGAAAACTGGCCGAAACGGAATGCAAACTGGCAACTTCAGAAAACTGATCCCGTAATAAATTACAGGAAAACCCCACGACTGTATATACATACCCGCATTTGTATTCCGATCGAATACAAATGCAATGAGACAAAATCTACACTGTACAATACTAGGATCTGGCTTAAACCAAAGCCCGCTAGTAAAATCCGTCCGATCACGATTCGTGCAATATCGCATGTATCTGATCGAACCCTGCCATATCTCCATACGGCCTCTACAGCGTTTCGCCCGAAACTTGAGAAAACGGTCTGTGGGAAACTCTAAAGACTCGTCAATACTGATTTAACCACTAGCACGTCAGAGGTATTAGCCATACGTGACGGGCTACCAAGTATTTACCAAAAGGGACGTCGATGAGCGAACTCATCCTGACACCCTACTGAGCCTGTCAGTGACAATATCCGTACAGTCCGGTCCGTTCGTTTATGAGCATCGCATGGCAGGTCTAGGGGGTTGGTAAAAGTCAGACCCCCAAAAGCGGTACAAGTCGTGTCGGAGTGTAACCCAGAACACCCTGAGATACTACTGGAATACCTACTAGTAAATCTCCTGCCTTAGCTAAGGACTTCGTGTAATGGCTTTCCTAGACACAGCGCGACCTCACCCCTAATACCGGGAGAGACGAACCCCTGCAGATCCGCTCACTGCCTCCATGTGGCTCGGGACTGTACCCAACTAAAACCTGTTTGCACAACTCCTTTGAGCGTGGTAGGGTAGTAATCTAAGTGCAGTGGGAACTCATACGAGACAAATGACGATCTCAGGTCGATGAACTAACCTGTACACATGTCACCAGGGAACTGCTATCTGACGTCAGGTATAAGACCAACTAGCATGTTCCCGGCGAGTCATGTCCGGTGTACTCATAACCCAATGAGCACCTGTATACATCTTAGGTGAACCAACTGACACTAGTGGCTTGTGAGACCGGCCACCGCCCCTCGTCGGGGTCTCGACTGTATACACTAGTCTACTCTGGAGTATCGAAGCCCTGTCTCGAAACTCCCACGACTAGGGACCTTTTAAGGATGTGCTTATAGACCCCAGCTCCCACGTATATGATCGCCCTCATACTGCTGGCAGTCAAGCAAGAATCCTAGGGGCTCTATCAACGTGCAATAGTGACCTGTAAGGTCACCTAAAGCAGTACACGATGATAAAGATAAAACAGATAGCATACTATCATCTTGAGTAAGATTGTCCTACCGGTATAGGTCCTCTCTCAATCATTGCAATCACGTGCCTGTGATCCAATAATTGACTCTGAGGGCATTATCTCCAACATTCCAATTGTTGTAGTTTTTCAATTTCTTTTCTGCGACCGTAAGTGTAGTATGTGGTGTATTGCCGATTTCGTTGCTATACATCAACGACAATCGGGGTACGCATACTTACTTACGTTGATGATATATGATATTATGTGTTGCTGAGATATGATAAGCAGGATTGTCGTGATTGAATAGCCGGGGGTTTATGTGAGACGAGTCATTATTTTCATTCATGTAAATATCAAATGTATGTAATATTCTTTCATTTGGAGCACTTCCGGGTTGAATAAGATGTCACCATTATTGTATATTATTTACTTTTCCTCATTAGGATTGCAACGCTTTGAAATCCGTTTAGGATATTTTCGCGATAATTAGTAATTTTGCGTGTTTTTCATAAAAACCCGGAAATCTTATTTTCCTTCTTGACTAATGATAATCGTGTTGTGAAGTGTTATATATATATTTATATATAGAGAGAGTTATTAATTATAATTTAGTCGGGTTTACCCTAATTGGGAATTTTTGTGTTAGTGTACAGATGCACACTTAGCACACTTTTGGACTAAGGTTTAAACTGTTAGCATGTTAACTATTATCTTTTCTTGCATGGTTCTTTTTCCCACCATTTTAATCAAGCCAAAAACCCTTTTCATTTTAAATTTAAATGGGGAATGGAGAGGTATGGTGGGTAGGTAAGAAACTTGACTTTTTGACCCATTTTCCTTCTCTCTTCTCTCTCTTTTCTTTCATTTCAGAATTTCTGCAGTAAGGTAGCAGCTGTAGGGTGTTTTTCGTCACCCCATTGAGATGAGAATACGCGCGCGCTTGTCAGGCGCATTACAGATTCCCCCGGCCTAGGGTAGGCCAGGGTTTAATGATTGTGGGGATCCGAATCTCCGGCAGCCGCGAACTAAACTGCCGTTAATTACCCCTCGCATTTGGAGCGAAGGAACCTCCGATTGACGGGTTAAACTGGTCATGCGAACTCAATATGCGGTATCGTGTTTTGAAGGGGTTTTGGAAATATCGGGGGCCCCGCGGAGTTTTTACGGGGGTCCCGCTACCCGGATAAAGGGCTGGGGGTCAAGGGGGCTAGCAGCCCCCTAGCGGGGTGCGGGGCAGCGCCCCGTTAGAAATTTTTTTCTAACGGAAGACAGTGTCGTGGAGTCTGTGTATGTTTTCCTTCCCTCCTTTCTTTTTTTTTAAAGTGGAGTTTAATTTCAAAAGGAATTTTATTGTGGAGTCAAACTCCAAAGAATTTTAAATGGAGTTAAACTCCTAAAAGAATTTTATGCGGAGTTAAACTCCTAAAATAGAACTTTATTGTGGAGTTAAACTCCAAAGAATATATATATATATATTTTAAAAGGGTTTAATCGCCAGAAGGGATTTTGTTGGGGAGTGCACGTAAAACGAGGGGGAAAAGAAAACAAAATGGCGTCTAAAGGACGCTCGCACAGTAGGTGGGCGCCTTAATGCCCGGGGTCACGTGCGCGCACGTGACCGATGGGCACTTTGGCGCCCCCAGGGTCACGTGGGCACACGTGACCGATGGGCGCCTTGGAGCCCCGGGGGTCACGTGCGCACACGTGGGCGCCTTGGCGCCCCGGGGTCACGTGCGCACACGTGACCGATGGGCGCCTTGGCGCCTCGGGGTCACGTGGGCACACGTGACTGCGGGAAAAACCCGCGGAAAGGGAGGCCTAGCCCCTAGGCTGGGGGGTTGAACTCCCAAGGGAAATTATGGAGTTAAACTCCAACAGAAACAAATTTATGGAGTTAAACTCCAACAGAAACAAATTTATGGAGTTAAACTCCAGCAACTTTAGAAAGGATTTAAACTCCTGGGGGATTTATTGCTCTTCTTTTGAGCCTTGGGTCTGTCTAAGGTTAGATTTTTGGAGATGGGTCTCCTTCTTCTTGCTCTTGACCGACGGGATCTTGGAGAAAAGGGGATGAGCCTTAAAAGACCCCCCTTTTCGAGATCTGGTTGGAGATCCGAGCTCCCCTTCGTAGGTTTTGTGGTGGAAATCTACTTATTTTGAGAAAAGGAAGAGTTAAACTCTTGATTTAATTCAAAAGTAAAAAGAAGGTTTTAGAACCTTGAGGAAGGAGGAAGAGATCTCAGATCTAGAAAATTTTTGGAGAGGGAAAAAAAGTTATTGAGATATTTCACTATCTTTTGCCTTTATAGGCTATACACTTTACACATAGCCCCTTGGGCTTCATAAAAATGGCATTTTGCCCACCCCATGGCTCATGTGCCATTTCTTTTTGCACATAAGCCATGGGCTTTACAAAAATTTGGCTTTATGCCTATTTTCCTTACATTTATCCATAAAATAAAATAAAAGAAATACAACAAAATTGTTTATTACAAAATTTTTATCTTGGCGTGAGGGAAGGCCGGCCGCTTCATGTTCGGGCTCGACCCGGGCATGGGCCCACTGGATCTGGGCTTGGGCCAACTTGGCTTGGGGTTGACTTTGATTTTGACTTGGTCAACCAGGGTGTAAATTTTTACCCCAACAAATTGCCCCCCATCAATAAATGCACACCACATATGTGGGTCGTGTGCATGAAATTGATCGATCTTCTTTCACGTGGAGGCGACTTGATTCGGTTCCCACCTTTTGGGAAGCTGGCACTGCCCTTTTTACGACATAGACGGTCGATGCGGCCCTTTTTGCGACTTGGACGGTCGGTGCTGCCCTTTTTGCGACTTGGACGGTCAGTGCTGCCCTTTTTGCGACTTGGACGGTCGATGCTGCCTTTTTAGTGACGTGGACGGTCGGTGCTGCCCTTTTTGCGACTTGGACGGTCGGTGCTGCCCTTTTAACGACGTGGACGGTCGGTGCTGCCCTTTTAACGACGTGGACGGTCGGTTCTGCCCTTTTAGCGACTTGGACGGTCGGTGCTGCCCTTTTAGCGACGTGGACGGTAGGTGCTGCCCTTTTTGCGACTTGGACGGTCGGTGCTGCCCTTTTAGCGACGTGGACGGTCGGTTATGCTCTTTTTGCGACTTGGACGGTCGGTGCTGCCATTTTAGCGACGTGGACGGTCGGTTCTGCCTTTTTTACGACTTGGACGGTCGGTTCTGCCCTTTTTGCGACTTGGACGGTCGGTGCTGCCATTTTAGCGACGTGGACGGTCGATTCTGCCCTTTTTGCGACTTGGACGGTCGGTTCTGCCCTTTTTGCGACTTGGACGGTCGGTGCTTCCATTTTAGCGACGTCGACGGTCGATGCTGCCCTTTTTGCGACTTGGGCGGTCGGTTCTACCCTTTTTGCGACTTGGACGGTCGGTGCTGCCCTTTTAGCGACTTGGACGGTCGGTGCTGCCCTTTTAGCGACTTGGACGGTCGGTGCTGCCCTTTTAGCGACGTGGACGGTCGGTGCCGCCCTTTTAGTGACGTGGACGGTCGGTTCTGCCCTTTTAGCGACTTGGACGGTCGTTGCTGCCCTTTTAGCGACGTGGACGGTCGGTGCTGCCCTTTTTGCGACTTGGACGGTCGGTGCTGCCCTTTTAGCGACGTGGACGGTCGGTTCTGCCCTTTTTGCGACTTGGACGGTCGGTGCTGCCATTTTAGCGACGTGGACGGTCGGTTCTGCCCTTTTTGCGACTTGGACAGTCGGTTCTGCCCTTTTTGCGACTTGGATGGTCGGTGCTGCCATTTTAGCGACGTGGACGGTCGATTCTGCCCTTTTTGCGACTTGGACGGTCGGTTCTGCCCTTTTTGCGACTTGGACGGTCGGTGCTGCCATTTTAGCGACGTGGACGGTCGATGCTGCCCTTTTTGCGACTTGGACGGTCGGTTCTGCCCTTTTTGCGACTTGGACGGTCGGTGCTGCCCTTTTAGCGACTTGGACGGTCGGTGCTGCCCTTTTAGCGACTTGGACGGTCGGTTCTGCCTTTTTTGCGACTTGGACGGTCGGTTCTGCACTTTTTGCGACTTGGACGGTCGGTGCTGCCATTTTAGCGACGTGGACGGTCGATGCTGCTCTTTTTGCGACTTGGACGGTCGGTTCTGCCCTTTTTGCGACTCGGACGGTCGGTGCTGCCCTTTTAGCGACTTGGACGGTCGGTGCTGCCCTTTTAGCGACTTGGACGGTCGGTTCTGCCCTTTTTGCGACTTGGACGGTCGGTGCATGATTTGACTTGCTCCGCTTCTTGCAGTGTCAGGGGTAGACTTGACTTGCTCCGCTTCTCGCGGTGTCGAGATCGGATTCTGACTTACTCCGCTTTCTGCGGTGTCGGAGTGGAAGTTGACTTGTGGATTTTGATTTGGGTTGACATCAGCATCGCTATACTGGAATATGGTACCAGGAGCGAATCATCATCTGTCATTGAGAGGATTTTGGGATTTTGTTTTTTTTTGTTTGGCCTCTGCATTGCTGCACTGGAATAATGCCAGGAGCAACTCATCATTTGCCCCGGGAGGATATTTTTTTTTTTAGACTTTGAATGTGGTCTCACCGGTAGGACTTGGGAGAGGTTGGGATTGTTTTACGCTCGTGGATTGTATACGGTTTTGCAGGATGTATGATCCAGACCGTAGGGCCGGAAAAATTTCGGGACTTTGTCGGCGTCTGCATCGCTTCACTGGAATATGGTACCAGGAGCGACTCATCATTCGCCGTTGGGGTATGGGATTTGGAATTTGGTTAGAGTCTGCATCGCTGCACTGGAATATGGTACCAGGAGCGACTCATCATTCGCCATTTGGGGATTGGGGAGCGATGGCTTAGGAGACAGGTTTAGATCCCTATCACCTAAGGCTTTTCAATTTCATGGGCCGTGAGGGTCCCATAAAAGCATTTTCTCCCTACGAGTCGTAAGGATCCCGCAGGTGTATTTTCTCCTTAGGAGTCGTGAGGACTCCTAAGTGTGTTTTTCCTTTATGAGTCGTAAGGATCCCACAAAGGTTTGTTCTCCTCATATATCGTGAGGACACATGAGTGGGTCTTATCAATGGAGCATCATTCCGAAAGCGGAGACCAGCCGCGTAACTGGTGATTACAGTCGGGCATGGGTATGATGGGAATTATTTGAGCCCATGGATTGTGTATGATGGTCAACTTGGGGACCCACCGTAGGGCCGGGAGAATTTTGAGAAATTGGATTTTGGTTGGCGTCTGCATCGCTGCACTGGAATGTGGTACCAGGAGCGACTCATCATTCGCCGTTTGGGGACTTGGAATTTGGATCTTGTTTGGCATCAGCATTGCTGCACTGGAATAATGCCAGGAGCAACTCATCATTTGCTTTGGGAGGACTTGGGATTTGGGTTTTTGGTCGGCATCAGCACCGCTAACACTGAAGCGAAATGCCAGGAGCGACTCATCATTTGCCGTTGCCCGTTGGGGAACGATGGCTTAAGAGACAGGTTTGGGTCCCTATCACCTAAGGCTTTTCAATTTTTATAGGCCGTGAGGGTCCCATAAAAGCATTTTCTCCCTGCGAGTCGTAAGGATCCCGCAGGTGTATTTTCTCCTTAGGAATCGTGAGGATTCCTAAGTGTGTTGCTCCTTTGTGAGTCATAAGGATCTCACACAGGGTTTTCTCCTCACAAGGTCGAGAGGACTTTGCGAGTGTATTTCATCTCCCTTCACGAGATTGCGCCCTTTCGGGTTTTCACAGACTCGCCGGTAGTCCTGCTGTTTTTACTCACGGAGCCCTTTCGGGTTTTCATCCGTGCCCGTTTTGCTTGTGGACATACCGTTTATTTTTTTTTATTTCTTTTATTATTTTTTTCTCTCTTTTTTTTTTCCTTTTTTTTGCCGCTGGTGGGACTTTAAAAGTAGTCACACCGGCAGGATTTGGGAGAGATAGGGGTCATTTACGCCCGTGGATTGTATACGGTTTTGCAGGATGTATGATCCAGACCGTAGGGCTGATGTGCTCAATTCGCCTGCGAATTGGAGCGTTCACGTGTAGTATTTCTTGAGATATCGGCCATTGATGGGTGGCATGGGCCTTTCTCCCTCGGCGCTTATTAGTTGGTAGGCTCCTCTGTCAAACACTTTCTCGATGACGTATGGTCCTTCCAAGTTTGGCTCGAATTTTCCCTTGGCATGTCGATTGGGGATGATCGGTCTTTTGAGGACCAACACCAATTCACCTTTCTTGAAAGCGCGGAGACGGGTTATCTTGTCATAGGCCCGTGACATTTGGGCTCGGTATAGCTCCAGACTTTGCTGCACCGCGAGCCTCTTTTCTTCGAGGGCATCGAGTTCATCTAGTCGGAGGAGCACGTTTTCCTCCTCCGTCAACTCATGCTGAACGGCCATTCTTAAGCTTGGAACTTCGACTTCGAGGGGGAGGACCGCCTCCACTCCGAAGAGCAATGAGTATGGAGTGGACTGGGTTGGAGTACGGTACGTGGTACGATATGCCTAAAGCGCCTCGTGAAGCTTGAGATTCCAGTCCCTCTTGTTGGCTGAAGCATTTTTCCTCAGGAGCTTGCATAGAGTCTTATTGAAGGTTTCGGCGAGCCCATTAGCTCTTGGATTATAGATGGAGGAATATCTCCAGTCTATCTTGTGCTGAGTAGCGAACCTTGAGACATTGAAGCTCTTGAAAGAAGGTCCGTTGTCAGAAATGATTCTTCTTGGTGTACCGAAGCGGTATAGAATATTATGCTGGAAGAATGTCAGAATATCTTTTGTCTTGACTTCTTTTAGCGGGACAGCTTCAGCCCATCTGGAGAAGTAGTCTGTCGCGGCCAGTATGAACCGGTGGCCTTTGAATGACGGAGGATCAATTGGGCCAACAATGTCGGTGCCCCAGACTTCGAAGGGCCACGACGCCACCGTAGGATGCAACGGATTGGGATGCTTGTGGATGAAATCACCATGGATTTGGCAGATCTGACATTTCTTTTCATGCTCTCCGCAATCCCGTATCATGGTGGGCCAGTAATACCCAAGCCGTTTGATTTGAAGTCGCATCTTGGGGCCAGATTGGTGAGCACCGCAAACTCCCGAGTGAACATCTTTCATGACCTTTTGGGCTTCGGCCGATGACAGGCACCTGAGCCAGAGTTGGTCATATGACCTGCGGTATAACGTGTTATTTACAAACACGTATCGGAGAGCTCTTTTCTTCAGCTGAATCCTCGTAGATTTTTCTTCGGGCAGCTTGTCGTATCGGAGGTACTCTATGAAGGGTTCTCTCCAATTGGGCTCGTCTTGGATGATCGAAGCTTCTTCGGCAGGACTGCTCTCCTGTTCCGCGCTTTCCTCTTCTCGTAGAGAGACTGGGGGTAGAATTTGTCGGCTCCTGACTGTGATCAGAATTTCGTCCAAGTCAGGATCAGCCAGCTCCTTGGCTAGGCGAGCGAGTATGTCGGCTTTTCCGTTCAATGCTCTAGGGACTCTTGTTAGTTCAATGTGAGTAAACCGTTTCATGAGTTCCACCACCCGGCTTCTGTACCGAGCTAACTCGGGTTTGTATATCTTATAGGTGTCGCTGACTTGGTTGACGACAAGCTGGGAGTCACCGTAAACTCGTAGCCGAAGGATTTCCATTTCTATGGCGAGCTCCAAACCAGCTATCAGAGCTTCATACTCAGCTTCATTGTTTGTCCGAGGCTCGGTGAGAGCGAAAGAACGCCGTAAGGTTCCCATTGATGGTGTGATAAACACCAATCCTATCCCTGCTTTTATCTCCGAGACGTTTGATCTGCCGGAGCTCCTTATTGATGAGGCCCCATCGAGGTAGAGCTCCCAATATGGCTCGTCTTCCTCGAGGTGCAGCACTTGTTCGTCGGGTAACTCACAATTTTGCGGCGATCCTTCTGGTATGGGATGAGCAGCGAGAAAGTCTGCAAGAGCTTGCTCTTTTACTGCTTTCTGAGGAGTATAAACTATGTCAAACTCAAGTAGCATGACAGCCCATCTTGCCATTCTGCCGGCTAGGCTTGCTTTGGTCATCAAGTGTTTGAGCGGGTCGACCTTGGAGATCAGCATAACCCGATGAGCGAGCAAATAGTGCCTCAGCTTCTTCACAGCAAATATTAGGGCCAGGCATTGTTTTTCGATTGGGGAGTAGTTGTGTTCCGCCCCGACTAGAGTTCGACTGAGGTAGTAGAGGGCATTTTCTTTTCCCTCCTCGTTATTCTAGGCAAGGAGCGCACCGAGTGACTCATCCAGCGCGGCAGTGTAGAGAATCAGCGGTTTATTTAGAATGGGAGCGGCCAGCACTGGAGGGTGCAACAAGTATTGTTTGATGCTTTCGAACGCCGCTTGACATTCGGCATCCCAGATGAAAGGAGCTCCTTTCTTCATGAGCTTTGAGAAGGGCCTACATCTCCCCGACAAATTTGAGATAAACCTCCGTATATAAGCAAGCTTGCCTTGGAAAGATCTCAGCTGCGGCAGACTCTTTGGGGGAGGCATCTCCATGATGGCCTTTATCTTTGATGGATCAATTTCGATCCCTCGATGCCGGACTATAAAGCCCAGGAATTTTCCCGATGACACGCCAAAAGCACACTTCAGAGGATTCATCTTCAGATCGTATTCCCTCAGTCTTGTGAGAACGGTCCTAAGATCTTGGATGTGGTTGGCCTTGGCTTCAGTTTTGACGACCAGATCATCAACATAGCATTCGACGACTTTATGGATTAGGTCATCAAAGATATTAGTCATTGCCCTTTGATATGTAGCGCCCGCGTTCTTCAGCCCGAACGGCATCACTTTGTAGCAGTATAATCCGATCGGGGTTCGAAATGCTGTGTGCTTCTCATCCTCAGGCGACATCTTGATCTGATTGTATCCAGACGAGCCATCCATAAAGGTGAACAGCTCGTAATTTGAGGTGTCATCGACCTCATTTCCATGACCGGTAGCGGGAAGTCGTCTTTAGGACATGCCTTGTTGAGGTCCCTGAAATCGACACAAACTCGGATCTGCCCATTTTTCTTCACTGGGACTATGCATGCGATCCAATCCGCATATTTCTCTTCCCTGATGAAGCCGGCATCGATGAGCTTCTTAGTTTCCTTGATGACCTTTTCTTCTAGTTCCCTTCTCATTCTTCAAGGAGCTTGTATGACTGGCTTAGCGTCAGGAGATATAGCCAACTTATGTACGGCCACTTCAGGGGAAAGGCCAGGCATTTCTTTGTATGTCCACGTGAAGCAGTCAACGAACTCATGCAGCAGGGCAATTATCTGCGCTTTCATTTCCTCTGACAAGAGCGAGCTGATGTAGGCCAGCCTTGGATTATCGGGCGTTCCTAAGTCAATCTCGGTTAGCTCGTCAAAGGTTGCTTGTCCGCCATCTTCGAGCTCTTAAGGAGCTTCTTCTGGCTCGGCTATCTCGTCATCATCATTTGATCTTTCGCTGGCCTTACCAACATGGATCATGTAGCACGCTTTGGAATCAGGTTGAATGTAGCCTATGCCCCGTCTATCTGGAATTCGTCCATCGATGAGTGCTCGGACCTGGGGCGGATACCATAGCCCTTCGTAAAACTTTGCTTCGGACTCCGTTTGGTACAACCGGCATCCGCACTTCTTAAAGTATTCCCGCATCTCGGGCGCATAGTATCTGGGATTGAGGACGGCTCTTATGCCTCTCTCATAGGGAAGGCACGTGACAGAAAGATCGTCCGGGTGCACAACGGGGTTTGACCTGTAAAACAGGATGCCCTTCTGTCCATTATTCCTCCCGGGAACGTAGAAAGTTTTCAGCTGGTCCACGGTAAAGACTGACAATGCATCGAGCTCTTTGTACATCCGTTCCGGCATCCTTGTGATGGCCAGGGACCCTTCTGCGACTTCGAAGGTCTCTCGTAGTTTCGCTTGATGCATGGGGGTCCAATCTGCACAGCTGTTGCACGGCAGGTCCTCTTCTTCTGACTCTTCAGTGTCACTGCCGAGATGAGGGCGGACTTTGCTGCTAGATGGGCCTTCAGTAACAGATTCGTCCGTATCGCTGCCGAAACGAGGGCGAGTTTTACGGAAGGACGGGCTTCCAGCGTCGGACTCATCAGTGTCGCTGCCGAAATGCGGGCGCACTTGGGCGTTTTTGCTTTTGAAAGTGACAGCCGGCGCAGATTTGCTTTTGAGTCTTGGGGCCGGTCTATCCTCAGTCAGTTGTGGCTTAGCATTTTGGTGGTTCATAAAGTACCGAGAATCTTCATAGCGGACTTCATGCACACCGAACGGCTGGATGTCTCCGTCAATGCGTCTTTCTTCGCCATTTTTAGTATACTTCATACATTGATGGAGAGTTGATGGAATGATGCCGTAATCGTGGAGCCACGGCCGCCCCAAGAGAATCTTATAAGACGTGTCTGCGTCGATCACGTATATCTTAGCTTCAGTTTGCAGATCCCCGAATTTGATTGGCAAAGCTATAGACCCCAGAACTTGCTGGCAATTTTGGTTGAAGCCTTGAATGACAATCCTTTCTCTCGACAGGTGTCGGACGTCCATTGACAAACTCTTCAGAGTTCGCAAGTTCATGATGTTCACTGAGGACCCCAGATCAATCAATATGCGATTAATTCGATCTCCGTCGCTGTACCCGGTCACGTAAAGCGGCCGATTGTGCTCGGTTGTTCCCAGTAGCAAGTCTTCATTCTTAAATGTGACTGCGGCGGCATGCAAAGCGTGCTGAGTTTCTTTCATATTAATTTTCGCGAAGTGAGCCTGATACCGCTCGGGGTTTTGTAGAGCGTGAATGAGAACATCTCTAAGCTCCTTAGATAGGACCAAGGCGTCGTAGATGCTCAGGAGAGACGGAAGCTTCCGGAGATGTGCCAAGACATTATAGTTCACCGAGGAAGGACTAATGTTTTCATCGGCCAGTTCTCTGCCGTCTTCTTCATTAGCGACTTGTTTTTCCTTTCCTTTTGGGGTGTTTCCCTGATTTTGCGGTAGAGCCCTTCCGCTTCTGAGCTGGATTTGATTGGCCTTTGTGGTGAGCTCCTCGTCCTCTTCGGGAAAACAGAGCTCATCCTCGGAGTCGCTGCCAAGATGGATGGCGTAGCAAGTCACTACTGGGATCTCTTCATTGGAGTCTTCTTCTAACTCCTCCAGAATTTCAGCCGCTTGTACAGGGAAGAACTCCTTCAATTGAATCAATGTTCTTTCCTTTTGTTCATATTCTTCGAGGGAATCGATATATTTTTGAATGGTCGATCTCCCTGCAGACTCTTTTTCGCGCCGAGCTGCACTTTTCTTCTTCTTGAGCTTCTTGGATTTTGAGCCTGATGGAGCCGCATTGGCAGCTGGACTGGTAGGCTTCTTCTGCCCTTCCCATTCCGTCCTGGGTTCTTTCCGAAGTAGCTTTATCATCTTCTTCGTCTTATTAGATATGTGCGTACTCCACGGAGGCCGCGATGAGTCCGTTTCATTTCTCAGGGCGGCGGGTTCGGCTGTCTGCTCCCAGAAGGCTTCAGTTTCTGTCTGTACAAAGTTGGTGGTTGCAACTTGATTGTTCACCAACACGCTTTTGGACAGCTCGATCTCTCCAGCCTTGTACTGCTTCTCGAACCAGTCCTTGAAGATGTAGTAATCCTCGATCGCATGGCTCACTACTCGGTGGTACGGGCAATACAGGGGATTGTCGGTCATTTTTGCTTCTTGGGGTCTTTTCGACTCCGGCAATTGTAGGCCGTTGTTCAAGGCATCTTTAAATATCTTGCGGACCTTGTCCCTTCTGAAAGAGTAAACCTTGTTCTTTTTCTCTTCTAGGGAAGGCCCATCTCCTCCCAACAATGGCTTTCGAGACCGGTTAGTTTTGGATTCGGCCGCTCTTCGCTTTTCTTCATTGTCGGACGCATTGAAGACATGGGTACTGCTGGAACTCCCGCTTCTACGGTTGTCGTCCCGCTTGCTTTTCCAAGTTTTTTCTCTCTGAGAGTCCTGCGGGGACTCTTGCTTTGAGCGTTCCAGCATTTGGACTTTCTTGGTTAGCTCCTGAAATGTCTTGAGGCCCGCCGTACACAAGAATGGGACCATCCAATTGCTGAGGTTCCCAATGAGAAGGTTGACGGACTGGTCCTGCTCCAGCGGCGGTTCGCACTTGACTGTGAGATTACGCCATCGAGCGATAAAGTCGGTGTTGCTTTCATTCTTCCCCGGCTTGGTCCTCACAAGGTCGGCAATGGAGATTTTATCACTGACACTCATGAACCTTTGCCGAAACAGGGACTTCATTTGGGTAAAGGTAATGACGGACCCGTCCGGTATACTCGCATACCAGTCGAAGGCGACGCCGGTCAGGCTGTTGACAAACTGACGAAGAAGGAGCGCGTCATTGCCCCCTGTATTTCCGCACGATGCTTTGAAGTGGGCGACGTGCTGATTTGCATTACCCGTTCCATCAAATCTTCCGAACTTAGGAATGACGTAGCCGCTTGGGAACTCAATCAGATCGTACTGCGCGGGATATGGCCGCCCACTACTGCCGATTTCTTTCTGAGCTTCAGCTTCGGCCACCAATGTTTTAACCTTGCTGGTGACCAAATCCATTATCCGATCCTGTGTTAGCGGGATAGTGCTATCTGGGGCCAAGGCATCCCCAGAAGCGGAATGTGGCCGGCTTTCATGCGGCACGACCAGTCTTGGACCCGAAGGAACAGGCATTGGCTGCCTCGGATTGTCATCACCCGGCTGATTAGTAGCGGCTTGTGCTTGATTGGGAGGCACTCGAGCAATTTGAGCCGTAAGCTGCATCACAACGTTTGTTAGGTCGTCAATTTTCGAATAGAGCTTGGCCATCTCTTTATCCTTGCTCATGAGCTGTTTTCGAAGCTCTTGAAGCAGCTCTTGCTCTGCGGTCCTGGGGCGAAAAGTCGGCTCTTCCTCGCTGTCCGAGCTTGACTCTGCATGGACCGAGAGGTCTTTCTGCCCATCTTCCTCCTCGAGAGGGTTTTCTTCATCCAACGGAGGCGACTGTTCTTGGGAAGCGGAAACCACATTCAAGCCCGATTGGACTTGGGATGTGGTGGCCCCATCCTTGCTTTTGCTGCGGAGGTTGTCGCTGGGGCGCCCGCCCGCCATATAGACCGTATAGATGATATATCCGGCCGTCTTTTTATTATCGGCGGTTGATTTCACGGATCGCTGTCTTGGCCCTCCTGTTTCGGTAGCGGGCGGTCGATTGAAGGCGGCTGGCCTAACCGGGTTCTTGAATGGTGCTGGCGCTTCTTTTCTGGGTTTAACCCATTGCTTTCGTGCGGCACAGAGTGCTTGATAGACTCTTGAAGAAACAGTGTCATACTTCTTCTGTTGGGGCCGGGACACGTCTCTTTGTGGCACTGTTCGGACCACTGTCTTCTTGATTCTGGCGGTCATGGCATTTTTCTGAACCCACTTCAGAGGCTCGAAGGAATTGCTGATTCTTACGTCTGACTCAGCCGTCGTCGCGGGGCAACCCTGCACTTGGAACTTCACACGATTCCATTTGGCCGAAGCCTTGGCCCTCTTGTTGGCTCGATACCTGAGACGCTTCTGCCTTAACTTTTCTATTCTAAGCACCTGGCAGACTTCGGCTCTTTGGGAAGACGCCGCAGACCGGGCGATGGAAGGCCTTGGAGATACGCTCGATTGTGCATTTGTTGGAGTCATCGCCTGAGCTCGTCCGCAACATTTGATGTTGCCCTTTGTACCGAAGTTCTTGCCCCCCGCTGGAGCACCAGAGAATCGTTCAGATACAGTCTTAAGTTTCGGTTGTGGTGCCTTGGCGATCACGACATTCGGCCTCTTACCCCTTGAGACCGGCCTGGCCACCTGTTCCGCCGGGATCTCCGCCAGATGAGCGCTTCCGGCAGGGTAGATGATGACGGAGCCAAACTGGCGGGGCGGTTCCTCTCACTGTCGACTGAGGCTTGCGGGGAGAACCACACGAGCGTTGATCTTGACCACGTACGGAATCGGGGTCACGTTGGAAGCTGAATTTGTCTGGGGAGACATTGTCATCGAAGGTTGATTGCTGCACAGAAAAGAAAAACATCATTTCAGTATAAACAATCGATATGTATATTGATTGAGTTCGCATGAACATTTAACCCGAAATATGGAAAGAGAGATGGTCCCACCGGGCGTGCCAGAATCTGTAGGGTGTTTTTCGTCACCCCATTGAGATGGGAATACGCGCGCGCTTGTCAGGCGCATTACAGATTCCCCCGGCCTAGGGTAGGCCGGGGTTTAATGATTGTGGGGATCCGAATCTCCGGCAGCCGCGAACTAAGCTGCCGTTAATTACCCCTCGCATTTGGAGCGAAGGAACCTCCGATTGACGGGTTAAACTGGTCATGCGAACTCAATATGCGGTATCGTGTTTTGAAGGGGTTTTGGAAATATCGAGGGCCCCGTGGAGTTTTTACGGGGGTCCCGCTACCCGGATAGAGGGCTAGGGGTCAAGGGGGCTAGCAGCCCCCTTGCGGGGTGCAGGGTAGCGTCCCGTTAGAAATTTTTTTCTAACGGAAGACAGTGTCATGGAGTCTGTGTATGTTTTCCTTCCCCCCTTTCTTTTTTTCTAAAGTGGAGTTTAATTTCAAAAGGAATTTTATTGTGGAGTCAAACTCCAAAGAATTTTAAATGGAGTTAAACTCCTAAAAGAATTTTATGCGGAGTTAAACTCCTAAAATAGAACTTTATTGTGGAGTTAAACTCCAAAGAATATATATATATATTTTTTTAAAAGGGTTTAAACTCCAGAAGGGATTTTGTTGGGGAGTGCACGTAAAACGAGGGGGAAAAGAAAACAAAATGGCGTCTAAAGGACGCTCGCACAGCAGGTGGGCGCCTTAATGCCCGGGGTCACGTGCGCGCACGTGACCGATGGGCACTTTGGCGCCCTCAGGGTCACGTGGGCATACGTGACCGATGGGCGCCTTGGCGCCCCGGGGGTCACGTGCGCACACGTGACCGATGGGCGCCTTGGCGCCCTGGGGTTACGTGCGCACACGTGACCGATGGGCTCCTTGGCGCCCCGGGGTCACGTGCGCACACGTGACCGATGGGCGCCTTGGCACCTCGGGGTCACGTGGGCACACGTGACTGCGGGAAAAACCCACGAAAAGGGAGGCCTAGCCCCTAGGCTGGGGGGTTAAACTCCCAAGGGAAATTATGGAGTTAAACTCCAACAGAAACAAATTTATAAAGTTAAACTCCAACAGAAACAAATTTATGGAGTTAAACTCCAACAGAAATTAATTTTATGGAGTTAAACTCCAGCAACTTTAGAAAGGAGTTAAACTCCTGGGGGATTTATTGCTCTTCTTTTGAGCCTTGGGTCTGTCTAAAGTTAGATTTTTGGAGATGGGTCTCCTTCTTCTTGCTCTTGACCGGCGGGATCTTGGAGAAAAGGGGATGAGCCTTAAAAGACCCCCCTTTTCGAGATCTGGTTGGAGATCCGAGCTCCCCTTCGTAGGTTTTGTAGTTGAAATCTACTTATTTTGATAAAAGGAAGAGTTAAACTCTTGATTTAATTCAAAAGGAAAAAGAAGGTTTTAGAACCTTGAGGAAGGAGGAAGAGATCTCAGATCTAGAAAATTTTTGGAGAGAGAAAAAAAGTTATTGAGATATTTCACTATCTTTTGGCTTTATAGGCTATACACTTTACACATAGCCCCTTGGGCTTCATAAAAATAGCATTTTGCCCACCCCATGGCTCATGTGCCATTTCTTTTTGCACATAAGCCATGGGCTTTACAAAAATTTGGCTTTATGCCTATTTTCCTTACATTTATCCATAAAATAAAATAAAAGAAATACAACAAAATTGTTTATTACAAAATATTTATCTTGGCATGGGGGAAGGCCGGCCGCTTCATGTTCGGGCTCGACCCGGGCATGGGCCCACTGGATCTGGGCTTGGGCCAACTTGGCTTGGGGTTGACTTTGATTTTGACTTGGTCAACTAGGGTGTAAATTTTTACCCCAACAGCAGCAAACCCCCATTTTTCTTCATCTTTCTACTTTAATTTTTCTTCTCTTTTGATCCAAGCACAAAAGCCTACACAAAACAACCCATTTCTTCACAAAAACCCATATAAAGGTGGTTCTTTTGAGGTGTTGGTGGCAAATCTGGACACTTGAGGAAGGGGCTGGGAATTTTGGGTTTTTCTAGGTCTTTAGAAGGTATATAACTCATGTTTAACACCCTTTTTCCATATCTTGTAGTATTTCTAGCAAAATATCACATTTTTATGCATTTTTAGTGCTAATGAAGGGATTTAGTGAAGTTTATGTTAAAATAACCTTTTATGGCTTGGTTAACTCATTTAAGTGCTATTAGTGTGGTTTAAACCAAGTTTTTATTTCAGTTGCACTAAAATACCCCAAAGTATCGATTTAGTGCAAAAGTATTGTTTTTAACTAGGGTTTTTGTTTTGTGAAATCTGCTTGTACCCCGATTGCTTCAATTTAAAATTGTAATTACTGGAGCATACACAGCAGGGATAGAGTACACATGCGAAGCCCGGGAGCCCAACTCCCTGGCCAGGCCGCTGAAAAATGCGTTCTGGCCGCAATTTGCGGCCAGATGGGTGAATTGTGGGTTGGGGTTTGTATGGTAGGAGTCTGCTGCTATGTGAAGGCTTATGGTATATATAGTTTTGTAAGATTGTTTCTGTAGCAAAATCTGTGGTCAATTACCCTATTTCTCGTATTTTAAACCTTCGCGACACGTGTGATACATGTGTGGGTTTGGGGTTTTCTGCGTATCGCGACGTGTCGGAGTAGCTTCAGGCGCGTAATCACACGTTCTAGCATATCGCGCATGCACGCGCTTGGTTCGCGACGCGGGTTACTAGTTGGCTTTAATGTTGTGTTTTTGTGGATTCGAGCTTATGTGTGATATTCTGTGAAATTCTAGGTTCGCAGGCGAGTACGGCGGACGCCGCGAAGAAGGGGAAACAAGTCGTCGGCTACACTTAGCGCGAGACTACGGTGAGTAGATTTAACATCTACGGGGAAATCGCCCGCTTAGCGTTATGCGTCAGGGCTGATAAGACCTTGTAGCAGCATATTGCATTTTCATATATTGACTGTTCATGGATACTATTTGTTGCATACTGCATTCCCTGCTATAGGTATATGAACTTAGAATTGTTAAAACACCTCACTGTTACTAACGGTTCATGTTGCACGAGCACTAATCTGCATGTTACACACACACCGTTAGTAATTTCCATGACACTCTCACTGTAGGATTGCCATGATCTTTATACTGTAGTTCACCTCACAAATGATTCGATATGATTATGATACTTGTACACGAACTCATTTACATACTTATACATATTCAAACTGTACCTAACTGGATATGCTGATTTTGATAGAAACTGGGAGCCACATGATGCCTTTTGAAAAACTAAAACTATTTTAAAGAGCGGTTTCTCCCTTTTTCTTATAGTATGACTTGATGCACCTATCACATCCCATTGATTTACATATTGGTTTTGGATATCCTGTGATTTCTGGTTTTGAGGACCGTGGAGTTATTTAAGAAAATATGCACTATTTGAAAACCCGGTTTCTCTTGATATGATAGTTTGGTGCGTCCACCACGTGTTTTCTCCGTTCTGAGACATGTACTTGAAACCCGATTCGAGGAGTTAGATGATCCGTTTGCGGGTTCGTGGTAGACCTAGTATGGTTCCCCGAGGCGAGAAATGTTTTTCGTGGAGTTGACGATGAGCCTGGCATGGTGACGAGAACCTACCGGTGATTGGTTGGACCTCGCGGTTATCCGGAGGATACTGACCAGAGTCGATAGATGGATGCGGGATGACCCGTACTGCCGGGGCCGAGGGCCGATACCTCAGACGGAGCCCGTGGGCTGATCTGGACTGACGGAGCCCGATATATGAGGATTTATGTGTCGATACTGGACACGATTATTTCATGATATTTGGGTGCCGATGTTGGGCACTCATGATTCTCGGAGATTTACAGGATTTGAGGGCCGATGAGAGTGCCGGCGCCTGAGTTTATTGGGATCTGGGTGCATTGATGGGCACCGATTATATTTTGCACGTTGACATTCCGTGTAGATGTTATATTTCCCATGCTCAGTATTCATTATTTTGCATCTTATCCTGTAGTTAAATTTCCTGATAGAGCAATTGTATGATTATTGCATATACTGCTTATCGCATATAGATGTCATCTGCTGGCATATGATAGAGTAGCGCAGTACGTGCATACTCTTGATTACCTTTATATGTTATCTTTATTCATGAGTTGGCAACTCACCCCCGTTGTGCCACAGTATTTGCAGGTTGCCTTCAGAGTAGTCGCGGCATGCTGCCTTTTTCATCCTTTTGCCTATAGATACCACTACAGTTGGTGCATGAGCTATTTGTTGTTAGGTGGGTTATGGTATCTGGTTATTTACATTGTACACGCTTTTGTATCTAGTACTCTCCATCTACCTTTATATGTATTTGGCTTTGAGACAGTGTGAGGACGATGATGTATATTATTTGTATTCTGGTGTCGAGCTCGTGTGAGTCGACCTTACTTATGCAGTTTATCATTCTGTGATGTTTTTCACTTATGGTTCATTTCTTCGCTACGATGTCGTATATTACTCCTGTGGTGTTTGACTCCGCCGTTGGGCGTGATTGCTCCCGTTTGGGATGCTTTATTATATTGTGTATCATTTTCACTCATATCCTATTTTGTACCCGATTTCGGGGTTAGTTTTTACAAAGAAGATGCTGCCAAAATTTTTAAGATAATAACTTAAACTTTAAAGATTGTTATTAACTACTTAAGGTTTTCCAAATGTTTTAAACAAATGTTTTCAACACTCACTACTTTTAATGGTTTTGATTTCTGGGTTTCGACTTACTTAGTCGCGTCACGCCTGTAGACGTTACGTGGTTAAGTGCCGGTCATGAGTCGAACTTCGGGTCGTGACAAAGTTGGTATCAAAGCGTAGGTTTTACCTTTCGGAGTGTAGGATGACCCTGGTATGATGGAGTAGGTAGCTGAAGCAGAGTGGCGTAGCGTGTGTATGTTCCGCGGCATACTCACGATACGGTACTCCGCCTAAACGACCTTAGGACTTATAGATTTAAATTTCCTTCAAGAGTATGTACATTCTTGCGGTTTGATTTCCGTACCCTTATCGAATCCTTTTTTTCTTTTCAGCCATTATGCCGCCAAAGACTACGAGGGCGCAGAGAGCGGCCGTGAGGGCCGAGATTCGAGTTGACTCGTCCGAGACGAGGACTGATCTGGGTGGTATACCGATTGTACCTGAGCAGGCTGTTCCTCCTACGACAGATCAGATTGCCATGCTAGGGGCTGTTATGCAGGAGATGCGCCAGACGGTGGGATCCAGTATGCAGGAGATACGCCAGATGATGGGATCACTAGTTGAGACACTTCGAGCGCAGCGATCAGAGGTAGCTCCACCCGTCACAGGGATCGCGATGGTACCAACAGTACAGGAAGTTGCCCCTGCAGCTACAGAGGTTATCTCAGTATCGCTATCAGAGTTTATGAGGCTGAAGCCTCCGGTCTTCACAGGCACCGATGCAGCCGAGGACCCACAGTCTTTCATTGATAGGATGGCTCGGATATGTCGATCACTTGGATGCGCAGACGCGAGATGGGTGGAGTTCGCGAGCTTTCGCCTGAAAGGTCTTGCGCAGAAATGGTGCGAATTAGTTGAGAAGGGTAGAGCAGCAGGTCATCCTCCTATGATCTGGACAGAGTTCGTGGCGCTATTCCTTGCCCGCTTTCTTCCACTGAGTGTCAGAGATGCTGGAGCACGCAAGTTCGAGTCCTTTCACCAGACTCCGGAGATGTCAGTGGCAGAGTATGATGTGCTGTTCACTGAACTATCAGTTTATGCTCCATACCTAGCGGTTACTGAGGAGATGCGAGTCAAGAGATTTGTCCGAGGCTTGCTTACACCACTGTTCCTTGCGATCAGCGCACAGCAGTACAAGACATATGCAGCAGCTGTAGACACAGCCCTATTAGTCGAGGAGCGCCTTGCTGAGATTTCGGTAGTTCTAGAGCCGAAGAGAGTTCGTACTGGTATATTAGCACAGAGATAGACATTCAGACACCGCGATAGGTACCGTTCAGGTACGAGGAGTGGCAGAGATTCGGGACGAGGCCAGATGTTTAGTTCATATCCACAGGAGAGTCCGTAGCCATCACAGGGGTGCTTTAGGTGCGGAAGTCTACTTCACCTCGTTAGAGATTGTCGTGAGATACACCGGAGGGAGGCAGCAACACCGCATGTCACCTTACCACCTTCACCACCCCAGAGGGAGTTTCCTGTTTTACCTACTGTCGCTCCACGTCAGACTCATGCTCAGAGAGTTCGTGGGCGTAGAGGATTTGCTCAGAGAGGACGGGGTGACCGAGGCAGAGGACAGTCAGTCACAGATGGAGGACAGGTGCGAGTTTTTGCTTTGACGCATCAGGACACACAGGTATCCAATGCGGTGGTCTCAGCTATCCTTCCAGTATGTTCTGTTGATGCACACGTGTTGTTCGATCCCGGATCCATGCCCTCGTACGTATCCACACACTTTGTGCCGAGTTTGGGTAGTGAGTCCGGTTTGCTTGATCAGCCGCTTGTTGTGACCACTCCTGTGGGAGAGTCGTTTGTTGCTAGGCACGTGTTCCGATCCTGTATCGTCCGTATTGGCAAGAGAAAGTTGCCTGTCGATTTGATCCTTTTTGAGATGTTGGACTTCGACGTTCTTTTGGGCATGGATTAGTTAGCCACGTGCTATGCGTCTGTGGACTTCCGCGAGAAGACAGTTAGATTTTGTTTTCCCGGCGAGTCGACTTTTGTTGTGCTGGGGGACCGTGGTGCCGCCCCTCACAGTTTGATTTCTTCTTTCCGCGCTGGACAGCTTCTGAGGAAGGGATGTCAGGGATTTCTCGCCTATATTTGCGATACTAGAGCTACAGAGGTTCCGTTGGATCAGGTTCCGGTTGTTAGCGAGTTCCCTGATGTGTTCCCTGACGAGCTACCTGGGCTACCGCCCGAGCACGACGTTTCTTTCTGTATTGATTTGATTCCCAGTACGGGGCCTATTTCTATACCGCCTTATCGGATGGCCCCGACGGAACTTAGAGAATTGAAGGGTTAGTTGCAAGAATTGCTGGATAAAGGACTTATTCGACCCAGTGTTTCTCCCTGGGGTGCTCCGGTCCTGTTTGTTAAGAAGAAGGACGGCAGTTTGCGTCTGTGTATCGACTACCGCCAGCTGAACAGGGTTACAGTGCGGAACCAGCATCCATTGCCATGCATCGACGACTTGTTCGACCAGCTTCAGGGGGCAGGATACTTTTTGAGGATCGATTTGCGATCAGGCTACAATCAGCTGCGGGTTCGACAGGAGGACATTCCGAGGACAGCTTTTCGCACGCGCTACGGCCATTATGAGTTTTTGGTGATGTCGTTCGGACTCACCAATGCGCCAACAGCATTCATGGACTTGATGAACCTTATTTTCCGGCCGTATCTTGATCTGTTCATCATTGTATTCATTGATGATATTCTGGTGTATTCCCAGAGTAGAGAGGAGCACGAGCAGCACCTGCAGATTACACTGTAGACTATGAGGGAGCACCAGCTTTTCGCAAAATTCTCCAAGTGCGCATTCTGGCTGGACAGCGTAGACTTCTTGGGCCACGTGATTACACGAGATGGTATATGTGTGGACCCAAGGAAGATTGAGGCTATTCAGCGTTAGCCTAGACCCACATCAGTTACGGAGGTTCGCAGCTTCTTAGGGTTGGCCGGTTACTACAGGCGATTCATGCAGGACTTCTCCCGTATTGCTACACCTTTGACCGGGTTGACCTGGAAGGGAGTTCCTTTCGATTGGACGGAGGATTGTCAGCACAGTTTTCAGCAGCTACGGACTCGACTGACTACGGCGCCGGTGTTGTCATTGCCTTCAGGATCAGGAAGATTTGTGGTCTATTGTGATGCTTCTCGAGTGGGGCTAGGGTACGTATTGATGCAGCATGACAGGATGATCGCGTATGCTTCGTGACAATTGAAGAAACATGAACAGAACTACCCCACTCACGATTTGGAGATGGCTGCAGTGCTCTTTGCCCTTAAGATCTGGCGACATTACCTATACGGCGAGTCGTGCCAGATATTCACTGATCACAAGAGCTTAAGGTATATATTTCAGCAGCGGGACCTGAATCTTAGACAGCGCCGATGGATGGAGCTAGTAAAGGACTACGACTGCGAGATCTTGTATCACCCGGGCAAGGCTAATGTAGTGGATGATGCTTTGAGTTGGAGGCCCGGGGGTAGTCAATCTTGTTTGAGCGCAGTACAGAGGCAGTCGTCGGCAGATTGGCAGATTTTATGCGACAACCGGGTACAGTTCGAGTTTACGCCGATCGGGGGACAGCTTGCGCATGTTCGTGCACACCCATAGTTGCTTGACCGTATACATGAGGCACAGTACAGTAATGACCGTTGTTCAGAGATCATGGCACAGATTGGACAGGGCAGATTTTCCGAGTTCGTGATCGATGATCAGGGGATACTGCGATTTGGGACTAGACTGTGTGTACCAGATGCTGAGGGACTGCGGCGTGAGATTCTTAAGGAGGCACATTGATCAGTGTACAGTGTTCATCCAGGTTCCACCAAGATGTACCATGTTATCAGAGATGTTTACTGGTGGGACGGAATGAAGAGGGACATCGCAGATTTCTTGTCGAGATGCCTGACTTGTCAGCAAGTCAAGGCCGAGCACCAGAGGCCCGCTGGAGAGCTACAGCCGTTACCCATTCCAGAGTGGAAATGGGAACAGATTTCTATGGACTTCATTGTGGGTCTACCCAGGACTAGTCGAGGGTATGACTCAATCTGGGTGATCGTGGATCGTTTGACGAAGGCGGCTCACTTCCTGCCGGTGAAGACGACTTTCGGATTTGCTCAGTATGCCCAGATTTACACCGACGAGATTGTACGACTGCACGGAGTTCCGACGTGTATCGTGTCCCACAGAGGCACCCAGTTTACCAACCGACTATGGCAGAGGCTTCAGGAGGCTTTGGGCACCCGCTTGAGTTTCAGCACAGCATTTCATCCGCAGACCGAAGGGCAGTCAAAGCGGACTATTCAGACTCTCGAGGACATGCTCAGAGCGTGCGTATTAGACTTCGGAGGTAGTTGGGATCATCATTTACCCTTAGTAGAGTTCTCCTACAACAACAGCTACCAGGAGACCATTCAGATGACACCGTTTGAGGCTCTTTATGGTAGGAGATGCAGATCGCCTGCCTGTTGGACAGAGTTCAGTGAGAGCGGTATCTTAGGTCAACAGATTGTTGAGGAGTCGACCACGAAGATCCAGCTGATTCGCGATAGGATGAGAGCAGCCCAAAGTAGGTAGAGATCTTATGCCGACCGTTGTCCGCGCAGACTTGAGTTTTCTGTTGGTGATCACGTTTTCTTGAGGGTCTCCCCAATGAAAGGTGTGATGAGATTTGGGAAGAAGGGAAAGCTTAGTCCCAGATATGTGGGCCCCTTCGAGATCTTCGAGCGTGTTGGTGCAGTTGCGTATCGGTTAGCCTTTCCGCCCAGTTTTCTAGATGTGCACCCCGTATTTCACGTTTCGATGCTCCGCAAGTATCTTCATGACCCTTCGCATGCGATTCAGCACCCGACGATCCAGCTTGAGCACGACCTTTCCTATGCAGAGCGGCCGGTGGTCATCTTGGATCGACAAGTGAAGAAATTGAGATCGAAAGATATACCGTCCGTCAAGGTACTTTGGCGTGGTCCGAGTAGCGAGGAGGTCACTTGGGAGACCGAGGGCGAGATGAGGAAGAGATATCCCCATCTCTTTGAAGGTACATGTTGTTAAATTTTTAAAATTCGGGGACCGAATTTCTTTAAGGGGTGGATTGTAACGCTTTGAAATTCGTTTAGGATATTTTCGCGATAATTAGCAATTTTGTGTGTTTTTCATAAAAACCCGGAAATCTTATCTTCCTTCTTGACTAGTGATAATCGTGTTGTGAAGTGTTATATATATATATATATATATATATATATATATATAGGGTTATTAATTATAATTTAGTCGTCTTTACCCTAATTGGGAATTTTTGTGTTAGTGTACACATGCACACTTAGCACACTTTTGGACTTAGGTTTAATGTGTTAGCATGTTAACCATTATCTTTTCTTGCATGGTTCTTTTTCCCCACCATTTTAATCTGGCCAAAAACCCTTTTCATTTTAAATTTAAATGGGGAATGGAGAGGTATGGTGAGTAGGTAAGAAACTTGACTTTTTGACCCATTTTCCTTCTCTCTTCTCTCTCTTTTTTCTCATTTCAGAATTTCTGCAGTAAGGGAGCAGCAAACCCCCATTTTTCTTCATCTTTCTCCTTTAATTTTTCTTCTCTTTTGATCCAAGCACAAAACCATACACAAAACAACCCATTTTCTTCACAGAAACCCTTATAAAGGTGGTTCTTTTAAGGTGTTGGTGGCAAATCTGGACACTTGAAGAAAGAGCTGGGAATTTTGGGTTTTTCTATGTCTTTTGAAGGTATATAGCTCATGTTTAACACCCTTTTTCCATATCTTGTAGCATTTCTAGCAAAATATCACATTTTTATGCATTTTTAGTGCTAATGAAGGGATTTAGTGAAGTTTATGTTAAAATAACCTTTTATGGCTTGGTTAACTCATTTAAGTGCTATTA
This sequence comes from Agapanthus africanus, assembly GCA_030015575.1. NCBI lineage: Eukaryota > Viridiplantae > Streptophyta > Magnoliopsida > Asparagales > Amaryllidaceae > Agapanthus > Agapanthus africanus. The sequence goes on along the minus strand of CM057344.1, from coordinate 238,289,328 downwards.
GTGTGGTTTAAACCAAGTTTTTATTTCAGTTGCACTAAAATACTCCAAAGTATCGATTTAGTGCTAAAGTGTTGTTTTTAACTAGGGTTTTTGTTCTGTGAAATCTGCTTGTACCCCGATTGCTTCAGTTTAAAATTCTAATTACTGGAGCATACACAGTAGGGATAGAGTACACACATGAAGCCCGAGAGCCCAACTCCCTGGCCAGGCCGCCGAAAAATGCGTTCTGGCCGCAATTTGCGGCCAGATGGGTTAATTGTGGGTTGGGGTTTGTATGGTAGGAGTCTGCTGCTATGTGAAGGCTTATGGTATATATAGTTTTGTAAAATTGTTCCTGTAGCAAAATCTGGGGTCAATTACCCTATTTCTCGTATTTTAAACCTTCGCGACACGTGTGATACGTGTGTGGGTTTGGGGTTTTCTACGTATCGCGACGTGTCGGAGTAGCTTCAGGCGCGTAATCACACGTTCTAGCGTATCGCACACGCACGCGCTTGGTTCGCGACGTGAGTTACTAGTTGGCATTAATGTCGTGCTTTTGTGGATTCGAGCTTATGTGTGATATTTTATGAAATTCGAGGTTCGCAGGCGAGTACGGCGGACACCGCGAAGAAGGGGAAACAAGTCGTCGGCTACACTTAGCGCGAGACTATGGTGTGTAGATTTAACATCTACAGGGAAATCGCCCACGTGACGTTATGCGTCAGGGCTGATAGGACCTTGTAGCAGCATATTGCATTTTCATATATTGACTGTTCATGGATACTATTTGTTGCGTACTGCATTCCCTGCTATAGGTATATGAACTTAGAATTGTTAAAACACCGCACTGTTACTAACGGTTCATGCTTTACGAGCACTAATCTGCATATTACACACACACCGTTAGTAATTTCCATGATACCCTCACTGTAGGATTGCCTTGATCTTTATACTGTATTTCACCTCACAAATGATTCGATATGATTATGATACTTGTACACGTACTCATTTACATACTTATGCATATTTAAACTGTACCTACCTGGATATGCTGATTTTGATAGAAACTAGGAGCCGCATGATGCCTTTTGAAAAACTGAAACTATTTTGAAGAGCGGTTTCTCCCTTTTACTTATAGTACGACTTGATGCACCTATCACATCGCATTGATTTACATATTGGTTTTGGATTTCCTGTGATTTCTGGTTTTGAGCACCGTGGAGTTATTTAAGAAAATATGTACTATTTGAAAACCAGGTTCCTCTTGATATGATAGTTTGGTGCGTCCACCACGCGTTTTCTCTGTTCTGAGACGTATACTTGAAACCCGATTCGAGGAGTTGGACGATCTGTTTGCGGGTTCGTGGTGGACCCGATATGGTTCCCCGGGGCGAGAAATGTTTTTCGTGGAGTAGACGATGAGCCTGGCAGGGTGGCGAGTACCTACCGGTGATTGGTTGGACCAGGCGGTTATCCGGAGGATACTGACCAGAGTCGACAGATGGATGCGGGATGGCCCGTACTACCGGGGTCGAGGGCTGATACCGCAGACGGAGCCCATGGGCTGATCCGGACTGACGGAGCCCGATATATAAGGATTTATGTGTCGATGCTGGACACGATTATTTCATGATATTTGGGTGCCAATGTTGGGCACTCGTGATTCTCGGAGATTTACAGGATTTGAGGGCCGATGAGAGTGCCGGCGCCTGAGTTTATTGGGATCTGGGTGCATTGATGGGCACCGATTATATTTTCCACGTTGACATTCTGTGTAGATGTTATATTTCCCATGCTCAGTATTCATTATTTTGCATCTCATCCTGTAGTTATATTTCCTGATGGAGCAATTGTATGATTATTGCACATACTGCTTATCGCATATAGATGTCATCTGCCGGCGTATGATAGAGTAGCGCAGTACGTGCATGCTCGTGATTACCTTTATATATTATCTCTATTCACGAGTTGGCAACTCACCCCCGTTGTGCTACAGTATTTGCAGGTTTCCTTCAGAGTAGTCGCGGCAGGCTGCCTTTTTCATCCTTTTGGCTACAGATACCACTACAGTTGGTGCGTGAGCTGTTTGCTGTTAGGTGGGTTGTGGTATCTTGTTATTTACATCGTATACGCTTTTGTATCTAGTACTCTCCATCTACCTTTATATGTATTTGGCTTAGAGACAGTGTGAGGACGATGATATATATTATTTGTATTCTTGTGTCGAGCTCGTGTGAGCCGACCTTACTTATGCAGTTTATCATTCTGTGATGTTTTTCACTTATGGTTCATTTCTTCACTACAGCGTCGTATATTACTCCTGTGGTGTTTGACTCCGCCGTTGGGCATGATTGCTCCCGTTTGGGATGCTTTATTATATTGTGTATCATTTTCACTCATATCCTGTTTTGTACCCGATTTCGGGGTTAGTTTTTACAAAGGAGATGCTGCCAAAATTTTTAAGATAATAACTTAAAATTTAAAGATTGTTATTAACTACTTAAGGTTTTCCAAATGTTTTAAACAAATGTTTTCAACACTCACTACTTTTAATGGTTTTGATTTCTGGGTTTCGGCTTACTTAGTCGCGTCACGCCTGTAGACGTTATTTGGTTAAGTGCCGGTCATGAGTCGAACTTCGTGTCGTGACAAGGATAGACCCAAGGTGGGGAGCACAAGTGACCGGGTTCTAGGGTTCAGTGGGAGGCCATCTCGAGCAGTCGAGACCGGGTTTCCTAAATTCTAGAATTGGTAGGGTCACTTGCCGCTCTCGTAGAGGTTTAGGGGTGTGGGCTTGGCTATTCATCACGACCGTGGAATCCGTATTTTCTATTGTTGGCTAAATACAAAATACGGACATCCTACATATCCTTTTATTTTCATATGTGGTTCTGCTGTTGATATTCTGTGATGTGAATACTTAATATCTGAGACGAATGGATTATTATTATATATATGATATATAATAAATGTTGCTTATGTTTTACACCCGCGCAAGTCCCGCCCCGCTATGCCATTAGTTAAGTAACCTAACGGTACATAACGGGACACTGTTGCGAATGTGGATGGCATAAGTGTACGTTCTATTTTCGTTTCTTTTCTGTGATGGCTTAGGAACTTAAATGATGGGACTACATTAATAAGATTAATGTAAAGAAAAAGAAACCTAAAGATGTTGTAGAATCAGATTTGAAACACACTCGGCCTTTTTATGAAAATGCAAGTTTCAAAAGATGCGGAGGTTAAGCCACTCCTTTTCTTAACTGTTTTGATTCTACAATGAGATCAAGTTCAAACCGTTAAAAGTTTTCATAAAAACCATCCGCAAACCTCCGTCATTTTAGGAAGCAGAGTACTTAGTATTCGTACTACGTATGTTGATCATAGTCAAGGCGTAGTGTACGGTAGCTAAGTGATGTCTTCCTACAAAGCATATAATGCGATCAGTTAGGACATTCATGTGATTATGTTGATCATAGTCAAGGGTCATATGGGTGGGTCTAGTTAATCTCGAAATGACATGTAGAACTTGACTAGTGCTTATGATATGTTGACCATAGCCAAGGTCATAAACAACTAGGGGTAAAAACCATATCGGGAGTTTCAAGAGTTGAAATTTGCAATGAGATTGCATACTATCTATATGATAGTTGGATCCCGATCCCACTTTGAGTAAGAGTTACTCCCTGGAGAGTTTTGCACTTTACAATTAGCTAATCCAATAGGTCTCTAGAAAGGTGTCAACGGTGTTTAACCTCTCGGAAAATGAGGTTTATTCTAATTAGGTCCGTGCGAAAGCACGGGGAACCTCCCTCAAAGTACCGACACAGGCCTGGCTGACCGGTTAACGAAACTGTAGAATGTAATTAATCCTGGCTAGTTTTCTTTTCAGGTTTTGAAAGAAAATTTGATAAAAGCAGTGGGAGATATCGATTAGATAAGATTATAACCAATCTAATTCTTTGCAAGAGCATTTCGCTGAGTGTATTCTTTTCTCTCTCCTAATGGCAGATACCGATGATGGGACTTAAGCTTCTTTTAGAGAAAAATAAACTGACAGGACCGAATTATAAAGAATGGTTGAGGAACTTGAACATTGCACTCACATATGATAAAGTATCATATGTCCTCACTACCAAAGCCCCACCCGTCCCAGGATCTGAATCATCTGTTTCGGATAGGGAGATCCGAAAAACATGGGATATTGATTGTGACACGGCCAAGTGCCACACGCTTACTTCTATGGACAGTATTCATCAGAAGCAATACGAGAAGATGGATGTTCAATCCATCTTTCTTCATACAAAGGAGTTGTATACGGAGCAATCTCGGACTTTACGATACGAGACATCTAAAAAGTTGTTTCAGATGCATATGGCCGCTGGCACATCAGTAGGAGAACATGTTCTGAAGATGATTGGTCTTATAGAAGAACTTGAGGAGCTGGGATGGACCATGGATAATGAGCAATATACAGATATTGTTTTGCAGTCTCCCCCTACCCCTCGCCTTTGCTCCGTTCATAGTGAATTTCAATATGAACGATTTGGAGAAATCATTACCTGAACTTCTCAATATGTTGAGAAGTGCAGAGAGCACACTAAAGATAGCGAGAACTTCCGCTTTGCTTGCTGGGCCATCTTCCTCTTCTGTCCTAAAGACAAGGCCAAGGGAAAGAAGAAGAAGAAACCCATCAAACCGAAAGAAGGAGTTCAAAAGGCGAAGGGAAAAGACAAATCTAGGGCCGCGGGAAGTGGAAAAGGAGAATGTTTTTACTGCCACAAGTCGGGATATTGGAAACGCAACTGTGCTCTGTATCTTGCTGATCTCAAAAAGAAGAAGCATGATGATACTTCCGCAGGTGCGTTTGTAACAGAAAACTGTTTTTCTATAAACTCTGCATCTTAGGTATAATATATCAGTTCTGGTTCTCACATCTGCAATTGTATGCATGGATTGAGAAACAGTTGAGTTTTGAAGACTGGTGACCATACTCTGCGGGTTGGAAATGGTTCCAATGTACATACTGTATCCATAGGAGTGTATCATCTAGGGTTGCCTTCGGATTGTATTTTGGTTTTGAACCCGTGTTATTATGTACCTAGAATGCTATGTAATATAATATCTGTTTCTTTGTTGGACAATGAAGGATATCATTTTGTGTTGCAGAATAATGTTATGAATATTAACTTGAATCAACAGTTGATTGGGCATGGTACACTAAATAACGGTATTTACGTCCTGAACCAACACATAGTTTTCAATATACAACATTCTAATAAAAGAAAGTTTTCAGATATAAATGAAGCTTTTCTTTGGCATTGTAGACTTGGTCATATTAATGAAACACGACTAAACAAGCAACATAAAGATGGATATTTAAATCCTTTTGAATATAAATCTTATGCGACTTGTCAGTCTTGTATCAAAGGTAAAATGACCAAAACTCCGTTTACTGGACACGGAGAAAGAGCTGTGGAACTCTTAAGCCTCATACATAGTGATGTATGCGCACCAATGTCTACAGAAGCTAGAGGCAGTTTTTCTTACTTCATTACTTTTACTAATGATTTCTCAAGATTCGGACACGTGTTTTTGTTAAAGCACAAATCCGAAGCTTTCGAGAAATTCAAGGAGTATAAACTTGAAGTAGAAAATAAAAAAGGATTGAGTATCAAGAAACTTCGATCAGATCGAGGTGGAGAGTATTTGAGTACAGATTTTTCAGACATCTTAAAAGAGAATGGGATTCTCTCTCAGCTCACTCCCCTTTACACACCACAGCACAATGGTGTGTCAGAACGGAGGAATCGTACCCTATTAGATATGGTACGGTCCATGATGTGTGATACTGAATTACCGCTTTCCTTTTGGGGACATGTATTGGAGACAGCAATGTATCTGTTAAACAGGGTTCCAACCAAGACCGTGTCTACCACTCCATATGAGATATGGTATGGAAAGAGACCATTTCTTAAAAGAGTTAGGTTATGGGGTTGTCCGGCTTTTGTCAAAAAGCAGAATCCAGATAAACTCGAGACACGATCGGTCATGTGTAAATTTGTGGGATATCCAAAAAATTCATATGGATATCTATTCTACCATAAAGAGGAACAAAAAGTGTTTGTTTCTCAGCATGCCGTATTTTTAGAAAATGAGATTTTTACAAATGGTACTGATGGCAATGCGGTAGAACTAGAAGAGGATCTAGAGACACAAATTACTCAGGACGAATTGGATGAAACTGATGTTGCAGTAGAACTTCAAGAACCTCAGCCGCTCTGGAGATCTAGTAGAACTTCTCACCCACCGGAGAGATACTATGGGTTTCTCATTGATGGTGATAGAGAAGATTACATCATGGATGATGATGATAGTACTAGTTTTCAGCAAGCTATCACGAGTGGTGACTCAGTGAAATGGCTGGAAGCCATGAGATCTGAAATGGAGTCCATGTACACCAACAAAGTATGGACTTTGGATGTTGCACCTCCTGGGATAAAACCCGTAGGGTGCAAATGGATCATTAAGAGAAAGATTGGTATAGATGGACAGGTAAAGACCTATAAAGCAAGGCTTGTAGCGAAAGGTTTTCGTCAAAGACTAGGATTGGACTATGATGAAACATTCTCTCCGGTAGCAATGCTTAAATCCATTCAGATCCTACTTGCTATTGATGCTCACTATGACTATGAAATCTGGTAGATGGATGTTAAAACTGCATTTCTAAATGGTGATTTAGAAGAATGCATTTATATGGATCAGCCAGAGGGCTTCATTGACAGTGGGATCAGCGGGAGGGCATGTAGGTTGCTTAAATCCATTTTTGGATTAAAGCAGGCCTCACGGAGCTGGAACATCTGCTTTGATGATACAATCAAAGAGTATGATTTTATCAAAAATATAGATGAACCATGCATTTATAAGAAGATTGTAGGGAGTACTGACACATTCCTCTTATTGTACGTCGATGATATTCTCTTGATAGGAAATGATATTCCTATGCTACAATCGGTCAAATTATTTTTATCACAAAGGTTCTCCATGAAGGACCTGGGTGATGCCTCGTGCATTTTGGGCATTAGGATCTATAGTGATAGATCCAAGAGATTATTGGGATTGTCCCAAACAAAGTACATTGACACCATCCTAAAAAGATTTAGCATGGAATATTCTAAGAGTAGTGCCTTGCCCGCTTGTCATGGAATCACTCTCTCTAAGGACTTCTGTCCGAAAACAGATGAAGAGAGAGCTCGCGTGAGCATTATACCCTACGCTTCAGCCGTATGATCTATAATGTATGCTATGTTATGTTCTTGCCCTGATGTAGCTTATGCACTAGCTGTAGTTAGAAGGTATCAATCCAACCCAGGGGAGAAACATTGGATAGCAGTGAAGAACATTCTTAAGTACTTGCGAAGGACTAAAGAATTGTTCTTGGTGTATGGTAATGGGGATCTCCAGACGGAGGCCTTTACCGATTCCAGCTTCCAAAGTGATAAGAATGACAGCAAATCTATCTCAGGGTTTGTATTTACCCTCAATGGAGGGGCGGTTAGTTGGAAGAGTCCAAATAGGATACCGTTGCAGACTCTACGATAGAAGCAGAGTATATTGCTGCAAATGATGCTGCCAAGAAAGCCGTCTGGATGAGGATGTTCATCGCGGAGCTAGGAGTAGTTCCAACCATTATTGATCCAATACCATTGTATTGTGATAATAATGGAGTTATGGCGTTAGATAAAGAACCGAGGTTCCATCAGAAGTCCAGACACATCGTAAGGCGATATCATTTGATCCGGGAGATAGTAGATCGCCAAGAGATCGAGATTCAGAGAGTAGATACAAAGAATAACACCGCGGATCCACTCACCAAAGGCCTTCCACAGCCGCAGCATGAGTGACTTTTTGAGATGTTGGGTATGAGTTACGCCAATAATTGGCCTTAGTGCAAGTAGGAGATTGTTGGATATATGTGTGCCGTAGAGGCCATTATATGTATAGTGGATGCTTGGACATGTATATATGTATATAGATGACTTTCTTGCTCGATTGATAGTATGCTATCTGGTTTACTTTATCTTGACATGTTCATTTGGTCATGCATCTTACTCATTTGGTACATGTTGATAAAGCCCATAGGATATTTGCTTGACTACTAGGACTATGATGCAGATCATACTAGTGGGACCCTTGTAGTTTATAAGCATATCGTTTAACTATTCCTAGTCGTGGGTGTATCGAGACAGGGCATCAATATTCCAGAGTAGACTAGCGTATATCATTCTTGTCCCATGTGATGGGCGATGGATGGTCCCAAATCCATCTGGTGTGGTGACACCAAAGAGTTTATGCGGGTGCTTAGTGGAGACTGGGTATACTTAACGGACACGCCGAGAAATCCTATGTGGTATTATATCTATCGTCGGAAAGCAGTTCTTAGGTGACACTGGTATAGGTTAGTCTATAGACCCAAGATCATCATAAATTCTTGTGTGTCCTCCCACTGTACTTTGATATTCACCCTACCACGGCTCTACTGAGTCGTGCAAACAGGTAGACTTTGGGTACAGTCCCGAGGCACATGGAGGCAATGAGCGATAGGAGGGGTTTCGTCTCTCCCGGTATTGGGGGTTGATGTTGTGCTATGCTCGATTGGCTATAACAGGAAGTCCCTGGCCAGGGCTGCTAAGATTTACTGATAAGTGTTATCAGTAGTTTCTTGATCTGTTATAAGCCATACACCGGCATGACTTATTGAGTTATTGGGGTCGACGATTCCATCCCTAGAATCAATATGCAGCATATCTGACGAAGAGACCGGACTGTACGGTAAGTGTTGCCAGTTGGGTCGACGGGAGTTTTGACAGCTTCGCTGGTTTTCTTCTGATCGCTCAATACCCGGGTGGCCGTTATGTTTAGCTGACCGCTTGCAGCTTGTGGGTGTTTGATATGATCATCGCCTACTATCGGCGTATTGACGAGTCTTAGAGTCCTACATAGGAGTTTCCTAGCTCAGGCGAAACGATGTGGTGTGAATATGAGATATGCGCGGGGACCCGATTAAATGCGTGTATGTGATACCATATATTAGTCGGGCATTTTTCTATTGGTCGGGTCGTATGTGATATGACCGGTTTGTTAAATCAAGTGTTGATTTAACAAATACTTTTAGCTCAATTCTTTATTAAACCCTTTTCTTTGTTGATGTATGCATGCATGTATGCACATGATGATGTGCATAGACACATACATACATACATTGTATCATGATTGATGATACAAAAATGTGGTTATGAAAGACTCACATGGTTGTAAATATGTATATATTTATTTATTTTGAGTTAAAGAAAAGATAATTCACTCATGGTTGATATTTATCTACTTTGACTACACTTGACCTAACAATTAACCATGAGTTTATTTTCTATGGTTCTTATTACTCAATAATAAATATCTAGATATTTACTAACCATGGTTGAAGTGAGAAGGATTTAATATTGATTACTCATTCTCATCTTCATTATTCATCATATCATTATCTTTTGAGAAAATCTTAGCCACCATTATCTTCTTCTTCCTCCAAGCTCTCTTGAGTTTTCTAAAGAGTGAGGTTGATAAAAAGAAAGGGTTTTGATTATAGAATACAAACCACCTCATCATTCCACACCTCTCTAGCACATTTGTGTAGGGTGTTTCGCTCTACTTCTTTCAAAGATCAAGTAAAGCAAGGAGCTTTGGGAAAAGGGACTGCGGGTGGATCATCGTGGACGAGGAAGACCTCTAGCGATCCGTTCCAAACTCTAAAAGGTCCAAGGAGTCACTAAGGAAGGTCTACAAAGGTTGTAATCTCTTCACTTAGTAATAGATTCTCATTTGTATATGATACTAGTTCAATGTTACCCTAAAATTCAAGTTAAGATTCTAGTTTTGTTTACTTAGCACCTTTAAAATTTAAATTGTGGCATGTGTGATGCTTCCAAACCCTTGATGAGGTGATAGGTAAACCCAACATCCTGCACCTCATTCTACGTGGAAAGAGCCGAGATCCCTTCACCGAGAGTGACCTCTTTTGCAAAAGTTTTCGCCACTATATATTTGTAAAGCTATCCAGTTCCTTCAACGATATCAAGTTTATTACGTTGAAGGTTTTTCACCAAAAACCATTCGTAGCCCTCCATCATTTCAGACAGGTAGCACTTAGTATTCAAGCTATGTTCGTTGGCCTTAGTCAAGGCATAGTGTATGGTAGCTATTTGTTACTTTTCTGTTGCATAGATTGATGCATTGGTTTGGGACAGTCATACAGCCTTGTTGGCCTTAGTCAAGGGCGAGTATGGGTGGGTTCAAATTATCCTGGACAATGACGGGTAGAACTTGATATGTGACTTATGATTTGTTGGCCTTAGTCAAGGACATAAGAGCATGGGGCAAAAATCACATCGGGAGTTTCTAAAGAAAATGAAACTTGCCAGGCATGCGCATACCTTCTGGAGTGTGATAACTTGAGTGGATTCCATCAAGTTATCATGCGATGATAGTTCGATCCCGATTCCCACTGATGTGTTAGTTTACTCCTCGGGTGATTTTAGATGATCCCGACTAATTCTTCTTCTGGGTTTGGAGGAGAATTTGAGAAAACAGTGGGAGCCATCCGGATTAGATAAAGTGATTAACCATTCTGATCTAGGTTTGAGTGCAAGCTGAGTGTTTCTTTTCTCTTTCTCTTTGGCAGCGACCTTGTCCCGACCCTAGACTACAACTCATAAACCAAGTTAACCGAACCTTCTTAAAACACTTTGTCTTTTGGATTGTCAGAGTTGCATACTTCATTACCACTCCTACTTTTACGCATTGCTTTTCTCCGAAATATTCCGTATCACTACGAAGATCCACGGTTATTGGATATGACCATCGTATAGTTACATACGAACTCGAAGAAACTTGTTTCAGATTCGAGAATGGTTTCCGGTTCTGGAGAAATTGAATAGGACTATTCAGTTGCCTTTTCCTTTTACATTCTCTCAGGTTGTGAGGGCTCCTAGGATTAGGAGACGGTACACCTATTGCGCTTATTGGATAGTCTTCTTCCAAACCTTAGGCATGTGCCGAAGGATGGGGAAGGAAGAAAACCAATTAGCCTAAGTGTGGTGTACAGAAGATAATAAGTAAAGACAAATAAAGGGATTAGAAAGAGGGCAGAGTAAAATGTGACTTCTATCATTCACGACGAAACTGCGTATATCATCACCACTCCTACTTCACCTTTGCATTTCTCCAGAACATTCCGTATCACTACGAAGATCCACATTTATTGGATACGCTATCATATAGTTACATACGAACTCGAAGGAACTTGTTCCAGTTCGAGGATGGTTTCTGGTTTAGGAGAAATAGAATAAGGATTATTCAGTTGTTTATTTCCTTTTACCTTCTCTCAGGTAGCTAAGGCTCCTAGGATTTGGAGGGTACACCTATTACGCTTATTGGATAGTCTTCTTCCAAACCTTAGGCTGGTGCCAAAAGGTATGGAAGGAAGAAAACTATTTAGCCTAAGTACGGTGTACAGAAAGTAATAGGTAAATACAAATAAAGGGATTAGAGAAATGGAAATGAAATATACGGTTACAGTCATGAATCTGGATAGTGGAAGAGGCATTACTAGGAATACCCGGATACCCCTTCGAAATATTTTCGTGTTTCAGTTTCACTGTGAGTTGTTAATTGAAAACTGATTTCCCAATTAAATTCTTACTCCAAGGTATGTATTTACCAGGTTTGATTCTCACATCTGTATGGTATTACAGATGATGAGTGGGAGTAAGATATTGGGAATTAGGTGATTATATCCTCATTATATCAGAATTCGTTGTAATTGGTGATATTTGAGGAAATCACCTGGGTTTTTGCCGGACGGCAAATATTTTGTTTTGAATATCCGTAGTTATGCACCAGTTTCAAACTGATATATCTGTACGTTTATTTTATAAAGTGAGATATAACTTTTTGAAATTATGTCTATGATATTTACCTATATCAGTTGATGGTTAGGTAAGGAGCATTTAACAACGGTGTAAATCTTCTTAACCATAGTACAGTTTTCTACCTACGACGCACATGGTTTAAGTTATTCAACTCAGGGGACTTATACAAAGTATTGTATGTTGTCCAGTGTCCATTAGAACAGAGGGGTTGGTGCTCGTACTATATTCTGTTTACTTGTAACTTCTCCAGTTTTAGACAAGTGTTTCGTAGAAATACAAGGTCCAAGTTTTGAGAAGTTATAGGTACATGAATAAAGTAGAGAACGATGTGTTGCAAGTATCAGGATTCTTCAAAGTGATCGAAGATGTAGATACTTGTTTTTGGTATTCAGTTGATAGTAATGGTTTTGAGAACTTGCTTCTCTTTCAGGTTACTCATATTTGGATACACTCCTAGTTGAGTAATGCTGATCGGCCTCCTTCCATTTAGTTCACATGCACTGGAGACAGCTGCATAATTTGAATCTGGTTCCAATTAAATCAGTGCCTTTGTTTCTATATTGTATATAGAATGGTTCATATCTTAACAATGTTAAGGTATATGGAGTTGTCCGGCTTATACTTAAAACCGGACTCTGGATAACTCAAAGCACGTTTCAGTAATGGCAGTTTGTGGGTTATCCCGGGCTATGACGAGGGATAACTTTCTACCGTCTGGAAGATCAATAGTGATATTGTTCTTGACTCGCCACAGTTTTAGTAAAATGAACTTTTTCATAAAACAGTAGTAGGTGTATGGTAGAACTTGAAGTGATTCCAGAACCACAAATGATTGCTGAAAATTTAATAGAACCTAGAGATTCAATCGGGGTTTGACATTCCATTAGCCACTCCGCAGATATGGTGGGTAACCTCAGGCACCCAAGAGGTACTTCGGTATCCTCAAAGACGGTGACATGGAGGTTCTTGTTTACCCAGACTTGCTATTACTGTTGGTCTAGACTATGAGACCCGGCAGAAGGATGAGTATAGTATCGTTCTAAACTAGCTTTAGAAGTACACATGTATATGACTCTTCTAGAGGGTTGTTATAGTCAGTGGGAGCAGCGGAAGCATAGTGGAAAAGTAGATTGTGTCAATTTATAGACTAAAGCAGGTATAGCGGAGATAGATCATCTATTTTTGATGTGACAGTCATAGGATTTGACTTCATCAGAATAGGAGATGGATCTGTTAAGAAGGTAATAAGGTGTGATGTCCTGGTATTTTGATGACATACAATTTGTAGGAAGTGAAATTCCTATACTACGATCGGTTGTACTATGGTTGTCACACAGTGGTTTCTCCATATAGGATATAGATAATATATCAGGCATTCTGGTAACTAGGTCTATGGTTTTATATCTAGATTTAGGTAGTTTCCCAATCTTGGTACTTTGACACTATTCTAAAGGTGTTTTAGAATGGACGACTCTTGGCATGGTGGTGTACCTGCAGGTGATGGAGTCACCCTCTCTAAAGGTGTCTTACAGACTAAAAGGGAGAGGGATGTGCATGATTGGCACATCACTTACTTAGGCAATTGAGTCAATCACGAGATGTCAAGTACCACACCAGATGTTGTTTTTGCACTAGTTGCAATAAGTTTATATATTAATCCAATTCTTGAGAAACGTTGGGAAACAGTTTATGAACATAAGTGGATGTTCTAGGGATTTGATAACGGCGGCATCCTTCAGGAGACGGTTATCATTCCAGGCTTCCAAGATGACAGAGTGACTGTTAGCGTTATATTTTTCCCTCTTGATGAGGGGCAGTAGTTTGGACAGGTGGTCCAAGCGGATACCAAGGTAGGTATGGCGCATGATACTGATTAAATTCAGTGGACGATACAGTCTAAGAAGGGTGCTGGATTTAGAGTTCATTTGTGAACTGGTTCCCATCAGATATCCAGACATATTCTGAGACAGGTATTGCTCATTTCGGGAGATTCCTTTCTCCGAGAACTTGAGATAAAGAGAGACATAGAAAGAAACATTGGAGCGGATCCATTCACTGAGGCTATTTCTCAAACGCAATAGTTTTACAAACGAGCTTTGTAAAACTAATTAGTAGAGAAGTTGGGTGTTCGGTATCACATGGGCTGTGAGTATGCGACACCGCAATAATTATCCTTAAGTGCAAGTGAAAGATTGTTGGCTATAGAGCCCTCAAGTCGATTATTGGATCGCAGGCACGTGATTGCAATGATTGAGTGAGGACCTATACCGGTAGGACAGTCTTACTCGAGATGATAGTATGCTATCTGGTTTGTCTTTATCATCGTGTACATGCTTCATGTGACATTACAGATCACTATTACATGTTGATAGAGCCCATAGGATTCATGCTTGACTACCAGCAGTATGATGGCGATCATATACGTGAGAGTTGGGTGGTCTATAAGCACATCCTTAAAGTGTCCCTAGTCATGGGAGTTTCGAGACTGGGCATCGATACTCCAAGAGTAGACTAGTGTATACGGATCGAGACCCCGACGAGGGGAAGTGGCCGGTCTCACAAGCCATTGGCGTCAGTTGGTTCATATAAGATGTATGCAGGTGCTCATTGGGTTATGAGTACACCGGACGGACTCGCCAGGAACATGCTAGTTGGTATTATACCTATTGTCACATAGTAGTTCCAAGGTGACATGTGTATAGGTTAGTCTATCGACCTGAGATCGTCATTTGTCTCGTATGATTTCCCACTGTGCTTTGATTACTACCCTACCACGACTCAAATGAGTCGTGCAAATAGGTTTTAGTTGGTTACAGTCCCGAGCCACATGGAGGCAGTGAGAGGATCGTCACGGGATTTGTCTCTCCCGGTATTGGGGGTTGATGTCGCGGAGTGTACGGGTGGCCATCACCAAAAATCCTTGGCCAAGGTAGTCGAGAATTACTGATTCGGATCAGTAGTTTCTCAGGTGGTGATGGGCTTCATACCGACACTAAATGTTGCGTTATTAGCGGGTCTAACTTTATTCAACCCTCTAGACTCGATATGTGATACTCAGAAGCGAACGAACTGGACTGTACGGATATTGTCATTGTCAGGCTGAGTAGGGGTTTCAGGATGAGTTTGCTCGTCGGTCTCCCTTTCGCTTAATACCTGGGTAGCTGTTGATCGCACGCTTTTGGCGTGTCGGATGTTCAAAGAATTTAAGTGTAACCGCGATCAGGACGGTGTCGCTTTGCAGCTAGCCGGTTGAGCACGGGTCGGTCCACAGGGAGATGGTGGTATCTTACCTTCTTGTCTTAGACGAGTCAATAAAGAATCTGTGTGAGTTTGATTCTAACCTATGTGTTTTATCTGCAAGTATAAAGTTGTTAAGGAAATACGAGATTGTAAGCTAAGAAATCCGTACTCAAAAACCTTTGAGCCGAGTCTTGACCAATTGAAGCTAAGCAATTGGCAAAAACGGGGATTAGGGGATTTAAGCGCGGTATTCGTGGAATCCGGCTTATTTACCCTTGTCCTTCCGTTCTTGTCTCTTGCTTTTGCCTCCGGCCAAACCGAACGCAACCGGTCGTGGTTAGGAATCACCGTTACCTTGTCAGGGTACGGTGCCTAACGGAGCGCTTGCGTATGGTTCGGGCGGAGTTCAAATGGAAAATAACGGGAAAAGGAATTGGCAAAGAAATGTTAACTTATAAAACCGTATTAATTCTTAACAATAACAATAATTACAACATTCACAATATGAACAAAAGAGAACAAAAAGAAAAGAACAAAGAAAAGAAAAGATACAAGTAATAAAATTGCATGAATAAAATTGCAAGTAATAAAAGACAAGGTAATAAATGCAAGTAATAAATAAGCGATAAAAAGAACACGGAAGTAGAACCCAAGCCAAGCATGTGCTCAATAGCCAACCCTTAAACTTGCAAGCTCAATGAAGAGGTTGCAAGATCAAGGGAAGGGTAGAGAACGCATGTGAAGTGAAGAACTAGTCCCGTGAGAAAATACGACCTTTGAGATCAATAACTAACCCTTAACCATTCAAGCTCAATGAAGAGGTTGAATGAGCAAGAGAAAGCAAAAATCTCAAAGGGGAAGAAGAAACACAAGAGAATGATACAAAACCCTCATCTTTATTCACATCCACAAAAAGCTCTCACTACAATT
Organism: Agapanthus africanus; assembly: GCA_030015575.1. NCBI lineage: Eukaryota > Viridiplantae > Streptophyta > Magnoliopsida > Asparagales > Amaryllidaceae > Agapanthus > Agapanthus africanus. The sequence continues at coordinate 238,273,192 of CM057344.1, read as the reverse complement.
CATGGAAGAGGAATGAAGAAGAAGAAGAAGAACTATACAAAATCCTAACAAAAGAGGCTACAAGAATGAACTAAAGAATGGCCCCTTGGTTGAGCTCAGTTCTGCTGTATTTATAGGCAGGGAGTTGAAGTTCTAGGGCAACCAGAAGACCACACATGCAAAGACCAAACTGCCCCCAAAAGACGACAGTGAGAGGACACAGTACGGCCGCGGATCCGTCGCCAATACCCCCTATTGGCCGCGGATCCGCGGCCCTATAGTGGGATTAGGGGCTCTGATTTTCTGTGCTTCCCTGGTTTCTTATCCTTTGTTGTCTGGTATATGTATTTTTTGATAATTCTTTCACAATTCTTCCAGAATTTCTGTTGAGGAAAGGTGGACTTTTTGTGGATGTTTTTGTCATGATTGCCTCGAGCTCCGCGTAGATTTCTTGGAACTTGTTGTTGCCATTGAGCCTTGTGCATGAAGGTGACATTGATTTGACATTTTGTCTTCCTAAACTGGTATCTGGCAACATACGGATGACGAGCGGAGACCGTGTTTTCTCAGTGGTTGGCAGGAACCCGAATTTTGTTGTGTTTTCCATGAATTTACCGTTTTAGAACCGAGAACCTGTATCCTGCAAATATATAACAAACACGGATTAAAAGCACCTACCTATAAACAACCGAGCGTAAGAATGGGCGGTATAAAATGCAGTATTCTGTGATGAACAAATACCCCCAAACTTAACTTTTGCTCGTCCCGAGCAAAACCAATTATTCACAAAAATAAAATGATAACCGCACTTTTGCAGGGAACGCGATTGCACTGAGCATGTGCAACAAGCCGTTAAACCTCTAGGTGTCCCTAGTAGGAGGAGTGTTGTCTCCTGAGGGTTTTCAGCGGATACTACCCACAAAATCCGGTCAAGTTGGTTTTGTAAAATAACTAAGATTCAAACCCTAAAGTTTTGTTTCAGAAAATAACAATTCTATTATCCTAAATCTAGACTATCGAACCTTTATTTTTCACACCTCGCATCTTATTTAACTACAAATTTTATATGTCTTTACGTGCAGTGCAAATAGTGCCGTTAAGTTCCAGAAAGGTCGATTAAAGTCATCATGTCACACAATAAAGCCCAGATAACAATTTTAAAAGGATCACATAAGTTTTATAAAGAGTTAAGCATTTTTCAAGTTTCGTTTTCCAGTAAGATTTCAACTTCAGAATTTCTATCTTCCCTAACAGGAAACTAGGTCTTATTCTTCACTCCACCTTTTTCTTGTTTTCATTTCATACACACCTCTGTGAACGTGCAATAGTCTTTATCATAGAGTAAAACCTTCATATCTCCGTTAAAATTTTTTATAAAAGCTTGTCTTTTATCAAGATTATTCTCACACAAAGAACCGTTAGGAATTTTAACTCGGAGAGAACACTTGCTTGATTTTGTTTTAAAACTGGACTTTCTAGGCTTCTTAGCGAGCTTTGGGCCAATGCACCCAAACCAGTTGGTTTTAGGGCATTAGGTGTAGAAACACCCCAGCGGACTTAATTACTCAAGTTACCTAGGTCCAAAAACAAAAGACAGATTGTCGTGAAAATCAGATGATTTAATACGAACGGAGATATAACCGGCAGTTCAATTATTTTTCAGATAAAAGACGTGTTTAGTGGGTTTGGTGTGTAATCATTCCAATCAAGTTTCAGATGGGTTATTTTTCAGACTTAGTTCCAATTAAGGCATCAATAACATTCCTTCATATTCACTCACTTCATAAACAATTCTTGATATATTACTTATTTCAGAACAAACCTATTTGATCCTCAGAAAATCATTTATCTATTTAAAAGTTTTTAAACATAAAAGACTTGTCATCTAATTTCCAAGACTCACAACACGTGTAGTGTGATGTAAAGACGTATATCAACTATAGTTAACTTCAAAGGAGAGTTATCTTTCAGGTTTTCACAATCCAAACATAGTATTTAGTTATTCCTATTTTTTCAAACAAAAACCGTCGAATGTTGAATCAGAGTTCTTCCACAAGCTAACTTGACAAAAAAGTTTTTATATTTTTAGAAAATTTTTAAATTTTTATGGGTTTTTTTTTTTTAATAAGGTATGCAAATGCAAAATATACAAATGAATGCGAAGGAAGAAAGCTTACCGAGCACACCCCCAAACTTAAACTTGACAGTGCCCTCACTGTCAGGCTATACCAAGAGGGTCAAAATAGTCGGCGCTCCTCCTAAAAACAAATTATATACAAAAACAGAAAAAAAAACAAAAAATATATACAAAAAAAAGTGTCCCCCCCAAACTTAAGTAAAACAGTGTTTCCACTGTTAAGCGATGAAGTTCAGGATTGGGGGGGAAAGAACAGTATCCATCTATACAAGGCCTTACACAGCCAAAAGTTAACACCAACCATTCAAAGATTTTATCATGGTACAGCAGTGGTTGGTGAAAGAAGGTGAAGAGGTAAGAAATGGAGATTACGCGAGACCGCTTGTGGAGAGAAGTGGAATGCGGTCTCGGTAGATGAGGGGAAGAAGAATGGCGGAAGGGAAAAAGAAGTGGAATACGAACTTGAGGGTGCAAATGGAGTAAATAGATTAGCACAATTTGTGATGACCGATGTGTGGAAAGCGATTGTGCTAATATATTTACCCGTCGAGAGATTGGGTCAAATCCCTCAAGGTTCGTGAGAAACCATGGGTACGCCGAACTTGGTAAACCAGACATATGAAATGTAAGTGATACGGGTTCTTGCAAGGTCGGAACGATGGAAAGGATGGAGGGAAGTGGTTGAGGAAGGGTATCGGTTAAGGGTTCAGGAGGGTGTACACAGTCAGTGGAAGGATTAGGATGAATTGGAAAATCCGACTCATCAATTAAAACTGTATCATCCTCGGTGCTATCCTCAATATTCTCCTCAAAATTCAGCTTATCCATGCAAATTTCATCAAAATCAAGACGCATATGGGGTTCGGGAAAAACATTTAAAGAATCGGGATGATGATTTGAAGAGAAAAACTCAGCCAAATCTACGGGTTCATCATCCAAAATGTTCCCAGCGTCAATATCCTCAATCAAGTGAAAATCAAAATTCTCTGACACCTCAACCAAAGCATGGATATTAATCAATTCAGGTTCTAAGATGGAGGTGTAAAGGTCAAAAGGTTTAGGATTGGTTTCACTTGGAAGAGACCCTTCGCAATCGGGCAAATCAAACACTACGAAGTCGCACAACTCATTAATCATTCTATCTTCAACTGATAATTCATTTGGGACACTTGATAGACTTTCAAAACAAGAGTTGTGGGATTCAACTTGAGACGGGTAGGTTTGATTTGGAAGGGGGTACATCTCACTCTCCCCACTCAAATTCACAGCCTGTCCTGCCGCCTCATCATACATTGAAAAAGTTGGAGCTAGTTGAAAACTAGCTACCGGATCACTAGGTTGTATGAGGGCGGCCATGGACGCATTCAAATCCATCATTTGTTGGCTTGACGCTACCCTAAAGTCTTCCAACGACTGTTCTAGACTAGACATTGGTTGTGAAGGGGTTTCAGTGAAAGATTCACAGTTGTATGGATACTGAAAACTCCCAAAAGGCGGTTCTGAAGCAATGTCTAGGGAAGGTGCATAAGTATGGTAGGATTGGTAGGAATTGAATGGCTGGACAGGAGTGGGATCAACATTGGGATAAGAAGGTGAATGGAATTGTTGATCCCAAGAATTTGAAGTGGTGAAAGGAGTGAAAGATCGGCTACGAGATTGTTCAATACGTTCTGCAATAGACATAGGTCTTGGAATTGCAACATGACTCGAAGAAGGGGTATCAACGTAAGAAGGGGTGACTGTTTGAAATGGTTGATATGAAGTGGATTGCGGAGTCAAATTGTTTGTCCTAGACGCGTCTATCCGATCTTTCAAAGAAATTTTTGGCATGGAGGGGTCGTTCGATGTTCGGCCAAAGCAAGAACCGTAAGAAGTAATGTCCGGTTGTGGGTACCAAAGTTCGGCAAGAGTTTTGCGAGGTGGAGTACCCATGATATGAAGAGAGATTGAAAGAAAGGAAGAGAAAAGGAGGGGAAAAAGAATGTGATTTTTTTTTTTATTTAGTTAGTTGTTAGCAAAAGAATGAAGTATACACAAAAAAGAATATGGACAAAAATCACGACACAAAAATACCACACACCTAATCGTTCTAGGGTTCACCTAGGTCAACTAGACCTGCTCGAGAACTTGATTGTCGAAGTAAAACTGTGTCGAGAAACAGGCTCAAGATACACTGATCACGAGGCCAGGTAAGTGCAGAGATAAGGGGAGGTTTTCCAACGCTTTCGCGAAGTTCCTTAATTAAATAACCCTTTCTCTTTTGGCGGTTTCGCCGTTAACACTTTCCTAGACACCCCGTAAACAATATACCGTTAAGCAAGCTTCTAAATACAGTTAACTTCTCCTAGTGAGCGCGAAGTCCTTAAGGCTTAAAGTCTAGTTTCTTTTAAAATTTGTGCGGGTTATCGTCATGCGCAAGTTCGTGATTTGTGGGCCACGGAAAAGGTGATGAAATCCTTTACCGTATGTTGTGGGGTTCGCTTGCCCTTAAGTCCGTATTAATTGATGCAATGCGCAATTCAAAAAATTCTTATAAAGAATCAAAACAATCGTTTTTTTAGTTTAAGCGCGGCGCTGCAACAAATACGGGTTAGTCAAGTTTTAGCGTTTTGCTAGCGAACTTGCAAAGAATCCTGCAAAGAATAGTATATTGGAAGTGTCAGATTTGAGAAGAAGGTGTTAGTAAAGTACGTACCGTTTAAGTTTTGGGTTAGGAAACCCCCGTTGAATCAAATCCGGAAAGCTTAAAAGGTTCGCTTGCGCGGGTCAAACTACCCGGATCTTTGGCACTGTACTTCGTAATCACCTTAACGTTGAATGTACACTTTGCTTCCCCACTATCGCAGTTTGCAAATACGCAAAATTCTGCACACTTGCCCACAAAAATATTGTCCAAAAAACAAAAAAGAATATATTTTTTTTTATATACAAAAAGAATATCAACCCGAATAACAAGAAAGAAAATACGCTACCGTCTCCCCGGCAACGGCGCCATTTGATCGCACGCTTTTGGCGTGTCGGATGTTCAAAGAATTTAAGAGTAACCGCGATCAGGACGGTGTCGCTTTGCAGCTAGCCGGTTGAGCACGGGTCGGTCCACAGGGAGATGGTGGTATCTTACCTTCTTGTCTTAGACGAGTCAATAAAGAATCTGTGTGAGTTTGATTCTAACCTATGTGTTTTATCTGCAAGTATAAAGTTGTTAAGGAAATACGAGATTGTAAGCTAAGAAATCCGTACTCAAAAACCTTTGAGCCGAGTCTTGACCAATTGAAGCTAAGCAATTGGCAACAACTGGGATTAGGGGATTTAAGCGCGGTATTCGTGGAATCCGGCTTATTTACCCTTGTCCTTCCGTTCTTGTCTCTTGCTTTCGCCTCCGGCCAAACCGAACGCAACCGGTCGTGGTTAGGAATCACCGTTACCTTGTCAGGGTACGGTGCCTAACGGAGCGCTTGCGTATGGTTCGGGCGGAGTTCAAATGGAAAATAACGGGAAAAGGAATTGGCAAAGAAATGTTAACTTATAAAACCGTATTAATTCTTAACAATAACAATAATTACAACATTCACAATATGAACAAAAGAGAACAAAAAGAAAAGAACAAAGAAAAGAAAAGATACAAGTAATAAAATTGCATGAATAAAATTGCAAGTAATAAAAGACAAGGTAATAAATGCAAGTAATAAATAAGCGATAAAAAGAACACGGAAGTAGAACCCAAGCCAAGCATGTGCTCAATAGCCAACCCTTAAACTTGCAAGCTCAATGAAGAGGTTGCAAGATCAAGGGAAGGGTAGAGAACGCATGTGAAGTGAAGAACTAGTCCCGTGAGAAAATACGACCTTTGAGATCAATAACTAACCCTTAACCATTCAAGCTCAATGAAGAGGTTGAATGAGCAAGAGAAAGCAAAAATCTCAAAGGGGAAGAAGAAACACAAGAGAATGATACAAAACCCTCATCTTTATTCACATCCACAAAAAGTTCTCACTACAATTCATGGAAGCGGAATGAAGAAGAAGAAGAAGAAGAACTATACAAAATCCTAACAAAAGAGGCTACAAGAATGAACTAAAGAATGGCCCCTTGGTTGAGCTCAGTTCTGCTGTATTTATAGGCAGGGAGTTGAAGTTCTAGGGCAACCAGAAGACCACACATGCAAAGACCAAACTGCCCCCAAAAGACGACAGTGAGAGGACACAGTACGGCCGCGGATCCGTCGCCAATACCCCCTATTGGCCGCGGATCCGCGGCCCTATAGTGGGATTAGGGGCTCTGATTTTCTGTGCTTCCCTGGTTTCTTGTCCTTTGTTGTCTGGTATATGTATTTTCTGATAATTCTTTCACAATTCTTCCAGAATTTCTGTTGAGGAAAGGTGGACTTTTTGTGGATGTTTTTGTCATGATTGCCTCGAGCTCCGCGTAGATTTCTTGGAACTTGTTGTTGCCATTGAGCCTTGTGCATGAAGGTGACATTGATTTGACATTTTGTCTTCCTAAACTGGTATCTGGCAACATACGGATGACGAGCGGAGACCGTGTTTTCTCAGTGGTTGGCAGGAACCCGGATTTTGTCGTGTTTTCCATGAATTTACCGTTTTAGAACCGAGAACCTGTATCCTGCAAATATATAACAAACACGGATTAAAAGCACCTACCTATAAACAACCGAGCGTAAGAATGGGCGGTATAAAATGCAGTATTCTGTGATGAACAGCCGTAACGTACAACTAGTACCGCTGACGTGCTTGTGGTTGAACCCACTGCCAGCGTATTGATGGGTTTTTAGAGTCCCACACAGAGGGTTTCCCTGCTTCGGGCAAAACGATATAGATGCCATATAGTTTTACGGCAGGGTTCGTGTTGGGTTGCCTAGCACGGCAACAAGTTTTCGGAAGGCATCGTCCATGCCAATTTTAAAAATTTGTCGTTCTAGTAAACCCTAACCTTAGAATCGCTACTAGAAAACCCGACGAATCATAATGTAAACACTTTACATCTAAAGTGAACAAGGAATACAACCTTTGTAGACCAGTCCTTCACTTCAATAGCTCCGTGTAGTAGTCCCTTCGCTGCGATCATGAACTCCCGGACTCTAGAGAGGCTCCCATGAAGAAACGAACAAGCTTGCATCGAAGTCTTCGAGGCCGAAGATGATCTACGTCGAGGAGACATTAACCCAAGCTACCCTTTCACTAATTATGGAATGGGTGAAGCAAACACCCTATACTAAATGGCAAGTAGTAGATGATGATGAAGTAGGAATTTTGCTCACTTTAGAAATAATTTTCTCACTCTAGAAATAATTTTCTCACTCATTTTCCATCATCTCCATTGAAGCTAGAAAATTTTTTAGGAAGAAGAAGAAGAAGAAGAAAACTCTCATGATCTTTATCCAAAGGATAACGGCAACAATGCGTGAATTAAGAATCATATGCTAACCCTTGTAGAGACATAACCATGGTTAGGATAATTGGTTGGGTTAATAAATATGTTAGGTAAAACAAAAGAGTGGACTTGGTCAATGAACATTACAAGCTTCTACAAGCTAGTAGCCATGACAAAATCACACCATTTTGTAATTACCAAAATAAATAAAAACCCTAATTATCATCATAAGCATGTATGTATCTCATACACCCATCTAGCATGTATCATCAAATATGACACAAAAACTTGTACACTAATATATATCACATATATACAATGTGCACAAAACTAGTGAGAAAAGAAATCTTAAGTGAGCTAATACTAGTTAATGTAAATTAATATATTAAATATATAATTATACATTAGATTATCAAATCAACTCTTGATTTAATAATCTTTCTACATCACATATAACCGACTAATCTCATTTGTAACAACTTATCGAATCAACACTTGATCCGATAACCCAGCTATATCACATATAACCGATCGATGTCACAAATCGCGAGAATAGAATACGGTATCGCATATCGTATTAATCTCGGTCCCGCACATATCACATATGTGCTCCTACTCCGTTCCACTTGAGCCAGGAAACCTCTGTGTAGGACTCTAAAGACTCATCACTACGCCGACAGTAGGTGATGATCATATCAAACACCCACAAGCCGCAAGCGGTTTGCTAAACATAAACGCCACCCGGGTATTGAGAGATCAGAAGATCAACAAGCAAGCATGCTCATACTCCTGCGAATCCAATCAGTAACACTACCGTACAGTTCGGTCTCTTCGTCTGATATGTCGCATATCACAGCCTAGGGGTGGTATAACGTCAGATCCCAATAGCCTGATAAGCCATGCCGATGCAAGGTCCATAACGGTTCTAGAAACTACTGATAAAACTTACCAGTAAATCTCAGCAACCCTGGCCAGGGATTTCCTGTTATGGCCAATCGAGCATAGCGCAACATCAACTCCCAATACCGGGAAAGACGAAACCCCTCCAATCGCTCATTGCCTCCATGTGACTCGAGACTGTACCCAAAAACCACCTTTTTGCACAATCTCTTGACCGTGGTATAGTGGAAATCAAAGCACAGTGGGAATCACACAAGACTTTATGATGATCTCGGGTCTACAGACTAACCTGTATCAGTGTCACCAGAGAACTGCTATCCGATGATAGGTATAATACTATCTAGGAGTTCTCGGTGAGTCCGTTCATTATACCCAGTCTCCACTGAGCACTCGTATACCTTCTCTGATGTCAAACACCAATGGATATGGGATCATCCATCGCCCATCATATGGGTCGAGAAGCGTATACGCTAGTCTACTCTGGAGTATCGATGCCCTGTCTCGATACTCCTAAGACTAGGAACATTTGAAGGATGTACTTATCGACTACCCTGTCCCTATTAGTATGATCTGCATCATAATCCTGGTAGTCAAGTACTCATCCTAAGGGCTTTATCAACATGTAATAGAGAGACAATAAGTGTAAATGTTAAGATAAAGTGCAAGCAGATAGCATACTATCATGTCGAGCAAGAAAGTCCTCCCTATATATGTTCAAGCATCCACTACAATATACATCACATGTACAGTAATGGACTCTAGGGCATACTTATAACTAACAATCTCCCACTTGCACTAAGGCCATATGTTGTAGTATCTAATACCAAACAATAAAGCAGTGGTTGTAGTATCTCATACTCAACCATCCCATAGAAGTCCTTCTAGGGGTATCGCCTTTGTGAGTGGATCCGCTGTGTTATCTTTCGTGTCTACTTTCCTGACCTCGATCCTTTGGAGATCAACCATCTCCCTGATCAGTTGATACTTGCCTCAGAATATGTCTGGAACGCTGATAGGACCTTCGTTCCTAGGCCAAAACCACAACTCCATTGTTATCACAATAACACTTATTGGACCCTCAATGGTAGGAAACATGTTCATCTCATGAAAAAGAAATGTCCAGACAGGCACTTTGGTAGTATCGTTGGTAGCAATGTATTTAGCCTTTATCGTCTAGTATGTCACGGTATCTAGCTTGGAACTCTTCCAACATACCGTCCCTCCACTGAGGGTAAAGACAATGCCTGTGGCTTACTCTCAGTCGACCTTATCACTCTGGAAGCTTGAACCAAGAACTTTCTTTTAGTGCTTCTCAAGTACTTAATAATGTCCTCCAAAGCTGTCCAGTGATTCTCCCAAGATTCGATTGATACCTGATCACTACACCTAATGAGTCATCTACATCTGGTCTGGTACATAACATCGCATACTCTGATAGAGCCTACTGCCGAAGCATAGGGTATCCCTTGCACGCGAGCTTTCTCCAAATCAGTCTTGGGAGACATCTTTTTGGAGACAGTGATCCATGAGTAAGTGGACGAACCACCACACTTAGAATCGTCCATACTAAACCCCTTTAGTATGTTGTTAATGTACTTGGATTTGGGACACTCCCAACATCCACTTAGATCTATCATCATAGATCATTATCCACAAGATGTAGTAGGGATCATCCAGATCTTTTATTGAGAATCCCCGTGATAAGAGGAGCTTGACCGAGTGTAGCATAGGAAACCATTTCCTATCAATAGTATGTTATATGCGTACATACGTGAAAGACAATCTTACTCTCTACAACCTTCTTGTATATACAAGGTTCATCTACCCTTTTGATGATGTCAAACTCTTTAACTACCACATCAAAATAGATGTTCCAACTCCGCGATGCGCGCATTGATCCTGATGGACTTAAGCTTAGCTTTGAAAGTCTCAACTTTTCCATTTACACCAGGAATCTTCTCAAGATCCATTTGCTCCTAATGGGTTTTACCCCTTCAGGTGAAACATTCAAAGTCATACTTTGTTGGTGTATATGGATTCCATCTTTGATCGCATAGCATCCAACCATTTCATAAAGTCTCCACTTGTGATGGCCTGCATGAACCTAGTTGGGCCATCATCTACCATGTTGCAATCATCACTCCCACTGTCACCAAGAATACCGTAGTATCTCTCAAGTGGATGAGAAACCTACCAGATTCTGTTACGCCCCACCCCTAATACAGAGAGTATTGTCCGCTCTGGCCAAAGCCACACGGTTTTGTCCTTCGGAGCGAACCGAACCCGACCAGGGGCCACTTCCCAGGAGATCACCCATCCCAGGACTTCCCTGGCCCGAGCACGTATAACTACGGAGCTCTTAAACTCCTGTAGTGCCAGTTCACTTAAAAGGCGCCTCTGTATTGAAGAGTGCTATCATTCCATTTATAGTACATATCTGTCCTCTTTCGGAATGTATTATGAAGATTCCTCATTATTTTACAGTGGGTCCCCATGCTTATCTGGTATATATGGGTATACCGGATAATACACAGGGTATTACATTCTCCCCCACTTAGAACAATGGTTCGTCCTCGAACGACAAACCTACTATTGAGGAACCAGCTCTGATACCAATTTGTCATGCCCTACCCCCAATACAGAGAGTATTGTCCGCTCTGGCCAAAGCCGCACGGTTTTGTCCTTCGGAGCGAACCAGACCCGACCAGGGGCCACTTCCCAGGAGGTCACCCATCCCAGGACTTCCCTGGCCCGAGCACGCTTAACTACGGAGTTCTTAAACTCTTGTAGTGCCAGTTCACATAAAAGGCGCCTCTGTATTGAAGAGTGGTATCATTCCATTTATAGTACAGATCTGTCCTCTTTCGGAATGTATTCCCAAGATTCCCCCATTGTTTTACAATGGGTCCCCATGCTTATATGGTATATATGGGTTTACCGGATAATACATGGGGTATTACAGATTTGCGGAGAGGTTGAGCTTCGTTGGAGACTATTGAATCCTTTGGTTCTACCAAATCATCAGCTATTAGTTTGTCTAGCTGGAACAGCTTCCAGTTCTAGCTCATGACCACAAATTTCTTCACAAGAAATAACTTTTCTAAAAAGGTGGCATGCTGAGAAACGAAACGCCTTTTGCTCCTCAGAGTGGTAGAAGATATTCCCTTGTGAATGTACTGGATATCCTACAAAATTACACAGAACTGACCTTGTCTCGATTTTGTCCGGATTCTGCTTTTCAACATAGGCCGGACAACCCCATATCTTAACTCGTTTAAGACATAGTCTCTTCCCAATCCATAACTCATATGTAGTGGTAGGCCTTGATTTGGACGGAGCCCCATTCAATAGATATGCAGCTTCTCAAGTGCATAACTCCGAAAGGAAACAGGTAACTCAGTAGTAATAATCATAGAGCGCACCATATCTCATAGGGTGCGATACCTTCACCTAGATACACCATTGTGTTGTGGTGTACTCGAAGGTGTAAGATGAGAGAGAATCACATTCTTCTTTAAATAATCCAGGAACTCCATGTCCATGTATTCTCCTCCTCGATCACATGGAAGGACTTTAATACTTCCACCCGTTCGGTTCTTCAACTTCAAGCTTATATTCCTTGAATTTCTCAAAACTCTCAGACTCGTGTTTCAACAGGAACACATATCCGAATCTTGAGAGATAGTCAATAAATGTAATGAAGTACCAAGAACCAACCTTAGCATTTGTAGACATATGACCGTATACATCATCATGTATGCGTCCCAAGAGTTCACTGACTCTTTCTCTATTTCCAGTAAACGGGGTATCGATCATTTTACCTTTGAGACAAGACTGGAAAGTATCATAAGATGAAAATTCGAACAGATTCTTATATTCATTCTTATGTAACTTAGCCGGTTGTATCGCCTTGATATGACCTAGTCTACAATGCCACAAGAAGGATTCATTCATTTCTGAACTACTCCTCTTGTGTGTGTTCTACATACTTTGAACTGTGGTTTGATTTAGAATGTATATGCTATTATCTAACGTGCCTGAACGAATCAACTCTTGATTCAGGAAAATGTTCACAACATTATTCTCTAATACAGAATTATAGTCTTCTTTAACTTAATAAAGAAACTGATGTAATGTTGTATATCAGGTCCGGCATGTAATAACATTTGTTCAAAATCAATGTATTAATACAAGGTAATATTTGCCAACTGACTTGGCTGCAACACTTGCACCATTCTCTAACACTTAGAGACGTATCACCCATTCTCAGTTCTCTACCTTTCTGTAGCCCATGTAACATATTACATATGCGGGATCCTGATCCAGTATCATATACCTATGACGTAGAGAATACTGAGAAACAGTTCTCGGTAATGAACGCACCCAATGAATATGCATCAACATGCTTATTTCTTGATTGGGTCGCGTGGGAATCCGGATATTCCCCTATTTCCTGCTCGGACTTATAATATTTATAAGATAGAGCGGAACCAACGTTCCCTAGCTCAGCATAATAAATAGGTTCGGTCAACGCATACATATTATTATCTTGATTAAGGCGTGACATGGTCGCTACAAGGAGAGAGAGAGAAGAAAACACTCTGCGTGCGCTCTTACAAGATTAGATTGGTTATTATTTTATCTAATCAGGATGGCTCCCACAGTTTTAGTCAAATCTACCTTCAAACCCTAAAAGGTAAGACTAGCCGGGATTAATTACACCCTACAAATTCGCCAATCTTTCGGCCAGGCCACTGTCGGTGCTTTGAGGGAGGTTCCTCGTGCTTTCACACGGACCTAATTAAAATAAACGTCATTTTCCTAGGGGCGTAACCCCATTAACACCTTTCTAGACACCTACTTGATCGGCTAATTGTAATGTGTAAAACTCTCCCAGGAGTAACTCTTACTCGCAGTGGGTATCAGGATCCAACTATCTTATAGAAGGTATGCAATCTTATTGCAAATTTCAACACTTGAAATTCCAGATAATATTTTTCCCCTAGCGTCCAATGACCTTGACGGAGGCCAACAAACCGTAGGCTGCTAGTCAAGTTCATCCCGTACATTTCATGATTGAATTAAACCTACCCGCACGACCCTTGATGGAGGCCAACAAAGTCGCACGACTACCCTAATCCAATCGCATCTTATGCTGGCAGATAAGCACTAGTTAGCTACCGCACACTACGCCTTGACGGAGGCCAACAAACGTAGCATGAATACTAAGTAATTCTCATCTAAAATGACGGAGGGCTACGAAAGGTTTTTAAGAAAACCATTTGCGTAATGAACTTGATATCGTTGCAGAATCGAGTGAATTTTAAAAGGAGCATTTTTGAGGTTTTTACTAGCTTTCCTAAAGAGGTCACTCCCGGTGAAGGGATCTCAGCTCTTTCCTTATCGAATAAGCTGCAGGATATTTCACAAATATCACTATGCAAAGCAAAAACTATAGAAGCAATCAAAAGACAAACCGAGTGGGTTGTAGCATCTGCTAGTTTCGCAAAAGAGATCACTCCCGGTGAAGGGATCTCGGCTCTTTCCATATCGAATAAGGTGCTGGATATTCTACAAGGAATACTGCTATGAAAAGCAAAAACTAGAGCTACCAGTTTTGAAAACAAGTTTCTACAACATCTTTAAGTTTCTTTTATTTCATTAATCTCATTAATGAAGTCCCATCAAATTATGCTTCATAAGCATCACATAAGAAACGAAAGCAGCAATATTTATTATATCTCATATATATAATATAGGCATTCGTCTCAGAACATATCAAGTGATCACATCACAAAATATCAGCAGCAGAAGAATCACATATGAAATATTAGATATACTAGGAATTCTGTGTTTTATTTAAGCCAGTAAAAACGTGGATTCCACGGTCGTGATGAATATCCAAACCCACATCCCTAGACCCGTAGGAGAGCAGCAAGCAACCTTCCCAATTCTAGAGTTAGGAGACCCGGTCTTGACTCCTCGAGATGGTCTCCCACTGGACCCTAGAACCCGGTTACTTGTGCTCCCCGTCTTGGGTCTATCCTAATGCGGAAAAGTAAATAATATACAACAATGGTGACATCATCCTCAACTCGGAAGTGCCTCAATAAAAGAAAATTATATACAATGAATTTTACATGAATGAAAATAAAAACCCTCATCTCACATAAAACCCCCGGCTATTCAAAACATGACGATACAATATAACATATCATAGCAATAAATAACATCACATGTCATCAACGTAGGTAAATATGAGTATCCCAGTTGTCGTTGACATATAGCACCAAAACCGGAGATACACCACATATTACACTTACGGTCACAGAAAAGAAAGTGAAAAACTACAACAGTTGGAATCCGCAACCACCTTAGACATCATAAACCCAATGTATCACATACTTTGGATTTCATGCCTAACAAAATGAATTCCTTAGACATCACATGCCTAACAATTATAAACCCCGCATTTTAGTCTTGATATTGAAAACACTTTCCAGTAACCTATGGGGTAATTCAACAAGATTCCCGATAACCTGATCGAATACTCGTCGGAAACTTTAGTAGACGGCCGCACCCCCCGATGCCGTCGACGAAGTGCACTAAGGCGGAATACCGCTGCCTCGAGCACCCGAGCGGATGCTTTGGGCGATGGGGTTCTCCTACAGTCACTTGGTCGGGGCTTCGGGGTGTGGCTATCTAGTAAGGTTACCCGGCGAGTATCCGCGTACACTACGTAATTGCGACGGACTTTTGATCAACATCAAAATCCCGTGGCAACCGATCAAATGAGACTAAACTGATAGATTTATAAAATTCAAACTAGTTATCACATAACTACTTTTGTGGATTCCAAATATTGTATCGCAATCACAGATAGCTAGACGAAGTTAAACTTTTCGATCGAATAAACAAGAACCCAAAATTTCCCAATAAACTCAATGTAGGGTTCCTAGGCACTCTAGTGAGGTCTCACAAGGCATCAACCATGCCAATTTCAAATTTTAACGTGCCGAGAAACCCTAAACTACGGATCGTTTGCTAGAAATCTAAGCGAAACAATGAACTAGTTAACACTTAACTAAGAGATACGGAAATACAACCTTTGTAGATCCAGTTCTCCACCTCCATAGCTCCGCAATGAAGTCTCCTCACTGTCCATAACAAGTCCCGGGCTCTAGCGTCGGCTTCATCGGAAAATGGGCAAGCTAGGTCGTCGATGTCCATGCCGAAGATGATCTACGTCGAGGCATCGCTAAATCAAGCTCCAACTTCACCAAGTCATGAAAACTTGTGAAGGAAACGCACTCTACTACTTGGCAAGAGGTAGAGGATGAAGAAATAGGAAGTGGGTTCAATTTAGAATTGGATTTCTCACTCTTTATCATCAATCACTATTGATGACCTCAAGGTTTTCTTCTTGAGTTCAAGGAAGAAGAAGAAGAAATGATATGATAAGTTAATTAAAAAGAAAAGGATAATCAAACCTTATCATAATGTTAACTATGGTAATGTGTAGAGAATCAATCATGGTTAAAGGAATGGTTAGGGTTAAGGATGAGATAAGAATGGTGGACAAAGTCAAAGCTTCATGAAGCTTCAACTAAACAACAAATAAAGCCACCATTCTTTTCACTTTTCCATTTATTTTCCAAAATGTATAAACAAATAAATAAATGAATAAATAAGTAATGGAAAAATAAAACCCTAATTATATGTTTAACCATGGTTTAATTCTTTACACTTAACCAAGGAAACATGCATCATCAAACATGATACAATCAAGTGTACAAAAGTATATCACATATACAATGTGCACAAACCGAGTGAGAAAATCCATTTAAAGTGAACCAATACTAGTGTTAGTTATATATATGCCCTAGAGGCCATTACTGTACATAGGATGTATATTATAGTGGATGCTGGGACGTATATAGGGAGGACTTTCTTGCTCGACATGATAGTATGCTATCTGGTTGAACTTTACCTTAACGTGTATACTGATTGTCTCTCTGTTACATGTTGGTAAAGCCCTTAGGATCTGTACTTGACTACTTGGACTATGATGCGGATCATACTAGTGGGGACATGGTAGTCCATAAGTACATCCTTCAAAGTCCCTAGTCGTGGGTGTATCGAGACGGGGCATCGATATACCAGAGTAGACTAGCGTATACCTTCTCGACCCATACAGATGGGCGATGGATGATCCCATATCCATTGGTGTTTGACATCAGAGATGATATACGGGTGCTCAGTAGAGACTGGGTACACTGGATGGACTCGCCGAGAACTCCCAGATGGTATTATACCTCACGTCAGATGGCAGTTCTCTGGTGACACTGGTACAGAGTAGTCTGTTGACCCGAGATCGTCATAGAGTCTTGTGTGGTTCCCATTGTGCTTTGATTTCAATCTTACCACGTCCAAGAGGGCGTGCAAAACGTTGGTTTTTGGGTACAGTCCCGAGTCACATGGAGGCAATGAGCGATAGGAGGGGATTCGTCTCTCCCGGTATAGGGAGTTGATGTTGCGCTGTGTTCGATTGGCTATAACAGGAAATCCCTGGCCAGGGTTGCTGAGATTTACTGGTAAGTGTTACCAGTAGTTTCTCGAATTGTTATAGACCTCATATCGACACGACTTATCGAGCTATTGGGGTCTGACGTTTACCACCCCTAGGCGAGATATGCGACATATCAGACGATCAGACCGGACTGTACGGTAGTGTTACTGGTTGGATTCACTGGAGTGTGAGCGGGCTTGCTCGTCAATCTTCTGATCCCTCAATACCCGGGTGGCCGTTACGTTTCGCAGACCGCTTGCGGCTTGTGGGTGTTTGATATGATCATCACCTGCTGCCGGCGTATTGACGAGTCTTTAGAGTCCTACACAGAGGTTTCCTGGCTCAAGCGAAACGAAATAGGAGCGCATATGAGATATGTGCGGGACCGAGAATAATGCGTGTATGTGATACCGTATTCTATTCTCGCGATGAATGTATCGATTGGTTGTATGCGATATAACCTAGTTATCGATTCAAGCGTTGATTCGATAAGCCGATACATTGTATACTAGTCGGTTGTGTGCGACATGACCGGATCATTGAATCAAGTGTTGATTTAATGATTTAATGCATAATTATATATTTGATATATTACTTTGCATTAACTAGTATTGGTTCACTTTAAATGGATTTTCTCACTTGGTTTGTGCACATTGTATATGTGATATATTTTTGTGCACTTGTATGTATCATGTTTGATGATGCATGCTAACTTGTGTTTTGTGTAAAGTTTAAACCATGGTTATGTAATGGTTAGGGTTTACATTTTCATATCTATTTATTTATTTGTTTATTCATTTTGGAAAATGATAAGCATAATGCAAAATGGTGGCTTTCTTTGGAAGCTTGTTGAAGCTTCATGAAGACTTTGACCATTTTGTCTCATGCTTAACCCTAACCCTTGCAATTAACCATGGTCTATTCTCTACACCTAATCATGGTTATTATTATGATAAGTTTCCTTTTTCTTTTCTTTTTAATTAACTTATCATAATAGATCATTATCTTCTTCTTCATCTTCTTCAATGAAGAAACCTTCACTTCATCAATGGTGATTGATGAAAACAAGTGAGAAATCCAATTCTAAAGTCTACCCACTTCCTATTTCTTCATCCTCTACCTCTTGCCAAGTAGTAGAGTGTGTTTCCTTCACAAGTTTTCATGACTTGGTGAAGGTGGAGCTTGATTTAGCGATGCCTCGACGTTGATCATCTTCGGCATGGACATCGACGACCTAGCTCGCCTATTCTCCGTTGAAGCCGACGCTAGAGCCAGGGATTTATTTTGGACAGCGAGAAGACTTCATTACGGAGATATGGAGGTGGAGCACCGGATCTACAAAGATTGTATTTCCGTATTCTCTTAGTTAAGTGTTAACTAGTTTACTTTTCGCCTAGATTTCTAGCCAACGGTCCGTTCTAGGGTTTCTCGGCACCGTTTAAATTTGAAATTGGCATTGTTGATGCCTTGTGAGACCTCATTAGGGTGCCTAGGAACCCTACAGTGGTATCAGAGCCTAGCTAGAGCCTTAGGCGAAGTCTAGACGGAATTTGAACTCCGATCGAATCAAAACCAAAACCCTAAATTTGCTCTCTGTACTTTTTCTAAAATCGTGGATTTTTCCAAATTAAAAATATGCAGAAAACACAGCAGGGAATTCTAAGAATTACGGCGAAATTTTTTTTTCATGAACAGTGATTTTGGCGGCGGAACCGCGGCATAAGCCTAGCTTATGCGGCGGTTCCGCGGCGGATGTATGACGTCAGCCCTAACATGTTACACAGTAATTCATTGTTTCTGGTTCTGAGTTCTCTGGGTATTTTTAAAATTTATTCAAGAGTTGAATTTTCTGGAGTTGTTTTGGGGATTCTGTGTTTCGATCGGAGTATCAAATTTTGTCTGTGTGGCTTTCCGGATAAATTTTAGAATATGTTAAAAAGTTCGACCGGATATAAATACCCAATTTTTCCCCTGTCGGGAAATTTCCAAGTGTTGGATCTTTCCGTAGTTTAACGACGTTCTAAGTAGTGCAAGTAACGCGATGGACCCTCTAGAAGACAACAAACCTTAACTCGATTATGTGACCGTCTTGAACTGCCCTTTGAACCCTCGGGTTTGGGCCAGTACGGTGTGCCACATGTGAGGCGTTGGCTTGACCCTTCTACGGCTGGACCGTTGGTACTGAGGAACGAACTGAATGTTGTTAGACTTATTTCATGTGTTGATCTGTATCGGGAAAACTTGGGTGTTCAATTGTTCGATCGGAAAGTTTGACATTTTCTATTTATCCGGAATGGGATACAATAATTGGAATTCACAAGTAGTTATGTGATAACTGAATGAATGTTGTAAATCTAGCAATTTAGTCTCACTTGATCGGTTGCCACGGAATTTTGATGTGATCAAAAGTCCGTCGCAATCACGTAGCGTACGCGGATATTCGCCGGTAAACTTAATAGACAGCCTCACTCCATAGCCCCGACCAAGTGACTGTAGGAGAACCCCGTCGCCGAAAGCATCCGTCCGGGTGCTCGCCGTAGCAGTGTTCCGCCTTGGTGCACTTCGTCGACGGTATCGGGGGTGCGGCCGTCTACTGAAGTTTGCGACGAGCATTCGATCAGGATGTCGGGAATCTTGTTGAATTGCCCGACTTGATATTGAAAAGTGTTTTCGATTTTGAGACTAAAATACGGGGTTTATAATCGTTAGGCATGCGATGCTTAAGTAATTCATTTGGTCAGGCATGCGATGTCTGAGGTGATTGCGGATTCCAACTGTTGTAGTTTTACACTTTCTTTTCTGTGACCATAAGTGTAATATGTGATGTCGCCGGTTTCGTTGCTATATGTCAACGACAATTGGGATGCGCATATTTTACTTACGTTGATGACATGTGATGTTATGTGTTGCTGGATATGTTATATTGGATCGTCGTGTTTGAATAGCCGGGGGTTTTTATGTGAGATGAGTGTTTTTCATTTTCATTCATGTAAAAACTTGTATGTAACATTCTTTTATTTGGGGCGCTTCCAGGTTGCGGAAGATGTCACCCGTTATTGTATATTATTTACTTTTCCGCACTAGGATAGACCCAAGGAGGAGAGCACAAGTAACCGGGTTCTGGAGTCCAGTGGGAGACCAACTCGAGGAGTCGAGTCCGGGTCTCCTAACTCTAGAATTGGTAGGGTTGCTTGCCGCTCTCGTAGGGGTCTAGGGGTGTGGGTTTGGCTATTCATCACGACCGTGGAATCCGTGTTTTATACTGGCTCGTATTGAAAACACGGACGTCCTAGTATATCCAATATTTCATATGATTCTTCTGCTGCGATATCTGTGATGTGATCATGTGATGTTCTGTGATAGATATAGTATATAGTATATATGATATATTATATAGATGTTACTTATGGTTTACACCCGTGCTAGCCCTGCCCCGCTCTGTCGTTAGTTACCTAACCTAACGGTGCACGAGGGGACATCGAGGCGAATGCGGATGACATAAGTATACGTCGTATTTATCTGTGATGTTTAGGTACATAAATGATGGGACTTCATTAATGTGATTAATGAAATAAAAGAAACCTAAGATGTTGTAGAATCGAATTTCAAAATAAAACAGGTAGCTACAGTTCTTGCTTTGCACAGCGATATATATGATATATCCTGCACCTTATTCGATAAGGAAAGGACCGAGATCCCTTCACCGGGAGTGACTCCTTTAGCAATAACTGGCAGATGCTACACACTCGGTTTGTCTTTTGATTGCTTTTAAGAGTTTTTGCTTTGCACAGTGATATATATGATATATCCCGCACCTCATTCGACGAGGAAAGGACCGACGATCCCTTCACCGGGAGTGACTCCTTTAGCAAAACTAGAAAAGCCTCAAAAGCACTCCATTTTAAAATCATTTGATTCTACAACGATATCAAGTTCATTACGCAATAGGTTTTCAGAAAAACCTGTCGTAGCCCTCCGTCATTTCAGATAAGTACTAGTTAGTATTCGTGCTGCGGTTGTTTGGCATGCGTCAAGGCGTAGTGTACGGTAGCTAACTAGTGCTTATCTGCTAGCATACGATGCGATTGGATTAGGGTATTCGTACGGCGTTGTTTGGCATGCGTCAAGGGTCGTGCGGGTGGGTTTAATTCAATCAATAAATGTACGGGTTGAACTTGACTAGCAAACTATGGGTTGTTTGGCATGCGTCAAGGCCATAGCGAGCTAGGGGCAAAATTTTATCAGGAATTTCAAGTGTTGAAATTTGCAATGAGATTGTATACCTTCTATGAGATAGTTGGATCCCGATACCTGCTGCGAGTAAGAGTTACTCCTGGGAGAGTTTTATACATTACAATTAGCCGATCAAGTAGGTGTCTAGAAAGGTGTCAACGAGGTTACGCCTCTGGGAAAACGAGGTTTACATTAATTAGGTTCGTGCGAAAGCACGTGGGACCTCCCTCAAAGTACGGACACTGGCCTGGCTGAAAGATTGGCGAACTTGTAGTGTATAATTAATCCCGGCTAGTCTTTCCTTTTAGGGTTTGAAGGAAGATTTGATAAAAAGCAGTGGGAGCCATCCTGATTAGATAAAATAAAAACCAATCTATTCTTGACAGAGCGCACGCTGAGTGTTTTCTTCTCTCTCTCTCCTGGTAGCGACCATATCACGCCTTAATCAAGATAATAATACGGAATATTGACCGAACCCGCTTGTTATACTGAGCTGGGGAACGTTGGTCCCGCTCCAACTTATAATTGTTATAAGACAGAGCAGGAAATTGGGGATTACCAGAATTCCCGTGCCGCCCAAACGAAGAGAGTGCATGATGATGCATCATCTTCGGGTGTGTTCATTATACAGAACTGTTTCTCAGTATTCTTTACGTCCTGGGTATGTGATACCAGATCAGGATCCCAGATATGTAATCTGTTACATAGATCTACAGAAAGGTAGAGAACTGAGAACGGGTGATAAGTTTCATGAGACAGAAAACGGGGCAAGTGTTGCAGCCAAGTCTGTTGGTCACTGTCACCCTGTATTACCAATACATTGATTCTGAACGAATGTTGTTAGATACCGAACCTGATATACAAAATCATATCAATCTCTTTGTTAGTAAAGAAATGATAAAATTTTGTATAGTTGGATAATGTTTTGAACATTTCCTATATCAAAAGTTGATCGGTTCAGGCACGTTATCTAAAAGCGTTGATGTTCTAAATCAAACTACAGTTCTTAGTATATAGAACACACACAAGAGGAAGAGTTCAGAAATGAACGAATCCTTCTTGAGACATTGTAGACTCGGTCATATCAATGCGACCTGACTAGCTGAAGTTACATTTAGATGCATATTTAAATCTGTTTGAATTTACATCTTATGAAACTCGCCAGTCATGTCACAAAGATAAGATGACCATAGTTCTGTTTATTGGAAACAGAAAAAGGGTTAGTGAACTCTTGGGATGATACATGTTGATGTATGTAGGTCCCCTGTCTACACATGCCAAGACCGGTTCTTTATACTTCATTACATTCTCTGATAATCTCTCAAGATTCAGACATATGTTCCTGTTGAAACACAAGTCCGAACCTTTTGAGATACTCATAGAATATAAGTAAGAAGTAGAGAACCGAAATACGGGTATAAGTATTTTGTCCTTTGATGAGATCAAGGAGGAGAATACTTGAGCACGGAATTCCTGGACCATTCTAAAAGAGAATGAGATTCTCTCTCAGCATTACTCCTCCGTATACACCATGGCACGATGGTATATCGGGGCGGAGCAATCACACCCTATATGATATGGTGTGCTCTATGATGAATATTACTGAGTCACCTATTTCCTTTAGGGAGTTATGCACTTGAGAAGCTGCACACCTATTGAATAGGGTTCGAATCAAATCAGTTGCCTACCACTTCATATATGATATGGAAAGGGAAGAGCCCATACCTTAAGTTAGTTAAGATTTGGGGTTGACCGGCCTATGTCTAAAAGAAAAATCCGGACAAGCTCGAGGCAAGGTCTGTAATGTAGAACTGGAAATGTTCCAGCTATACAAACTACAGCACATGATTTGATAGAACCAAAGGATTCAGTAGATTCCAACGAACCTCAGCCTCTCCGCCGATCTAGTAGGGTTCCTCACCCACCTGAGAGATACTTCGGTTTCTCTATGACAGTGGGAGCGAGGATTACATCATGAGATGATGACCCAACTAGCTTCGAGCTGGCCATCGAGAGTAAGACTCTGTAAGAATGGCTGGATGTTTATCGATCTGAGATGGAATCCTTATACACCAACAAAGTATGGACTTTGGTTGCTATATCTGAAGGGTTAAATCCCCATCAGGAGCAAGTATATCTTGAGAAGATTACTTGGTGTAGATGGAAAGTTGAGACTTTCAAAGCTAGACTTGTTAAAGGTTTTCGTCATCGACCAGGTATGGATAATGATGAAACCTTTTCAAGTAGCTATGCTTAAGTCCATCAAGATCCTACTTGTCACGGCTACATACCGTGACTACGATATCTGGTGGTTGGGTGTCATGACTGCTTTTCTAAATGATGTTTTAGAAGAGTGCGTCTATAAGTACACAGCCAGAGGGCTTCGTAGACTGTGGCAGCAGCGGAAACGTGTGCAAGATGCTTTATAGGATTAAAGCAGGCATCGCGGAGTTGGAACATCTGTTATGATAGTTAGTCAAAGAGTTTGACATCATCAAAATGGTAGATGGACCTTATATAAACAAAAAGGTAGTAGGGAGTATGGTGGTGATCCTCGTAGAGTACGTGGATGACATACTCTTGATAAGAAAGGAGTTTCTTATGCTACGCTCGATCAATCTCCGTTTATCACAAAGATTCTCCGTGCAGGATCAAAATGATACCTCCTAAATCCTGAGTTTTAGATCTGAATCTCATAGATTCAAATGGATGTTAGGATACTCACTAGTTGTAGTGAGATGGTATCAATTGATCTTGGGGAGAATCACTGGAAGGGTACCAGAGTGATAAGGACGACTGAAAGTCAGTCGCAGGCATTGTCTTTACCCTCAGTAAAGGGACGGTATGTTGGAAGAGTTCCAAACTAGATACCGTGACATACTAGACGATAAAGGCACGATACATCGCTACTTAAGATGCTACCAAAGAGGCTGTTTGGGTGTATATTGGTTCATAAGATGAACTACGTTCCTACCATTGTGTGACAATGGAGTTGTGGCTTATGCCAAGGAACGCCCGTCCCATCAGTGATCCAGACATATTCTAAGGCAGTATCACTTGATCATGGAGATGATTGATCTCCAGGGTGATCGAGGTTTGGAGAGTAGACTCAGAGGACAACACAGCGGATCCACTCACAAAGGCCTGTTCCCAGAGAGAGACTTTTATGGGATGGTTGAGTATGAGATACTACAACCACTGCTATCAGATGGCCCTAGTGCAAGTGGGAGATTGTTAGTTATATGTATGCCCTAGAGGCCATTACTGTACATAGGATGTATATTGTAGTGGATGCTGGGACGTATATAGGGAGGACTTTCTTGCTCTACATGATAGTATGCTATCTGGTTGAACTTTACCTTAACGTGTATACTGATTGTCTCTCTGTTACATGTTGGTAAAGCCCTTAGGATCTGTACTTGACTACCTGGACTATGATGCGGATCATACTAGTGGGGACATGGTAGTCCATAAGTACATCCTTCAAAGTCCCTAGTCGTGGGTGTATCGAGACGGGGCATCGATATACCAGAGTAGACTAGCGTATACCTTCTTGACCCATACAGATGGGCGATGGATGATCCCATATCCATTGGTGTTTGACATCAGAGATGATATACGGGTGCTCAGTAGAGACTGGGTACACTGGACGGACTCGCCGAGAACTCCCAGATGGTATTATACCTCACGTCAGATGGCAGTTCTCTGGTGACACTGGTACAGAGTAGTCTGTTGACCCGAGATCGTCATAGAGTCTTGTGTGGTTCCCACTGTGCTTTGATTTCCATCTTACCATGTCCAAGAGGGCGTGCAAAACGGTGGTTTTTGGGTACAGTCCCGAGTCACATGGAGGCAATGAGCGATAGGAGGGGATTCGTCTCTCCCGGTATAGGGAGTTGATGTTGCGCTGTGTTCGATTGGCTATAACAGGAAATCCCTGGCCAGGGTTGCTGAGATTTACTGGTAAGTGTTACCAGTAGTTTCTCGAATTGTTATAGACCTCATATCGACACGACTTATCGAGCTATTGGGGTCTGACGTTTACCACCCCTAGGCGAGATATGCGACATATCAGACGATCAGACCGGACTGTACGGTAGTGTTACTGGTTGGATTCACTGGAGTGTGAGCGGGCTTGCTCGTCGATCTTCTGATCGCTCAATACCCGGGTGGCCGTTACGTTTAGCAGACCGCTTGCGGCTTGTGGGTGTTTGATATGATCATCACCTGCTGCCGGCGTATTGACGAGTCTTTAGAGTCCTACATAGAGGTTTCCTGGCTCAAGCGAAACGAAATAGGAGCGCATATGAGATATGTGAGGGACCGAGAATAATGCGTGTATGTGATACCGTATTCTATTCTCGCGATGAATGTATCGATTGGTTGTATGCGATATAACCTAGTTATCGATTCAAGCGTTGATTCGATAAGCCGATACATTGTATACTAGTCGGTTGTGTGCGACATGACCGGATCATTGAATCAAGTGTTGATTTAATGATTTAATGCATAATTATATATTTGATATATTACTTTGCATTAACTAGTATTGGTTCACTTTAAATGGATTTTCTCACTTGGTTTGTGCACATTGTATATGTGATATATTTTTGTGCACTTGTATGTATCATGTTTGATGATGCATGCTAACTTGTGTTTTGTGTAATGTTTAAACCATGGTTATGTAATGGTTAGGGTTTACATTTTCATATCTATTTATTTATTTGTTTATTCATTTTGGAAAATGATAAGCATAATGCAAAATGGTGGCTTTCTTTGGAAGCTTGTTGAAGCTTCATGAAGACTTTGACCATTTTGTCTCATGCTTAACCCTAACCCTTGCAATTAACCATGGTCTATTCTCTACACCTAATCATGGTTATTATTATGATAAGTTTCCTTTTTCTTTTCTTTTTAATTAACTTATCATAATAGATCATTATCTTCTTCTTCATCTTCTTCAATGAAGAAACCTTCACTTCATCAATGGTGATTGATGAAAACAAGTGAGAAATCCAATTCTAAAGTCTACCCACTTCCTATTTCTTCATCCTCTACCTCTTGCCAAGTAGTAGAGTGTGTTTCCTTCACAAGTTTTCATGACTTGGTGAAGGTGGAGCTTGATTTGGCGATGCCTCGACGCAGATCATCTTCGGCATGGACATCGACGACCTAGCTCGCCTATTCTCCGTTGAAGCCGACGCTAGAGCCAGGGATTTATTTTGGACAGCGAGAGGACTTCATTGCGGAGCTATGGAGGTGGAGCACCGGATCTACAAAGGTTGTATTTCCGTATTCTCTTAGTTAAGTGTTAACTAGTTTACTTTTCGCCAAGATTTCTAGCCAACGGTCCGTTCTAGGGTTTCTCGGCACCGTTTAAATTTGAAATTGGCATGGTTGATGCCTTGTGAGACCTCATTAGGGTGCCTAGGAACCCTACAACTAGTTAATGTAAAGTAATATATCAAATATATAATTATAAATTAAATCATTAAATCAACACTTGATTTAACGATCCGGTCATATCGCATATGACCGACTAGTATCCAATGTATCGGCTTATCGAATCAATCCTCGATTCGATAACTAGGTTATATCGCATAAAACCATTCGACACATTCATCGCGAGAATAGAATACGGTATCACATACTCGCATTATTCTCGGTCCCGCACATATCTCATATGCGCTCCTATTTCGTTTCGCTTGAGCCAGGAAACCTCTGTGTAGGACTCTAAAGACTCGTCAATACGCCGGCAGCAGGTGATGATCATATCAAGCACCCACAAGCCGCAAGCGGTCTGCTAAACGTAACGGCCACCCGGGTATTGAGCGATCTGAAGATCGACGAGCAAGCCCGCTCACACTCCAGTGAATCCAACCAGTAACACTACCGTACAGTCCGGTCTGATCGTATGATATGTCGCATATCTCGCCTAGGGGTGGTAAACGTCAGACCCCAATAGCTTGATAAGTCGTGTCGATATGAGGTCTATAACAATTCGAGAAACTACTGGTAACACTTACCAGTAAATCTCAGCAACCCTGGCCAGGGATTTCCTGTTATAGCCAATCGAACACAGCGCAACATCAACCCCCTATACCGGGAGAGACGAATCCCCTCCTATCGCTCATTGCCTCCATGTGACTCGGGACTGTACCCAAAAACAACCGTTTTGCACGCCCTTTTGGATGTGGTAAGATGGAAATCAAAGCACAGTGGGAACCACACAAGACTCTATGACGATCTCGGGTCAACAGACTACTCTGTACCAGTGTCACCAGAGAACTGCCATCTGACGTGAGGTATAATACCATCTGGGAGTTCTCGGCGAGTCCGTCCAGTGTACCCAGTCTCTACTGAGCACCCGTATATCATCTCTGATGTCAAACACCGATGGATATGGGATCATCCATCGCCCATCTGTATGGGTCGAGAAGGTATACGCTAGTCTACTCTGGTATATCGATGCCCCGTCTCGATACACCCACGACTAGGGACTTTGAAGGATGTACTTATGGACTACCATGTCCCCACTAGTATGATCCGCATCATAGTCCAGGTAGTCAAGTACACATCCTAAGGGCTTTACCAACATGTAACAGAGAGACAATCAGTATACACGTTAAGGTAAAGATCAACCAGATAGCATACTATCATGTCGAGCAAG
This sequence comes from Agapanthus africanus, assembly GCA_030015575.1. Classification (NCBI taxonomy): domain Eukaryota; kingdom Viridiplantae; phylum Streptophyta; class Magnoliopsida; order Asparagales; family Amaryllidaceae; genus Agapanthus; species Agapanthus africanus. The sequence goes on along the minus strand of CM057344.1, from coordinate 238,245,313 downwards.
AAAGTCCTCTCTATATATGTCCCAGCATCCACTACAATATACATCCAATGTACAGTAATGGCCTCTAGGGCATACATATAACTAACAATCTCCCACTTGCACTAGGGCCATCTGATAGCAGTGGTTGTAGTATCTCATACTCAACCATCCCATAAAAATCTCTCTCTGGGAACAGGCCTTTGTGAGTGGATCCGCTGTGTTGTCTTCTGAGTCTACTCTCCTAACCTCGATCTGCCTGGAGATCAACCATATCCATGATCAAGTGATACTGCCTTAGAATATGTCTGGATCACTGATGGGACCGGCGTTCCTTGGCATAAGCCACAACTCCATTGTCACACAATGGGAGGAACATAGTTCATCTCATGAACCAATATACACCCAAACAACCTCTTTGGTAGCATCTTAAGTAGCGATGTATCCAGCCTTTATCGTCTAGTATGTCACGGTATCTATCTTGGAACTCTTCCAACATACCGTCCCTTTACTGAGGGTAAAGACAATGCCTGCGACTGACATTCAGTCGTCTTTATCACCCTGGAACCCTTCCAGTGATTCTCTCCAGGATCGGTTGATACCATCTCACTACAACTAGTGAGTTTCCTAACATCCAATTAGATCTATCTCATAGATCCAAATACCAGGATTTAGGAGGTATCACTTTGATCCTATATGGAGAATCTTTGTGATATGCGGAGATTGACCGAGCGTAGCATAGAAAACTCTTTCCTTATCAAGAGTATGTCATCCACGTACTCTACGAGGATCGCCACCATACTCCTTACTACCTTTTTGTTTATACAAGGTTCATCTACCATTTTGATGATGTCAAACTCTTTGACTAATCCATCAAAACAGATGTTCCAACTCCGCGATGCCTGCTTTAATCCTATAAAGCATCTTGCACACGTGTCCGCTGCTCCCACTGTCTACGAAGCCCTCTGGCTGTGTACTTATAGGCGCTCTCTTCTAAATCATTATTTAGAAAAGCAGTCAAGACACCCAACCACCAGATATCGCAGTCATGGTATGTAGCCGTGACAAGTAGGATCTGGATGGACTTAAGCATAGCTACTTGAAAAGGTTTCATCATTATCCACACCTGGTCAATGATGCAAACTTTTAACAAGTCTAGCTTTGAAAGTCTCAACCTTTCCATATACACCAAGTAATCTTCTCAAGATATACTTGCTCCTGATGGGAATTTAACCTTTCAGATATAGCAACCAAAGTCCATACTTTGTTGGTGTATAAGGATTCCATCTCAGATCGATAAATATCCAGCCATGCTCACAGAGTCCTACTCCTGATGGCCAGGTCGAAAACTAGTTGGGTCATCATCTCATGATGCAATCCTCGCTCCCACTGTCATAGAGAAACATAAGTATCTCTCAGGTGGGTGAGGAACCCTACTAGATCGGCGGAGAGGCTGAGGTTCGTTGGAATCTACTGAATCCTTTGGTTCTATCAAATCATCAGCTGCAGTCTGTATAGCTGGAACATTTCCAGTTCTACATTACTGACTTTGCCTCGAGCTTGTCCGGATGTTGCTTTTCAGACATAGGCCGGACAACCCCAAATCTTAACTAGCTTAAGACATGGGCTCTTCCCTTTCCATATCACATATGAAATGGTAGGCAACTAATTTGATTCGAACCCTATTCAATAGGTATGCAGCTTCTCAAGTGCATAACTCCCAAAAAGGAAATAGGTAACTCAGTAGTACTCATCATAGAGCACACCTTATCATATAGGGTGTTATTGCTCCGCCCCGATATACCATCGTGCTATGGTGTATTCGGAGGACTAATGCCGAGAGAGAATCTCATTCTCCTTTAGAATAGTCCAGGATTTCCGTGCTCAAGTATTCTCCTCCTTGATCTCATCAAAGGACATAATACTTATACCTGTATTTTGGTTCTCTACTTCTAACTTATATTCTGTGAATATCTTAAAAGGTACGGACATGTGTTTCAACAGGAACATAGGTCTGAATCTTGAGAGATTATCAGAGAATATAATAAAGTATAAAGAACCAGTCTTGGTATGTGTAGACAGGGGACCTACATACATCAACATGTATCATCCCAAGAGTTCACTAACTCTTTCTCTGTTTCCAATAAACAGAGCTAGTGTCATTATATCTTTGTGACATGACTGGCAAGTTTCACAAGATGTAGATTCAAACTGATTTAAATATGCATCTACATGTAACTTCAGCTAGTCGGGTCACATTGATCTGACCTAGTCTACAATACCTTAAGAAGGATGCATTCATTTCTGAACTCTTCCTCTTGTGTGTGTTCCGTATACTAAGAACTGTAGTTTGATTTAGAACAGCAATGCTTTTAGATAACGTGCCTGAACCGATCAACTTTTGATATAGGAAATGTTTAAAACATTATCCAACAATACAAAATTTTATCATTTCTTTACTAATAAAGAGACTGATATGATTTTGTATATCAGGTTCGGTATCCAATAACATTCGTTCAGAATCAATGTATTGTAATACAGGGTGACAGTGACCAACAGACTTGGCTGCAACTCTTGCCCCGTTTTCTGCCTCATGAAACTTATCACCCGTTCTCAGTTCTCTACCTATCTGTAGCCCTATGTAACTGATTACATATCTGGGATCCTGATCTGGTATCACATACCCAGGACGTAAAGGATACTGAGAAACAGTTCTCTGTATAATGAACACACCCGAAGATGATGCATCAGCATGCACTCTCTTCGTTTGGGCGGCACGGGAATTCTGGTAATCCCCAATTTCCTGCTCTGTGTTATAACAATTATAAGTTGGAGCGGGACCAACGTTCCCCAGCTCAGTATAACAAGCGGGTTCGGTCAATATTCCGTATTATTATCTTGATTAAGGCGTGATATGGTCGCTACCTGGAGAGAGAGAAGAAAACACTCAGCGTGCGCTCTTGTAAGAATATATTGGTTATTATTTTATCTAATCAGGATGGCTCGCACTGCTTTTTATCAAATCTTCCTTCAAACCCTAAAAGGAAAGACTAGCCGGAATTAATTACACACTACAAGTTCGCCAATCTTTCAGCCAGGCCAGTGTCGGTACTTTGAGGGAGGTCCCTCGTGCTTTCGCACGAACCTAATTAATGTAAACCTCGTTTTCCCAGAGGCGTAACCTCGTTAACACCTTTCTAGACACCTACTTGATCGGCTAATTGTAATGTGTAAAACTCTCCCAGGAGTAACACTTACTCGCAGCGGGTATCGGGATCCAACTATCTCATAGAAGGTATGCAATCTCATTGCAAATTTCAACACTTGAAATTCCCGATAATATTTTGCCCCTAGCTCGTTATGACCTTGACGGAGGCCAAACAACCCCTAGTCCGCTAGTCAAGTTCAACCCGTCATTTCCTGATTGAATTAAACCCACCCGCACGACCCTTGACGGAGGCCAAACAACGCCGTACGAATACCCTAATCCAATCGCATCATATGCTAGCAGATAAGCACTAGTTAGCTACCGTACACTACGCCTTGACGGAGGCCAAACAACCGCAGCACGAATACTAACTAGTACGTATCTGAAATGACGGAGGGCTACGACAGGTTTTTCTGAAAACCTATTGCGTAATGAACTTGATATCGTTGTAGAATCAAATAATTTTAAAATGGAGTGCATTTGAGGCTTTTCTAGTTTTTCTAAAGGAGTCACTCCCGGTGAAGGGATCGTCGGTCCTTTCCTCGTCGAATGAGGTGCGGGATATATCACATATATCACTGTGCAAAGCAAAAACTCTTAAAAGCAATCAAAAGACAAACCGAGTGTGTAGCATCTGCTAGTTATTGCTAAAGGAGTCACTCCCGGTGAAGGGATCTCGGTGAAGGGATCTAAGGTGCAGGATATATCTCATATACCTCTGTGCAAAGCAAGAACTGTAGCTACCTGTTTTATTTTGAAATTCGATTCTACAACATCTTAGGTTTCTTTTATTTCATTAATCACATTAATGAAGTCCCATCATATAAGTACCTAAACATCACAGATAAATACGACGTACACTTATGCCATCCGCATTCGCCTCGATGTCCCCTCGTGCACCGTTAGGTTAGGTAACTAACGACAGAGCGCGGCAGGGCTAGCGCGGGTGTAAAACATAAGTAACGTCTATATAATATATCATATATACTATATATGTATCTATCACAGAACATCACATGATCACATCACAGATATCGCAGCAGAAGAAACTTATGAAATATTGGATATACTAGGACGTCCGTGTTTTCAATACGAGCCAGTATAAAACACGGATTCCACGGTCGTTATGAATAGCCAAACCCACACCCCTAGACCCCTACGAGAGCGGCAAGCAACCCTACAATTCTGGAGTTAGGAGACCCGGACTCGACTCCTCGAGTTGGTCTCCCACTGGACCCCAGAACCCGGTTACTTGTGCTCTCCTCCTTGGGTCTATCCTAGTGCGGAAAAGTAAATAATATACAAACGGTGACAATTTCCGCAACCTGGAAGTGCCCCAATAAAAGAATATTACATACAAGTTTTTATATGAATGAAAATGAAAAACACTCATCTCACATAAAAACCCCCGGCTATTCAAACACGACGATCCAATATAACATATCCAGCAACACATAACATCACATGTCATCAACGTAAGTAAATATGTCCATCCCAATTGTCCTTGACATATAGCAACGAAACCGGCGATATCACATATTACACTTACGGTCACAGAAAAGAAAGTGTAAAACTACAACAGTTGGAATCCGCAACCTTCTTAGACATCGCATGCCTAAACCAATGAATTCCTTAGACATCACATGCCTAACAATTATAAACCCCGCATTTTAGTCTCATTATCGAAAACACTTTTCAATATCAAGTCGGGTAATTCAACAAGATTCCCGACATTTTGATCGAATGCTCGTCGCAAACTTTAGTAGGCGGCCGCACCCCTGATACCGTCGATGAAGTGCACCAAGGTGGAACACCGCTACCGCGAGCACCCGAACGGATGCTTTCGGCGACGGGGTTCTCCTACAGTCACTTGGTCGGGGCTATGGTGTGAGGCTTTCTATTAAGTTTACCCGACGAGTATCCGCGTACGCTACGTGATTGCGACGGACTTTTGATCACATCAAAATTCCGTGGCAACCGATCAATTGAGACTAAACTGGTATGTTTATAACATTCATTCAGTTATCTCATAACTTATTGTGAATTCCAATTATTGTATCACATTCCAGATAAATAGAAAATGTTAAACTTTCCGATCGAACAATCGAACACCCAAGTTTTCCCGATACAGCTCAACACATGAAATAAGTCTAACAACATTCAGTTCGTGCCTCAGTACCAACGGTCCAGCCGTAGAAGGGTCAAGCCAACGCCTCACATGTGGCACGCCGTATTGCCCCAAACCCGAAGGTTCAAAGGGCAGTTCAAGACGGTCACATAATCGAGTTAAGGTTTGTTGTCTTCTAGAGGGTCCATCGAGTTACTTGCACTACTTAGAACGTCGTTAAACTACGGAAAAATCCAACACTTGGAAATTTCCCGACAGGGGAAAAATTGGGTATTTATATCCGGTCGAACGTTTTAACATATTCTAAAATTTATCCGGAAAGCCACACAGACAAAATTTGATACTCCGATCAAAACACCGAATCCCCAAAACTACTCCAGAAAATTCAACTCTTGAATAAATTTTAAAAAATACCCAGAGAACTCAGCACCTGAAACAATGAATTACTGTGCAAACAGTTAGGGCCGACGTCATCAATCTGCCGCGGAACCGCCGCCTAAGGCAGGCATCTGCCGCGGTTCCGCCGCAGTTTGCACTGTTCATGACCCCAATTTTTGCCGTAATTCTTAGATTTCCCTGCTGGCTCTTCTGCATATTTTTAATTTGGAAAAATCCCAGTTTTTGAAAAAAGGACAGAGAGCATTTTTGTGATCGGGTTTCGGGTTCGTTCGGACTTCAAACTCCGTCTGGACTTCGCCTAAGGCTCTAGCTAGTCTCTGATACCACTGTAGGGTTCCTAGGCACTCTAGTGAGGTCTCACAAGGCATCAACCATGCCAATTTCAAATTTTAACGTGCCGAGAAACCCTAAACTACGGATCGTTTGCTAGAAATCTAGGCGAAACAATGAACTAGTTAACACTTAACTAAGAGATACGGAAATACAACCTTTGTAGATCCGGTTCTCCACCTCCATAGCTCCGCAATGAAGTCTCCTCGCTGTCCATAACAAGTCCCGGGCTCTAGCGTCGGCTTCATCGGAGAATGGGCAAGCTAGGTCGTCGATGTCCAAGCCGAAGATGATCTACGTCGAGGCATCGCTAAATCAAGCTCCAACTTCACCAAGTCATGAAAACTTGTGAAGGAAACACACTCTACTACTTGGCAAGAGGTAGAGGATGAAGTAATAGGATGTGGGTTCAATTTAGAATTGGATTTCTCACTCTTTATCATCAATCACCATTGATGACCTCAAGGTTTTCTTCTTGAGTTCAAGGAAGAAGAAGAAGAAATGATATGATAAGTTAATTAAAAAGAAAAGAATAATCAAACCTTATCATAATGTTAACTATGGTAATGTGTAGATATGTGCATATGAGATAGGAGCGCATATGAGATATGTGCGGGACCGAGAATAATACGAGTATGTGATACTGTATTCTATTCTCGCGATATGTATCATTGGACGGTTATATGAGATATAGCCGGGTTACCGAATCAAGTGTTGATTCGATACATTGATACACATGATATTAGTCGGTTATATGCAGTATGACCGGATCATTAAATCAAGTGTTGATTTAATGATTTAATGTATAATTATATATTTGATATATTACTTTACATTAACTAGTGTTTGTTCACTTAAGATGGATTTTCTCACTTGATGTGCACATTGTATATATGATATAGTTTTGTGCACTAGTTTGTATCATATTTGATGATACATGCAAACTTGGGTGTATGTTTGATTTAAACCATATTTAGGTTAATGGTTAGGGTTTTGTTATCTTTTCTTAATTATTTATTTTATTCATTTATTTTTTTGGGCAAGAAATAAAATGGTGGCTTCTTTTGTATTTTACTTGAAGCTTCATGAAGTTTTGACCATTTTGTTTCATTCCTAAACCTAACCATTCACCTAAACCCTAGTTTAGTCTCTACACTAGTTACACTCACCCATTGTTGCTAAATGATAAGAATCACTTGATTTTATTTTATTCATAATTCACTTTCTTTTCTTTCTTCTTCTTCTTCTTCATGAAGAGAAGAAACCATTGCTAGAAATTTCTAAGTGATGATTCCAAGTGAGAAATCCAAATCCAAAGTGAACCCACATCCTATTTCTTCATCCTCTACCACTTGCCATGTAGTAGAGTGTGTTATCTTCACAAGTTTCGTGACCTAGTGAAGGTGGAGCTTGAGTTTGAGTCGCCTCGACGTAGATCATCTTCGGCATCGAAGTCAACGACCTAGCCTGCCCATTTTTCCGATGAAACCGACGCTAGAGTCCAGGATTCCGATGATCGCAGTGGAGGGACGTCAACATGGAGCTAGAGAAGTGGAGGACCGGATCTACAAAGGTTGTAGTCACTTTCACTTGTAGCTAAAGTAGTTTACTTGCTTGTTTCGCCTTACCTTTAGTTAACGATCTTCATTAGGGTTTCTCGGCACCTAGAAAAATTTGATTTTGGCATGGTTGATCAGTTGTAGAACCTCATTAGTGTGCCTAGGAACCCTACAGTGGTATCAGAGCCTAGCCAGAGCATTAGGCGATGTGTAGACGAAGTTAAAAACCCGATCGAACCCGAAACCCTAATCCAAAACCCTTCTCTGTACATTTTTTCAAATCGTGGAATTTTGTGAATTAAAAATATGCAGAAAAATCAGCAGGATTTTCTAGGAGTTACTATGCAAAACGAGCTTCTAAATCAATCAAGTCTCCGCGGAACCGCGGCACGAGCATGGCTTGTGCGGCGGTTCCGCGGTCGTACGGTCGCATCTTTCATCGAATTTTGCACAGTAATTCCTATATTTTAGTACTGTTTTTTCTGGAAATTTTTAATCTGTACTCAAGAGTTGAGTTTTCTGGGTTGTTTTGGGAGTTCGTAGATTTGATCGGATTGTCTAACTTTGTCTATGTGTTTTTCCGGATTATTTAAGAACATGTTAGAAAGTTCGACCGGATATAAATACCCACTTTTTCCCCTGCCGGAAAATTTCCAATTGTTGGATTTTTCCGTAGTTTAATGACGTTCTAAGTAGTGCAAGTAACGCGATGGTCCCTCTAGAAGACAACAAACCTTAACTCGATTATGTGACCGTCTTGAACTGCCCTTTGAACCTTAGGGTTTGGGGCAGTACGGCGTGCCACATGTGAGGCGTTGGCTTGACCCTTCTACGGCTGGACCGTTGGTACTGAGGCATGAAGTGAATGTTTTTAAACTTATTTCATGTGTTGAGTTGTTTCGGGAAAACTTGGGTGTTTGATTGTTCGATCTGAAAGTTTAACATTTTCTATTTATCTGGAATGTGATACAATATTTGGAATCTATAAGTAGTTATGAGATAACTGATTTGGATGTTATAAACATAGCACTTTAGTCTCACTTGATTGTTTGCCACGGGATTTTGATGTGATCAAAAGTCCGTCGCAATCACGTAACGTACGCGGATACTCGTCGGTAAAATTAATAGACAGCTACACCCCACAGCCCCGACCAAGTGATTGTAGGAGAACCCCGTCGCCAAAAAGCATCCGTTCGGGTGCTCGCGGCAGCGGTGTTCCGCCTTAGTGCTCTTCATTGACGGTATCGGGGGGTGCGGCTGTCTACTGAAGTTTGCGACGAACATTCGTTCTGGATGCCGGGAATCCTGTTGAATTGCCCGACTTTACATTGAAAAGTGTTTTCGATAATGAGACTAAAATGCGGGGTTTATAATTGTTAGGCATGCGATGTCTTAGGAATTCATTTGGTTAGGCATGCGATGTCTAAAGAGTTTAAGGATTCCAACTGTTGTAATTTTACACTTTCTTTTCTGCGACCGTAAGTGTAATATGTGATATCGCCGGTTTCGTTGCTATATGTCAACGACAATTGGGATGCGCATATTTACTTACGTTGATGACATGTGATGTTATGTGTTGCTGGATATGTTATATTGGATCGTCGTGTTTGAATAGCCGGGGTTTTTTTTATGTGAGATGAGTGTTTTTTCATTTTCATTCATGTAAAAACTTGTATGTAATATTCTTTTATTGGGGCACTTCCAGGTTGCGGATGATGTCACCATTTGTATATTATTTACTTTTCCGCATTAGGATAGACCCAAGGAGGGGAGCACAAGTAACCGGGTTCTAGGGTCCAGTGGGAGACCATCTCGAGGAGTCGAGTCCGGGTCTCTTAACCCTAGAATTGGTAGGGTTGCTTGCCGCTCTCGTAGGGGTCTAGGGGTGTGGGATTGGCTATTCATCGCGACCGTGGAATCCGTGTTTTGTACTGGCTCGTATTAAAAACACGGACGTCCTAGTATATCCAATATTTCATATGATATTTTCTACTGCGTTATCTGTGATGTGATCATGTGATATGTTCAGATGGATACTGTATATACTATATATGATATATTATATAGACGTTGCTTATGTTTTACACCCGTGCTAGCCCTGCCCCGCTCTGCCGTTAGTTACCTAACCTAACGGTGCAGACGGGACATCGAGACGAATGCGGATGGCATAAGCGTACGTTGTATTTATCTGTGATGTTTAGGTGGACTTAATTGATGGGACATTCATTAATGAGAATAATGATAGATAATAAACCAAAAAGATGTTGTGGAATCGAATTTCAAAAATAAAACAGGTAGCTACAGTTCTTGCTTTGCATCGCGGTGTTCCTTGTAGAACATCCTGCACCTTATTCGATAAGGAAAGGACCGAGATCCCTTCACCGGGAGTGACTCCTTTAGCAATAACTGGCAGATGCTACAACCCTCAGTTTGTCTTTTGATTGCTTCTATAGTTTCTGCTTTGCACAGCGGTATATATGATATATCCTGCACCTTATTCGATGAGGAAAGGGCCGACGATCCCTTCACCGGGAGTGACCCCTTTAGCAAAACTAGAAAAGCCTCAAAAACACTCCATTTAAAAACCATTTGATTCCGCAACGAGATCAAGTTCAAAGAGTTAAAGGTTTTCATAAAAACCATTCGCAACCCTCCGTCATTTTAGGAAGTAGAGTACTTAGTATTCGTGCTGTGTTTGTTGACCATAGTCAAGGCACAGTGTACGGTAGCTAAGTGATGTCTTCCTACACCGCATATGATGCGATTAGTTAGGACAGTCGCGTGACTTTGTTGACCTTAGTTAAGGGTCATGTGGGTGGGTCTAATTAATCACGAAATGACGGGTAGAACTTGACTAGTGCTTATAATTTGTTGACCATAGTTAAGTTCATAGGTGCTAGGGGTAAAAACCTTTATCGGGAATTTCAAGTGTTGAAATTTGCAATGAGATTGCATACCTTCTATATGATAGTTGGATCCCGATACCCACTGCGAGTAATTGTTACTCCTGGGAGAGTTTTGCCCTTTACAATTAGCCGATCAAGTAGGTGTCTAGAAAGGTGTCAATGGGGTTACGCCCCTGGGAAAACGAGCTTTACTGTAATTAGGTTCGTGCGAAAGTACGAAAACCTCCCTCAAAGTACCGACACTGGCCTGGCTGAAAGATTGGCGAACTTGTAGAGTGTAATTAATCCCGGCTAGTCTTTCCTTTTAAGGTTTGAAGGAAGATTTGATAAAAACAGTGGGAGCCATCCTGATTAGATAAAATAAATAACCAATCTAATCTTGCAAGAAAGCACGCAGAGTGTTTTCTTCTCTCTCTCTCCAGGTAGCGACCATATCACGCCTTAATCAAGATAATAATATGGATGTATTGACCGAACCCGCTTGTTATACTGAGCTGGGGAATGTTGGTCCCGCTCCAACTTATAATTGTTATAAGACCGAGCAGGAAATAGGGGAATACCAGAATTCCTATGCCGCCCAAACGAAGAAAGTGCATATGATGCATCTCTTTCGGGTGTGTTCATTATAAAAGACTGTTTCTCAGTGCCCTCTACGTCCTAGGTATTAGATACCGGATCAGGATCCCGCAAATATAATCCGTTACATTGGGCTACAGAAAGGTAGAGAACAGAGTACGGGTGATAAGTTTCATGAGACAGAAAACGGGGCAATTGTTGCAGCCAAGTCTGTTGGTCACTGTCACCCTGTATTACCGGTACATTGATTCTGAACGAATGTTATTAGATACCAAACCATATATAAAAAATCATATCAGTCTCTTTATTAGTAAAGAAATGATAAAATTTTGTATTGTTGAATAATGTTTTGAACATTTCCTATTTCAAAAGTTGATCGGTTCAGGCACGTTATCTAAAAGCATTGACATTCTAAATCAAACTACAGTTCCTAGTATACAAAACACACACAAGAGGAAGAGTTCAGAAATGAACGGATCCTTCTTGAGGTATTATAGATTAGGTCATATCAATGTGACCCGACTAGCTTAAGTTACATTTAAGATGCATATTTAAATCAGTTTGAATTTACATATTGTGAAACTTGCCAGTCATGTCATAGAGATAAGATGACCATAGCTCTGTTTACTGGAAACAGAGAAAGAGTTAGTGAACTCTTGGGATGATACATGTTGATGTATGTAGATCCCCTGTCTATACATGCCAAGACTGGTTCTTTGTATTTCATTACATTCTCTGATAATCTCTCAAGATTCAGACATATGTTCCTGTTGAAACACAAGTCCGAACCTTTTGAGATATTCACAGAATATAAGTTAGAAATAGAGAACCAAAAACTGGGTATAAGTATTATGTCCTATGATAAGATCAGGGAGGAGAATACTTGTGCATAGAATTCCTGGATTATTCTAAAGGAGAATGAGATTCTCTCTCGGTGTTACTCCTCTGATTATACCACAGCACAACGGTGTATCGGGGCGGAGCAATCGCACCCCATATGATATGGTGTGCTCTATGATGAGTATTACTGAGTTACCTGTTTCTTTTAAGGGGTTATGCACTTGAGAACCTATTGAATTAGATTCGAATCAAATCAGTGCCTACCACTCCATATAGGATATGGTATGGGAAGAGCCCATCTCTTAAGTAGGTTAAGATTTGGGGATGTCCGGCCTATGTCAAAAGCAAAATCCGGACAAGATTGAGGCAATGTCAGTTCTATAGAACTGGAAAGGTTCCAGCTATACAAAACTGCAGCTGATTTGACAGAACCGAAGGATTCAATAGTCCCCAACGAACCTCAGCCTCTCCGCCGATCTAGCAGGGTTCCTCATCAGCCAGAGAGATACTTCGGTTTCTCGATGACAGTGGGAGCAAGGAATGCATCATGAGATGATGACCCAACTAGTTTCGAGCAGGCCATCGAGAGTAAGGACTCTGTAAGAATGGCTGGATGCTTAGCGATCTGAGATGGAATCCATGTACACCAACAAAGTATGGACTTTGCTTGCTATATCTGAAGAGTTAAATCCCCATCAGGAGAAAGTATATCTTGAGAAGATTACTTGGTGTAGATGGAAAAGTTGAGACTTTCAAAGCTAGACTTGTTAAAGGTTTTCGTCATCGACCAGGCATGGATAATGATGAAACCTTTTCCAGTGCCTATGCTTAAGTCCATCCGGATCCTACTTAACATTGCTGCATACCATGACTACGATATCTGGTGGTTGGGTGCCATGACTGCTTTTCTAAATAATGATTTAGAAGAGAACGTCTATAAGTACACAGCCAGAGGGCTTCGTAAACAGTGGGAGCAGCGGAAACGTATGCAAGTTGCTTTACAGGATAAAGCAGGCATCGCGGAGTTGGAACATCTGTTTTGATGTGGTAGTCAAAGAGTTTGACTTCATCAAAATGGTAGATGACCTTGTATGTACAGAAAGGTAGAATGGAGTATGGTGATGATCCTCGTAGAGTACGTGGATGACATACTCTTGATAGGAAAAGAGTTTCCTATGCTACGCACGGTCAATCTCCTCTTATCACATGGATTCTCCATATAGGATCAAAGTGATACCACCTAAATCCTGGGTTTTGGATCTATGAGATAGATCTAAATGGATGTTAGGATTCTCACTAGTTATAGTGAGATGGTATCAGTTGATCCTGGGGAGAATCACTGGAAAGGTTCCAGGGTGATAAGGACGACTGAATGTCAGTCGCAGGCATTGTCTTTACCCTTAGTTGAGGGACGGTATGTTGGAAGTGTTCCAAGCTAGATACCGTTGCAGACTAGACGATAAAGGCTGGTAACATCGCTATTAAAGATACTACCAAAGAGGCAGTTTGGGTGTATATTGGTTCATGAGATGAACTAGGTTCCTACCATTGTGTGACAATGGAAGTGTGGCTTTGGCCCAGGAACCCCAGTCCCATCAGTGACCCAGACATATTCTGAGGCAGCATCACCTGATCATGGTGATAGTTGATCTCCAGGGTGATCGAGGTTAGGAAAGTAGACTCAGAGGACAACACGGCGGATCCACTCATAAAGACCTTTTCCCATATAGAGACTTATATGGGATGGTTGAGTATGTGATACTGCAACCACTGCTACAGATGGCCCTAGTACAAGTGGGAGATTGTTAGTTATATGTATGCCCTAGAGGCCATTTGTAGCGTCTTGAAAAGTCTTTTTGGTGTTTTCCTGAAATTCGGTGAAAATTCGGTATTTTTCCGAAAACCGTCTTTCTCGATATTTTGCAGTTTAGGGCTAATTATACCTTAAATGGATAGGTAATTACTTGTTTTTAGTGACTAATGATTTAATTATGAAATTTTGGTCATTTAAAAAATTTTCCCTATTTTTCTTTTTTTTAATATTATTTTAAGCCGGTAAGAAAATACATTAAATAAGCGATAAATACAAATTTTTCCGGGCTAATTTTAATCTCTAAAATTATGATAATTATAATCTAGTGATAACATGAATTTTTAGTAATTTATTTTGATTTTTAACAAATTTTGGTGATTTGAAACGAATTTATTGAATTTTGAGCTAAAACTTGCAATTTTTGAGTTGTAGGGGGCCTTTTTGCATAAAATTTCTTTTGTAAAACCCCTCTCTCTTTTTCCTCAGCCCTAGGACAGCCCCACCTTGTGTGAGACCAGAAATTTCTGGCCTCTCTCTTCTTGGTTTCTTTCTTGAGTTAATTTGATAGTTTATGGTATTATTTTAATTAAAATGGATAATGTATGATACATTGACTTTTGTGGACTTGACCATGACTTTCCCCACTTGCCCACACCCTCCCCCATACCTCATTCTGGCCGAAATTCCTGCACACCCTCTTCTTCCTCTCTTTTCTTTTCATTTTTCTTCAATTTCCTTCAAGAAAATACATCAAATCCATGAATTAATTCCAAAAATCCAAACAAAATCCTTATGCTATCATTATCCTTAGCCATTCTTTCTTGAATCTTGGAGCTAGGAAGCCATTCCTTGGAGCAAATTCTCTTGCTTGATCCATTGATCAAGAGGTATAATTCTCATCAAGTTGCTTTCTTTTGCTAAAAAATTCCTTTAATTGTATGGTTAGTGTTAAAAGTTAGCTTATTTCTAATATAGTTTAAAAGAGTAGTTTGTTTAAATTAGGGTTTTGAAGCCATGATAATTAATTAAGTTGTTTATTAGTTAATCTAGTTGTTAGTGAACTAATCTATATGGTTACCTTGTTATGTAGTCTTTAATTATGCTAATTTAGGTAATTTTAGAAGTTGATTTTAGTTGTAAATTGTTGTTTTTAAATTTTCAAGAGAAGGTTTTTGTATGGAATTGATATTTGAAACTTGATTAGTGAGTTGATTAAGTTTTAGAAAGCATTATTTAATTGATTTAAACCTAATTTGCTATCTAGTGTTTTGCTAACCTTAATCTAAGAGGTGAACTTGCTAATTGGGGTTGAAATTAGTGTTAATTAAGTTTTTCAAGTATGGTTTTTGATTTGCAATTGCTATTTATAAAAATCAAGAAAGGGTTTGGTTGTGGAATATAGGTTTTGGAGCATGATTAATGTGTTGTAATTAGTGGGTGTGGATTGCTTGTAGTGTGCTTGGGTGAGTATGCTTTATTGTAGTCGTTTTGTCGCAAATCGGCGATTTTTGCACCGATTTTTGGAATGTATATGCTTACTAGATTTTTATATAAATTATGAGATGGACTATTTTTGATATCTTGATGATTGTAATGGCTTGTCCTACGACTTTTAGGATGCGTGAGTGCGGTTTTTGGGTAGTCGGGTTTTAGTTTTGCCGGGTGACCCAAATCGGCGTTTTTGGCAGTTTTTGCGATTTTCGCGTGTGTTCCGCGCACTTTGTGCACGTTGTACCTAGCTAGCGAACTTTAGTAGTTTCGTTGGGGTTTGCGTCGTTCTTGATATGTAACCTTATAATTGGTAATGATGTAAATTCCAGGTTCGGTCGCGGAAACGTCAGACGCGGCGCGAAAGGGAAAGGCGGTGATTGGACACAGCTAGCCAGGGATCCCGGTGAGTAGATTTAACATCTACGGGGGACGATCGTTTGGATGGCGCAAGTCGCCCGATAGAATTAGTAAACTGAAAATAAAATAGTAAACTGGATAACCACTTGTGACATTAGAATAATAATACTGGCATGATAATTGCTGCAATTAGATCAATATGTTATACCCATATATGCAAACTCAATTGTAGGACACATGCACCATTACCAGGTTTTTATATGCAGCACGAGCACTATTCATGTTTACACACACACCCTGGTAATTGCCATGCCACCACACTAGATAACATTTAAATTTAAACCTTTTACTAATTGATACTTAAACTGGTGCTATTGCCTTTAATTCCTTAAAATGAAACCGTAGAATTGCTATTCATGTGCATGTACTTCATCATATTAATTGTTCATGCTTAATCCATTAGTCACACATCGCAACTTGATTATTGATATCATATGCATTCATTATCACTGATATATGCACTTATGAGGATTTCTTGAGATTTTATGATATTGCTGGATTTCGGGGGAAAGCCGCAAAATTTCCAAACTTATGATATTTTTAAAACATGTAAATTGCGGTTTTCTAGTGATGTAAGTGTCGTCCACCATGAGTTTGCTGTGGCTTTGGAAATCCGTGTCGAGGAGTGGAGGAACCGGCACGGGTACATGGTGGGCCCGGTAAGGTACCCCGGGGCAAGAGGAATGTGGTGATGACGTTGAGCCTGGCAGGGGACGGATTACCTACCGGTGACTGTTTGGGACGGCGGATATCCAGAGGATACCGACCGTGGCCGCTAGATGATGAGATATTGATATTTGAGATGGGTCAGCCGGACGGCTGAGGCCAGCGATACATTTATGAGATTTGAGACAGCTTTTGGGGTGTCGTTGCTGGACACCGGTTTTCGTCGATTCATTGACATTTGCTGGCATTCTAAAAGAGTTTCAAAAACAACATCTGATAAAATATTTTTATATATAAACTTATTGAGACCTCAGATATTCATGTTGCATACATATTCGTACACTGATGTTGTATACACACCTGCTAGTATATCCATATTGCATACATACTCGCCATTATGTCCTGCCTTACCTGTATATAGATGCTAGGATGCTTGTGTGCATGCATTCGATAGCCTGTGTAAATGTTATTTATTACTCACGAGTTGGCAACTCACCCCTGTTGTGCCATAGCCTGTTGCAGGTCCGCTCCGTCAGTTCAGTAGCGGCGGGTGCGCTTGCTTCTTTTGCCTCTTTTGCCTGGACTCGAGATTTGCTCATAGGTGGGCTATGTTAATATTTTTGTACCACCTTGTATATTCTTTGCATCTAGTGTACTCCATCTACTGTTTCTACCAGATTATTGTATATTGACCTAGAGATGAGACTGTGAGGTTTGTGGATTTTATGCTGTATTTTGGGGGTCGAGCTCACTTGAGCCGACATGCTACTTTTTCATGCTTCCTTATGCTTTATTATGATTATTATGCTTGCTGTCATTTACATTGCGTGGGATTTGTGACCGCCTTGTGGCGAAGAGCTAGCTCCCGCTTGGGGATGCCCTATTGTGTTGGATTCATGCATATTTCTGTTGTACCTATTTTGGGGGCCAGTATTTACAAAGGAGACTCTGCCGAAATTTTCGGAAAAATTAGTATTGTTTTTAAAAAGGGTTTTACATGACTTATTTGATAAACTTGCTTTCGAATGTTGGGTTTTCTTCACTCTTTTGCTTAATTGGTTTTGTTTTTCTGGGCTTTTGGCTTACTTATTTTACGGACGCCTTTAGACGTTTCGTAAACTTAAGTGCCAGTCACGTTCCGTACCCTGCGGGTCGTGACAAAGTTGGTATCAGAGCGATAGGTTTTACCTTTGTGAGTGTAGGATGACCCTTGGTAGATGGAGTAAGTAACTTAAGCAGCGTAACGTAGCGTGCGTATGTCCGCGGCATACTTACGATACGGTACTCCGCCTAAGTGACTTTAGGATATACTTGCTTGAAAAATTCCTTCTTCAACTCCGTGTATCCTATGATCCTATTGCACTGTCCTTATTATCCTTTTCCTGTACCAGCCACTATGCCGCCGAAGGCTACGAGGGCACAGAGGGTTGCCGTCAGAGACGAGATTCGAGCTGGCTCGTCCGAGACTAGGACTGAGCAGGGTGGTATGCCTACGCCGCAGGGACAGACTGATCCGCATTCCCCAGGTCGCATGGATAGGCTTGAGTCCGGTATGGAGGAGCTGCGACAGATGATGGGAGGCATTCAGGAGTTACGACAGATGGTGGAATCGTTAGTAGAGGTCAATCGAGCACAGAGATCGGATATTACTCCCCCTGCAGTCGTTTCGAGACCGAGTCGGATTCGCACTGATATGTTAGCACCTAGGAGGGTTCGCAGAGGCCGTGGTGGATTCTTTAGGGGCCAGTTATATCGCCTTCACCCATATGGTCAGCAGCCATGGTTAGGATGTTTTTGGTGTGGTAGCCTGCATCATCGTATCAGAGACTGTCCGGTGAGACGACAGGGAGCAGCGACAGTTCCGCATGTGACCCTACCACCATCACCACCCCCTCCTCAGAGAGCCCTACTTTCTACCCCAGGCGATGCTCCACGCCAGTTAGGTGCACCGAGAGGCCGTGGACGCGGCGGTCCTGTTCAGAGAGGACGAGGAGGCAGAGGCCGAGGTCGAGGTCAGCCCGCTATCGGTGGAGGACAGGCCCGAGTATTTGCTTTGACACCGCAGGATGCGCAGGCATCCAATGCCGTTGTGACAGGTACTTTGCCAGTTTGTTCTTTCGACGCGCGGGTATTATTCGACCCAGGTTCCACACATTCGTACGTCTCTACACACTTTGCACCGTTGTTGGGCCGTGAGTCGTCGTCGTTAGATCAGCCGCTTGTTGTTGTTACTCCGGTAGGTGAGTCGTTTGTCGCTCGGTTTGTATTTCGTTTGTGTTCCGTTCGTATCGGGGAGAGGGATTCATCAGTTGATTTGATACTCCTCGATATGTTGGACTTTGATGTGCTTCTGGGCATGGATTGGCTAGCCACTTGTTATACTTCGGTGGACTGCCGTGAGAAGGCAGTCAGATTTAGCTTTCCGGGAGAGCCAGTCCTTGTTATTCAGGGAGACCGTAGTGTCGCCCTTCCCAGCTTAATTTCGTCTCTTCGCGCTGGTCAGCTCTTGCGGAAGGGATGTCAGGGATTCTTAGCGTTTGTTTGTGATACTCGAGCTGCAGAGGTTCCGTTGGACCGGGTCCCGGTAGTTTGTGAGTTCCCTGATGTTTTCCCTGATGAGCTACCTGGGCTACCGCCTGAGCGGAATGTTGAGTTCTGCATTGATTTGATTCCCGGTTCGGGGCCTATTTCTATACCGCCTTATCGGATGGCCCCGGCAGAGCTTCGAGAGCTGAAGGATCAGTTGCAGGATTTGTTGGATAAGGGGCTCATTCGACCTAGTGTTTCTCCGTGGGGTGCTCCGGTCCTGTTTGTCAAGAAGAAGGATGGAAGTTTGCGCTTATGTATCGACTACCGCCAGCTGAACAAAGTTACCGTTCGGAACAGATATCCGTTGCCGCGCATTGATGATTTGTTCGACCAGCTTCAGGGTGCGGGGTATTTTTCGAGGATCGACTTGCGATCAGGATACCATCAGCTGCGAGTTCGACAGGAGGATATACCGAGGACAGCTTTCCGTACACGCTATGGCCACTACGAGTTTTTGGTGATGTCGTTTGGACTCACCAACGCCCCAGCAGCATTCATGGATTTGATGAACCGTACATTCAGGCCGTATCTTGACTTGTTCATCATCGTGTTTATCGACGATATCTTGGTGTACTCCCGGAGCAGAGAGGAGCACGAGCAGCACTTGCGGATTACGTTACAGACTCTGAGGGAGCACCAGCTGTTCGCGAAGTTTTCCAAGTGTGCTTTCTGGCTGGACAGCGTCGGATTCTTGGGTCACGTGGTTACGAGAGACGGCATTCGTGTGGACCCGAAGAAGATTGAGGCCGTTCAGCAGTGGCCCCGACCTACATCGGTTACTGAGATCCGTAGTTTTCTAGGCTTGGTGGGCTACTACAGGCGTTTTGTTCAGGACTTCTCCCGTATAGCTGCACCGTTGACCAGTTTGACCCGGAAGGGAGTTCCTTTCGTTTGGACAGAGGAGTGCGAGCGCAGTTTTCAGCAGCTACGGACTTGTTTGACTACGGCGCCGGTATTATCTTTACCTTCGGGATCAGGCGGATTTGTTGTCTACTGTGATGCTTCGCGAGTGGGATTAGGATGCGTATTGATGCAGCATGGCCGGGTGATCGCTTACGCTTCTCGGCAGTTGAAGAAGCATGAACAGAACTACCCCACTCATGATTTGGAGATGGCTGCAGTGGTCTTTGCACTGAAGATTTGGCGACATTACCTTTACGGCGAGTCGTGTCAGATATTCACCGATCACAAGAGCTTAAAGTACATATTTCAGCAGCGAGACCTGAACCTCAGACAGCGTCGTTGGATGGAGTTGGTGAAAGACTACGACTGCGAGATCTTATATCACCCCGGCAAGGCAAATGTGGTGGCAGATGCGTTGAGTAGGAGGCCCGGGGGTAGTCTATCCTTTTTGCGCGCAGTTCAGAGGCAGTCGTCAGCAGATTGGCAGATGTTATGCGACAGCCGAGTTGAGTTCGAGTTCACTCAGACAGGGGGACAGCTCGTGCATGTTTGTGCACGCCCACAGTTGCTTGACCGTATATATGAGGCACAGCGTAGTGACGACCGTTGCTCAGAGATCATGGCACAGATGGGACAGGGCAGATTTTCCGAGTTCATGGTTGACGATCAGGGGATTTTATGATATGGATCTAGACTGTGCGTACCAGATACTGATGGATTACGGCGCGACATTCTCGAGGAGGCACACCGATCAGTGTATAGTGTCCACCCCGGTTCCACCAAGATGTACCATGATATGAGAGAGACCTACTGGTGGGACGGGATGAAGAGGGACATTGCGGAGTTCGTTTCGAGATGCCTGACTTGTCAGCAAGTCAAGGCCGAGCACCAGAGGCCCGCAGGAGAGCTACAGCCGTTACCCATTCCAGAGTGGAAATGGGAACAGATTTCGATGGATTTCGTTGTGGGTCTACCCAGGACCAGTCGAGGGTACGACTCCATCTGGGTGATCGTGGATAGATTGACGAAAGCGGCCCACTTCCTTCCAGTGAAGACGACTTTCAGCTTCGCTTAGTATGCTCAGCTCTATATTGACGAGATCGTGCGACTACATGGCGTACCGACTTGTATCGTGTCAGATCGAGGCACTCAGTTCACCAGCCGACTTTGGCAGAGACTTCAGGAGGCTTTGGGCACTCGTTTGAGCTTCAGCACAGCGTTTCATCCGCAGACAGACGGACAGTCAGAGCGGACCTTTCAGACTCTCGAGGACATGCTCAGAGCGTGCGTTTTAGACTTTGGTGGTAGCTGGGATCGTCATTTACCTCTAGTGGAGTTCTCCTACAACAATAGCTTCCAGGATACTATTCAGATGGCACCTTTCGAGGCATTGTATGGGAGGAGATGCAGATCGCCCGTTAGTTGGACAGAGCTCAGCGAGAGCAGCATTTTGGGGCCGCAGCTTGTTGAGGAGACGACATCGAAGATCCAGTTGATCCGAGACCGGATGAGAGCGGCTCAGAGCAGGCAGAAATCCTATGCATACAGACGCCGTCGCAGATTAGAGTTCGCAGTTGGCGACCATGTTTTTCTGAAAGTCTCCCCGATGAAGGGCGTGATGCGTTTTGGGCGAAAGGGGAAGCTTAGCCCTAGATTCGTAGGTCCCTTCGAGATCCTCGAGCGGGTTGGCGCTGTTGCATATCGTTTGGCTCTTCCTCCCAGCTTTCCCGATGTTCACCCCGTCTTCCATGTTTCGATGCTCCGCAAGTACCTTCACGACCCTTCGCATGCGATTCAGCACCCGACAGTCCAGCTAGAGCGCGACCTTTCCTTTGCAGAGCAGCCGGTGGCCATCCTGGATCGGCAGGTGAAGAAGTTGAGGTCGAAGGTTATACCAACCGTCAAGGTCCTTTGGCGTAGCCCAAGCAGCGAGGAGGTTACCTGGGAGACCGAGGGCGAGATGAGGAAGAAATATCCCCATCTCTTTGAAGGTACGCGTAGCTATATTTTTAAATTCGGGGACCGAATTTCTTTAAGGGGGGAAGATTGTAGCGTCTTGAAAAGTCGTTTTGGTGTTTTCCTGAAATTCGGTGAAAATTCGGTATTTTTCCGAAAACCGTCTTTCTCGATATTTTGCAGTTTAGGGCTAATTATACCTTAAATGGATAGGTAATTACTTGTTTTTAGTGACTAATGAGTTAATTATGAAATTTTGGTCATTTAAAAATTTTTCCCTATTTTTCTTTTTTTTAATATTATTTTAAGCCGGTAAGAAAATACATTAAATAAGCGATAAATACAAATTTTTCCGGGCTAATTTTAATCTCTAAAATTATGATAATTATAATCTAGTGATAACATGAATTTTTAGTAATTTATTTTGATTTTTAACAAATTTTGGTGATTTGAAACGAATTTATTGAATTTTGAGCTAAAACTTGCAATTTTTGAGTTGTAGGGGGCCTTTTTGCATAAAATTTCTTTTGTAAAACCCCTCTCTCTTTTTCCTCAGCCCTAGGACAGCCCCACCTTGTGTGAGACCAGAAATTTCTGGTCTCTCTCTTCTTGGTTTCTTTCTTAAGTTAATTTGATAGTTTATGGTATTATTTTAATTAAAATGGATAATGTATGATACATTGACTTTTGTGGGCTTGACCATGACTTTCCCCACTTGCCCACACCCTCCCCCATACCTCATTCTGGCCGAAATTCCTGCACACCCTCTTCTTCCTCTCTTTTCTTTTCATTTTTCTTCAATTTCCTTCAAGAAAATACATCAAATCCATGAATTAATTCCAAAAATCCAAACAAAATCCTTATGCTATCATTATCCTTAGCCATTCTTTCTTGAATCTTGGAGCTAGGAAGCCATTCCTTGGAGCAAATTCTCTTGCTTGATCCATTGATCAAGAGGTATAATTCTCATCAAATTGCTTTCTTTTGCTAAAAAATTCCTTTAATTGTATGGTTAGTGTTAAAAGTTAGCTTATTTCTAATATAGTTTAAAAGAGTAGTTTGTTTAAATTAGGGTTTTGAAGCCATGATAATTAATTAAGTTGTTTATTAGTTAATCTAGTTGTTAGTGAACTAATCTATATGGTTACCTTGTTATGTAGTCTTTAATTATGCTAATTTAGGTAATTTTAGAAGTTGATTTTAGTTGTAAATTGTTGTTTTTAAATTTTCAAGAGAAGGTTTTTGTATGGAATTGATATTTGAAACTTGATTAGTGAGTTGATTAAGTTTTAGAAAGCATTATTTAATTGATTTAAACCTAATTTGCTATCTAGTGTTTTGCTAACCTTAATCTAAGAGGTGAACTTGCTAATTGGGGTTGAAATTAGTGTTAATTAAGTTTTTCAAGTATGGTTTTTGATTTGCAATTGCTATTTATAAAAATCAAGAAAGGGTTTGGTTGTGGAATATAGGTTTTGGAGCATGATTAATGTGTTGTAATTAGTGGGTGTGGATTGCTTGTAGTGTGCTTGGGTGAGTATGCTTTATTGTAGTCGTTTTGTCGCAAATCGGCGATTTTTGCACCGATTTTTGGAATGTATATGCTTACTAGATTTTTATATAAATTATGAGATGGACTATTTTTGATATCTTGATGATTGTAATGGCTTGTCCTACGACTTTTAGGATGCGTGAGTGCGGTTTTTGGGTAGTCGGGTTTTAGTTTTGCCGGGTGACCCAAATCGGCGTTTTTGGCAGTTTTTGCGATTTTCGCGTGTGTTCCGCGCACTTTGTGCACGTTGTACCTAGCTAGCGAACTTTAGTAGTTTCGTTGGGGTTTGCGTCGTTCTTGATATGTAACCTTATAATTGGTAATGATGTAAATTCCAGGTTCGGTCGCGGAAACGTCAGACGCGGCGCGAAAGGGAAAGGCGGTGATTGGACACAGCTAGCCAGGGATCCCGGTGAGTAGATTTAACATCTACGGGGGACGATCGTTTGGATGGCGCAAGTCGCCCGATAGAATTAGTAAACTGAAAATAAAATAGTAAACTGGATAACCACTTGTGACATTAGAATAATAATACTGGCATGATAATTGCTGCAATTAGATCAATATGTTATACCCATATATGCAAACTCAATTGTAGGACACATGCACCATTACCAGGTTTTTATATGCAGCACGAGCACTATTCATGTTTACACACACACCCTGGTAATTTCCATGCCACCACACTAGATAACATTTAAATTTAAACCTTTTACTAATTGATACTTAAACTGGTGCTATTGCCTTTAATTCCTTAAAATGAAACCGTAGAATTGCTATTCATGTGCATGTACTTCATCATATTAATTGTTCATGCTTAATCCATTAGTCACACATCGCAACTTGATTATTGATATCATATGTATTCATTATCACTGATATATGCACTTATGAGGATTTCTTGAGATTTTATGATATTGCTGGATTTCGGGGGAAAGCCGCAAAATTTCCAAACTTATGATATTTTTAAAACATGTAAATTGCGGTTTTCTAGTGATGTAAGTGTCGTCCACCATGAGTTTGCTGTGGCTTTGGAAATCCGTGTCGAGGAGTGGAGGAACCGGCACGGGTACATGGTGGGCCCGGTAAGGTACCCCGGGGCAAGAGGAATGTGGTGATGACGTTGAGCCTGGCAGGGGACGAATTACCTACCGGTGACTGTTTGGGACGGCGGATATCCAGAGGATACCGACCGTGGCCGCTAGATGATGAGATATTGATATTTGAGATGGGTCAGCCGGACGGCTGAGGCCAGCGATACATTTATGAGATTTGAGACAGCTTTTGGGGTGTCGTTGCTGGACACCGGTTTTCGTCGATTCATTGACATTTGCTGGCATTCTAAAAGAGTTTCAAAAACAACATCTGATAAAATATTTTTATATATAAACTTATTGAGACCTCAGATATTCATGCTGCATACATATTCGTACACTGATGTTGTATACACACCTGCTAGTATATCCATATTGCATACATACTCGCCATTATGTCCTGCCTTACCTGTATATAGATGCTAGGATGCTTGTGTGCATGCATTCGATAGCCTGTGTAAATGTTATTTATTACTCACGAGTTGGCAACTCACCCCTGTTGTGCCATAGCCTGTTGCAGGTCCGCTCCGTCAGTTCAGTAGCGGCGGGTGCGCTTGCTTCTTTTGCCTCTTTTGCCTGGACTCGAGATTTGCTCATAGGTGGGCTATGTTAATATTTTTGTACCACCTTGTATATTCTTTGCATCTAGTGTACTCCATCTACTGTTTCTACCAGATTATTGTATATTGACCTAGAGATGAGACTGTGAGGTTTGTGGATTTTATGCTGTATTTTGGGGGTCGAGCTCACTTGAGCCGACATGCTACTTTTTCATGCTTCCTTATGCTTTATTATGATTATTATGCTTGCTGTCATTTACATTGCGTGGGATTTGTGACCGCCTTGTGGCGAAGAGCTAGCTCCCGCTTGGGGATGCCCTATTGTGTTGGATTCATGCATATTTCTGTTGTACCCATTTTGGGGGCCAGTATTTACAAAGGAGACTCTGCCGAAATTTTCGGAAAAATTAGTATTGTTTTTAAAAAGGGTTTTACATGACTTATTTGATAAACTTGCTTTCGAATGTTGGGTTTTCTTCACTCTTTTGCTTAATTGGTTTTGTTTTTCTGGGCTTTTGGCTTACTTATTTTACGGACGCCTTTAGACGTTTCGTAAACTTAAGTGCCAGTCACGTTCCGTACCCTGCGGGTCGTGACAAAGTTGGTATCAGAGCGATAGGTTTTACCTTTGTGAGTGTAGGATGACCCTTGGTAGATGGAGTAAGTGACTTAAGCAGCGTAACGTAGCGTGCGTATGTCCGCGGCATACTTACGATACGGTACTCCGCCTAAGTGACTTTAGGATATACTTGCTTGAAAAATTCCTTCTTCAACTCCGTGTATCCTATGATCCTATTGCACTGTCCTTATTATCCTTTTCCTGTACCAGCCACTATGCCGCCGAAGGCTACGAGGGCACAGAGGGCTGCCGTCAGAGACGAGATTCGAGCTGGCTCGTCCGAGACTAGGACTGAGCAGGGTGGTATGCCTACGCCGCAGGGACAGACTGATCCGCATTCCCCAGGTCGCATGGATAGGCTTGAGTCCGGTATGGAGGAGCTGCGACAGATGATGGGAGGCATGCAGGAGTTACGACAGATGGTGGAATCGTTAGTAGAGGTCAATCGAGCACAGAGATCGGATATTACTCCCCCTGCAGTCGTTTCGAGACCGAGTCGGATTCGCACTGATATGTTAGCACCTAGGAGGGTTCGCAGAGGCCGTGGTGGATTCTTTAGGGGCCAGTTATATCGCCTTCACCCATATGGTCAGCAGCCATGGTTAGGATGTTTTTGGTGTGGTAGCCTGCATCATCGTATCAGAGACTGTCCGGTGAGACGACAGGGAGCAGCGACAGTTCCGCATGTGACCCTACCACCATCACCACCCCCTCCTCAGAGAGCCCTACTTTCTACCCCAGGCGATGCTCCACGCCAGTTAGGTGCACCGAGAGGCCGTGGACGCGGCGGTCCTGTTCAGAGAGGACGAGGAGGCAGAGGCCGAGGTCGAGGTCAGCCCGCTATCGGTGGAGGACAGGCCCGAGTATTTGCTTTGACACCGCAGGATGCGCAGGCATCCAATGCCGTTGTGACAGGTACTTTGCCAGTTTGTTCTTTCGACGCGCGGGTATTATTCGACCCAGGTTCCACACATTCGTACGTCTCTACACACTTTGCACCGTTGTTGGGCCGTGAGTCGTCGTCGTTAGATCAGCCGCTTGTTGTTGTTACTCCGGTAGGTGAGTCGTTTGTCGCTCGGTTTGTATTTCGTTTGTGTTCCGTTCGTATCGGGGAGAGGGATTCATCAGTTGATTTGATACTCCTCGATATGTTGGACTTTGATGTGCTTCTGGGCATGGATTGGCTAGCCACTTGTTATACTTCGGTGGACTGCCGTGAGAAGGCAGTCAGATTTAGCTTTCCGGGAGAGCCAGTCCTTGTTATTCAGGGAGACCGTAGTGTCGCCCTTCCCAGCTTAATTTCGTCTCTTCGCGCTGGTCAGCTCTTGCGGAAGGGATGTCAGGGATTCTTAGCGTTTGTTTGTGATACTCGAGCTGCAGAGGTTCCGTTGGACCGGGTCCCGGTAGTTTGTGAGTTCCCTGATGTTTTCCCTGATGAGCTACCTGGGCTACCGCCTGAGCGGAATGTTGAGTTCTGCATTGATTTGATTCCCGGTTCGGGGCCTATTTCTATACCGCCTTATCGGATGGCCCCGGCAGAGCTTCGAGAGCTGAAGGATCAGTTGCAGGATTTGTTGGATAAGGGGCTCATTCGACCTAGTGTTTCTCCGTGGGGTGCTCCGGTCCTGTTTGTCAAGAAGAAGGATGGAAGTTTGCGCTTATGTATCGACTACCGCCAGCTGAACAAAGTTACCGTTCGGAACAGATATCCGTTGCCGCGCATTGATGATTTGTTCGACCAGCTTCAGGGTGCGGGGTATTTTTCGAGGATCGACTTGCGATCAGGATACCATCAGCTGCGAGTTCGACAGGAGGATATACCGAGGACAGCTTTCCGTACACGCTATGGCCACTACGAGTTTTTGGTGATGTCGTTCGGACTCACCAACGCCCCAGCAGCATTCATGGATTTGATGAACCGTACATTCAGGCCGTATCTTGACTTGTTCATCATCGTGTTTATCGACGATATCTTGGTGTACTCCCGGAGCAGAGAGGAGCACGAGCAGCTCTTGCGGATTACGTTACAGACTCTGAGGGAGCACCAGCTGTTCGCGAAGTTTTCCAAGTGTGCTTTCTGGCTGGACAGCGTCGGATTCTTGGGTCACGTGGTTACGAGAGACGGCATTCGTGTGGACCCGAAGAAGATTGAGGCCGTTCAGCAGTGGCCCCGACCTACATCGGTTACTGAGATCCGTAGTTTTCTAGGCTTGGTGGGCTACTACAGGCGTTTTGTTCAGGACTTCTCCCGTATAGCTGCACCGTTGACCAGTTTGACCCGGAAGGGAGTTCCTTTTGTTTGGACAGAGGAGTGCGAGTGCAGTTTTCAGCAGCTACGGACTTGTTTGACTACGGCGCCGGTATTATCTTTACCTTCGGGATCAGGCGGATTTGTTGTCTACTGTGATGCTTCGCGAGTGGGATTAGGATGCGTATTGATGCAGCATGGCCGGGTGATCGCTTACGCTTCTCGGCAGTTGAAGAAGCATGAACAGAACTACCCCACTCATGATTTGGAGATGGCTGCAGTGGTCTTTGCACTGAAGATTTGGCGACATTACCTTTACGGCGAGTCGTGTCAGATATTCACCGATCACAAGAGCTTAAAGTACATATTTCAGCAGCGAGACCTGAACCTCAGACAGTGTCGTTGGATGGAGTTGGTGAAAGACTACGACTGCGAGATCTTATATCACCCCGGCAAGGCAAATGTGGTGGCAGATGCGTTGAGTAGGAGGCCCGGGGGTAGTCTATCCTTTTTGCGCGCAGTTCAGAGGCAGTTGTCAGCAGATTGGCAGATGTTATGCGACAGCCGAGTTGAGTTCGAGTTCACTCAGACAGGGGGACAGCTCGCGCATGTTTGTGCACGCCCACAGTTGCTTGACCGTATATATGAGGCACAGCGTAGTGACGACCGTTGCTCAGAGATCATGGCACAGATGGGACAGGGCAGATTTTCCGAGTTCATGGTTGACGATCAGGGGATTTTATGATATGGATCTAGACTGTGCGTACCAGATACTGATGGATTACGGCGCGACATTCTCGAGGAGGCACACCGATCAGTGTATAGTGTCCACCCCGGTTCCACCAAGATGTACCATGATATGAGAGAGACCTACTGGTGGGACGGGATGAAGAGGGACATTGCGGAGTTCGTTTCGAGATGCCTGACTTGTCAGCAAGTCAAGGCCGAGCACCAGAGGCCCGCAGGAGAGCTACAGCCGTTACCCATTCCAGAGTGGAAATGGGAACAGATTTCGATGGATTTCGTTGTGGGTCTACCCAGGACCAGTCGAGGGTACGACTCCATCTGGGTGATCGTGGATAGATTGACGAAAGCGGCCCACTTCCTTCCAGTGAAGACGACTTTCAGCTTCGCTTAGTATGCTCAGCTCTATATTGACGAGATCGTGCGACTACATGGCGTACCGACTTGTATCGTGTCAGATCGAGGCACTCAGTTCACCAGCCGACTTTGGCAGAGACTTCAGGAGGCTTTGGGCACTCGTTTGAGCTTCAGCACAGCGTTTCATCCGCAGACAGACGGACAGTCAGAGCGGACCTTTCAGACTCTCGAGGACATGCTCAGAGCGTGCGTTTTAGACTTTGGTGGTAGCTGGGATCGTCATTTACCTCTAGTGGAGTTCTCCTACAACAATAGCTTCCAGGATACTATTCAGATGGCACCTTTCGAGGCATTGTATGGGAGGAGATGCAGATCGCCCGTTAGTTGGACAGAGCTCAGCGAGAGCAGCATTTTGGGGCCGCAGCTTGTTGAGGAGACGACATCGAAGATCCAGTTGATCCGAGACCGGATGAGAGCGGCTCAGAGCAGGCAGAAATCCTATGCATACAGACGCCGTCGCAGATTAGAGTTCGCAGTTGGCGACCATGTTTTTCTGAAAGTCTCCCCGATGAAGGGCGTGATGCGTTTTGGGCGAAAGGGGAAGCTTAGCCCTAGATTCGTAGGTCCCTTCGAGATCCTCGAGCGGGTTGGCGCTGTTGCATATCGTTTGGCTCTTCCTCCCAGCTTTCCCGATGTTCACCCCGTCTTCCATGTTTCGATGCTCCGCAAGTACCTTCACGACCCTTCGCATGCGATTCAGCACCCGACAGTCCAGCTAGAGCGCGACCTTTCCTTTGCAGAGCAGCCGGTGGCCATCCTGGATCGGCAGGTGAAGAAGTTGAGGTCGAAGGTTATACCAACCGTCAAGGTCCTTTGGCGTAGCCCAAGCAGCGAGGAGGTTACCTGGGAGACCGAGGGCGAGATGAGGAAGAAATATCCCCATCTCTTTGAAGGTACGCGTAGCTATATTTTTAAATTCGGGGACCGAATTTCTTTAAGGGGGGAAGATTGTAGCGTCTTGAAAAGTCGTTTTGGTGTTTTCCTGAAATTCGGTGAAAATTCGGTATTTTTCCGAAAACCGTCTTTCTCGATATTTTGCAGTTTAGGGCTAATTATACCTTAAATGGATAGGTAATTACTTGTTTTTAGTGACTAATGAGTTAATTATGAAATTTTGGTCATTTAAAAATTTTTCCCTATTTTTCTTTTTTTTAATATTATTTTAAGCCGGTAAGAAAATACATTAAATAAGCGATAAATACAAATTTTTCCGGGCTAATTTTAATCTCTAAAATTATGATAATTATAATCTAGTGATAACATGAATTTTTAGTAATTTATTTTGATTTTTAACAAATTTTGGTGATTTGAAACGAATTTATTGAATTTTGAGCTAAAACTTGCAATTTTTGAGTTGTAGGGGGCCTTTTTGCATAAAATTTCTTTTGTAAAACCCCTCTCTCTTTTTCCTCAGCCCTAGGACAGCCCCACCTTGTGTGAGACCAGAAATTTCTGGCCTCTCTCTTCTTGGTTTCTTTCTTGAGTTAATTTGATAGTTTATGGTATTATTTTAATTAAAATGGATAATGTATGATACATTGACTTTTGTGGACTTGACCATGACTTTCCCCACTTGCCCACACCCTCCCCCATACCTCATTCTGGCCGAAATTCCAGCACACCCTCTTCTTCCTCTCTTTTCTTTTCATTTTTCTTCAATTTCCTTCAAGAAAATACATCAAATCCATGAATTAATTCCAAAAATCCAAACAAAATCCTTATGCTATCATTATCCTTAGCCATTCTTTCTTGAATCTTGGAGCTAGGAAGCCATTCCTTGGAGCAAATTCTCTTGCTTGATCCATTGATCAAGAGGTATAATTCTCATCAAGTTGCTTTCTTTTGCTAAAAAATTCCTTTAATTGTATGGTTAGTGTTAAAAGTTAGCTTATTTCTAATATAGTTTAAAAGAGTAGTTTGTTTAAATTAGGGTTTTGAAGCCATGATAATTAATTAAGTTGTTTATTAGTTAATCTAGTTGTTAGTGAACTAATCTATATGGTTACCTTGTTATGTAGTCTTTAATTATGCTAATTTAGGTAATTTTAGAAGTTGATTTTAGTTGTAAATTGTTGTTTTTAAATTTTCAAGAGAAGGTTTTTGTATGGAATTGATATTTGAAACTTGATTAGTGAGTTGATTAAGTTTTAGAAAGCATTATTTAATTGATTTAAATCTAATTTGCTATCTAGTGTTTTGCTAACCTTAATCTAAGAGGTGAACTTGCTAATTGGGGTTGAAATTAGTGTTAATTAAGTTTTTCAAGTATGGTTTTTGATTTGCAATTGCTATTTATAAAAATCAAGAAAGGGTTTGGTTGTGGAATATAGGTTTTGGAGCATGATTAATGTGTTGTAATTAGTGGGTGTGGATTGCTTGTAGTGTGCTTGGGTGAGTATGCTTTATTGTAGTCGTTTTGTCGCAAATCGGCGATTTTTGCACCGATTTTTGGAATGTATATGCTTACTAGATTTTTATATAAATTATGAGATGGACTATTTTTGATATCTTGATGATTGTAATGGCTTGTCCTACGACTTTTAGGATGCGTGAGTGCGGTTTTTGGGTAGTCGGGTTTTAGTTTTGCCGGGTGACCCAAATCGGCGTTTTTGGCAGTTTTTGCGATTTTCGCGTGTGTTCCGCGCACTTTGTGCACGTTGTACCTAGCTAGCGAACTTTAGTAGTTTCGTTGGGGTTTGCGTCGTTCTTGATATGTAACCTTATAATTGGTAATGATGTAAATTCCAGGTTCGGTCGCGGAAACGTCAGACGCGGCGCGAAAGGGAAAGGCGGTGATTGGACACAGCTAGCCAGGGATCCCGGTGAGTAGATTTAACATCTACGGGGGACGATCGTTTGGATGGCGCAAGTCGCCCGATAGAATTAGTAAACTGAAAATAAAATAGTAAACTGGATAACCACTTGTGACATTAGAATAATAATACTGGCATGATAATTGCTGCAATTAGATCAATATGTTATACCCATATATGCAAACTCAATTGTAGGACACATGCACCATTACCAGGTTTTTATATGCAGCACGAGCACTATTCATGTTTACACACACACCCTGGTAATTGCCATGCCACCACACTAGATAACATTTAAATTTAAACCTTTTACTAATTGATACTTAAACTGGTGCTATTGCCTTTAATTCCTTAAAATGAAACCGTAGAATTGCTATTCATGTGCATGTACTTCATCATATTAATTGTTCATGCTTAATCCATTAGTCACACATCGCAACTTGATTATTGATATCATATGCATTCATTATCACTGATATATGCACTTATGAGGATTTCTTGAGATTTTATGATATTGCTGGATTTCGGGGGAAAGCCGCAAAATTTCCAAACTTATGATATTTTTAAAACATGTAAATTGCGGTTTTCTAGTGATGTAAGTGTCGTCCACCATGAGTTTGCTGTGGCTTTGGAAATCCGTGTCGAGGAGTGGAGGAACCGGCACGGGTACATGGTGGGCCCGGTAAGGTACCCCGGGGCAAGAGGAATGTGGTGATGACGTTGAGCCTGGCAGGGGACGGATTACCTACCGGTGACTGTTTGGGACGGCGGATATCCAGAGGATACCGACCGTGGCCGCTAGATGATGAGATATTGATATTTGAGATGGGTCAGCCGGACGGCTGAGGCCAGCGATACATTTATGAGATTTGAGACAGCTTTTGGGGTGTCGTTGCTGGACACCGGTTTTCGTCGATTCATTGACATTTGCTGGCATTCTAAAAGAGTTTCAAAAACAACATCTGATAAAATATTTTTATATATAAACTTATTGAGACCTCAAATATTCATGTTGCATACATATTCGTACACTGATGTTGTATACACACCTGCTAGTATATCCATATTGCATACATACTCGCCATTATGTCCTGCCTTACCTGTATATAGATGCTAGGATGCTTGTGTGCATGCATTCGATAGCCTGTGTAAATGTTATTTATTACTCACGAGTTGGCAACTCACCCCTGTTGTGCCATAGCCTGTTGCAGGTCCGCTCCGTCAGTTCAGTAGCGGCGGGTGCGCTTGCTTCTTTTGCCTCTTTTGCCTGGACTCGAGATTTGCTCATAGGTGGGTTATGTTAATATTTTTGTACCACCTTGTATATTCTTTGCATCTAGTGTACTCCATCTACTGTTTCTACCAGATTATTGTATATTGACCTAGAGATGAGACTGTGAGGTTTGTGGATTTTATGCTGTATTTTGGGGGTCGAGCTCACTTGAGCCGACATGCTACTTTTTCATGCTTCCTTATGCTTTATTATGATTATTATGCTTGCTGTCATTTACATTGCGTGGGATTTGTGACCGCCTTGTGGCGAAGAGCTAGCTCCCGCTTGGGGATGCCCTATTGTGTTGGATTCATGCATATTTCTGTTGTACCCATTTTGGGGGCCAGTATTTACAAAGGAGACTCTGCCGAAATTTTCGGAAAAATTAGTATTGTTTTTAAAAAGGGTTTTACATGACTTATTTGATAAACTTGCTTTCGAATGTTGGGTTTTCTTCACTCTTTTGCTTAATTGGTTTTGTTTTTCTGGGCTTTTGGCTTACTTATTTTACGGACGCCTTTAGACGTTTCGTAAACTTAAGTGCCAGTCACGTTCCGTACCCTGCGGGTCGTGACACCATTACTGTACATAGGATGTATATTGTAGTGGATGCTGGGACATATATAAGTAGGAATTTCTTGCTCGATATGATAGTACGCTATCTGGTTGCTCTTTATCTTAACATGTATACTTTCTGTCTCTCTGTTATATGTTGATAAAGCCCTTAGGATGTGTACTCGACTTCCAGGACTATGATGTAGATCATACTAGTGGGGCCTGGGTAGTCCATGAGTACATCCTTCAATGTTCCTAGTCGCGGGAATATCGAGACGGGGCATCGATATTCCGGAGTAGACTAGCGTATATCTTCTCGACCCATGTGATGGGCGATGGATGATCCCATATCCATTGGTGTTTGACATCAGAGATGGTATGCGGTTGCTCAGTGGAGACTGGGTACAATGAACGGACTCGCCGAGAACTCCCAGATATTATTATACCTCACGTCAGATGGCAGTTCTCTGGTGACACTGGTACAGCTTGGTCTGTTGACCCGAGATCGTCATAGAGTCTTGTGTGTCTCCCTCTATGCTTTGATTTCCACCCTACCACGGCTCTACTGAGTCGTGCAAACAGGTGGTTTTTGGGTACCGTCCCGATTCACATGGAGGTACTGAGCGATAAGAGGGGATTCGTCTCTCCCGGTATTGGGGGTTGTTGTTGCGCTATGCTCGACTGGCCATAACTGGAAATCCCTGGCCAGGGTTGCTGTGATATACTGGTAAGAGTTATCAGTAGTTTCACGCTTGTTATGGACCTTAAATCGGTATGACTTATCGAGCTACTGGGGTCTGACGTTTACCACCCCTAGGCGAGATATGCGACATATCAGACGAACAGACCGGACGGTACGGTAAGTGTTACTGGTTGGATTCACAGGAGTGTGAGCGGGCTTGCTCATTGATCTTCTGATCGCTCAATACCAGGGTGGCCGTTACGTTTAGCAGACTGCTTGCGACTTGTGGGTGTTTGATATGATCATCACCTGCTGCCGGCGTATTGACGACTCTTTAGAGTCCTACACAGAGGTTTCCTGGCTCAAGCGAAACGAGATAGGAGCGCATATGAGATATGTGCGGGACCGAGAATAATACGAGTATGTGATACTGTATTCTATTCTCGTGATATGTATCATTGGACGGTTATATGAGATATAGCCGGGTTACCGAATCAAGTGTTGATTCGATACATTGATACACATGATATTAGTCGGTTATATGCAGTATGACCGGATCATTAAATCAAGTGTTGATTTAATGATTTAATGTATAATTATATATTTGATATATTAGTTTACATTAACTAGTATTTGTTCACTTAAGATGGATTTTCTCACTTGATGTGCACATTGTATATATGATATAGTTTTGTGCACTAGTTTGTATCATGTTTGATGATACATGCAAACTTGGGTGTATGTTTGATTTAAACCATGTTTAGGTTAATGGTTAGGGTTTTATTATCTTTTCTTAATTATTTATTTTATTCATTTATTTTTTTGGGCAAGAAATAAAATGGTGGCTTCTTTTGTATTTTACTTGAAGCTTCATGAAGCTCTGACCATTTTGTTTCTTTCCTAAACCTAACTATTCACCTAAACCCTAGTTTAGTCTCTACACTAGTTACACTCACTCATGGTTGCTAAATGATAAGAATCACTTGATTTTCTTTTATTCATAATTCACTTTCTTTTCTTTCTTCTTCTTCTTCTTCATGAAGAGAAGAAACCATTGCTAGAAATTTCTAAGTGATGATTCCAAGTGAGAAATCCAAATCCAAAGTGAACCTACTTCCTATTTTTTCATCCTCTACCACATTCCATGTAGTAGAGTGTGTTATCTTCACAAGTTTCATGACCTAGTGAAGGTGGAGATTGAGTTTGAGTCGCCTCGACGTAGATCATCTTCGGCATCGAAGTCAAGGACCTAGCCCGCCCATTTTTCCGATGAAACCGACGCTAAAGTCCGGGATTCCGATGATCGCAGCGGAGGGACGTCAACACGGAGCTAGAGAAGTGGAGGACCGGATCTACAAAGGTTGTAGTCACTTTCACTTGTAGCTAAAGTAGTTTACTTGCTTGTTTCGCCTTACCTTTAGTTAACGATCTTCATTAGGGTTTCTCGGCACCTAGAAAAATTTGATTTTGGCATGGTTGATCAGTTGTAGAACCTCATTAGTGTGCCTAGGAACCCTACAATATGTTATATTGGATCGTCGTGTTCTGAATAGCCGGGGGTTTTATGTGAGATGAGAGTTTTTCTTTTTCATTCATGTAAAATTCATTTGTATGTAATATTCTTTTATTGGGGCACTTCCGGGCTGAGGTTGATGTCACTATTGTATATTATTTACTTTTCCGCATTAGGTAGACCCAAGACGGGGAGCACAAGTAACCGGGTTCTAGGGTCCAGTGGGTGACCATCTCGAGGAGTCGAGACCGGGTCTCCTAACCCTAGAATTGGCAGTGTTGCTTGCCGCTATCGTAGGGATCTAGGGATGTGGGTTTGGCTATTCATCGCGACCGTGGAATCCGTGTTTTATACAGGCTCGTATTAAAACACGGACGTCCTAGTATATCCAATATTTCATATGTGTTCTTCTGCTGCAATGTTCTGTGATGAGATCATATTACTGCTTGAGACGAATGTTTATATTATATACATGAGATATATGTTATATTGCAGATTTCATTTCAAATGTGATGCTTGTGAAGCATAATAAAATGGGACTTCATTAATGAGATTAATGAAACAAAAAGAAACTTAAAGATATTGTAGAAACTTTTTTAAAAATTGGTAGCTCTAGTTCTTCCTTTGCATAGCGGTGTTCCTTGTAGAACATCCAGCACCTTATTCGATAAGGAAAGAGCCGAGATCTCTTCACCGGGAGTGACCTCTTTAGCAATAACTGGCAGATGCTGCATACTCGGTTTGTCTTTTGATTGTTTCAATAGTGTTTGCTATGCATAGTGATATTTGTGAAATATCCTGCACCTTATTCGATGAGGAAAGAGCCGACGATCCCTTCACCGGGAGTGACCTCTTTAGTGAAACTAGAAAAGCCTCAAAAACACTCCATTTAAAATCACTCGATTCTACAACGATATCAAGTTCATTACGCAAAGGGTTTTCTTAAAAACCTGTCGCAGCCCTCCGTCATTTCAGATAAGTACCGGTTAGTATTCGTGCTGCGTTTGTTGACCTTAGCCAAGGCGTAGTATGCGGTAGCTGATTAGTGCTTATCTGTATAAGCATATGATGCGATTGAGTTACGGTAGTCGTGCGACTTTGTTGACCTTAGCCAAGGGTCGTGCGGGTGGGTTTAATTCAATCGGGAAATGACGGGTTGAACTTGGCTAGCACTTATGATTTGTTGACCTTAGCCAAGGTCATAAGATGTTAGGGGTAAAATATTATTGGGAATTTCAAGTGTTGAGATTTGCAATGAGATTGCATGCCTTCTATGAGATAGTTGGATCCCGATACCCACTGCGAGTAAGAGTTACTCCTGAGAGAGTTTTACACATTACAATTAGCCGATCAAGTAGGTGTCTAGAAAGTTGTTAACGGGGTTACGCTCCTGGGAAAACGAGGTTTATTTTAATTAGGTCCGTGCGAAAGCACGGGGAACCTCCCTCAAAGTACCGGCACTAGCCTGGCTGAAAGATTGGCGAACTTGTAGAGTGTAATTAATCCCGGCTAGTCTTTCCTTTTAGGGTTTGAAGGAAGATTTGACTAAAACAGTAGGATCCATCCTGATTAGATAAATTGATAACCAATCTAATCTTGTAAAAAGCGCACGCTGAGTGTTTTCTTCTCTCTCTCTTCTGGTTACGACTATGTCACGCCTTAATCAAGATAATAATACGGATGTATTGACCGACCCTGCTTATTATACTGCGCTAGGGAACGTTGGTCCTACTCCGACTTATAATTGTTATAAGACAGAGCAGGAAATTGGGGATTACTAGGATTCCCGTACCGCCCAAACGAAGAAAGTACATGCTGATGCACCTTCTTCATGTGTGTTCATTACTGAGAACTGTTTCTCAGTATCCTTTACATCCTGGGTATGAGATACCGAATCAGGATCCCACATATGTAATTTGTTACATGGGCTACACATAGGTAGAGAACTGAGAACGGGTGATAAGTTTCATGAGATAGAAACGGTGCAAGTGTTGCAGCCAAGTCTGTTGGTAGTTATCACCCTGTATTATCAGAATACATTGATTCTGAACTAATGTTGTTAGATACCGAACCTGATATACAACATCATATCAGTCTCTTTATTAGTAAAGAAAGGATATAATTTTGTATTGTTGGATAATGTTTTGAACATTTTCTATATCAAGAGTTGATCGGTTCAGGCACGTTATCTAAAAGTATAGACGTTCTAAATCAAACCACAGTTCTTAATGTACAGAACACGCACAAGAGGAAGAGTTCAGAAATGAACGAATCCTTCTTGAGGTATTGTAGACTAGGTCATATCAATGCGACCCGACTAGCTGAAGTTACATATAGATGCATATTTAAATTAGTTTGAATTTACATCTTGTGAAACTTGCCGGTCATGTCACAGAGATAAGATGACCACAGCTCCGTTTATTGGAAACAGAGAAAGAGTTAGTGAACTCTTGGGATTGATACATGTTGATGTATGAAAGTCCCCTATCTACACATGCCAAGACCGGATCTTTGTACTTCGTTACATTCACTGATGATCTCTCAAGATTCAGACATATGTTCCAGTTGAAACACAAGTCCGAAACTTTTGAAATAATTATAGAATATAAGTTAGAATTAGAGAACCAAAAACAGGTATAAGTATTATGTCCTTTGATGAGATAAAGGAAGAGAATACTTGAGCATGGGATTCCTAGACTATTCTAAAGGAGAATGAGATTCTCTCTCGGCATTACTCCTCCGAATACACCATAGCACCTCGGTGCATCGGGGCGGAGCAATTACACCCTATTTGATATGGTGTGCTCTATGATGAGTACTACTGAGTAGCCTATTTCATTTTGGGAGTTAAGCGCTTGTGAAGCTGCATACCTATTGAATAGAGTTCCAATCAAATCAGTTGTCTACCACTTCATATGTGATATGGAATGGGAAGAGCCCATATCTTAAGTAAGTTAAGATTTGGGGTTGTCCGGCCTATGTCTAAAAGCAAAATACGGACAAGCTCGAGGCAAAGTCAGTTCTGTGGAATTTTGTTGGATATCCCAAGCATTCGCAAGGGAATATCTTCTACCAAACCGTGGAGCAAAAGATGTTTTGTTTCTCAGCATGCCACCTTTGTGAAAGGGAATTTCTTGTGAAGAAATTATTGGTCATGAGGTAGAACTGGAAAGAGTTCCACCTATACAAACTGCAGCTGATGATTTGGTAGAACCAAAGGATTCAATAGTTTCCAACGAACCTCAGCCTCTCCGCCGATCTAGTAGGGTTCCTCACCCATCTGAGAGATACTTCGGTTTTCTCTATGACAGTGGGAGCGAGAATTGCATCATGAGATGATGACCCAACTTGTTTCGAGCTGGCCATCAGGAGTAGGACTCTGTTAGAATGGCTGGATGCTTAGCGATCTGAGATGGAATACTTATACACCAACAAAGTATGGACTTTGGTTGCTTTATCTGAAGGGTTAAATCCCCATCAGGAGCAAGTATATCTTGAGAAGATTACTTGGTATATATGGAAAAGTTGAAACTTTCAAAGCTATGCTTAAGTCCATCCAGATCCTACTTGCCACGGCTACATACCATGACTACGATATCTGGCGGTTGGGTGTCATGACTGCTTTTCTAAATGTTGATTTGGAAGAGAGCGTTTATAAGTACACAGCCAGAGGGCTTCGTAAACAGTGGGAGCAGCGGAAACGTGAGCAAGATGTTTTATGTTATAAATCAGGTATCGCGGAGTTGGAACGTCTGTTTTGATGAGGTAGTCAAAGAGTTTGACTTCATCAAAATGGTAAATGAACCTTGTATATACAAAAAGGTAGTAAGGAGTATGGTGGTGATCCTCGTAGAGTACGTGGATGACATACTCTTGATAGGGAAGGAGTTTCTATGCTACGCTCGGTCAATCTCCGTTTATCACAAAGATTCTCCATATAGGATCAAGGGATACCTCCTAAATCCTAGGTTTTATATATATGAGATAGATCTAATTGGATGTTAGGATTCTCAATAGTTGTAGTGAGACGGTATCAATCGATCCTGGGGAGAATCACTGGAAAGGTTCCTGGGTGATAAGGATGACTGAATGTCAGTCGCAGGCATTGTCTTTACCCTTAGTGGAGGGACGGTATGTTGGAAGAGTTCCAAGCTAGATACCGTGACATACTAGACGATTAAAGGCAAGATACATCGTTACCAAGGATGCTACCAAAGTGGCAGTCTGGATATATATAAGTTCATGAGATGAACTTTGTTCCTACCATTGTGTGACAATGGAGTTGTGGCTTATGCTAAGGAACCCCCGTCCCATCAGAAATCCAGATATAATTCTTAGGCAGTATCACCTGATCATGGAGATGGCTGATCTCCAGGGAGATCGAGGTTTGGAGAGTAGATACAGAGGACAACAGCGTAGATCCACTCACAATGGGCCTTTTTCCAGTAGAGACATTTATGGGATGGTTGAGTATGAGATACTTCAACCACAGCTAATTGTTGGGTATACGATACCACAACAAATGGCCCTAGTGCAAGTGGGAGA
Organism: Agapanthus africanus; assembly: GCA_030015575.1. Classification (NCBI taxonomy): domain Eukaryota; kingdom Viridiplantae; phylum Streptophyta; class Magnoliopsida; order Asparagales; family Amaryllidaceae; genus Agapanthus; species Agapanthus africanus. The sequence goes on along the minus strand of CM057344.1, from coordinate 238,204,941 downwards.
TTGTTAGTTATATGTATGCCCTAGAGGCCATTACTGTACATACGATGTATATTGTAATGGATGCTTGGACATATATAGGGAGGACTTTTTTGCTCGACATGATAGTATGCTATCTGGTTACACTTTATCTTAACATGTACTCTGATTGTCTCTATGTTACATGTTGATAAAGCCCTTAGGATGAGTACTTGACTACCAGGACTATGATGCGGATCATACTAGTGAGGACAGTGTAGTCGCCAAGTACATCCTTCAAATGTTCCTAGTCGTGGGAGTACCGAGACAGGGCATCGATACTCCAGAGTAGACTAGCGTGTGCGCTTCTTGACCCATATGATGGGCGATGGATGATCTCATATCCATTGGTGTTTGACATCAGAGAAGGTATACGGGTTCTCAATGGAGATTGGGTACACTGGACGGACTCGCCGAGAACCCCCAGATGGTATTATACCTCACGTAAAATGGCAGTTCTCTGTTGACACTGGTACAGGTTAGTCTGTAGAACCCAGATCGTCATAGAATCTTGTGTGATTCCCACTGTGCTTTGATTTCCATCATACCATGTCCAAGAGGGCATGCTAAAAGGAGGCTTTTGGGTATAGTCCCGAATCACATGGAGGCAATGAGCGATAGGAGTGGATTCATCTCTGCCGGTATAGGGAGTTGATGTTGCGCTGTGTTCGATTGGCTATAACAGGAAATCCCTGGCCAGGGTTGCTGAGATTTACTGGTAAGTGCTTTCAGTAGTTTCTCGAACTGTTATGGACCTCATATCGACACGACTTATCAAGCTACTGGGGTCTGACGTTTACCACCCCTAGGCAAGATATGCAACATATCAGACGAAGAGACCGGACTGTACGGGAGTGTTACTGACTGGATTCGCAGGAGAAAGTACAGGCTTGCTTGTTGATCTTCTGATCGCTCAATACCTGGGTGGCTGTAATGTTTAGCTGACCGCTTGCAGCTTGTGGGTGTTTGATATGATCATCACCTACTGCCGGCGTATTGACGATTCTTTAGAGTCCTACACAGAGGTTTCTTGGCTCAAGCAAAACGGAGTAGGAGCACATATATGATATGTACAGGACCGAGAATGATGCGTGTATGCGATACCGTATTAGATTCTCGTGATATGAGATATCGGCCGGGTATACGTGATGTAGCCGGGTCATCGGATCAAGTGTTGATTCGATGAACTGATACAGATTATATTAGTCGGTTATTTGTGAAATAGCTGGATTATCGAATCAAGTGTTGATTCGATAATTTAATGTATAATTATATATTTGATATATTAAATTATATTAACTGATATAAGCTCACTAAAAGATTCTTTTTCTCACTCGGGTAACACATTGATATATATGCGATATATGTTAATTGTATTATTTTATTTTGTTACAATAAATATTGTATATGTGATATATAATATTGTAACATGTTATGATTATAAATGCAACCTGTTTTGTGGAGTTTAATTGAGGTTAGGGTTTGGATTAGGGTTAAGTCTTCATGAAGCTTTCAAGAAGTTTCTTAAAGCTTTGACTTTGACTAGGATATTTTGCAAAGATATTTCCTTAATCCAACCCAACCCTTTACCCTAGTTAAATCTCTACATGGGTTAAGTCTTCATACTTAACCCATGGTTGCAATTCTAACCACACTAGAGTTTTCATTATTCATCACAAAAGGATTCTTCTTCTTCTTCCTTGAGTTCTTGATGGAAAAGCTTTCTAGCTTTTTCATTAGTGATGAAAATGAGTGAGTTAAACAAAACAAATGAGAGCAAAAATCCTACTTCATCATCCTAATCTATTCTTGCCAATTAGATTAGGGTGTTCACTTCATTTAGTGAGTGAGAGCTTGTGTTATAGATACTTCAAGGTAGATCATCTTAGTTATCGAAGATCGGAAGCAAGCTTGCATCTTTCTATTCGTGGAGCCTCTCGAGAGTCCGGAACTTGATGATCGCAGCGAAGGGACCACAAAACGAAGCTTATAAAGTGAAGGACCGGGCTACAAAGGTTGTAATCCCAAACTCTTAGATGTTAAAGTGCTTAACATGCTTTGTTTGGCCTAATCTCTAGTTTAAAGATCTTGGTTTGGGTTGTTCGGCACGGCTAAAATTTAAATCGGGCATGGTTGGTGCCTTGTAGAACCTTGTGAGATTGCCTAGTAACCCTACAGGTTGTTGTTGCTGTGGTGGAGGTCTTTGATAATTTCCTTGGAATTGGTTTTGATTTTGGGGTTGGTTTTGGTTCCAAGAAAAATTAAGATGATTTCTCCATCCCTGATTGTATGTGGAAGAATAAGGATCGTTTCTAGGTCGCTGCTGAAAAGTAGCATTAGTTTGCTCGTGTCCTTGAAACGATGCATTCATTGGACATTCTTCCGTCAAGTGTGATGGATCGGAACAGCAACCACATACGGTTTTGGGGAGCGTTACCTGGTTTAGGGAGACTGATGAGAATTTTTTTCAATAGTGTCGAGTTTCTTTTGCATCGCTGCCATTTCAGATTTTACTGCGATGGAAATATCGAGCTTATGAATACCTCCCCTAGATGAAGGTGGTCTAACGCTTTCCCACTGCAAAGTGTTTTCAGCGAGATCTTCCAGATATTTCCAGGCTTCACCATTGTCTTTGGACATGAAATTGTATTGACACATGGTTTCAAGCATCTGCTTTGTCGCGGGATTAATGCCCTCATATATAATTCGGCACAGATCCCATCTATGTATTCCATGATGAGGACATTGGACAAGCAGATCCTTGAAACGTTCAAAGAACTTCTAAAATGGTTTATTGGGAAGCTGGATAAACTGGTTGATTTCGCTCCTAACACGGGCGGTCTTATGATTTGGGTAAAATTTCTTAAGGAATGCTATCAAAAATTCATCCCAATTGGTAATAGAGTGTGCGGCAGTATTATAAAGCCATTTTTCTGCCAAATCACACAAAGTGAAGGGGAGAAGACGCAAGCACATACCATCCACGGACAGTTGTGAAGTACCCATCATTGCGTATACGTTTTCAAATTTAGTGATGAAAACGTACACGTCTTCAGATTCAAGCCCATGAAATTTGGGTAACAGGTTGATGTAGTGGGGTTTAATTTCAAAATTATCCATGTTGGCTGGTGGAATAGATAAACAGGTAGGAAGGGGACCGCGTATAGGATAACATCTTTCTTGGAGAGAGATGCGCGGTGGATTCTGCTCACCTACGGGCGGTGGAAGGGTGGTATTATAATTTAATGGAGTACCGTCCATCTCAGTCGATGTGGTGGGTGGTGGGGAAAAAGAAGATGAAGATGCACAGACTTCGGAGTCGATAGTAGGAACGTGGACAAGACGGGCACTAGAATCCCATGTCCAGCCGAGGATGCACTAAGCGGGCTTAGCGCAAGTGGCAGCGTGTGTGTGATTTAAAATTGGCTTGTTTTAAAAAGTGTCGGACTTGAGGCAAATCACACAAAAATGCACAAACAACCCTAGAACTAAGTGGAAGAATAAGGATCCTCGGTCAAGTCTCTAGACCGCTCCTATACTTCGAAAGGACAAGTTGCAGAATCAATCCTCTACAACCTCTTTACTACTCTTATGGCCAGGTAAGTGCCAGGTAAGTGGGAGGTATTCTCTATATGAATCACCGAAAATAGCGGGCCTAATTAAGTAACCACTTGCCATAGACACACTTGCCTAGACACCACAAAAGTAATGCGGATAAGCGATAGATTACCCCCGACCTTCCTCTGTCCTTATTGAGCGCGACAGTCCTTAGAGTCTTGTCTAGATATTTTTTAAATTAATGTAGGATTGATGCAGATGCTCGTTTTGTGATTTGCGGGGCCTAGGAAGGGTGATGAAATCTACACCTAATCTGAATTTGGTCTTTGCCCCTTAATGTCCGTATTAAAATATACAAAAACAAACCGCAAAACAAAACTTGCAAAAAGATTTTTGCACAGCGATATTTTGCAAAGAATCCTGCAGTAAAGATATTTTATTGGATTTCAGAGGAGAGAGAAGGATATAGAAAAGATACCAGAGAAGTTTGCAACCCTAATTCCCCTAGAAAGCCGCGGTTCCGCCGCCAATGTGCTCTTATTGCCGCGCTTCCGCCGCCGACTTGGGAGATCTGGTGGAGATTTTTGCTACGTGGCCTCCTTTGCTCCTCTGGATCTTGATGAATGTCTCTGGATCTCTGTTCCCCCAAGTCCGTGACTCCAGATTCCCTCGAAAAAATCTCACACTAATCGTTAAATATGCAAGATGCGGTTTGTTTTGTTTTTTGATATAAATCAAATAAGAATTCAACACAAATAGTAAGAATAAAAAATCACGCACGCATTCCCCGGCAACGGCGCCATTTGATTGATCTTTTTTTAAGGAAGTGTTTGTAGAATAACCACAATCAATAACGGTGTCGCATGTAGCTAGACCGAGATGAGTACGGGTCGTCCGTAGGGAAATGTTGAATCTTTTAATCTTAATTTAGACTTTTTGATTAGGAAAGGAGGAAGAATAAAGAATGGTGAAGAATGGTCGTAGGTTCTAGATCTACGTCAAACACGGATGCAAGATATAGATCTAGATTAACTACGGATATAGGTTTTATAGTAGAAGGGGGCTTGTAGGGTTCGTTAAGATTTAGTAGTCATGGATGATTAATTAAAGATTACTCTTTTTATCCTATAATAGATTTAAAACTAGATCGACAGTGATGCATGTAGATTAGGGTTTCTGGAGGGAAAAGCGTTCCCACTCTTAACCCCTATCTTGACACGGATCTCCGTTCATGTCTAGCCTTTACCAAAACAATTGTTAATCTAATCTCTTATCTTGGTCATGAATATCAATGAATTGATAGCGCGCCTGATTAGGATGTTAACTATTCATTTGATAATGTTTATAAACTTTATAGGACGTAAAAAGAGTTTAAGGATCTTCATCATCCATTAATATACCATAATCCTACGAACCCTAACAAGCGGAGAATTACTCGCGCATGTTGGGAAAAGAAAAGATCGAGAGGGAAAACATAATGTAAAATGCAGAAAAATAAAATGATATAAGAAAACAACTACCTTTATTAATCAACAAAATCAAGTACACTTTGTTTCCTTAGAAAATGATTACAAAACCCTAGTTTGCTTCTCGATCTCATCTAAGGAGGTAGATGAACTTTTGATGATCAACCAGGATTCTTGAGCCGTCGTGGACTTCGTGATCGCGTCGGTTTGATGTCTTCTAACTTTAGCCCTTGGTCCTTTATATAGCCCTCAAAGAAGAATACCTAGGTACCATATATGGTGACTTCCTAATATGGTGACTTTCCATATATTGTAATTTTCCTAATTTGGTGACTTTACATATATGGTAACTTTCCTAATATGGTGACTTACCATATATGGTAACTTTCCATATATGGTAACTTTCCTAATATGATGACTTTCCATATATGGTAACTAGTTGTTAGTATCCCAACCAGAAAATCCAGGGCCCTAACTCCTCAGAAGTGCGGCGGTACCGCGGCGTAATGGTGGGTTTGGCCGCGGATCCGCAGTGGATTAGGAGGATCGTGGGTTCGTTTCTCTTGAGCCTTCTTCTGGTGACACATGTAGACTATTTTGGTATCTGGAATTTGAAAATCTTCTCTACGTCTCTGTCAGAATTGATTTCTTCAATTTACTATACTATTTCGGCAGATTTGATCTCGATAATTCGGATTTCCTTGATTCCAGTTCTGAAATAATTTCTGCAAAATTATCTCAATAAATAATGTTAGTAAAATTTGTTTTTATTGAGATATTATCTTTAACCATTTGTCAAGATATTTTAGTTTTAAGAGAATAGGTCAAAGGTATTTAATAAGGTAAGCATATTAAATGGGCCAAATGTTACATAAATATTATATGCTTACTTTTTCCTTCAGAATGTTAATTATAATATAAAAACACATGGAAATAGTATTTTTACAGATAAACCCTCATATGTGTCATATATTATAATAAACACCTTTTTTATATAGAAATAGTAGGAAAAATGTCATATTAAAAGTGCAGTTTTATCAACTGAACATGCCCCAATAAAAGAATATTACAAACAATGAATTTTACATGAATGAAAATAAAAACTCTCATCGCACATAAAAAACCCCGGTTATTCAAAAAGCGACGATCCAATATAACATATCACAGCAACACATAACATCAAATGTTATCAATGTAAGTAAATATGCGTATCCCAATTGTCGTTGACATATAGCAACGAAACCGGCGATACACCACATATTACACTTACGGTCGCAGAAAAGAAAATGTCAAACTACAACATTTGGAATCCACAATCACTTTAGACATCATAAACCTGAAATATGACATACTTCAGATTTCATGCCTAACTATATAAATTCCGCATATTGTATCACATTCCACTAATAGATAGACGATGTTAAACATTCTGATCGAATCAATAAACACCCAAAATTACCCAAAAAGCTCAACACTTGAGCGCAGTTTAAAAATATTCAGCACATGCCACAGTACCAATGGACCAACCGTAGAAGGTTCAACCCTTGCCTCACCTATGGCACCGTGGAACTACCGCAAACCCTAAGGTTTGGCGGCGGTTCTTATGGTCATAGAATCGAGTTAGGGTTTCGTTCTTCTAGAGGGTCCATCGCATTACTTGCATGATATTTGAATGTTCTTTAACTCAGAAAAAATACAACTCTTGGAAAATTTTCCGGCAAGGGTTAAAATGGGTATTTGATATCTGTTTGAACTTTTTAACACCGTCTAAAATAACCCGAAAAACTGTTAGAATTACGACTACGAAACACTCCGAGTTGCCTTTGCAGAAAGTTAACATCGCATGCAAATTTAGCAAAAACAAAAAACACCTGAAACACCAAAACCCAGAGCCTGAAGCACCAAACCAAGAAGAACCCCAGAATCAAAATTTGGGCCGGCCACCTAGGAAATTTTGCATGTCTGGCCGGCCAAAAAGAGGCCAAATTGGTTCGTTTTAGTTCTGTGCTCATGTTATATCATATGCAACATTTTGCAGTTGTTTAAAAAAAATTGACGACTTTAAAAATTCAACAGAAACTGGGTAATCTTGTTTCAAGTTTCGGATTTGTTTCGATTTCGTAATCCTATAATATCCGTCTAATTCTCTAGCTAGGCTTTAATACCACTTTAGGGTTCCTATGCACGACAGCAAGGTTTCGGGACGCATCGTCCATGCCATTTTCAAATTTTTGTCATCATAAAGAACTCTAACCTAGGATGTATAACTAGAGAATCATACGAAATATATTGTAAACTACTTCACAACTAAGTGATTAGGGATTACAACCTTTGTAGTCTAGTCCTTCACTTCTTTAGCTCCTTGTAGCGGTCCCTTCGCAGCGATCAATGAACTCCCGGACTCTTAAGAGGCTCCACAAGGTAATGGTGCATACTTGCTTGAAGTCTTTGAGGCCGAAAATGATCTACGTCGAGGAGACACTAACCCAAGCTACCTCTTCACTAATGTGAGATTAGTGAAGCTAACACCCTATACTAAAGTGCTAATCTAGTAGAGGATGATGAAGTAGGATTTTTGCTCACTTTAGAATTCTTTTTCTCACTATTATTTCTCACTTGCACAAAAGCTAGAGAGCACTTGAGCTTGAAGAATAAGATGAAGAGTGATAATGTTGTGAGAGTGAATGGAAACCATGGATGAGAAAATATTTAATATCACTCATGTAGAGACTTAACCATGAGTTTATATAATGGTTGGGTTAACATATATCTAGTGTAAGACAAACCTAGTGGACTAAGTCAATGGATCTCCAAGCTTCTCAAAGCTTCATGACATGTGTCAAATTTTCAACTAATAACTGAATTACTATAAATAAATAAACCCTACATTATCTTTATCATGGTGTATGTCTCATAAACCCATGTTGCTTGTATCATCAAGCATGACACTAAAAATGTACATTAATATATATTACATATATATTACATACACACAAGTGAGAAAAAGAAATGTTTAAGTGAGCTAATATTAGTTAATGTAATCTAGTATATCACATATACAATTATACATTAAATTATCAAATCAACACTTGATTTGATAATCCGGCTATATCACATACAACCGACTAATATAATTTGTATCATCTTATCGAATCAACACTTGATTCGATAACCCGGCTATATCACATATAACCAACCGATACAAATAAATCGCGAGAATAGAATACGGTATCATATACTCATATTATTCTCGGTCCCGCACATATCACATATGTGCTCCTACTACGTTTTGCCTGAGCCAGTGAAACCTCTGTGTAGGACTCTAAAGACTCGTCAATATGCCGGCAGTAGGTGATGATCACATCAAGCACCCACAAGCCGTCAGCGGTACTAGCTGGACATAACGGCTACCTGGGTGTTGAGCGATCAGAAGATCAACAAGAAACACCGTTCTAGCTCATGTAAATCCTGTCAGTAACACTAGCGTACAATCCGGTCTCTTCGTCTGAGATGTCGCATATCCAGTCTAGGGGTGGTAAACGTCAGACCCCAATAACTCGATAAGTCATGCCGATACGAGGCTCATAACGGGTCAAGAAACTACTGTTAACACCTATCAGTAAATCTCAAAATCATCCCTGGCTAGGGACATCCAGTTATAGCCAATCGAGCACAGCACAATATCTACCCCCAATACCGAGAGAGACGAAATCCCCTCCTATCGCTCATTGCCTCCATGTGACTCGGGACTGTACCAAAAAAACCACTGTTTTTCACGTCCTTTTGAACGTGGAAAGGTGGAAATCAAAGCACAATGGGAATCACACAAGACTCTATGACGATCTCGGGTCTACAAACTAACCTGTACCAGTGTCACCAGAGAACTGCTATCTGACGTCAGGTATATGATCATCACTGAAAACTGCATTTTAATACCGCTCATTCGTTATCTCTTTTGTATATATCGGTACTATTAACCGGTGTTTGATTAGTAATATAGATTACAGGTATCCATGACAAAATACTAGAAATACATCCAGAATCACGGATATTACATTTGTGAGCTGACACTGCAACAAGAACTGCAAACCGATCAAGAATCAAAGAGTTTTTGTAAATAAAATAGTATACACACATTTTGGTCCAACACATGACAAGTTGTGCACTAGCTCTTTGATAGCATAGACCATGATGGGGCAGCCATGATTCATGGTGCAAGTGGCATGTTGTGATGTGCATTAATGGTGCATTCAATGCATAAAGGTGTGATGTGATTTGTACCATCAAGTTTCTCACCAAAACCCTGGGTGCATACCATGTTCAATTAGACAAAACAAACTGCACCAAAGTGATATATGGGAGCACACAAGACCACCACCCCAATACGAGACCCAGTGCTCGGATTTGACTCGAGCACATGGCTCCCAAAACCGGCGAGCTCGGCCCCATTGTCCCTAAAGTGCACCAAATTTCTGTAGGCCCCCCTTATTGCCACATCAGCTCATTTTTATTGTTTGTTTATTTTTCTTTTGAGCCTATAAATACAGATCAGTGGGCAAGGGATGGAGGCTACCATGTATATACCTTTTCATAATTTTGTTTTGCTTTGTTTTTGTTTAGCTTGAGGGTGAGTGTGCTTCATCTTGGTTTCTTCTTCTTCTTCCCTCTTGAAGCTCACTTTGGAGAGCTTCATTAAGGAGGTTGAACAAGTCACCAAAGTTTGTATCTTGTTCTCAAGTGATCAATACATTGTTGTTTCTTTTATATACTTGCTCTCTTTTCTTGCTTTCTTTTATTACCATGCTTAACTAATTCTTTATTTTGGTTGTGGTGTGGGTGAGGAAGTGAGATGAAAGGCTTTGCCTCCTCCACCTCTTGTTTATGTTTCATGCGCTTAAATTCCATTTTGTGTTAAGGTTGCTAACTTAGGATATGGTATGTTGTGATAAAGAGCTTGACAAACTTTTTGTTTCATATACTATATACCTTCACAAACCCTTAGCAACCTCAACACCAATATCATTTGCTCTCACTAACCTTTTTGTGTTTTCATTGTTGCGGTATGCTTGCAAAACCTCGTGTTTAGTGTTGATACCCCAAGCGCGGACATACAAACGGTAAGTGACCAAAACGGAATCGTTTCGTGCTTTGCGGCCAATATCGGACTTTGACGGTTTGTGCTCCGCAACCGCGTTGACAAGTCGTGCTCCATGCCGGAATCAAGGTAAGGCCGGACAACTCATAACCAAGCGAGCGTAGAGATAAACGTCGAGATTCAAGCTTCCGAACCAAGCCACAACCATTCTTTCCTTATACTTGTTTTCTTTCTTTTCTTGTTTTCATATTGTTCTTATTATTTTTGTGACAACCAAGCATTTGTTAATTTGTTAACCTTAAACAACAATACCTAATACTCAATTCCCTGCGGATCGACCCGTGCTTGCCGGCTCGCTACAACGCGACGTGCACTTGCGGTTATAAATATTTAAAACGAGAACGATCTCGTGCGCGCACTCCGTTTTCCACCAAAACGCATCCATTTCCAAAAAATACGCGTTTGCGCGCACGGGAGGATTCCCAACAAGTTTTTGGCACCGTTGTCGGGGATTTGTAGTTATTAGATATTGTTATTTCTGGTTCTACTAACTAAACTAACTTTCTAATTCATTATTTTTTCAAAAACTAACAAAATACGATTTTTTAGGACTTCTTTCAATTGTTCTCTGTTGTTTATACCTGCTATCACTTTGTGCTGAAATTAAAAAAATCCAGTAAGACCTTTAGAACACTAATATAAGCTAGAGATCCCACTACAAATTGCACCCCCTCTCATCGGATTTTGGCCAGCGACCAAACCCCTAGATCCGGCGAGATCGGCCCCTCTTTGAGGGTTTTCGTTTTTTCTTTTTCAGTGGTCTCTAGTTCCGTGTTGGTAGTCTTTTGGTCTTGTTTGATTTTTCTGATTTTAAGTGTGCAGGAATTGGGGCACACGTATCGCTTTTTACACTAAATATCGTATTTTCCGACATTTTAGGTTTTTCGCGGAATTACGACCAGCGATCGTGCGGAGCGAGGTTCAATTACAATTTCAAGACGTTGGGGAAGATTAGTGCCAAAGATCCGGGTAGTTTGACCCGCGCAAGCGAACATTCAACGACTCGGATCACTTTTAAAGGGGTTTTCTTAAACCAAATCCATTTGGTACGTATTTCCTAACACCTCCTCTTTAATCCGACGCAATCCAATTCTCTATCTTTTGCAGGATTCTTTGCGCAATTTTGCCACCAATTGTAAAGAGAACTAACACGTATTTGTTGCAGCGCTTAAAACTTAACCGAAAAAGAAATATTTGAATTTCAAGATTTCTTTAATTCTTTTATTTGATTGAGCATTGCATATTAATACGGATTTTAAGGGCTAAATGACCAAACAAGATACGGTAAAGGATTTCATCACCTTTTCTCCGTAGCACCCAAATCACCAAACTGCATTCTTGCATACCCTCATTAAATTAAAATCAATTAGACTTTGACTTTAAGGATTTCGCGCTCATTAGGAGAAGTTAACTGTATGTAGAACTTTGCTTAACGGTATATTGTTCACGGGATGTCTGGGCAAGCGTTCAAGAGAAAGGGTTATTTAATTAAGAACTTCGCGAAAGCGTTGTAAAACCTCCCCTTATCTCTTGCACTTACCTGGCTTCGTGATCTGTATATCTTGAGCCTATTTCTCGACACAGTTTTACTTCGTCAATCAGGTTCTTGAGCAGGTCTAGTTGACTTAGAATACCGTAGACTGCTAGGGGTGTGATATTTTTTGTTTTTGTGATTTTTGTGAATTCTTGTTAAAACGGGTGACACACAATTCAATTCAATTTTTCACGATTCCTATTCGTTTGTTTATACTCAATCCCAAATTATTTGTTCAAACTGCCAAAATTCTTCCTACATTCATGATGATTGTCCTTTCCTAGGGGGTGACCAACCGTTCCAAATTCTTAACGGTCACCCACCTAACACTCCTGAACCCAGTCCCACTTCAACCATTGACGAACTGATTGAAAATTTAGAGAAAGAGGTCAACAGAATCACTGCTATAGTATCACCACCATCACAACCCCACCAACCCGAAACCGTTGAACCATCTGCAGGGTATGATAGTGAGATGGATGCTAGGTTGACCGCTCTAAAAAGAGGTATTGAAGTGATGACTGCGGTCGAGAATCAAACAGCTTCTATGTTAGCCCTGTTCATACAACAGTCTGAGAAATTATTTCTTGCTCAGGCACAATCTTTGGCTAACATAGAGGAACAAGTGAAACATTTAGCTGAGAGAATCCTAGGGAGTGAGCACAGCCAATCAGAACCCGATAATGTTAATGTCTGTCATCTAGGGAGTCACCCAAGTGAGGTAAATGATCAATCAAACTTTGATGATTTCTTAGATGATGATACGATTGAATTGACTGAGTGCTACCAGGACACACAAGAAAACCCTCTAAGTCAGTCCACCACTAGCCTTCAAGTATCCACTGAACCTCTTGTCACTTTAGAGATTGATTTAACTGAAATAATACTTGATGAGGAAATTCTTGAACCGACTGATTTTTGCTTTCCAATTTTAGAGGAAGAACCTTGTGAATTTGTCGGGTATGGTTGGGATAGATCAGAAGAGATCAATGATCGGGAACCCATAATTTTTGTATCACCTGTTGATATTGTTTCGGAAGAAACATTAGAGTGGGAACCTACTTTTTTAGATGATATGAACCTACCCAGTTATGAATGTGAAAAGGAAAAAATCTTTTTGGGAGTGAGTGTAAATAATGAGTGTAGAATAGTGAAAAATAATCAGGAGGAAGACAGCATTGAAAATTATTCTTTCATGTCGAGTTTTGAGGAAATTTTTGCGGATGAACATGATATTTTAGGTGAGTTGAAGTCAGGATCATTTTGGGATCATCCTTTGAATCTTTCTTTTTCTGAACTTTTTACGGATGAACTTCAGTTTTTACACGAACTTGACTTCGGAACTCCGCATACGCTTATTGAACATTCAATTCATTCAGAAAACAACTCATTGACTTCCTCAAAATTTTATCTTCACCTTCAGCGTCTTCTGACCCCTATTTTTTCACGCCCATGCCCTTCACTAACAACTAACTTATACATATTCTTTTTCTTTTTCTTCTTTTTATACACATTCTTTTACCAGCCCCTACATTATATAGACAAAATCTTTTTGTGGCTGGTATTAATTTCTGCACTAACCCGGTCTTTTAACACGTAAATGCTTTAATTAATCATAGGTTTTTTTTTCCTTTTTTTTCTTGAATAAAATTCTCACCCTGGTGTCTAAGTCTAGCTACCGGACATGGGGCAACGATGAGGACATCGTAAAACTAAGGTTTGTGGGTGAGCACTGCATCATGTATATATTCTGCATGCATATATATAAAAAAAACATAAAAATTGAAAAATTTCCGAAAAATATAAAAACTTTTTCTTCAAGTTAGCTAATAGGGTAACTTGGATTTTTATTCCGAAAGTTCAGTTGATACGTTAGAAATAACTAAATCCTAGACTTAGGAATTGATAACCCTAAAAATAACCCTCATTCTGTTTAAACTTGGTAATTATACGTCCTTACAGTTTTTTTTTGAGAAATAGGTAATCTTGAATTCAGTTCTTTAGTTAAGTCAAGATGAAGGGAGAGTATTGAAGCTTTATTGAAAGATAAGTCTGAAAAATAGTTTCTGTTCTTGAGGCCAAATTTCGAAAGTATATACCCTACAAATTGCACATACACGCACCTTGAAACTTGGGATAGTAGAAGATACCTAGAAATACTCTTGCCTGAAAGCCTAGTATGAAAGAAAAATCGGTATTTAAAGCTAAACACCAAAAAAGAGCATCATTGAAAAATATATCCGGTCTTGAAAAGAGAAAGAAAAAGAAAAGAAAAAAAAAATAAAGTCAAGACCTGGAGACTGCTATTTGCGCTTTAAAGTTCATACATTCAGTAATCGGCTGTTAGTGCCTCAAGAAGCATTAATGATCGCATGAAAGGTGTGTGAGCAAAACTGTCCATCCATTAATGAAAAGAAGTAGTATTAGGTATTAAGGCAAGGGTACTATAGCTTGAATTGAATTCTTAAGCGTAGGGGGTGCAAATTTACACACACGTAGAGGTATACAATCGATATTTGGAGGAAAGATAAAAATGAAGAATAAGACTTATGTTTCTGTAAAGTTGATAAAAATTCCTGATTTGAGACCGTACTTTTAGAAGGAAAACTTAGGAGTTACCGACATCTTTCTAAACTGTAAATACGTATAGGATCTAGGGATAAATAGATAGGAGGCGTGAAAGATAAGGGTTGAATATTTCTTACTTAGGATGATAGTTGAATATTTCTTACTTAGGATGATAGAATTTCTGACTTAGATACTAAACTGTAGGAATAGAATCGACGTTAACTTATGAAACTAACTTGACTGGATTTTGTCGGTGTAATCCGCTGAAAACACTCAGGAGACAACACTCCTCCTACTAAGGACACCTAGTGGTTTAACGGCTTGTTGTACATGCTCAGTGCAATCGCGTTCCCTGCGAAAGTGAGGCTAGGATTTTTTTTGTATTGCTCGGGACGAGAAATAGATAAGTTTGGGGGTATTTGATCATCACTGAAAACTGCATTTTAATACCGCTTATTCGTTATCTCTTTTGTATATATCGGTACTATTAACCGGTGTTTGCTCAGTAATACAGATTACAGGTATCCATGAAAAAATACTAGAAATACATCCAGAATCACGGATATTACATTTGTGAGATGACACTGCAACCAGAACTGCAAACCGACCATGAATCAAAGAGTTTTTGTAAATAAAATAGTGTACATACATTTTGGTCCAACACATGACAAGTTGTGCACTAGCTCTTTGATAGCATAGACCATGATGGGGCAGCCATGAATCATGGTGCAAGTGGCATGGTGTTATGTGCATTAATGGTGCATTCAATGCATAAAGGTGTGATGTGATTTGTATCATCGAGTTTCCCTCCAAAACCCTGGGTGCATACCATGTCCAATTAGACAAAACAAACTGCACCAAAGTGATATATGGGAGCACACAAGACCACCACCTCAATACGAGACCCAGTGCTCGGATTTGACCCGAGCACATGGCTCCCAAAACCGGCGAGCTCGGCCTTATTGTCCCCAAAGTGCACCAAATTTCTATGGGCCCTCCCTTATTACCACATCAGCTCATTTTTATTGTTTGTTTATTTTTCTTTTGAGCCTACAAATACATATCAGTGGGCAAGCGATGGAGGCTACCATGTATATACCTTTTCATAATTTTGTTTTGCTTTGTTTTTGTTTAGCTTGAGGGTGAGTGTGCTTCATCTAGGTTTCTTCTTCTTCTTCCCCCTTGAAGCTCACTTTGGAGAGCTTCATTAAGGAGGTTAAACAAGTCACCAAAGTTTGTATCTTGTTCTCAAGTGATCAATACATTGTTGTTTCTTTTATATACTTGCTCTCTTTTCTTGCTTTCTTTTTATTACCATGCTCAACTAATTCTTTATTTTGATTGTGGTGTGGGTGAGGAAGTAAGATGAAAGGCTTTGCCTCCTCCACCTCTTGTTTATGTTTCATGCGCTTAAATTCCATTTTGTGTTAAGGTTGCTAACTTAGGATATGGTATGTTGTGATAAAGAGCTTGACAAACTTTTTGTTTCATATACTATATACCTTCACAAACCCTTAGCAACCTCAACACCAATATCATTTGCTCTCACTAACCTCTTTGTGTTTTCATTGTTGCGGTATGCTTGCAAAACCTCGTGTTTAGTGTTGATACCCCAAGCACGGACATACAAACGGTAAGTGACCAAAACGGACTCGTTTCGTGCTTTGCGGCGAATATCGGACTTTGACGGTTTGTGCTCCGCAACCGCGTTGACAAGTCGTGCTCCATGCCGGAATCAAGGTAAGGCCGGACAACTCATAACCAAGCGAGCGTAGAGGTAAACGTCGTGATTCAAGCTTCCGAATCAAGCCACAACCATTCTTTCCTTACACTTGTTTTCTTGCTTTTCTTGTTTTGATATTGTTCTTATTATTTTTGTGACAACCAACCATTTGTTAATTTGTTAACCTTAAACAACAATACCTATTACTCAATTCCCTGTGGATCGACCCATGCTTGTCGGCTCGCGACAACGCGCCGTGCACTTGCGGTTATAAATATTTAAAATGAGAACGATCTTGTGCGCGCACTCTGTTTTTCTACCAAAACGCATCCATTTCAAAAAAATACGCGTTTGCGTGCGCGGGAGGATTCCCAACAGTATAATACCATCTAGGAGTTCTCGGTGAGTCCGTCCAGTGTACCCAGTCTCCACTGAGCACCCGTATACCGTCTCTGATGTCAAATACCAATGGATATGGGATTATCCATCGCCCATCTCATGGGTCGAGAAGCGTGTAGGCTAGTCTACTCTGGTATATCGATGCCCTGTCTCGATACACCCACGACTAGGAACATTAAAGGATGAACTTATGGACTACCATGGCCCCACTAGTATGATCTGCATCATAATCCTGGTAGTCAAGTACACATCCTAAGGGCTTTACCAACATGTAACCATGAAACAGTATCAAGAGACAAGTATACATGTTAAGATAAAGAGCAACCAAATAGCATACTATCATGTCGAGGAAGAAAGTCCTTTCTATATATGTCCAAGCATCTATTATAATATACATCATATATACAATAATGGCCTCTAGGGCATACATACAACTAACATATGTACCCCCTACGAGTACGGCGAATAGCCTACCAATTCTAGAGTGATGTCCCCTCCATCTCAAAGCTATGAGATACGGGCCCGTTGCCCTCTAGAACCTAGCTATCTGTGCACTCCATCGCGGGGTAATCATAGTACAGAAAAGAAAATATGGACAACGGTGACATCGACCTCAATCCGGTAGTGCCCCAAATAAATAATATACAAACAGGCAGTGACGGCAGTCCACATGTCGGATGCTCGCCCCGCGATATCAAATATACAAATAAAACTAAACTGTATTAACATTGCACTCAATCTATCCACCATGAAGATTCCGCTACAATACAGCACAACACAGAACATCAACGTGAATGTCACGTTCGCAAACCCGTCTAAAAGAACTATAACAATTAGACAAGTTTCACCACTCTAATGACATTCACGGTCACAGATAGTAATGCATGTACTGTAAAACTTTAAACTGTGTTAGAAATATCGGCTTCGAAACACCCCGAATAGCCCCAAAACTAATAGATAAAACCATATTCAAACTGGGCTAAACAAGCAATACCACATAACCAATATTCTAGAGACTAGAGCACACCCAAAATTCCAGACCCAAGCACTAATTACAGAACGGCCAGGCCGGAATTTTTCCTAGTGTAGCCGGGTCAAAACAGGTGGATTGGGCTCGTATTTGGGGAGTGTTCTAGTGGTCATCAGAGTTGTCTTCTGCAGTTGCTTATATATTATTAGAAGGCTAAATAAAATTCGACAGAAACTAGAATATGTGTGGGTATTGTTTCGGAGTTGTTTCGGTTTCGATACTTTAACATCGTCTAAAAGAACTATTATGTGGTTAATGGGTTGGCTCTGATACCAAGTTGGGTTACGCCAGCGCCCCGGCCATCAATACGTGGCCAAATGCGAAACAAAAACTTTTAAAATCCCGGATCTAACGGAACACATCTAAAACAACTACTAAGGCACCTGTTGTCCCTGGTCCAAAATCCACCCTTGCGGATAAGGAAATCCATAAAACTTGGGAATTAGATTGCGCGAAGGCCAAATGCATCGTGCTTGCCTCTATGAATAATGAACATCAGAGGAGGCACGAGGATATGGATCTTGAATCCATATTTCTCCATACAAAAGATCTGTATGGAGAGCAATCTCGTATAGCAAGATACGAGACCTCGAAGAATTTGTTTCAGTCGAGGCTGGTCGTCGGATCATCTGTAGGAGAACATGTCCTAAAGATGATTGGATATATAGAAGAGCTCGCGGACCTCGGGACGACTTTGGAGAATGGGCTCTATACAGACTTGATTCTTCAGTCCCCACCTACGCCTAGTTTATTCTGAATTTCAACATTCAAAGAAAAGAAGTTGAACTTCCAGAACTTCTTAACATATTGAGGAGTGCAGAGGGCACCTTGCAGAAGGCAAGGGAAACACCCGCTATGTTTGTTCGCGGTGCTTCTTCTTCCAGGTCCAAGGCTAGGGCCAAAGGCAGGAAGATGAAGGCCACTACCAAACCAAGAGGTGGTGTTAGTAAGGTGGGATCTAAGGGAAAGACAAAGATTGCAGTGCCAGTAGTGGCAAAGGACGAGTGCTTCCACTGTCGTAGGAAAGGGCACTGGAAAAAGGATTGCAAAGCTTGGAATGCCAAGAACCAGGAACTGAAGCAAGTTGTGGCTTCGACTTCAGGTTTGTTTGTAATTGAAAAATGTCTGTCAATCAACTCTACTTCCTGGGTATTGGATACCGGATCAGGATCTCATATATGCAATTCGTTCAAGGCACTGAGAGACCGTAGAGAGCTGAAGGTTGGTGATATGACCCTCCAGGTTGCTAACGGAGCTAGCGTGGGTGCTGTGTCCGTAGGGGATTATCACCTTGGATTGACGAGTGGACATATTTTGGTTTTGCATAACTGTTTTTGTGTACCAAGTTTAACGTGTAATATCATATCGGTTTCATTGTTATCAAAAGAAGGTTATAATTTCACGTTTGTAAGCGATGTTGTTAATATCCACCTTAATCATGGTTTGATTGGGTCCGGTACACTAGATAACGGTATATATGTCTTAAACCAATTACAGATTTTCAATGTCCAGAACACACTAAAAAGAAAGTCTCCGGATATAAATAAGGCTTTCTTATGGCATTGTACACTGGGTCACATCAATGAGACAAGGTTTACTAAGTTAGAGAAGGATATTTGGATTCGTTCGAATATCAAACTTATGCCACTTATCAATCATGTCTCAAAGGAAAGATGACAAAGACTCCATTCACTGGACATGGAGTAAGAGCGAGCGAGCTCTTAGGACTCATACACAGCGACGTATGTGGTCCAATGTCTACACATGCAAGAGGTGGTTTTTCCTATTTCATTACTTTTACGGATGGTTACTCTAGGTACGGATTCATTTTCTTGATGAAACATAAATCCAAGGCTTTTGAGAAATTCCAAGAGTATAAGAATGAAGTAGAAAACCAAACCGGCAAAAGTATCAAGACACAAAGATCTGATCGAGGTGGTGAATACTTAAGTGCCGAGTTCCTAGGTTACCTAAAAGTGAAAGGAATTCTCTCTCAGCTTACACCTCCATACACTCCACAGCACAACGGTGTATCGGAGAGACGGAATCGAACCCTATTGGATATGGTACGTTCCATGATGAGTAATGCTGAGTTACCGCGATCTTTGTAGGGTTATGCGCTAGAATCAGCGGCATATCTTTTGAACAGGGCTCCCACCAAGACTGTGCCTACCATGCCATATCAGATGTGGAGTGGGAAGAAACCCTATCTTTAGTATCTGAAGATATGGGGATGTCCAGCTTTAGTTAAAAAGCAGCATACGGACAAACTCGAGGCACGTTCAGTGCAGTGTAAGTTTGTGGGATATCCAAAGAACTCCAAAGGGTATTACTTCTATTACGCAGAGGAACAAAAGGTTTTTGTTTCTCGTAATGCCCATTTTCTAGAACAGCAGTTTTTAGAAAAGGAAACGAGTGGGAGCGCAATAGAACTGGAAGGAATTCCAGAACCACAAATTTCTACTGAAAGTTTGGTAGAACCAGTAGTTCAAGAAGAACAGGACATTCCCGCACCCCTCCGCAGGAGTAGTAGGCCGTCTCATCCGCCTGAGAGATACTACGGTTTTCTCATAAATGGGGATAGAGAGGATTGCATCATTGATGATGATGAACCTACTAGCTTCCAGCAGGCCATCCAGAGCGGCGACTCGGTATGATGGCTAGATGCAATGCGGACCGAAATGGAGTCCATGTACACCAACAACGTATGGACTTTGGACTTTGCTCCAGATGGGGTAAAACCCATACGATGCGAATGGATCTTCAAGAAAAAGATTGGTGTAGATGGACAGGTGGAAACCTATAAGGCTAGACTTGTTGCAAAGGGTTTTCGTCAAAGACCTGGTATGGACTATGACAAAACTTTTTCTCCAGTGGCTATGCTCAAATCCATTCGGGTCCTTCTTGCTATTGCCGCCTTCCATGATTATAAGATCTGGCAGATGGACGTAAAGACGGCTTTTCTAAATGGTAATTTGGAAGAGTGCGTCTATATGGATCAGCCAGAATGCTTCAATCAGAGTGGGAGCAGCGGGGAAGTGTGCAAGTTGCTTAAGTCCATTTATGGACTAAAGCAGGCATCACGTAGTTGGAACATCTTTTTTGATGAAACGGTCAAAGAATATGACTTTATCAAAAATCCAGACGAACCATGTATATATAGTAAAATTGTAGCATGAACTGTCATATTCCTCGTCTTGTACGTGGATGACATTCTATTGATAGGAAATGACATTCCTATGCTACAATCTGTCAAAGGATTCTTGTCACACAGGTTCTCCATGAAAGACCAGGGTATGCCTCTTACATTCTGAGGATCCGGATCTATCGTGATAGATCCAAGAGGATGTTGGAACTTTCGCAGTCCAGGTATATCAACACTATATTGAAAAGATTCAATATGGAAGATTCTAAGCGCGGTAATCTACCGGCTTGTCACGGAATCACCCTCTCCAAAGAGATGTCTCCCAAGACTGATTTGGAAAGGGATCGCATGTCTGTTATACCCTACGCTTCTGCGGTAGGCTCTATAATATATACGATGTTGTGCACCAGACCAGATGTAGCTTACGCACTGAGTGTTGTAAACAGGTATCGGTCAGACCCAGGGGAGAAGAACTGGATAGCAGAAAAGAACATTCTCAAGTACCTGAGAAGGACTAAGGAGATGTTCTTGGTTTACGGCGGAAAAGACCCCAAGATCGAGGGCTTTACTGATTCCAGCTTCCAGAGTGACAAGGATGACTCCAAGTCCATGTCAGGTTATGTCTTTACCCTCAATGGAGGGGCGATGCGCTGGAAGAGTTCCAAGCAGGACACCGTTGCTGACTCGACGATGGAAGCGGAGTATATTGCTGCTTACGATGCCGCAAAAGAAACGGTCTGGATGAAGAAGTTCCTAACAGAACTTCAGGAGGTTCCTACCATTGTTGATCCAATACCACTGTATTGCGACAACAACGGAGCTATAGCTTTAGCGAAGGAACCCAGGTCTCATCAGAAGTCCAGACACATCTTAAGGCGGTATCACCTGATCAGGGAGATCATAGAACGCCGGGAGATCGAGGTCCGGAGAGTTGCTACAGAGGAGAACACTGTTGATCCATTTACAAAGGCCTTACCTCAGATTCAGTTCGAGAGGCTACTCGAGATGATCGGTATTCGATATGCCAGTACATGGCCCTAGTGCAAATAGGTGATTGTTAGTGTATATGCCCTAGGGGCCATTATTGTATCATACTAGCTTGTATATTACTTAATGGAAGCTTGGGATATTCACGTTATATTAACAGTCTTGCTAAACATGGTAGTATGCTACTTGGTTTATATCTATCTTAATATGTATGTACGTATTGATAGAGCCCTTAGGATCTTACTTGAATACCAACGTTTTGATAGCAGTCGCACTAGTGGGGGCTGGGTAGTCTATAAGCACATCCTTTTTCAGGTCCCTAGTCGTAGGATTATCGAGACAGGGCATCGATACTCTGGAGTAGACTAGTGTGTACGCTTCTCATCCCAGTTGGGGAGATAGTCTGTCCCACAGCCATCAATACGTCGTACTGGAGATAGTATACAGGTGCTCGTTGGGTTACGGGTACACCGGACAAGACTCGCAGGGAACTATTGGTTGGTATTATACCCGTCGTCAGTTAACGGTTCCTATGTGACATGAGTACAGCATAGTCCGCAGACTTGACACTGCTGCTTCGCCTCAAGTGTGTTCCCACTGTTCTTAGATTGCTACCCTACCACGGCTCAAAGGAGTCGTGCAAACAAGTAGTAGTTGGGTGCAGTCCCGAAGCACTTGGAGGCAGTGGCGGTTAGACAGGATTCGTCTCTCCCGGTACGCTTGCCGCCCCCTAGGCCCGATATACGATAGTCCTAGACGAACAGACCGGACTGTACGGAGATTGTCACATCAGGCTCAGTAGGAGTTCGGATGGGTTTCCTCATCGGCCTTCTTATCGACATCTACCTGGGGACCGTTACGTACAGCTAGTGCCGCTTGCGGTCTGTGGTTAAACCTACTGCCAGCGTAGTAGTCGAGTCTTTAGAGTCCCACACAGAGAGTTTCCCTGCTTTGGGCGAAACGATATAGAGGTCGTATGGTTTTACGACAGGGTTCGGCCACGCACGTGCATTTATGCACGTACGATGTTCGGACAGTTTTTATTAGCGGGCTTTGGTTTAAGCCAGATTCTAGTATCAGATTATTGGATTTATACAGTCTAAAGTATTTCCGTGTTTTCACGGATAGGAGGGGCGTTCTCGTAAATTCTCGAGAAGCTTCTAGAAGGTTGATGACATGGAGGCTAAGGTGGCATGTACAGTAAATGGATTTGTGACTCATGAGATGAATCATTCTAGTGAGTGAATGTAGCATTTATTGCTTAATGACTCACTTGATGATTCATTGCACATATTAAATGAAGCATGGTTGTTAATATCATTTAAATGATTTATTTGATATTCTTTATACTTCATCATATATTGGAAATGAGAAACAATTCATTTCATTCAAATTCTCACCTTCTCTCTCCTCAAGCTCTCTCTCTTCAAATCTTAACCCTAACCTCTCATGTGTTGAGATCAAGGGTTAGCAAGACTAATTGATCCATAATCCCACTCTATATCCCCTAGGTTACTTTGATTAGCACTTTTAGTAACTTAGTTACCTCAAGTTAGAGGTCAAGCTTGGAGAAGTATCTCTCGGGTGGATCTTCTATCACAAAGAGGAGGCCGACGAGGAGGTGGTCATCGAGAACAAGAAGGACTTGGTTCATTAGGTATAATCTTCTTTCATAGTATCTAATCACTCTTATGATGTTGTTAGTTAGGGTTTGGCAAAGATCCGTAAGTTAGTCGATGTTTGTTTTAAACAAAATGATTGTTTTATCTATTCCGCCTCCCCGTAACTCGTGGGGTGTATAACGTCGACTTACAGTGGTATCAAAGCCTCGCTAAACCATAACTAACTTATTAGCAAAGTCGTTAGAAATTCGATCGCGAAAAAATCCCAAAAACACGACTTTTTCACCAAGTTTCTTTCGTTTTTAAAACGGGGTCTAAAAATTTTTCAGGGACCCTTAAAATTACAAGAAAGAAAATATAAGAATACTGGAGAAATTTGGGTTCTTGACTCGGTCAAACAGCCGTGGAACCGCGGCCGATCCAACGCGATTCGCCGCGGATCCGCGGCCGAGTTGGGGCCGAGTCAGCCCAAAGTTCCCCAGTAACTCTTCTATGTTAATTTTGGTTTTTCTGGGATAATTTTTTTCTGCTCAAGTCTCAGGTGCACAGAGAAGTTTTTGGAGTAGAATCATTTGCATTTGCTCGATCGAAATTCTAAGATGTTTGGCTAATTTTGATTATATCTGTGATTTGTTTAATGAGTTCGTAAACCTCCCCTAACTGCTAGTATGTCGGTTGGCAGGGGGTTGCACATTTCTGTAATGTTTTTACTGTTTGTGTTTGTGGACTTGTTGGATTGTCATGAATGGATTACCGGGGATATGAGACGAGCGTTTCTTTCATTCAAATGTAATTTGTAAATTATTGTAATATTCTTTTGCGGGGCACATCCAGGTTATGGTTGTAGCCACCGTTGTATTATTTCATTAACTGATTTTTGCTCCTAGGATAGACCCAAGATGGGATACACAAACTACCGGGTACTTTGAAGTGTTTAGTGGCCTACTCACGTTGTTGAGGGAGACCGCTTCACTTTGGGTACTTGGCGAGTAGTTTGCCGTACCCATAGGGGTCTAGGGTGGGGTTTTTGGCTATTCATCGCGACTATGTAATCCGTCTTTCTTTGCAGGCTCAAAAAAAATGCGGATTCGTAGAAAATCCAATATGTTCATCTGTGATCTAGAATGCCTATTATTGCGTCTGACGAATGTACAATATTTATATATGATAGCTATTTAGACGTCACTTATGTTTTACACCCGCGCTAGCCCAACCCCACTCTGTCGTTAGTTAAGTAACCTAACGGGTGATGACAGGACCCAGTGGCGAATGCGGATGGCATAAGAGGACGTTGTATTTTCGTTGTTTTCTGTAATGATAGGTTAATTGATGGGACGTATTATATTAATGCAAAGAAAATAAACCAAAGTTGAATCGTTGGAACAGTTTAAAAGAAACCACTCGGTTATTTTAAAACAGAGGATATTTTTTTAAATTGCGGAGATTTAACCACTCCTTTTAAAAGCTATCAGGTTCCTTCGGTCATATCAAGTTCACTACATTCACGGTTTTGTCAAAACCATTCGTAGCCCTCCGTCATTTCATTTGGGTATTCAGTAGTATTCAAGCTATATATTTTGACCAAAGCCAAGGCATAGTGTTTGGCAGCTGCTGGGTATTCATTTGTTGCATAGATAGATGAGTTAGTTTGGGGCAGTCGTATTATCATTTGGCCAACGTCAGGGATATGTACGGATGGGTTCAAATTAACAAGATAATGATGGGTAGAACATGATATGTGACTTATGACATTTTGACCAACGCCATGGTCATACGAGCATGGGGCAGAAATTTTTATCAGGAATTTCTAAAGAAACTGAAATTTGCAAAGAGATGCATACCATTTGGAGTTTGATGAATGTTGGTAGGATTCCTTCAGCATTATCACACGATGATATTTGGATCTCGATCCTACTGTGAGTATCCGCTACTCATCAGGAGATTCGTCACTTAACGATCAATGCTATAAACTAAGTAGGTGCCGAGAAAGGTGTCAGCGGGGCTACGCCCCCAGAGAAAAGAGGTTATTTAATTAAGGAACTTCGCGAAAGCGTTGGAAAACCTCCCTCGAAGTACCGACACCGGCCTGGCTGAACGGTTAAGCAAGTATTGTACGGTGAGAATAGTCCTGGCTAGTTCTTACTTTTTGGTTTGAGGAGGGATTCGAGAAACAGTAGGAGCCATCCAGTTTAGAAAAATTAAAAACCACTCTAAACTTGCAAGAGCATCATGCTAAAGTGTTCCCTCTCTCTCTCATTGCAGCGACCCAAAACATGATAGGCCTTAAGTTACTATTAGAGAAAAATATATTGACAGGGCCAAACTATAAAGATTGGTTCCGGAATGTTAAAATGGCTTTGAATTATGACAAATTGGGTTATGTCCTTACTACTAAGGCACTTGCTGTCCCTGGTCCAAAATCCAGTCTTGCGGATAAGGAAATCCACAAAACTTAGGAATTAGATTGCGCGAAGGCCAAATGCATCGTGCTTGCCTCTATGAATAACGAACATCAGAGGAGGCATGAGCTTATGGATCTTGAATCCATATTTCTCCATACAAAAGATCTATATGGAGAGCAATCGCGTATAGCAAGATACGAGACCTCGAAGAACTTGTTTCAGTCGAGGCTGTCCATCGGATCATCTGTAGGAAAACATCTCCTAAAGATAATTGGCTATATAGAAGAGCTCGCGGACCTCGGGACGAATTTGGAGCACGAGCTCTATACAGACTTGATTCTTCAGCCCCTTCCTTCCACCTACGCCCAGTTTATTCTGAATTTCAACATTCAAAGAAAAGAAGTTGAACTTCCAGAACTCCTTAACATGTTGAGGAGTGCAGAGGGCACCTTGCAGAAGACAAGGGAAACACCCGCTATGTTTGTTCGCGGTGCTTCTTCTTCCAGGTCCAAGGCTAGGGCCAAAGGCAGAAAGATGAAGGCCGCTACCAAACCAAGAGGTGGTGTTAGTAAGGTGGGATCTAAGGGAAAGACAAAGATTGCAGTGCCAGTAGTGGCAAAGGATGAGTGCTTTCACTGTCGTAGAAAAGGGCACTGGAAAAAGGATTGCAAAGCTTGGAATGCCAAGAACCAGGAACCGAAGCAAGCTGTGGCTTAGACTTCAGGTGTGTTTGTAATTGAAAAATGTCTGTCAATCAACTCTACTTCCTGGGTATTGGATACCGGATCAGGATCTCATATATGCAATTCGTTGCAGGCACTGAGAGACCATAGAGAGCTGAAGGTTGGACATATGACCCTCCAGGTTTCTAACGGAGCTAGCGTGGGTGTTGTGTCCGTAGGGGATTATCACCTTGGATTGACGAGTGGACAAATTTTGGTTTTGCATAACTGTTTTTGTGTACCTAGTTTAACGTGTAATATCATATCAGTTTCGTTGTTATCAAAAGAAGGTTATAATTTCACGTTTGTAAGCGATGTTGTTAACATCCACCTTAATCATTGTTTGATTGGGTCCGGTACACTAGATAACGGTATATATGTCTTAAACCAATTACAGATTTTCAATGTCCAGAACACACTAAAAAGAAAGTCTCCAGATATAAATAAGGCTTTCTTATGGCATTGTAGACTGGGTCACATCAATGAGATAAGGTTAACTAAGTTACATAGAGAAGGATATTTGGATTCGTTCGAATCGCAAACTTATGCCACTTGTCAATCATGTCTCAAAGGAAAGATGACAAAGACTCCATTTACTGGACATGTAGTAAGAGCGAGCGATCTCTTAGGACTCATACACAGCGATGTATGTGGTCTAATGTCTACACATGCAAGAGGTGGTTTTTCCTATTTCATTACTTTTACGGATGATTACTCTAGGTACGGATTCATTTTCTTGATGAAACATAAATCCGAGGATTTTGAGAAATTCCAAGAGTATAAGAATGAAGTAGAAAACCAAACCGGCAAAAGTATCAAAACACTAAGATCTGATCGAGGTGGTGAATACTTAAGTGCCGAGTTCCTAGGTTACCTAAAAGAGAAAGGAATTCTTTCTCAGCTTACTCCTCCATACACTCCACAGCACAACGGTGTATCGGAGAGACTGAATCGAACTCTATTGGATATGGTACGTTCCATGATGAGTAATGCTGAGTTACCACGATCTTTCTGGGGTTATGCGCTAGAATCAGCGGCATATCTTTTGAACAGGGCTCCTACCAAGACTGTGCCTACCACGCCATATCAGATGTGGAGTGGGAAGAAACCCTATCTTCAGTATCTGAAGATATGGGGATGTCCAGCTTTTGTTAAAAAGCAGCATACAGACAAACTCGAGGCACGATCAGTGCAGTGTAAGTTTGTGGATATCCAAAGAACTCCAAGGGGTATTACTTCTATTACGCAGAGAAACAAAAGGTTTTTGTTTCTCGTAATGCCCATTTTCTAGAACAGCAGTTTTTAGAAAAGGAAACAAGTGGGAGCTGTTGGAGATAGTGCCCTCAGAGTCAATTATTGGATCACAGGCACGTGATTGCAATGATTGAGGGAGGATCTATCCCGGTAGGACAGTCTTAATCAAGATGATAGTATGCTATCTGGTTTATCTTTATCATCGTGTACTGCTTTAGGTGACTAGACAGGTCGCTATTACACGTTGATAGAGCCCATAGGATTCTTTCTTAACTGCCAGCAGTATGAGGGCGATCATATACGTAGGAGCTGGTAGTCTATAAGCACATCCTTAAAAGGTCCCTAGTCGTGGGAGTTTCGAGATAGGGCATCGGTTCTCCAGAGTAGACTAGTGTATACAGTCGAGACCCCGACGAGGGGCGGTGGCCGGTCTCACAAGCCACTGGTGTCAGTTGGTTCACCTAAGATGTATGCAGGTGCTCATTGGGTTATGAGTACACCGGACAGGACTCGCCGGGAATATGCTAGTTGGTCTTATACCTGACGTCAGATAGCAGTTCCCTGGTGACATGTGTACAGGTTAGTTCATCGACCTGAGGATCGTCATTTGTCTCGTGTGAGTTCCCACTGTACTTTGATTACTACCCTACCACGCTTAAAGGAAACGTGCAAACAGGTTTTAGTTGGGTACAGTCCCGAGCCACATGGTGGCAGTGAGCGGATCTTTAGGGGTTCGTCTCTCCCGGTATTGGGGGTGAGGTCGCGCTGTGTCTAGGAGAGCCATTACACGAAGTCCTTGGCCAAGACAGGAGATTTACTGGTAGGTATTCCAGTAGTATCTCAGGGTGTTCTGGGCTGCACTCCGACACGACTTGTACCGCTTTTGGGGGTCTGACTTTTACCAACCCCCTAGGCCCGCCATGCGATGCTCATAGACAAACGGACCGGACTGTACGGATATTATCACTGAAAGGTTCAGTAGGGTGTCAGGATGAGTTCGCTCATCGACGTCCCTTTTGGTCAATAGCTGGTAGCCCGTCACGTATGGCTAATACCTCTGACGTGCTAGTGGTAAATCCACAGCCATAGTATTGACGAGTCTTTAGAGTCCCCCACATTTAGTTGCTCAAGTTTTCGGGCGAAACGCTGTAGAAGCCGTATAGAGATATGGCAGGGTTCGATCAGATACGTGCGGTATTGTACGGATCATGATCGGACGGTTAATACTAACGGGCTTTGGTTTAAGCCGGATCCTAGTATTGCACAGTGTAGATTTTGTCTCATTGCATTTGTATTTCGGTCGGAATACAAATGCGGGTGTGTATACACAGTATCGGGGTTTTCCTGTAATTTATTACGGGATCAGTTTGTTGGAGTTGCCAGTTTGTTTTCCGTTTCGGCCATTTTCCATTGTATCTATCATTGGCCGAAGATTGGTGGAGGAGGGCTTATTTGCATTTATGCAAATAAGCATTTTGGAGGGTGTTGTTTGCATTTTGTTGCATCATGATGGTTTTCATGATGGGTGCACCATCCATTGACTTGATTAATCCATCATGCTTTGACTTGTGGTATCATGATGGTTGTGGTGGTGTGTTGGATTTAGCTTCTTATCATGCTTGATCATGATCTTTTCTCTCTCTCTCTCTCTCTCTCTTGTATCATTTGATCCACACCCCCTTGGTATTATTCCTCTCTTCACTTTTTGGTGTGGCCGGCCAAGCTCATGAGGGGGCTGCCCATTTTTTTTGGTGGGGAATTTTTGTTCTCTTGTTGCCCAAAACATCCCCAAGTTCCTCCACAAAAGTTCATACATCATTTCCTCCACTAAAAGGCAACATCCACTACCCCAAATGAAACATAGCGCACTACACTATTCTACAGCAAATCTTGGGCACGTCGACTCGCCAACTTCGTGCCCGAGTTGCCTCGGACCAGTGGCGGGAGCCCGTAAAAGAAGCCGGCGATGTGGTGCCCTTCCGGCGACGTGGTGGAGACCGGAGATTCCGCGGGAGATCGGGACGACGACGAGAAGACCGGAGGACACGGATCACTCGGTATATCTCTCTTCCTATCTTGTAGTTAGCTAGGACTAGTTTAATGGCACGATCCGGGTTTATAGTGCGCGGTGGTGCCGGTTTGAAAAGTTAAAGTAAATCACCGCTTCCGCATTCCGGCGTCGGATTGACAGCCGGGGCGCCGCCGTGCACTTACAGTGGTATCAGAGCCTCGCCATTAACATAGTCTAGCTTTGTCTATTGTGTTTTACATTTCCGATCGAACAAAAATCCCAAAACCGCGTTTTCATGTACAATCAGTTTCTGTCGAAATTTTTTTGTCTCCAAAAATTTTTCACGGTGTTGCAGAATGATGTGCAGAGAATCCTAAGAACACTGTAAAATTTTGGTGCCATGATCTCTCCATATGACCATGGAACCGCGGCCGTAACCCCTCTTTGGCCGCGGTTCCGCCGCAGTAATTTAGCTTCACTTCACCAATTTTTTGCGGTGGGCTTTTGGGCTGAAAATAGGGGTTTTGGCATACTTTTTTTGGGCCCAGAATTTCTGTGAGTGCTACAGTATTGCTTGGGGGACCACATAATAAAATTTAATCGATCAAATATTTTAAACACATTTGTTCACAGTATTTACATTATATCTGCGACCGTGAATGTCACTTGATCGGTAAATCCTGTCTAACTGCTATAGCCCGGTTAGACGGATTTGCGAACGTGACTTTCACGTTGATGTTCTGTGATTGTGCTGTGATGTTGCGGATTGGTCATGGGGGATATCCTGGTTGCAGTGGTAGTACAGTTTTGTTGTATTATGTATATTTGATATTGCGGGGCGAGCGTCCGACATGTGGACAGCCGTCACTGCCTGTTTGTATTATTATTTTGGGGCACGACCAGGTTGCGGTCGATGTACCCGTTGTATGTATATTTTACTTTCTGTACTAGGATTACCCCGCGGAGGGGTGCACGGATAGCCGGATTCTAGAGGGCAACAAGCCCGCATCTCATGGCATTGAGACGGAGGGGGCTTTACTCTAGAATTGGCGGGCTATTCGCCGAACTCGTAGGGGGTACAGGTTTACCCAGGAGGGGTGCCTAAGTTACCGGATTCCGTGAAGTGCTGGGTGGTCCATTCACGTTGCTGAAGGGGGCTGCCTCGCTTTAGGTTTTGGCGGGTAACTTGCCGCGCCCGTAGGGGTCTAGGATTTCATTGCATAGGCTATCCACACGACCAGGGGAACGTCGGGTTTCAGTAGCGGCTCTGTGAAACCCGGGGATCCCAGATATCTGTATTATTCTGTGATGCTGTACATTTCTGTGATGTTGCATTTTATCACGCCTTGAGCGAAATATTATATATTGATATATATACTAGTAGATGTTGTATATGTTTTGCATCCGCGCTAGTCCAGTCCCCGCTCTGTCGTTAGTTAGCTAACCTAACGGGTAATGACGGGACCCAGTGGCGAATGCGGATGGCATATACGTACGTCATTATTTTCGTTCTTTATTGGTGTGATCAATTGATGGGACTGTGTTGATTCGGATCAATGCAAGTTAAAAACAAACCTAATCTGATGTTGTTGGAACACTTTTCAAAAAGCTGTTATTGCAAGGACGTTCACTTTTGTTTTGCATCATGGTATTCAGTTGGAATATCCTGTTCCTCAGTCCACGAGGCAAGGGCCGAGATCCCTTCACCGGGAGTGACCCCTTGGACAAAAGTTTGCGTCATGGCAATAACTTCACTATAGCCGATTACTTTTTCTTTGTATCGTGGTATTCAGTTGGAATATCCTGCACCTCATTCTACGGGGAAAGAGCCGAGATCCCTTCACCGGGAGTGACCTCTTTAGCAAAGGTTTTCGTCACTATATTTTTATAAAGCTATCCGTTCCTTCAACGATATCAAGTTCATTACGTTAAAAGGTTTTCGTCAGAAACCATTCGTAGCCCTCCGTCGTTTCACATGGATAGTCAATCAGTATTCAAGCTATGTTTGTTGGCCAAAGTCAAGGCATAGTGATTGGTAGCTATTGGGTATTCATGTGCAGCATAGATAGATGCGTTGGTTTGGGGCAGTCGTATAGCCTTGTTGGCCAAAGTCAAGGGCTTGTGCGGGTGGGCTCAAATTAACCTGGAGAATGACGGGTAGAACTTGAGATGTGACTTATGATTTGTTGGCCAAAGTCAAGGTTATAAGAGCATGGGGCAAAAATCACATCGGGAGTTTCAAAAGAAACTGAAACTTGCCAGATATGCGCATACCTTCTGGAGTATGATAGCGTGAGCGGATTCAGTCACGTTATCATGCGGTGATAGTTGGATCCCGATTCCCACTTATGAGTTGGTTTACTCCTCGGGACATCCCGACTAATTCTTCTTTTAGGTTTGGAGGAGAATTTGACGGTACAGTGGGAGGTTTCCAGATTAGATAAATTGGTAACCATTCTGATCTAGGTTAGAGTGCACGCTGAGTGTTTCTTTTCTCTCTCTCTCTTTGGCAGCAACCACTGACCCGACCCTAAGACTATGACTCAGAGACCAAGTTGACCGAACCTTCTTTAACACTGGTTTTTGGATTGTCAGAGTTGCACACCTCATTGCCACTCCTACTTTTACCCTTTTCTCCAGGACACCCCGTATTATTAAGAACGTCCACTTCCATTGGACAAAACGATCGTATGGTTATATACGAACTCGAAGGGATTTATTCGAGGATGGTTTCCGGTTCTGGAGAAAACGAATAAGACTATTCAGTTGTCTTTTCCTTTTTACCTTCTCTCAAGTTGCGAGTACTCCTTGGTTTAGGAGATAGTACACCTATTACGCAAATTGGATAATCTTCTTCCAAACCATAGGCAGGTGCCGAACGGTAGGGAATGAAGAAAACCAATTAGCCTAAACGGTGTACAGAAGGTATTATGTAAAGACAAAGAAAGGGATTAGAAGGAGGGCAAAGTAAATTTCGACTGCTATTCACGACCAAACCATATATTTCTTTACCACTCCCACTTCACCTTTGTATTTCTCCAGGACACTCTGTATCACTACGAAGATCCACAGTTTATTGGATACTCCATCGTATGGTTATATACGAACTCGAAAGGAACTTGTTCCAGTTCGGGGATGGATTCTGCTTCAGGAGAAATAGGAATAAGGTTTATTCAGGTGTCTTTTATCTTCACCTTCTCTCGCATTGCGAGTGTTCCTAGGATTGGGACAGTACACCCATTATGCTTATTGGATAGTCTTCTTCCAAACCATAGGCTGGTGCCGAACGATGGGGAAGGAAGAAAACCATTTGGCCTAAAGGGGTGTACAGAAGGTAATGACTAAAGACATATGAAGGGATTTGGAGAGGTGTCAGAGATTTATACGGTTACAGTTGTGAATCTGGAAGAGGCATTACTAGGAATACACGGATACCCCTACAAAACATTTCAATGTTTCAGCTTCACTGTATACTGTTAAAGGAAAACTGATTTCCCGATTAGATACTTACTCCAGGGTATGTATTTACCAGGTATGATTCTCACATCTGTATGGTTTTACAGATGATGAGTGGGAGTAAGTTATTGGGAATTAGGTGATCATCCTCATTATATCGGAATTCGTTGTAATTGGTGATATTTGAGGAAGTCACCTGGGTTGTTTGCCGGACGGCGAATATTTGGTTTTGAATATCCGTTATAATGCACCAATTTCAAATTGATATATCTGTACGTCTATTTTTAGAGAGTGAGATATACCTTTTTGAAATTATGTCGATGACATTTACCTATATTAGTTGATGGTTAGGTAAGGAGTATTAAACAGCGGTGTAATTCTTCTTAACCATAAGTACAGTTTTCAACCTACAACACACAGGGAGTGAGTTATTAGACTCAAGGGACTTGTACAGAGTATTGTATATTGTCCAGTGTCCATTAGGACAGAGGGGATGGTCCTCGTACTATATTCAGTTTACTTATGACTTCTCTAGTTTTTAGACAGGTGTTTCGTGGAAATACAGGGTCTGAATTTTGAGAAGTTATAGGTATATGAATAAAATAGAGAACCAGGTGTTGCAAGTATCGGGATTCTTCAAGCTAATAGAAGATGTATATATTTGTGTATGGTATTCTGTTGATAGTAATGATTAAGAGAACTTGCTTCTCTTTCAGGTTACTCATAATTGGAAGTACTCCTAAGTTGAGTAATGCTGATCAGCCTCACTCCATTTACATGACATGCACTGGAGACAGCTGCATGATTTGAATATGGTTCAATTAAATCAGTGCCTTTGTTTCTATATTGGATATAGAACAGTTCATATCTTAACGATGTTAAGGTACGGGGAGTTGTCCGGCCTATGCTTAAAACCAGATTCTAGATAACTCAAGGCACGTTTCTGTAATGGCTGTTTGTGGGTTGACCCAGGCTATGACGAGGGTTGACTCTCTACCATCTGGAAGATCAATAGTGATATTGTTCTAGACTCACCACAGTTTTAATAAAAAATGGATTTTTTCAGAAAACAGAAGTTGGAGTATGGTAGAACTGGAAGTGATTCCAGAACCACAAACGATTACTGAAGATTTTGATAGGAACCTAAAGATTCAATCTGGTTTGACATTCCATTGGCCACTCCGCAGATACGGTAGGTAACTTCAGGCACCTGAGAGGTACTCCGGTAGCCTCAAGGACGGTGACAGGGAAGTTCTTGTTTACCCAGACTTGCCATTGCTGTTGTTCCAGACCGTAAGACCCGGCAGGAGGATGAGTATAGCGTCGTTCTAAACTAGCTTTAGAAGTGTACGTCTATATGACTCAGCCAGAGGGTTGTCGTGGTCAGTGGGAGCAGCGGAAGCATTGGTGGACAAGTGGCTTATGTCTATTTATAGTCTAAAGTAGATATAGCGGAGATAGACCATCAATTTCTGATGTGACAGTCATAGGTTTGACTTCATCAGAATAGGGGATGGATCTGTTAAGAAGGTAGTAGGGTGTGATGTCCTGGTATTTGGATGACATATACAGAGTAGGAAGTGATATTCCTATACTACGGTCGGTTATACTTTGGTTGTCACACAGTGGTTTCTCCACGTGGGACTTGGACAATATATCAGACATACTGGTTACTAGATCTATGGTTTTAGATCTAGATTTGTGTGGTTTCCCAATTAAGGGTACTTAGACAGCATTCTAAGAGTATTTAGAATGGACGACTCCTGGCATGGTAGTGTACCTGCAGGTGATGGAGTCACCCTCTCTAAAGGTGTCTTACAGACTAAAGGGGAGAGGGATGTGCATGATTGGCAGATCACTTGCTTAGGCAATTGAGTCAATCATGAGATGTCAAGTACCACACCAGATGTTGTTTTTGCACTAGATGCAATAAGTTGACATTGATCCAATCCTAGAGAAACAGTCGGAAGCAGTTTTAGAACATAAGTACATGTTCTAGGGATATGATAACGACAGCCTCATTCGGGAGACAGTTATCATTCCAGGCTTCCAAGGTTACTTGGACGATAGGGAGGTTGTCAGAGTTATAGTTTTCCTTCTGACGAGGGGCAGTATTTTGGACAGGTGGTCCAAGGAAATACTGAGGGAGGCATGGCGCTGGATACTGATTAAGTTCAGTTGACGATACAGTCTTAGAAGTTTGGATTTGGAGTTCATTTATGAGCTAGGTCCCATCAGACATCCAGACACATTGTAAGAAAGGTATTGCTCATTACGAGAGATGGCTTTCTCCGCGAACTTGTGATATAGAGAGACATAGAAAGAAACATCTGAGCGGATCCACTCACTGAGGCTATTCCTCGAACGCAATAGTTTCGCGAACGAGCTTTGTGAGACTGACAAGTAGAGGAGTTGGGTGTTCGGTATCACACGGGCTGTGAGTATGCGACATCGCAATAATTAACCTTGAGTGCAAGTGGGAGATTGTTGGAGATAGTGCCCTCAGAGTCAATTATTGGATCACAGGCACGTGATTGCAATGATCGAGGGAGGACCTATCCCGGTAGGACAGTCTTACTCAAGATGATAGTATGCAATCTGGTTTATCTTTATCATCGTGTACTGCATTATGTGACCAGACAGGTCGCTATTACACGTTGATAGAGCCCCTAGGATTCTTGCTTGACTGCCAGCAGTATGAGGGCGATCATATACGTTGGAGCTGGTAGTCTATAAGCACATCCTTAAAAGGTCCCTAGTCGTGGGAGTTTCGAGACAGGGCATCGATTCTCCAGAGTAGACTTGTGTATACAGTCGAGACCCCGACGAGGGGCGGTGGCTGGTCTCACAAGCCACTGGTGTCAGTTGGTTCACCTAAGATGTATGCAGGTGCTCATTGGGTTATGAGTACACCGGACAGGACTCACCGGGAACAAGCTAATTGGTCTTATACCTGACGTCAGATAGCAGTTCCCTGGTGACATATGTACAGGTTAGTTCATCGACCTGAGGATCGTCATTTGTCTCGTGTGAGTTCCCACTGTACTTTGATTACTACCCTACCACGCTCAAAGGAGACGTGCAAACAGGTTTTAGTTAGGTACAGTCCCGAACCACGTGGAGGCAGTGAGCGGATCTTTAGGGGTTCGTCTCTCCCGGTATTGGGGGTGAGGTCGCGCTGTGTCTAGGAGAGCCATTACACGAAGTCCTTGGCCAAGGAAGGAGATTTACTGGTATGTATTCCAGTAGTATCTCAGGGTGTTCTGGGCTGCACTCCGACACGACTTATACCGCTTTTGGGGGTCTGACTTTTACCAACCCCCTAGGCCTGCCATGCGATGCTCATTGACGAACGGACCGGACTGTACGGATATTGTCACTGACAGGCTCAGTAGGGTGTCAGGATGAGTTCGCTCATCGACGTCCCTTTTGGTCAATAGCTGGTAGCCCGTCACGTATGGCTAATACCTCTGACGTGCTAGTGGTTAAATCCACAGCCATAGTATTGACCAGTTTTTAGAGTCCCCCACATTCAGTTGCTCATGTTTTCGGGCGAAACGCTGTAGAAGCCGTATGGAGATATGGCAGGGTTCGATCAGATACGTGTGGTATTGCATGGATCATGATCGGACGGTTAATACAAGCGGGCTTTGGTTTAAGCTGGATCCTAGTATTGCACAGTGTAGATTTTGTCTCATTGCATTTGTATTTCGGTCGGAATACAAATGCAGGTGTGTATACACAGTATCGGGGTTTTCCTGTAATTTATTACGGGATCAGTTTTTTGGAGTTGCCAGCTTGTTTTCCGTTTCGGCCATTTTCCATTGTATCTATCATTGGCCGAAGATTGGTGGAGGAGGGCTTATTTGCATTTGTGCAAATAAGCATTTTGGAGGGTGTTGTTTGCATTTTGTTGCATCATGATGGTTTTCATGATGGGTGCACCATCCATTGACTTGATTAATCCATCATGCTTTGACTTGTGGTATCATGATGGTTGTGGTGGTGTGTTGGATTTAGCTTGTTATCAAGCTTGATCATGATCTTTTCTCTCTCTCTCTTGTATCATTTGATCCACACACCCCTTGGTATTATTCCTCTCCTCCCTTTTTGGTGTGGCCGGCCAAGCTCATGAGGGGGCTGCCCATTTTTTTGGTGGGGAATTTTTGTTCTCTTGTTGCCCAAAAAATCCCCAAGTTCCTCCACAAAAGTTCATACATCATTTCCTCCACTAAAAGGCAACATCCACTACCCCAAATGAGACATAGCTCACTATACTATTCTACAGCAAATCTTGGGCACGTCGACTCGCCAACTTCGTGCCTGAGTTGCCTCGGACCAGAGGCGGGAGCCCGTAAAAGAAGCCGGCGACGTGGTGCCCTTCCGGCGACGTGGTGGAGACCGAAGATTCTGCGGGAGATCGGGACGACGACGAGAAGACCGGAGGACACGGATCACTCGGTATATCTCTCTTTCCATCTTGTAGTTAGCTAGGACTAGTTTAATGGCACGATCTGGGTTTATAGTGCGCGGTAGTGCCGGTTTGAAAAGTTAAAGTAAATCACCGCTTCCGCATTCCGGCGTTGGATTGACGGCCGGGGCGCCGCCGTGCACTTACAGGAGCGCAGTTGAACTGGAAGAAATTCCAGAATCACAAACTACTACTAAAATTTTGGTAGAACCAGTAGTTCAAGAAGAACAGGAAATTCCCGCACCCCTCCGCAGGAGTAGTAGGCCATCTCATCCGCCTGAGAAATACTACGGTTTTCTCATAGATGGGGATAGAGAGGATTGCATCATTGATGATGATGAACCTATTAGCTTCCAGCAGGCCATCCAGAGCGGCGACTCGGTACGATGGCTAGATGCAATGCAGACCGAAATGGAGTCCATGTACACCAACAAAGTATGGACTTTGGACTTTGCTCCAGATGGGGTAAAACCCAAAGGATGCAAATGGATCTTCAAGAAAAAGATTGGTGTAGATGGACATGTGGAAACATATAAGGCTAGACTTGTTGCAAAGGGTTTTCGTCAAAGACCTGGTTTGGACTATGACGAAACATTTTCTCCAGTGGCTATGCTCAAATCCATTCGGGTCCTTCTTGCTATTGCCGCCTTCCATGATTATGAGATCTGGCAGATGGACGTAAAGACGGCTTTTCTAAATGGTAATTTGGAAGAGTGCGTCTATATGGATCAGCCAGAAGGCTTCAATCAGAGTGGGAGCAGCGGGAAAGTGTGCAAGTTGCTTAAGTCCATTTATGGACTAAAGCAGGCATTGCGGAGTTGGAACATCTGTTTTGATGAAACGGTCAAAGAATATGACTTTACCAAAAATCCAGATGAACCATATATATATAGTAAAATTGTAGCATGAACTGTCGTATTCCTC
Source organism: Agapanthus africanus (assembly GCA_030015575.1). Taxonomy (NCBI): domain Eukaryota; kingdom Viridiplantae; phylum Streptophyta; class Magnoliopsida; order Asparagales; family Amaryllidaceae; genus Agapanthus; species Agapanthus africanus. The sequence goes on along the minus strand of CM057344.1, from coordinate 238,166,499 downwards.
GTCTTGTACATGGATGACATTCTTTTGATAGGAAATAACATTCCTATGCTACAATATGTCAAAGGATTCTTGTCACATAGGTTCTCCATGAAAGACCTGGGTGATGCCTCTTACATTCTGGGGATCCGGATCTATCGTGATAGATCCAAGAGGATGTTGGAACTTTCGCAGTCCAGGTATATCAACACTATACTGAAAAGATTCAGTATGGAAGATTCTAAGCGCGGTAATCTACCGGCTTGTCACGGAATCACCCTCTCCAAAGAGATGTCTCCCAAGTCTAATTTAGAAAGGGATCGCATGTCAGTTATACCCTACGCTTCTGCGGTAGGCTCTATAATGTATGCGATGTTGTGCACCAGACCAGATGTAGCTTACGCACTGAGCGTGGTAAGCAGGTATCAGTCAGACCCAGGGGAGAAGCACTGGATAGCAGTAAAGATCATTCTCAAGTACCTGAGAAGGACTAAGAAGATGTTCTTGGTTTACGGCAGAAAAAACCTCAAGATCGAGGGCTTTGCTGATTCCAGCTTACAGAGTGACAAGGATGACTCTATGTCAGGTTATGTCTTTACCCTCAATGGAGGGGCGGTGTGCTGGAAGAGTTCCAAGAAGGACACCGTTGCTGACTCGACGATGGAAGCGGAGTATATTGCTGCTTGCGATGCCGCAAAAGAAGCGGTCTGGATGAAGAAGTTCCTAACAGAACTTCAGGTGGTTCCTACCATTGTTGATCCAATACCGCTGTATTGCGACAACAACGGAGCTATAGCTTTAGCGAAGGAACCCAGGTCCCATTAGAAGTCCAGACACATCTTAAGGCGGTATCACCTAATCAGGGAGATCATAGATCGCCGGGAGATCGAGATCCGGAGTGTTGCTACAGAGGAGAACACTGCTGATCCATTCACAAAGGCCTTACCTCAGATTCAGTTCGAGAGGCTACTTGAGATGATCGGTCTTCGATATGTCAGTACATGGCCCTAGTACAAGTGGGAGATTGTTAGTGTATATGCCCTAGGGGTCATTATTGTATCATACTAGCTTGTATATTACTTAATGGAAGCTTGGGATATTCACAGTAATATTAACAGTTTTGCTAAACTTGGCAGTATGCTACTTGGTTTATATCTATCTTAATATATATGTATGTATTGATAAAGCCCTTAGGATCTTGCTTGACTCCCAGCATTGTGATGGCAGTCAAACTAGTGGGGGCTGGGTAGTCTACAAGCACATCCTTTTTCAGGTCCCTAGTCGTAGGATTATCGAGATAGGGCATCGATACTCCGGAGTAGACTAGTGTGTACGCTTCTCATCCCAGTTGGGGAGATGGTCTGTCCCACAGCCATCAGTACGTCGTAATGGAGATAGTATACAGGTGCTCGTTGGGTTACGGGTACACCGGACAGGACTCGCAGGGAACTATTGGTTGGTATTATACCCGTCGTCAGTTAACAGTTCCCAGGTGACATGAGTACAGCATAGTCCGCAGACTTGACACTGCTGCTTCGCCTCGAGTGTGTTCCCTCTGTTCTTAGATTGCTACCCTACCACGGCTCAAAGGAGTCATGCAAATAGGTAGCAGTTGGGTGTAGTCCCGAAGCACTTGGAGGCAGTGGCGGTTAGACAGGATTCGTCTCTCCCGCTATTGGGAGTTGATATCGCGCTGTGTCTGGAGAGCCATCACGCAAAGTCCCTGGCCAGGGCAAGCGAGATTTACTGGTAGGTTTTCCAGTAGTTTCTCAAGGTGTAATGGGCTTCACTACGACATGACTTATACCGTTTTTAGGAGATTGACGCTTGCCGTCCCCCTAGGCCTGATATGCGATAGTCCTAGACGAATAGACCGCACAGTACGGAGATTGTCACATCAGGCTCAGAAGGAGTTCGGATGGGTTTCCTCATCGGCCTTCTTATCGACATCTACGTGGGGACCGTTACGTACAGCTAGTGCCGCTTGCGGTCTGTGGTTAAACCCACTGCCAGCGTAGTAGTCGAGTCTTTAGAGTCCCACACAGAGAGTTTCCCTGCTTCGGGCGAAACGATATAGAGGTCGTATGGTTTTACGACAGGGTTCGGACACGCACGTGCATTTATGCACGTACGATGTTCGGACAGTTTTAACTAGCGGGCTTTGGTTTAAGCCAGATTCTAGTATCGGATTATTGGATTTATACAGTCTAAAATATTTCCGTGTTTTCACGGATAGGAGGGGCGTTCTCGTAAATTCTCGAGAAGCTTCTAGAAGGTTGATGACATGGAGGCTAAGGTGGCATTTACATTAAATGGATTTGTGACTCATGAGATGAATCATTCAAGTGAGTTAATGAAGCATTTATTGCTTAATGACTCACTTGATGATTCATTACACATATTAAATGAAGCATGGTTGTTAATATCATTTAAATGATTTATTTGATATTCAATATGCTTCATCATATATTGGAAATGAGAAACAATTCATTTCATTCAAATTCTCACCTTCTCTCTCCTCAAGCTCTCTCTCTTCAAACCCTAACCCTAACCTCTCATGTGTTGAGATCAAGAGTTACCAAGACTAATTGATCCATAATCCCACTCTATATCCCCTAGGTTGCTTTGATTAGCACTTTTAGTAACCTAGTTACCTCAAGTTAGAGGTCATGCTTGGAGAAGTAGCTATCGGGTGGATCTTCTATCACAAAGAGGAGGCCGACGAGGAGGTGGTCCTCGAGAACAAGAAGGACTTGGTTCATTAGGTATAATCTTCTTTCATAGTAGCTAATCCCTCCTATGATGTTGTTAGTTAGGATTTGGCAAAGATCCGTAAGTTAGTCGATGTTTGTTTTAAACAAAATGATTGTTTTACCTATTCCGCCTCCCCGCAACTCGTAGGGTGTATAACGTCGACTTACACAAAGCACAGTAGGAAATCACACGAGACAAATGACGATCTCAGGTCGATAGACTAACCTGTACACATGTCACCTGGGAACTGCTATCTGACAATAGGTATAATACCAACGAGCATGTTCCCGGCGAGTCCGTCCGGTGTACTCATAACCCAATGAGCACCTGTATACATCTTAGGTGAACAAACTAACACCAATGGCTTGTGAGACCGCCCACCGCCCCTCGTCGAGGTCTCGATCAGTATACACTAGTCTACTCTTGGAGTATCGATGCCCAGTCTCGAAACTCCCACGACAAGGGACATTTTAAGGATGTGCTTATAGACCACTCAACTCCAACGTATATGATCGCCATCATACTGCTGGTAGTCAAGAATGAATCGTATGTGCTCTATCAACATGTAATAGTGATCTGTAATTGTTGGATATAGTGCCCTCTAAGTTAATTATTGGATCGCAGGTACGTGATTGCAATGATTGAGGGAGGACCTATACCGATATGACTGTCTTACTCGAGAGATAGTATGCTATCTGGTTTTTCTTTATCATCGTATACATGCTTTAGTTCACTATTGCATGTTGATAGAGCCCATAGGATTCTTGCTTGACTGCCAGCAGTATGATGGCGATCATATACGTGGGAGCTGGGGTCTATAAGCACATCCTTAAAGTGTCCCTAGTCGTGGGAGTTTCGAGACAGGGCATCGATACTCCAGAGTAGACTAGTGTATACAGTCGAGACCCCGACGAGGGGCGGTGGCCGGTCTCACAAGCTATTGGTGTTAGTTGGTTCACCTAAGATGTATACAGGTGCTCATTAGGTTATGAATACACCGGACAGGACTCACCGGGAACCTGGTAGTTAGAATTATACCTAGTGCCAGATAGCAGTTCCCTGGTGACATGTGTACAGGTTAGTTCATCGACCTGAGGTCGTCATTTGGCCCATGTGAGTTCCCACTTGTAGGGTTACTAGGCACAACCATGAGGCTCTACAACTGATCAAACATGTCCAATTCAAAAATTTCCATGTGCCAAAGAACCCTATACTAGATCGATAACTAGAGGTAAAGGCGAAACTACAAGTAAGTTAACAACTTAACTAAAAGGTGAAAAGGACTACAACCTTTGTAGATCCGGTCTTCCACTTCCTTAGCTCTGTGACGATGTCCCTTCGCTGCGATCATCGGATCCCTGACTCTAGCGTCGGTTTCATCGGAGAAATGGGCGGGCTAGGTCGTCGACTTCGATGCCGAAGATGATCTACGTCGAGGCAACTCAAGCTCAAGCTCCACCTTCACCAAGTCATGAAACTTGTGAAGAAAACACCCTATACTACATGGCAAGTGGTAGAGGATGAAGAAATAGGAAGTGGGTTCACTTTGGAATTGGATTTCTCACTTGGATTCATCACTTAGAAATTTTCAAGAAGAGTTTTCATTTCTTCATGAAGAAGAAGAAGAAGATGAAAGAAAAAGAATTATTTCAAAATGAAAATCCAAGTGATTCTTATCATGTAGCAACCATGGGTGAGTTAACAAGTGTAGAGAATAAACTAGGGTTTAGGTAAATGGTTAGGTTAAGCATAAAAACAAAATGGTAGACTTATTCAAAGCTTCATGAAGCTTCAACAATAAAACAAAGCAAGCCACCATTTCCTTTTTTTGCCAAAAATGAATTAAAGAAAATAAATAAACCAAATAAAATCCTAACCATTAACCTAAATATGGTTTAAAACATACACACACCGAAGTTTGCATGTATCATCAAACATGATACAAACTAGTGCGCAAAACTATATCATATATACAATGTGCACATCAAGTGAGAAAATCCATCTTAAGTGAACCAATACTAGTTAATGCAAAGTAATATATCAAATATATAATTATACATTAAATCATTAAATCAACACTTGATTTAATGATCCGGTCATACTGCATATAACCGACTAATATCAAGTGTATCAATGTATCGAATCAACACTTGATTCGGTAACCCGGCTATATCTTATATAACCGTCCGATGATATGAATCGCGAGAATAGAATACAGTATCACAAACTGGTATTATTCTCGGTCTTGCACATATCTCATATGCGCTCCTATTTCGTTTCGCTTGAGCCAGGAAACCTCTGTGTAGGACTATAAAGACTCGTCAATACGCCGGCAGCAGGTGATGATCATATCAAACATCCACAAGCAGCAAGCGGTCTGCTAAACGTAACGGCCACCCGGGTATTGAGCGATCAGAAGATCAACGAGCAAGCCCGCTCACACTCCTGTGAATCCAACCAGTAACACTTACCGTACAGTCCGGTTTGTTCATCTGATATGTCGCATATCTCGCCTAGGGGTGGTAAACGTCAGACCCCAGTAGCTTGATAAGTCATGCCGATGTAAGGTCCGTAACATAGCATGAAACTACTGATAACACTTACCAGTATATCACCGCAACCCTGGCCACGGATTTCCAATTATGGCCAGTCGAGCATAGCGCAACATCAACCCCCAATACCGGGAGAGACGAATCCCCTCCTATCGCTCATTGCCTCCATGTGAATCGGGACTGTACCTAAAAACCACCTATTTGCACGACTTAGTAGAGCCATGGTAGGGTGGAAATCAAAGCACAGTGGGAGACACACAAGGCTCTATGACGATCTCGGGTCAACAGACTAAGCTGTACCAGTGTCACCAGAGAACTGCCATCTGACGTAAGGTATAATACCATCTGGGAGTTCGCGGCGAGTCCGTTCAGTGTACCCAGTCATCACTGAGCACCCGCATACCATCTCTGATGTCAAACATCAATGGATATGGGATCATCCATCGCCCATCACATGGGTCGAGAAGATATGCGCTAGTCTACTCTGGAATATCGATGCCCCGTCTCGATATTCCCACGACTAGGAACATTGAAGGATGTACTCATGGACTACCCAGGCCCCACTAGTATGATCTACATTATAGTCCTGGAAGTCGAGTACACATCCTAAGGGCTTTATCAACATGTAACAGAGAGACAGAAAGTATACATGTTAAGATAAAGAGCAACCAGATAGCGTACTATCATGTCGAGCAAGAAAGTCCTACCTATATATGTCCCAGCATCTACTACAATATACATCCTATGTACAGTAATGGCCTCTAGGGCATACATATAACTAATAATCTCCCACTTGCACTAGGGCCATCTGTAGCAGTGGTTGCAGTATCACATACTCAACCATCCCATATAAATCTCTCTTTGGGAGAAGGCCTTCGTGAGTGGATCCGCCGTGTTCTCCTCTGAGTCTTCTCTCCTAACCTCGATCACCCTGGGGATCAACTATCTCCATGATCAGGTGATGCTGCCTCAGAATATGTCTGGGTCACTGATGGGACCGGGGTTCCTGGGCCAAAGCCACACTTCCATTGTCACCCAATGGTAGGAACCTAGTTCATCTTATGAACCAATATACACCCAAACTGCCACTTTGGTAGTATCTTTGATAGCGATGTCATCTGCCTTTATCGTCTAGTCTGCCACGGTCTCTAGCTTGGGACTCTTCCAACATACCGTCCCTCAACTAAGGGTAAAGACAATACCTGCGACTGACATTCAGTCGTCCTTATCACCCTGGAACCTTTCCAGTGATTCTCCCCAGGATCAACTGATACTATCTCACTACAACTAGTGAGAATCCTAATATCCATTTAGATCTATCTCATAGATCCAAAACCCAGGATTTAGGAGGTATCACTTTGATCCTATATGGAGAATCCATATAATAAGAGGAGATTGACCGTGCGTAGCATAGAAAACTCTTTTCCTATCAAGAGTATGTCATCCACGTACTCTACGAGAATCATCACCATATTCCATACTACCTTTTTGTACATACAAGGTTCATCTACCATTTTGATGAAGTCAAACTCTTTGACTACCACATCAAAATAGATGTTCCAACTCCGCGATGCCTGCTTTATCCTGTAAAGCAACTTGCATACGTTTCCGCTGCTCCCACTGTTTACGAAGCCCTCTGGCTGTGTACTTATAGACGTTCTCTTCTAAATCAATATTTAGAAAAGCAGTCATGGCACCCAACCACCAGATATCGTAGTCATGGTATGCAGCAATGTTAAGTAGGATCCGGATGGACTTAAGCATAGGCACTGGAAAAGGTTTCATCATTATCCACGCCTGGTCGATGACGAAAACCTTTTACAAGTCTAGCTTTGAAAGTCTCAACTTTTCCATCTACACCAAGTAATCTTCTCAAGATATACTTGCTCCTGATGGGGATTTAACTCTTCAGATATAGCAACCAAAGTCCATACTTTGTTGGTGTACATGTATTCCATCTCAGATCGCTAAGCATCCAGCCATTCTTACAGAGTCCTTACTCTCGATGGCCTGCTCGAAACTAGTTGGGTCATCATCTCATGATGCATTCCTCGCTCCCACTGTCATCGAGAAACTGAAGTATCTCTCTGGCGGATGAGGAACCCTGCTAGATCGGTGGAGAGGCTGAGGTTCGATGGGGACTATTGAATCCTTCGGTTCGGTCAAATCAGCTGCAGTTTTGTATAGCTGGAACCTTTCCAGTTCTATAGAACTGACCTTGCCTCGATCTTGTCCGGATTTTGCTTTTGACATAGGCCGGACATCCCCAAATCTTAACTTACTTAAGAGATGGGCTCTTCCCATACCATATTCTATATGGAGTGGTAGGCACTGATTTGATTCGAACCTAATTCAATAGGTATGCAACTTCTCAAGTGCATAACCCCAAAACAAAATAGGTAACTCAGCAGTACTCATCATAGAGCACACCATATCTAATACGGTGCGATTGCTCCACCCTGATACACCGTTGTGCTGTGGTATATTCAAAGGAGTAATACCGAGAGAGAATTTCATTCCTCTTTTAGAATAGTCCAGGAATTCTATGCACAAGTATTCTCCTCCCTGATCTCATCATAGGACATAATACTTATACCTGGTTTTTGGTTCTCTACTTCTAACTTATATTCTGTGAATATCTTAAAAGGTTCGGACTTGTGTTTCAACAGGAACATATGTCTGAATCTTGAGAGATTATCAGAGAATGTAATGAAATACAAAGAACCAGTCTTAGCATGTGTAGACAGGGGATCTACATAAATCAACATGTATCATCCCAAGAGTTCACTAACTCTTTCTCTCTTTTCTAGTAAACAGAGCTATGGTCATCTTATCTCTGTGACATGACTGGCAAGTTTCACAAGATGTAAATTCAAACTGATTTAAATATGCATCTTAAATATTACTTGAGCTAGTCGGGTCACATTGATATGACCTAGTCTATAATACCTTAAGAAGGATCCGTTCATTTCTGAACTCTTCCTCTTGTGTGTGTTCTGTATACTAGGAACTGTAGTTTGATTTAGAATGTCAATGCTTTTAGATAACGTGCCTGAACCGATCAACTTTTGAAATAGGAAATGTTCAAAACAATATCCATTAATACAAAATTATATCCTTCTTTACTAATAAAGAGATTGATATGATTTTGTTCATCAGGTTCGGTATCTAATAGCATTTGTTCAGAATCAATGTATTGGTAATACAGGGTGACAGTGACCAACAGACTTGGCTGCAACACTTGCACCGTTTTCTGTCACATGAAACTTATCACCCGTACTCAGTTCTCTACCTTTCTGTAGCCCATGTAACAAATTACATATGCGGGATCCTGATCTGGCATCAAATACCTAGGACGTAGAGGATACTGAGAAACAATTCTTTATAATGAACACACCCGAAGGAGATGCATCATATGCACTTTCTTCGTTTGGGCGGCATGGGAATCCTGGTATTCCCATGTTTCCTTCTCGGTCTTATAACAATTATAAGTCGGAGCGGGACCAACATTCCCCAGCTCAGTATAACAAGCGGGTTCGGTCAATACATCCATATTATTATCTTGATAAGGCGTGATATGGTCGCTACCTGGAGAGAGAGAGAAGAAAACACTCTGTGTGCGCTTTTGCAAGATTAGATTGGTTATTTATTTTATCTAATCAGGATGGCTCCCACTGTTTTTATCAAATCTTCCTTCAAACCTTAAAAAGAAAGACTAGCCGGGATTAATTACACTCCGCAAGTTCGCCAATCTTTCAGCCAGGCCAGTGTCGGTACTTTGAGGGAGGTTCCCCGTGCTTTCGCACGGAAATAATTATGATAAACCTCGTTTTCCCAGAGGCGTAACCCCGTTGACACCTTTCTAGACACCTACTTGATCGGCTAATTGCAAAGTGCAAAACTCTCCCAGGAGTAACAATTACTCGCTTGGGTTTCGGGATCCAACTATCATATAGAAGGTATGCAATCTCATTGCAAATTTCAACACTTGAAACTCCCGATAATGGTTTTTACCCCTAACACTTATGACCTTGGCTAAGGTCAACAAATCATAAGCATTAGTAAGGTTCTACCCGTCATTTCGTGATTAATTAGACCCACCCACATGACCCTTGGCTAAGGTCAACAAAGCCACATGACTGTCCTAACTAATCGCATCATATGCGGTGTAGGAAGACATCACTTACCTACCGTACACTACACCTCGGCTATGGTCGACAAACGTAGCACGAATACTAAGTACTCTACTTCCTAAAATGACGGAGGGTTGCGGATGGTTTTTTAAGAAAACCTTTAACGCTTTGAACTTGATCTCGTTGCGGAATCAAATGGTTTTTAAATAGAGTGTTTTTGAAGCTTTTCTAGTTTTGCTAAAGGGGTCACTCCCGGTGAAGGGATCGTCGGCCCTTTCCTCATCGAATAAGGTGCAGGATATATCATATATATCTCTGTGCAAAGAAAAAACTATAGAAGCAATCAAAGGAAAAACCGAGGGTTGTAGCATCTGCCAGTTATTGCTAAAGGAGTCACTCCCGGTGAAGGGATCTCGGTCCTTTCCTTATCGAATAAGGTGCAGGATGTTCTACAAGGAACACCGCGATGCAAAGCAAGAACTGTAGCTACCTGTTTTTATTTTGAAATTCGATTCCACAACATCTTTTAGGTTTATTTTCTTTCATTAATCTCGTTAATGAATGTCCTATCATATAAGTCCACCTAAACATCACAGATAAATATAACGTACGCTTATGCCATCCGCATTCGCCTCGATGTCCCGTCTGCACCGTTAGGTTAGGTAACTAACGCCAGAGCGAGGCAGGGCTAGCGCGGGTGTAAAACATAAGCAACGTCTATATAATATATCATATATACTATATACTATATCTATCTGAACAAATCACATGATCACATCATAGATAACGCAGCAGAAAATATCATATGAAATATTGGATATACTAGGACGTCCGTGTTTTATATTGAGCCTGTATAAAACACGGATTCCACGGTCATGATGAATAGCCAATCCCACACCCCTAGACCCCTACGAGAGCGGCAAGCAACCCTACCAATTCCAGGGTTAGGAAACCCGGACTCGACTCCTCGAGATGGTCTCCCACTGGACCCTAGAACCCGGTTACTTGTGCTCCCCTCCTTGGGTCTATCCTAATGCGGAAAAGTAAATAATATACAAATGGTGACATCATCCGCAACCTGGAAGTGCCCAAATAAAAGAATATTACATACATGTTTTTACCTGAATGAAAATGAAAAAACACCCATCTCACATAAAAATCCCCGGCTATTCAAACACGACGATCCAATATAACATATCCAGCAACACATAACATCACATGTCATCAACGTAACTAAATATGCCCATCCCAATTGTCGTTGACATATAGCAACGAAACCGGCGATATCACATATTACACTTACGGTCGCAGAAAAGAAAGTGTAAAACTACAATAGTTGGAATCCGCAACCTCTTTAGACATCGTATGCCTAATCAAATGAATTCCTTAGACATCGCATGCCTAACAATTATAAACCCCGCATTTTAGTCTCATTATCGAAAACTCTTTTCAATATCAAGCCGGGCAATTCAACAAGATTCCCGACATTTTGATCGAATGCTCGTCGCAAACTTTAGTAGACGGCCGCACCCCCGACGCCGTCGACGAAGTGCATTAAGGCGGAACACCGCTGCCGCGAGCACCCGAACGGATGCTTTCGGCGACGGGGTTCTCCTACAGTCACTTGGTAGGGGCTATGGGGTGTGGCTGTCTAATAAGTTTACCCGACGAGTATCCGCGTACGCTACGTGATTGCGATGGACTTTTAATCACATCAAAATTCCGCGGCAACCGATCAAGTGAGACTAAAGTGCTATGTTTATAACATTCACTCAGTTATCTCATAACTACTTGTGGATTCTAAATATTGTATCACATTCTGGATAAATAAAAAATGTTAAACTTTCCGATCGAACAATCAAACACCCAAGTTTTCCCGAAATAGCTCAACACATGAAATAAGTTTAAAAACATCCACTTCATGCCACAGTAGCAACGGTCCAGCCGTAGAAGGGTCAAGCCAACGCCTCACATGTGGCACGCCGTACTGCCCCAAACCCTAAGGTTCAAAGGGCAGTTCAAGACGGTCACATAATCGAGTTAAGGTTTGTTGTCTTCTAGAGGGTCCATCGCGTTACTTGCACTACTCAGAACGTTCTCAAACTACGGAAAAATCCAACAGTTGGAAATTACCCGGCAGGGCAAAAATTGGGTATTTATATCCGGTCGAACTTTTCAACATATTCTAAAAATACCCGGAAAAACACATAGACGAAATTAGACTTCCCGATCGAAACACCGAGTCCCCAATACAGCCCAGAAAACTCAACTCTTGAGTGCAAATTAAAAATTCCCAGAAAACTCAGGAATAAAATAAAGATATTACTGGGCAAAATTTAATGGAAGAAGCGACCGTACGGCCGTGGAACCGCCGCACGAGCCATGCTCGTGCCGCGGTTCCGCGGCGACTTAATCGATTTAGAATCTCGTTTTGCACAGTAACTCCTAGAAAACCCTGCTGATTTTTCTGAATATTTTTAATTCACAAAATTCCACAGTTTACAAAAATGTACAGAGAGTGGTTTTGGATTAGGGTTTGGGGTTCGATCGGACTTCTAACATCGTCTACACTTCGCCTAAAGCTCTAGCTAGGCTCTGATACCACTGTTGGGTTCCTAGGCACACCCATGAGGCTCTACAACTGATCAAACATGTCCAATTCAAAAATTTCCATGTGCCAAAGAACCCTATACTAGATCGATAACTAGAGGTAAAGGCGAAACTACAAGTAAGTTAACAACTTAACTAAAAGGTGAAAGGGACTACAACCTTTGTAGATCCGGTCCTCCACTTCCTTAGCTCCGTGACGATGTCCCTTCGCTGCGATCATCGGATCCCTGACTCTAGCGCCGGTTTCATCGGAGAAATGGGCGGGCTAGGTTGTCGACTTCGATGCCGAAGATGATCTACGTCGAGGCAACTCAAGCTCAAGCTCCACCTTCACCAAGTCATGAAACTTGTGATGAAAACACCCAATACTACATGGCAAGTGGTAGAGGATGAAGAAATAGGAAGTGGGTTCACTTTGGAATTGGATTTCTCACTTGGATTCATCACTTAGAAATTTTCAAGAAGAGTTTTCTTTTCTTCATGAAGAAGAAGAAGAAGATAAAAGAAAAAGAATTATTTCAAAATGAAAATCCAAGTGATTCTTATCATGTAGCAACCATGGGTAAGTTAACAAGTGTAGAGAATAAACTAGGATTTAGGTAAATGGTTAGGTTAAGCTTAAAAACAAAATGGTAGACTTATTCAAAGCTTCATGAAGCTTCAACAATAAAACAAAGCAAGCCACCATTTCCTTTTTTTGCCAAACATGAATTAAAGAAAATAAATAAACCAAATAAAATCCCAACCATTAACCTAAATATGGTTTAAAACATACACACACCGAAGTTTGCATGTATCATCAAACATGATACAAACTAGTGCGCAAAACTATATCATATATACAATGTGCACATCAAGTGAGAAAATCCATCTTAAGTGAACCAATACTAGTTAATGCAAAGTAATATATCAAATATATAATTATACATTAAATCATTAAATCAACACTTGATTTAATGATCCGGTCATACTGCATATAACCGACTAATATCAAGTGTATCAATGTATCGAATCAACACTTGATTCGGTAACCCGGCTATATCTTATATAACCGTCCGATGATACGAATCGCGAGAATAGAATACAGTATCACATACTGGTATTATTCTCGGTCCTGCACATATCTCATATGCGCTCCTATTTCGTTTCGCTTGAGCCAGGAAACCTCTGTATAGGACTCTAAAGACTCGTCAATACGCCGGCAGCAAGTGATGATCATATCAAACACCCACAAGCCACAAGCGGTCTGCTAAACGTAACGGCCACCTGGGTATTGAGCGATCAGAAGATCAACGAGCAAGCCTGCTCACACTCCTGTGAATCCAACCAGTAACACTTACCGTACAGTCCGGTCTGTTCGTCTGATATGTCGCATATCACGCCTAGGGGTGGTAAACGTCAGACCACAGTAGCTTGATAAGTCATGCCGATGTAAGGTCATAACATAGCATGAAACTATGGATAACACTTACCGGTATATCACTGCAACCCTGGCCACGGATTTCCAGTTATGGCCAGTCGAGCATAGCGCAACATCAACCCCCAATACCGGGAGAGACGAATCCTCTCCTATCGCTCATTACCTCCATGTGAATCGGGACTGTACCCAAAAACCACCTGTTTGCACGACTCAGTAGAGCCGTGGTAGGGTGGAAATCAAAGCACAATGGGAGACACACAAGACTCTATGACGATCTCGGGTCAACAGACTAAGCTGTACCAGTGTCACCAGAGAACTGCCATCTAACGTGAGGTATAATACCATCTGGGAGTTCTCGGCGAGTCCGTTCAGTGTACCCAGTCATCACTGAGCACCCACATACCATCTCTGATGTCAAACATCAATGGATATGGGATCATCAATCGCCCATCACATGGGTCGAGAAGATATACGCTAGTCTACTGTGGAATATCGATGCCCCGTCTCGATATTCCCACGACTAGGAACATTGAAGGATGTACTCATGGACTACCCAGGCCCCACTAGTATGATCTACATCATAGTCCTGGAAGTCGAGTACACATCCAAGGGCTTTATAAACATGTAACAGAGAGACAGAAAGTAAACATGTTAAGATAAAGAGCAACCAGATAGCGTACTATCATGTCGAGCAAGAAAGTCCTACCTATATTTGTCCCAGCATCCACTACAATATACATCCTATGTACAGTAATGGCCTCTAGGGCATACATATAACTAACAATCTCCCACTTGCACTAGGGCTATCTGTAGCAGTGGTTGCAGTATCACATACTCAACCATCCCATATAAGTCTCTCTTTGGGAAAAGGCCTTCGTGAGTGGATCCGCCGTGTTCTCCTCTGAGTCTTCTCTCCTAACCTTGATCACCCTGGAGATCAACTATCTCCATGATCAGGTGATGCTGCCTCAGAATATGTCTGGGTCACTGATGGGACCGGGGTTCCTGGGCCAAAGCCACACTTCCATTGTCACACAATGGTAGGAACCTATTCATCTTATGAACCAATATACACCCAAACTGCCTCTTTGGTGGTATCTTTGATAGCGATGTCATCAGCCTTTATCGTCTAGTTTTCCACGGTATCTAGCTTGGAACTCTTCCAACATACCGTCCCTCAACTAAGGATAAAGACAATGCCTGGGACTGACATTCAGTCGTCCTTACCACCCTGGAACCTATCCAGTGATTCTCCCCAGGATCAACTGATACCATCTCACTACAACTAGTGAGAATCCTAACATCCATTTAGATCTATCTCATAGATCCAAAACCCAGGATTTAGGAGGTATCACTTTGATCATATATGGAGAATCCATGTGATAAGAGGAGACTGACTGTGCGTAGCATAGAAAACTCTTTTCCTATCAAGAGTATGTCATCCACGTACTCTACGAGGATCATCACCATATTCCATACTACCTTTTTGTACATACAAGGTTCATCTACCATTTTGATGAAGTCAAACTCTTTGACTACCACATCAAAACAGATGTTCCAACTCCGCGATGCCTGCTTTATCCTGTAAAGCAATTTGCATACGTTTCCGTTACTCCCATTGTTTACGAAGCCCTCTGGCTGTGTACTTATAGACGTTCTCTTCTAAATCATTATTTAGAAAAGCAGTCATGGCACTCAACCACCAAATATCGTAGTCATGGTATGCAGCAATGTTAAGTAGGATCTGGATGGACTTAAGCATAGGCACTGGAAAAGGTTTCATCATTATCCACGCTTGGTCGATGACGAAAACCTTTAACAAGTCTAGCTTTGAAAGTCTCAACTTTTCCATCTACACCAAGTAATCTTCTCAAGATATACTTGCTCCTGATGGGGATTTAACCCTTCAGATATAGCAACCAAAGTCCATACTTTGTTGGTGTACATGGATTCCATCTCAGATCGCTAAGCATCTAGCCATTCTTACAGAGTCCTTACTCTCGATGGCCTGCTCGAAACTAGTTGGGTCATCATCTCATGATGCATTCCTCGCTCCCACTGTCATCGAGAAACCGAAGTATCTCTCTGGCGGAGGAGGAATGCTGCTAGATCGGCGGAGAGGCTGAGGTTCGTTGGGGACTATTGAATCCTTCGGTTCTGTCTAATCAGCTGCAGTTTTGTATAGCTGGAACTTTTCCAGTTCTATAGAACTGACCTTGCCTCGATCTTGTCCGGATTTTGCTTTTGACATAGGCCGGACATCCCCAAATCTTAACTTACTTAAGAGATGGGCTCTTCCCATACCATATTCTATATGGAGTGGTAGGCACTGATTTGATTCGAACCTAATTCAATAGGTATGCAACTTCTCAAGTGCATAACCCCGAAAGAAAATAGGTAACTCAGTAGTACTCATCATAGAGCACACCATATCTAATACGGTGCGATTGCTCCGCCCTGATACACCGTTGTGCTGTGGTATATTCAGAGGAGTAATACAGAGAGAGAATCTCATTCCTCTTTTAGAATAGTCCAGGAATTCTATGCACAAGTATTCTCCTCCCTGATCTCATCATAGGGCCCATAATACTTATACCTTGTTTTTGGTTCTCTACTTCTAACTTATATTCTGTGAATATCTCAAAAGGTTCGGACTTGTGTTTCAACAGGAACATATGTCTGAATCTTGAGAGATTATCAGAGAATGTAATGAAATACAAAGAACCAGTCTTGGCATGTGTAAACAGGGGATCTACATACATCAACATGTATCATCCCAAGAGTTCACTAACTCTTTCTCTATTTCCAGTAAACAGAGCTATGGTCATCTTATCTCTGTGACATGACTGGCAAGTTTCACAAGATGTAAATTCAAACTGATTTAAATATGCATCTTAAATGTTACTTGAGCTAGTCGGGTCACATTGATATGACCTAGTCTATAATACCTCAAGAAGGATCCGTTCATTTCTGAACTCTTCCTCTTGTGTGTGTTCTGTATACTAGGAACTGTAGTTTGATTTAGAATGTCAATGCTTTTAGATAACGTGCCTGAACCGATCAACTTTTGAAATAGGAAATGTTCAAAACAATATCCATCAATACAAAATTTGTTGGAGATAGTGCCCTCAGAGTCAATTATTGGATCACAGGCACGTGATTGCAATGATTGAGGGAGGACCTATCCCGGTACGACAGTCTTACTCAAGATGATAGTATGCTATCTGGTTTACCTTTATCATCGTGTACTGCTTTAGGTGACCTGACAGGTCGCTATTGCACGTTGATAGAGCCCCTAGGATTCTTGCTTGACGACCAGCAGTATGAGGGCGATCATATACGTGAGAGCTGGGGTCTACAAGCATATCCTTAAAAGGTCCCTAGTCGTGGGAGTTTCGAGACAGGGCATCGATTCTCCAGAGTAGACTAGTGTATACAGTCGAGACCCCGACGAGGGGCGGTGGCCGGTCTCACAAGCCACTGGTGTCAGTTGGTTCACCTAAGATGTATACAGGTGCTCATTGGGTTATGAGTACACCGGACAGGACTCGCCGGGAACCTGCTAGTTGGTCTTATACCTGACGTCAGATAGCAGTTCCCTGGTGACATGTGTACAGGTTAGTTCATCGACCTGGGGATCGTCATTTGTCTCGTGTGAGTTCCCACTGTACTTTGATTACTACCCTACCACGGCTCAAAGGAGTCGTGCAAACAGATTTTAGTTGGGTACAGTCCCGAGCCACATGGAGGCAGTGAGCGGATCTTCGGGGGGTTCGTCTCTCCCGGTATTGGGGGTGAGGTCGCGCTGTGTCTAGGAGAGCCATTACACGAAGTCCTTGGCCAAGGCAGGAGATTTACTGGTAGGTATTCCAGTAGTATCTCAGGGTGTTCTGGGCTACACTCCGACACGACTTGTACCGCTTTTGGGGGTCTGACTTTTACCAACCCCCTAGGCCCGCCATGCGATGCTCGTAGACGAACGGACCGGACTGTACGGATATTGTCACTGACAGGCTCAGTAGGGTGTCAGGATGAGTTCGCTCATCGACGTCCCTTTTGGTCAATAGCTGGTGGCCCGTTACGTATTGGCTTATACCTCTGACGTGCTAGTGGTTAAATCCACAGCCATAGTATTGACGAGTCTTTAGAGTCCACCACACTTTCAGTTACTGAGCTTTCGGGCGAAACGCTGTAGAGGCCGTATGGAGATATGGCAGGGTCCGATCAGATACGTGCGGTATTGCACGGATCAGGATCGGACGGTTTGTACTAGAGGCCGTATAGTTATATGGCAGGGTTCGATCAGATTCGTGCGGTATTACACGGATCAGGATCGGACGAACATTACTAGCCGGCTTTGGTTTAAGCCGGATCCTAGTTTAGTACAGTGTAGATTTTGTCTCTTTGCATTTGTATCCGGACGGAATACAGATGCGGGTGTGTATGCACAGTATCGGGGTTTTCCTGTAATTTATTACGGGACCAGTTTTCTGGAGTTGCCAGTTTGCATTCCGTTCCGGCCGGTTTTCGTTTGTTCTTTCCCGGCCGGACTTTTCCGATGGAGGGGGTTATTTGCAATTGTGCAAATAACATTTGTGGAAGGGGTTTCTTGCAAAAGGATTTATTATGAGAGCATCTTTTGATACCATTCTTTTCTACATCATTCTTTTGCATTAATTAAGACATGAAAGGGTATGGGTTTGATGTTCATATGTTATCATGATGTTTTTGGATGTGGTCACCCCTTGCTTTCTACTACACTCACCTCCCTCTTTGATAAAGTTTGTTTCCTCCACCATTCTCTTAAGAGAGGGGCCGGCCACATTTTTGAGAGAGGGGAGAAAATGAGAGAGTTTCATTTGTGAGCTTGTGGCATATTTCCTTCATCTCATTCTCATGTAATGAAAAATGAAAGCAACATTTTTCATACCTTCATTCCTCCACATCCATGGCAACCAATACCCCAAAGTGGGACATGCACTCTACACTATATTCTACAGCATATCTTGGGCATGTCGACTTGCCAGCTTCATGCCCGAGTTGCCTCGGTATAGAGGCGGGAGCCCGTAAAAGATGCAGGCGACGTGGTGCCCTTCCGGCGAGGAGATGGAGACCGGACATTCCGCGAGAGATCGGGACGACGACGAGAAGACCGGAGGACTCGGATCACTCGGTATATCTCTAACCCGTCTTGTTGTTAGCTAGATCTAGTTTAATGGCCCGATCCGGGGTTTAGTGCGCGGTGGTGCCGGTTTGCAAAGTTCGCAAAATTAAAGTTTATCACCGTTTCCGCATTTGGCCGTCGGATTGACGGCCGGGGCGCCGCCGTGCACTTACAGTGGTATCAGAGCCTCGCCATTAACTTCGTCTAGCTTCGTTTGATGTGTTTTTCATTTCCGATCGACCAAAATTCCAAAACATGCATTTTTGTTCACATCAGTTTTCTGTTGAAATTTTTTGGTCTCTAAAAATTTTTCAGGTTGTAGAAAATTGATGTACTTGAAGTTCTAAGACTACTGAGAAAATTCGACACAGTCAGTCGACGACTGAAGCGCGGAACCGCGGCCAAACCCCCCTTGGGCCGCGGTTCCGCCGCACATTGGTGTCCTCACTGTGTCCAATTTCTCCAGTGGGCTTCTTGGCTTATTTTAGGGGTTTTGGAATATTAATATTGGGCCCAGATTTTCTTTGAGTGCTACAGTATTGCTTGGGGGCCCACTTATTAATTTTTGATCGGTCGGATATTTTAAACACATTATTTCACAGTATTTACATTATATCTGCGACCGTGAATGTCACTCGATCGGTAAATCCGGTCTAACTGCTATAGCCCGGTTAGACGGATTTGCGAACGTGACTTTCACGTTGATGTTCTGTGTTTTGCTGTGATGCTGCGGATCGGTCGTGGGGATAGCCTGGATGCAATGCTAGTACAGTTTTGTTGTATCATGTACATTTGATATTGCTGGGCGAGCGTCCGACATGTGGACTGCCGTCACTGCCTGATTGTATTATTCTTTTGGGGCACGACCTGGTTGCGGTCGATCTACCCGTTGTATGTATATTTTACTTTCTGTACTAGGGTTACCCCGCGGAGGGGTGCACGGATAGCCGGGTTCTAAAGGGCAACGGGCCCGCATCTCAGGGCATTGAGACGGAGGGGGCTTCAGTCTGGAATTGGCGGGCTATTCGCCGCACTCGTAGGGGTACAGGTTGACCCAGGAGGGGTGCCCAAGTTACAGGATTCCGTGAAGTGCTGGGTGGTCCATTCCCGGCGCTGAAGGGGGCTGCCTCGCTTCAGGTTTTTGTTAGTGTATATGCCCTAGAGGCCATTACTGTATCATACTAGTTTGTATATTACTTAATGGATGCTTGGGATATTCACCTTGTATATACAATCTTGCTCAAAATAGTAGTATGCTACTTGGTTTGTTTCTACTTCAATGTGTACTTGTGTTTATTTCAGTATATCACTTATACGCATTAGTGGAGCCCTTAGGATCTTTGCTTGATTACCAGCGTTGTGATGGCAGTCACACTAGTGGGGGCTGGGTAATCTATAAGCACATCCTTATTCAGGTCCCTGGTCGCAGGACTATCGAGACAGGGCATCGATACTCCGGAGTAGACCAGCGCATGCGCTTCTCATCCCAGTGTGGGAGACGGTCTGTCCCACAGCCGTCAGTACGTCGTACTTGAGATAGTATGCGGGTGCTCGTTAGGTTACGGGTACACTGGACAGGACTCGTCGGGAACTGACTAGTTGGTATTATACCTATCGTCAGTTATCAGTTCCCAGGTGACATGAGTACAGCTTAGTCCGCTGACTTGACACTGTCACTTCGCCTCGGGTGTGTTCCCACTGTACTTTGATTACTACCCTACCACGGCTCAAAGGAGTCGTGCAAACAGGTGGTGGTTGGGTGCAGTCCCGAAGCACTTGGAGGCAGTGACGGTTAGACAGGATTCGTCTCTCCCGGTATTGGGGGTTGACATCGCGCTGTGTCTAGGAGAGCCATTACACGAGTAGTCCCTGGCCAGGGCAAACGAGATATACTGGTAGGTTTCCAGTGTTATCTCAGGGTGTATTGGGCTTCACTCCGGCACGACTTGTACCGCTATTGGGGGACTGACGTTTACCGCCCCCTAGGCCCGCCATGCGATGTATCAGACGAACAGACCGGACTGTACGGAGAATGTCACACTCAGGCTCAGTAGGAGTTCAGATGGGTTTCGCCTCGTCGGTCTTCTTGTCGGCATTACCTGGGGACCGTTACGCACAGCTAGTGCCGCTTGCGGTCTGTGGTTAAACCCACTGCCAGCGTAGTGTCGAGTCTTTAGAGTCCCACACAGAAAGCTTTTCGCCTTTAGGCAAAAGAGTAGAGGTCGCATGGTATTGCGACAGGTCGCATGGTTTTGCGACAGGGTTCGGTCACATCCGTGCACTTGTGCACGTACAGTGTCCGGACAGTTTACACTAGCGGGCTTTGGTTTAAGCCAGATCCTAGTGTACCTTATGGGATTGGATTTATCCAGTTTGCATTCGTGTTCCTCGGAACGCGGATGCGGGTGTGTATGCACAGTTGACAGGGAGGCAGAGGCAGCGGATTCTCATTAGGGTTGTTGACAGTTGACCGTTGACTTTTTGACTTTATGCTCAACCCTAATGAGAATATGATTTGTGATTAACTATTATATTAATTAAGTATTATGGTGATATGGTTGTTGACTTGTTGACTTTTGTTGACTTGTTGACTTTGGTGACTTGTTGACTTTTGTTGACTTGTTGACCGGTTGACTAGGCTTGACTAGTTGACCATCATGATGACCATGGTTATCATTTCATGCCAAAGACTTTTTTCTTGCTTGCTTTTTTGAGTAAAATGAGTGCATGATATGATAACCTTATGGTTGCTTCTAACCATCACCAAAAGACTTTTTTGATATGATGAGTTATGATCACTTTGGATTATGAGAGGGTGAGAGAGAAAAGAGAGCCTCATTCTTTCTTGCTCATTCTCTCTCTTGTTCTTGAGCTCTCCCCTTGCTCTCACCCTCAACCTCTTGCTCCCTCTCTTGATCTATGGTTCTCTTGTCTCATGAGTTAAGAATCAAGAACCATAGATAAAATCCCATTCTATTTTCCTCTCTACTCATTCTAGTTCACTAGGTTTGGCAAACCAAGTGAACTAGTTTCTTCAAAGACCGAAGAAGGAGCTAAAGGTTGGAGCTTTCAAGTGGATCTATCTTCGGCGTACGGAGACAACGAGAAGGAGCCATCGAACCACCATCGGAGCTTGAAGAGAAGGAGTTCAAGTTTAGGTATAACCATCTTCATCCGAGTAGCTAAATATCTTTAGCTTAGTTTGCTAGTTTTAGTTTAGGTAACGATCCCGACCATAAGTTAGTCCATGTTGCCTCTTGCGATAAAAATTCGTTTTTTATACCGTTTCCGCCTCCCCGTAAGAACCGGGGGTCGCAATATGGACTTACAGTGGTATCAGAGCCTAACTAAACTTAAACTAGCTTGGTAGTGAAGTGTAACGAAGTTCGGAACCGGAAAAATCCAAAAATCAAACTTTACAAAATCTGAGTTTCTGTTGAAATTTTTCCTGGTCAAAATGAAAAACTTTATACTCCTAAATTCGGCTCAGGGTTTTGTGTGAACACCCAAGAAAAACGATACAGTGATTCGCCTAAAGTGCCGCGCTTCCGCCGGGTGATCCTTCTTGGACGCCGCGGAACCGCCGCGACTTGGTTTCTTCTCTGCATCGTTTTTCGTGCAGTGTGTTTGTGTGTTGGTTTTGGGATTTTTAAAATATATTATATGTGCCCAGATTTTCCAGAAAAGAAGTTTCCTTTTGGGGTCCTATAATTCCGTATTTTTTCCGAACTTCACTGCACTTTGACTATGATGGTTATATCTGTGATGCTTGCATGTATTGAACGTCGGCTAATCGCTATAAGTCGATTAGTCGGGGTTATACATGATCTGTAATGTGCTGGAATGTGTATATGAATGTGTTGGACTGTCGCGGGTGAATAGCCGGGGTGGATGTGAGATGAGCTTTTGTTTTTCTTTCATTCATTGTAAATGTAAATTGATGTAATAATATTATTTGTTTGGCCGCACAACCGGGTCGGGGTTGTAGCCGTCATTGTATAATTCTTTTTACTATTTTTGCTCCTAGGATAGACCCATGGAGGGGTGCGCAAACTACCGAGTACTTGGCGGGTAGTTTGCCGCAGCCGTAGGGGTCTTGGGTGGGGTATTTGGCTATTCACCGCGACCGTGTTATCCGCTTTTCGTTTCAGGCTCGAAAGGATTGCGGATTGCTAGTATATCCAATGCATTCATCTGTGATCTGTAATGTCTATCATTGCTTACTATTTAGGCGTTGCTTATGTTTTACAGACGCGCTAGCCCAGCCCCCGCTCTGTCGTTAGTTAAGTAACCTAACGGGTAATGACGGGGCCCAGTGGCGAATGCGAATGGCATAAGCGTACGTCATATTTTGGTTGTTTTCTGCAATGGTAGGGTTAAATGATGGGACGCATTAAAAGAACTAATGCAAGAATATCACGCATTGAAAGAACTAATGCAAGATAATAAACCAAGTTAAAGTCGTTGGAACACTTTCGAAAAACCACTCGGTTCTTTTCAAAACAAACTTTTAAAATACGGAGTTTGAGCCACTCCATTTTAAAGCTATCTCGTTCCATCGACCAAATCAAGTTCACTACGTTCACGGTTTTGCCAAAACCATCCGTAGCCCTCCATCATTTCAGTTAAATATTCGGTAGTATTCAAGCTATGTATTTTGACCTCACGCCAAGGCATAGTGATTGGTAGCTGCCGGATATTTATCTGTTGCATAGATAGAATGCGTTGGTTTGAGACAGTCGTACTGCCATTTTGGCCTACGTCAAGGGTATGTACGGGTGGGTTCAAATTAACCTGGATAATGATGGGACGAACTTGACATGTGACTTATGACATTTTGACCTCACGCCAAGGTCATAAGAGCATGGGGCAAAAATCCACATCGGGAGTTTCATAAGTACTGAAACTTGCTAGATTTGCATACCATTTGGAGTGTGATGATTCTGGTAGGATTCCTTCAGTTTCGTCACGCGATGATATTTGGATCCCGATCCTACTGTGAGTATATGCTACTCCTCGGGAAATTTCTCACTTAACGATCAATGCTATAAACCTAGTAGGTGCCTAGAAAGGTGTTAGCGGGGCTACGCCCCCAGGGAAAAGAGGTTCTCTAATTAAGGAACTTCGCGAAAGCGTTGGAAAACCTCCCTCGAAGTACCGACACCGGCCTGGCTGAACGGTTAAGCAAGTATTGTACGGTGGGATTGATCCTGACTAATTCTTCCTTTATGGTTTGAGGAGGGATTCGAGAAACAGTGGGAGCCATCCTGTTTAGACAAACTAAAAACCACTCTAAACTTGCAAGAGCATCATGCTGAGTGTTTCTTCTTCTCTCTCCTAATTGCAGCGACCAATCAACATGACTGGACTTAAGTTACTCCTAGATAAAAACAAACTGACAGGGCCAAACTACAAAGATTGGCTCAGGAATGTCACGATAGCAATCACTTATGACAAGCTGGGGTATCTTCTTACCACCAAAGCTCCCCCTGTCCCTGGTCCAACTTCCAGTGTCGCGGATAAGGAAATCCGCAAGACTTGGGAGATTGATAGCGCGAAGGCCAAGTGCCTCCTGCTTGCCTCGATGGACAACGAACATCAGAGGAGGCATGAGAATATGGACATGGAGTCCATATTGCTCCATACAAAAGAACTGTATGGAGAGCAATCACGTATCGCAAGATACGAAGCGTCGAAAAAGTTATTTTCGACAAGAATGGCCGTCGGATCATCAGTAGCCGAGCATGTGCTAAAGATGATCGGCTTCATTGAGGAGCTCGCTGACCTAGGGATCACATTGGAGAGTGAGCTATATACGGATATAGTTCTCCAGTCCCTTCCTTCCACTTACGCCCAGTTTATACTGAACTTCAACCTACAAGAAAAAGAGGTTGAACTATCAGAGCTCCTCAACATGCTGAGGAGCGCAGAGGGCACCCTACAGAAAGGTAGGGAAACATCCACTTTGTTTGTAGGAGGATCATCTTCTTCTAGGTCCAAGGCGAAAGCCAAGGGAAAGAAGAAGAAGGCCCCCGCCAAACCAAGGGGCGGTGTTGGTAAAGTGGATACGAAGGGAAAAGGCAAAGCAACAAAGATAGTGGGGAAGCTTGTGGATAAGGAAGAATGCTTCTATTGTCATAAGAAAGGACACTGGAAGAATGATTGCAGGGCCTGGAAGGCCAGAACACAGGAATTGAAGCAGGTTGCAGCTTCAGCTTCAGGTGTGTATGTTATTGAAAACTGTCTTTCAATAAACTCTACTTCCTGGGTATTGGATACCGGATCAGGATCTCATATCTGTAATTCTTTGCAGGCGTTGAGAAACCGTAGGGTTTTGAAGGCAGGTGACATGACCCTCAAAGTTGCGAACGGAGCTAGCATGGATGCTAAAGCCGTGGGGGACTATCACCTGGGAATGTCAGATGGACATGTTTTGGTTTTGCGTAATTGCTTTTTTGTACCCAACGCAACTTGTAATATCATTTCTGTATCTTTAGTTTCTAAAGAAGGTTATGAATTTGCGTTTGTAAGTAATGTTGTAAACATTCACCTTAATCAAGTATTGATTGGGTCAGGTACTCTGAGTAATGGTATATACGTGTTAAACCAACCACATATTTTTAATGTCCAGAATACACACAAAAGAAAGTCTCCAGAAATAAATCAGACTTTCTTATGGCATTGTAGATTGGGTCACATCAATGAGAGAAGGTTGACTAAGTTACATACAGAAGGATATTTGAATGCGTTCAAATATCAATCGTATGCCACTTGTCAATCTTGTCTCAAAGGAAAGATGACAAAGACTCCATTTACTGGACAAGGAGTAAGAGCGAGCGAGCTCTTGGGACTCGTACATAGTGACGTGTGCGGTCCAATGTCTACACATGCCCGAAGCGGACATTCTTACTTCATTACTTTTACGGATGACTTCTCAAGGTACGGTTATGTCTTCTTAATGAAACATAAGTCCGAGGCCTTTGGAAAATTCCAGGAGTATAAGAATGAAGTAGAGAAACAGACCGGCAAAAGTATTAAGATTCTAAGATCGGATCGAGGTGGAGAATACTTAAGTGCCGAATTCCTGGACTATTTAAAAGAGAACGGAATTCTCTCTCAGCTTACTCCTCCATACACCCCGCAACATAACGGTGTATCGGAGAGACGGAACCGCACCCTATTGGATATGGTGCGGTCCATGATGAGTAACGCTGAGTTGCCGCGATCATTCTGGGGATATGCGCTAGAATCAGCAGCATACCTTTTGAACCGAGTTCCAACTAAGACTGTGCCTACCACCCCATATGAAATGTGGAGTGGGAAGAAACCCTATCTTCAATATCTGAAGATCTGGGGATGTCCAGCTTTTGTCAAAAAGCAGCATGCGGACAAACTCGAGGCACGCTCAGTACTGTGCAAGTTTGTGGGATACCCAAAGAACACCAGGGGGTATCTTTTCTACTACGCAGAGGAACAAAAAGTCCTTGTTTCTCGTAATGCCCACTTTCTAGAACACCAGTTCTTGGAAAAGGAAATTAGTGGGAGCGCAGTAGAACTAGAAGAAATTCCAGAACCACAGACTATTACTGAAAGGTTAGTGGAACCAGAGGGTTCAACAGAACAGGACATTCCTACGCCGCTCCGCAGGAGTAGTAGGCAGTCTCATCCGCCCGAGAGATACTGCGGTTTTCTCATAGACGGGGATAGAGAGGATTGCATCATAGATTATGATGAGCCTACTAGCTTCCAGCAGGCCGTTCAGAGCGTTGACTCAGTGAAATGGCTGGATGCAATGCGGACCGAAATGGAGTCCATGTACACCAACAAGGTATGGACGTTGGACATTGCTCCAGACGGGGTAAAACCCGTAGGATGCAAGTGGATCTTCAAAAGGAAGATTGGTGTAGATGGACAGGTTGAGACCTATAAAGCTAGGCTGGTAGCAAAGGGTTTTCGTCAAAGACCTGGCTTGGACTACGACGAAACCTTTTCTCCAGTAGCCATGCTGAAATCCATTCGGATCCTTCTTGCCATTGCTGCCTTCCACGATTATGAGATCTGGCAAATGGACGTAAAGACAGCTTTTCTAAATGGAAATTTAGAGGAGTGTGTCTATATGGACCAGCCAGAGGGTTTCATTCAAAGTGGGAGCAGCGGAAAGGTGTGCAAGTTGCTTAAGTCCATCTATGGACTAAAGCAGGCATCGCGGAGTTGGAACATCTGCTTTGATGAGACGGTCAAAGAATTTGGCTTTATCAAAAATCCAGATGAACCATGCATCTATAGTAGATTTGTAGCGAGAACTGTAGTATTCCTCGTTTTATACGTGGATGACATTCTCTTAATAGGAAATGATATTCCTATGCTACAATCTGTCAAGGGGTTCTTGTCACAAAGGTTCTCCATGAAAGACCTGGGTGATGCCTCATACATCCTGGGGATCCGGATCCATCGTGATAGATCCAAGAGGATATTGGGACTTTCTCAGTCCAGGTACATCGACACCGTACTGAAAAGATTCAGTATGGAAGATTCCAAGCGTGGTAACCTACCAGCTTGTCACGGGATCACCCTCTCTAAAGAGATGTCTCCCAAGACTGATTTGGAGAGGGATCGCATGTCTATTATACCCTACGCTTCTGCGGTAGGCTCTATAATGTATGCGATGTTGTGTACCAGACCGGATGTAGCTTATGCACTGAGTGTGGTAAGCCGGTATCAGTCAAACCCTGGGGAGAAACACTGGATAGCGGTAAAGAACATTCTCAAGTACCTGAGAAGGACTAAGGAGATGTTCTTGGTGTATGGCAGAAAAGACCTCCAGATCGAGGCCTTTGCTGACTCCAGCTTCCAGAGTGACAAGGATGATTCCAAGTCCATGTCGGGTTTTGTCTTTACCCTCAATGGAGGGGCGGTGTGTTGGAAGAGTTCCAAACAAGAAACCGTTGCAGACTCGACGATGGAAGCGGAATACATCGCTGCATCTGATGCCGCAAAAGAAGCTGTCTGGATGAGGAAGTTCTTGAAAGAACTTCAGGTGGTTCCGTCCATTGTTGATCCAATACCTCTGTATTGCGACAACAACGGGGCTATAGCATTAGCGAAGGAACCCAGGTCCCATCAGAGATCCAGGCACATCTTGAGGCGGTATCACCTGATCAGGGAGATCGTGGATCGCAAGGAGATCGAGGTTCGGAGAGTCGCTTCAGAAGATAACACTGCAGATCCATTCACCAAGGCCTTGCCCCAGACTCAGTTCGAGCGGCTGATCGAGATGATAGGTCTTCGATACGCCAGTACATGGCCTTAGTGCAAGTGGGAGATTGTTAGTGTATATGCCCTAGAGGCCATTACTGTATCATACTAGTTTGTATATTACTTAATGGATGCTTGGGATATTCACCTTGTATATACAATCTTGCTCAAAATAGTAGTATGCTACTTGGTTTGTTTCTACTTCAATGTGTACTTGTGTTTATTTCAGTATATCACTTATACGCATTAGTGGAGCCCTTAGGATCTTTGCTTGATTACCAGCGTTGTGATGGCAGTCACACTAGTGGGGGCTGGGTAATCTATAAGCACATCCTTATTCAGGTCCCTGGTCGCAGGACTATCGAGACAGGGCATCGATACTCCGGAGTAGACCAGCGCAT
Organism: Agapanthus africanus; assembly: GCA_030015575.1. Classification (NCBI taxonomy): domain Eukaryota; kingdom Viridiplantae; phylum Streptophyta; class Magnoliopsida; order Asparagales; family Amaryllidaceae; genus Agapanthus; species Agapanthus africanus. The sequence continues at coordinate 238,138,234 of CM057344.1, read as the reverse complement.
GCGCTTCTCATCCCAGTGTGGGAGACGGTCTGTCCCACAGCCGTCAGTACGTCGTACTTGAGATAGTATGCGGGTGCTCGTTAGGTTACGGGTACACTGGACAGGACTCGTCGGGAACTGACTAGTTGGTATTATACCTATCGTCAGTTATCAGTTCCCAGGTGACATGAGTACAGCTTAGTCCGCTGACTTGACACTGTCACTTCGCCTCGGGTGTGTTCCCACTGTACTTTGATTACTACCCTACCACGGCTCAAAGGAGTCGTGCAAACAGGTGGTGGTTGGGTGCAGTCCCGAAGCACTTGGAGGCAGTGACGGTTAGACAGGATTCGTCTCTCCCGGTATTGGGGGTTGACATCGCGCTGTGTCTAGGAGAGCCATTACACGAGTAGTCCCTGGCCAGGGCAAACGAGATATACTGGTAGGTTTCCAGTGTTATCTCAGGGTGTATTGGGCTTCACTCCGGCACGACTTGTACCGCTATTGGGGGACTGACGTTTACCGGCCCCTAGGCCCGCCATGCGATGTATCAGACGAACAGACCGGACTGTACGGAGAATGTCACACTCAGGCTCAGTAGGAGTTCAGATGGGTTTCGCCTCGTCGGTCTTCTTGTCGGCATTACCTGGGGACCGTTACGCACAGCTAGTGCCGCTTGCGGTCTGTGGTTAAACCCACTGCCAGCGTAGTGTCGAGTCTTTAGAGTCCCACACAGAAAGCTTTTCGCCTTTAGGCAAAAGAGTAGAGGTCGCATGGTATTGCGACAGGTCGCATGGTTTTGCGACAGGGTTCGGTCACATCCGTGCACTTGTGCACGTACAGTGTCCGGACAGTTTACACTAGCGGGCTTTGGTTTAAGCCAGATCCTAGTGTACCTTATGGGATTGGATTTATCCAGTTTGCATTCGTGTTCCTCGGAACGCGGATGCGGGTGTGTATGCACAGTTGACAGGGAGGCAGAGGCAGCGGATTCTCATTAGGGTTGTTGACAGTTGACCGTTGACTTTTTGACTTTATGCTCAACCCTAATGAGAATATGATTTGTGATTAACTATTATATTAATTAAGTATTATAGTGATATGGTTGTTGACTTGTTGACTTTTGTTGACTTGTTGACTTTGGTGACTTGTTGACTTTTGTTGACTTGTTGACCGGTTGACTAGGCTTGACTAGTTGACCATCATGATGACCATGGTTATCATTTCATGCCAAAGACTTTTTTCTTGCTTGCTTTTTTGAGTAAAATGAGTGCATGATATGATAACCTTATGGTTGCTTCTAACCATCACCAAAAGACTTTTTTGATATGATGAGTTATGATCACTTTGGATTATGAGAGGGTGAGAGAGAAAAGAGAGCCTCATTCTTTCTTGCTCATTCTCTCTCTTGTTCTTGAGCTCTCCCCTTGCTCTCACCCTCAACCTCTTGCTCCCTCTCTTGATCTATGGTTCTCTTGTCTCATGAGTTGAGAATCAAGAACCATAGATAAAATCCCATTCTATTTTCCTCTCTACTCATTCTAGTTCACTAGGTTTGGCAAACCAAGTGAACTAGTTTCTTCAAAGACCGAAGAAGGAGCTAAAGGTTGGAGCTTTCAAGTGGATCTATCTTCGGCGTACGGAGACAACGAGAAGGAGCCATCGAACCACCATCGGAGCTTGAAGAGAAGGAGTTCAAGTTTAGGTATAACCATCTTCATCCGAGTAGCTAAATATCTTTAGCTTAGTTTGCTAGTTTTAGTTTAGGTAACGATCCCGACCATAAGTTAGTCCATGTTGCCTCTTGCGATAAAAATTCGTTTTTTATACCGTTTCCGCCTCCCCGTAAGAACCGGGGGTCGCAATATGGACTTACAGTTTTGGCAGGTGACTTGCCGCGCCCGTAGGGGTCTAGGATTTCATTGCACAGGCTATCCAAACGACCAGGGAAACGTCGGGTTTCAGTAGTGGCTCTGTGAAACCCGGGGATCCCAGATAACTGTATTTTTGTGTGATGCTGTACATTTCTGTGATGTTGCATTTTATTCACGCCTTGAGCGAAATACTATATATTGGTATATATATTAGTAGATGTTGTATATGTTTTTCATCCGCGCTAGTCCAGTCCCCGCTCTGCCGTTAGTTAGCTAACCTAACGGGTGATGACGGGACCCAGTGGCGAATGCGGATGACATATACGTACGTCAGTATATTTTCGTTCTTTGTGGTGTGATCATTTGATGGGACTGCGTTGATTCGGATCAATGCAAGTTAAACAAACCTAATCTGATGTTGTTGGAACACTTTTCAAAAAGCTGTTATTGCAAGGACGTTCACTTTTGTTTTGCATCGTGGTATTCATTTGGAATATCCTGCTCCTCAGTCGACGAGGCAAGGGCCGAGATCCCTTCACCGGGGGTGACCCCTTGGACAGAAGTTTGCGTCAGGGCATTAACTTCACTATAGCCGATTACTTTTGCTTTGCATCGTGATATTCGGTTATGAATATCCAGCACCCCATTCTACGGGGAAAGAGCCGAGATCCCTTCACCGGGAGTGACTCTTTAGTAAAGGTTTTCGTCACTATATTTTCTAAAAGGCTATCAGTTCCTTCAACGATATCAAGTTCATTATGTTAAAGGTTTTCGCCAGAAACCATTCGTAGCCCTCCGTCGTTTCAGACGGGTAGCACGTAGTATTCATGCTATGTTTGTTGGCCTTCGTCAAGGCATAGTGTTTGGTAGCTGCTTGTTGCTTTTCTGCAGCATAGATAGATGCGTTGGTTTGGGACAGTCGTATAGCCTTGTTGGCCTTCGTCAAGGGCTTGTGCGGGTGGGTTCAAATCAACCTGGAGAATGACGGGTAGAACTTGACATGTGACTTATGATTTGTTGGCCTTCGTCAAGGTCATAAGAGCATGGGGCAGAAATAACATCGGGAGTTTCAAAAGAACTGAAACTTGCCAGATATGCGCATACCTTCTGGAGTGTGATAACGTGAGCGGATTCCGTCACTTTATCATGCGATGAGAGTTGGATCCCGATTCCCACTGATGAGTTAGTTTACTCCTCGGGTGACCCCGACTAATTCTTCTTTCAGGTTTGGAGGAGAATTTGAGGTACAGTGGGAGGTTTCCAGATTAGATAAATTGGTAACCATTCTGATCTTGGTTAGAGTGCACGCTGAGTGTTTCTTTTCTCTCTCTCTTGGCAGCGACCATTGACCCGACCCTAAGACTATGACTCAGAGACCAAGTTAACCGAACCTTCTTTACACTGGCTTTTGGATTGTCAGAGTTGCAGACCTCATTGCCACTCCTACTTTTACCCTTTTCTCCGGGACACCCCGTATTACTACGAACGTCCACTTCCATTGGACAAAACCATCGTATGGTTAGATACGAACTCGAAGGAATTCGAGGATGGTTTCCGGTTTTGGAGAAAACGGATAGGATTATTCAGTTGTCTTTTCCTTTTATCTTCTCTCAGGTTGCGAGTACTCCTTGGTTTAGGAGATAGTACACCTATTACGCAAATTGGATAGTCTTCTTCCAAACCTAAGGCTGGTGCCGACCGGTAGGGAATGAAGAAAACCAATTAGCATAACGATGGTGTGCAGAAGGTATTAAGATTAAGACAAAACAAGGGATTAGTAAGAGGGCAAAGTAAATTGCGACTGATATTCACGACCAAACCAAGTATTTCTTCGCCAATTCTAAATCACCTTTGTATTTCTCCAGGACACTCCGTATCACTACGAAGATCCACAGTTTATTGGATACTCCATCGTATGGTTATATACGAACTCGAAAGGAACTTGTTCCAGTTCGGGGATGGATTCTGGTCCAGGAGAAATATGAATAAGGTTTATTCAGTTGTCTTTTATCTTCACCTTCTCTCGCATTGCGAGTGCTCCTAGGATTAGGACAGTACACCCATTATGCTTATTGGATAGTCTTCTTCCAAGCCATAGGCTGGTGCCGAACGGCAGGGAAGGAAGAAAACCAATTGGCCTAAATGGGTGTGCAGAAGGTAATGACTAAAGACATATAAAGGGATTTGGAGAGGTGGCAAAGAATTATACGGTTATAGTTGTGAATCTGGATAATGGTAGAGGCATTACTAGGAATACCCAGATACCCCATCGAAACATTTCAATGTTTCAGTTTCACTGTGTACTGTTAAAAGAAAACTGATTTCCCAATTAACACTTGCTCCAGGGTATGTATTTACCAGGTATGATTCTCACATCTGTATGGTTTTACAGATGATGAGTGGGAGTAAGTTATTGTGGGAATTGGGTGATCATCCTCATTATATCGGGATTCGTTGTAATCGGTGATATTTGAGGAGATCACCTGGGCTGTTTGCCAATCGGCAAATATTTGGTTTTGAATATCCGCTGTTGTGCACCAATTTCAAATTGATATATCTGTACGTCTATTTTCATAGAGTGAGATATACCTTTTGATATTATGTCGATGACATTTACCTATATCAGTGGATGGTTAGGTAAGGAGCATTAAACAGCGGTGTAATTCTTCTTAACCATAAGTACAGTTTTCAACCTACGACACACAGTGAAAGAGTTGTTAGACTCGGTGGACTTATACAGAGTATTGTATGTTGTCCAGTGTCCATTAGGACAGAGGGGTTGGTCCTCATACTATATTCTGTTTACTTTTAACTTCTCTAGTTCTTAGACATGTGTTTCGTAGAAACACAGGGTCTAAGTTTTGAGGAGTTATAGGTATTTGAATAGAGTAGAGAACCAGGTGTAACAAGTATCGGGATTCTTCAAAGTGATCGAAGATGTAGATACTTGTGTATGGTATTCAGTTGATAGTAATGACAAAGAGAAATTGCTTCTCTTTCAGGTTACTCATAATTGGAAGCATTCCTAAGTTGAGTAACGCTGATCGTCCTCTCTCCATTTAGTTGACATGCACTGGAGACAGCTGCATGATTTGAATCTGGTTCAATTAAATCAGTGCCTCTGGTTCTATATTGGATATAGTACAGTTCATATCTTAACATTGTTAAGGTACGGGGAGTTGTCCGACTTATGATTAAAACCAGACTCTGGATAACTCAAGGCACGTTTCTGTAATGGCTGTTTGTGGGTTGACCCAGGCTATGACGAGGGTTGACTTTCTACCATAAGAAAGATCAATAGTGATATTGTTCTTGACTCGCCACAGTTTAAATAAAAATGGATTTTTTCAAAAAAAACAGAAGTGGGAGTATGGTAGAACTGGAAGTGATTCCAGAACCGCAAACGATTACTGAAGATTTGATAAGGAACCTAAAGATTCAATCTGTTTTGACATTCCATTGGCCACTCCACAGATACGGTGGGTAACTTCAGGCACCCGAGAGGTACTCCGGTAGCCTCAAGGACGGTGACAGGGAAGTTCTTGTTTACCCACACTTGCCATTGTTGTTGTTCCAGGCTGCGAGACCCGGCAGGAGGATGAGTATAGCGTCGTTCTAAACTAGATTTAGAAGTGCACGTCTATATGACTCTGCAAGAGGGTTGTCGTAGTCAGTGGGAGCAGCGGAAGCATTGGTGGACATCTGGCTTATGTCTATTTATAGACTAAAGCAGATATAGCGGAGATAGATCATCTATTTCTGATGTGACAGTCATGGGTTTGACGTCATCAGAATAGGGGATGGATCTGTTGAGAAGGTAGTAGGGTGTGATATCCGGGTTTTGGATGACATACACAAAGTAGGAAGTGATATTCCTATACTACGATTGGTTATACTTTGGTCGTCACACAGTGGTTTCTCCACAAAGGAAATGGATTTTATATCAGACATACTGGTTACTAGATCTATGGTTTTAGATCTAGATTTGGGTGGTTTCCCAATCAGGGTACTTCGACAACATTCTAAGAGTATTTAGAATGGACGACTCCTGGCACGGTAGTGTACCTGCAGGTGATGGAGTCACCCTCTCTAAAGGTGTCTTATAGACTAAAGTAGAGAGGGAAGTGCATGATTGGCAGATCACTTGCTTTGGCAATTGAGTCAATCATGAGATGTCAAGTACCACACCAGATGTTGTTCTTGCACGAGATGCAATAAGTTGACATTGATCCAATCCTGGAGAAACAGTCGGAAGCAGTTTTAGAACATAAGTGGATGTTCTAGGGATATGATAACGACAGCCTCATTGGGAGAAAGTTATCATTCCAGGCTTCCAAGGTGACATGGACGACAAGGAGGTTGTCAGAGTTATAGTTTTCCTACTGACGAGGGGCAGTATTCTGGACAGGTGATCCAAGGCAATACTGAGGGAGGCATGGCGCAGGATACTGATTAAGTTCAGTTGACGATACAGTCTGAGAAGTTTGGATTTGGAGTTCATTTATGAGCTAGGTCCCATCAGACATCCAGACAGTCTAAGACAGGTATTGCTCATTTCGGGAGATGGTTTTCTCCGCGAACTTGAGATATAGAGAGAGACATAGAAAGAAACTTCAGAGCGGATCCACTCGCTGAGGCTATTCCTCGAACGCAAGAGTTTCGCAAACAGGCTTTGTGAGACTGACTAGTAGAGGAGTTGGGTGTTCGGTATCACACGGGCTGTGAGTATGCGACATCGCAATAATTAGCCTTGAGTGCAAGTGGGAGATTGTTGGAGATAGTGCCCTCAGAGTCAATTATTGGATCACAGGCACGTGATTGCAATGATTGAGGGAGAACCTATCCCGGTACGACAGTCTTACTCAAGATGATAGTATGCTATCTGGTTTACCTTTATCATCGTGTACTGCTTTAGGTGACCTGACAGGTCGCTATTGCACGTTGATAGAGCCCCTAGAATTCTTGCTTGACGACCAGCAGTATGAGGGCGATCATATACGTGAGAGCTGGGGTCTACAAGTATATCCTTAAAAGGTCCCTAGTCGTGGGAGTTTCGAGACAGGGCATCGATTCTCCAGAGTAGACTAGTGTAAACAGTCGAGACCCTGACGAGGGGCGGTGGCCGGTCTTACAAGCCACTGGTGTCAGTTGGTTCACCTAAGATGTATACAGGTGCTCATTGGGTTATGAGTACACCGGACACGACTCGCCGGGAACCTGCTAGTTGGTCTTATACCTGACGTCAGATAGCAGTTCCCTGGTGACATGTGTACAGGTTAGTTCATCGACCTGGGGATCGTCATTTGTCTCGTGTGAGTTCCCACTGTACTTTGATTACTACCCTACCACGGCTCAAAGGAGTCGTGCAAACAGGTTTTAGTTGGGTACAGTCCCGAGCCACATGGAGGCAGTGAGCGGATCTTCGGGGGTTCGTCTCTCCCGGTATTGGGGGTGAGGTCGCGCTGTGTCTAGGAGATCCATTACACGAAGTCCTTGGCCAAGGCAGGAGATTTACTGGTAGGTATTCCAGTAGTATCTCAGGGTGTTCTGGGCTACACTCCGACACGACTTGTACCGCTTTTGGGGGTCTGACTTTTACCAACCCCCTAGGCCCGCCATGCGATGCTCGTAGACGAACGGACCGGACTGTACGGATATTGTCACTGACAGGCTCAGTAGGGTGTCAGGATGAGTTCGCTCATCGACGTCCCTTTTGGTCAATAGCTGGTGGCCCGTTACGTATTGGCTTATACCTCTGACGTGCTAGTGGTTAAATCCACAGCCATAGTATTGACGAGTCTTTAGAGTCCACCACACTTTCAGTTACTCAGCTTTCGGGCGAAACGCTGTAGAGGCCGTATGGAGATATGGCAGGGTCCGATCAGATACGTGCGGTATTGCACGGATCAGGATCAGACGGTTTGTACTAGAGGCCGTATAGTTATATGGCAGGGTTCGATCAGATTCGTGCGGTATTACACGGATCAGGATCGGACGAACATTACTAGCCGGCTTTGGTTTAAGCCGGATCCTAGTTTAGTACAGTGTAGATTTTGTCTCTTTGCATTTGTATCCGGACGGAATACAGATGCGGGTGTGTATGCACAGTATCGGGGTTTTCCTGTAATTTATTACGGGACCAGTTTTCTGGAGTTGCCAGTTTGCATTCCGTTCCGGCCGGTTTTCGTTTGTTCTTTCCCGGCCGGACTTTTCCGATGGAGGGGGTTATTTGCAATTGTGCAAATAACATTTGTGGAAGGGGTTTCTTGCAAAAGGATTTATTATGAGAGCATCTTTTGATACCATTCTTTTCTACATCATTCTTTTGCATTAATTAAGACATGAAAGGGTATGGGTTTGATGTTCATATGTTATCATGATGTTTTTGGATGTGGTCACCCCTTGCTTTCTACTACACTCACCTCCCTCTTTGATAAAGTTTGTTTCCTCCACCATTCTCTTAAGAGAGGGGCCGGCCACATTTTTGAGAGAGGGGAGAAAATGAGAGAGTTTCATTTGTGAGCTTGTGGCATATTTCCTTCATCTCATTCTCATGTAATGAAAAATGAAAGCAACATTTTTCATACCTTCATTCCTCCACATCCATGGCAACCAATACCCCAAAGTGAGACATGCACTCTACACTATATTCTACAGCATATCTTGGGCATGTCAACTTGCCAGCTTCATGCCCGAGTTGCCTCGGTATAGAGGCGGGAGCCCGTAAAAGATGCAGGCGACGTGGTGCCCTTCCGGCGAGGAGATGGAGACCGGACATTCCGCGAGAGATCGGGACGACGACGAGAAGACCGGAGGACTCGGATCACTCGGTATATCTCTAACCCGTCTTGTTGTTAGCTAGATCTAGTTTAATGGCCCGATCCGGGGTTTAGTGCGCGGTGGTGCCGGTTTGCAAAGTTCGCAAAATTAAAGTTTATCACCGTTTCCGCATTTGGCCGTCGGATTGACGGCCGGGGCGCCGCCGTGCACTTACAGTGGTATCAGAGCCTCGCCATTAACTTCGTCTAGCTTCGTTTGATGTGTTTTTCATTTCCGATCGACCAAAATTCCAAAACATGCATTTTTGTTCACATCAGTTTTCTGTTGAAATTTTTTGGTCTCTAAAAATTTTTCAGGTTGTAGAAAATTGATGTACTTGAAGTTCTAAGACTACTGAGAAAATTCGACACAGTCAGTCGACGACTGAAGCGCGGAACCGCGGCCAAACCCCCCCTTGGGCCGCGGTTCCGCCGCACATTGGTGTCCTCACTGTGTCCAATTTCTCCAGTGGGCTTCTTGGCTTATTTTAGGGGTTTTGGAATATTAATATTGGGCCCAGATTTTCTTTGAGTGCTACAGTATTGCTTGGGGGCCCACTTATTAATTTTTGATCGGTCGGATATTTTAAACACATTATTTCACAGTATTTACATTATATCTGCGACCGTGAATGTCACTCGATCGGTAAATCCGGTCTAACTGCTATAGCCCGGTTAGACGGATTTGCGAACGTGACTTTCACGTTGATGTTCTGTGTTTTGCTGTGATGCTGCGGATCGGTCGTGGGGATAGCCTGGATGCAATGCTAGTACAGTTTTGTTGTATCATGTACATTTGATATTGCTGGGCGAGCATCCGACATGTGGACTGCCGTCACTGCCTGATTGTATTATTCTTTTGGGGCACGACCTGGTTGCGGTCGATCTACCCGTTGTATGTATATTTTACTTTCTGTACTAGGGTTACCCCGCGGAGGGGTGCACGGATAGCCGGGTTCCAGAGGGCAACGGGCCCGCATCTCAGGGCATTGAGACGGAGGGGGCTTCGGTCTGGAATTGGCGGGCTATTCGCCGCACTCGTAGGGGTACAGGTTGACCCAGGAGGGGTGCCCAAGTTACCGGATTCCGTAAAGTGCTGGGTGGTCCATTCACGGTGCTGAAGGGGGCTGCCTCGCTTCAGGTTTTGGCAGGTGACTTGCCGCGCCCGTAGGGGTCTAGGATTTCATTGCACAGGCTATCCAAACGACCAGGGGAACGTCGGGTTTCAGTAGTGGCTCTGTGAAACCCGGGGATCCCAGATATCTGTATTGTTCTGTGATGCTGTACATTTCTGTGATGTTTCATTTTATTCACGCCTTGAGCGAAATACTATATATTGGTATATATATTAGTAGATGTTGTATATGTTTTTCATCCGCGCTAGTCCAGTCCCCGCTCTGCCGTTAGTTAGCTAACCTAACGGGTGATGACGGGACCCAGTGGCGAATGCGGATGACATATATGTACGTCAGTATATTTTCGTTCTTTGTGGTGTGATCATTTGATGGGACTGCGTTGATTCGGATCAATGCAAGTTAAACAAACCTAATCTGATGTTGTTGGAACACTTTTCAAAAAGCTGTTATTTCAAGGACGTTCACTTTTGTTTTGCATCGTGGTATTCATTTGGAATATCCTGCTCCTCAGTCGACGAGGCAAGGGCCGAGATCCCTTCACCGGGGGTGACCCCTTGGACAGAAGTTTGCGTCAGGGCATTAACTTCACTATAGCCGATTACTTTTGCTTTGCATCGTGATATTCGGTTATGAATATCCAGCACCCCATTCTACGGGGAAAGAGCCGAGATCCCTTCACCGGGAGTGACCTGTTTAGTAAAGGTTTTCGTCACTATATTTTCTTAAAGGCTATCAGTTCCTTCAAGGATATCAAGTTCATTACGTTAAAGGTTTTCGCCAGAAACCATTCGTAGCCCTCCGTCGTTTCAGACGGGTAGCACGTAGTATTCATGCTATGTTTGTTGGCCTTCGTCAAGGCATAGTGTTTGGTAGCTGCTTGTTGCTTTTCTGCAGCATAGATAGATGCGTTGGTTTGGGACAGTCGTATAGCCTTGTTGGCCTTCGTCAAGGGCTTGTGCGGGTGGGTTCAAATCAACCTGGAGAATGACGGGTAGAACTTGACATGTGACTTATGATTTGTTGGCCTTCGTCATGGTCATAAGAGCATGGGGCAGAAATAACATCGGGAGTTTCAAAAGAACTGAAACTTGCCAGATATGCGCATACCTTCTGGAGTGTGATAACGTGAGCGGATTCCGTCACTTTATCATGCGATGAGAGTTGGATCCCGATTCCCACTGATGAGTTAGTTTACTCCTCGGGTGACCCCGACTAATTCTTCTTTCAGGTTTGGAGGAGAATTTGAGGTACAGTGGGAGATTTCCAGATTAGATAAATTGGTAACCATTCTGATCTTGGTTAGAGTGCACGCTGAGTGTTTCTTTTCTCTCTCTCTTGGCAGCGACCATTGACCCGACCCTAAGACTATGACTCAGAGACCAAGTTAACCGAACCTTCTTTACAATGGCTTTTGGATTGTCAGAGTTGCAGACCTCATTGCCACTCCTACTTTTACCCTTTTCTCCGGGACACCCCGTATTACTACGAACGTCCACTTCCATTGGAAAAAACCATCGTATGGTTAGATACGAACTCGAAGGAATTCGAGGATGGTTTCCGGTTTTGGAGAAAACGGATAGGATTATTCAGTTGTCTTTTCCTTTTATCTTCTCTCAGGTTGCGAGTACTCCTTGGTTTAGGAGATAGTACACCTATTACGCAAATTGGATAGTCTTCTTCCAAACCTAAGGATGGTGCCGACCGGTAGGGAATGAAGAAAACCAATTAGCATAACGATGGTGTGCCGAAGGTATTAAGATTAAGACAAAACAAGGGATTAGTAAGAGGGCAAAGTAAATTGCGACTGATATTCACGACCAAACCAAGTATTTCTTCGCCAATCCTAAATCACCTTTGTATTTCTCCAGGACACTCCGTATCACTACGAAGATCCACAGTTTATTGGATACTCCATCGTATGGTTATATACGAACTCGAAAGGAACTTGTTCCAGTTCGGGGATGGATTCTGGTCCAGGAGAAATATGAATAAGGTTTATTCAGTTGTCTTTTATCTTCACCTTCTCTCGCATTGCGAGTGCTCCTAGGATTAGGACAGTACACCCATTATGCTTATTGGATAGTCTTCTTCCAAGCCATAGGCTGGTGCCGAACGGCAGGGAAGGAAGAAAACCAATTGGCCTAAATGGGTGTGCAGAAGGTAATGACTAAAGACATATAAAGGGATTTGGAGAGGTGGCAAAGAATTATACGGTTATAGTTGTGAATCTGGATAATGGTAGAGGCATTACTAGGAATACCCAGATACCCCATCGAAACATTTCAATGTTTCAGTTTCACTGTGTACTGTTAAAAGAAAACTGATTTCCCAATTAACACTTGCTCCAGGGTATGTATTTACCAGGTATGATTCTCACATCTGTATGGTTTTACAGATGATGAGTGGGAGTAAGTTATTGTGGGAATTGGGTGATCATCCTCATTATATCGGGATTCGTTGTAATCGGTGATATTTGAGGAGATCACCTGGGCTGTTTGCCAATCGGCAAATATTTGGTTTTGAATATCCGCTGTTGTGCACCAATTTCAAATTGATATATCTGTACGTCTATTTTCATAGAGTGAGATATACCTTTTGATATTATGTCGATGACATTTACCTATATCAGTGGATGGTTAGGTAAGGAGCATTAAACAGCGGTGTAATTCTTCTTAACCATAAGTACAGTTTTCAACCTACGACACACAGTGAAAGAGTTGTTAGACTCGGTGGACTTATACAGAGTATTGTATGTTGTCCAGTGTCCATTAGGACAGAGGGGTTGGTCCTCATACTATATTCTGTTTACTTTTAACTTCTCTAGTTCTTAGACATGTGTTTCGTAGAAACACAGGGTCTAAGTTTTGAGGAGTTATAGGTATTTGAATAGAGTAGAGAACCAGGTGTAACAAGTATCGGGATTCTTCAAAGTGATCGAAGATGTAGATACTTGTGTATGGTATTCAGTTGATAGTAATGACAAAGAGAAATTGCTTCTCTTTCAGGTTACTCATAATTGGAAGCATTCCTAAGTTGAGTAACGCTGATCGGCCTCTCTCCATTTAGTTGACATGCACTGGAGACAGCTGCATGATTTGAATCTGGTTCAATTAAATCAGTGCCTCTGGTTCTATATTGGATATAGTACAGTTCATATCTTAACATTGTTAAGGTACGGGGAGTTGTCCGACTTATGATTAAAACCAGACTCTGGATAACTCAAGGCACGTTTCTGTAATGGCTGTTTGTGGGTTGACCCAGGCTATGACGAGGGTTGACTTTCTACCATAAGAAAGATCAATAGTGATATTGTTCTTGACTCGCCACAGTTTAAATAAAAATGGATTTTTTCAAAAAAAACAGAAGTGGGAGTATGGTAGAACTGGAAGTGATTCCAGAACCGCAAACGATTACTGAAGATTTGATAAGGAACCTAAAGATTCAATCTGTTTTGACATTCCATTGGCCACTCCACAGATACGGTGGGTAACTTCAGGCACCCGAGAGGTACTCCGGTAGCCTCAAGGACGGTGACAGGGAAGTTCTTGTTTACCCACACTTGCCATTGTTGTTGTTCCAGGCTGCGAGACCCGGCAGGAGGATGAGTATAGCGTCGTTCTAAACTAGATTTAGAAGTGCACGTCTATATGACTCTGCAAGAGGGTTGTCGTAGTCAGTGGGAGCAGCGGAAGCATTGGTGGACATCTGGCTTATGTCTATTTATAGACTAAAGCAGATATAGCGGAGATAGATCATCTATTTCTGATGTGACAGTCATGGGTTTGACGTCATCAGAATAGGGGATGGATCTGTTGAGAAGGTAGTAGGGTGTGATATCCGGGTTTTGGATGACATACACAAAGTAGGAAGTGATATTCCTATACTACGATTGGTTATACTTTGGTCGTCACACAGTGGTTTCTCCACAAAGGAAATGGATTTTATATCAGACATACTGGTTACTAGATCTATGGTTTTAGATCTAGATTTGGGTGGTTTCCCAATCAGGGTACTTCGACAACATTCTAAGAGTATTTAGAATGGACGACTCCTGGCACGGTAGTGTACCTGCAGGTGATGGAGTCACCCTCTCTAAAGGTGTCTTATAGACTAAAGTAGAGAGGGAAGTGCATGATTGGCAGATCACTTGCTTTGGCAATTGAGTCAATCATGAGATGTCAAGTACCACACCAGATGTTGTTCTTGCACGAGATGCAATAAGTTGACATTGATCCAATCCTGGAGAAACAGTCGGAAGCAGTTTTAGAACATAAGTGGATGTTCTAGGGATATGATAACGACAGCCTCATTGGGAGAAAGTTATCATTCCAGGCTTCCAAGGTGACATGGACGACAAGGAGGTTGTCAGAGTTATAGTTTTCTTTCTGACGAGGGGAAGTATTCTGGACAGGTGATCCAAGGCAATACTGAGGGAGGCATGGCGCAGGATACTGATTAAGTTCAGTTGACGATACAGTCTGAGAAGTTTGGATTTGGAGTTCATTTATGAGCTAGGTCCCATCAGACATCCAGACAGTCTAAGACAGGTATTGCTCATTTCGGGAGATGGTTTTCTCCGCGAACTTGAGATATAGAGAGAGACATAGAAAGAAACTTCAGAGCGGATCCACTCGCTGAGGCTATTCCTCGAACGCAAGAGTTTCGCAAACAGGCTTTGTGAGACTGACTAGTAGAGGAGTTGGGTGTTCGGTATCACACGGGCTGTGAGTATGCGACATCGCAATAATTAGCCTTGAGTGCAAGTGGGAGATTGTTGGAGATAGTGCCCTCAGAGTCAATTATTGGATCACAGGCACGTGATTGCAATGATTGAGGGAGGACCTATCCCGGTACGACAGTCTTACTCAAGATGATAGTATGCTATCTGGTTTACCTTTATCATCGTGTACTGCTTTAGGTGACCTGACAGGTCGGTATTGCACGTTGATAGAGCCCCTAGAATTCTTGCTTGACGACCAGCAGTATGAGGGCGATCATATACGTGAGAGCTGGGGTCTACAAGTATATCCTTAAAAGGTCCCTAGTCGTGGGAGTTTCGAGACAGGGCATCGATTCTCCAGAGTAGACTAGTGTATACAGTCGAGACCCTGACGAGGGGCGGTGGCCGGTCTCACAAGCCACTGGTGTCAGTTGGTTCACCTAAGATGTATACAGGTGCTCATTGGGTTATGAGTACACCGGACACGACTCGCCGGGAACCTGCTAGTTGGTCTTATACCTGACGTCAGATAGCAGTTCCCTGGTGACATGTGTACAGGTTAGTTCATCGACCTGGGGATCGTCATTTGTCTCGTGTGAGTTCCCACTGTACTTTGATTACTACCCTACCACGGCTCAAAGGAGTCGTGCAAACAGGTTTTAGTTGGGTACAGTCCCGAGCCACATGGAGGCAGTGAGCGGATCTTCGGGGGTTCGTCTCTCCCGGTATTGGGGGTGAGGTCGCGCTGTGTCTAGGAGATCCATTATACGAAGTCCTTGGCCAAGGCAGGAGATTTACTGGTAGGTATTCCAGTAGTATCTCAGGGTGTTCTGGGCTACACTCCGACACGACTTGTACCGCTATTGGGGGTCTGACTTTTACCAACCCCCTAGGCCCGCCATGCGATGCTCGTAGACGAACGGACCGGACTGTACGGATATTGTCACTGACAGGCTCAGTAGGGTGTCAGGATGAGTTCGCTCATCGACGTCCCTTTTGGTCAATAGCTGGTGGCCCGTTACGTATTGGCTTATACCTCTGACGTGCTAGTGGTTAAATCCACAGCCATAGTATTGACGAGTCTTTAGAGTCCACCACACTTTCAGTTACTCAGCTTTCGGGCGAAACGCTGTAGAGGCCGTATGGAGATATGGCAGGGTCCGATCAGATACGTGCGGTATTGCACGGATCAGGATCGGACGGTTTGTACTAGAGGCCGTATAGTTATATGGCAGGGTTCGATCAGATTCGTGCGGTATTACACGGATCAGGATCGGACGAACATTACTAGCCGGCTTTGGTTTAAGCCGGATCCTAGTTTAGTACAGTGTAGATTTTGTCTCTTTGCATTTGTATCCGGACGGAATACAGATGCGGGTGTGTATGCACAGTATCGGGGTTTTCCTGTAATTTATTACGGGACCAGTTTTCTGGAGTTGCCAGTTTGCATTCCGTTCCAGCCGGTTTTCGTTTGTTCTTTCCCGGCCGGACTTTTCCGATGGAGGGGGTTATTTGCAATTGTGCAAATAACATTTGTGGAAGGGGTTTCTTGCAAAAGGATTTATTATGAGAGCATCTTTTGATACCATTCTTTTCTACATCATTCTTTTGCATTAATTAAGACATGAAAGGGTATGGGTTTGATGTTCATATGTTATCATGATGTTTTTGGATGTGGTCACCCCTTGCTTTCTACTACACTCACCTCCCTCTTTAATAAAGTTTGTTTCCTCCACCATTCTCTTAAGAGAGGGGCCGGCCACATTTTTGAGAGAGGGGAGAAAATGTGAGAGTTTCATTTGTGAGCTTGTGGCATATTTCCTTCATCTCATTCTCATGTAATGAAAAATGAAAGCAACATTTTTCATACCTTCATTCCTCCACATCCATGGCAACCAATACCCCAAAGTGAGACATGCACTCTACACTATATTCTACAGCATATCTTGGGCATGTCGACTTGCCAGCTTCATGCCCGAGTTGCCTCGGTATAGAGGCGGGAGCCCGTAAAAGATGCAGGCGACGTGGTGCCCTTCCGGCGAGAAGATGGAGACCGGACATTCCGCGAGAGATCGGGACGACGACGAGAAGACCGGAGGACTCGGATCACTCGGTATATCTCTAACCCGTCTTGTTTTTAGCTAGATCTAGTTTAATGGCCCGATCCGGGGTTTAGTGCGCGGTGGTGCCGGTTTGCAAAGTTCGCAAAATTAAAGTTTATCACCGTTTCCGCATTTGGCCGTCGGATTGACGGCCGGGGCGCCGCCGTGCACCTACAAAATTATATCCTTCTTTACTAATAAAGAGATTGATATGATTTTGTACATCAGGTTCGGTATCTAATAGCATTTGTTCAGAATCAATGTATTGGTAATACAGGGTGACAGTGACCAACAGACTTTGGAAGTTGCCAGTTTCCAGTTTTCTATCACCCGCATTAACATTCGGTTAAATACGGATTTATCTTTATTTGATGAGTGTGGAAGGTTCTAGAAGCATCTAGATGGTGACTATGATGATGAGGTGGCTTGTGACTCATTAGTGCATTAATTGTTCATTTAATGATAGCATGACTAGGTTAGATGAATCATTAGTTCAATAATGGTTTTTGGTGACTAGGTTAAAATGACTCGTTGTTGCATTATTGATTTATGCAAGGTGTTAGATGAATCATTCAAATCTTTTTATGGTTGTGGTCACCTTCCCCTCTCCTACACTTGCCTCCCCCACATTTTATGTGGCCGGCCATTCATTCTCGGGTGAATATGGTTGCTTGAAAAAGATTAAGGTTATGGATTCATGGAAATTAGATAGTTCATTTCTCATTTCATTCTATCCAAAAAAGGCAACTTCATTAACCGTTCGTCCGTGGCTTTGGACGAAGTGTTCTACTCATTCTCTACATCAATCTTGATCATCTCTTTTTGCAAACTTGATGATCGAGTTGCCTCGGTTTAGTGGCGGGAGCCCGTTTAAAGATCCGTTGACGTGGTGCCACCTGGACGAGAAGACTGGAGATTCAGGAGATCGGAGTAGCCGTAACAACGCGTGGGATGATGGTTGAAGACCGAAGGACTCGGATCGTTCGGTATAACATTTCTACCCACTTTGTAGTTTGTTAGTTTAGCAATAATGGCAGATCCGGGTGATAGTACACGATAGCGCCAGTTGTAAAAGTTTTTGTTCCGCATTTGGCGTCTGTTAGACGGCCGGGGGGCTACCGTGTACTTACAGTGGTATCAGAGCCTCGCCATTAAGCTTTACTAACTTGTGCTAATGCGTTTAAAACATCGATCGAACGAATTTTCGCAAAACTACAATTTTCTGTTCAAAGTTTCTGTCGATTTTAAATCAGGTCTAAAAATTATTTTGAGTATATCAGAAAATAGAGCAGGCTTTTAAATGAAAACTGAAGAAAAACGATCCATTAAATCGACCGTACAGCCGCGGAAACGCGGTCAAAGCCTAGCTTTGACCGCGGACCGCTGCCGTCTTGGTGATTTAGTGGGCCATTTTTTTCTGGGGTTTCATATTGGGAAATTGTGGTTTCTGGTACTGTTCTTTTGGGCCCAGATTTTGTTACTGTACAGCAGATGTACGTGGGGCCCACTTCGGGAAGTTTTGTCGATCGAAATTTTAAACTTGTTAGTATGCAGTATTTACATTATATCTCCGACTGTGAATGTCATTCGAGCGGTAAATTGCGTCTAATTGCTATAGTTCTTTTAGACGGATTTGCGAACGTGACATTCGCGTTGATGTTCTGTGTTGTGCTGTAATGTTGCGGATATGTCGTGGTGGATAGCAGTGTGCAATAGTATTTCTGTTTGGATTTATTGCGGGGCGAGCGTCCAACATGTGGACTGCGGTCACTGCCTGTTTGTATAATATTCTTTTGGGGCACGACTGGGCTGAGGTCGATACACCCGTTGTATATATTTTCTTTTTTGTACTAGGATTACCGCGCGACGGAGTGCACGGATAGCCGGGTTCTGAAGGACAACTGGTCAGCATCTCATGTCTTTGAGAGGCAGAGAGGCCTCCCTCTAGAATTGGCCGACTATTCGCCGCACTCGTAGGGTGTACAGGTTGACCCAAGCAGGGGTGCTCAGGTTACCGGATTCCGTGAAGTGCTGGGTGGTCCATTCACTTTGATGTAAGGGGCTGCCTCGCTTCAGGTTTTGGCGGGTAATTTGCCGCACCCGTAGGGGTCTAGGTTTCATTGCACAGGATATCCACACGACCAGGGGAACGTCGGGTTTCAGTAGCGGCTCTGTGAAACCCGGGGATCCCAGATTATCTGTATTGTTCTGTGATGCTTATTACTTTTCTGTAATGTTGCATATTATTATGCCTGGAGCGATTACTGTATATTGGTATATATACTATTAGATGTTGTATATGTTTTAAACCCGTGCTAGTCCAGTCCCCGCTCTGTCGTTAGTTAAGTAACCTAACGGGTGATGACGGGACCCAGTGGCGAATGCAGATGGCATATACGTACATTATATTTTCGTTCTTTTCTGGTGTGTTTAATTGATGGGACTGCATTGATTCTTATCTATACAAGGATAAAACAAACCGGTATTTGATGTTGTTGGAACAATTTTAAAAGTGTTATTACAAAGACGTTTCCTTTTGTTTTGCATAGTGATATTCGGTTGGAATATCCTGCACCTCATTCGACGAGGCAAGGGCTGATATCCCTTCATCGGGAGAGACCCCTTGGGCAGAAGTTTTTGTCAGGGTAATAACTTCATTATAGTCGATTACAAGTTGCTTTGTATCGCGGTATTCAGTTGGAATATCCTGCACCTCATTCCACGAGGAAAGAGCCGAGATCCCTTCACCGGGAGTGACCTCTTTAGCAAAAGTTTTCGCCACTATATTTTTATAAAAAGCTATCACGTTCCTTCAACGAGATCAAGTTCATTACGTTAAAGGTTTTTCTCCAAAAACCAGTCGTAGCCCTCCGTCGTATCTTATGGATGGTCAGTAGTATTCAAGCTATGTTTGTTGGCTTTTGTCAAGGTATAGTGTTTGGTAGCTGCTGGGGTATTTATTTGTAGCATAGATAGATGTGTTGGTTTGGGACAGTCGTATTACCTTGTTGGCTTTCGTCAAGGGTATGTATGGGTGGGTTTAAATTGACCTGGATATTGACGGGCAGAACTTGACATGTGACTTATGATTTGTTGGCTTTCGTCAAGGTCATAAGAGCATGAGGTAAAAATCACATCGGGAGTTTCAAATATAAACTAAAACTTTCCAGGCATGTGCATACCTTCTGGAGTGTGATAACATGAGTGGATTCCGTCACGTTATCATGCGATGAGAGTTGGATTCCGATTCCCACCGATGAGTTGGTTAACTCTTCGGGTGATCCCGACTAATTCTTCTTTCAGGTTTGGAGGAGAATTTGAGATTACAATGGGAGGTTTCCTGATTAGATAAAGTGATAACCATTCTGATCTATGTTGGAGTGCACGCAGAGTGTTTCTTTTCTCTCTCTCTCTCTTGGGCAGCGACTTTTGACCGACCCTAGACTATGACTCAGTGACTAAGTTGACTGAACCTTCTTAAAATGCTGGCTTTTAGATTGTCTAAATTGCATATGTCATTGCCACCCTTCTTTTACCCTTTGCATTTCTTAGAACACCCCGTATTACTACGGATATCCACTTCCATTAGATGGATCCATCGTATGGTTATATACGATCTCGAAGGGACTTCTTCGAGGATGGATCCAGGTTCAGGAGAAATATAATTGGTTTATTCAGTTGTCTTTTATTATCACCTTCTCTCAGGTTGCGAGGGCCACTTAGTTTAGGAGAGTACACCTATTACGCTTATTGGATAGTCTTATTCCAAACCATAGGCAGGTGCCGAAAGGTAGGGAATGAAGAAAATCAATTAGCCTAAGAAGGGTGTACAGAAGGTAATAACTAAAGACAATATAAAGGGATTAGAAAGAGGGCAAAGTAAATTGCGACTCCTATCATTCACGACCAAACCGCATACTTCATCGCCACTCCTATTTCACCTTTGCCTTTTTCCCAGTTCGGGAGAAATAGAATAAGGTATTATTCATTAGTCTTTTATCATCACCTTCTCTCAAGTTGCGAGTACTCCTAGGTTTAGGAGGGTACACCTATTATGCTTACTGGATAGTCTTCTTCCAAACCATAGGCTGGTGCCGAACGGTAGGGAAGGAAGAAAACCATTTAACCTAACGATGGTGTACAAAAGGTAATGAATAAAGACAAATAAAGGGATTTGGAGAGATGGAAAAGAAATATACGGTTATAGTCATGAATTGGATTATGGAAGAGGCATTACTAGGAATACCAGGATCCCTATGAAACATTTTCATGTTTCAGTGCATTGTTAATAGAAAACTGATTTCCCGATTAGATACTTACTCCAGGGTATGTATTTACCAGGTAAGATTCTCACATCTGTATGGTTTTTACAGATGATGAGTGGGAGTAAGTTATTGGGAATTAGGTGATTATCCTCATTATATCGGAATTGGTTGTAATTGCTGATATTTGAGGAAATCGCCAGGGTACAGTTTTCAACCTACGATGCACAGGTTTTTGAGTTATTCAACTCAGCGGACTTATACAGAGTATTGTATGTTGTCCAGTGTCCGTCAGGACAAAGGGGTAGGTCCTCGTACTATGTTCTGTTTACTTATGACTTCTCTAGTTTTTAGACAAGTGTTTCGTAGAAATACAATGTCTAAGTTTTGAGAAGTTGTGGGTATAAGAATAAAGTAGAGAACCAGGTATCGCAAGTATCGGGATTCTTCAAAGAGATCGAAGATGTAGATTCTTGTGATTGGTATTCAAGTAATGGTTTTGAGAAACTTGTTTCTCTTTCGGGTTTCTCATAATTGGATGTATTCCTAAGTTGAGTAATACTGATTAGCTTCTCTCCATTAAGTTGATGTGCACTAGAGACAGTCGCATGGTTTGAATCTCGTTCCAGTTCAATTAGTGTCTCTATTTCTATATTGTATATAGAATGGTTCATATCTTAACGATGTTAAGATACAGGGAATTGTCCGGCTTATGCTTAAAACCAGACTCTGGATAACTCAAAGCAGGTTTCTGTAATGGCAGTTTGTGGGTTGACCCGGGCTATGTCGAGGGTTGATTTTCTACCATCTAGAAGATCAATAGTGATATTGTTCTTGACTTGCCACAGTTTTAGTAAAATGGATTTTTTTCAGAAAACGGTAGTGGGAGTATGGTAGAACTGGAAGTGATTCCAGAACCGCAAACGATTACGGAAAATTTAATAGGACCGATATATTCAATCAGGTTTGACATTCCAATAGCCACTCCGCAGATATGGTGGGTAGCCTCATACACCTGAGAGGTACTCCGGTAGCCTCAAGGACGGTGACAGGGAGGTTCTTGTTTACCCAGACTTGACACTACTGTTGTTCCAGGCTATGAGACCCGGCAAGAGGTTAAGTATAGTGTCGTTCTAAACTAGCTTTACAAGTGTGCGTATATATTATTCTGCCAGAGGGTTGTCGTAGTCAGTGGGAGCAGCGGAAGCATAGTAGGCAAGTAGCTTATGTCTATTTATAGACTTGAGGAAATATAGCGGAGATAAGATCATCTATTTTTGATGTGACAGTCATGGGTTTGACTTCATCAGAATAGGGGATGGATCTGTTGAGAAGGTAGTAGGGTGTGATGTCCTGGTATTTGGAGGACATACACAAAGTAGGAAGTAAAATTCCTATACTACGATCGGTTATACTGTGGTCATCACACAGTTGTTTCTCCACAAAGGATATGGATATAATATCAGACATTCTGGTTACTAGATCTATGGTTTTAGATCTAGAATTGGATAGTTTCCCAATCAGGGTACTTTGACAGTATTCTAATAGTATTTTAGAATAGATGACTCCTGGCATGGTGGTGTACCTACAGGTGATGGAGTCACCCTCTCTAAAGGTGTCTTACAGAGTAAAGGGGAGAGGGATATGCATGATTGGCAGATCACTTGCTTAGGCAATTGAGTCAATCGTGAGATGTCAAGTACCACACCAGATGTTGTTTTTGCACTAGATGCGATAGGTTTATATTAATTCAATCCTGAAGAAACAAAAGGAAGCATTTTTAAAACATAAGTGCATGTTCTACGGATTTGATGACGGCGGTCTTCTTCGGGAGACGGTTATCATTCCAGGCTTCATTGGTGACATGGATGACAGAGTGATTGTCAGAGTTATAGTTTTCCCTCTGACGAGGGACAGTATTATGGACAGGTGGTCCAAGAGGATACTGTGGGTGGCATGGTGCGCGATACTGATTAGGTTCAGTTATCAATACGGTCTAAGAAGTTTGGATTTGGAGTTCATTTATGAACTAGGTCCCATCAGATATCCAGACATATTCTAAGACACCTATTACTCGACTCGGGAGATGGTTTTCTCCGCGAACTTGAGATTAATAGAGACATAGAAAGAAACATCAAGGCGGATCCACTCACTGAGGCTATGAGTATGCGGCATCGCAATAATAGCCTTAAGTGCAAGTGGGAGATTGTTGGATATAGTGCCCTCTAAGTCAATTATTGGATCGCAGGTACGTGATTGCAATGATTGAGGGAGGACCTATACCGATATGACTGTCTTACTCGAGATGATAGTATGCTATCTGGTTTGTCTTTATCATCGTATACATGCTTTAGTTCACTATTGCATGTTGATAGAGCCCATAGGATTCTTGCTTGACTGCCAGCAGTATGATGGCGATCATATACGTGGGAGCTGGACTCTATAAGCGCATCCTTAAAGTGTCCCTAGTCGTGGAAGTTTCGAGACAGGGCATCGATACTCCAGAATAGACTAGTGTATACAGTCGAGACCCCGACGGGGGGCGGTGGCCGGTCTCACAAGCCATTGGTGTTAGTTGGTTCACCTAAGATGTATACAGGTGCTCATTGGGTTATGAGTACACCGGACAGGGCTCGCCGGGAACCTGCTAGTTGGTATTATACCTAGCGTCAGATAGCAGTTTCCTGGTGACATGTGTACAGGTTAGTTCCGACCTGAGGTCGTCATTTGTCTCGTGTGAGTTCCTACTGTGCTTTGATTTCTACCCTACCACGGCTCAAAGGAGTCGTGCAAACAGGTCTTTTTTGGGTACAGTCCCGAGCCACATAGAGGCAAGTGAGCGGATCAACAGGGGATTCGTCTCTCTCGGTATTGGGGGTGAGATCGCGCTGTGTCTAGGAGAGCCATTACACAAAGCCCTCGGCCGAGGCAAGAGATTTACTGGTAAGTACTCCAGTAGTATCTCAGGGTGTTCTGGGCTACTCTCTGACACGACTTATACCGCTATTGGGGGTCTGACGTTACCAGCCCCCTAGGCCGATATGCGATACTCATAGACGAACGGACCGGACTGTATGTATATTGTCACTATAAGGCTCAGTAGGGTTTCTTGATGAGTTCGCTCGTCAGCTTCTCTTCCAATCAATAGATAGGAAACCGTTACGTACAGTTAGTACCTCTGACGTGCTAGTGGTTATACCCAGTGCCAGTGTGTTGATGAGTCATTAGAGTCCCCAACAGAAAGTTTCCCAAGTTCGGGCGAAACGTTGTAGAGGCCGTATGGTTTTATGGCAGGGTTTGGAAAATGCACGTGCATTTACGCATATGTCATATTTCGGGCAGATAATACTGGTAGGCTTTGGTTTAAGCCGGATCCAAGTATTATACTGTGTAGATATAATATCTTTGTCTCAGTTGCATTTGTATTCGGTCGTAATACAAATGCGGGTATA
Organism: Agapanthus africanus; assembly: GCA_030015575.1. NCBI lineage: Eukaryota > Viridiplantae > Streptophyta > Magnoliopsida > Asparagales > Amaryllidaceae > Agapanthus > Agapanthus africanus. The sequence goes on along the minus strand of CM057344.1, from coordinate 238,113,891 downwards.
TTTATACTGTTACGGGGTTATCCTGAAATTCATTTCGGGATCGCTTTTGGAAGTTGCCAGTTTCCAGTTTTCTATCACCCGCTTTAACATTCGGTTAAATGCGGATTTATCTTTTCTTGATGAGTGTGGAAGGTTCTAGAAGCATGTAGATGGTGACTATGATGATGAGGTGGCTAGTGACTCATTAGTGCATTAATTGTTCATTTAATGATAGCATGACTAGGTTAGATGATTCATTAGTTCATTAATGGTTTTTGGTGACTAAAATGACTCATTGTTGCATTATTGATTTATGCAAGGTGTCAGATGAATCATTCATATCTTTTTATGGTTATGGTCACCTTCCCCTCTCCTACACTCACCTCCCCACCATTTTATGTGGCCGGCCATTCATTCTTGGGTGAATATGGTTGCTTGAAAAAGATTAAGGTTATGGATTCATGGAAATTAGATAGTTCATTTCTCATTTCATTCTATCCAAAAAAGGCAACTTCATTAACCGTTATTCCGTGGCTTTGGACGAAGTGAGACAAAGTGTTCTACTCATTCTCTACATCAATCTTGATCATCTCTTTTAGCAAACTTGTGTTAGTTATATGTATGTCCTAGAGGCCATTACTATACATGAGATGTATATTATAGTGGATGCTTAGAAATATATAGGGAGGACTTTCTTGCTCGACATGATAGTATGCTATCTGGTTACTCTTACCTTAACGTGTACACTGATTGTCTCTCTGTCACAGGTTGGTAAAGCCCTTAGGATGTGTACTTGACTACCTGGACTATGATGCGGATCATACTAGTGGGGACATGGTAGTCCATAAGTACATCCTTCAAGGTCCCTAGTCGTGTGTGTATCGAGACAGGGCATCGATATACCAGAGTAGACTAGCGTATACCTTCTCGACCCATGTAGATGGGCGATGGATGATCCCATATCCATTGGTGTTTGACATCAGAGATGATATACAGGTGCTCAGTAGAGACTGGGTATACTGGACGGACTCGCCGAGAACTCCCAGATGGTATTATACCTTACGTCAGATGGCAGTTCTCTGGTGACACTGGTACAGGTTAGTCTATAGACCCGAGATCGTCATTGAGTCTTGTGTGATTCCCACTGTGCTTTGATTTCCTCCTTACCACGTCCAAGAGGGCGTACAAAATGGTGGTTTTTGGGTACAGTCCCGAGTCACATGGAGGCAATGAGCGATAGGAGGGGTTTCGTCTCTCCCGGTATTGGGGGTTGATGTTGCGCTATGCTCGATTGGCCATAACAGGGAAGTCCCTGGCCAGGGCTGATTTAGAGATTTACTGGTAAGTGTTACCAGTAGTTTCTCGACCCGTTATGAGCCTCATATTGGCATGACTTATCGGTTTTTGGGGTCTGACGTTTACCACCCCTAGACTTGATATGCGACATATCGGACGAGGAGACCGGACTGTACGATTGTATCACTGTCAGGCTTTTTGCAGGAGTTGGAGCGGGCTTACTTGCTGATCTTCTGATCGCTCAATACCCGGGTAGCCGTTACGTCCAGCTAGTACCGCTGACGGCTTGTGGGTGCTTGATATGATCATCACCTACTGCCGGCGTATTGACGAGTCTTTAGAGTCCTACATAGAGGTATTACTGGCTCAGGCAAAACGAAATAGGAGCGCATATGTGATATGTGCGGGGCCGAGAGTAATTCGTGTATGTGATACCATATTCTATTCTCGCGACTATTGTATCGGCCGGTTATATGAGATATAGCCGGGTTATCGAATCAAGTGTTGATTCGATAAGTTGGTACATTTTCTGTTAGTCGGTTATATGAGATATAACCGGATTATTAAGTCAATTGATGATTTAATAATTTAGTGTATAATTGTATATGTGATATACTAATTTACATTAACTAACATTGGTTCACTTAAGCATTTGTTTTTCTCACTTGTGCACAACTTAATATATATGTGATATATATTAATTTGTGTTCATTTTGTATCATAGTTGTGGATACACACTACATGGGTGTATGAGACATACACCATTATAATTATATTGGTTAGGTTTTTATATTTAAAGTAATTCTAAAAACAAATGGATAATGAGCTCACATGCATGAAGCTTCATGAAGCTTGTGGTTGCATTGACTTAGTCCACTAGTTTAGTTTTACTTAAGATATTAATTAACCTAACCACTATAATTAGCCATGGTTATGTCTCTACATGAGTTAGTATATGATACCCACTCACCCATGGTTAGCTAACTCTCTCTTGATTAGTTTTCATTCTCATTTTGAGCTCATCTTCTTCCTCCTTCAATTTCCTTCTAGGGTTTGATAAAGAGAGAGAATGAAAGTGAGAAAAGAAATTCTAAAGTGTACCCATTTCCTATTTCATCATCCTCTACTAGACTAGCACTTTAGTTTAGGGTGTTTGCTTCACTAGTTCTCTAGTTAGTAAAGTAGAAGCTTGAGTTCGTATTCCCTTGACGTAGATCATCTTCGGCCTCGAAGACTTCAAGCAATACCGTTGCACTTTTCTCATGGAGCCGTCCGAGAGTCCGGGAGTTCGATGATCGCAGCGAAGGGACTACAACAAGGAGCTTTAGAAGTGAAGGATCGATCTACAAAGGTTGTATTTCGTATTCACTTAGTGATAATTGTTATTTACTAGCATGTGTTACCCTAATTATCTAGCAAAGATCTTGTTTAGAGTTATTCGGTACGGCTAAAATTTTAATCGGGCATATTTGATGCCTTGTTGAACCTTCTTATAGTGCCTAGTAACCCTACAGTGGTATCAGAGCCAGGCTAGAGCTTTAGGCGAAGTCTAGACGAAGTTTAAAGTCCGATCAAACCCGGAATCCCCCGATTTTACCCCTCTCTGGACATTTTCTGAAAATGTGATTTTTTCCAAATTAAAAATACTCAAAAAAATCAGCAGGGAATTCTATGGACATATGTGAAAAATGAGACACTAACTCACTTAAACGGCCGCGGAACCGTGGCAATGACATGCCATTAGCGGCGGTTCCGTGGCTCAACAATAGAGTTAGGGTTTCTTTTTTGTACAGTTTCATCCGTATGTGTTTCCTGATGTTTCTGGGTACTTTTAAATATATTCAAGTGTTCAGTTTTCTGGGTTGTATTGGGGACTCATTGATTCGATCGGATATTATAACTTTGTTTTGTTTTTCTGGATAATTTAGAAAGTATTAAAAAGTTCGAACGAATATCAATAACTCACTTTTTCCCGACCCGGGAAATTTCCAAGTGTTGGATTTTTTCCGTAGTTTAAGAACGTTCTAGATCGTGCAAGTTACGCGATGGACCCTTTAGATGACAACAAACCTTAACTCGATTATGTGACAGTCTTGAACTGCCTTTTGAACCTTAGGGTTTGGGGCAGTACGGCGTTGCCATATGTGAGGCGTTGGCTTGACCTTTCTACGGCTGGACCATTGGTACTGTGGCATATGATGGATGTTTTTAAACTCCCCTCAAGTGTTGAGAACTATTTTGGAAAACTTGGGTGTTCGATTATTCGATCGGAAAGTTTAACATTGTCTATTTATCTGGAATGTGATACAATATTTGGAATCCACAAGTAGTTATGAGATAACTAATTTGGATGTTATAAACATAGCAATTTAGTCTCAAATGATCGGTTGCCACGGAATTTTGATGCGATCAAAAGTCCATCGCAATCACGTAGCGTAGGCGGATACTCGACGGGTAAACTTAATAGACAGCCATGCCCCATAGCCCCGACCAAGTGACTATAGGAGAACCCCGTCGCCAAAAGCATCCGTTCGGGTGCTCGCGGCAGCGGTGTTCAGCCTTAGTGCACTTCGTCGACGGCATCCGGGTTGCGGCCGTCTACTAAAGTTTGCGACGAGCATTCGATCACATATCGAGAATCTTGTTGAATTGCCCGACTAGATATTGAAAAGTGTTTTCGATATAGAGACTAAAATACGGGGTTTATAATTTTTAGGCATGCGATGTCTAAGGAGGTTGCGGATTTCAACTGTTGTAGTTTTACATTTTCTTTTCTGCGACCGTAAGTGTAATATGTGATATCGTCGGTTTCGTTGCTATATGTCAACGACAATTGGGATGCGCGTATTTACTTATGTTGATGACATGTGATGTTATGTGTTGCTGGATATGTTATATTGGATCGTCACGTTTTGAATAGCCGGGGGTTTTATGTGAGAAGAGGGTTTTTATTTTCATTCATGTAAAATTAAATGTATGTAATATTCTTTTATTGGGGCACTTCCGGGATGAGGTCGATATCACCATTTGTACATTATTTACTTTTCCGCACTAGGATAGATCCAAGGAGGAGAGCACAAGTAACCGGGTTCTAAAGTCCAGTGGGAGACCAACTCGAGGAGTCGAGTCCGGGTCTCCTAACTCTAGAATTGGTAGGGTTGCTTGCCGCTCTTGTAGGGGTCTAGGGGTGTGGGTTTGGCTATTCATCGCGACCGTGGAATCCGTGTTTTATAGAGGCTCAAAATAAAACACGGATGTCCTAGTATATCCAATGTTTCATATGTTTCTTCTGCTGCCATATCTGTGATGTGATCATTTGATATGTTGTGATAAATACTATATATAGTATATATGATATATTATGTAGACGTTACTTATGTTTTACTCCCGCGCTAGCCCTGCCCCGCTCTGCCGTTAGTTACCTAACTTAATGATGCACGAGGGGACATCGAGGCAAATGCGGATGGCATAAGTGTACGTCGTATTTATCTGTGATGTTTAGGTTACTTAAGTGATGGGACTTCATTAATACGATTAATGAAAGAAAAGAAACCTAAAAGATGTTGTGGAATCGAATTTTCAAAAAAAAACAAGTAGCTACAGTTCTTGCTTTGCATCGAGGTATTCCTTGTAGAACATCCTGCACCTTATTCGATAAGGAAAGCGCCGAGATCCCTTCACCGGGAGTGACCCCTTTAGCAATGACTTGCATATGCTACACCCCTCGGTTTTGTCTTTTGATTGCTTTTCTAGTTCTTGCTTTGCACAGTGATATATATGATATATCCTGCACCTCATTCGACGAGGAAAGAGCCGAGATCCCTTCACCGGGAGTGACCTTTTTAGTGAAACTAGCAAAAGCCTCAAAAACACTCCATTTTAAAAATTATTTGATTCTACAACGATATCAAGTTCGTTACACAATAGGTTTTCAGAAAAACCTGTCGTAGCCCTCCGTCATTTCAGATAAGTCCTACTTAGTATTCGTGCTACGTTTGTTGGCCTGTGTCAAGGCGTAGTGTGCGGTAGCTAACTAGTATTTATCTGCTTATGCATACCAAGAAGAATTTGTTACTTTCCTGATGTTTCCGAACATATGATGCAGATTGGATTAGGGTAGTCGTGCGACTTTGTTGGTCTGTGTCAAGGGTCGTGCGGGTAGGTTTAATTCAATCAAGAAATGACGGGTTGAACTTGACTAGCGCACTTTGATTTGTTGGCCTGCGTCAAGGTCATAGGACGCTAGGGGCAAAATATTATCGGGAATTTCAAGTGTTGAAATTTGCAATGAGATTGCATACCTTCTATGAGATAGTTGGATCCCGATACCCACTGCGAGTAATTGTTACTCCTGAGAGAGTTTTACACATTACAATTAGCCGATCAAGTAGGTGTCTAGAAAGGTGTCAACGGAGTTACGCTTCTGGGAAAACGAGGTTTACTTTAATTAGGTCCATGCGAAAGCACGGGGAACCTCCTTCAAAGTACCGACACTGGCCCGACTGAAAGATTGGCGAAGTTGTAGGGTGTAATTAATCCCGGCTAGTCTTTCCTTTTAGGATTTGAAGGAAGATTTGATAAAAACAGTGGGAACCATCCTGATTAGATAAAATAATAACCAATCTAATCTTGCAAGAGCGCACGCAGAGTGTTTTCTTCTCTCTCTCTCCAGGTAGCGACCATGTCACGCCTTAATCAAGATAATAATACGGATGTATTGACCGAACCCGCTTGTTATACTGTGCTAGGGGAACGTTGGTCCCGCTCCAACTTATAATTGTTATAAGACAGAGCAGGAAATAGGGGATCACCAGGATTCCAGTGCCGCCCAAACGAAGAAAGTGCATGATGATGCATCTTCTTCGGGTGTGTTCGTTACAGAGAACTGTTTCTTAGTATCCTTTACGTCCTGGGTATGTGATACCGGATCAGGATCCCACAAATGTAATATGTTACATGGGCTACAGATAGGTAGAGAACTGAGAACGGGTGATAAGTTTCATGAGATAGAAACGGTGCAAGTGTTACAGCCAAGTCTGTTGGTAGTTATCACCCTGTATTACCAGAATACATTGATTCTGAACGAATGTTATTAGATACCGAACCTGATATACAACATCATATCAGTCTCTTTATTAGTAAAGAAAGGATATAATTTTGTATAGTTGGATAATGTTTTGAACATTTCCTATATCAAGAGTTGATCGGTTCAGGCACGTTATCTAAAAGCATATACGTTCTAAATCAAACTACAGTTCTTAGTATACAGAACACACACAAGAGGAAGAGTTCAGAAATGAACAAATCCTTCTTGAGGTATTGTAGACTAGGCCATATCAATGTGACTCGACTAGCTAAAGTTACATAAGATGCATATTTAAATTAGTTTGAATTTACATCTTGTAAAACTTGCCAATCATGTCACAGAGATAAGATGACCATAGTTCTGTTTATAGGAAACAGAGAAAGAGTTAGTGAACTCTTGGTATGATACATGTTGATGTATGAAGGTCCCCTGTCTACACATGCCAAGACCGGTTCTTTGTACTTCATTACATTCTCTAATGATCTCTCAAGATTCAGACATATGTTCCTGTTGAAACACAAGTCCGAACCTTTTGAGATATTCACAGAATATAAGTTAGAAGTAGAGAACCAAAAACGGGTATAAGTATTATGTCCTTTGATGTGATCTGGGAGGAGAATATTTGAGCACGGGATCCCTGGACTATTCTAAAGGTGAATGAGATTCTCTCTCAGCATACACCACAGCACGTCGGTGTATCGGGGCAGAGCAATCACACCCTATGTGATAAGGTGTGCTCTATGATGAGTACTACTGAGTTACCTATTTCCTTTTGGGAGTTATGCACTGGAGAAGTTGCATACCTATTGAATAGGGTTCCGATCAAATCAGTTGCTTACCACTTCATATGAGATATGGAATGGAAAGAGCCCATATCTTAAGTTTGTTAAGATTTGGGGTTGTCCGGCCTATGTCTAAAAGCGAAATCCGGACAAGCTCGAGGCAAAGTCAGTTCTGTAGAAGTTTGTTGGATATCCCAAGCATATGCAAGGGAATATCTTCTACCAAACCGAGGAATAAAAGATGTTTTGTTTCTCAATATGCCACCTTTGTGAAAGAGAATTTCTTGTGAAGAAATTAGTGGACATGAGGTAGAACTGGAAGGAGTTCCAGCTATACAAACTGCAGCTGATGATTTGGTAGAACCAAAGGATTCAATAGTTTCCAACGAACCTCAGCCTCTCCATCGATCTAGTAGGGTTCCTCACCCACCTGAGAGATACTTCAGTTTCTCTATGACAGTGGAAGCGAGGATTGCATCATAAGATGATGACCCAACTAGTTTCGAGCAGGCCATCAGGAGTGGGACTCTGTAAGAATAGATGGATGCTTAACGATCTGAGATAGAATCCTTATACACCAACAAAGTATGGACTTTGGTTGCCTTATCTGAAGGGTTAAATCCCCATCAGGAGCAAGTATAACTTGAGAAGATTACTTGGTGTGCATGGAAAAGTTGAGACTTTCAAAGCTATGCTTAAGTCCATCCAGATCCTACTTGCCACGGCTACATACCATGACTACGATATCTGGAGGTTGGGTGTCATGACTGCTTTTCTAAATGATGTTTTAGAAGAGAGAGTCTATAAGTACACAGTCAGAGGGCTTTGTAGACAGTTGGAGTAGCGGAAACGTGTGCAAAATGTTTTATGTGATAAAGCAGGTATCGCGGAATTGGAACGTCTGTTTTGATGTGTTAGTCAAAGAGTTTGACATCATCAAAATGGTAGATGAACCTTGTATAAACAAAAAGGTAGTAGAGAATATAGTGGAGATCCTCGTAGAGTACGTGGATGACATACTCTTGATAGGGAAGGAGTTTCCTATGCTACGTTCGGTTAATCTCCGCTTATCACAAGGATTCTACTCATATGATCAAAGTGATACCTACTAAATCCTGGGTTTTGGATCTATAAGATAGATGTAATTGGATGTTAGGATTCTCACTAGTTGCAGTGAGATGGTATCAATTGATCCTGGGGAGAATCACTGGAAGGGTTCCAGGGTGATAAGGACGACCAAATGTCAGTCACAGGCATTGTCTTTACCCTCTGTAGAGGGACGGTATGTTGGAAGAGTTCCGAGACAGATACTGTGGCATACTAGACGATAAAGTCTAGATACATCGCTACCAAAGATGCTACCAAAGAGGAGGTCTGGGTGTATATTAGTTCATGAGATGAACTTCGTCCTACCATTGTGTGACAATGGAGTTATGGCTTATTCCTAGGAACGCCCATCCCATCAGTGATCCAGACATATTCTATGGCAGTGTCATCTGATCATGGAGATGGTTGATCTTCAGGGGATCGAGGTCAGGAGAGTAGACTTAGAGGACAACACGGCGGATCCACTCACAAAAGGATTTTTCCTAGAGAAAGACTTTTATGGAATGGTTGAGTATGAGATACTACAACCACTGCTATCAGATGGCCCTAGTGCAAGTGGGAGATTGTTAGTTATATGTATGCCCTAGAGGCCATTACTATACATGAGATGTATATTGTAGTGGATGCTTGGACATATATAGGGAGGACTTTCTTGCTCGACATGATAGTATGCTATCTGGTTACTCTTTAGCTTAACGTGTACACTGACTATCTCTCTGTCACATGTTGGTAAAGCCCTTGGGATGTGTACTTGACTACCTGGACTATGTTGCGGATCATACTAGTGGGGAGATGGTAGTCCATAAGTACATCCTTCAAGGTCCCTAGTCGTGGGTGTATCGAGACGGGGCATCGATATACCAGAGTAGACTAGCGTATACCTTCTCGACCCATGTAGATGGGCGATGGATGATCCCATATCCATTGGTGTTTGACATCAGAGATGATATACGAGTGCTTAGTAGAGCCTGGGTACACTAGACGGACTCGCCGAGAACTCCCAGATTGTATTATACCTTACGTCAGATGGCAGTTCTCTGGTGACACTGGTACAGGTTAGTCTGTAGACCCGAGATTGTCATAGAGTCTTGTGTGATTCCCACTGTGCTTTGATTTCCACCTTACCACGTCCAAGAGGGCGTGCAAAACGGTGGTTTTTGGGTACAGTCCCGAGTCACATGGAGGCAATGAGCGATAGGAGGGGTTTCGTCTCTCCCGGTATTAGGGGTTGATGTTGCGTTATGCTCGATTGGCCATAACAGGAAAGTCTCTGGCCAGGGATGGTTTAGAGATATACTGGTAAGTGTTACCAGTAGTTTCTCGACCCGTTATGAGCCTCATATCGGCATGACTTATCGGTTATTGGGGTCTAAATTTTACCACCCCTAGACTTGATATGCGACATATCAGACGAGGAGACCGGACTGTACGGTAGTGTCACTGTCAGGCTTTTTGCAGGAGTTGGAGCGGGCTTGCTTGCTGATCTTCTGATCGCTCAATACCCGGATAGCCGTTACGTCCAGCAAGTACCGCTGACGGCTTGTGGGTGCTTGATATGATCATCACCTACTGCCGGCGTATTGACGAGTCTTTAGAGTCCTACATAGAGGTTTTACTGGCTCAGGCAAAACGAAATAGGAGCGCATATGTGATATGTGCGGGACCGAGAATAATGCGTGTATGTGATACCGTATTCTATTCTCGCGTCTATTGTATCGGCCGGTTATATGAGATATAGCTGGGTTATCGAATCAAGTGTTGATTCGATAAGTTGGTACATTTTCTGTTAGTCGGTTATATGAGATATAACCGGATTATTAAATGAAGTGTTGATTTAATAATTTAGTGTATAATTTTATATGTGATATACTAATTTACATTAACTAGTATTGGTTCACTTAAGCATTTGTTTTTCTCACTTGTGCACAACTTAATATATATGTGATATATATTAATTTGTGGTCATTTTGTATCATGGTTGTTGATACACACTACATGGGTGTAGGAGACATACACCATTATAATTATATTGGTTAGGTTTTTATATTTAAAGCAATTCTAAAAACAAATGGATAATGAGCTCACATGCATGAAGCTTCATGAAGCTTATGGTTGCATTGACTTAGTCCACTTGTTTAGTTTTACTTAAGATATTAGTTAACCTAACCACTATAATCAGTCATGGTTATGTTTCTACATGAGTTAGTATATGATACCCACTCACCCATGGTTAGCTAACTCTCTCTTGATTAGTTTTCATTCTCATTTTGAGCTCATCTTCTTCCTCCTTCAATTTCTTTCTAGGGTTTGATAAAGAGAGAGAATGATAGTGAGAAAAGAAATTCTAAAGTGTACCCATTTCTTATTTCATCATCCTCTACTAGACTAGCACTTTAGTTTAGGGTGTTTGCTTCACTAGTTCTCTAGTTAGTGAAGTAGAAGCTTGAGTTCGTATTCCCTCGACGTAGATCATCTTCGGCCTCGAAGACTTCAAGCAATACCGTTGCAATCTTCTTATAGAGCCGTCCGAGAGTCCGGGAGTTCGATGATCGCAGCGAAGGGACTACAACAAGGAGCTTTAGAAGTGAAGGACCGATCTACAAAGGTTGTATTTCGTATTCACTTAGTGATAATTGTTATCTACTAGCATGTGTTACCCTAATTATCTAGCAAAGATCTTGTTTAGAGTTATTCGGCTCGGCTAAAATTTTAATCGGGCAAGGTTGATGCCTTGTTGAACCTTCTTAGAGTGCCTAGTAACCCTACAACTTGATGATCGAGTTGCCTTGGTTCAGAGGCGGGAGCCCGTTTAAAGATCCGTTGACGTGGTTCCACCTGGACGAGAAGACTGGAGATTCAGGAGATCGGAGCAGCCGCAACAACGCGTGGAATGATGGTTGAAGACCGAAGGACTCGGATCGTTCGGTATAACATTTCTACCCACTCTGTAGTTTGTTAGTTTAGCAATAATGGCAGATCCGGGTGATAGTACACGATAGCGCCAGTTGTAAAAGTTTGTGTTCCGCATTTGGCATCTTATTAAACGGCCGGGGCGCTACCGTGGACTTGCAGTAATGTCACATAAAGCATTACTCGATGATAAAGACAAACCAGATAGCATACTATCATCTCGAGTAAGACTGTTCTACCAGTATAGGTTCTTCCTCAATCATTGCAATCACGTGCCTGCGATCCAATAATTGACTTGAGGGCACTATAGCCAACAATATCATACCAAACATCCCAAAAATTCTCTCAAACTGCGTCTGGGAGAGGGCCTTCATGAGTGGATCAACTGCGTTATCCTTCATGTCAACACTCCTGACCTCGATCTCCCGTCAATCTATTATCTTCCGGATCAGGTGATACCACCTAAGAATATGTCTGGATCGCTGATAGGACCGAGGTTCCTTGGCCAATGCCACTGCTCCATTGTTTTCACAATGCAAAGGTATTGGATGCTCTATGGATGGAACCACACCAAGTTCAGCAATGAACTTCTTAATCCAGACAGCCTCTTTGGTAGCATCGTTGGCAACGATGTATTCAGCCTCTATCGTCGAGTCTGCTACGGTATCTTTCTTGGAACTCTTCCAACATACCGTCCTTCCATTGAGGGTGAAGACAAAACCCGAGACCGACTTACTGTAGTCCTAATCACTCTGGAAGCTCGAATCGGTAAAGGACTCCACTTGGAGTTCACCGTTACCATACACCAAGAAAATTTCTTTAGTCCTTCTCAAGTACTTAAGAATGTTCTTCACAACTGTCCAGTGCTTTTTCCCACGATCTGGTTAATACCTGCTCACTACACCAAGTGAGTAAGCTACATCCAGTCTGGTACATAACATCGCATACCTGATATACCCGACTGCTGATGCATAGGGTATCACTTGCATGCGAGCCCTCTCCAAATCATTCGTGGGAGACATCACTTTGGAGAAAGTGATTCCTGAGAAAGAGGGTAAATTACCATGCTTAGAATCTTCTATACTAAACCTCTTTAGTACGGTATCTATGTACCTAGATTGGGACAATCCCAACATCCGCTTAGATCTATCTCTATAGATCTTTATCCCCAGGATGTAGGAGGCATCACCTAGATCTTTCATGGAGAACTTTTATGATAAGAAGAGCTTGACCGAGTGTAGCATAGGAACATCATTTCCTATCAAGAGTATGTCATCCACGTACAATACGAGGAAGACAACCTTACTCTCTACAACCTTTTTGTATATACATGGTTCATCTATGTTCTTGATGAAGTCAAACTCTTTGACTGCTATATCAAAACAGAAGTTCCAGCTCCGCGATGCCTGCTTTAATCCGTAAATTGATTTAAGCAGCTTGCACACCTTTCCGCTGCTCCGACTGTCTACGAAGCCCTCTGGCTGTGTCATGTACACGCTCTCTTCTATATCACAATTTAGAAAAGTGGTCTTGACATCCATCTGTCAGATTTCATAATCATGGCATGCATCAATGGCAAGTAGGATCCTGATGGACTTAAGCATGGCGACTGGAGAAAAGGTTTCATCATAATCGACACTTGATCATTGACGAAAACCATTTTGTAAGTCGACGTTAGACACCCTACAGGATGCGGGGAGGCGGAATATGTAAAACAATCAATTTGTTTAAGGTAACATCGACTAACTTTACGGATCTTTGCTAAACCCTAACTAACAACTATCTAGAAGTGCTAAACTACTATGATAGATGATTATACCTCAAGATACTAGTCCTTCTTGTTCTTGTTGTTCACCTCCTCGTCGGCCTCCTCGATGTGATAGAAGATCCACCCGAGAGTTCCTCCTCCAAGCTTTAACCTCTCACTTGAGGTAACTAAGTGTCTAGGATTGCTAATCCAAGTGACCTAGAAGATATAGAAGTGGATTAAGAATCTATCAGTCTTGCTAACCCTTGGGATCTCAACACATGAGAGGATTAAGGTTAGGTTTAAGAAGAGGAGAGCTTGAGGAGAGAGAATGTGTTTGTTAGAATGAAATGAATAATAACTCAATTCTATATTTATATGAAGCATAATCATTTATCAAATAAATCGTATATGATAATTACAACCATGCTACATTTAATACAATAAATGAATCATCACATGAGTCATTAAGCAATAAATGCTTCATTAACTCATTTGGATGAATCATCTCATGAGTCACTAATTCATTTAATGCAATTTACACCTAAGCTCTCCACCTCACCTTTCTTCTAGAAGCTTCTCGACTAATTATGAGAATGCCCCACCAATCCGTAAAACACGGATATTCTGAGACTGCATAAATCCAATAATCCAATACTAGAATCTGGCTTAAAATAAAGCCTGTTAGTATAATCTGTCCGAACATCATATGTGTACAAGTACACGTATATGTCCGAACCCTATCTTAAAACCATACGACCTCTATATCGTTTCTCCTAAAGCAGGGAAACTCTCTGTGTGGGACTCTAAAGACTCGACACAACGCTGGCAGTGGGTTTAACCACAGGCCGCAAGCGGTACTAGCTGTACGTAACGGTCCCCAGGTAGATGTCGATAAGAAGGCCAATGAGGAAACCCATCCGAACTCCTACTGAGCCTGATATGACAATCTCCATGTAGTCCGGTCTGTTCGTCTAAGACTATCGCATATCGGGCCTAGGGGGCGGCAAGCGTCAGTCCCCTAAAAGCTGTATAAGTCATGTCGGAGTGAAGCCCACTACACCTTGAGAAGTTACTGGAAATCCTACCATTAAATCTCGTTTGCCCTGGCCAGGGACTTTGCGTAATGGCTCTCCAAACACAGTGCGATATCAACTCCCAATACCGAGAGAGACGAATCATATCTAACCGCCACTACCTCCAAGTGTTTCGGGACTGCACCCAACTGCTACCTGTTTGCACGACTCCTTTGAGCCGTGGTAGGGTAGCAATCTAAGAACAGTGGGAACACACTCGAGACGAAGCAGCAGTGTCAAGTCTGCGGACTATGCTGTACTCATGTCACCTGGGAACTGTTAACTGACGATGGGTATAATACCAACCAACAGTTCGCTGCGAGTCATGTCCGGTGTACCCGTAACCCAACGAGCACCTGCATACTATCTCCAGTACAACATATTAATGGCTGTGGGACAGACCATTTCCCCTGCTGGGATGAGAAGCGTACACACTAGTCTACGCTGGAGTATCGATGCCCTGTCTCGATAATCCTACGACTAGGGACCTGAAAATGGATGTGCTTGTAGACTACCCAGCCCCCACTAGTATGACTGCCATCACAACGCTGGTAGTCAAGCATGATCCTATGGGCTCTATCTATATATTCGTGATATGCTAAAAAGAAACATATACATATATTAAGATAGATATAAACCAAGTAGCATACTACTATGTTGAGCAAGACTGTTATTACAACTGTGAATATCCCAAACATCCATTAAGTAATATACAAGCTAGTATGATACAATAATGGCCCCTAGGGCATATACACTAACAATCTGCCACTTGCACTAGGGCCATATACTGGCATATCGAAGACCTATCATCTCGAATAACCTCTCGAACTGTGTCTGAGGTAAAGCCTTTGTGAATGGATCTGCAGTGTTCTCCTCTGTAGCAACTCTCTGGACCTCGATCTCCTGGCGATTTATGATCTCCCTGATCAGGTGATACCGCCTTAAGATGTGTCTGGACTTCTGATGGGACCTGGGTTCCTTTGCTAAAGCTACAGCCCCGTTGTTGTCACAATACAGAGGTATTGGATCAACAATGGATGGAACCTTCTGAAGTTCTGTGAGGAACTTCTTCATCCAGACTGCTTTTTTTGCGGCATCGCAAGCAGCGATATACCCCGCTTCCATCGTCGAGTCAGCAATGGTGTCCTGCTTGGAACTCTTCCATCACACCTCCCCTCCATTGAGGGTAAAGACATAACCTGACATGGACTTGGAGTCATCCTTGTCACTCTGGAAGCTGGAGTCAGCAAAAGCCTCGATCTTGAGGTCTTTTCCGCCGTAAACCAAGAACATATCCTTAGTCCTTCTCAGGTACTTGAGAATGTTCTTTACTGCTATCCGGTGCTTCTCTCCTGGGTCTGAATGATACTGGCTACCACGCTCAGTGCGTAAAATACATCTGGTCTGGTGCACAACATCGCATACATTATAGAGACTACCACAGAAGCGTAGGGTATAACTGACATGCGATACCTTTCCAAATCAGTCTTAGGAGACATCTCTTTGGATAGGGTGATTCCGTGACAAGCCGGTAAATTACCGCGCTTAGAATCATCCATGCTGAATATTTTCAGTATAGTGTTGATATACCTGGACTGCGAAACTCGCAACATCCTCTTAGATCTATCACGACAGATCCGGATCCCCAGAATGTAAGAGGCATCACCCAGGTATTTCATGGAGAACCTGTGTGACAAGAATCCTTTGACAGATTGTAGCATAAGAATGTCATTTCCTATCAAGAGAATGTCATCCACGTACAAGACGAGGAATACGACAGTTCATGCTACAATTTTACTAAATATACATGGTTCATCTGGATTTTTGAGAAAGCCATATTCTTTGACCGTTTCATCAAAACATCTGTTCCAACTCCGCGATACCTGCTTTAGTCCATAAATAGACCTAAGCAACTTGCATACTTTCCCGCAGCTCCCACTCCGATTGAAACCTTTTGGCTGATCCATATAGACGCACTCTTCTAAATTACCATTTAGAAAAGCCGTCTTTATGTCCATCTGCCAGATCTCATAATCATGGAAGGAAGCAATGGCAAGAAGGGTCCGAATGGATTTGAGCATAGCTACTGGAGAAAAAGTTTCATCATAGTCCAAACCAGGTCTTTGACGAAAACCCTTTGCAACAAGTCTAGCCTTATAGGTTTCTACCTGTCCATCTACACCAACTTTTTCTTGAAGATCCACTTGCAACCTATGGGTTTTACCCCATCTGGAGCAAAGTCCAAAGTCCATACTTTGTTGGTGTACATGGACTCCATCTCGGTCCGCATTGCATCCAGCCATCTTACCGAGTCGCCGCTCTGGATGGCCTGCTGGAAGGTAGTAGGTTCATCATTATCAATGACGCAATCCTCTCTATCCCCGTCTATGAGAAAACCGTTGTATCTCTCAGGCGGATGAGATGGCTTACTACTCCTGCGGAAGGGTGCAGGAATGTCCTGTTCTTCTGGAACTTCTGGCTCTACCAAACTTTCAGTAGTATTTTGTGGTTCTGGAATTTCTTCCAGTTCTATTGCGCTCCCACTTGTTTCCTTTTCTAAAAACTGTTGTTCTAGAAAATAGGCATTACGAGAAGCAAAAAACTTTTGTTCCTCTGCGTAATAGAAAAAATACCCCTTGGAGTTCTTTGGATATCCCACAAACTTATACTGTACTGAGCGAGCCTCGAGTTTGTCCGCATGATGCTTTTTAACAAAAGCTGGACATCCCCATATCTTCAAATACTGAAGATAGGGTTTCTTCCCACTCCATATCTGATATGGTGTGGTAGGTACAGTCTTGGTAGGAACTCTGTTCAAAAGATATGCAGCTGATTCTAGTGCATAACCCTAGAAAGATCGTGGTAACTCAGCATTACTCTTCATGGAACGTACCATATCCAATAGGGTTCGGTTCCGTCTCTCTGATACACCGTTATGTTGTGGAGTGTATGGAGGAGTAAGCTGAGAGAGAATTCCTTTCTCTTTTAGGTAACCCAGGAACTCGGCACTTAAGTATTCACCACCTCGATCAGATCTCAATGTCTTGATACTTTTGCCGGTTTGGTTTTCTACTTCATTCTTATATTCTTGGAATTTCTCAAAGGCCTCGGATTTATGTTTCATCAAGAAAATGAATCCATAACTAGAGTAATCATCCGTAAAAGTAATGAAATATGAAAAACCGCCTCTTGCATGTGTAGATATTGGACCACATACATCGCTGTGTATGAGTCCTAAGAGCTCGCTCGCTCTTACTCTATGTCCAGTGAATGGAGTCTTTGTCATCATTCCTTTGAGACATGATTGACAAGTGGAATAAGATTGATATTCGAACGGATCCAAATATCCTTCTCTATGTAACTTAGTTAACCTTGTCTCATTGATATGACCCAGTCTACAATGCCATAAGAAAGCCTGATTTATATCTGGAGACTTTCTTTTTAGTGTGTTCTGGACATTGAAAATCTGCAATTAGTTTAACACGTATATACCGTTATCTAGTGTACTGGACCCAATCAAACCATGATTAAGGTGGATGTTAACAACATCGCTTACAAAAGTGAAATCATAACCTTCTTTTGATAACAAAGATACTGATATGATATTACACGTTAAACTAGGTATACAAAAACAGTTGCGCAAAACCAAAATATGTCCACTCGTCAATCCAAGGTGATAATCTCCTACGGACACAGCATTCACGCTAGCTCCGTTAGCAACCTGGAGGGTCATATCACCAACCTTCAGCTCTCTACGGTTTCTCATTGCCTGCAATGAATTGCATATATGAGATCCTGATCCGGTATCCAATACCCAGGAAGTAGAGTTGATAGACAGACAATTTTCAATTACAAACACACCTGAAGCTGAAGCCACAACTTGCCTCGGGTCCTGGTTCTTGGCAATCCAAGCTTTGCAATTCTTTTTCCAATGGCCTTTCCTACGACAGTAGAAGCACTCGTCATTTGCCACTTCTGGCACCACAACCTTTACCTTTCTCTTGACTCACACCTTACCAACACCACCTCTCGGTTTGGTAGCGGCCTTCTTTTTCCTTCCTTTAGCCCTTGCCTTAGACCTGAAAGAGGAAGCACCATGAACAAACATAGTGGGTGTTTCCCTTGCCTTCTGCAAGGTGCCCTCTGCACTCCTCAACATGTTAAGGAGTTCTTGAAGTTCAACTTCTTTACCTTGAATGTTGAAATTCAAGATAAACTGGGCGTAGGTGGAAGGAAGGGACTGGAGAATCAAGTCTGTATACAGCTCGTTCTCTAATGTTGTCCCGAGGTCTGCTAGCTCTTCAATATAGCCAATCATCTTAAGAACATGTTCCCCTACAGATAATCCGACGGCCATCCTCGACTGAAACAAGTTCTTCGAGGTCTCGTATCTAGCTATACGAGATTGCTCTCCATACAGTTCCTTGGTGTGGAGAAATATGGATTCTAGATCCATATTTCCGTGCCTCCTCTGATGTTCATTATTCATAGAGGCAAGCACGATGCATTTGTCCTTCGTGCAATCTAACTCCCATGTCTTGCGGATTTCCTTATCCGCGACACTGGATTCAGGACTTAGGATGGCAGGGGTCTTTATAGTAAGGACATACCGCAATTTTTCATAGGTAATAACCATCTTAACATTCCGGAACCAATCTTTATAGTTTGGCCCTGTCAAAATATTTTTATCTAATAATAACTTAAGGCCTGTCATGTTCTGGGTCGCTGCAATGAGAGAGAGAGGGAACACTTTAGCATGATGCTCTTGTAAGTTTAGAGTGGTTTTTAGTTTATCTAAACAGGATGGCCCCTACTGTTTCTCGAATCCCTCCTCAACCATAATGGAAGAACTAGTCAGGACTATTCTCACCGTACAATACTTGCTTAACCGTTCAGCCAAGCCGGTGTCGGTACTTCGAGGGAGGTATTACGACGCTTTCGCGAAGTTCCTTAATTAAATAACCTCTTTTCTCTGGGGGCGTAGCCCCGCTGAAACCTTTCTCGACACCTACTTGGTTTATAGCATTGATCGTTAAGTGAAAGAATCTCCTGATGAGTAGCATATACTCACAGTAGGATTGGGATCCAAATATCATCGTGTGATAAAGCTGAAGGAATCCTCCCAAAATTATCACTCCAAATGGTATGCAATCTCTTAGCAAGTTTCAGTTTCTTTAGAAACTCCCGATATGGATATCTGCCCCATGCTCTTATGACCTTGTTGTTGGTCAAAATGTCATAAGTCACATGTCAAGTTCTACCCATCATTATCTTATTAATTTGAACCCATCCGTACATACTCCTGACGTAGGACAAATGGCAGTACGACTGTCCCAAACTAACTCATCTATCTATGCAACAAATGAATACCCAGCAGCTACCAAACACTATGCCTTGGCGTTGGTCAAAATACATAGCTTGAATACTACTGAATACCCAAATGAAATGACGGAGGGCTATGAATGGTTTTGGCGAAACCGTGAACGTAGTGAACTTGATATGATCGAAGGAACCTGATAGCTTTTAAAAGGAGTGGTTTAAGCTCCGCAATTAAAAATATCTTCTGTTATAAAATAACCGAGTGGTTTTTTTTAAACAGTTCCAACGATTCAACTTTGGTTTATTTTCTTTGCATTAATATAATGCATCCCATCAATTAACCTATCATTGCAGAAAATAATGAAAATACAACATCCTCTTATGCTATCCGCATTCGCCACTGGGTCCCATCATTCACGCATCAGGTTACTTAACTAACGACAGAGCGGGGGCTGGGCTAGCGCGGGTGCAAAACATAAGTGATGCCTACTAGATATCATATATAGATATTGTACATTCGTCAGACGCAATAATAGGCATTCCAGATCACAGATGAAAATATTGGATTTTCTAGGAATTCGCATTCCTTTTGAGCCAGCAAAAAAAGACGGATTACATAGTCGCGATGAATAGCCAAAACCCCACCCTAAACCCCTGCAAGTACGGCAAACTACCCGTTAAGTACCCGAAGTGAAGCGGTCTCCCTCAACGACGTGAGTAGGCCACTAAACACTTCAAAGTACCCGGTAGTTTGTGCACCCCATCTTGGGTCTATCCTAGGAGCAGAAAACAGTAAATGAAATAATACAATGGTGGCTACAACCTCAACCCGGATGTGCCCCGCAAAAGAATATTACAATAAATTACAATTTACATTTGAATGAAAGAAACACTCGTCTCATATTCCCGGCTATCCATTCACGACAATCCAACAAGTTCATATTCACAAAACAGTAAAAACCATTACAGAAATGTGCAACCCCCTGCTAACCGACATACTAGCAGTTAGGGGAGGTTTACGAACACATTGAACACAACATAGATATAATCCAGTTAGCCAAACATCTTAGAATTACGATCAAGCAATACTTATGAATCCACTCCAAACAATTCTCTGTGCACATAAAACCTGAGCAGAAACAAAACACCCCAGAAAATACAACATCAACACAGAAGAATAACTGAGCAAGTTTGGGTTGACTCGGTGTCAACTCGGCCGCGGATCCGCGGCGGATCGCTTGCATCGGCCGCGGTTCCGCGGTGGTATGGTCGAGTCATGATCCCAAATTTCTTTATAATTCTTAAAAAAAACCAGCTTCTATTTTTAAGGGTCCCTGAAAAATTTTTAGACCCCATTTTAAAATCGGCAGAAACTATGTGAAAATGTCGTTTTTTCGGGTTCGTTTTGCGATTGAATTTCTAAAGACTTTGCTAACATGTTAGTTATGGTTTATCTAGGCTCTGATACCACTGTAAGTCGACGTTAGACACCCTACAGGATGCGGGGAGGCGGAATAGGTTTAACAATCAATTTGTTTAAGGTAACATCGACTAACTTTATGGATCTTTGCTAAACTCTAACTAACAGCTATCTAAAAGTGCTAAACTACTATGATAGATGATTATACCTCAAGATACCAATCCTTCTTGTTCTTGTTGTTCACCTCCTCGTCGGCCTCCTCGATGTGATAGAAGATCCACCCAAGAGTTCCTCCACCAAGCTTTAACCTCTCACTTGAGGTAACTAAGTGGTTGGGATTACTAATCCAAGTGACCTAGAAGATATAGAAGTGGATTAAGGATCTATTAGTCTTGCTAACCCTTGGGATCTCAACACATGAGAGGATTAGGGTTAGGTTTAAGAAGAGGAGAGCTTGAGGAGAGAGAATGTGTTTGTTAGAATGAAATGAATTATAACTCAATTCTATATTTATATGAAGCATAATCATTTATCAAATAAATCATATATGATAATTACAACCATGCTTCATT
Organism: Agapanthus africanus; assembly: GCA_030015575.1. Taxonomy (NCBI): domain Eukaryota; kingdom Viridiplantae; phylum Streptophyta; class Magnoliopsida; order Asparagales; family Amaryllidaceae; genus Agapanthus; species Agapanthus africanus. The sequence goes on along the minus strand of CM057344.1, from coordinate 238,092,597 downwards.
TAATACAATCAATGAATCATCACATGAGTCATTAAGCAATAAATGCTTCATTAACTCATTTGGATGAATCATCTTATGAGTCACTAATTCATTTAATGCAATTTACACATAAGCTCTCCACCTCAACTTTCTTCTAGACGCTTCTCGACTAATTACGAGAATGCCCCTCCCATCCGTAAAACACGGATATTCTGAGACTGCATAAATCCAATAATCCAATACTAGAATCTGGCTTAAACTAAAGCCTGCTAGTATAATCTGTCCGAACATCATATGTGTACAAGTACACGTATATGTTCAAACCCTGTCGTAAAACCATACGACCTCTATATCGTTTCGCCTGAAGCAGGGAAACTCTCTGTGTGGGACTCTAAAGACTCGACACTACGCTGGCAGTGGGTTTAACCACAGGCCGTAATCGGTACTAGATGTACGTAACGGTCCCCAGGAAGATGTCGATAAGAAGTCCGATGATGAAACCCATCCGAACTCCTACTGAGCCTGATGTCATAATCTCCGTGCAGTACGGTCTGTTCGTCTAAAACTATCGCATATCGGGCCTAGGAGGAGGCAAGCGTCAGTCCCCAAAAAGTTGTATAAGTCGTGTCAGAGTGAAGCCCACTACACCTTGAGAAGCTATTGGAAATCCTACTAGTAAATCTCATTTGCCCTGGCCAGGGACTTTGCGTAATGGCTCTCCAAACATAGTGCGATATCAACTCCCAATACCGGGAGAGACGAATCTTATCTAACCGCCACCGCCTCCAAGTGCTTCGGGACTGCACCCAACTTCTACCTGTTTGCACGACTCCTTTGAGCCGTGGTAGGGTAGCAATCTAAGAACTGTGGGAACACACTCGAGACGAAGCAGCAGTGTCAAGTGTTAGTTAAATGTATGCCCTAGAGGCCATTACTGTACATACGATGTATATTGTAGTGGATGCGTGGACATATATAGGGAGGACTTTCTTGCTCGACATGATAGTATGCTATCTGGTTACTCTTTATCTTAACATGTAGTCTAATTGTCTCTATGTTACATGTTGATAAATCCCTTAGGATGAGTACTTGACAACAAGGACTATAATGCAGATCAGACTAGTGAGGACAGTGTAGTCGCCAAGTACATCCTTCAAATGTTCCTAGTCGTGGGAGTACCGAGACAGGGCATCGATACTCCAGAGTAGACTAGCGTATGCGCTTCTTGACCCATATGATGGGCGATGGATGATCTCATATCCATTGGTGTTTGACATCAGAGAAGGTATACGGGTGCTCAGTGGAGACTGGGTACACTAGACGGACTCGCCGAGAACTCCCAGATGGTATTATACCTCACGTCAGATGGCAGTTCTCTGGTGGCACTGGTACAGGTTAGTCTGTAGACCCGAGATCGTCATAGAGTCTTGTGTGATTCCCACTGTGCTTTGATTTCCATCATACCACGTCTATGAGGGCGTGCAAAAAGGTGGCTTTTGGGTACAGTCCCGAATCGCATAGAGGCAATGAGCGATAAGAGGGGTTTCGTCTCTCCCGGTATAGGAAGTTGATGTTGCGCTGTGTTCGATTGGCTATAACAGGAAATCCCTGGCCAGGGTTGCTGAGATTTACTGGTAAGTGTTATTAGTAGTTTCTTGAACTGTTATAGACCTCATATCGACACGACTTATCAAGCAACTGGGGTCTGACGTTTACCATCCTTAGGCGAGATATGCGACATATCATACGAAGAGACCGGACTGTACGGGAGTGTTACTGATTGGATTCACAGGAGAATGTACAGGCTTGCTTGTTGATCTTCTGATCGCTCAATACCTGGGTGGCTGTTACGTTTAGCTGAACGCTTGCAGCTTGTGGGTGTTTGATATGATCATCACCTACTGCCGGCGTATTGACGATTCTTTAGAGTCCTACACAGAGGTTTCTGGGCTCAGGAAAAACGGAGTAGGAGCACATATATGATATGTGCGGGATCGAGAAAAATACGTGTATGTGATACCGTATTAGATTCTCACGATATGAGATATCGGCCGGGTATATGTGATATAGCCGGGTCATCGGATCAAGTATTGATTCGATGGACTGATACAGATTATATTAGTCGGTTATTTATGAAATAGCCAGATTATCGGATCAAGTGTTGATTCGATAATTTAATGTATAATTATATATCTGATATATTAAATTACCTTAACTAATATAAGCTCACTAAAAGATTCTTTTTCTCACTCGGGTAATACATTGATATATATGCGATATATGTTAATTGTATTATTTTATTTTGTTACAATAAATATTATATATGTGATATATAATATTGTAACATATTAGGGTTATAAATGCAACATGTTTTGTGGAGTTTAATTGTGGTTAGGGTTTGGATTAGGGTTAAGCATGCATGAAGCTTTCAAGAAGCTTCTTGAAGCTTTGACTTTGACTTTGGATATTTTGTATAGATATTTGCTTAACCCAACCGAACCCTTCACCATAGTTAACTCTCTACATGGGTTAAGACTTCATTCTTAACCCATGGTTGCATTTCTAACCTCACTTGAGTTTTCATTATTCATCACAAACGGTTTTCATCTTCTTCTTCCTCTTGATAAAGCTTCTAGCTTTTTGACTTGTGATAAAAATGAGTGAGAAATTGAAAACAAATGAGAGCTAAATGTTGGAGATAGTGCCCTCAAAGTCAATTATTGGATTACAGGTACGTGATTGCAATGATTGAGGCAGGACCTATATCGATATGACAGTCTTGCTCGAGATGATAGTATGCTATCTGGTTTGTCTTTATCATCGTATACATGCTTTAGTTTACTATTGCATGATGATAGAGCCCATAGGATTCTTTCTTGACTACCAGCAGTATGATGGCGATCATATACGTGGGAGCTGGGGTCTGTAAGCGCATCCTTAAACAGTCCCTAGTCGTAGGAGTTTCGAGACAGGGCATCGATACTCCAGAGTAGACTAGTGTATACAGTCGAGACCCCGACGAGGGGCGATGGCCGGTCTCACAAGCCATTGGTGTCAGTAGGATCACTTAAGATGTATACTGGTGCTCAATGGGTTATGAGTACATCGGACAGGACTCGCCGGGAACATGCTAGTTGGTATTATACATATCGTCAGATAGCAGTTCCCTGGTGACATGTGTACAGGTTAGTTCATCGACCTGAGATCGTCATTTGTCTCATGTGAGTTCCCACTGTGCTTAGATTACTACCCTACCACGGTCAAAGGAGTTGTGCAAACAGGTTTTAGTTGGGTACAGTCCCGAGCCACATTGGAGGCAAGTGAGCTAATAGGCAGGGGATTCGTCTCTCCCAGTATTGGGTCGCAGAAAGATTGTCAGGTCCTGGTTGATCGAAGAAGGTCCTCACTTCCTCGGAGGAGTTGTTATTCGGGGACGAAACTGCAAATCGCGCTGTTTCTAGGAGAGCCATTACACAAAGCCCTCGGCCAAGGCAGGAGATTTACTGGTAGGTACTCCAGTAGTATCTCAGGGTGTTCCGGGCAACTCTCTGACACGGCTTATACCGCTATTGGGGGTCTGACGTTACTAGCCCCCTAGGCTAGATATGCGATACTCATAGACGAACGGACCGGACTGTATATACATTGTCACTGTCAGGCTCAGTAGGGTTTATAGATGAGTTCGCTCGTCAGCTTCCCTTCCAATCAATACATAGGCAAAACGTTACGTGCAGCTTGTACCTCTGACGTGCTAGAAGTTATACCCAGTGCCAGTGTGTTGATGAGTCATTAGAGTCCCCGACAGACACTTTCCCAAGTTCGGGCGAAATGTTGTAGAGGCCATATGGTGATATGGCAAGGTTCGGAAAAAGCACGTACGTTTTCCCACGTGTCGTTTTTCGGGCAGATAATACTGGTAGGCTTTGGTTTAAGCCGGAGCCCAGTATTATACTGTGTAGATATAATATCTTTGTCTCAGTTGCATTTGTATTCGACCGTAATGCAAATGTAGGTATGTTTATACTGATACGGGGTTATCCTGAAATTCGTTTCAGGATCACTTTTGGAAGTTGCCAGTTTCTAGTTTTCTATCGGCCGTATTTTGACATTCGGTTAAAATGCGGATTTATCTTTTCTTGATGAGGTGAGTCGGTGTTCTAGAAGGTTCTAGAGTGGGTGACAAGGCTAGTGAGTCATTAGGTCATTAATGGTGCATTAAATGAGTTAATGACTATGGTTATGAATCATCACTTTCATTATTCTGTTCACACTAGGTGTCATTAGTGAGTCATGATAAGCTTCAATGTTAGAATCACCCTCCCTCTCCTACATTCACCTCCCCCCTCTCCTTAAATGGCCGGCCACCCCTTGATGAAAGCTTATGGTTGTTGCTTTGAACAGATATAAGTTTTGGTGCATAGAAATTAGATGTGATCGGTTTCTCTTTTCACCCGATTCCAAATGGCAACTGCTTTTAACCGTTCGTCCATAGCCTTGGACGTAACGAGACAAAGTGTTCTACTCATTCTCTACAACATCTTGGTTGTCTCTTTTAGCAAACTTGACGACCGAGTTGCCTCGGTTCAGAGGCGGGAGCCCGTTTAAAGATCCGTCGACGTGGTGCCACCTGGACGAGAAGATTGGAGATTCAGAAGATCGGAGCAGCCGCAAGAAGCGTGGGATAATGGTTGAAGACCGAAGGAATCGGATCGTTCGGTATAACTCTTCTACCCACTTTGTAGTTTGTTTGTTTAGCTTTAATGGCAGATCCGGGTTACGGTTCGCTATAGCGCAGTTGTAAAAAGTTTTTGTTCCTCATTTGCGGTCTGTTAGACGGACGGGGCGCTACCGTGGACTTACAGTGGTATCAGAGTCTCACCATTAATCTATACTAACTTGTGCTAACACGTTTGAAATATCGATTGAACGAATTTTCGAAAAACCGCAAATTCAAGTGCTGTAGTTTCTGTCGATTTTTTAAAGGGCCTAAAAATAATTTTGCATGTTACAGAAAACTAAGCAGGGTTTTTTAAGAATTACTGTGAAATTTGGGCACGTGTTACCACTATACCGCCGCGGAACCACGGTCAAAGCTTGGGTTTGACCGCGGAACCGCGGCCAGTATGGGACAACAGTGTTCCAAATTTCACCAGTAAGTTCTTCTTGGAAATTGTGGCTTTTTGGTATATTCTTTTGGGCCCTGCTTTTATTACTGTACACCAGTTGTTCGTGGGGCCCACTTAGGGAATTTTTGTCGATCGAAATTTTAAACTTGTTAGTTTACAGTACTTACTTTATATCTCCGACCGGGAATGTCATTTGATCGGTAAACCGCATCTGATTGCTATAGTTCTTTTAGACGGGTTTGCGAACGTGACATTCACGTTGATGTTCTGTGTTGTGCTGTAATGTTGCGGATATGTCGTGGTGGATAGCAGGGTGTAACGATAGTGCAGTTTGGATTTATTTGTACATTTGATATTGCGGGGTGAGCGTCCAACATGTGGACTGCCGTCGCTTCCTGTTTGTATAATATTCTTTTGGGGCATGACCGGGTCAAGGTCGATGTACCCGTTGTATATATTTTATTTTCTGTACTAGGTTTATCCCGCGAAGGAGTGCACGGATAGCCGGTTTCTGGAGGGCAACAGGTCCGTATCTTATGGCTTTGAGAGGCAAAGGGACCTCACTCTAGAATTGGCAGACTATTCGCCACACTCGTAGAAGGTACAGGTTGACCCAAGGAGGGGTGCTCAATTTACCGGATTCCGTGAAGTGCCGGGTGTTCCATTCACTATGCTGTGGGGACTACCTCGCTTCAGGTTTTGGCGGGTAACTTGCCACACCCGTAGGGGTCTAGGTTTCATTGCACAGGCTATCCACCCGACCAGGGGAACGTCGGGTTTCGGTAGCGGCTCTGTGAAACCCAGGGATCCCAGATTATCTGTATTGTTCTGTGATGCTTATTACTTTTCTGTAATGTTGCATATTATCACGCCTGGAGCGATTATTGTATATTGGTATATATACTATTAGATGTTGTATATGTTTTACACCCGCGCTAGTCCAGCCCCCGCTCTGTCGTTAGTTAAGTAACCTAACGGGTGATGACGGGACCCAGTGACTAATTCGGATGGCATATACGTACATTTTATTTTCGTTCTTTTCTGGTTTGATTGATTGATGGGACTGCATTGATTCTTATCAATGCAAGAATAAAGTAAACCTATATTTGATGTTGTTGGAACAAATTTTAAAAAGTGTTATTACAAAGACATTTCCTTTGTTTTGCATAGTGATATTCAGTTGGAATATCCTGCACCTCATTCCACGAGGCAAGGGCCGATATCCCTTCACCGGGAAAGACCCCTTGGGCAAAATTTTACGTCAGGGTAATAACTTTAATATAGTCGATTACAAGTTGCTTTGCATCGCGGTATTCAGTTGGAATATCCTGCACCCCATTCCACGAGGAAAGAGCCGAGATCCCTTCACCGGGAGTGACCTCTTTAGCAAAACGTTTTCGCCACTATATTTTTATAAAAAGCTATCAGGTTCCTTCAACGAGATCATGTTCATTAAGTTAAAGGTTTTTCGCCAAAAACCAGCCGTAGCCCTCCGTCATTTCTTTTGGGTATTCAGTAGTATTCAAGCTATGTTTGTTTGGCCAAAGTCAATGCATAGTGTTTGGTAGTTGCTGGGTATTCATCTGTTACGTAGATAGATGCGTTGGTTTGGGACAGTCGTTCTGCCTTGTTGGCCAAAGTCAAGGGCATGTGCGGGTGGGTTCAAATTAACCTGGACAATGACGGGTAGAACTTGGCATGTGACTTATGATGGGTTGGCCAAAGTCACGATCATAAGAGCATGGGGCAAAAATCAATATCGGGAGTTTCAAACATACAGGAAACTTGCCAGATATGCGCATACCTTCTGGAGTGTGATAACTTGAGTGGCTTCCATCAAGTTATCATGCGATGATAGTTGGATCCTGATTCTCACTGATGAGTTAGTTTACTCTTCGGATGATCCCGACTAATTCTTCTTTCAGGTTTGGAGGACAATTTGAGATTACAGTGGGAGGTTTCCTGATTAGATAAAGTGATAACCATTCTGATCTAGGTTAGAGTACACGCAGAGTGTTTCTTTTCTCTCTCTCTCTCTTTGGCAGCGACCATCGACCGACCCTAGACTATGAATCAGTGACCAAAGTTGACCGAACCTTCTTAAAATACTGGCCTTTGGATTGTCTTAGTTGCATAAATCATTGCCGCTCCTTCTTTTACCCTTTACATTTCTCAGAACACCCCGTATTACTACGGATATCCACTTCCATTGGATAGATCCATCGTATGGTTATATACGAACTCGAAAGGACTTCTTCGAGGATGGATCCAGGTTCAGGAGAAATAGAATTATTTTATTCAGTTGTCTTTTGTTATCACCTTCTCTCAGGTTGCGAGGGCTCCTTAGTTTAGTAGAGTACACCTATTATGCTTATTGGATAGTCTTATTCCAAACCATAGGCTGGGGCCGAAAGGTAGGGAATGAAGAAAACCAATTAGCCTAAGTAGGGTGTGCAGAAGGTAATATGTAAAGACAAGATAAAGGGATTAGAAATAGGGCAAAGTAAATTACGACTGTTATCATTCACAACCAAACCGCGTACTTCATCACCACTCCTATTTCACCTTTGCTTTTTCCCCAGTTCGGGAGAAATAGAATAAAGTATTATTCAGTTGTCTTTTATCGTCACCTTCTCTCAGGTTGCGAGTGCTCCGAGGATTAGGACAGTACACCTATTACGCTTATTGGATAGTCTTCTTCCAAACCATAGGCTGGTGCCGAACGGTAGGGAAGGAAGAAAACCATTTAGCCTAACGAAGGTGTACAGAAGGTAACGACTAAAGACAAATAAAGGGATTTGGAGAGATGGCAAAGAGATATACGGTTACAGTCATGAATAGGATTATGAAAGAGGCATTACAAGGAATACCAGGATACCCCTACGAAACATTTTCATGTTTCAGTTACACTGTACATTGTTAAAAGAAAACTGTTTTCCCGATTAGATACTTACTCCAGGGTATGTATTTACCAGGTTTCATTCTCATATCTGTATTGTTTTTACAGATGATGAGTGGGAGTAAGTTATTGGGAATTAGATGATCATCCTCATTATATCGGAATTCGTTGTAATTGGTGATATTTGAGGAAATCGCCTGGGTACAGTTTTCAACCTACAATGCACAGGTTTTGTGTTATTCAACTGAGCGGACTTATACAGAGTATTGTATGTTGTCCAGTGTCCGTCAGGACAAAGGGGTAGGTCCTCGTACAATGTTCTGTTTACTTATCACTTCTCTAGTTTTTAGACAAGTGTTTCGTAGAAATACAATGTCTAAGTTTTGAGAAGTTGTGGGTATAAGAATAAAGTAGAGAACCAGGTATCGCAAGTATCGGGATTCTTCAAAGAGATCGAAAATATAGATTCTTGTGATTGGTATTCAGTTGATAGTAATGGTTTTGAGAAACTCGTTTCTCTTTCAGGTTACTCATAATTGGATGGATTCCTATGTTGAGTAATGCTGAGTAGCCACTTTCCATTAAGTTGATATGCACTGGAGACAGCTGCATGATTTGAATCTGGTTCCGATTAAATTAGTGCCTCCATTTCTATATTATATATAGAATGGTTCATATCTTAACGATGTTAAGATACGGGGAGTTGTCCGGCTTATGCTTAAAACCAGACTCTGGATAACGCAGGGCACGTTTCTGTAATGGCAGTTTGTGGGTTGACCCAGGCTTAGACGAGGGTTGACTTTTTCTACCATCTGGAAGATCAATAGTGATTTTGTTCTTGACTCACCACAGTTTTAGTAAAAATGGATTTTTTTCAGAAAACAGTAGTGGGAGTATGGTAGAACTGGAAATGATTCCAGAACCGCAAACGATTAAGGAAAATTTAATAGGACCTATATATTCAATCAGGTTTGACATTCCATTAGCCACTCCACAGATATGGTGGCTAACCTCAGACACCCGAGAGGTACTCCGGTAGCCTCAAGGACGGTGACAAGGAGGTTCTTGTTTACCCAGACTTGACACTACTGTTGTTCCAGGCTATGAGACCTGATAGGAGGATAAGTATAGCGTCGTTCTAAAGTAGCTTTAGAAGTACACGTATATGTTATTCTGCCAGAGGGTTGTTGTGGTCAGTGGGAGCAGCGGAAGCATAGTGGACAAGTAGCTTATGTCCATTTATAGATTTGAGTAGATATAGCAGAGATAAGATCATCTAATTTTGATGTGACAGTCATAGGTTTGACTTCATCAGAATAGAGGATGGATCTGTTAAAGAAGGTAGTAAGGTGTGATGTCATGGTATTTGGATGACATACACAGAGTAGGAAGTAAAATTCCTATACTACAATCGGTTGTACTGTGGTCGTCACACAGTTGTTTCTTCACAAAGGACATGGATATAATATCAGACATTCTAGTTACTAGATCTATGGTTTCAGATCTAGATTTGGGTAGTTTCCCAATTTAGGTACTTTGACAGTATTCTAATGGTATTTAGAATAGATGACTCCTGGCATGGTAGTGTACCTGCAGGTGATGGAGTCACCCTCTTTAAAGATGTCTTACAGACTAAAGGAGAGAGGGATGTGCATGATTGGCAGATCACTTGCTTAGGCAATTGAGTCAATCATGAGATGTCAAGTACCACACCAGATGTAGTTTGCACTTGATGCGATAAGTTTATATTAATCCAATCCTAAAGAAACATAAGGAAGCAGTTTTAGAACATAAGTGCATGTTCTACGGATTTGATGACGGCAGCCTCCTTCGGGAGACGGTTATCATTCCAGGCTTCCAAGGTGACATAGATGACAAAGTGATTGTCAGAGTTATAGTTTTCCCTCTAACGAGGGACAGTATTATGGACAGGTGGTCCAAGAGGATACTGTGGGAGACATGGTGCTGGATACTGATTAGGTTCAGTGATCGATACAGTCGAAGAAGTTTGGATATGGAGTTCATTTATGAACAAGGTCCCATCAGACATTCAGACATATTCTAAGACAAGCATTACTCGATTCGGGAGATGGCTTTCTCCGCGAACTTGAGATTAAGAGAGACATAGAAAGAAACATCAGGGCGGATCCACTCACTGAAGCTATTTCTCGAACACAAGAGTTTTACAAACTAGATTTGTCAAACTGAATAGTAGAGGAGTTAGATGTTCGGTATCACACGGGCTGTGAGTATGCGACATCACAATAATTAGTGTTGAGTGCAAGTGGGAGATTGTTGGAGATAGTGCCCTCAAAGTCAATTATTAGATCACAGATACGTGATTGCAATGATTGAGGCAGGACCTATACCGATATGACAGTCTTGCTCGAGATGATAGTATGCTATCTGGTTTGTCTTTATCATCGTATACATGCTTTAGTTTATTATTGCATGATGATAGAGCCCATAGGATTCTTGCTTGACTACCAGCAGTATGATGGCGATCATATACGTGGGAGCTGGGGTCTGTAAGCGCATCCTTAAAGAGTCCCTAGTCGTAGGAGTTTCGAGACAGGGCGTCGATACTCCAGAGTAGACTAGTGTATACAGTCGAGACCCTGACGAGGGGCAATGGCCGGTCTCACAAGCCATTGGTGTCAGTAGGATCACCTAAGATGTATACTGGTGCTCATTGGGTTATGAGTACACCGGACAGGACTCGCCGAGAACATGCTAGTTGGTATTATACATATCGTCAGATAGAAGTTCCCTGGTGACATATGTACAGGTTAGTTCATCGACCTGAGATCGTCATTTGTCTCATGTGAGTTCTCACTGTGCTTAGATTACTACCCTACCACGCTCAAAGGAGTTGTGCAAACAGGTTTTAGTTGGGTACAGTCCCGAGCCACATTGGAGGAAAGTGAGCGGATCGGCAGGGGATTCGTCTCTCCCGGTATTGGGGGTGAGATCGCGCTGTGTCTAGGAGAGCCATTACACAAAGCCCTCGGCCGAGGCAGGAGATTTACTGGTAGGTACTCCAGTAGTATCTCAGTGTGTTCTGGGCTACTCTCTGACACGACTTATACCGCTATTGGGGGTCTGACGTTACTAGCCCCCTAGGCTAGATATGCGATACTCATAGACGAACGGACCAAACTGTATATACATTGTCACTGTCAGGCTCGGTAGGGTTTATAGATGAGTTCGCTCGTCAGCTTCCCTTCCAATCAATACATAGGCAAAACGTTACGTGCAGCTTGTACCTCTGACGTGCTAGAGGTTATACCCAGTTCCAGTGTGTTGATGAGTCATTAGAGTCCCCCACAGACACTTTCCCAAGTTCGGGCGAAACGTTGTAGAGGCCGTATGGTAATATGGCAAGGTTTGGAAAAAGCACGTACGTTTTCGTACGTGTCGTTTTTCGGGCAGATAATACTGGTAGGCTTTGGTTTAAGCCGGAACCCAGTATTATACTGTGTAGATATAATATCTTTGTCTCAGTTGCATTTGTATTCGATCGTAATGCATATGTGGGTATGTTTATACTGATACGGGGTTATCCTGAAATTAGTTTCAGGATCACTTTTGGAAGTTGCCAGTTTTCAGTTTTCTATCAGCCGTATTTTGACATTCGGTTAAAATGCCGATTTATCTTTTCTTGATGAGGTGAGTCAGTATTCTAGAAGGTTCTAGAGAGGGTGACAAGGCTAGTGAGTCATTAGGTCATTAATGGTGCGTTAAATGATTTGATGACTATGGTTATGAATCATCACTTTCATTATTGTGTTCACACTAGGTGTCATTAGTGAGTCATGATAAGCTTCATTGTTAGAGTCACCCTCCCTCTCCTACACTCACCTTCCCCCTCTCCTTAAATGGCCGACCACCCCTTGATGAAAGCTTATGGTTGTTGCTTTGAAAAGATATAAGTTTTGGTGCATAGAAATTAGATGTGATCGGTTTCTCTTTTCACCCGATTCCAAATGGCAACTTCTTTTAACCGTTCGTCCATAGCCTTGGACGTAACGAGACAAAGTGTTCTACTCATTCTCTACAACATCTTGGTCGTCTCTTTTAGCAAACTTGACGACCGAGTTGCCTCGGTTCAGAGGCGGGAGCCTGTTTAAAGATCCGTCGACGTGGTGCCACCTGGACGAGAAGATTGGAGAATCAGGAGATCGGAGCAGCCGCAACAAGCGTGGGATGATGGTTGAAGACCGAAGGACTCGGATCGTTCGGTATAACTCTTCTACCCACTTTGTAGTTTGTTAGTTTAGCTTTAATGGCAGATCCGGGTTACGGTTCGCGATAGCGCCAGTTGTAAAAAGTTTTTGTTCCGCATTTGCCATCTGTTAGACGGCCGGGGCACTACCGTGGACTTACACTAAATTCCTACATCATCATCCTTATCTATTCTAGCCGTTTAGATTAGGGTGTTCGCATTGCTAATACTTGATTAGCAAAGCAAGAGCTTGGGTTTGAGTTTCTTCGAGGTAGATCATCTTTGTTATCGAAGATCGGAAGCAAGCTTGCATCTTTCTTTTATGGAGTCTCTCTAGAGTCCAGATACCCGATGATCGCAGCGAAGGGACTTCAACACGGAGCTTTAGAAGTGAAGGAACGGACTACAAAGGTTGTAATCCATAACTCTTAGATGTAAAGTTGTTTACATGCTTATTTCGCCTAATCTCTAGTCTAAGATCTTGGTTAGGGTTGTTCGGCACGTCTAAATTTTAAATCGGGTATGGTTGATGCCTTGTAGACCCTTGTGAGAGTGACTAGTAACCCTACAGTGGTATCAGAGACAAGCTAGAGCTTTAGGCGAAGTTTAAAGTCCGATCGAACTCCGAATACCCGTAAAACCCTAGTTTCTGGAAAAAATTTCAAAAGTTGACATTTTTCATATTAAAAATACTCAGAAAATTAAGCAGGGAAATACAAGAATTACTGTGTAAAATGAGCCACCAATACCTTTAAAGCGCCGCGGAACCGCGGCCGTACCATGGCTTGCGCGGCGGTTCCGTGGCCAAACAATAAAATTATGGTTTTCGTTTGGCACTGTAACATCCGTAGGAACTTCCTGATGCTTCTAAGAATTTTTAATTATACTAAAGTGTTGAGTTTTTTGGTTTGTATTGGGAACTCGTTGATTCGATCGGAAAGTTTAACTTCGTTTAAGTTTTTTCCGGATAATTTAGAACGTGTTAAAAAGTTCGTACGGATATCAATAACTCACTTTTTCCCCTGCCGGAAAATTTTCAAGTGTTGGATTTTTCCGTAGTTTAAGAACGTTCTTAGTCATTAAAGTAACGTGGTGGACCCTCTAGAAGAACACAAACCTTAACTCGATTATGTGACCGTCAGAACCACCTCTGAACCTTAGGGTTTGGGGCAGTACGGCGTTGCCACATATGAGGCGTTGGCTTGACCCTTCTACGGATGGACCATTGGTACTGTGGCATGTGATGGATGTTTTTGAACTCCGCTCAAGTGTTGAGCTATTAGGGAAATCTTGGGTGTTTGTTTATTCAATCGGAAAGTTTAACATTGTGTATTTATCTGGAATGTGATACAATATTTGGAATCCACAAGTAGTTATGAGATAACTAATTTGAATGCTATAAATCTAGCAGTTTAGTCTCATTTGATCGGTTGCCACGGGATTTTGATGTGATCAAAAGTCCGTCGCAATCACGTAGCATACGCGGATACTCGCCGGGTAAACTTAATAGATAGCCACGCCCCATAGACCCGACCAAGTGACTGTAGGAGAACCCCGTCGCCAAAAGCATCCGTTCGGGTGCTCACGGCAGCGGTGTTCCGCCTTAGTGCACTTCGTCGACAGCATCCGGGGGTGCGACCGTCTACTAAAGTTTGCGACGAGTATTCGATCAGGATTTTAGGAATCTTGTTGAATTGCCCGACTAGATATTGAAAAGTGTTTTCGAGATTGAGACTAAAATGCGGGGTTTATAATTGTTAGGCATGAGTTGTCTAAGGAATTCATTTGGTTAAACATGCGATGTCTAAGGAGGTTGCGGATTCCAACTGTTGTAGTTTTACACTTTCTTTTCTGTGACCGTAAGCATAGTATGTGGTGTATCGCCGGCTTCGTTGCTATACATCAACGATAATCGGGATACGCATATTTGCTTACGTTGATGATATGAGATTGTAGGGATGCTAGGCACTGCCACAAGGGTCTACGAGGCATCCACCATGCCCGATTAAAAAATTAGCCGTGCCGAACAACCCAAAGCCGGATCTTTAAACTAGGGTTTAGGAGAAAACAAGCATGTTAAACTCTTTAACACTAAGTGAGAGGGATTACAACCTTTGTAGATCCGGTCCTTCACTTCTTAAGCTCCGTGTTGAGGTCCCTTCGCTGCGATCATCGTGTTCCTGACTCTCGAGAGGCTTCACGAAGAGAAAGATGCAGTCTTGCTTCCGATCTTCGATAACAAAGATGATCTACCTTGAAGTTTCATTAACACAAGCTAACGCTCACTAAATGAAGTAAACACTCTCATCTAAAGGGCAAGGATAGATGAGAATGATGAAGTAGGATTTTTGCTCTCTTTTATTTTCTTATTCTTACTCATTTTCATCACTTGGAAAAAAGCGAGAAAGCTTTTTCCAAGAAAGAAAGAAGAAGAAGAAGATGAATAATCATAATAATCCTTTTGTGATGAATAATGAAAAGATAAATATGATGAATAATGCAACCATGGTCAACTAAACCCATGTAGAGAATTAACTAGGGCTAGGGTTTGGGTTGAGTTAAAGCATGAGTCATTTGAAAATATCTTAGCAAAAACAAAAGGAAACCTTCTAGAATCATCAAGAAGGAACCAACCCAAAACAAACCCTAACCTTGTTTAATCTCCACTAAACATGTTGCATTAGTAATCACATCATGTTACAATATTATATATCACATATATAATATTTATTGTAACAAAATAAAATAATACAATTAACATATATCGCATATATATCAATGTATTACCCGAGTGAGAAAATGAATCTTTTAGTGAGCTAATATCAGTTAATGTAATTTAATATATCATATATATTATTATACATTAAATTATCGAATCAACACTTGATCCGACAATCCGGCTATATCGCATATAACCGACTAATACGATGACCCGGCTATATCACATATACCCGGCCGATATCTCATATCACGAGAATCCAATACGGTATCGCATACCGCATTATCCTCGGTCCCGCACATATCACATATGTGCTCCTACTCTGTTTTTCCCGAGTCAAGAAACCTCTGTGTAGGACTCTAAAGAATCGTTAATACGCCGGCAGTAGGTGATGATCATATCAAACACCCACAAGCTGCAAGCGGTCAGCTAAACGTAAAAGCCACCCAGGTATTGAGCGCTCAGAAGATCAACAAGCAAGCCTGTACATTCTCCTGTGAATCCAATCAGTAACACTCTCGTACAGTCCGGTCTCGTCGTCTGATATGTCGCATATCTCGCCTAGGGGTGGTAAACGTCAGACCCCAGTAGCTCAATAAGTCGTGTCGATATGAGGTCTATAACAGTTTGAGAAACTACTGATAACACTTACCAGTAAATCTCAGCAACTCTGGCCAGGGATTTCCAGTTATAGCCAATCGGACACAGCACAACATCAACTCCCTATACCGGGAAAGATGAATCCCTTCCTATCACTCATTGCCTCCATGTGATTCGGGACTGTACCCAAAAGCCACCTTTTTGCACGCCCTCTTGGACATGGTATGATGGAAATCAAAGCACAGTGGGAATCACACAAGACTCTATGACGATCTCGGGTTAACAGACTACTCTGTACCAGTGTCACCGGAGAACTGCCATCTGACGTGAGGTATAATACCATCTGGGAGTTCTTGGCGAGTCCGTCCAGTATACCCAGTCTCTACTAAGCACCCGTACACCATCCTTGATGTCGAACACCGATGGATATGGGATCATCCATCGCCCTTCATATAGTTCAAGATGCGTATACGCTAGTCTACTCTGGTGCATCGATGCCCTGTCTCGATACACCCTCGACTAGGAACAGTTATAGGATGTACTCGCCGACTACCGTGGCCCCACTAGTATGATCTCATCATAGTCCCAGTAGTCGAGGACATATACTAATGGTTTTATCAACAAGTAACATAGAGACAATCAGAGTACATGTTAAGATAAAGTACAACCAGATAGCATACTATCATGTCGAGCAAGAAAGTCCTCCCTATATATGTCCAAGCATCCATTACAATATACATCATATGTACAGTAATGGCCTCTAGGGCATACATATAACTAACAGAGATATTATGTGTTGCTGTAATATGTTATATTGGATCGTCGTGTTCTGAATAGCCGGGGGTTTTATGTGAGATGAGGGTTTTTATTTTCATTCATGTAAAATTCATTTGTATGTAATATTCTTTTATTGGGGCACTTCCGGGCTGAGGATGATGTCACCATTGTATATTATTTACTTTTCCGCATTAGGTAGACCCAAGGCGGGGAGCACAAGTAATCGGGTTCTGGGGTCCAGTGGGAGACCATCTCAAAGAGTTGAGACCGGGTCTCCTAACCCTAGAATTGGCAGTGTTGCTTGCCGCTCTCGTAGGGGTCTAGGGATGTGGTTTTGGCTATTCATCGCGACCGTGAATCCGTGTTTTATGCAAGCTCATATTAAAACACGGACATCCTAGTATATCCAATATTTCATATGTTATCTTCTGCTGCAATGTTCTGTGATGAGATCATATTACTGCCTAAGACGAATGTTTATATTATATATATGAGATATATGTTATATTGCAGATTTCGTTTCAAATGTGATGCTTGTGAAGTATAATAAAATGGGACTTCATTAATGAGATTAATGAAACTAAAAGAAACCTAAAGATGTTGTAGAAACTTGTCTCAAAAACAGGTAGCTCTAGTTCTTGCTTTGCATAGCGGTTTTCCTTGTAGAACATCCAGCACCTTATTCGATAAGGAAAGAGCCGAGATCCCTTCACCGGGAGTGACCTCTTTAGCGAAACTAGCATATGCTACAAACTCGGCTTGTCTTTTGATTGTTTCTATAGTTTTTGCTTTGCATAGTGATGTTTGTAAAATATCCTGCACCTTTTTCGATAAGGAAAGAGACGACGATCCCTTCACCGGGAGTGACCTCTTTAGCAAAACTAGAAAAGGCCTCAAAATCATTCCATTCAAAAATCACTCGATTCTACAACGATATCAAGTTCATTACGCAAAGGGATTTCTTAAAAACCTGTCGTAGCCCTCCGTCATTTCAGATAAGTACTACTTAGTATTCGTGCTGCGTTTGTTGACCTTAGCCAAGGCGTAGTGTGCGGTAGCTAATTAGTGCTTATCTGTATAAGCATATGATGCGATTGAGTTAGGGTAGTCGTACGACTTTGTTGACCTTAACCAAGGGTCGTGCGGGTGGGTTTAATTCAATCGAGAAATGACGGGTTGAACTTGGCTAGCACTTATGATTTGTTGACCTTAACCATGGTCATAAGTTGCTTGGGGCAAAATATTATTGGGAATTTCAAGTGTTGAAATTTGCAATGAGATTGCATACCATCTATGAGATAGTTGGATCCCGATACCCGCTGCGAGTAAGAGTTACTCCTGGGAAAGTTTTACACATTACAATTAGCCGATAAAGTAGGTGTCTAGAAAGGTGTCAACGGGGTTATGCCTCTAGGAAAACGGTTTAATTAGGTCTGTGCGAAAGCACGGGGAAGCTCCCTAAAAGTACCGGCACTGGCCTGGCTGAAAGATTGGCGAACTTGTAGAGTGTAATTAATCCCGGCTAGTCTTTCCTTTTAGGGTTTGAAGGAAGATTTGACTAAAACAGTGGGGGACATCCTGATTAGATATATTAATAACCAATCTAATCTTGCAAGAGCATACGCTGAGTGTTTTCTTCTCTCTCTCTCCTGGTTGCGACTATGTCACGCCTTAATCAAGATAATAATACGGATCTATTGACCGAACCCGCGGTGTCAACTCGGCCTCGGATCCGCGGCGGATCGCTTGGATCGGCCGCGGTTCCGCGGTGTTATGGTTGAGTCATGATCCTAAATTTCTTCACAATTCTTAAGAAACCCTGCTTGTATTTTTAAGGGTCCCTGAAAAATTTTTAGATCCCGTTTTAAAATCGGCGGAAACTATGTGAAAATGTCGTTTTTTCGAGTTCGTTTTACGATCGAATTTCTAAAGACTTTGCGAACATGTTAGTTATGGTTTATCTAGGCTCTGATATCATTGTAAGTCGACATTAGACACCCCACAGGATGCGGGAAGGCGGAATAGGTAAAACAATCAATTTGTTTAAGGTAACATCGACTAACTTTACGGATCATTGCTAAACCCTAACTAACAACTATCTAGAAGTGCTAAACTACTATGATAGATGATTATACCTCAAGATACTAGTCCTTCTTATTCTTGTTCACCTCCTCGTCGGCCTCCTCGATGTGATAGAAGATCCACCCGAGAGTTCCTCCTCCAAGCTTTAACCTCTCACTTGAAGTAACTAAGTGGTTAGGATTGCTAATCCAAGTGACCTAGAAGATATAGAAGTGTATTAAGGATCTATTAGTCTTGCTAACCCTTGGGATCTCAACACATGAGAGGATTAGGGTTAGGTTCAAGAAGAGGAGAGCTTGAGGAGAGAGAATGTGTTTGTTAGAATGAAATGAATTATAACTCAATTCTATATTTATATGAAGCATAATCATTTATCAAATAAATCATATATGATAATTACAACCATGCTTCATTTAATACAATCAATGAATAATCATATTAGTCATTAAGCAATAAATGCTTCATTAACTCATTTGGATGAATCATCTCATGAGTCACTAATTCATTTAATGCAATTTACACCTAAGCTCTCCACCTCACCTTTCTTCTAGAAGCTTCTCGACTAATTACGAGAATGCCCCTCCTATCCGTAAAACACGGATATTCTTAGACTGCATAAATCCAATAATCCCAGACTAGAATCTGGCTTAAACTAAATCCTGCTAATATAATCTATCCGAACATCATACATGTACAACTACACGTATATGTCCGAACCCTGTCGTGAAACCATACGACCTCTATATTGTTTCGCCTGAAGCAGGGAAACTCTCTGTGTGGGACTCTAAAGACTCGATACTATGCTGGCAATGGGTTTAACCACAGGCAGCAAGCGGTACTAGCTGTACGTAACGGTCCCCAGGTAGATGTCGATAAGAAGTCCGATGAGGAAACCCATCCGAACTACTACTGAGCCTGATGTGACAATCTCCGTGGAGTCCGGTCTGTTCGTCTAAGACTATCGCATATCGGGCCTAGGGGGCAGCAAGCGTCAGTCCCCTAAAAGCTGTATAAGTCGTGTCGGAGTGAAGCCCACTACACCTTGAGAAGCTACTGGAAATCCTACCAATAAATCTCGTTTGCCCTGGCCAGGGACTTTGCGTAATGGCTCTCCAAACACAGTGCGATATCAACTCTCAATACCGGGAGAGACGAATCCTATCTAACCGCCACTGCCTCCAAGTGCTTCGGGACTGCACCCAACTGCTACCTGTTTGCACGACTCCTTTGATCCGAGGTAGGGTAGCAATCTAAGAACAGTGGGAACACACTCGAGACGAAGCAGCGGTGTCAAGTCTGCGGACTATGCTGTACTCATGTCACCTGGGAACTGTTAACTGACGACGGGTATAATACCAACCAACAGTTCCCTGCGGGTCCTGTCCGGTGTACCCGTAACCCAACGAGCACTTGCATACTATCTCCAGTACAACGTACTAATGGCTGTGGGACAGACCATTTCCCCTGCTGGGATGAGAAGCGTACACACTAGTCTACTCTGGAGTATCGATGCCCTGTCTCGATAATCCTATGACTAGGGACCTGAAAAAGGATGTGCTTGTAGACTACCCAGCCCCCACTAGTGTGACTGCCATCACAACACTGGTAGTCAAGCATGATCCTATGGGCTCTATCAATATATATTCGTGATATGCTAAAAAGAAACATATACATATATTAAGATAGATATAAACCAAGTAGCATACTACTATGTTTAGCAAGACTGTTAATACAACTGTGAATATCCCAAGCTTCCATTAAGTAATATACAAGCTAGTATGATACAATAATGGCCCCTAGGGCATATACACTAATACTTTTGCTACAAGTCTAGCTTTGAAGGTCTCAACCTTTCTATCTACACCAATTTTCTACTTAAAGATCCATTTGCTCCCGCTGGGTTTTACCCCTTCAGGAGCAACTTCCAAAGTCCATACTTTGTTGGTGTACATGGATTCCATCTCAGATCGCATAGCATCCAGCCATTTCACAGAGTCTCCACTTATGATGCCCTGCTCGAAACTAGTTGGGTCATCATCTTCCACGATGCAATCCTCGCTCCCACCGTCTATGAGAAAACCATAGTATCTCTTAGGTACATGAGGAGCCCTACTAGATCTGCGGAGTGGCTGAGGTTCGTCGAAGACTATTGAATCCTCCGGTTCTATCAAATCATCAATTATAGTTTGTGTAGCTGGAACTTCTTCCAGCTCTACCTCTTTACCACTAATTTCTTTCATAAGAAATTCCTTTTCTGAAAAGGTGGCATATTGAGAAACAAACACATTTTGTTCCTCAATGTGGTATAAGATATATCCATATGAATTATTAGGATATCCCACAAACTTGCAAAAAACTAATCGTATCTCGAGTTTTCCCAGATTCTGTTTTTTAACATAAGCTGGACAACCCCATATCTTAATTCGTTTAAGATGTGGTCTCTTTCCACTCCATATCTCATATGGTGTCATAGGCACAGATTTTGATGGAACCTTATTCAATAGGTATGCAGATGTCTCAAGTGCATAACCCCAAAAGGAAATAGGTAACTCAGGAGCACTCATCATAGAGCGCACCATATCTAATAGAGTTCGTTTCCTCTGCCCCGATACTCCGTTGTGCTGTGGTGTATACGGAGGAGTAAGCTGAGAGAGAATTACATTCACTTTTAAATAATCTTGGAATTCCGCGCTTAAGTATTCTCCTCCCCGATCAAAACGAAGGATTTTACTACTTTTACCCGTCTGGTTCTCAACTTCGTACTTATATTCCTTGAATTTCTCAAAAGCTTCAGATTTGTGTTTCATCAGGAACACATGTCCAAATCTTGAGAGATCATCGATGAATGTATTGAAGTACGAGAAACCATTCCTGGAATGTGTAGACATAGGACCACATACATCACTATGTATCAGTTCCAAGAGTTCAGTAGCTCTTTTTCCGTGTCCAGTAAACGGAGTTTTGGTCATCTTGCCTTTGAGACATGACTCGCAACATTCATAAGATGTAAATTCGAACGGATTCAAATATCCATCTTCATGCAACTTAGTTTAGTCTTGTTGTATTGATATGACCTAGTCTACAATGCCAAAAGAAGACATCATTCATTTCCGAACTTTTCCTCTTGTGTGTATTCTGTATATTCAGAACTGCAGTTTGATATTGTAATATTTCAGAAATATAAAATATTGTTTTTGGAAATTTAATATTAAAATAATATATTTCGCGAAAACTATTCGATTTGCAAATAGGGGTTTTTCGTAAAATGGTATAAGTATATACAAATATTTGGAAATTTATCGGAGATTAAAATGATTTATTTATTTTAATGATATTTTATCGGATTTTGGATAAAATCCGTATTTTTACATTTTTCATGATTTTGCACCATGTCATGTGCATGTGTGCATGTGTGTGTTTGTGAGATAGTGAGTAGAGAATGAGAAAGAAAAAAAAAGGGAAAAGAAAAAAAAAGAAATGCAAAGAGTGTGTGTGTGTGTGAAAAGGAGTTAATGAAAGAAAACAAAATAGATATTTGTTGATATTTTGAGAGAGAGGCTTACTTGGCTGCCTATTCCTTTATCCTCCCCATTGTTTCTTCACAATTCTTCATCACCTCCATCACTTCCTCACTACCCCAATGCTCCATCTCCAATTCCTTGCTAAAACCCCATGCACCCTTCACATAAAACATGCATACATCCATTCTAAACCCTTAGACCCAATCAATTTTGGATTTTGAAGACTTTGGGCGACTCAAGAAGTTTCTTTAGTTGCTTATAAGGTCATTCCTTCACTTTAGAATTTAGTTTGTGTTTAATATCGTATTTCTAGTTATAAATTGTGTTAATTAGGTTTTTGATTTTAGAAAATTGAAAGTTGCTGTCTAGTAGACAATTGAGGTGTAGTGAGTGTTTACAAGACCTTAGGGATTGATTTCATAGTCTGGAAATAAGTTTAGAAACCAAAATATGAAGTTAGAAATTTTCCGTGTCGGTTTTGAGAAACCTTTTAGCCTACAAGGAATCTGGAGCTACCTGGGGTTTTTCAAAGAAAATCAAACAAGATCACTAACCTAGATAGATCAATAGAAGACCACCACAGAAGTACGAGCATGTTTGGGGCTCATTTGGCCGGCGAGACCGGATTTGGAGGGTGTGTCACCGATTTTCCCATGGGCAATGGTGACGAGGTTTTTCCTGTAGCTCACTTACCCTATAACCTATAACCTATCCTCTATACTTGCTTGTTTAGTCCAAATTGACCTGAGTCAAAATCTGGGATAGTTTTCCTGAGTTGCTGCTTAAGGTTTTGAGATATGTGAAATCTTGGTTTTTGGTTTTTATATTGAATCAGTGATTTTGGTATTTGAGATTCGGATTGCGTCGTTGGATGTTTATACGTCAACGGACGAGGGTTGTTTGGTTGTTTTTGGCATGCTAAGCAATAGGTTCTAACCTATAGGCAATCCATGTACCGTATCGGTTTTCGGTTATTAATTTTGTTTACGTTTCGATGTGTATTGATTATAGGTACTTTGCGTGGACTTTCAAGATGATGAAGCACATCGACTTCGGCTAAGCGAGGAGAATTGCGGTGAGTAGAATTATATCTACGGGGGAAGTCGAGTGGATGGCGTATAGCACCCCCGCAAATCATAAATGAAAACCGATATATATATTAGGGTTGTAGAAAACCTATATAGGATTCATGGGTAGGATAGCTAAAGAGAACAAGTGTGAGTTGATAGTGACTTAATATGTGATCGAGATCGATACGACTCGAGATTTTTAAGATATGACGTATATGAACGATATCATTATGAGATTGATACAAACGTGAATTGAGATATATGTGTGTGATATATCTATATTATTGAGACGAATGAGTGATGTGACATACGAGACTTTAGATCCGTACCCTCTTTGTTATATAGGATGATAGATTCCATGTCCCGTTTATTGTTACCGTACGAGGTATATTGTATAGGATGATAAATTCCCTATTTTTTTTTGATGTCACCGTACGATGGATTGCCGTACGAGATGTGTTTTGCCGGATGGTTGATCCGTGCTTGTGATTTAAGAATGATGATAGAGGATTAATGTCATATCAGATGTTATGAGGCGTGATCGCCAATGTAGAGATAATACCTAAACCAGACCTATTTCCAAAACTGACGAATCGTATGCATCTTTTAAATGGAAACCTCAAGGGACGTTACGGATTTTCAAATGATATTCTTTTCTTCAAATACCGTAGCCCCACTTTTAAAACTACGATTCGTAACCTTTAAGTAATCGTATAGTTATAGTTATACCCATTGATTGTTCATGCTATGTAGGATATTACCCCTAGTAATGTATATACCCTGTTCCAATAATTAATGCTATATGATATCATTTGTTAGTATACCTGCACCATTACCGTTGATGTAATGTTTTAGAAATCGTTTTGCGAATTTTCCGTTTTTAGGGTAAAATAGTCGGTGTTTTCCGTTTTAACTCGATTATGATCAAACTTCTGTATAGACTTGTTGGCACCTAGTTTAGCTAGAATGAAGCTAGTGCACGGACTTTGGGGGTCAATGGGATGTTTTGGTTCACATAGAATTTTTTCCTAATTAAATATTATTTTAAGTTGTTATTTACGCATTTAATTATTGGTTAATGTGTGTGTTTTGTATGCATGGAATTTTTTTGTTTGTCTTGGGTCTTTTTGTATATTCCATGTGATGGAATATTTAATTGGACATGAGCATTCATTAAGTGGCCTTTTCTCTTTGGTTGGGGGGTGCTGCCTGTTTCGAAAGTTGGGGGGTATGGGCAATTGATGATGTGTTATCTTGGCATTTATTGCATTTGGTTTTTGTTGGGATATTTTATGAATGGGGTCGCTGTGCATTGGGTTTTTTTTTCTTGCTTGATTAATATATATTTACTTGTTAACCTCGCCACTTGGTGATGATTGGTCACCACTTCATTCACAAAATGAGATCCCCAGTGAGCAAAAAGCTTGGCCGAGCCCTTTCTTGATGCATGCTTTTTCTTAGCAAAAATTCCATGCTAACTTCTTCACACCTTGGAAACTTCAATTTACTTTCATCCAATGTCTTGGGTTTCTTGAGACAAAGTATTCTACACTCTCTCTACTTCAATCTTGGACATGTCTGTTAGCAAACTGGATGTCCGAGTTACTTCGGTTTGAAGCGAAAGCCCGTATAAAGATTCGTTGACGTGGTGCCACTTCGACGAGGAGACCGGAGATCGAAGATGCCGCGAGGAGCGTGGAATGATAGCTAAAGACCGAAAGACACGGATCAATCGGTATAATTTCTTAAACCACTTTACAGTTGACTAATTAGGGTTTTTATTAGTAAAAACGTTAAGTGATAAGTTAAGACTTGATGAAAACTTAACCTAATTGCTAGAATGTTAATTGTTATTTTCCTAATTGGTTAATTAAGCTAATTAGCAAACTAAACTTTTACTAATCCTAATTAGGTGAGATCTAAAATTATAGTAAAGGTTTAAATGGTTTAATCTTACTAATTAGTGATCTTTGTAAATGCTAGTTTGGTAAAAACTTGTAGTTTGGTACTAAAATAATATATGCTGCTTACTAGATTTCGGTAAGTTTTAGATGTAGGTTTCTTTTGACGTTGCTGCGTTATTTATATTACATTCCACATTTATTGTTGTGTTGTGAATGCGCGATCGGTACGATCAGGGTCTAGGCTTGGTAGTTGTGTCGCTTGCGTTCCTAGCCAGGGTTGTGCAGATGTCGTTCGTATATTTGTGTAACTTTTGCTCTTGAGTTGGTTTCGTAGTGTCGCTACGCGCGTTAGCCACTTGACGAACACTTAAGAGTACGCTTGGAGTTGGTGTGTCGGTAAAACATAGTCGTTCATGTTATTGGTCGTTTGCTAATATATAGTTGCTATATTGTTTTATGTTTTAGGTTCGCAGGCGGGGACTTCGGACGCTGCGAAGAAGGGGAAGTAGGTGGTAGGCTTTACTTAGCCAGGAGAGTTGGTGAGTAGATTTAACATCTACAGGGGAATCGCCCGCATGGCGTTATGCGTCTGGGCTAGAGATGACATGATATTGTCGCATATTCTATTTCATATATAGAGTTGCGCGTACACCTTATTGCCTAGTTATTTGTTGTTCTTGGACTTATACCCTTAGGACACTGCACTATTATTGACGGCTCATGTTGCACGAGCACTGATTGTATGTCACACACACCATCAATAATTGCCATGACACGCACAACATACATACCTATATGATATAGTTTGGTTAGGGACATTGAGACATTGATTCATATTTCTTTATACATAATGACATATAGCATACCTGTATACCTACATGCTTACACATATGCATTGACATGCTTACATGCTAGTTACCTGTATGCCTATAGGGTATTGTACCATTGGCGATAGGTACATACACACATAATGACATAGCTACATGTATACCTTGCATACATACTTCACTTATACCTGAAGGGTATATTACATCATTATTGATAGGTAGATACATATACCTTGCTATACCTTCATGTTTACATACATATCTGGTTATAACTACATGTTTACCTTTATTTGATGTTATATAGACTTGGAGAAATTTGGAACCGCTTATATATATTTTAACTTGTTGCAGTTAAATAGCGGCTTTTCCTTTATATGCTTACATTACAGTTTTCTGTTGCGTATATTATATTCATGGATTTTCGCATTGAGAAATGGATTTTTCATGATGTTTTCTGGATTTGAGGACTATGGTAGTTTCATGAAATTATGCATTATTTGAAAAACCAGGTTTCTCTTGATATGATATTTCAGCAGCCACCATGAGATTTATCGGTTCTGATATATAAACCCCATGTGAGGAGGCATAGTGGGCCGTATGAGGGTACATGGTAGGGCCCGGAGGTACCCGGGGAAAGACGATTGAAGGACCTTGCCAATTGAGCCTGACAGGGGAACCATACCTACCGGTGACATTACCTATGACTCGGAGGTTATCGTGGGGATACCGACGGGAATCATGTACGTATGGATACGTCGAAAGGCGAGGGTCAGAGCTAGGCACTCGAGTTTTCGGATAGCGTATGATACGTACCTATCAGGGTGCCAGTCGTGGTGACAGCACCTGATAGATCAGTATTTAGGTGTCGATGCTTGACACTTTGTTTCATGATATTTTTACTCCTAAATATATATAACAGTGGAATGGGACGCTGTTATATATATATATATATATATATATATATATATATATATTAGTGGAATGGGACGCTAATATATATGTATACATATAAATTCATATACTTCATCATAATTATTCATGCATATATACTTAGGATATTTGAGATTCAATTGATATTGGACTCTGGAAATTTAAGATTCATTTGAAATTGGATACAGGATATATATGAGATTCACTTGATGTTGGATTCAGGATATGTAAGATTTACTTGATTTTGTACATTTAGGATATATGAGATTTACTTGATATTGTACATTCAGGATTTGTGAGACTTGGGATTTGAGGAATTGGGATTTGGATTGTCTTGATGGACTTCGGTCCTACCACGATGTCAGGATTCCGTGGAAATGACATATTTCGCCCCATACTCCACATTTATTGTTTATGCACAGCTTCATGTATTAGTAGTACCTGATAGAGTACCTTTCATGACTGTTGCATTTACATACCTTTATTTTATATGCATTGCTTCATGTGTTAGTTGTACCTGCTAGCGTACCTTTCTTGTTTGTTGCATATATACATATCATCGCTTCATGTATTAGTAGTACCTGATAGAGTACCTTACATGATTGTTGCATACAGATTGTTATATTATTATTGCTTCATGTATTAGTTGTACCTGCTAGTGTACTTTCATGACTGTTGCATTCATATGACTTTTATTGCTATTAGTTGCATATGTTAGATTCGCGCTGTACGTGCATACTTGCGATTACCTGCATATGTTATTTACTATTCACGAGTTGGCAACTCACCCCCATTGTGCCACAGTATTTGCAGGTTGTTCCCCAGAGTAGTCGAGGCAGGAAATTCATCTATCACGTCATCTTTTGCAGTGGTTAGCGCTTCGGCTCACAGTGTACAGTTTTGCTTAGGTGGGTTTTACGGTTATCCAAGGTTGTTTATTGTATATTCGTTGTATCCATTTACTCTCCATCTACCATTATCTTGTATGACTTAGAGACTTGATGTGAGGACGATATTGTGTATTATTTTGTGACTTGGAGGTCTTTTTTGCAGTTTTACTTCTATCGTCTTTTATTTCTTCGCTACGGCGTCGTATATCTGTTGTGGTGGTTGTTTTCCGCCGTTGGGTGTGGATTTGCTCCCGTTGGGGATGCTTTACTTTATATTTATGTTGTACCCATTTATTGGGTTAGTTTTTACAAAGGAGGTGCTGCCAAAATTTTAAAGAAAATAAAGTTGGACTTTTAAAGAATTTGGGTTGAGGTTTCAAATGTTTTAAAACTTCTATTATCACTTACTATTTTAGATGGTTTAGATTGCTGGGTTTTCGGCTTACTTAAATTGCGTTACGTCTGTAGACGTTTTGTAGTTTAAGGGCCGTCACTTGCCAATTTTGGGTCATGACAAAGTTGGTATCAGAGCGCTACCTTTCTGAGTGTAGGATGACCTTGGTATGATGGAGTAGGTAGCTTAAGCAGAGTAACGTAGTGTGTGTATGTCCGCGGCATACTCACGATGCGGTACTCCCCCTAAAGTGACCTAAGTAAAAATTTCTTGAAATTCCTTCTTTGATGATACATATCCTTGTGATTCGATTTCCGTATTCATATCGAATCCTTTTCCATTTTTAGCCTTTGCCGCCGATGACTATAGGGACTCAGAGTGATGCAGCGAGGGCCAAGGTCAGAGTTGACTCAGGTGGTATGAGAACTGACCGGGATGGCACGCTCGTTGCACAGGAGCAGATGGATCCTCCTTCGACAGATCATCTCGCTAGGCTTGTGGCAGATATGCAGGACATGCGCCAGACAATGAGTTCATTGGTTGAGGCCATTTGAGCACAGCGACAGGAGGTTGTCACCCCTGTTACCCAGTTATTCCTTGCGATCAGCACACAGGATAGTGTTACTTACACAGCACCAGTGGATGCAGCCCTAGTTGACGAGGCACGTCTTCCAGAGACTTTGGGAGTTCGAGGACCGTGGAGGACTCGTACCGGTGTACCAGCCCAGAGACTGAGGCTTAGTCGTCGAGACGGATTTCGTGCACGTCGCCGAAGTAGCGGAGGCTTGGGACGAGGAGAGTCGGTTAGCTAGATCAGCCGTTTGTTGTGATAACTTCTGTCAGCGATTCTTTTATTGGGCGACACGTATTACGGTCGTGTGCCAATCGGATAGAAGATAGAGATTCGTCCGTCGTTTTGATCCTTCTAGAGATGTTGGATTTGACGTTCTCTTGGGTACGGACTGGTTAGCTACGTGCTAAGCGTTTGTGGACTGCTGCGAGAAAACAGTCAGGTTTTGTTTTCCCGGCAAGTCAGTTCTTGTTGTGCAGGGGGACAGTGGTGCCGCTCGTCACAGTTTAAATTCAGCCTTTTTTCGCTAATCGGCTTTTGAGGAGAGGATGTCGAGGATTTTTGGCTTTCATTCGTGATACCGGAGCCACAGTGGATTGTTGGAACGGGTTCCTAGCCTACGAGAGTTTTTCCGACGTTGTTCCAGATGAGCCGGCAGAGCTTAGGGAGCTTAAGGATCAGCTGCAGAGTTGTTGTTGGGGGGCTTATGCGTTTGAGTGTTTCTCTTTGGGGAGCTCCTATTCTGTTCCTCAAGGAGGAAGACGGCAGTTTGAGGTTGTGTATTGATTGATCATCAATTGAACCGGCTTACTGTGCGAATAGGTATCCTTTACCTCGCATTGATGATTTCTTGATCAGCTCCAGAGTGCGAGACATTTTTCTAAGTTGTTTGGGGTCAGGTCATCATTGTTGAGGGTTCGGAGTGATGTCGTTCCGAAGCCTGCTTTTGTGCGTGCTGTGAGCTTTATGTGTTTTGGTGGTGTCATTGGACTCACCAATTCCCTAGCAGCATTCATGGATATGATGAACCAGATTTCTTCAGGCCGTTCCTCGACCAGTTTATTGTTGTGTTATTGATGACATTCTGGTCTATTCCAAGAGTCGTGAGGAACAGGAGCAGCACATGAGGATTTGCTTTGCAGACATTGGGAGAGCCCCAGCGGTTTTCTAAATTCTCGGAGTGTTCCTTCAGGCTGGATTATGTTGGCTCCTAGATCTTGTAGTTACGGGAGACGGTTTTTGTATGGTACCGAGAAAGATCGAGGCCGTACAGCTTTGGCCCAGACTTGTGTACGGACGCAGGTCTGCAGACCTTTGGGCTTAGCAGAGTTTTACCGCCGTTTCGTGCAGGATTGCTAGTGTATCGCTGCACCGTTAACTGAGCTGACCGGAAAGGAGGTTCTTTTCTTTGGACTAAGGCATGTGTGCGGAGTTTTCAGCAGTTGGAGATTCGGTTGACAACTGCACCAGTTCTTTCTTTGCTTCCTGGTTCGGGCGACTTTGTTGTTTAACTGTGATGTTTCGCGAGTGGGGCTCGATTTTGCGCTGATGTAGTACTATAGAGTTATCGCATATGCTTCCCGACAGTTGGATGAAATACGAGCAGGATATCCCACTCATGATCTGGAGATGGCCGCTGTGGTCATGCGTTGAAGATCTGAGGACACTACTTGTTCGGAGAGTCGTGTCAGATTTTCACGGACCACCAGAGCTTAATGTATATCTTCCTGCAGCGGGTTTTGATTGTTGAGACAGTCTTCTGCAGATTTACAGTTCTTGTGCGATCGTTGAGTATAGCTTTCGTTCACCTCTACTGAGGGGACAGCTTGCTCATGTCCGCGCCCGACCACTTTTTCTTAATTGCTTTCGCGAGGCACAGCCGCCGATGCTCGTTCGTCTGAGATTCTTGAGCATACTCGGCTGGGTAAAGATTCAGAGTCCTTGATTTGTTACCAGGGTGTGTTACGTTTAGGGACGCATTTGTGTGTACCTACTACTGATGGGTAGAGATGCGAAATCCTAAAGCAGGCACATCAGTCGGCTTTCTGTGTTCATTCAAGTCCACCAATATGTGACGTGACTTGTGAGATAGTTACGGGTGGGCAGGGATGAAGAGTGATGTTTTGGATTTCGTTTCAAAGTGTTTGTCTGGTTGTGAGCTTAGGTTGAGAACTTGAGACCGGCTGGAGAGTTGCAACCTTTAACCATTCCGGAGTGGGAATGGGAGCATATCTCCATGAATTTCGTTATGGTGTCTACCCAGGTCTATACAGGGTGTGACTCCATTTAGGTATTTGTTGTCCGGTTATGCTCAGTTTGCTCAGTTGTTCTTTGTTAAGTTTGTACGTTTGCACGGAGTTCCTTCATGCATTGTATCCAATAGAGGCACCCCGTTCGCTTGCCGTCTTGGGCAGAAGTTTCAGGAAGCCTTGGGTACTGGTTGAGCTTTAGCTCCGCTTTTCCATCCGCAGGACGAGGGTTATGAGAGCGGGCTATACAGACTCTGGAGGTTATGCTTGTGCATGCGTACAAATTGTTATCGGCAGTTGGGATCGTCACTTGCCATTGTTAGGATTCTCCTTCGATAGCAGTTATCAGGAGACACTCCAATTAGCAACCTTTAGGTATTGTTTGTTAGGTCGTGTCGATCGCCATTCTATTTTTCTGACTCTGCGAAAGTAGGATTTTTGGACCCCAGCTAGTCATGAGACTACAGAGAAGATCCAGTTGATTCAGGTCAGGATGAGAGCAGCCCAGTGCAGACAAAATTCTTATGCCGACCGTGGTGGTCGCAGACTTGAGTTCGCAGTGGGAGATTGATTGATAATCGATTTCCGTGTCGTGTTTTGAAAAGTGTAAAGATCACAACCAAAGAAATTTGTAAACCGCAATCAATAACGGTGTCTATTGTAGGTTCTTCGGTGAATGCGGATCGTCCACAGGGAAAGTGTGATTTGATCGATCTTATTTTAGTTGAGTTGAAAATTAAAAGATAAAAGAAATTGCAATAGAATTGATTCAAGATTTGTAAGTTTTTATTTTCAAGAAACTTAAAGAAAGTAAAGATCTAAAATCAAGAATCAAGAAATGTTCCCAAATTGTTTGAATTATCAAGATTTGTAAAGAGCCACGTAGGAACCGATCCAATCGATAGTGATGATGAATACTTATGATTACAAATTCTTATCTATTGAAGATTTGTTGCTAGATCGATGACAATCAACGAGGTTTAGGGATCTATTGAAGAAACTAGGGTTTCTTCATCTTCATCTCTTGTCCTTTCGTTGATTAGCGTTCAAATTCTAGCCTCTAGGAAATTCAAGCAACGATCGTTGATCTCTAATTTAGAGCGAAAACATTCAAGAAAGCATCTCGCTCAAAACTAGGTCGTCGTTGATTCAATTTTCTAGAGTTTACAAAACTCATAAGACTTAAGAATCGTTCAAGAATTTAATCATCATCATATATCTATTTTCTCGATTCCTCCACAAGCAGAGTTTTCACTCAAACATCATGAAAAAGAAAACAATCAAGAATTGGTAACTCATCATAATGCTCAAATGTAAAGAAAAGCAAGATCAAGAATTTTCACCTTTTATTATTCGATGTTTCGTTATAATTCACTCAAAGACTACAAGAATTGAGGAGGAACTAAATCATCGAACTAGTTTCGAATCGTCTTCTTGAGTCGCGGATCGTCGTGGATCACTTGCTCGGATGAAGATCGGCGTTTCTTCAAAAAGGCTCTTTGAATTCTTATTCAATTTGGTACTCGATGAATCTTGATTTGGCTTTCGAATTGGATTCGGGCTAGGGTTTCGAGTTGCAAGTTGTGTCACTCAACTTGGGAAATTTTGGCTCAATTTTCAACAACCCTGTAATGATGCCCTTGGGTCCTTTTTTATAGTCTTCTCCTTTAGCTTCCCCTAGAAGCTAAGTTTAGCTTCCTTTAGAAGCTAAGCTAGATTTATCTTCTCTTGTAAGCTTGGTAGTTATGAAGGAAGCTTCTATATTAAGGTAGTTAGCTAGCTTGCTTGAGAAGCTTGGTAATTATTATGCTTGTACAAGAAGCTAGGCTGTTAGAGAAAGCTTCTGGAGATTTCTAGGGAATTTGAATAATTTTTATAGTTGAGAAGAGAAGCCTCGGGAAGAATGCTGCCGCCAACGAGTCGGATCGGCCGCAGATCCGCAGCGGATCGGCCGACTCGGCCGCGGATCCGCGGCCGTTTGATGGGTTTGGCGCTTGGAATTTTCTGTGCTGAATTGTGTTGGCCTCATGGTACATTTATGATGTCTGGAATATTTTTATACTTTCTTGTTTACTGCCAGATCACAAGTCTTGGACTTGATGTATTTTTATCAGCACTTTTATGATTCTGGCTCTTTACCTTGAGAATTTCTGCACACAATCTCGAGACAAGTGTTGCGATATACAAAAGATCATGCGTGCAATAATAAACACTCAATTTCCCTCAAAATGCCGATTATAATCTATAACACATGTTATTTGGTATTTTACAGACGAATTGCTAATATGTGCAATATTCATACCGAAAACCTTTCGATGATTGCAAATAGTAGGGAAATTGATGAGTTAAAAATGCAATATTTTCGACTGATTAAATTCTCCCAAACTTAATTTTGGTCGTCTCGAGAAAATTTGTTTTATTAGAAAGAGAAAATATAAGAAAAAGAAAAACTAACTAGCACACTTTCGTAGGCAACACGATTGCACTGAGCACGTGCAATAAGCCTTTAAACCTCTAGGTGTCCCTAGTAGGAGGAGTGTTTTCTCCTGAGGGTTTTTAGCGGATTGCACCCACAAATTCCAATAATAAAAGGAAGACTGTGAAACTTACATATAAAGATAAGAATTATAAAAGAAAGACTTTGAAAAATAGAGTTTCCAACTACACTATCTTTTCGGTTGTCATGAGCCCTATCTTAATAGTCATGAAAAGATGTTAGAAATCACATCATCCCCCAAAAAAACATCGTATTTATTCTTAATTCCTATCTTTCTTCCAAATATCGATCATATACCCCCTACGTGTGTGTAAAAGACATCCCTACACTCGGAGAATT
This sequence comes from Agapanthus africanus, assembly GCA_030015575.1. Lineage (NCBI taxonomy): Eukaryota > Viridiplantae > Streptophyta > Magnoliopsida > Asparagales > Amaryllidaceae > Agapanthus > Agapanthus africanus. The sequence continues at coordinate 238,058,998 of CM057344.1, read as the reverse complement.
CAATTCAAGCTATCATACTGTTGTCCATCTACCTCGGTACTTTTTAATCGATGAATATTTAGATGAGATTGCTCACACATTTTTCATGCGACCGTTAATACTTCTTAAGGTACTAACCGACCGATTACTCATGTGCTTGCTTATTAGGTGTCTTAGTATTTTCCTCGTCTTGCACCACCTAAGGCTCAGCAGTGACTCCCAGACCAGTTGGTCTAAGGCAGTAGGTGATGAAGCACCCTCGCTATATTTTTTTATTGCTGCCTTGGCGATAACAAAACCACTGTTCATTTTTTCTTAACACCATTTTATCTTTTTATTCATTTATAATTTCCTTCATACTTTGCCTTTTAGACAAGAGCATTTCAAGGTATCCTCTACTATCCCGAGTTTCAAGACGTGTGTACGTGCGTATAGTTGGGTATCAACGTTAAAATGTTTGGCTTCCAGAATAGGAACAATTTTTCAGACTTATTTTTATCCTCAGATTAGTGACTTCTTTTATCTTACTAATCCTTGGGACAACGGCTCATAACAACTTATTACTAGTTTCGTTTAAGAAAACTTCTAATTTTCTTCGTTTTCTTAAATTTTTCTAATCTTTTGGATGTAATTTTTCACTATCTAATCTTTTATTATCTTATTTATGTACACAATTTTTTTTATATGTTTTGTGCTTATGCAAAATATGATGCAAATGATGCGCAAATAAGCACAAACCTCCCCCAAACTTGTTTTCAACAGTGTCCTCACTGTTGTCTTCTGCTGGATCATAAAAACCTATAAGCTTGGAAGGAAATTTATTAATGGGGGCAATAAATATGATCGTGAAAATCCTCCTCCAAACTTATTTTTGGCTCACAATTTTAAGTAAAAATTTTGTTTTCAAGAGCCAGATTATACCCCTCCCCCAAACTTGAGTTAAACAATATGAATTGGAAATTATAAGAAGGGGTCAAAAATTACTGGTCAATGCCAAGCTTTGCAAAGACCGAAAGTCAACACAAACCATTCGAAGATTTTATCCGTGTAGTGCACCGGTTGGTGAAAGAACAGGTTAAAAAGAGACAAGAAGAAGTAGGGAAAAGATAAGTGGTGTGAAAGAATGTGTTTGCGTCTCGTTTTGGAGAGACGACACAGTGATTGTAATGGATTACTCGCTTCTCTTTATAGTTCAGAAGAAGGGATGGAGGTTCAATTTCTTTGTATTGAGGTGGATTCATCTCAACACCCGTGTCTTTTAAAAATGCGAGTTCGTCAGCGAAAATTTCCTCAAAACTCTCATCGATACCCCGAAGAATAATGCCATCAAAAAGCGCGGGGTGATCTTCAGACTCAAAAAACGGTTCATAATCAGTGTTAGTTGTTGACCCGGACAACTCGGTGGAAGAGTACGTATGTGTATGATACATAGTTGTGTCAAGCAACAACATATGAAAAGAGTCTAGATCAGTATCATGAGGCTGATCAAATTCGTTGCTGTCGACATCCATTAATTCGGCAGAACAGACCTGAGCAGTAGGTTCGGAGGGTACACTTCCTAACTTGTAAATGTTCAGCACAATTGACATCTTCCTGAAGGATAGGGTCATAGAGCCATTACGACAGTTGATTATAGCATTGGAAGTGGCCAAAAAGGGGCGACCAAGAATCACCGGAATTTGATTCTGTGGGTTTGCTACAGGCTGTGTATCAAGTACAATAAAGTCCACAGGGAATACAAATTCCCCGATTTTGATCAACACATCCTCTAGTTCACCCCTCGGTTTGGTGATTGATCGGTCGGCCATATGGAGAGTGCAGTGAGCTGGTTTCAACTCTCCGATCCCTAACTGCTCATAAACAGAGTATGGAAGCAGGTTAACACTTGCGCCAAGGTCAAGTAGAGCACGGTTAATGTGTTTATCCCCAATAGAAATAGAAATAGTCGGATAGCCAGGATCCTTACGTTTCCTAGGTAATTTTTAGGGAAAAGCTATGTCTACAGTCTTTGACATGAATACCATCTTTGACACTTGAGTCTTCCTCTTCCTAGTGCACAAGTCTTTGAGAATTTTCGCATAAGCGGGGACTTGTTGGATTGAATCTAGAAGAGGGATGTTGATGTTAACCTGTTTAAAGATTTCAGTGATCTTCTCCATTTGTAGACTTGGTCTGTTTCCCCTTAACCGATTCGGATAAGGAGCTTTAGCAATAAGAGCGGGGTCCAACATTGGAGAAGATCATGTGTGTAGGAACGATCTAAGAATAGGAGTGGGGATCTTCTTTGGTGGACTAGAAGAAATGTGCTGAGGGGTCGAGCCTTGGGGAAAACGGAGAATAGGCTCGGAAGAAAATGGTGGGGTAGACGAACTGGGGTCAGAAGTAGAAGTAGAAGTGGAAGGAAAGGTCTCAGCCGGGGTATCATCGATTGATTATTCATTATTATCAATCACTTCACCGACATGGTTGTCAAGCACTCTTCCAGATCTCAACGTGGTGATAGAATTCACATGATGTGAATAGCCAGGATTGGGTACAGGTTGAGCTGGAAGTTCCCTTTCTCTCTAGCACTCAATTCGGCATTTATACGGGCAATTTGTGCTTCCATCGATTTAATACTCTCACTTTGAGAGTCAGAGTTTTTCTGGATTTTATCGACAGAAGACTTCATCTCAGCCGAAACTTGCATGAAATTTGTCAGAAGAAAATTCATGGTTTGTGCGAGTGAAGAGGATTCATCAGTACCGGTCAACTTCAAAGGATTATACGGTGCAGGTGTGTTGACCGAATTTTCAATGTTTTGTGATTGGTAGGGGTGCTGACTCAATTGAAGTGGTTGCTATTGTGGTGGAGGAGCCCTTTGAAAATTATTTTGATTTGGAACCGTGTTTTGTGTTTGTTGTTGATTCCAAGCAAAGTTAGGGTGATTTCTCCAACCCTGATTATAAGTGGAAGAATACGGATCATTTCTAGGTCATTGTTGGAAAGCAGCATTGGTATGCTCTTGACCTTGAAATGGAGAATTTAAAGGACATTCTTCCGTAAGATGTGATGGATCAGAACAGCATTACAGACAGTTTTGGAGAGTGACATCTGATTTAGGGCGGCTGCTAAAAATTTATTTTCCATAGTTTTGAGTTTCTTTTGCATTGCTGACATTTCAGCTCTAACTCCTATAGAAACATCAGATTGGTTATTGCCATCCCTAGACGATGGCTGACTTAGACTCTCCCACTGTAAAGATTTTTCAGCGAAATCTTCTAAGAATCTCCAAGCTTCACCATCATCTTTAGTCATGAAGGTGCCTTGACACATGGATTCAAGGGTCTGTTTTGTTGTAGGATTAATGCCCTCATATATGATTCTGCATAGATCCCATCTAGGAATTCCGTGATGTGGAAATTGAACTAACAGATCCTTGAAGCGTTCAAAACACTTCGAGAATGGTTCATTTGGAAGCTGGGTAAATTGATTTATTTCGCTACGGACTCGAGCTGTCTTATGATTAGGGTAGAATTTCTTTAGGAAAGCTGCGACGAATTCATCCCTATTTGAAATAGAATGTGCGGCTGTGTTATAAAGCCACTTCTCGGCTATATCGCACAGAGTAAATGGGAGAAGACGTAAATGCATAGCATCCACAGAAAGCTGTGAAGTACCCATCATAGCGCATATATTTTCAAATTTGGTAATAAAGACATATGCGTCTTCAGACTTGAGACCGTGATATTTTGGTAAAAGATTGATGTATTGGGGTTTGATTTCAAAGTTGTCCCCATTGGCTGGTGGAATGGTGAGACAGGTCGAAAGAGGACCTCGCATAGGGTAACATCTCTCTTGGAGAGAGATGCGGGGTGGATTCTGCGCACTTGCGAACGGTGGCAGAGTAGTGTTAAAGAAGTTCGATGAAAAATTGTCCATCGAAGTGGGTGTGGTGGAGGGTAAAGAACAAGTAGATGTAGAAATACCGACCTCGGAGTCGATAGGAGGAACGCGGACAAGACGGGCACTAGAATCCCGTGTCCTGCCGAGCATGCACTAAATGGTTTAGCGCAAGTGGCAGCGTTGTGTTAGTTAAGGAAAAGATGAGTTTGGTGTTTGGTTTTGAAAAAATATGGAATTTTGAAAAATCAAATCACAAACAATGCACAAGCAACCCTAAATCTAGTGGTCACCTAGGTCAAATCTCTAGACCGCTCCTAGACTTCCAGAAGACAAGTCGCAAGATAAATCCTCTACTGCCTCTTTGCCCGTCCTATGGCTAGGTAAGTGCCAAGTAAGTGGGAGGTTCTCCACTACGTAAGTAGTGGGCCTAATTAAGTAACTGCTTGCTTTAGACACACTTACCTTAAACACCACAAAAGAAACGCGGATAAGCAATAGATTACCTACGACCTCCTTCTGTTCTAAGTGAGCGCGACGGTCCTTAGAGTCATGTCGAGATATTTTTTAGTTAATGTAGGTAATGCGGATGCAGTTTTGTGATTTTTGGGGCTTAAGAAGGGTAATGAACTCCGCACCTAATCTGAATTTGGTGTTTGCCCCTTAATTTCCGTATTTAAAAAAATGCAAACAACCAAGATCAAACACGCAATAATTTTTTTTTTTGCGGCGCTGCGTATTTTTGAAAAGAATCCTACAGAAATTGGTTAATGGAGCAGAGTAAGGAGGAGATAAGAAAGTCAGAAGTATACCAGAGAAGTTTGGTATAGTGAACCCCTAAGAGTGCTGCGGAACCGCCGCGATATGCTGGAATTGGCTGCGGATGCGTGGTGAGATGCTGCGATACCTGCACAAAAATTCTTGCAGATGCTCCTGTTCACTCACTAAACTCCTTGAGATATTATGAAAATTTTTCCTCTCAGTCCACAGATTCCAGATCTCCTTGCAACAAATCACAATAAATCACAACAAATCGTTAAGCGCTTATTACGAATTTTGATCTAAAAAACTGATGGAATAATAAATTTTTCAACTCTAATTTCAAAAACGAATAAATTAGCACACGGTCCCCGGCAACAGTGCCATTTGATTGATAATCGATTTCCGTGTCTTGTTTTGAAAAGTGTAAAGATTACAACCAAAGAAATTTGTAAACCGCAATCAATAACGGTGTCTATTGTAGGTTCGTCGGTGAATGCGGATTGTCCATAGGGAAAGTGTGATTTGATCGATCTTATTTTAGTTGAGTTGAAAATTAAAAGATAAAAGAAATTGCAATAGAATTGATTCAAGATTTATGAGTTTTTATTTTCAAGAAACTTAAAGAAAGTAAATATCTAAAATCAAGAATCAAGAAATGTTCCCAAATTGTTTGAATTATCAAGATTTGTAAAGAGCCTTGTAGGAATCGATCCAATCGATAGTGATGATGAATACTTATGATTACAAATTCTTATCTATTGAAGATTTGTTACTAGATTTATGACAATCAACGAGGTTTAGGGATCTATTGAAGAAACTAGGGTTTCTTCATCATCATCCCTTGTCCTTTCGTTGATTAGCATTCAAATTCTATCCTCTAGGAAATTCAAGCATCGATCGTTGATCTCTAATTTAGAGCGAAAACATTCAAGAAAGCATCTCGCTCAAAACTAGGTCGTCGTTGATTCAATTTTCTAGAGTTTACAAAACTCATAAGACTTAAGAATCGTTCAAGAATTTAATCATCATCATCTATCTATTTTCTCGACTCCTCCACAAGCGGAGTTTTCACTCAAACATCATGAAAAAGAAAACAATCAAGAATTGGTAACTCATCATAACGCTCAAATGTAAAGAAAAGAAAGATCAAGAATTTTCACCTTTTATTATTCGATGTTTCGTTACAATTCACTCAAAGGCTACAAGAATTAAGGAGGAACTAAATTATCAAACTAGCTTCGCATCGTCTTCTTAAGTCGCGGACCGTCGTGGATCACTTGCTTGGATGAAGATCGGCACTGCTTCAAAAAGGCTCTTTGAATTCTTGCTCAATTTGGTACTCGATGAATCTTGATTTGGCTTTTGGATTGGATTCGGGCTAGGGTTTCGAGTTGCAAGTTGTGTCATTCAAGTTGCGGAATTTTGGCTCAATTTTCAACAACCCTGTAATGATGCCCTTGGGTCCCTTTTTATAGTCTTCTCCTTTAGCTTCCCATAGAAGCTAAGTTTAGCTTCCTTTAGAAGCTAAGATAGGTTTAGCTTCCCTTGTAAGCTTGGTAGTTATGAAGGATGCTTCTAGATTAAGGTAGTTAGCTAGCTTGCTTGAGAAGCTTGGTAGGTATTAAGCTTGTAAAAGAAGCTAGGCTGTTAGAGGAAGCTTCTGGAGATTTCTAGGGACTTTGAATAATTTTTATAGTTGAGAAGAGAAGCCTCGGGAAGAATGCTGCCGCCAACGAGTCGGATCGGCCACGGATCCACGACGGATCGGCCGACTCGGCCACGGATCCGCGGCCGTTTGATGTGTTTGGTGCATAGAATTTTCTGTGCTGAATTGTGTTGGCCTCATGGTACTTTTATGATGTCTGGAATATTTTTATACTTTCTTATTTACTGCCAGATCACAAGTTTTGGACTTGGTGTATTTTTATCAGCACTTTTATGATTCCGGCTCTATACCTGGAGAATTTTCTGCACACAATCTCGAGACAGGTGTTGCGATATACAAAAGATCATGCGTGCAATAATAAACACTCAATTTCCCTCAAAATGCCGGTTGTAATCTATAACACATGTTATTTGGCATTTTACAGACGAATTGCTAATATGTGCTATATTCATACCGAACACCTTTAGGTGATTGCAAATAGTAGGGAAATTAATGTGTTAAAAATGCAATATTTTCGACTGATCAAATTCCCCCAAACTTATTTTTGGTTGTCTCGAGAAAACTTGTTTTATTAGAAAGAGAAAATATAAGAAAAAGAAAAACTAACTAGCACACTTTCGTAGGAAACACGATTGCACTGAGCACGTGCAACAAGTCTTTAAAGCTCTAGGTGTCCCTAGTAGGAGGAGTGTTGTCTCCTGAGGGTTTTCAGCGGATTGCACCCACAAAATCCAATAATAAAAGGATGACTGTGAAAGTTACATATAAAGATAAGAATTATAAAAGAAAGACTTTGAAAAATAGAGTTTCCAACTACACTAGTTTTTCGGTTGTCATGAGCCCTATCTTAATAGTCATGAAAAGATATTAGAAATCACATAATCCCTCAATAAAACATCGTCTTTATTCTTCATTCCTATCTTTCTTCCAAACATCGATCATATACCCCTACGTGTGTGTAAAAGACATCCCTACACTCGGAGAATTCAATTCAAGCTATCATACTCTTGCCCATCTACCTTAGTACTCTTTAATCGATGAATATTTTGATGAGATTGCTCACACATTTTTCATGCGATCGTTAATACTTCTTGAGGTACTAACCGACCGATTACTCATGTGCTTGCTTATTAGGTGTCTTAGTATTTTCCTCGTCTTGCACCACCTAGGACCTAGCAGTGACTCCCAGACCAGTTAGTCTAAGGCACTAGGTGATGAAGCACCCTCGCTATATTTTTTTATTGCTGCCTTGGTGATAACAAAACAAGTATTCATTTTTTTCTTAACACCATTTTATCTTTTTATTCATTTATAATTTCCTTCATACTTTAGCTTTTAGACAAGAGCATTTCAAGGTATCCTCTACTATCTCGAGTTTCAAGACGTGTGTACGTGCGTATAGTAGGGTATCAACGTTCAAATGTTTGGCTTCCAGAATAGGAACTATTTTTCAGACTTATTTTTATCCTCAGATTAGTGACTTCTTTCATCTTACTAACCCTTGGGACAACGGCTCATAACTACTTATTACTAGTTTCGTTTAAGAAAACTTCTAATTTTCTTTGTTTTCTTAAATTTTTCTAATCTTTTGGATGTAATTTTTCACTATCTAATCTTTTATTATCTTATTTATGTACACAAAATTTTTTTATATGTTTTGTGCTTATGCAAAATATGATGCAGATGATGCGCAAATAGGCACAAACCTCCCCCAAACTTGTTTTCAATAGTGTCCTCACTATTGTCTTCTGATGGATCACAAAAACCTGTAAGCTTGGGTGGAAATTTATTAATGGGGGCAATAAATATGATAGTGAAAATCCTTCCCCAAACGTATTTTTGGCTCACAATTTTAAGTAAAAATTTTATTTTCAAGAGCCAGATTATACCCCCCCCAACTTGAGTTAAACAATGTGAATTGAAAATTATAAGAGGGGGTAAAAAATTACTGGTCAATGCCAAGCTTTGCAAAGACCGAAAGTCAACACCAACCATTCGAAAATTTTATCCGTGTAGTGCACCGGTTGGTGAAAGAACAAGTTAAAAAGAGACAAGAAGAAGTAGGGAAAAGATAATTGGTGTGAAAGAATGTGTTTACGTCTCGTTTTGGAGAGACGACACAGTGATTGTAATGGATTACCCGCATTCTCTTTATAGTCCAAAAGAAGGGGTGGAGGTTCAATTTCTTTGTATACCTTGCATACATACTTATTGATAGGTAAATACATATACCTTGTTATACCTTCATGTTTACACACATATCTGGTTATAACTATATGTTTACATTTATTTGATTTTATATAGACTTGGAGAAATTAGGTACCGCATATATATATTTTAACTTGTTGCGGTTAAATAGCGGCTTTTCCTTTATATGCTTAAATTACAGTTTTCTGTTACGTATATTATATTCATGGATTTTCGCATTGAGATATGGATTTTTCAAGATGTTTTCTGGATTTGAGGACCGTGATAGTTTCATGAAATTATGCATTATTTGAAAAATCCGGTTTCTCTTGATATGATATTTCAGCAGCCACCGTGAGATTTATCGGTTCTGACATATAAACCCCATGCGAGGAGGCATAGTGGGCCGTATGAGGGTATATGGTGGGGCCCGGAGGTACCCCGGGGCAAGACGATTGAAGGACCTTGCCAATTGAGCCTGACTGGGGAACCATACCTGCCGGTGACATTACCTACGACTCGGCGGTTAACGTGGGGATACCGACGGAGTCATGTACGTATGGATTCGTCGAAAGGCGAGGGTCAGAGCTAAGCACTCGAGTTTTCGGATAGCGTATGATACATACCTATCGGGGTGCCAGTTGTGGTGACAGCACCTGATAGATCAATATTTAGGTGTCGATGTTTCACACTTTGTTTCATGATATTTTTACTTCTAAGTATATATAAAAGTGGAATGGGACGTTCTTATATATGCATATATATATATATATATATTAGTGGAATGGGACGCTAATATATATGTATACATATAAATTGATATACTTCATCATAATTATTCATTCAAATATACTTAGGTTATTTGAGATTCACTTGATATTGGACTCTGAATATTTAAGATTCATTTGATATTAGATACAGGATATATATGAGATTCACTTGATGTTGGATTCAGGATATATGAGATTTACTTGATTTTGTACATTCAGGATATATGAGATTTACTTGATATTGTACATTCAGGATTTGGGAGACTTATTTGATATGGGAGCCAATTTAGGGGCTGATTTGAGGAATTGGGATTTGGATTGTCTTGATGGACTTCAGTCCTAACACGATATCAGAATTCCGTGGAAATGACATGTTTCACCCCATAATCCACATTTATTGTTTATGCACTGCTTCATGTATTAGTAGTAACTGATAGAGTACCTTTCATGACTGTTGCATTTACATACCTTTATTTTATATACATTGCTTCATGTGTTAGTTGTACTTGCTAGCGTACCTTTCATGGCTGTTGCATATATACATTGTCATATCATCGCTTCATGTATTAGTAGTACCTGATAGAGTACCTTACATGATTTTTGCATACAGATTGCCATATTATTATTGCATCATGTATTAGTTGTACCTGCTAGTGTACCTTCATGACTGTTGCATTCATATGACTTTTATTGCTATTAGTTGCATATGTTAGATTCACGCTGTACGTGCATACTTGCGATTACCTGCATATGTTATTTACTATTCACGAGTTGGCAACTCACCCCCGTTGTGCTACAGTGTTTGCAGGTTGTTCCCCAGAATAGTCGAGGCAAGCTATTCATATATCACATCATCTTTTGCAGCGGATACCGCTTCGGCTCACAGTGTGCAGTTTTTCTTAGGTGGGTTTTATGGTTATCCAAGGTTGTTTATTGTATATTCGTTGTATCCATGTACTCTCCATCTACCATTATCTTGTATGACTTAGAGACTTGATGTGAGGACGATATTGTGTATTGTTTTGTGACTTGGAGGTCTTTTTTGCATTTTTACTTTTATCATCTTTTATTTCTTCGCTACGGCGTCGTATATCTGTTGTGGTGGTTGTTTACCGCCGTTGGGCGTGGATTTGCTCCCGTTGGGGATGCTTTACTTTATATTTATGTTGTACCCATTTATGGGGTTAGTTTTTGTTAGTGTATATGCCTTAGAGGCCATTACTGTATCATACTAGTATGTATATTACCTGATGGAAGCTTGGGATATTCACAGTTGTACAGACAATCTTGCTCAATATAGTAGTATGCTACTTGGTTTGTCTCTGCTTTAATGTGTATATGTGTGTTTTCTTTATATCATCTATACGCATTAGTAGAGCCCTTAGGATCTTTGCTTGATTACCGGCGTTATGATGGCGATCACACTCGTGGGGGCTGGGTAATCCACAAGCACATCCTTATACACGTCCCTAGTCGTTGGATTATCGAGACAGGGCATCGATAATCCGGAGTAGACTAGCGTATGCGCTTCTCATCCCAGCACGGGAGACGGTCTGTCCCACAGCCGTCAGTACGCCATACTTGAGATAGTATGCGGGTGCCCGTTAGGTTACGAGTACACTGGACAGGACTCGTCGGGAACTGATGGTTGGTATTATACCTATCGTCAGTTATCAGTTCCCAAGTGACATGAGTACAGCTTAGTCCGCTGACTTGACACTGTCACTTCGCCTCGAGTGTGTTCCCACTGTTCATTGACTACTACCCTACCACGGCTCTACTGAGTCATGCAAACAGGTAGTAGTTGGGAGCAGTCCCGAAGCACTTGGAGGCAGTGACGGTTAGACAGGATTCGTCTCTCCCGGTATTGGGGGTTGACATTGCGCTGTGTCTAGGAGAGCCATTACACGAGTAGTCCCTGGCCAGGGCAAACGAGATATACTGGTAGGTTTCCAGTGTTATCTCAGGGTGTTCTGGGCTTCACTCCGACACGACTTGTACCGCTATTAGGGGACTGACGTTTACCGCCCCCTAGGCCCGCCATGCGATGTATCAGACGAACAGACCGGACTGTACAGTGATTGTCACATACAGGCTCAGTAGGAGTTCGGATGGGTTTACCTCATCGGCCTTCTTATTGACATCTACCTGGGGACCGTTACGTACAGCTAGTGCCGCTTGCGGTCTGTCGTTAAACCCACTGCCAGCGTAGTGTCGAGTCTTTAGAGTCCCACACAGAGAGTTTCCCTGCACTGAGTGAAACATGTAGAGGCCGTATGGTTTTACGGCAGGGCTGCGATCACTTACGTATACTTGTATACGTGTGGTGTTCGGGCAGGCAATACTAGTGGGCTTTGGTTTAAGCCGGATCCTAGTATTCCACGGATGGATTTGTTTTGTCTTCTGTGCATCCGCATTCTACAGAATACGGATGCAGGTGTGTATGCACAGTTTTCCGGAGCGATGAAGGAGGAGGTGCCTCATTATGGTTTTGGCAGTTGGTTCGGCCAAAACCGTTATGTGGCAGGCTCATTAGGGTTTTGACAGTTGATTCGGTCAAAAACCATTTTGAGGCGGACTCATTAGGGTTTTTGACAGTTCGTTTGATCAAAACCATTATGAGCCGCGGACATCATTTACTAATCCTTTTAGTGATAATTTTATGATGGCTAATTGCATTGGCCATTTGACCCCGTTGACCTCTCTTGACTTTGTTGACCGGTTGACCGTGTTAACCATTGACTTTCAAGAGGGATCTACACTCTTCTTTTCTTTTTCTTTTTCCTTTTGGATTATGATAATGGTCATTTCAATGTAGCCATCAAACTTTATCTTGATGGGATTAGTAATGATGTTGTTTCTACATTATTGCAACCATGGTTACTTTTCTTTGTATCATAATTTCTTTCTCATTCTCTCTCTTGTTTTTTCAAGTGAGAAGAAAAGGAAATGAACCATGGTTGCTAGCTCCTTCTCCTTCTTCCTCCTCTTGATTCATCTTTTGATCTCATGTATTGAGAGATAAAGATCCCACAAAGACAAAACCATCCCTTTATCACTTCTACACAACCTAGAGCTTCTAGATTAGCAATCTCTTTGCCTTAGTTACCTCGGCTCGAGGTGGAGCTCGGTGTATATCTCTCGGGTGGATCGTCATCGACTCAAGGAGGCCGCGGAGGTGACCAAAGTTCGGATCAACCCTCGGAGCAAGCAAGGAGAAGAACAACAAGAAGAGAAGGAGATCAAGTTGAGGTATAACCCCTAACCGAGTAGATAAATCTCTAGTTAGGATGCTAGAATGTTGTTTAGTAAAGATCCGTCTTTTTCGGTCCATGTTACCAAGTCCTGAAAAAATTTTGTTTTACCGTTTCCGCAACCCCGAAAGTACCGGGAGAGGTAACGTGGACCTAACAGTGGTATCAGAGCCTAACTAAACACACCCTAGCATGTTAGCAAAGTATTTAGAATATCGACCGGACGAAAAACCGCAAAACCACCCCGAAAAATTCAGTTTCTGCCGATTTTCAGATCTGTTCCAAAAGCAATAAATTATTGTAACGTTTTGAAAATCGATTCGGTGAAATTTCGAAAAATCGGTAAAATAAGGGGGTTTTCTGTTAAAAGTCAAAATACAAATATCTTATTATAAAAATTAAATATACATATTCTAGCAATGTAATTGCTATTATTTGGGGTTTATTGAGCCGCTGGTGAAATTTCAAATTTTCTGAAAAAAATATTATTTTATTATTATTTAAGCCGTCACTAATACATTTAATTAGGGAAAATTACAAATTGGAATGAGTTGAAACAAATTTTGTGCATCATAAAACATTAAATAAAATTTTATCATGTGGTTTTTGGAACGAAATCATTTGCCAAAACGGTTTAGAAATTATTGAAGAAAAAGGCTTTTTTTTAGCGTAAATGGATGTTTGGGGTATTATATTTATCATTTTTCATCACCCCACACCCGTACCCACATCCACACACTCCCATTTACTTCTCCCCTTGAAGAATTCAGCAGCCCACTTCTCCCCCTCAAAAATTTCTCCATCTCATTTGTATGGGTGAAATAGAGTTTATAGGTGTAGGTTAAGATGTATTGTTTTGGAGGCTCATTGTACCTTGATTTGAGGGGGGTTGACTTGACCAATTATGCACAACACCCACACCATTCGCCCCATCACCCCATGGCTGAAATTCTGCAGCCCTTCCCCCTTCATTTTCCCTCTTTTCATTTCCTTCAATTTAAATCAAAAAATTGCTCCAAAATCCAATTTTAATCTCACAAATTGATTTCCATTCTTCATCCCATTCTCCTTAGCTTTTATCACTTGGATCATGGTGTTATGAAGCCATCATTGGAGGCAAATTCTTCTTGCTAGATCACTAGATTTTAAGGTATAATTTCTACCCATTTAAATTCTTATGTTTAGATTTATTTAATTGAGTTGTTTTAGTGTTAATTTTAGTGCTATTTGCATACTAGTTTTTTTTTAAAAGTTTATGGCTTGAGTTGAATTAGGGTTTTGTTGTGGAAATGGGTTATGATAAATTGTGCATGGTTTTGTATTGTGGATTAACATCTTAAGTTTTATAGAAAGCTAATTTAGTTGTTAATTCCAAACCATTACTTATAAAATGCACTAATTAAGTTATTTTGCTAACTAGAGTTTTGGAAAATTATTAAATGCCTTAGATTAAATTATAATTATGGTTTCATGTCATTATAGATAATATATTGAGTGGGTTAATACTTTTAGTTCATGAAAATCCTAGCTAAATTGTTGTTTGTGCATTTTTGCTATAAATTGTAAAAAAAATTGGGTATTTTGTAAACTAGAATTTTGGGGTTAATGGAATTTAATGAGATTAAATTATAGAAATTGTTTTTATGACTTATTTAAGATATTTAATAAGTATTATGGCCACTAGATTTGTTTAAACATCATGTTTTGTACAAAAACGGCGAATTGTGCTTGCTAGATTTTCGGAAAAATGACTTTTTAAGTGAAATTAGGGTTTTTGTGAATTTTAACCTATTTTATATTAAAATTAGTGTTCGTGAATGTGCAAATGAGTGTATTTGGGTTTTTCTCGATGATTTGGCGTTTGTACGCCGACGTCGAGGGTTTTTTGGTTGATTTGTGAAAGCAACCATAGGTTTTGACCTATGTGGGATTCGTGTGTCGTTTTGGTCATGAGTCGGATTTTAATACGATACGGTGCGTTATGATATGTAGGTACCCCACGTGGACTTCGAGACGAAAAGCAAGCGCGTGGCGACGTCGGCACCGGCGAACGAGGACCAGGTGAGTAGATTTATATCTACGGGGAGAAGTCGGGTGGATGGCGTATAGCACCCCCGCAGTTCGTGGTGATGTATACGAATACGTATACATACAGATATTGATTATATGTTGTTGAGATTATTGATGATAAGATGGATATTTGGTATTTTTGGATTGGTTTAGTGTAGTTGCGAAACCCTAGAGTAGTGGTCGCACTCACACACGCACACACATACATACTTGCATACATTCTTCTTTTATATGTGCGTATATGGGAGTATATATTTATGTGTTCACATGGGTATGTGACTATGTGTTCATATACTGGATTTGAGGATAGTATTTGGAATTTGAGATGAGTTGATGATATTGGGCCTGAGGCCAGAAGATCGGTGATGTGATTTGGTTCGTATTGAGATACGACATGATGTTTTAGCGGGTCTTTTGACGTAGCAATTCTTACACCTGTATGCATGCTTAGGAGGTATCAGTATTGTACTAGACGTAGGACATTGTCCCGGATCATGATATTTGATAAAGAAGATACCAGATGAATAGTGTGATTGAATATGATATTAACCCGTACCCATATTTGGGGATGCCGTACGACGGATTTACGTACGAGCTATATTGATGATTGATCCGCACTCTTGACTTGGGATGCCTGATTATAGATATGGTATCAGATATGATATTATTGAGGCGGGATCACCGACTATACATATACAGGTATGTATATGTATCGACTCAGATGATAGGCGGATTCCTTACCTGTAGTTCAGCTTGTTAGTTCAGCCGTATAGTTTAGTGTAGTTGTTAGATTAGATTAGCCTTCTCATCTATATCAAAAACTAACGAATCGTGGGCATTTTTAAAGACAGCCCAAGGGATCCTACGGATATTTCAAAAGACGTATCTTTTCATAAAAACACCGTAGCCCCTATTTTCAAAACCCCATGATTTGTGTTATTTCAAAAGGCACCATTTTTAGGACTGATATTAGATTAATGCAGATTAGTTATAGTTGCGTCTAGTTTTCAGCTCCCGCTCATTTTTGTGGTCCGCTTTGCATCGCATGCTTATTTTATGTTTCATACTCCATTATTGATATCATGCTGTTAGGACACCAGCACCATTACCGATGATGCGTATGTACGACGTACACTTAATTGCCGGCGCACACACATCTTCATCGGTAATTGCCATGTCACGTACACCTTAGAAAATGTTATTGCTTGACATAGCCTGTTAGCTAATAGTTAGACATGATATTAGTGTACTTGCCTTATATGTTAGTTTAGACATTGTAGTTATTACCTGCTACTTCATGCATACTGTTATTCATTGTTATGCCGCATTCATGGATTCTCATGCATATATTCACTATTTTACGTGTTATTGAGGTTTTGGACTCGGATTTCCATGAGATTTTCTGGATTTGGAGGAAAACCGCAAAAACTTATATGAACTGATTTCTCTCTTTTTAAAATAAAAAGTGCGGTTTTCCCATGATGTATGAGTCGTCCACCATGAGTTTGCTGATGGATTTTGAGACCCGATTAGAGGAGACGGATGAACCGTTTCGGGTACATGGTGGACCCGGTAAGGTACCCCGGGGCAAGAAGCGCGTGATGATGACGATGTGAGCCTGGCAGGGGAGCACTACCTACCGGTGATTTTACCCGACGCGTCGGATATCCGGAGGATACCGTCGTGGTCTTGAGATGGCTGGTAGGGGCCGGTCTGGACTGACGGCGCCCTAGATATTGAGGTACAGAGACTGTGATACAGAGATATCGAGATATTGGGATTACGTTTTGTGCCGATGTTAGGCACTGTTTTATGCTGATTTCATTATGATACCTCATTTTAAAAATACAAAGGAAATCTCACTAAATTATGGAAACAGTTCTTCATTTACATGTATTCTGTTTTCATGCATTCATACCTCATTCATATGATATATTGCTACCCTTGGGCACTGACACGGGCACATGAGATTACACTCGGGTTAGATATTTACCCTAGCCTTGTTATAGGCTACGTGTTATTCATATATTTGAGGATATATTATGATCATTGACCTAGGTTGCGTTATTTATGCGATTTCTGTGCGTAGATATTTTTCTATTCACGAGTTGGCAACTCACCCCCGTTGTGCCCCAGTTTCTTGCAGGTTGCCGTACAGGTTTCATTACGGCTTTGCGGGCTCAGTTTCATTCGGGTGACTTGCTAGTAGGTGGGTTTTTCTTGTATCGTACCCATCATATTACCTTGTATAATATTATTCCGTTGTATCTAGTAAATTCCATCAACCAAACATGTATTTTTTTGAGATAGAGACCAGTGTTGTTTATTCTTTCGACCTTAGAGTTGCTCGTTATATTTCTGGTGGTTTTGAGTTTCCTTTTGAGTATTGATCCTCGCCGTTGGCGTTGTATATTATATTGTTTGTGTGGTTGTGACCGTCGATTGACGAAGAGCTAGCTCCCGCTTGGGGATGCCCTTTTCTTGTTTTCGTATACTATTCATGTTGTATCCCGTTTGGGGGCCTGTATTTACAAAGGAGACTCTGCCGAAATTTTCAGTAAATTTTTGATGTTTTAAAAACCGCATAATTCGGCTTATGCTATTAAAACTACTTGTTTTAAATTGGTTTTCCTTCACTCTACTTCTTTTCTTAGTTTGGATTTCTGGGTTTTCGGTTTACTTAGATTACGTACGCCTCGAGACGTTTCGTAGTTTAAGTGCCGGTCATGTTCCGTACTTTCGGGACGTGACAATTATACACTAAAAATCGGCTCAGGCTTTTGTTAGAAAACTGCAAAAATTTGACACCCCAACTCGAACAAAGCGCCGCAGTTCCGCGGCATAAGCTTGCTTATGCCGCGGAACCGCAGCCAGTTTGGCTCAGTTGGGGGATCTGCTTCTTGCAGTTTTCTTAGATGGGTATTTTGGGATTTTTACAATATGACATTTCTGCCCAGATTTTCCAGAAAGCAAAATTTGTTTTTGGGGCTCAAAAATCCGTATTTTTGGTCGATGTTCTGTAGACTTTGGCTAATGGTTATATCTGTAATGTTATATGTGTATTGAACGTCTGCTAATCGCTATACGTCGATTAGTGGGGGTTATACATATCTGTGATCTGTGTTGCTGATGGTTTGTGTATATGAACTCGTTGGATTTTCGCGGATGAATAGCCGGGGTGGATGTGAGATGAGAGTTTCTTTTTCTTTCATTCATGTAATAAATTTGTAAATTGATGTAATATTATTTGTATGGCCGCACAACCGGGTCGGGGTTGTAGCCGTCATTGTATAATTCTTTTTACTGTTTTTGCTCCTAGGATAGACCCATGGAGGGGGTGCACAAACTACCGGGTATCTCGAAGGGCCGAGTGGCCTACTCACGGCGTTGAGGGAGGTTGCTTCGCTTCGGGTACTTGGCGGGTAGTTTGCCGCACCCGTAGGGGTCTTGGGTGGGGTATTGGCTATTCATCGCGACCGTGTAATCCGTTTTTCGTTGCAGGCTCGAACGCATCGCGGGTTCCTAGTATATCCAAAGTGTTCATCTGTGATCTGGATTGACTATCATTGCTATATATCTATATAATAACTATTTAGGCATTGCTTATGTTTATCAGCCGCGCTAGCCCAGCCCCCGCTCTGTCGTTAGTGAAGTAACCTAACGGGTGATGACGGGGCCCCGTGGTGAATGCGAATGGCATAAGCGTACGTCATATTTTGGTTGTTTTCTGCAATGGTAGGATTTAAATGATGGGACGCATTAAAAGAACTAATGCAAGAAAATAAACCTAAAAGACGTTGTGGGAACAATTTTTCAAAAAAGCTGTTATTACAAGGACGTTCACTTTTGTTTTGCATCGAGGTATTCGGTTATGAATGCCCAGCACCTCAGTCGACGAGGCAAGGGCCGAGATCCCCTCATCGGGAGTGACCCCTTGGTCAAAAGTTTGCATCAGAGTAATAACTTCACTATAGTCGATTATTCTTGCTTTGCATCGAGGCATTCGTCTTATGAATGCCCAGCACCTCACTCGACGAGGAAAGAGCCGAGATCCCTTCACAGGAAGTGACCTCTTTAGCAAAAAGTTTTCGCCACTATATTTTCAAAAAGGCAATCACGTTCCTTCAACGATATCAAGTTCATTACGTTAACGGGTTTTTCGCCAAAAACCCAGCCGTAGCCCTCCGTCGTTTTAGATTAATATTATTTAGTATTCGTACTGCGTTTGTTGACCTAGTCAAGGCGTAGTGAACGGTAGCTGAATGATATTTTTCTGTGGATTGCAAATGTGATTGGTTAGGACAGTCGTACGGCCTTGTTGACCTAGTCAAGCGCACGTATGGGTGGGTCTAATGCAGTCAGGATAATGACGGGTAGAACTTGACTAACGGTTTGTGGCTTGTTGACCTAGTCAAGGTCATAAACCGTAAGGGGAAAAAACCACATCGGGAGTTTCAAAAGAACTGAAACTTGCAGATTTAGCATATCTTCTTGAGTGTAGTGACTAGAGTGGATTCCATCTAGGTCATCACACAATGATAGTTGGATCCCGATCCCGCTGATGAGTTGGATTACTCTCGGGAGATTATTTCACTTAACAATCAATGCTATAAACCTAGTTGGTGTCTAGAAAGGTGTTAGCGGGGTTACGCCCCCAGGGAAAAGAGGTTCTTAAATTAAGGAACTTCGCGAAAGCATTGGAAAACCTCCCTCGAATTACCGACACTGGCCTGGCTGAAAGGTTAAGCAAGTATTGTGACGTGAATTAAATCCCGACTAGTTCTTCTTTAAAAAGGTTTTAAGAAGAATTTGAGGAAACAGTGGGAGACATCCTGATTAGATAAACTAATAAACCAATCTAATCTTGCAAGAGCGCCCGCTGAGTGTTTCTTTCCTCTCTCTCCAGGTAGCAACCATTTCACGCCCTAATCAAGATAATAAAATGTATCGCTTGACCGATCCGAATTCTTATTCGGGGCTGGGGAACGTTGGTTCAGCTCTAACTTGTGGCAACAGTCATGAGTATGAGAATGGGAAAGGGGATTGTATGGATTTCCAGGATACCCAGTTGAAGAAGAAGCATGGTTTTGCATCTACTTCAGGTGTTCTTGTAATTGAGAACTGTTTTACGGTCAGCCCTACCTCCTGGGTACTTGATACCGGATCAGGATCTCATATCTGTAATTTATTGCAGGGACTGAGAAAAAGTAGGAAAGTTGCACCGGGTGATATGTCGCTCAGAGTAGCGAACGGAGCACAAGTTATTGCGGCAGCCGTCGGTGAATATCACCTAGTATTGCCAAATGGCAAGACTATGATTTTGAACGATTGCTACTATGTACCCTCCATGGTTTGCAACATCATATCAGTTTCTTTACTCGATAAAGATGGATATAACTTTGTTGTTGACAAGAATATCATGAACATTTACCTTCATAAGGTACTGGTTGCAGAGGGTACACTGTGTAATGGTATCTACATTCTAAATCAGAATACAGTTCTCAATGTACAAAACACACGCAAGAGGAAGAATTCAGATACGAATGAATCCTACTTGTGGCATTGTAGACTTGGTCATATCGGAGAGAAAAGACTGAGTAAGTTGCATAAAGATGGACTCTTGAATGCGTTCGAGTTTTCATCTTATGAAACTTGTCAGTCTTGTCTCAAAGGGAAGATGACCAAATCTCCGTTCACCGGACATGGAGAAAGAGCAGCAGAGCTCTTGGGACTCGTACATAGTGATGTATGTGGTCCGATGTCTATACGTGCAAGGGGTGGGTTCTCCTACTTCATCACATTCACTGACAATCTCTCTAGGTTCGGATATGTGTATCTGATGAAACACAAATCTGAAGCTTTTGAGAAATTCAAGGAATTCAGAAAGGAAGTAGAGAACCAGACTGGCAAAAGTATCAAGATCCTCCGGTCTGATAGAGGAGGGGAGTACTTAAGCACGGAATTCCTAGATTACTTAAAAGAGAATGGTATTCTCTCTCAGCTTACTCCCCCTTATACACCACAGCACAACGGTGTATCGGAGAGGAGGAATCGTACCCTTCTGGATATGGTTCGCTCCATGATGAGTAATGCCGAGTTGCCTCTTTCTTTTTGGGGACATGCGCTATTGACAGCAGCATATCTATTGAATGATGTTCCGTCTAAATCAGTGCCTAAGACTCCATTCGAGATATGGAATGGAAAAAGGCCATATCTTAAAAGATTTAAGATATGGGGTTGTCCGGCTTATGTTAAAACGCATAAACCAGATAAACTAGAGGCACGGTCAGTTTTGTGTAAGTTTGTGGGATATCTACAGAATGGTTATGGATATCTATTCTACCACACCGAGGAACAGAAGGTGTTTGTTTCTCAGCATGCCGTTTTCTTAGAAACAGAATTTCTTGCAAAATAAATTAGTGGGAGCATGGTAGAATTGGAAGAAATTCAGCGACCACAAACCGAAACTGAAAATTTGACAGAACCTCAGGATTCAATAACCCCAGACGAACCTCAGCCACTCCGCAGATCTGGTAGGATTTCTCATCTGCCCGAGAGATACTACGGTTTTCTCATTGACGGGGATCGAGAGGATTTCATCTTGGAAGAAGATGACCCTACCAGTTTCAGGCAGGCAATTATCAGTAGAAACTCTGATAAGTGGCAGGAAGCAATGCAATCCGAAATGGAGTCCATGTAC
Organism: Agapanthus africanus; assembly: GCA_030015575.1. Lineage (NCBI taxonomy): Eukaryota > Viridiplantae > Streptophyta > Magnoliopsida > Asparagales > Amaryllidaceae > Agapanthus > Agapanthus africanus. The sequence continues at coordinate 238,037,728 of CM057344.1, read as the reverse complement.
GCCAATAAAGTGTGGACCTTGGATATTGCTCCACCTGGGGTAAAACCCGTTGGATGCAAATGGATCTACAAAAGGAAACTTGGTGTAGATGGGCAGGTAGAAACCTATAAGGCTAGACTCGTTGCAAAAGGTTTCGTCAAAGACCTGGTTTGGGCTATGACGAAACTTTTTCTCCGGTGGCTATGCTCAAATCCATTCGGATCCTACTTGCCATTGCTGCCTTCCATGACTATGAGATCTGGCAGATGGATGTTAAAACGGCTTTCCTAAACGGTTGTTTGGAAAAGTGCATTTACATGGATCAACCAGAAGGTTTCGTAGACAGTGGGAGCAGCGGGAAGGTGTGCAAGTTGCTTAAATCCATTTATGGATTAAAGCAGGCATCGCGGAGCTGGAACATCTGTTTTGATGAGGCAATCAAGGAATTTGATTTCATCAAGAACGAGGATGAACCCTGTGTCTATAAGAAGATTGTAGGACGAACTGTCGTATTCCTAGTCTTGTACGTGGACGACATTCTTTTGATAGGAAATGATATTCCTATGCTACAATCGGTCAAGCTATTTTTGTCACAACGGTTCTCCATGAAGGACCTGGGTGATGCCTCGTACATTCTGGGGATCAAGATCTATAGAGATAGATCCAAGAGACTATTGGGATTTTCGCAGTCCAGGTACATAGAGACCGTACGAAAGAGATTTAGTATGGAGGATTCCAAGCGCGGTAACATACCCGCATTGCACGGAATAACCCACTCCAAGAAGATGTCTCCTAAGACTGACGAGGAGAGGGTTCGCATGAGCACTATACCCTACGCTTCGGCGGTAGGATCTATAATGTATGCGATGCTATGTACAAGACCAGATGTAGCTTACGCGCTGAGCGCGGTATGCCGGTATCAGTCAGACCCAGGGGAGGACGACTGGACAGCAGTGAAGAATATTCTCAAGTACCTGAGAAGGACTAAGGAGATGTTCCTGGTTTACGGTAATGGAGACCTCAGGGTCGAGTCTTTTACCGATTCAAGCTTCCAGAGTGACAAAGATGACAGCAAGTCTGTCTTGGGTTTTGTGTTTACCCTCAACGGAGGGGCGGTATGTTGGAGAAGTTCCAAACAGGATACCGTCGCAGACTCGACGATGGAGGCTGAATACATTGCTGCAAGCGATGCCGCAAAAGAGGCGGTCTGGATGAAGAAGTTCATTAGTGAACTTCAGGTGGTTCCGTCTATTATTGACCCAATACCTTTGTATTGCGATAACAATGGGGCTATAGCTTTAGCGAAGGAAACAAGGTCCCATCAGAAATCCAGGCACATCTTAAGGCGGTATCACCTGATCAGGGAGATCATTGATCGCCAGGAGATCGAGGTGCGGAGAGTGGACACGAAGGACAACACAGCGGACCCATTCACAAAGGCCTTGCCCCAAACCCAGTTTTAGCGGCTGATCGAGATGATAGGTCTTCGATACGCCAGTACATGGCCTTAGTGCAAGTGGGAGATTGTTAGTGTATATGCCCTAGAGGCCATTACTGTATCATACTAGTATGTATATTACCTGATGGAAGCTTGGGATATTCACAGTTGTACAGACAATCTTGCTCAATATAGTAGTATGCTACTTGGTTTGTCTCTGCTTTAATGTGTATATGTGTGTTTTCTTTATATCATCTATACGCATTAGTAGAGCCCTTAGGATCTTTGCTTGATTACCGGCGTTATGATGGCGATCACACTCATGGGGGCTGGGTAATCCACAAGCACATCCTTATACACGTCCCTAGTCGTTGGATTATCGAGACAGGGCATCGATAATCCGGAGTAGACTAGCGTATGCGCTTCTCATCCCAGCACGGGAGACGGTCTGTCCCACAGCCGTCAGTACGCCGTACTTGAGATAGTATGCGGGTGCTCGTTAGGTTACGAGTACACTGGACAGGACTCGTCGGGAACTGATGGTTGGTATTATACCTATCGTCAGTTATCAGTTCCCAGGTGACATGAGTATAGCTTAGTCCGCTGACTTGACACTGTCACTTCGCCTCGAGTGTGTTCCCACTGTTCTTTGACTACTACCCTACCACGGCTCTACTGAGTCGTGCAAACAGGTAGTAGTTGTGAGTAGTCCCGAAGCACTTGGAGGCAGTGACGGTTAGACATGATTCGTCTCTCCCGGTATTAGGGATTGACATCGCGCTGTGTCTAGGAGAGCCATTACACGAGTAGTCCCTGGCCAGGGCAAACGAGATATACTGGTAGGTTTCCGGTGTTATCTCAGGGTATTCTGGGCTTCACTCCAACACGACTTGTACCGCTATTAGGGGACTGACGTTTACCGCCCCCTAGGCCCGCCTTGCGATGTATCAGACGAACAGACCGAACTGTACGGCGATTGTCACATACAGGCTCAGTAGGAGTTCGGATGGGTTTACCTCATCGGCCTTCTTATCGACATCTACCTGGGGACCGTTACGTACAGCTAGTGCCACTTGCGGTCTGTGGTTAAACCCACTGCCAGCGTAGTGTCGAGTCTTTAGAGTCCCACACAGAGAGTTTCCCTGCACTGAGCGAAACGTGTAGAGGCTGTATGGTTTTACGGCAGGGCTGCGATCACTTACGTATACTTGTATGCGTGTGGTGTTCGGGCAGGCAATACTAGTGGGCTTTGTTTTAAGCCAGATCCTAGTATTGCACGGATGGATTTTTTTTGTCTTCTGTGCATCCGCATTCTACGAAATACGGATGCAGGTGTGTATGCACAGTTTTCCGGAGCGATGAAGGAGGAGGTGCCTCTTTAGGGTTTTGGCAGTTGGTTCGGCCAAAACCGTTATGTGGCAGGCTCATTAGGGTTTTGACAGTTGATGCGGTCAAAACCATTTTGAGGCGGACTCATTAGGGTTTTTGACAGTTCGTTTGATCAAAACCATTATGAGCCGCGGACATCATTTACTAATCCTTTTAGTGATAATTTTATGATGGCTAATTGCATTGACCATTTGACCCCGTTGACCTCTCTTGACATTGTTGACCGGTTGACCGTGTTGACCATTGACTTTCAAGAGGGATCTACATTCTTCTTTTCTTTTTCTTTTTCCTTTTGGATTATGATAATGGTCATTTCAATGTAGCCATCAAACTTTATCTTGATGGGATTAGTAATGATGTTGTTTTTACATTATTGCAACCATGGTTACTTTTCTTTGTATCATAATTTCTTTCTCATTCTCTCTCTTGTTTTTTCAAGTGAGAAGAAAAGGAAATGAACCATGGTTGCTAGCTCCTTCTCCTTCTTCCTCCTCTTGATTCATCTTTTGATCTCATGTGTTGAGAGATAAAGATCCCACAAAGACAAAACCATCCCTTTATCACTTCTACACAACCTAGGGCTTCTAGATTAGCAATCTCTTTGCCCTAGTTACCTCGGCTCGAGGTGGAGCTCGGTGTATATCTCTCGGGTGGATCGTCATCGACTCAAGGAGGCCGCGGAGGTGACCAAAGTTCGGATCAACCCTCGGAGCAAGCAAGGAGAAGAACAACAAGAAGAGAAGGAGATCAAGTTGAGGTATAACCCCTAACCGAGTAGATAAATCTCTAGTTAGGATGCTAGTATGTTGTTTAGTAAAGATCCGGCTTTTACGGTCTATGTTACCAAGTCCAGAAAAATTTTTGTTTTACCGTTTCCGCAACCCAGAAAGTACCGGGAGAGGTAACGTAGACCTAACAGTTTTTACAAAGGAGGTGCTGCCAAAATTTTAAAGAAAATAAAGTTGGATTTTTATAGAATTTGGGTTGAGATTTCAAATGTTTTAAAACTTCTATTATCACTTACTACTTTTGATGGTTTAGATTGCTGGGTTTTCGGCTTACTTAAATTGCGTTACGCCTGTAGACGTTGCGTAGTTTAAGAGCCGTCACATGCCAATTTCGGGTCGTTATAGTTGATGCGCATGTTACACTCACACAGATTTGTCGGCTCATACACATCCTCCATCGGTAATTGCTATGTCACTTACATTGTAGAACTGCCACATCATGATATGATTCGTAACTGTGTAGTATATTCATTGTTCTGCACCATTACTTGACATGCTTGCATGATATACCGATATGCTCATATTATTACTCTATATTGCATACATCGTACCTTGTGGTTATATGCTTGCATGATATACTGATATGCCCATATTACCACTCTATGTTGCATACATTATACTTTATGGTTATATGCATTGAGATGCTGTTTTTGTTAGTTATATGTATGCCCTAGAGGCCATTACTATACATGTGATGTATATTGTAGTGGATGCTTGGACATATATAGGGAGGACTTTCTTGCTCGACATGAAAGTATGCTATCTGGTTACCCTTTACCTTAACGTGTATATTGTTTGTCTCTCTGTCACATGTTGGTAAAGCCCTTAGGATGTGTACTTGACTACCTGGACTGTGATGTGGATCATGCTAGTGGGGACATGGTAGTCTATAAGTACATCCTTCAAAGTCCCTAGTCGTGGGTGTATCGAGACGGGGCATCGATATACCAGAGTAGACTAGCGTGTACCTTCTCGACCCATACAGATGGGCGATGGATGATCCCATATCCATTGGTGTTTGACATTAGAGATGATATACGGGTGCTCAGTGGAGACTGGGTACACTGGACGGACTCGCCGAGAACTCCCAGATGGTATTATACCTTACGTCAGATGGCAGTTCTCTGGTGACATTGGTACAGGTTAGTCTGTAGACCCGAGATCGTCATAGAGTCTTGTATGATTCCCACTGTGCTTTGATTTCCACCTTACCACGTCCAAGAGGGCGTGCAAAACGGTGGTTTTTGGGTACAGTCCCGAGTTACATGGAGGCAATGAGAGATAGGAGGGGTTTCGTCTCTCCCGGTATTGGGGGTTGATGTTGCGCTATGCTCGTTTGGACATAACAGGGAAGTCCCTGGCCAGGGCTAGTTTAGAGATTTACTGGTAAGTGTTACCAGTAGTTTCTCGACCCGTTATGAGCCTCATATCGGCATGACTTATCGGTTATTGGGGTCTGACGTTTACCACCCCTAGACTTGATATGCGACATATCAGACGAGGAGACCGGACTGTACGGTAGTGTCACTGTCAGGCTTTTTGCAGGAGTTGGAGAGGGCTTGCTTGCTGATCTTCTGATCGCTCAATACCTGGGTAGCCGTTACGTCCAGCTAGTACCGCTGACGGCTTGTGGGTGCTTGATATGATCATCACCTACTGCCGGCGTATTGACGAGTCCTTAGAGTCCTACATAGAGGTTGTACTGGCTCAGGCAAAACGAAATAGGAGCGCATATGTGATATGTGCGGGACCGAGAATAATGCGTGTATGTGATACCGTATTCTATTCTCGCGATGTTTGTATCGATCGGTTGTATACGATATAACCTAGTTATCGAATCAAGGGTTGATTCAATAAGTCGATACATTGGATGTGGCATCTGCTAGTCATTGCTAAAGGGGTCACTCCCGGTGAAGGGATCTCGGCGCTTTCCTTATCGAATAAGGTGCAGGATGTTTTACAAGGAACACCGCGATGCAAAGAAAGAACTGTAGCTTCCTGTTTTTGAAAATTCGATTCCACAACATCTTTTAGGTTTCTTTTTCTTTCATTAATCACATTAATGAAGTCCCATCATATAAGTCACCTTTAACGTTTTGCACAGTAATGTTCCTATTCAATTTCCTGATATTTTTATGGGCATTTTTATCTGACTCAAGTGTTGAGTATTCTGGGGTCTATTTTGTATTCGTTGATTCAATCGGAAAAATTTAATTTTGTTGTGTTTTCCGGATATTTAGAAAGTATTAAAAAGTTCGAACGGATATCAATAACTCACTTTTTCCCGACCCGGAAAATTTCCAAATGTTGGATTTTTTCGTTTGTTTAAGAACGTCTAGATCGTGCAAGTTACGCGATGGACCCTCTAGAAGACAACAAACCTTAACTCGATTATGTGACCGTCTTGAACTGCCTTTTGAACCTTAGGGTTTGGGGCAGTACGGCGTGCCACATGTGAGGCGTTGGCTTGACCCTTCTACGGCTGGACCGTTGGTACTGTGGCATGAAATGGATGTTTTTTAAACTCCCCTCAAGTGTTGAGCTATTGGGAAAACTTGGGTATTTGTTTATTCGATCGGAAAGTTTAATATTGTCTATTTATCCGGAATGTGATACAATATTTGGAATCCACATGAAGTTATGAGATAACTGATTTGGATGTTATAAACATAGCAGTTTAGTCTCAAATGATCGGTTGCCACGGAATTTTGATGCGATCAAAAGTCCGCCGCAATCACGTAGCGTACGCGGATACTCGCCAGGTAAAATTAATAGATAGCCACGCCCCATAGTCCCGACCAAGTGACTGTAGGAGAACCCCGTCGCCAAAAGTATCCGTAGGGTGCTCGCGGCAGCAGTGTTCCGCCTTAGTGCACTTCGTCGACGGCATCCGGGGGTGCGGTCGTCTACTAAAGTTTGCGACGAGCATTCAATCAGCATATCGGGAATCTTGTTGAATTGCCCGACTTGGTATTGAAAAGTGTTTTCGATATAGAGACTAAAATGCGGGGTTTATAATTGTTAGGCATGCGATGTCTAAGGAGGTTGCGGATTCCAACTGTTGTAGTTTTACACTTTCTTTTCTGTGACCGTAAGTGTAATATGTGATATCGCCGGTTCGTTGCTATATGTCAACGACAATTGGGATGCGCATATTTACTTATGTTGATGACATGTGATGTTATGTGTTGCTGGATATGTTATATTGGATCGTCGCGTTTTGAATAGCCGGGGGTTTTTATGTGAGATGAGAGTTTTTATTTTCATTCATGTAAAATTAAATGTATGTAATATTCTTTTATTGGGGCACTTCCGGGATGAGGTTGATGTCACCTTTTGTATATTATTTACTTTTCCACACTAGGATAGACCCAAGGAGGAGAGCACAAGTAACCGGGTTCTAGGGTCCAGTGGGCGACCAACTCGAGGAGTCGAGTCCGGGTCTCCTAACTCTAGAATTGGTAGGGTTGCTTGCCGCTCTCGTAAGGGTCTAGGGGTGTGGGTTTGGCTATTCATCGCGACCGTGGAATCCGTGTTTTATAGTGGCTCAAAATAAAACAAGGACGTCCTAGTATATCCAATGTTTCATATGTTTCTTCTGCTGCGATATCTGTGATGTGATCATTTGATGTTCTGTGATAAATATTGTATATAGTATATATGATATATTATATAGGCGTTACTTATGTTTTACACCCGCGCTAGCCCTGCCCCGCTCTGCCGTTAGTTACCTAACCTAACGGTGCACGAGGGGACATCGAGGTGAATGCGGATGGCATAAGTGTACGTCGTATTTATCTGTGATGTTTAGGTGACTTGTATGATGGGACTTCATTAATGTGATTAATGAAAGAAAAAGAAACCTAAAATATGTTGTGGAATCGAATTTTCAAAAATAGGTAGCTACAGTTCTTGCTTTGCATCGCGGTGTTCCTTGTAGAACATCTTGCACCTTATTCGATAAGGAAAGGGCCGAGATCCCTTCACCGGGAGTGACCCCTTTAGCAATGACTGGCAGATGCCACACCCCCCCGGTTTGTCTTTTGATTGCTTTTCTAGTTCTTGCTTTGCACAGTGATATATGTGATATATCCTGCACCTCATTCGACGAGGAAATAGCCGACGATCCCTTCACCGGTAGTGACCTCTTTAGTGAAACTAGTAAAAGCCTAAAAAACACTCCATTTTAAAATCATTTGATTCTACAACGATATCAAGTTCATTACGCAATAGGTTTTCGGAAAAACCTGTCATAGCCCTCCGTCATTTCAGATAAGTTGCATATAGTATTCGTGCTACATTTGTTTGCTTTCGTCAAGGTGTAGTGTGCGGTAGCTATATGCTGGTTATCTGCTGCATACGATGCGATTGGATTAGGGTAGTCGTACGGCTTTGTTGGCTTTCGTCAAGGGTCGTGCGGGTGGGTTTAATTCAGTCAAGAAATGTACGGGTTGAACTTGACTAGCGGGCTATGGTTTGTTAGCTTTCGTCAAGGTCATAGCACGTTAGGGGCAAAATTATCGGGAATTTCAAGTGTTGAAATTTGCAATGAGATTGCATACCTTCTTTGAGATAGTTGGATCCCGATACCCACTGCGAGTAATTGTTACTCCTGGGAGAGTTTTACACATTACAATTAGCCGATCAAGTAGGTGTCTAGAAATGTGTCAACGGGGTTATGCCTCTGGGAAAACGAGGTTTACTTTAATTAGGTCCGTGCGAAAGCACGGGGAACCTCTTTCAAAGTACCGACACTGGCCTGGCTGAAAGATTGGCGAAGTTGTAGGGTGTAATTAATCCCGGCTAGTCTTTCCTTTTAGGGTTTGAAGGAAGATTTGATAAAAACAGTGGGAACCATCCTGATTAGATAAAATAATAACCAATCTGATCTTGCAAGAGCGCACGTAGAGTGTTTTCTTCTCTCTCTCTCCAGGTAGCGACCATATCACGCCTTAATCAAGATAATAATACGGATGTATTGACCGAACCCGCTTGTTATACTGAGCTGGGGAAAGTTGGTCCCGCTCCAACTTATAATTGTTATAAGACAGAGCAGGAAATTGGGGATTACCAGAATTCCCGTGCCGCCCAAATGAAGAAAGTGCATGCTGATGCATCATCTTCGGGTGTGTTCATTACAAAGAACTGTTTCTCAGTATCCTTTACGTCCTCGGTATGAGATACCGGATCAGGATCCCGCATATGTAATCTGTTACATGGGCTACAGAAAGGTAGAGAACTGAGAACGGGTGATATGTTTCATGAGATAGAAAACGGTGCAAGTGTTGAAGCCAAGTCTGTTGGTTACTATCATCCTGTATTACCAGAATACATTGATTCTGAACGAATGTTATTAGATACCGAACCTGATATACAACATCATATCAGTCACTTTATTAGTAAAGAAAGGATATAATTTTGTATTGTTGGATAATATTTTAAACATTTCCTATATCAAAAGTTGATCGGTTCAGGCACGTTATCTAAAAGCATTGACGTTCTAAATCAAACTACAGTTCTTAGTATATAGAACACACACAAGAGAAAGAGTTCAGAAATGAACGAATCTTTCTTGAGGTATTGTAGGCTAGGTCATATCAATGCAACCCGACTAGCTGAAGTTACATAAAGATGCATATTTAAATTTGTTTAAATTTACATCTTGTGAAACTTGCCGGTCATGTCACAGAGATAAGATGACCACAGCTCCGATTATTGGTAACAGAGAAAGAGTTAGTGTACTCTTGGGATGATACATACTGATGTATGAAGGTCCCCTGTCTATACATACCAAGACCGGTCCTTTGTACTTCATTACATTCTCTGATAATCTCTCAAGATTCAGACATATGTTCCTGTTGAAACACAAGTCCGAACCTTTTTAGATATTCACAGAATATAAGTTAGAAGTAGAGAACCAAAACGTGCATAAGTATTATGTCCTTTGATGTGATCAAGGAGGAGAATACTTGAGCACGGAATTCCTAGATTATTCTAAAGGAGAATGAGATTCTCTCTCAGCATTATTCCTCCGTATAAACCACAGCACGTCGGTGTATCGGGGCGGAGCAATCACACGCTATATGATAAGGTGTGCTCTATGATGAGTACTACTTAGTTACCTATTTCCTTTTGGGAGTTATGCGCTTATGAAGTTGCATACCTATTGAATAAGGTTCCGATCAAATCAGTTGCCTACCACTTCATATGAGATATGGAAAGGGAAGAGCCCATCTTAAGTTTGTTAAGATTTGGGGTTGTCCGGCCTATGTTTAAAAGCGAAATCCGGACAAGCTTGAGGCAAAGTCAGTTCTGTAGAAGTTTGTTGGATATCCCAAGCATTCGCAAGGGAATATCTTCTACCAAACCGAGGAACAAAAGATGTTTTGTTTCTCAACATGTCACCTTTGTGAAAGGGAATTTCTTGTGAAGAAATTAGTGGACATGAGGTAGAACTGGAACGAGTTCCAGCTATACAAACTGCAGCTGATGATTTGGTAGAACCAAAGGATTCAATAGTAACCAACGAACTTCAGCCTCTCCGCCGTTCTACTAGGGTTCCTCACCCACCTGAGAGATACTTCGGTTTCTCTATGACAATGGGAGCGAGGATTGCATCATGAGATGATGACCCAACTAGTTTCGTACTGGCCATCAGGAGTGGGACTTTGTAAGAATGGCTGGATGCTTAGCGATCTGAGATGGAATCCTTATACACCAACAAAGTATGGACTTTGGTTGCTATATCTGAAGGGTTAAATCCCCATCAGGAGCAAGTATATCTTGAGAAGATTACTTGGTGTACATGGAAAAGTTGAGACTTTCAAAGCTAGACTTGTTAAAAGTTTACATCATTGACCAGGGATGGATTATGATGAAACCTTTTCTAAGTACCTATGCTTAAGTCCATCCAGATCCTACTTTCCACGGCTACATACCGTGACTACGACATCTGGCGGTTGGGTGTCATGACTGCTTTTCTAAATGATGTTTTAGAAGAGAGTCTATAAGTACACAGTCAGAGGGCTTCGTAGACAGTGGGAGCAGCAGAAACGTGTGCAAGATGTTTTATGTGATAAAGCAGACATCGCGGAGTTGGAACGTCTGTTTTGATGTATTAGTCAAAGAGTTTGACATCATCAAAATGGTAGATGAACCTTGTATAAACAAAAAGGTAGTAGGGAGTATGGTGGTGATCCTCGTAGAGTACGTGGATGACATACTATTAATGGGGAAGGAGTTTCCTATGCTACGCTCGGTCAATCTCCGCTTATCATAATGATTCTCCGCATAGGATCAAAGTGATACCTACTAAATCCTGGGTTTTGGATCTATGTGATAAATCTAATTGGATGTTAGGATACTCACTAGATGTAATGAGATGGTATCAATCGATCCTGGGGAGAATCACTGGAAGGGTTCTAGGGTGATAAGGGCGACTGAATGTCAGTCACAGGCATTGTCTTTACCCTCACAAGAGGGACGGTATGTTGGAAAAGTTCCAAGTTATATACCGTGGCATACTAGACGATAAAGGCTAGATACATCGCAACCAAAGATGCTACCAAAGAGGAAGTCTGGGTGTATATTAGTTCATGAGATGAACTTCGTTCCTACCATTGTGTGACAATGGAGTTGTGGCTAATGCCAAGGAACGCCCGTCCCATCAGTGATCCAGACATATTCTAAAGAAGTGTCACCTGATCATGGAGATGGTTGATCTCCAGGGGATCGAGGTTAAGAGAGTAGACTCAGAGGACAACACGGCGGATCCACCCACAAAGGCCATTTCCCAGAGAGAGACTTTTATGGGATGGTTGAGTATGAGATACTACAACCACTGTTATCAGATGGCCCTAGTGCAAGTGGGGGATTGTTAGTTATATGTATGCCCTAGAGGCCATTACTATACATGTGATGTATATTGTAGTGGATGCTTGGACATATATAGGGAGGACTTTCTTGCTCGACATGATAGTATGCTATCTGGTTACCCTTTACATTAACGTGTATACTGTTTGTCTCTCTGTTACATGTTGGTAAAGCCCTTAGGATGTGTACTTGACTACCTGGACTATGATGCGGATCATACTAGTAGGGACATGGAAGTCCATAAGTACATCCTTCAAGGTCCCTAGTAGTGGGTATATCGAGACGGGGCATCGATATACCAGAGTAGATTAGCGTATACCTTCTCGACCTATACAGATGGGCGATGGATGATCCCATATCCATTGGTGTTTGACATCAGAGATGATATACGGGTGCTCAGTGGAGACTGGGTACACTGGACGGACTCGCCGAGAACTCCCAGATGGTATTATACCTTACGTCAGATGGCAGTTCTCTGGTGACACTGGTACAGGTTAGTCTGTAGACCCGAGATCGTAATAGAGTCTTTTGTGATTCCCACTGTGCTTTGATTTCCACCTTACCACGTCCAAGAGGGCGTGCAAAACGGTGGTTTTTGGGTACAGTCCCGAGTCACATGGAGGAAATGAGCGATAGGAGTGGTTTCATCACTCCCGGTATTGGGGTTTGATGTTGCGCTATGCTCGATTGGCCATAACAGGGAAGTCCCTGGCCAGGGCTGGTTTAGAGATTTACTGGTAAGTGTTACCAGTAGTTTCTCGACCCGTTATGAGCCTCATATCGGCATGACTTATTGGTTATTGGGGTCTGACGTTTACCACCCCTAGACTTGATATGCGACATATCAGACAAGAAGACCGGACTGTACGGTAGTGTCACTGTCAGGCTTTTTGCAGGAGTTGGAGCGGGCTTGCTTGCTGATCTTCTGATCGCTCAACACCCGGGTAGCCGTTAAGTCCAGCTAGTACCGCTGACGGCTTGTGGGTGCTTGATATGATCATCACCTACTGCCGGCGTATTGACGAGTCTTTAGAGTCCTACATAGAGGTTGTACTGGCTCAGGAAAAACGAAATAGGAGCGCATATGTGATATGTGCGGGACCGAGAATAATGTGTGTATGTGATACCGTATTCTATTCTCGCGATGTTTGTATCGATCGGTTGTATGCGATATAACCTAGTTATCGAACCAAGGGTTGATTCAATAAGTCGATACATTGTATGTTAGTCGGTTATATGTGATATAACCGGATTATTAAGTCAAGTTTTGATTTAATAATTTAGTGTATAATTGTATATGTGATATATTAAATTACATTAACTAACATTGGTTCACTTAAGTTTTGATTTTTTTCTCACTTGTGCACAAGTTAAAATATATATGTGATATATATTTATTTGTGTTTACAAATTGTATCATTGTTGTTGATACACATTACATGGGTGTAGAAGACTTATACCATACTAATTATATTTGTTAGGTTTTTAATATATAAAGTAATTACAAAATTAGTGGATAAAGCACACATGCATGAAGCTTCATGAAGCTTATCTTTGCATTTGACTTAGTCCACTAGTTTTGTTTTACTTAACATATTTGTTAACCTAACCACTATGATTACCTATAGTAATGTCTCTACATGAGTTAAATATATGATACTCACTCACCATGGTTAGTGTAGGGTTCCTAGGCACTCTAATGGAGTCTCCCAAGTGATCAAACATGCACAAATCAAAAATTCCTAGTGCCGAGAAAACCTAGAACGGATCGTTAACTAAACATATAGGCGAAGTAAGCAAGTATACGGAAATATAGCTAAATGGAAGGGGCTAAAACCTTTGTAGATCCGGTCCACCACATCCTAGACTCCGTGACGAGGTCCCTCCGCTGTCCAAATCAAATCCATGACTCTGGCATCGGCTCCATCGGAGAATGGGCGGGCTTGATCGTCGGTTCGATGCCGAAGATGATCTACGTCGAGGCATCACAAAACTCGAGCTCCGCCTTCGCCAAGTCAAGAAACTTGTGAAGACAACACACTCTACTACATGGCAAGTAGTAGAGGATGAAGAAATAGGAAGTGGGTAGACTTTAGATTAGGATTTCTCACTTGATTTGGCTAGTTGCCATTGAAGGTGCAAGCTTTCTTCAACTTGAAGATGAAGAAGAAGATGATAAAGAATTATGATAAGATAAGTGAAAATAGAAAATAAATCATTCTTATCATAATGTCAACTATGGTTAGATGTAGAGAACAAACTAAGGTTAAAGTGAATGGTTAAGGTTAAGGAAACAAACAAAATAGTCAACCATTCAAAGCTTCATGAAGCTTCAAAGATTATCCAAACTAAGCAACTATTTTATTTCTTTCAATAAAGAATAAATGAATAAATAAATAAGCAAATAAAATGAAACCCTAACCATTCATATAACCATGGTCAATTCTTTACACAAACCCTAGCTTGCATGTATCATCAAACATGATACAATCTTGTGCACAAAAGTATATCACATATACAACTTGTGCATACCAAGTGAGAAAATCCATTTAAAGTGAACCAATACTAGTTAATGCAAAGTGATATATCAAATATAAAATTATACATTAAATCATTAAATCAACACTTGATTCAATGATCCGGTTATATCGCATATAACCGGCTAGTATCTAATGTATCGGCTTATCGAATCAATCCTTGATTCGATAACTAGGTTATATCGCATACAACCATTCGACACACATTCATCGCGAGAATGAAATACGGTATCACATACACGCATTATTCTCGGTCCCGCATATATCTCATATGCACTCCTATTTCGTTTCGCTTGAGCCAGGAAACCTCTGTGTAGGACTCTAAAGACTCGTCAATACGCCGGCAGCGGATGATGATCATATCAAACACCCACAAGCCGCAAGCGGTCTGCTAAACGTAACGGCCACCCGGGTATTGAGCGATCAGAAGATCGACGAGCAAGCCCGCTCACACTCCTGCGAATCCAACCAGTAACACTTACCGTACAGTCCGGTCTGTTTGTCTGATATGTCGCATATCTCGTCTAGGGGTGGTAAACGTCAGACCCCAATAGCTCGATAAGTCATGCCGACGTGAGGTCCATAACATTCGTGAAACTACTGATAACTCTTACCAGTATATCACTGCAACCCTGGCCAGGGATTTCCTGTTATGGCCAGTCGAGCATAGCACAACATCAACCCCCAATACCGGGAGAGACGAATCCCCTTCTATCGCTCATTGCCTCCATGTGAATCGGGACTGTACCCAAAAACCACCTGTTTGCACAACTCAGTAGAGCCGTGGTAGGGTGGAAATCAAAGCACAGTGGGAGACACACAAGACTCTATGACGATCTCGGGTCAACAGACTAAGCTGTACCAGTGTCACCAGAGAACTGCCATCTGACGTGAGGTATAATACCATCTGGGAGTTCTCGGCGAGTCCGTTCAGTGTACCCAGTCTCCACTGAGCACCCGCATACCATCTCCGATGTCAAACACCAATGGATATGGGATCATCCATCGCCCATCGCATGGGTCGAGAAGATATACGCTAGTCTACTCTGGAATATCGATGCCCCGTCTCGATATTCCCTCGACTAGGAACATTTCAAGGATGTACTCATGGACTATCCAGGCCCCACTAGTATGATCTGCATCACAGTCCTGGAAGTCGAGTACACATCCTAAGGGCTTTATCAACATGTAATTAGAGAGACAGAAAGTATACATGTTAAGATAAAGAGCAACCAGAGAGCGTACTATCATGTCGAGCAAGAAAGTCCTACCTATATATGTCCCAGCATCCACTACAATATACATCCAATATACAGTAATGGCCTCTAGGGCATACATATAACTAACAATCTCCCACTTGCACTAGGGCCATCTGTAGCAGTGGTTGCAGTATCACATACTCAACCATCCCATAATGTCTCTCTTTGGGAAAAGGCCTTCGTGAGTGGATCCGCCGTGTTCTCCTCTGAGTCTACTCTCCTAACCTCGATCACCCTGGAGATCAACTATCTCCATGATCAGGTGATGCTGCCTCAGAATATGTCTGGGTCACTGATGGGACCAGGGTTCCAGGGTCGAAGCCACGCTTCCATTGTCATACAATGGCAGGAACCTAGTTCATCTTATGAACCAATATACACCCAAACTTCCTCTTTGGTAGTATCTTTAATAGCGATGTTACCAGCCTTTATCGTCTAGTTTGCCACGGTATCGAGCTTGGAACTCTTCCAACATACCATCCCTTTACTGAGGGTAAAGACAGTGCCTGTGACTGACATTCAGTCGTCTTTATCACCCTGGAACACTTCCAGTGATTCTCCCCAGGATCGATTGATACCATCTCACTACAACTAGTGAGTATCCTAACATTCAATTAGATCTATCTCATAGATCCAAAGCTTAGGATTTAGTAGGTATCATCTTTATCCTATTTGGAGAATCCTTGTGATAATAGGAGATTGATCTATCGTAGTATAGGAAACTCTTTTCCTATCAAGAGTATGTTGTCTACGTACAATACGAAGATGACCACCTTACTCTCTACTACCCTTTTGTATATACAAGGTTCGTCTACCATTTTGATGAAGTCAAACACTTTGACTATCACATCAAAACAGACGTTCCAACTTCGCGATGCCTGCTTCATTATGTAAAGCAACTTGCACACGTTTCCGCAGCTCCCACTGTTTACGAAGACCTCTGGCTGTGTTCTTATAGACGTTCTCTTCTAAATCGGTATTTAGAAAAGCAGTCATGGCACCCAACCACCAGATATCGTAGTCATGGTATGTAGCCGTGGTAAGTAGGATCTGGATAGACTTAAGCATAGCTACTGGAAAAAGGTTTCATCATTATCCACGCCTGGTCGATGACGAAAACCTTTAACAAGTCTAGCTTTGAAAGTCTTAACTTTTCCATCTACACCAAGTAATCTTCTCAAGATATACTTGCTCCTGATGAGGATTTAACCCTTCAGATATAGCAGCTAAAGTCCATACTTTGCTGGTGTACATGGATTCCATCTCACATTGCTAAGCATCCAGCCATTCTTACAGAGTCCCTACTCTCGATGGCCTGCTCAAAAATAGTTGGGTCATCATCTCATGATGCAATCCTTGCTCCCACTGTCATCGAGAAACCGAGGTATCTCTCAGGCGGATGAGGAACCCTACTAGATCGGCGGAGAGGCTGAGGTTCGTCGGGAACTATAGAATCTTATGGTTCTGTCAAATCATCAACTGCAGTTTGTATAGCTGGAACCTTTCCAGTTCTACAGAACTGATCCTGCCTCGATCTTGTCCGGATTTTGCTTTAAACATAGGCCGGACAACCCCAAATCTTAACTCGCTTAAGAGATGGGTTCTTCCCATACCATATCTTATATGGAGTGGTAGGCAGTGATTTGATTCAAACCTAATTCAATAGGTATGCAGCTTCTCAAGTGCATAACCCCAAAAGGAAATAGGTAACTCAGTAATACTCATCATAGAGCACACGATATCTAATATTGTGTGATTGCTCCGCCCCGATACACCGTTGTGCTGTGGTGTATTCAGAGGAGTAACACTGAGAGAGAATCTCATTCTCCTTTAGAATAGTCCAGGAATTCTATGCACAAGTATTCTCCTCCCTGATCTTATCATAGGACATAATACTTATACCCGTATTTTGGTTCTCTACTTCTAACTTATATTCTGTGAATATCTCAAATGGTTCGGACTTATGTTTCAACAGGAACATATGACTGAAGCTTGAGAGATTATCAGAGAATATAATGAAGTATGAAGAACCAGTCCTGGCATGTGTAGACAGGAGACTTTACATACATCATCATGTATCAGTCCCTAGAGTTTACTAACTCTTTCTCTGTTTCTAATAAACAGAGCTATGGTCATCTAATCTTTGTGACATGACTGGCAAGTTTCACAAGATGTAAATTCAATCTGATTTAAATATGCATCTAAAATGTAACTTCAGCCAGTCGGGTCGCATTGATGTGACCTAGTCTACAATGCCTCAAGAATGATTCGTTCATTTCTGAACTCTTCCTCTTGTGTGTGTTCTGTATACGAGGAACTGTAGTTTGATTTAGAACGTCAATGCTTTTAGATAATGTGCCTGAACCGATCAACTTTTGATATAGGAAATGTTCAAAACATTATCCATCTATACAAAATTATATCATTTCTTTACTAATAAAGAGACTGATATGATTTTGTATATCAGGTTCGGTATCTAATAGCATTTGTTCAGAATCAATGTATTGGTAATACAGGGTGACAGTGACCAACAGACTTGGCTGCAACACTTGCCCCATTTTCTGCCTCATGAAACTTATCACCCGTTCTCAGTTTTTCTACCCTTTTGTAGCCCTATGTAACATATTACATATCTGGGATCCTGATCCGGTATCATATACCCAGGATGCAGAGGATACTGAGAAACAGTTCTTTGTAATGAACACACCCGAAGGAGATGCATCTCATGCACTTTCTTCATTTGGGCGGCATGGAAATCCTGGCATTCCCTTATTTCCTGCTCTGTCTTATAACAATTATAAGTTGGAGCAGGACCAACGTTCCCCAGCTCAGTATAACAAGCGGGTTCGGTCAATACATCCATTTTATTATCTTGATTAAGGCGTGATATGGTCGCTACCAGGAGAGAGAGAGAAGAAATTACTCTGCGTGTGCTCTTGCAAGATCAGATTGGTTATATTTTATCTAATCAGGATGGCTCCCACTGTTTTTATCAAATCTTCCTTCAAACCCTAAAAGGAAAGACTAGCCGGGATTAATTACACTCTACAAGTTCGCCAATCTTTCAGCCAGGCCAGTGTCGGTACTTTGAGGAAGGTTCCCCGTGCTTTCGCACGGACCTAATTACAGTAAACCTCGTTTTCCCAGAGGCGTAACCCCGTTGACACCTTTCTAGACACCTACTTGATCGGCTAATTGTAAAGTGCAAAACTCTCCCAGGAGTAACAATTACTCGCAGTGGGTATCGGGATCCAACTATCATATAGAAGGTATGCAATCTCATTGCAAATTTCAACACTTGAAACTCCCGATAAAGGTTTTTACCCCTAGCACCTATGACCTTAACTATGGTCAACAAATCATAAGTGCTAGTCAAGTTCTACCCGTCATTTTGTGATTAATTAGACCCACCCACATGACCCTTAACTAAGGTCAACAAAGTCACGCGACTGTCCTAACTAATCGCATCATATGCGGTGTAGGAAGACATCACTTAGCTACCGTACACTGTGCCTTGACTATGGTCAACAAACACAGCACGAATACTAAGTACTCTACTTCCTAAAATGACGGAGGGTTGCGGCTGGTTTTTGTGAAAACCTTTAACGCTTTGAACTTGATCTTGTTGCGGAATCAAATGGTTTTTAAATGGAATGTTTTTGAGGCTTTTCTAGTTTTGCTAAAGGGGTCACTCCCGGTGAAGGGATCGTCGGCCCTTTCCTCGTCGAATGAGGTGCGGGATATATCATATATATCACTGTGCAAAGCGGAAACTATAGAAGCGATCAAAGATAAACCGAGTGTGTAGCATCTTCCAGTTATTGCTAAAGGAGTCACTCCCGGTGAAGGGATCTCGGTCCTTTCCTTATCGAATAAGGTGCAGGATGTTCTACAAGGAACACCACGATGCAAAGCAAGAACTGTAGCTACCTGTTTTTATTTTGAAATTCGATTCCACAACATCAATTAGGTTTATTTTCTTTCATCAATCTCATTAATGAATATCCCATCATTTAAATTACCTAAACATCACAGATAGATATGACGTACACTTATGCCATCCGCATTCGCCTTGATGTCCCCTCGTGCACCGTTAGGTTAGGTAACTAACGGTAGAGCGGGGCAGGGCTAGCGTGGGTGTAAAACATAAGTAACGTCTATATAATACATCATATATACTATAATATCTGTCACAGAGCACAGAACATCGCATGATCACATCATAGATAACGCAGCAGAAAATATCATATGAAATATTGGATATACTAGGACGTCCGTGTTTTCAATACGAGCCAGTATAAAACACGGATTCCACGGTCGTGATGAATAGCCAAACCCACACCCCAAGACCCCTACGAGAGCGGCAAGCAACCCTACCAATTCTAGAGTTAGGAGACCCGGACTCGACTCCTCGAGTTGGTCTCCCACTGGACTCCAGAACCTGGTTACTTGTGCCCTCCTCCTTGGGTCTATCCTAGTGCAGAAAAGTAAATAATATACAAACGGTGACTACTTCCGC
Source organism: Agapanthus africanus (assembly GCA_030015575.1). Taxonomy (NCBI): domain Eukaryota; kingdom Viridiplantae; phylum Streptophyta; class Magnoliopsida; order Asparagales; family Amaryllidaceae; genus Agapanthus; species Agapanthus africanus. Next base: position 238,017,947 of record CM057344.1, on the reverse strand, counting down.
AACCTGGAAGTGCCCCAATAAAAGAATATTACATACCAGTTTTTACATGAATGAAAATGAAAAACACTCATCTCACATAAAAAACCCCCGGCTATTCAAACACGACGATCCAATATAACATATCCAGCAACACATAACATCACATGTCATCAACGTAAGTAAATATGCGCATCCCAATTGTCGTTGACGTATAGCAACGAAACCGGCGATATCACATATTACACTTATGGTCACAGAAAAGAAAGTGTAAAACTACAACAGTTGGAATCCGCAACCACCTCAGACATCGCATGCCTGACCAAATGAATTACTTAGACATCGCATGCCTAACAATTATAAACCCCGCATTTTAGTCTCTTTATCGAAAACACTTTTCAATATCAAGTCGGGCAATTCAACAAGATTCCCGACATCCTGATCGAATGCTCGTCGCAAACTTTAGTAGGCGGCCGCACCCCCGATACCGTCGACGAAGTGCACCAAGGCGGAACACCGCCACCGCGAGCACCCGAACGGATGCTTTCGGGGACGGGGTTCTCCTACAGTCACTTGGTCGGGGCTATGGAGTGAGGCTGTCTATTAAGTTTACCCGGCGAGTATCCGCGTACGCTACGTGATTGCGACGGACTTTTGATCACATCAAAATTCCGTGGCAACCGATCAAGTGAGACTAAAGTGCTATGTTTATAACATTCATTCAGTTATCTCATAACTTATTGTGAATTCCAATTATTGTATCCCATTCCGGATAAATAGAAAATGTCAAACTTTCCGATCGAACAATCGAACACCCAAGTTTTCCCGATACAGCTCAACACATGAAATAAGTCTAACAACATTCAGTTTGTGCCTCAGTAGCAACGGTCCAGCCGTAGAAGGGTCAAGCCAACGCCTCACATGTGGCACGCCGTACTGCCCCAAACCCGAAGGTTCAAAGGGCAGTTCAAGACGGTCACATAATCGAGTTAAGGTTTGTTGTCTTCTAGAGGGTCCATCGCGTTACTTGCACTACTTAGAACGTCGTTAAACTTCGGAAAAATCCAACACTTGGAAATTTCCCGACAGGGGAAAAATTGGGTATTTATATCCGGTCGAACTTTTTAACATATTCTAAAATTTATCCGGAAAGCCACATAGACAAAATTTGATAATCCGATCAAACATTCGAATCCCCAAAACAACCCAGAAAATTCAACTCTTCAATAAAATTTAAAAAATACCCAGAGAACTCAGCACAGTTAAATAGGAATTACTGTGAAAAAAGGAGTCAAAGAGTCAACAGTGTTGCCGCGGAACCGCCGCTCCACGTGGGCTTAGGCCGCGGTTCCGCGGCGTTATGACGGAGTTAGGTCTCCGTTTTTCACAGTATTTCATAAAAAACCCTGCTTGATTTTCTGGATATTTTTAATATGGAAAAATGCACTGTTTTGAAAAAAGTACAGAGAGCATGGGAAAAATGGGGTTTCGGGTTCGATCGGGATTCAAACGTCGTCTAGACTTCGCCTAAGGCTCTAGCTAGGCTCTGATACCACTGTAGGGTTCCTAGGCACTCTAATGGAGTCTCCCAAGTGATCAAACATGCAAAAATCAAAAATTCCTAGTACCGAGAAAACCTAGAACGGATCGTTAACTAGACATATAGGCGAAGTAAGCAAGTATACGGAAATATAGCTAAATGGAAGAGGCTACAACCTTTGTAGATCCGGTCCACCACATCCTAGACTCCGTGACGAGGTCCCTCCGCTGTCCAAATCAAATCCATGACTCTGGCATCGGCTCCATCGGAGAATGGGCGGGCTTGATCGTCGGTTCGATTCCGAAGATGATCTACGTCGAGGCATCACAAAACTCGAGCTCCGCCTTCGCCAAGTCAAGAAACTTGTGAAGACAACACACTCTACTACATGGCAAGTAGTAGAGGATGAAGAAATAGGAAATGGGTAGACTTTAGATTAGGATTTCTCACTTGATTTGGCTAGTTGCCATTGAAGGTGCAAGCTTTCTTCAACTTGAAGATGAAGAAGAAGATGATAAAGAATTATGATAAGATAAGTGAAAATAGAAAATAAATCATTCTTATCATAATGTCAACTATGGTTAGATGTGGAGAACAAACTAAGGTTAAAGTGAATGGTTAAGGTTAAGGAAACAAACAAAATAGTCAACCATTCAAAGCTTCATGAAGCTTCAAAGATTATCCAAACTAAGCCACTATTTTATTTCTTTCAATAAAGAATAAATGAATAAATAAATAAGCAAATAAAATGAAACCCTTACCATTCATATAACCATGGTCAATTCTTTACACAAACCCTAGCTTGCATGTATCATCAAACATGATACAATCTTGTGCACAAAAGTATATCACATATACAACTTGTGCATACCAAGTGAGAAAATCCATTTAAAGTGAACCAATACTAGTTAATGCAAAGTGATATATCAAATATAAAATTATACATTAAATCATTAAATCAACACTTGATTCAATGATCCGGTTATATCGCATATAACCGGCTAGTATCTAATGTATCGGCTTATCGAATCAATCCTTGATTCGATAACTAGGTTATATCGCATACAACCATTCGACACACATTCATCGCGAGAATGAAATACGGTATCACATACACGCATTATTCTCGGTCCCGCACATATCTCATATGCGCTCCTATTTCGTTTCGCTTGAGCCAGGAAACCTCTGTGTAGGACTCTAAAGACTCGTCAATACGCCGGCAGCGGATGATGATCATATCAAACACCCACAAGCCGCAAGCGGTCTGCTAAACGTAACGGCCACCCGGGTATTGAGCGATCAGAAGATCGACGAGCAAGCCCGCTCACACTCCTGCGAATTCAACCAGTAACACTTACCGTACAGTCCGGTCTGTTCGTCTGATATGTCGCATATCTCGCCTAGGGGTGGTAAACGTCAGACCCCAATAGCTCGATAAGTCATGCCGACTTGAGGTCCATAACATTCGTGAAACTACTGATAACTCTTACCAGTATATCACTGCAACCCTGGCCAGGGATTTCCTGTTATGGCCAGTCGAGCATAGCACAACATCAACCCCCAATACCGGGAGAGACGAATCCCCTCCTATCGCTCATTGCCTCCATGTGAATCGGGACTGTACCCAAAAACCACCTGTTTGCATAAATCAGTTGAGCCGTGGTAGGGTGGAAATCAAAGAACAGTGGGAGACACACAAGACTCTATGACGATCTCGGGTCAACAGACTAAGCTGTACCAGTGTCACCAGAGAACCGCCATCTGACGTGAGGTATAATACCATCTGGGAGTTCTCGGCGAGTCCGTTTAGTGTACCCAGTCTCCACTGAGCACCCGCATACCAGCTCCGATGTCAAACACCAATGGATATGGGATCATCCATCGCCCATCGCATGGGTCGAGAAGATATACGCTAGTCTACTCTGGAATATCGATGCCCCGTCTCGATATTCCCTCGACTAGGAACATTTCAAGGATGTACTCATGGACTATCCAGGCCCCACTAGTATGATCTGCATCACAGTCCTGGAAGTCGAGTACACATCCTAAGGGCTTTATCAACATGTAATCAGAGAGACAGAAAGTATACATGTTAAGATAAAGAGCAACCAGATAGCGTACTATCATGTCGAGCAAGAAAGTCCTACCTATATATGTCCCAGCATCCACTACAATATACATCCAATGTACAGTAATGGCCTCTAGGGTATACATATAACTAACAGTTAGTGTATTCTCTCTCTTGATCATTATCCATTCTCATTTTTGAGCTCATCTTCTTCCTCCTTCACTTTGATTCTAGGGTTTGATAAAGAGAGAGATACAAAGTGAGAAATAAAATTCTAAAGTGTACCCATTTCCTATCTCACCATCCTCTACTAGACTAGCACTTTAGTTTAGGGTGTTTGCTTCACTAATTCTTTGGTTAGTGAAGTAGAAGCTTGAGTCCATATTCCCTCGACGTAGATCATCTTCGGCCTCGAAGACTTCAAGCAATACCGTTGCAATTTTCTCATGGAGCCGTCCGAGAGTCCGGGAGTCCGATGATCGCAGCGAAGGGACTACATCAAGGAGCTTAAGCAGTGAAGGACCGATCTACAAAGGTTGTATTTTCGTATTCACTTAGTGTAAATGTGATTTACTTGCACTTGAAACCCTAATCTCTAGTTAACGATCTTGTTTAGAGTTATTCGGCATGGCTAAAATTTAAATCCGGCATGGTTGATGCCTTGTAGAACCTCTTTAGAGTGCCTAGTAACCCTACAGTTTTCATGAGATTTCTGGATTTGAGAACCGTGGTTATATCTCGAAGGAAATGATGTATTGTTTTAAAAACCCAGTTTCTCATGATATGATATTTCGATGTGTCCACCATGAGTTTTTCTCGGTTCTGATATTGGTTTTCGAGACCCGATTCGAGAAGATGGATGATCCGTTTGCAGGTACATGGTGGACCCGGTATGGTACCCCGGGGAAAGAAACGATTTTTGTAGAGTAGCCGATGAGTCTGGCAGAGGGAACACTACCTACCGGTGATTGTATAGAACTCGGCGGATATCTGGAGGATACCAATCGGAGTTGTGAGATGGATATAAGGTCCGATCTGAGTATGCAGCGCCTGAGATGAGATATATATGAGGACCGATCTGAGGAAGCGGTTCCTGAGATATGAGGATTTACGTGTCGATGCTGGACACGGGTTTTAATGATTTTTCGAGTGTCGGTGTTACACACTCAGGTTCCATAATTTTGATGTGTCGTTGATAGACATAGGTGGTTGATATCCTCATACATACATACATATATACTATGTTTTCATGATATTTCGAGTGTTGATGTTGGACATTCATGTTCCATGATATTGAGTTGTGTCATTAATGGACACGTGGATGTTATCCACATATATTACAGGCATATGATGTCAGATGTTTATTTATATATGCTATGGGCATTGACTGGATTGTTGACATATATGCATTTGCGGTCACCCTAGATATCATAGCATTACCTTCAGGATATAGTGATATCATAGTATTACTTTCAGGATATAGTGACCTAGGAAATCGTTATTTTAATCGATTTCTACTTGTTGATGTTTTCCACTCATGAGTTGGCAACTCACCCCCATTGTGCTACAGTTCTTGTAGGTTTGACCGCTTGGGATCAGTTGCGGTATTGCTGGCACACAGCTTCATACAGGGTGTTTGCTTTGGTAGGTGGGACACATGTTGGATCGTGCCCACTCTCGTACTCTTTTAATCTTTTGTATCTAGATAAACTCCATCATATCACATCAGATCAGAGACTAGACATTGTGTATTGGTATACTTAAAAAGACTTGGATTTTGTGCAAGACTTATAGCGATGGGTTATGTTTGCTTCTTGAGTTTGATGTCTTGCTTTATTGTTCTTTCTGGGTTGATTCTTCACCGTTGGGCGTCGTATATATGTTATTGCGTGGTTGTAATTCCGCCAGTTAGAGAAAAGCCAGCTCCCGCTTGGGGATGCCTATATACTGTTGTATATCTGTTTTCAAATCAAAATATACGAGGGAGGTGCTGCCCGAAATTTTAAAAGACAAAACATGATTCATTATACCTTTATTTCAAAACTGCATCCCCACCATTTACGCAAAAAGGTTTAGATTTTCTGGGCTTCGGCTTACTTGATTTACGTCATGCCTTTAGAAGTTGCATAATTTAAGTGCCAGTCACGTGCTTAATTTCGGGTCGTGACAGATATAGAACGTAAATACCATTACATAACGTACCAAACCCATTCAACACTTGATTTAGGAAAATGTTCATAACATTATCCTCTAATGCAAAGTTATATCCTTCTTTATGCAATAAACTAATTGATATAATATTGCACATCATATTTAGTATGTAATAACAGTCGTTCAGAATCAGTGTTGTCACGACCCGAAAAATACGGAACATGACCGGCACTTAAATTACGGAACGTCTCGAAGCATACGTAATCTAAGTAAACCAAAACCCAGAAATCAAAACAAATTAAAGCAGTAGAGTGAAGGAAAAACCAATTTTAGAGCAAGAAGTTTAACAACATAAGCCGAAGTATGCATTTTTAAAATCTCAAGTCTTTTCTGAAAATTTCGGCAGAGTTTCCCTTGTAAAAACTGACCCCCAAACGGGTACAATGTAGGGTTCCTAGGCACGCTAATGAGGTCTCACAAGGCATCAACCATGCCAATTTCAAAATTTAACGGTGCCGAGAAACCCTAATACGGATCGTTGGCTAGATGTTTAGGCGAAAAACAAACAAGTTAACACTTAACTACAAGAACGGAAATACAACCTTTGTAAATCCGGTTCTCCACCTCCATAGCTCCGTGATGAAGTCCTCTCCGCTATCCAAATCGAACCATGACTCTCACGGTGGTTTCATCGGAGAAAAGACCGGGCTAGGTCGTCGACTTCGTGCCGAAGATGATCTACGTCGAGGCATCGCTAGATCAAGCTCCCACTTCACCAAGTGATGAAACTTGTGAAGAAAACACACTCTACTACTTGGCAAGAGGTAGAGGATGAAGAAATAGGAAGTGGGTTTACTTTAGAATTGGATTTCTCACTCATTTTCATCAATCCCCATTGATGAAGAAAGGTTTTCTTCAAGTGAAGAAGAAGAAGAAGATGAAGATCATTCTTATGATAATTATCCAAATATCAAATAAAAGGAATCCTTATCATAATCTAACCATGGTGAAGTGTAGAGAATCAACTAGGGTTAAGTGGAGTGGTTAGGGTTGAGCATGAGAAAAAATGGTGACTTAGTCTAAGCTTCATGAAGCTTCAACATGCATGTCCAAAATGAGCCACCATTTCATTTCTTTATGCCATTTATTTTCCAAAATAAATAAAAAAATAAATAAATGATGGAAAAAACAAAACCCTAATTTCCAACATAACCATGGTTTAATTCTTTACACTTAACCAAAAAGCATGTATCATCAAACATGATACAATCATGTGCACAAAAGTATATCACATATACAATGTGCACATCAAGTGAGAAAATCCATTTAAAAGTGAACCAATACTAGTTAATGCAAAGCAATATATCAAATATATAATTATACATTAAATCATTAAATCAACACTTGATTCAATGATCCGGTCATATCGCATATAACCGACTAGTATCAAATGTATCGGCTTATCGAATCAACCCTCAATTCGATAACTAGGTTATATCGCATATAACCATTCGATACAAACATCGCGAGAATGGAAAACGGTATCACATACACGCATTATTCTCGGTCCCGCACATATCTCATATGCGCTCCTATTTCGTTTCGCTTGAGCCAGGAAACCTCTGTGTAGGACTCTAAAGACTCGTCAATACGCCGGCAGCAGATGATGATCATATCAAACACCCACAAGCCGCAAGCGGTCTGCTAAACGTAATGGCCACCCGGGTATTGAGCGATCAGAAGATCGACGAGCAAGCCCGCTCACACTCCAGTGAATCCAACCAGTAACACTACCGTACAGTCCGGTCTGATCGTCTGATATGTCGCATATCTCGCCTAGGGGTGGTAAACGTCAGACCCCAATAGCTCGATAAGTCGTGTCGATATGAGGTCTATAACAGTTCGAGAAACTACTGGTAACACTTACCAGTAAATCTCAGCAACCCTGGCCAGGGATTTCCGGTTATAGCCAATCGAACACAGCGTAACATCAACCCCCTATACCGGGAGAGACGAATCCCCTCCTATCGCTCATTGCCTCCATGTGATTCGGGACTGTACCCAAAAACCACCGTTTTGCATGCCCTCTTGGACGTGGTAAGATGGAAATCAAAGCACAGTGGGAACCACACAAGACTCTATGACGATCTCGGGTCAACAGACTACTCTGTACCAGTGTCACCAGAGAACTGCCATCTGACGTAAGGTATAATACCATCTGGGAGTTCTCGGCGAGTCCGTCCAGTGTACCCAGTCTCCACTGAGCACCCGTATATCATCTCTAATGTCAAACACCAATGGATATGGGATCATCCATCGCCCATCTGTATGGGTCGAGAAGGTACACGCTAGTCTACTCTGGTATATCGATGCCCCGTCTCGATACACCCACGACTAGGGACTTTGAAGGATGTACTTATAGACTACCATGTCCCCACTAGCATGATCCACATCACAGTCCAGGTAGTCAAGTACACATCCTAAGGGCTTTACCAACATGTGATAGAGAGACAATCAGTATACATGTTAAGGTAAAGAGCAACCAGACAGCATACTATCATGTCGAGCAAGAAAGTCCTCCCTATATATGTCCAAGCATCCACTACAATATACATCCTATGTACAGTAATGGCCTCTAGGGCATACATATAACTAACAATCTCCCACTTGCACTAGGGCCATCTGATAGCAGTGGTTGTAGTATCTCATACTCAACCATCCCATAAAAATCTCTCTCTGGGAACAGGCCTTTGTGAGTGGATCCGCTGTGTTGTCCTCTGAGTCTACTCTCCTGACCTCGATCCCCTGGAGATCAACCATCTCCATGATCAGGTGACACTGCCTTAGAATATGTCTGGATCACTGATGGGACAGACGTTCCTTGGCATAAGCCACAACTCCATTGTCACACAATGGGAGGAACTAAGTTCATCTCATGAACAAATATACATCCAGACTGCCTCTTTAGTAGCATCTTAAGTAGCGATGTATCCAGCCTTAATCGTCTAGTATGCCACGGTATCTAGCTTGGAACTCTTCCAACATACCGTCCCTCCACTGAGGGTAAAGACAATGCCTGTGACTGACATTCAGTCGTCTTTATCACCTTGGAACCATTCCAGTGATTCTCCCCAGGGTCGATTGATACCTTCTCACTACAACTAGTGAGAATCCTAACATCCATTTAGATCTATCTCATAGCTCCAAAACCCAGGATTTAGGAGGTATCACTTTGATCCTATATGGAGAATCATTGTGATAAGCGGAGATTGACCGAGCGTAGCATAGGAAACTCCTTCCCTATCAAGAGCATGTCATCCACGTACTCTACGAGGATCATCACTATACTCCCTACTACCTTTTTGTATATACAAGGTTCATCTACCATTTTGATGATGTCAAACTGTTTGACTACTTCATCAAAACAGATGTTCCAACTCCGCGATACCTGCTTTATCCTATAAAGCAGCTTGTACACGTTTCCGCTGCTCCCACTGTCTACGAAGCCCTCTGGCTGTGTACTTATAGACTCTCTCTTCTAAAACATCATTTAGAAAAGCAGTCATGACACCCAACCGCCAGATATCGTAGTCATGGTATGTAGCCGTGGCAAGTAGGATCTGGATGGACTTAAGCATAGCCACTTGAAAAGGTTTCATCATTATCCACGCCTGTTCGATGACAAAAAGCTTTAACAAGTCTAGCTTTGAAAGTCTCAACTTTTCCATATACACCTAGTAATCTTCTCAAGATATACTTGCTCCTGATGGGGATTTAACCCTTCAGATATAGCAACCAAAGTCCATACATTGTTGGTGTACATGGATTCCATCTCAGATCGCTAAGCATCCAGCCATTCTTACAGAGTCCTACTCCTGATGGCCAGTTCGAAACTAGTTGGGTCATCATCTCATGATGCATTCCTCGCTCCCACTGTAATAGAGAAACCGAAGTATCTCTCAGGTGGGTGAGGAACCCTACTAGATCGGCGGAGAGGCTGAGGTTCGTTGGTAACCATTGAATCCTTTGGTTCTGTCAAATCATCAGCTGCAGTTTTGTATAGCTGGAACCTTTCCAGTTCTACATTACAGACCTTGCCTCGAGCTTGTCCGGATTTTGCTTTTCAGACATAGGCTGGACAACCCCAAATCTTAACTAACTTAAGAGATGGGCTCTTCCCTTATCATATCTAATATGAAGTGGTAGGCAACTGATTTGATTTGAACCCTATTCAATAGGTATGCAGCTTCTCAAGTGCATAACTCCCAAAAAGGAAATAGGTAACTCAGTAGTACTCATCATAGAGCACACCTTATCATATAGGGTGTGATTGCTCCGCCCCGATATACCATCGTGCCATGGTGTATACGGAGGAGTAATGCTGAGAGAGAATCCCATTCTCCTTTAGAAAAGTCCAAGAATTTCGTGCTCAAGTATTCTCCTCCTTGATCACATCAAAGGACATAATACTTATACCCGTATTTTGGTTCTCTACTTCTAGCTTATATTCTGTGAATATCTCAAAAGGTTCAGACTTGTGTTTCAACAGGAACATATGTCTGAGTCTCGAGAGATTATCAAAGAATGTAATGAAGTACAAAGAACCAGTCCTGGCATATGTAGACAGGGGACCTTACATACATCAACATGTATCATCCCAAGAGTATACAAACTCTTTCTCTGTTAATAGTAAACGGAGCTATGGTCATCATATCTCTGTGACATGACTGGCGAGTTTCACAAGATGTAAATTCAAACTGATTTAAATATGCATCTATATGTAACTCTAGCTAGTCGGGTCACATTGATCTGACCTAGTCTACAATACCTCAAGAAGGATTCGTTCAGTTCTGAACTCTTCCTCTTGTGTGTGTTCTGTATACTAAGAACTGTAGTTTGATTTAGAACATCAATGCTTTTAGATAACGTGCCTGAACCGATCAACTTTTGATATAGGAAATGTTCAAAACATTATCCAACAATACAAAATTTTATCATTTCTTTACTAATAAAGAGACTGATATGATTTTGTATATCATGTTCGGTATCTAATAACATTCGTTCAGAATCAATGTATTGGTAATACAGGGTGACAGTGACCAACAGACTTGGCTGCAACTCTTGCCCCGTTTTCTGTCTCATGAAACTTATCACCCGTTCTCAGTTCTCTACCTTTCTGTTGCCCAGTGTAACAGATTACATATCTGGGATCCTGATCTGGTATCACATACCCAGGACGTAAAGGATACTGAGAAACAGTTCTGTATAATGAACATACCCGAAGATGATGCATCAACATGCACTCTCTTCGTTTGGGCGGCATAGGAATTCTGGTAATCCCCAATTTCCTGCTCTGTCTTATAACAATTATAAGTTGGAGCGGGACCAACGTTCCCCAGCTCAGTATAACAAGCGGGTTCGGTCAATATTCCGTTTTATTATCTTGATTAAGGCGTGATATGGTCGCTACCTGGAGAGAGAGGGAAGAAAACACTCAGCGTATGCTCTTGCAAGATCAGATTGGTTATTATTTTATCTAATCAGGATGGCTCCCACTGCTTTTTATCAAATCTTCCTTCAAACCCTAAAAGGAAAGATTAGCCGGGATTAATTACACACTACAAGTTCGCCAATCTTTCAGCCAGGCCAGTGTCGGTACTTTGAGGGAGGTCCCCCGTGCTCTCGTACGAACCTAATTAATGTAAACCTCGTTTTCCCAGAGGCGTAACCTCGTTAACACCTTTCTAGACACCTACTTGATCGGCTAATTGTAATGTGTAAAACTCTCCCAGGAGTAACTCTTACTCGCAGCGGGTATCGGGATCCAACTATCTCATAGAAGGTATGCAATCTCATTGCAAATTTCAACACTTGAAATTCCCGATAATATTTTGCCCCTAGCGTGCTATGACCTTGACGCATGCCAAACAACCCATAGTCCGCTAGTCAAGTTCAACCCGTACATTTCTTGATTGAATCAAACCCACCCGCACGACCCTTGACGCATGCCAAACAACGCCGTACGAATACCCTAATCCAATCGCATCGTATGCTAGCAGATAAGCACTAGTTAGCTACCGTACACTACGCCTTGACGCATGCCAAACAACCGCAGCACGAATACAAACTAGTACTTATCTGAAATGACAGAGGGCTACGACAGGTTTTTCTGAAAACCTATTGCGTAATGAACTTGATATCGTTGTAGAATCAAATGATTTTAAAATGGAGTGTTTTTTAGGCTTTTGTAGTTTTGCTAAAGGAGTCACTCCCGGTGAAGGGATCGTCGGTCCTTTCCTCGTCGAATGAGGTGCGGGATATATCATATATATCACTGTGCAAAGCAAAAACTCTTAAAAGCAATCAAAAGACAAACCGAGTGTGTAGCATCTGCCAGTTATTGCTAAAGGAGTCACTCCCGGTGAAGGGATCTCGGTCCTTTCCTTATCGAATAAGGTGCAGGATATATCATATATACCGCTGTGCAAAGCAAGAACTGTAGCTACCTGTTTTATTTTGAAATTCGATTCCACAACATCTTAGGTTTCTTTTATTTCATTAATCTCATTAATGAAATCCCATCATTTAAGTTACCTAAACATCACAGATAAATACGACGTACACTTATGCCATCCGCATTCGCCTCGATGTCCCCTCATGCACCGTTAGGTTAGGTAACTAATGGCAGAGCGGGGCAGGGCTAGCGCGGGTGCAAAACATAAGTAACGTCTATATAATATATCATATATACTATATACTGTATCCATCACAGAACATCACATGATCACATCACAGATATCGCAGCAGAAGAATCATATGAAATATTGGATATACTAGGACGTCCGTGTTTTCAATACGAGCCAGTATAAAACACGGATTCCACGGTCGTGATGAATAGCCAAACCCACACCCCTAGACCCCTACGAGAGCAGCAAGCAACCCTACCAATTCTAGAGTTAGGAGACCCGGACTCGACTCCTCGAGTTGGTCTCCCACTGGACTCCAGAACCCGGTTACTTATGCCCTCCTCCTTGGGTCTATCCTAGTGCGGAAAAGTAAATAATATACAAAAGGTGACATCTTCCGCAACCTGGAAGTGTCCCAATAAAAGAATATTACATACAAGTTTTTACATGAATGAAAATGAAAAACACTCATCTCATATAAAAACCCCCCGGCTATTCAAACACGACGATCCAATATAACATATCCAGCAACACATAACATCACATGTCATCAACGTAAGTAAATATGCGCATCCCAATTGTCGTTGACATATAGCAACGAAACCGGCGATATCACATATTACACTTACGGTCACAGAAAAGAAAGTGTAAAACTACAACAGTTGGAATCCGCAACCACCTCAGACATCGCATGCCTGACCAAATGAATTACTTAGACATCGCATGCCTAACAATTATAAACCCCGCATTTTAGTCTCAAAATCGAAAACACTTTTCAATACAAAGTCGGCCAATTCAGCAAGATTCCCGACATCCTGATCGAATGCTCGTCGCAAACTTTAGTAGGCGGCCGCACCCCCGAAACCGTCGACGAAGTGCACCAAGGCGGAACACCGCTGCCGCGAGCACCCGAACGGATGCTTTCGGCGACGGGGTTCTCCTACAGTCACTTGGTCGGGGCTATGGAGTGAGGCTGTCTATTAAGTTTACCCGGCGAGTATCCGCGTACGCTACGTGATTGCGACGGACTTTTGATCGCATCAAAATTCCGTGGCAACCGATCAAGTGAGACTAAAGTGCTTGATTTATAACATTCATTCAGTTATCTCATAACTTCTTGTGAATTCCAATTATTGTATCACATTCCGGATAAATAGAAAACGTTAAACTTTCCGATTGAACAATCGAACACCCAAGTTTTCCCGATACAGCTCAACACATGAAATAAGTCTAACGACATTCAGTTCGTGCCTCAGTACCAACGGTCCAGCCGTAGAAGGGTCAAGCCAACGCCTCACATGTGGCACGCCGTACTGCCCCAAACCCGAAGGTTCAAAGGGCAGTTCAAGACGGTCACATAATCGAGTTAAGGTTTGTTGTCTTCTAGAGGGTCCATCGCGTTACTTGCACTACTTAGAACGTTGTTAAACTACGGAAAAGTCCAACAATTGGAAATTTTCCGGCAGGGGAAAAAGTGGGTATTTATATCCGGTCGAACTTTTTAACATATTCTATAAATATCCGGAAATCCACATAGACAAAGTCTGATAATCCGATCGAATCATGTACGCTCCAAAACACCCCAGAAAATTCAACTCTTGAATTCAAATTAAAAATGCCCATAAAATCCAGCACTAAAATATAGGAGTTACTGTGCAAGAATTAATGACAGATAAGACAAAAGGGCCGCGGAACCGCCGCATTAGCACGCTAATGCCGCGGTTCCGCCACACTTTTATGGAATCATGTGATAATTTTTGCACCGTAATTCTTGGTTTTTCCTACTGAATTTTTTAGCAATTTTTAATTCACAAAAATCCCAGTTTTTGGAAAAAGTCCAGAGAGCATTTTGGAATCGGGGTTTCGGTTCGATCGGGTTTCAAACTCCGTCTACGCATCGCCTAAGGCTCTAGCTAGGCTCTGATACCACTGTAGGGTTCCTAGGCACGCTAATGAGGTCTCACAAGGCATCAACCATGCCAATTTCAAAATTTAACGGTGCCGAGAAACCCTAATACGGATCGTTGGCTAGATGTTTAGGCGAAAAACAAACAAGTTAACACTTAACTACAAGAACGGAAATACAACCTTTGTAAATCCGGTTCTCCACCTCCATAGCTCCGTGATGAAGTCCTCTCCGCTATCCAAATCGAACCATGACTCTCACGGTGGTTTCATCGGAGAAAAGACCGGGCTAGGTCGTCGACTTCGTGCCGAAGATGATCTACGTCGAGGCATCGCTAGATCAAGCTCCCACTTCACCAAGTGATGAAACTTGTGAAGAAAACACACTCTACTACTTGGCAAGAGGTAGAGGATGAAGAAATAGGAAGTGGGTTTACTTTAGAATTGGATTTCTCACTCATTTTCATCAATCCCCATTGATGAAGAAAGGTTTTCTTCAAGTGAAGAAGAAGAAGAAGATGAAGATCATTCTTATGATAATTATCCAAATATCAAATAAAAGGAATCCTTATCATAATCTAACCATGGTGAAGTGTAGAGAATCAACTAGGGTTAAGTGGAGTGGTTAGGGTTAAGCATGAGACAAAATGGTGACTTAGTCAAAGCTTCATGAAGCTTCAACACGCAAGTCCAAAATGAGCCACCATTTCATTTCTTTATGCCATTTATTTTCCAAAATAAATAAACAAATAAATAAATGATGGAAAAAACAAAACCCTAATTTCCAACATAACCATGGTTTAATTCTTTACACTTAACCAAAAAGCATGTATCATCAAACATGATACAATCATGTGCACAAAAGTATATCACATATACAATGTGCACATCAAGTGAGAAAATCCATTTAAAAGTGAACCAATACTAGTTAATGCAAAGCAATATATCAAATATATAATTATACATTAAATCATTAAATCAACACTTGATTCAATGATCCGGTCATATCGCATATAACCGACTAGTATCAAATGTATCGGCTTATCGAATCAACCCTCGATTCGATAACTAGGTTATATCGCATATAACCATTCGATACAAACATCGCGAGAATGGAAAACGGTATCACATACACGCATTATTCTCGGTCCCGCACATATCTCATATGCGCTCCTATTTCGTTTCGCTTGAGCCAGGAAACTTCTGTGTAGGACTATAAAGACTCGTCAATACGCCGGCAGCAGATGATGATCATATCAAACACCCACAAGCCGCAAGCGGTCTGCTAAACGTAATGGCCACCCGGGTATTGAGCGATCAGAAGATCGACGAGCAAGCCCGCTCACACTCCAGTGAATCCAACCAGTAACACTACCGTACAGTCCGATCTGATCGTCTGATATGTCGCATATCTCGCCTAGGGGTGGTAAACGTCAGACCCCAATAGCTCGATAAGTCGTGTCGATATGAGGTCTATAACAGTTCGAGAAACTACTGGTAACACTTACCAGTAAATCTCAGCAACCCTGGCCAGGGATTTCCGGTTATAGCCAATCGAACACAGCGCAACATCAACCCCCTATACCGGGAGAGAAGAATCCCCTCCTATCGCTCATTGCCTCCATGTGATTCGGGACTGTACCCAAAAACCACCGTTTTGCATGCCCTCTTGGACGTGGTAAGATGGAAATCAAAGCACAGTGGGAACCACACAAGACTCTATGACGATCTCGGGTCAACAGACTACTCTGTACCAGTGTCACCAGAGAACTGCCATCTGACGTAAGGTATAATACCATCTGGGAGTTCTCGGCGAGTCCGTCCAGTGTACCCAGTCTCCACTGAGCACCCGTATATCATCTCTGATGTCAAACACCAATGGATATGGGATCATCCATCGCCCATCTGTATGGGTCGAGAAGGTACACGCTAGTCTACTCTGGTATATCGATGCCCCGTCTCGATACACCCACGACTAGGGACTTTGAAGGATGTACTTATAGACTACCATGTCCCCACTAGTATGATCCGCATCACAGTCCAGGTAGTCAAGTATACATCCTAAGGGCTTTACCAACATGTGACAGAGAGACAGTCAGTATACACGTTAAGGTAAAGAGCAACCAGACAGCATACTATCATGTCGAGCAAGAAAGTCCTCCCTATATATGTCCAAGCATCCACTACAATATACATCCTATGTACAGTAATGGCCTATGGGGCATACATATAACTAACATACAAAACCTAATAAAGCATATATAATGAATAAGGCATGGCTAAGCGGGAGATAGCTCTTTACCAAAAGGGCGGACAAAACCATGCAAGCAATATAATATACAACGCCGAAGGGCGAGGATCAAAAATCGAAAGAAAGCCCATATCCACCAGAAAATCATAATAATACAAGCGCGACTCTAAGGTCGAAAGAATAAACACTGGTCTTCTAGTTCTATCAAATATACAAGTCTGGTTGATGGAGTTTACTAGATACAGCTGAAATAATAAATGTACAATGGTGGTCACGATGCAAGTGAACCCACTTACCAAAGAAAATCACCCTAAATGAAAGCAGTGTGCCAGCAAGCTGTCAAGATACCTGTACGGCAAAACCTACAAGAAACTGTGGCACAACGGGGGTGAGTTGCCAACTCCTGAGTAGAAAATATCACAGAGCAGAAATCGCATGTATGACGCTATCCTAGGTCATATCAAGTAATATCCTCAAACAAATATCCTGATCCATCTACACATAAGTACAATAACATGTGCTCGTATCAGTGCCTCAGATAGCAACATATTAGATATATGATGTATAAATGCATTACTAGTGGAAACAGAATACATCATGAATGAGACAATTGTTTTCTTTATTTAATGAGACTTCTGTATGTATATAAATCGAGTATCATCAATGAAATCAACAGAGAAATCCGTGTCAAGCATTGACACAAAACATAAATCTCAATATCTCAATATCTCAGGCTCCGGCTATCCGGACTGGCCTGTATCATCAAATCTCAATATCTCAGTGTCTCAATACCTCAAGCTCCGTCAGTCCGGATCGGCCCATATCATCAATCACACGACCACGAACGGTATCCTACGGATATCGGCCGCGCCAAACAATCACCGCTAGGCAGTCTGCCCCTGCCGGGCTCATCATCTACAACTCGAGCTTCTTGCCCTGGGGTACCATACCGGGTCCACCATGTACCCGCAGACGGTTCATCCAACTCCTCGAATCGGGTCTCGAAAACTATCTCAGAACCGAGAAAACATCATGGTGGACAATACTCATCATATCAAGGAAAACCGCATCTATCTCTTTAAAACAAATCATCAGTTTATAAAACTTTCACATGCGGTTTCCAAATCCAGAAATCTCAAAAGGATCCGAAATCATAAAAATCATGATATCAATAAACAGTGAATACCGGCATGAATCTCCATAATACTGCATGACCAATGAATATATGAATGCATCTGATATCATGCAATAAATGCAATAGTTAAACTAGCATATGAAAGCCATAACATATTGCAACTATCAACTAGCAAACTATGTCCATGAATAGTATTTTCTAAAGTGTACATGAAATGGCTACCGATAATGATGTGTGTGATCCGGCAAGCAGGTGTACGTGGAACATACGCATCATCGGTAATGGTGCTGGTGTCCTGACAGCAGGGTTTCATAACAATTACAGACAACATATGTACAAGCATGCAATACGATGAAACATCATGAATTTACAGAAATTGATATAGTAACAGCAATACTGAAAAATATACCTACCCAATATATGAGTCATACAGTTTGGTATTTAAAATACTCACGATTCTCCACTTTTGAAAAAGAGTATGACTCGAGCCCAGTCAAAAGGGTAAGGAAATCCACCTATGTCTGAGTCGATCTACATATATATCTAGTAGTCGGTGATCTCACCTCAATAGTATCACGTACGATACAATATATATATATATATATATATATATATATGACATCCTCGAGTCAAGAGTACGGATCTAACATCAAAATTCTATCTCGTACGGTAAATCTATCGTACGGCATCCCAAATCTGGGTACGGGTCAAATATCATCTTTAACTCATTACTCATCTGATATCCTTATCATCACATATCGTGAACATGGGGTACTGATCTAAGTCTAGTACAATACTAATATCATCAACAAATATGGACGCGTGTGTGTGAATACACATCACCCATTAATCCACTAATATCATGTCGTATCTCATAATACGAACTAAAACACATCACCGATCTTATGGAACCATGCCTAAACTCATTGACTCATCTCCAAATACCATATAATATCCTCAACATCCGTGTATATGTGTATGTATATATATATATAAGCACCAACACATCCACATATACATATATATATATATATATACATATGACGTATACACCCAAAACCATATCCCGTGAGTGTATATGTATGTGTACAACCTTACTCTAGGGTTCAAGACTAAGAAACCAATTAAATCCTTTCTTTAATTCTCGCTAACACTAACCCATGATCTCCTAAAGCTTTTCTTGCTAAGTGTTTATATCCCTCAATAACACATCTAAGTATATCTATATCACATCATAACATTTCTTACGACATTACGGGGTTGCTATACGCCATCCACCCGACTTCCCCCGTAGATATATATCTACTCACCTGCTCTTGCTTGCCGGCGTCGTTGTCTCCATCCACTTCTTCATCATCTTGACGTCCATATGGGGGTACCTATATATATAACACAATCGCAATGCGTATTAAAATCAAGTCGGAAAACCGAAACGGCACACGTTTCGCTCGTAGGTCAAAACCTATAGCCTGCATGAAAACACGACCAATAACCCCAGTCGTTGACGTTCAAACGCCATACGACGGAAACACAATATCAAATACCAAAACCAAATTCATAAAAAGTCGCAAAACGAAATCGGAAACTTATAATTATGCTCCAGATTTTACCCTAGGCTAAACAGCCAAAGTTGCATATGTCAAGGGTCTAGTTTAAAGGATATAAAGCCACAGAACCAATACGAACCAATTTGAACCAGGTCTGGCCGCAAATTGCGGCCAGAACGAATATAATTGCGGCCATGGAGAGGAATTAGGGGCTAGGGTTTCAGTGGGGGGTCCTAGGTTGCCTGTACACTCCCCTATGTCTGCTAAAAAATTTTCAGTTCACCCGGGTGTTAGCAGATTTCATTATACCCTCACAGAATCCATAATTCTCCGATATCGGTTTTTCTAAGTTCGTATTCCGGGGTTTATGTCTCATGTTCAGTCCACTATATCATCACAATAGGGGTTGTATAGCCTCTACTAACCTCAATTTCTTAAACCCTAACTAGAAATTTCCAAACCTCACTAAACGACACTAAATCGGTTCTAATAAAACATGGATGTAAAATTAATGGAAATACTATATTAATGGTTAAGAGAATACCTCACTTGGCAACTCAAGAAAAACCCTAGTTTGCCAATGTTGTCAAAATCCTACTTTGCTTCGTCCATTGTGTAGAGGGAGAAGAGGGGATCAATTTTTGTGAAAGGGGTTTAGGGTTTTTGTGGAGATTTGGAGATGATAATTGGGGTTGAAGGTGGAGGGAAGTGAGCTTGAGGAGATGAAGAAGGAGATGCAAAAATGGTGGAGGAAGAGAATGTGGCAGCGCTCTCTCTCTCTCTCTCCCCTCTCTTATTCTCACCCACTTTCTCACTAATTACCCTTTCGCCCTTTTTCTTTTTAACCTTTTCTTATTTATTTAAAACCAAACCATCCAATACTCCAAAACAACACAAGAAACAACATGTAACCAGAATGCGACATTCCATGGTGCACTAGCCATGAAAAACTGTAAAAACACGGATTTAGCCTAATCGCGATTAGTAGTGCATTAATCAGGTTTTCATTTAAACTGCATATAATAAATCTTTAAAATGCCAAATCCTTTAAATATATTTTTAAATGAATAAATCATTTTAATTCCCAATTATTTCACCATTATTAGTATATATTTACACCCTTTTTCGAAAACTCCAATTTCGCAAATCGGGCAGTTTTCGGAAAATATATTATTTTAATATTAAATTCCAAAAATAATATTTTGTATTTTCTGAAATGCTACAATTGTATTACCATTTGGTAATACTAGGTGATATTCACCAACTGCTTTGGCCGCAACAATTGCTCCATTCCCTACTTTGAGAGAAATATCACCTTTTCTCGGTTCTCTAACTCTCCTTAACCCATGTAACAAATTACAAACATGGGATCCTGATCCGGTATCCAATATCCAGGACGTATAGCATACTGAGAAACAGATCTCGGTAATGAACACACCCGAAGCAGATGCATCATCATGCTCTTTCTTCGTTCGGGTTGCATAGGAATCCTAATATTCCCCTATTCCTTGCTCAGACTTATGACACTCATAAGAAAAAGTGGAACCAACGTTCCCCAGCTCAGTATAATAAGAGGGTTCGGTCAATACATCCATATTATTATCTTGATTAAGGGATGTCATGGTCGCTATGTGGAGAGAGAGAGAGAGAGAGGGAAACGCTTTAGCGTGAGCTCTTTGCAAGATCAGATTGATTATTGTCTTATCTAATCAGGATGGCTCCTACTGTTTTTATCAAATGTTCCTTCAAACCCTAAAAGGTAAGATTAGCCGGGATTAATTACACCCTACAAGTTCGCCAATCGGTCAGCCAGGCAGGTATTGGTACTCCGAGGGCGTCTCCCAATGCTTTCGCATGGAACTAATTAAATAACCTTGTTTCCGTAGGGGCATAACCCCATTAACACCTTTCTTAGACATCAAATGGATCAGATAATTGTAAAGTGGAAAAATCTCCCATGAGTAACTCTTACTCGCAGTAGGCATCGGGATCCAACTATCATATAGAAGGTATGCAACCTCATTCCAAATTTCAACACTTGAAATTCCTAATATCTGTTTTTACCCCTAGCAACATATGACCTTAACAATGTCAACAAATCATAAGCGCTAGTCAAGTTCAACCAGTCATTTCATGATTGAATTAAACCCACCTGTATGACCCTTAACGAGGTCAACAAAGCCATACAACTACCCTAATCCAATCGCATCACATGCTGCAGATAAAGACTAATCAGCTACCACACACTACGCCTTGACATGGTTAACAAACGCAGCACGAATACTAAATAGTCCTTAACTAAAATGTCACGACCCGGAAAAGGCACGTGTCTGGCACTTGAATCATTTGAATTCTATAGGACACCACCTAATTCAAGTAAGCCAAAAGCCCAGAAATCTAAACCTTTTTAGGGGAAAATAATGGAGGTGCAGTTTTGAAATAAGGTTTTTACGTGTTAGATGTATGTATGCCCTATAGGCCAGTATTGTACATATGATGTATATTATATTGGATGCTTGGACATATAGGGAGAGGACTTTCTTGCTTGATATGATAGTATGCTATCTGGTTACTCTTTATCCTAACATGTATACATGTCTCTTGATACTGTCTTATGGTTACATGTTGGTAAAGCCCTTAAGATGTGTACTTGACTACCTGGACTATGATGCAGATCATACTAGTGGGGTTATGGTAGTCCATAAGTTCATCCTTCAGTGTTCCTAGTCGTGGGTGAATCGAGACAGGGCATCGATATACCAGAGTAGACTAGCGTATACGCTTCTCGACCCATGAGATGGGCGATGGATGATCCCATATCCATTGGTGTTTGACGTCAGAGATGATATACGGGTGCTCAGTGGAGACTGGGTACACTGGACAGACTCGCTGAGAACTCCCAGATGGTATTATACCTCATGTCAGATGGCAGTTCTCGGGTGACACTGGTACAGGTTAGTCTGTAGACCCGAGATCGTTATAGTGTCTTGTGTGATTCCCACTGTGTTCTGATTTCCACCTTACCACGTCCAAGAGGGCATGCAAAACGGTAGTTTTTAGGTACAGTCCCGAGTCATATGGAGGCAATGAGCGATAGGAGGGGTTTCGTCTCTTATGGTATTGGGAGTTGATGTTGCGCTGTGCTCGATTGGCCATAACAAGGAAGTCCCTGGCCATGGCTGGTTTAGAGATTTACTGGTAAGTGTTACCAGTAGTTTCTCGACCCGTTATGAGCCTCACATCGGCATAACTTATCGGCTATTGGGGTCTAATGTTTACCACCCCTAGACTTGATATGCGACATATCGGACGAGGAGACCGGACTGTACGGCAAGTGTTACCGTCAGGCTTTTGCAGGAGTTGGAGCGTTCTTGCTTGCTGATCTTCTGATCGCTCAATACCCGGGTAGCCTTTACGTCCATCTAGTACCGCTGACGGCTTGTGGGTGCTTGATGTGATCATCACCTACTGCCGGCGTATTGACGAGTCTTTAGAGTCCTACATAGAGGTTTTACTGGCTCAAGCAAAACGAAATAAGAGCACGTATGTGATATGTGCGGGACCGAGAATAATGCGTGTATGTGATACCGTATTCTATTCTCGCGACTTTTGTATCGGTCGGTTATATGAGATATATCCGGGTTATCGAATCAAGTGTTAATTCGATAAGTCAATACATTGGATGTTAGTCGGTTATATGAGATATAGCCGGATTATTAAATCAAGTGTTGATTTGATAATTTAATGTATAATTGTATATTTGATATACTAATTTACATTAACTAACATTTTTTCACTTAAGCATTTATTTTCTCACAAGTGTACACTTAATATATATGTGATATATATTAAATTGTATTTTGTTTTGTATCATGGTTGTTGATACAACATACATGGGTGTATGAGACTTACACCATGCATATTGTGATAATGGGTTTTAATATTTAAAGTAATTCTAAAATTAGTGGAATATTAGCTTGATGCATGAAGCTAGTGGAAGCTTGTGGATGCTTTGACTAAGTCCACTAGTTTTGTTTTACTTAAGATATTTAGTAACCTAACCATTACAATTAGACATGGTTATGTCTCTACATGGGTTAGTATATGATACACACTCACCCATGGTTCATTCTCTTACCTTACAAGATCATTCTCGTTTTGCTTGAGCTCATCTTCTTCTTTCTTGAGATAAGCTTGCTAGGTTTTCAAAAGAGAGAAAAATATTGTGAGAAAAATAATTCTAAAGTGAGCCCACTTCCTATTTCCTCATCCTCTACTAGATTAGCACTTTAGTATAGGGTGTTTGCTTCACTAATCCTTTACTTAGTGAAGTAGTAGCTTGTGTTAGTATCCCTCGACGTAGATCATCTTTGGCCTCGAAGACTTCAAGCAAGATCACCCTTTTCATCTCGAGAAGCCATGCTAGAGTATGAGAGTACCTTGATCGCAGCGAAGGGACTACAACAAGGAGCAATTGAAGTAAAGGACCGATCTACAAAGGTTGTATTTCTATTTCACTTAGTGATAAAAAGCTTACTATCTTTTTGTTACCCTAGCTTTTCTAGTTTGATTCCTAGGATTAATTCATTAGCACCCTCTAAAATTTTAAATATGGCATGTGTGATGCTGTAAGTGCACGGCGGCGCCCCGGCTGTCAATCCGACGGCCAAATGCGGAAGCGGTGATAAACTTTAATTTTCTTGAACTGGCAAACCGCCGCGCACTAATACCCGGATCGAACCATTAATTAGTCCTAGCTAACTACAAGAAAGGGAATAGAGATATACCGACGATCCAAGTCCTCCGGTCTTCTCGTCATCGTCCCGATCTCCTGCGGAATGTCCCGTCTCCTCCTCGTCGCCGGAAGTGCACCACATCGCCTACTTCTTTTACGGGCTCCCACCTCAATGCCGAGGCAACTCGGGCACGAAGCCGGCTACTCGACGTGCCCAAGGTCCGCTGTAGAATATGTAGTAGAGGATTGTGTCTCATTTGGGGTTCATGGAGGTGCCATTTGGTGGAGGGATGAAACAAGAACAATGTGGAGGAGCTAGGGGGTATTTTGGAGCATGATATGAACCAAAAATACACCCACACAATTTTGGACAGCCCCAATCTAAAGTGGCCGGCCAAAACAAGTGAGGAGAAGAGCATGGAGTGAAGTGGAAAATGAGAATGAGGAGAGTTCATCCAAAAAAATGAGAGAGGCCAAACTCAAAACATACAAGAGAGAGAGAGGAATGGCTATCATAATCAACCATGATCACAAAACAATGCCAACACTCCACACAACCATCATCAACAACCATGATGCTAACAAAGTCAAGCCATCATGATGTATGAAGTCAAGCAAGTCAATGGATAGTGCACCATCATGAAGACTATCATGATGCTACAAAAAGCAAAGAACCCCCTCCACTAATGCCTATTTGCAACAATGCAAATAAACCCTCCTCCACCAATCTTCGGCCAATGAACGATACAAAGGAAATTGGCCGAAATGGAAAACAAACTGGCAACTCCAAAAACTGGTCCCGTAATAAATTACAGGAAAACCCCGATACTGTGCATACAAACCCGCATCTGTATTTCGACCGAAATACAAATGCAATGAGACAAAATCTACACTGTACTATACTAGGATCCGGCTTATACCAAAGCCGACTAGTGATATCCGTTCGATCCTGATCCGTGCAATACCGCACGTATCTAATCGAACCCTTCCATATATCCATACGGGCTATAGTACAAACTGTCCGATCCTGATCCGTGCAATACCGCACGTATCTGAACGGACCTTGCCATATCTCCATACGGCCTCTACAACCTTTCGCCCGAAAGCTGAGTAACTGAATGTGGGGGACTCTAAAGACTCGTCAACACCTCGGTTGTGGATTTAACCACTAGCACGTCAGAGGTATAAGCCAATACGTAACGGGCTACCAAGTATTGACTAAAAGGGACGTCTGTGAGTGAACTCAGCCTGAGAACCCTACTGAGCCTGTCAGTGACAATATCCGTACAGTCCGGTCCGTTCGTCTATGAGTATCGCATGGCGGGCCTAGGGGGTTGGTAAAAGTCAGACCCCCAAAAGCGGTACAAGTCGTGTCGGAGTGTAGCCCAGAACACCCTGAGATACTACTGGAATACCTACCAGTAAATCTCCTTGCCTCGGCCGAGGGCTTTGTGTAATGGCTCTCCTAGACACAGCACGACCTCACCCCCAATACCGGGAGAGACGAACCCCTGAAGATACGCTCACTGCCTCCATGTGGCTCGGGACTGTACCCAACTAAAACCTGTTTGCACGACTCCTTTGAGCCGTGGTAGGGTAGTAATCAAAGTACAGTGGGAACTCACACAAGACAAATGACGATCCCCAGGTCGATGAACTAACCTGCACACATGTCACCAGGGAACTGCCATCTGACGTCTGGTATATGACCAACTAGCATGTTCCCGGCGAGTCCTGTCCGGTGTACTCATAACCCAATGAGCACCTGTATACATCTTAGGTGATCCAACTGACACCAGTGGCTTGTGAGACCGGCCACCGCCCCTCGTCGGGGTCTCGACTGTATACACTAGTCTACTATGGAGAATCGATGCCCTGTCTCGAAACTCTCACGACTAGGGACCTTTTAAGGATATGCTTATAGACCCCCAGCTCCCACTTATATGATCGCCCTCATACTGCTGGTGGTCAAGCAAGAATCCTAGGGGCTCTATCAACGTGTAATAGCGACGTGTCAGGTCACTTAAAACAGTACACGATGATAAAGGTAAACCAGATAGCATACTATCATCTCGAGTAAGACTGTCCTACCGGGATAGGTCCTCCATCAATCATGGCAATCACATACCTGTGACCTAATAATTGACTCTGAGGGCACTATCTCCAACAATCTCCCACTTGCACTCAAGGCCAATTATTGCGATGTCGCATACTCACAGCCCGTGTGATACCGAACACCCAACTCCTCTACTAATCAGTCTCACAAAGCTCGTTTGCGAAACTATTGCGTTCGAGGAATAGCCTCAGTGAGTGGATCCGCTTTGTTGTTTCTTTCTATGTCTCTCTATATCTCAAGTTCGCGGAGAAAGCCATCTCCCGAAATGAGCAATACCTGTCTTAGAATGTGTCTGGATGTCTGATGGGACATAGCTCATAAATGAACTCCAAATCCAAACTTCTTAGACTGTATCGTCAACTGAACTTAATCAGTATCCTGCGCCATGCCACCCTCAGTATTGCCTTGGACCACCTGTCCAAAATATTGCCCTTCGTCAGAAGGAGAACTATAACTCTGACAACCTCCTTGTCGTCCGGGTCACCTTGGAAGCCTGGAATGATAACTGTCTCCCGAATGAGGCTGTCGTTATCATATCCCTAGAACATGTACTTATGTTCTAAAACTGCTTCCGACTGTTTCTTTAGGATAGGATCAATGTCAACTTATTGCATCTAGTGCAAGAACAACATCTGGTGTGGTACTTGACATCTCATGATTGATTCAATTGCCTGAGCAAGTGATCTGCCAATCATGCACATCCCTCTCTACTTTAGTCTATAAGACACCTTTAGAGAGGGTGACTCCATCACCTGCAGGTACACTACCGTGCCAGGAGTCGTCCATCCTAAATACTCTTAGAATGCTGTCAAGTACCCTGATTGGGAAACCACCCAAATCTAGATCTAATACCATAGATCCAGTAACCAGTATGTCTGATATAAAATCCATTTCCTTTGTAGAGAAACCACTGTGTGACGACCAAAGTGTAACCAATCGTAGTATAGGAGTTTCTTTTCCTACTCTGTGTATGTCATCCAAATACCAGGATATCACACCCTACTACCTTCTCAACAGATCCATCCCCTATTCTGATGAAGTCAAACCTATGACTGTCACGTCAGAAATAGATGATCTATCTCCGCTACTGGTGCTTCAGTCTATAAATAGACATAAGCTACCTGTCCACCAATGCTTCCGCTGCTCCCACTGACTACGACAACCCTCTGGCAGAGTCATATACACGTACACTTCTGAAGCGAGTTCAGAACGACGCTATACTCATCCTCCCGCCGGGTCTCACAGTCTGGAACAACAGCAATGGCAAGTGTGGGTAAACAAGAACTTCCCTGTCACCGTCCTTGAGGCTACCGGAGTACCTCTCGAGTGCCTGAAGTTACCCACCTCATCTGCGGAGTGGCCAATGGAATGTCAATCCAGATTGAATCTTTAGGTTCCTTGTCAAATCTTCAGTAATCGTTTGTGGTTCTGGAATCACTTCCAGTTCTACCATACTCCCACTACTGTTTTCTGAAAAAATCCATTTTTATTAAAACTGTGGCGAGTCTAGAACAATATTGCTATTGTTCATCCAGATGGTAGAAAGTCAACCCGCGTCATAGCCTGGGTCAACCCATAAACAGCCATTACAGAAACGTGCCTTGAGTTGTCCAGTGTCTGGTTTTAAGCATAAGCCGGACAACTCCCCGTACCTTAACATCGTTAAGATATGAACTGTTCTATATCATATATAGAACCAGAGGCACTGATTTAATTGAACCAGATTCAAATCATGCAACTGTCTCCAGTGCATGTCAACTAAATGGAAGGAGGCCGATCAGCGTTACTCAACTTAGGAATGCTTCCATTTATGAGTAACCTGAAAGAGAAGCAATTTCTCTTAATCACTACTATCAACTGAATACCATATACAAGTATCTACATCTTCGATCACTTTGAAGAATCCCGATACTTGCTACACCTGGTTCTCTACTCTATTCAAATACCTATAACTTCTCCAAATTCGGACCCTGTGTTTCCACGAAACACCTGTCTAAAAACTAGAGAAGTCATAAGTAAACCGAATATAGTACGAGGACCAACCCCTCTGTCCTGATGGACCCTGGACATCATACAATACTCTGTATAAGTCCCTTGAGTCTGATAACTCATTCACTGTGTGTCGTAGGTTGAAAACTGTACTTATGGTTAAGAAGAATTACACCGCTGTTTAATACTCCTTACCTAACCATCCACTGATATAGGTAAATGTCGTAGACATAATTTCAAAAAGGTATATCTCACTCTATGAAAATAGACGTACAGATATATCAATTTGAAATTGGTGCACAACAGCGGATATTCAAAACCAAATATTTGCCAACCGGCAAACAGCCCAGGTGATTTCCTCAAATATCACCGATTACAACGAATCCCGATATAATGAGGATAATCACCCAATTCCCAATAACTTACTCCCACTCATCATCTGTAAAACCATACAGATGTGAGAATCGTACCTGGTAAATACATACCCTGGAGTAAGTATCTAATTGGGAAATCAGTTTTCCTTTAACAGTACACAGTGAGACTGAAACATTGAAATGTTTTGATGGGGTATCCCGGTATTCCTAGTAATGCCTCTTCCAGATTCACGACTGTAACCGTATAGTTCTTTGCCACCTCTCCAAATCCCTTCATATGTCTTTAGTCTTTACCTTCTGCACACCCCTTTAGGCCAAATGGTTTTCTTCCTTCCCTACCGTTCGGCACCAGCCTATGGTTTGGAAGAAGACTATCCAATAAGCATAATGGGTGTACTGTCCTAATCCTAGGAACACTCGCAATGCGAGAGAAGGTGAAGATAAGAGACAACCGAATAAATCTTATTCATATTTCTCCGGAACCAGAATCCATCCCCGAACTGGAACAAGTTCCTTTCGAGTTCGTATATAACCATACGATGGAGTATCCAATAAACTGTGGATCTTCGTAGTGATACGGAGTGTCCTGGAGAAATACAAAGGTGATTTTAGGATTGGCGAAGGAATACTTGGTTTGGTCGTGAATATCTGTTGCAATTTACTTTGCCCTCTTACTAATCCCTTGCTTTGTCTGAACTTAATACCTTCTGTACACCATCGTTAGGCTAATTGGTTTTCTTCATTCCCTACCGGTCGGCACCAGCCTAAGGTTTGGAAGAAGACAATCCAATTTGCGTAATAGGTGTACTACCCCTAAACCAAGGAGTACTCGTAACCTGAGAGAGGGTAAAAGGAAAAGACAACTGAATAATCCTATCCGTTTTCTCCAGAACCTGAAACCATCCTCGAATAAATTCCTTCGAGTTCGTATCTAACCATACGATGGTTTTGTCCAATGGAAGTGGACGTTCGTAGTAATACGGGGTGTCCTGGAGAAAAGGGTAAAAGTAGGAGTGGCAATGAGGTTTGCAACTCTGACAATCCAAAAGCCGGTGTTAAGAAGGTTCGGTTAATTTGGTCACTGAGTCATAGTCTTAGGGTCGGGTCAATGGTCGCTGCCAGAGAGAGAGAAAAGAAACACTCAGCGTGCACTCTAACCTAGATCAGAATGGTTACCAATTTATCTAATCTGGAAACCTCCCACTGTACCTCAAATTCTCCTCCAAACCTAAAAGAAGAATTAGTCGGGAACACCCGAGGAGTAAACTAACTCATCAGTGGGAATCGGGATCCAACTATCATCGCATGATAACGTGACGGAATCCGCTCACGTCAACACACTCCAGAAGGTATGCGCATATCTGGCAAGTTTCAGTTCTTTTGAAACTCCCGATGTGATTTCTGCCCCATGCTCTTATGACCTTGACTAAGGCCAACAAATCATAAGTCACATGTCAAGTTCTACCCGTCATTATCCAGGTTGATTTGAACCCACCCGCACAAGCCCTTGACGAAGGCCAACAAGGCTATACGACTGTCCCAAACCAACGCATCTATCTATGCTGCAGAAAGGCAACAAGCAGCTACCATACACTATGCCTTGACGAAGGCCAACAAACATAGCATGAATACTACGTGCTACCCGTCTGAAACGACGGAGGGCTACGAATGGTTTCTGGCGAAAACCTTTAACGTAAAGAACTTGATATCGTTGAAGGAACTGATAGCTTTTAAAAATATAGTGACGAAAACCTTCGCTAAAGAGGTCACTCCCGGTGAAGGGATCTCGGCTCTTTCCCCGTAGAATGAGGTGCTGGATATTCCAACTGAATACCACGGTGCAAAGCAAAAGTAATCGGCTATAGTGAAGTTAATGCCCTAACGCAAACTTTTTGTCCAAGGGGTCACTCCCGGTGAAGGGATCTCGGCCCTTGACTCGTCGACTGAGGAGCAGGATATTCCAACTGAATACCACGATGCAAAACAAAAGTGAACGTCCTTGCAATAACAGCTTTTTGAAAAAGTGTTCCAACAACATCAGATTAGGTTTGTTTTTAACTTGCATTGATCCGAATCAACCCAGTCCCATCAATTGATCACACCACAAAGAACGAAAATATACTGATGTACGTATATGCCATCCGCATTCGCCACTGGGTCCCGTCATTACCCGTTAGGTTAGCTAACTAACGACAGAGCGGGGACTGGACTAGCGCGGATGCAAAACATATACAACATCTACTAATATATATACCAATATATTATATTTCGCTCAAGGCGTGAATAAAATGCAACATCACAGAAATGTACAGCATCACAGAAACAATACAGACATCTGGGATCCCCGGGTTTCACAGAGCCACTACTGAAACCCGACGTTCCCCTGGTCGTGTGGATAGCCTGTGCAATGAAATCCTAGACCCCTACGGGCGCGGCAAGTCACCCGCCAAAACCTGAAGCGAGGCAGCCCCCTTCAGCAACGTGAATGGACCACCCAGCACTTCACGGAATCCGGTAACTTGGGCACCCCTCCTGGGTCAACCTGTACCCCCTACGAGTGCGGCGAATAGCCCGCCAATCCTAGAGTGAAGCCCCCTCCGTCTCAATGCCATGAGATGCGGGCTTGTTGCCCTCCAGAACCCGGCTATCCGTGCACCCCTCCGCGGGGCAATCCTAGTACAGAAAGTAAAATATACATACACCGGGTACAACGACCGCAACCAGGTCGTGCCCCAAAATAATAATACAAACAGGCAGTGACGGCAGTCCACATGTCGGACGCTCGCCCCGCAATATCAAATGTACATAATACAACCACAACTGTACTAGCATTGCATCCAGGCTATCCCCCACGACCGATCCGCAATATCACAGCAAAAACAAAACATCAACGTGAAAGTCTCGTTCGCAAATCCGTCTAACCGGGCTATAGCAGTTAGACCGGATTTACCGATCAAGTGACATTCACGGTCGCAGATATAATGTAAATACTGTGAAAAATGTGTTTAAAATATCCGATCGATCAAAAATTAACAAGTGGGCCCCCAATCAAAACTGTAGCACTCACAGAAAACCTGGGCCCAATTTTAATATTCCAAAACCCATATTTTAAGCCCAGAAAGCCTCTGGAAAAAATTGGTGAAGTGATCTCCACAGTGTGCGGCGGAAGAGCGGTGGAATGGGGGTATATGCGGCGGTTCCGCGCTCCCACTGTGGATTCACTTCATCGAAATTTTACAGAGTTCTTAGATTTTCCAGTACATCAATATTTTACAACCTGAAAAATTTTTCGACACCAAAAATTTCCAACAGAAAACCGATGCTAACAAAAATGTAGTTTTGGAACATTCGATCGATCGAAACAGAAAAACACACTACACCAAGCTAGACTAAGTTAATAGCGATGCTCTGATACCACTGTAAGTGCACGGCGGCGCCCCGGCTGTCAATCCGACGGCCAAATGCGGAAGCGGTGATAAACTTTAATTTTCTTGAACTGGCAAACCGCCGCGCACTAATACCCGGATCGAACCATTAATTAGTCCTAGCTAACTACAAGAAAGGGAATAGAGATATACCGACGATCCAAGTCCTCCGGTCTTCTCGTCATCGTCCCGATCTCCTGCGGAATGTCCCGTCTCCTCCTCGTCGCCGGAAGTGCACCACATCGCCTACTTCTTTTACGGGCTCCCACCTCAATGCCGAGGCAACTCGGGCACGAAGCCGGCTACTCGACGTGCCCAAGGTCCGCTGTAGAATATGTAGTAGAGGATTGTGTCTCATTTGGGGTTCATGGAGGTGCCATTTGGTGGAGGGATGAAACAAGAACAATGTGGAGGAGCTAGGGGGTATTTTGGAGCATGATATGAACCAAAAATACACCCACACAATTTTGGACAGCCCCAATCTAAAGTGGCCGGCCAAAACAAGTGAGGAGAAGAGCATGGAGTGAAGTGGAAAATGAGAATGAGGAGAGTTCATCCAAAAAAATGAGAGAGGCCAAACTCAAAACATACAAGAGAGAGAGAGGAATGGCTATCATAATCAACCATGATCACAAAACAATGCCAACACTCCACACAACCATCATCAACAACCATGATGCTAACAAAGTCAAGCCATCATGATGTATGAAGTCAAGCAAGTCAATGGATAGTGCACCATCATGAAGACTATCATGATGCTACAAAAAGCAAAGAACCCCCTCCACTAATGCCTATTTGCAACAATGCAAATAAACCCTCCTCCACCAATCTTCGGCCAATGAACGATACAAAGGAAATTGGCCGAAATGGAAAACAAACTGGCAACTCCAAAAACTGGTCCCGTAATAAATTACAGGAAAACCCCGATACTGTGCATACACACCCGCATCAGTATTTCGACCGAAATACAAATGCAATGAGACAAAATCTACACTGTACTATACTAGGATCCGGCTTATACCAAAGCCGGCTAGTGATATCCGTTCGATCCTGATCCGTGCAATACCGCACGTATCTGATCGAACCCTTCCATATATCCATACGGGCTATAGTACAAACTGTCCGATCCTGATCCGTGCAATACCGCACGTATCTGAACGGACCTTGCCATATCTCCCTACGGCCTCTACAACCTTTCGTCTGAAAGCTGAGTAACTGAATGTGGGGGACTCTAAAGACTCGTCAACACCTCGGTTGTGGATTTAACCACTAGCACGTCAGAGGTATAAGCCAATACGTAACGGGCTACCAAGTATTGACTAAAAGGGACGTCTGTGAGTGAACTCAGCCTGAGAACCCTACTGAGCCTGTCAGTGACAATATCCGTACAGTCCGGTCCGTTCGTCTATGAGTATCGCATGGCGGGCCTAGGGGGTTGGTAAAAGTCAGACCCCCAAAAGCGGTACAAGTCGTGTCGGAGTGTAGCCCAGAACACCCTGAGATACTACTGGAATACCTACCAGTAAATCTCCTTGCCTCGGCCGAGGGCTTTGTGTAATGGCTCTCCTAGACACAGCACGACCTCACCCCCAATACCGGGAGAGACGAACCCCTGAAGATACGCTCACTGCCTCCATGTGGCTCGGGACTGTACCCAACTAAAACCTGTTTGCACGACTCCTTTGAGCCGTGGTAGGGTAGTAATCAAAGTACAGTGGGAACTCACACAAGACAAATGACGATCCCCAGGTCGATGAACTAACCTGCACACATGTCACCAGGGAACTGCCATCTGACGTCTGGTATATGACCAACTAGCATGTTCTCGACGAGTCCTGTCCGGTGTACTCATAACCCAATGAGCACCTGTATACATCTTAGGTGATCCAACTGACACCAGTAGCTTGTGAGACCGGCCACCGCCCCTCGTCGGGGTCTCGACTGTATACACTAGTCTACTATGGAGAATCGATGCCCTGTCTCGAAACTCTCACGACTAGGGACCTTTTAAGGATATGCTTATAGACCCCCAGCTCCCACTTATATGATCGCCCTCATACTGCTGGTGGTCAAGCAAGAATCCTAGGGGCTCTATCAACGTGTAATAGCGACGTGTCAGGTCACTTAAAACAGTACACGATGATAAAGGTAAACCAGATAGCATACTATCATCTCGAGTAAGACTGTCCTACCGGGATAGGTCCTCCATCAATCATGGCAATCACGTACCTGTGACCTAATAATTGACTCTGAGGGCACTATCTCCAACAGATGCCACCAAACCCTAGTAGTGGTGCTAAGGAATCCCTTCATTACGGAAATCAAGTTCTTTCTTTAAAACATAGATAATAGCATACGAAAACACAATGTTTGTATCTAACTTGAAAAGTTTTTCGTCATTGAAAATTTGGGCAGCACCTCCTTTGTAATTTTTAATCCAAAAATGAATACAATCAATAATAATATGCATTCCAAGCGGGAGCTAGCTCTTCGCCCAATGGCGGATACAACCATTCAAGATTTAAATATACAACGCCGGAGGCGAGGATCAAGCTCATAAATAAAGTAAAGAAAACTAATATCATCAAGAAAACCAGAAACAGTAATAAATACACAAGCGCGACTCTAAGGCCGAAAGAATATACAACTGTGGGTTTCTAAGTCTACTAAATATACAAGTCTGGTTGATTGAGCTTTAACTAGATACAAAAAAATAAATATACAAGTATAAGGCGGCGGTTACGATGCAATCTGTTCTACCTGTCAAGCAATCACCCAGAAGAAAGTGAAGTGCCAGCAAGCTGTTACGGAACCTGTACGGCTAAACCTGCAAGAAACTATGGCACAACGGGGGTGAGTTACCAACTCGTGAGTAGAAGACATCACCGAGTAGAAACCGAATGTATGATGATCTTCTAGGTCATACGATACAATACAATAATAATAGTAGCACGAATACATTGAGTAACAGTAGAGGCGATAATATAGACATATTGTCACGCTCCGTTTCCCAGAGTACGCTAAGGTAGGCACGTGACATAGCCAACCATGCTACCTATGGATATGAAAAATCCTTCCACAGTCACATTACGGCTGTAGAGATATCAAGAACAGGAAAGTAGACTAAACTATCTAGTACATGTCCATGAGCCAGAATAAATGAGTCAAGAAATAATATAGTATGCGGAAGCAAAGGATCAAATGAACACATGGAAAGTAAGGCTGGATACCAACAGGATCCTTACCGCTCAGTCTAACAGTGGCAAAACTCCTGATCAGTCTGCAACAAAGGTAGAGGATCTGGCCATGCAAAACCCAGACGTCAGCGCGTCATAACATCACGCAATAATATATAAACAGGGTAGCAAGACATACAAGTATGATCATAAAAGGCAAAGCAAGTGTAACAACAATGTAAATCAGGGCAGGGACAGGTAGTGTGCAGTGAGTAATCTAAACTGGTCTATTGGGTTAAATACTCTCAAGTCTTTGAAATCAATTTGATGAATCATCGATGTAACTCAATAGTATCCCGTGCATGCCCGGGACCACGGTCTACAGACTCTCGGGCTGAAACCGAGACGTGCCGCTAGGCAGTAAAAGGTAGCAGGTACAGACGAGTGATGTCAGCATCATCACTCCTGGGATGGCCTAGCCCGTAAGACTGATCAGAACAGTTATCGAACTGTTGAGTTATAAGTCAGGTTTCATCATTGATTTCCCCATACCCCCAAGTTATATGTGTTCAAGTCAGGTATTTAAGTAATCAAGAACTAATGCCAACACAAGAGCAGGTAGGTGCAGGTTTGCCTGGATAGACAACAGGAACGGTCCGTAAGGACTACAGGTTATGTTTGTTGGCATTAGACACAAGATCAGGTAACAGGTAAAGCCATGGTACATCAGGTCAAGCCAGGTAATGTATAAAGGTGTCATGTCATGTCAAGAGTGTACGATACCATGTCATGTCAAGTAGGAAGTGTAACAGGTCATGTCAGGAAGCACAAGATGTCATGTGGGTGCTCATAATCAAACTAACATAAGCATGTGTATAAATAAACAAGTTTGGGTACTATCAGAACAATAAACTGGAACATGTAATATGATATGCAAATAGATATAATTTCAAGGATATGGATGCACAGTTATCGATTAGGGTTACATTTATAGTTTCAATATTAATTAGGATACAATTTATTAAACATGGAGTGTGAATATCACAGTATTATGTAGTAATGTGATCTATAGATGCAATTATATGTATCTTAAATACGATGGATGCAAACGGGTATCCGAAAATTTATAAAACTATAAAATGGTAATGTGGGATGTACAACTAAGCAATATGTGATATAAATATTGATATATTAATATTAATATGGATAGCATATTCAAAACGATTAATAACTATAAAAGTGGTATTGATTAACCATGCACAAGAAAGTTCCGTTCAGAAAAAATTTGTAAAATAGCTTAAAAATAACAAACGTTCTCCAAAAGGGTCGTGTATTATACCAAAACAAAGATAATTCAATAAGGTTTTCAGTTTTATAAGTATAAGCATCTCAGGTTGTCCCTACAAAAAGCTATGAACATTCAAAATTGAAAGTTTGCTGCTGGAATTTCCCTGGACAGCAGTTTAGAGACATTTTCATTTGCATTTTACGTTATTTAAACAATTTATTTTCCAAGTAAATATTTCCTAGAGTTATAGTATTCTGAGTTATCTTCGTAACGAACTAAAGAACGTATACTAATGATTTTTCTATGATTTATAATGAATTTTATTAGGTAAGGTGTACAGTAAATTTCAGATTTGTCGTATCCGCTTTTTCAACGACGTTTCATGTGTAAACTATAATATTTTCAAATGTATAACATTATAAAATGCAGATTATAAACTAATTAAAGATAATAATAAGAAATATTACGACGATATATATTTTAAATGATATGGATGCAGTATAATGTAATCTAGTATGTCACAAGATAAGTTTTCATGATCTAGATTTAATATGATATAAACGAATGCAAACGAAACATCGAAACGTTATAAAATTAAACATGGGGCACTAGATTTAAACTATAGGTATGGTATTTATTTAAATAGGTATAAAATGAATTATATAGCATATAGCAAGATTAACTTGCCTAGACGGAACAAGAACGGATGTGTACGGAACGTCCTTCGTCGGCGAAATGTCGCGACGCGCGCACTGTACACGGAACGGTTCCAAACAACGCACGAGGGTGATCACGCAAGTCAGGTACGTTCACTGGATCACTCGGATCGTCGGCGATGAGCACGGCTCCGGCGGTGATCACCGGAATAAAGAAACAAGATCAAGAAAAAGAAAGAAGAAGTAAGAAGAAGAGGTTGTGTATTAAATAAGGAAAGAAAAATTAACTAAATAAAATATATATAAATATATATATGCAGAGGAGAAAGAGAGAGAGAAAGGAGTTGTTAGTTTGTTAGGAAATTAGATTTAAAATTTTAAAAGATTTTTAGATTTAAAATTTTAGATAAGAGGTTTCAGTTTGTTAAAGAAATCATATGAAAATATTTAAACTAAATTTTAAAATTAAATATATTGAATTTTGGCGGGATACAAAAATATTTCAAAACGCGCCCGGGTCGGGTCTAAAAATTCAAATTTAAAATACGAAAAATATTTGCGACTTTCAAAATTCAAAATGAATGCTCAGGTAACGAAAATGCATACCCCCAAGAACGGATGCACGTACATACGCGTAGCCATCCAAACACGTTCGTTTCACTGAACGGGACGAGAACAAGATGCGCGGATGTTACCACGGGGTTAGGGGTATCATGCAGGCTATGAAATGCAATATTAAATTATTTTACATGACCTAAAATGTTATATGTTAAAATATGCAATACCAGGTAAAATGCCAGTATGCAGTATACATGAGATGCACGTGTCTATATAACAACTCAGGATAATCTATAAATATGAATCAAATAGGTTCAAGCAAGAAGGTCGGGTCGAATGCACTGTAAAATGTAAAATACTATTTGCACCCAAAACACGATAAATCAGGAAAATACCACAATTAAGGAAACACGAGAACTGGAATTGGTATAAATGAACTGGGATGTTACATTATACCCAACTACAAAAGAATTTCGTCCTCAAAATTCCAAGAACAAGAAAGGATAAACAATCAATAAACTACAAGAATAGATGTGGAAACTTCTGTCGGATTTCATTTTCTCGTTCCCAAGTTGATTCTCCATGCGAGCGATTACCCCAGAAACAAGTACGAGAGGGATAACCTTGTTCTTAAGAACATTTTCCCTTCGATCCACAATCAACATCGGTCGTTCCTCAAAGGTTAAATCTTCTCGTACAGTCAGCTCTAATAGATCCAGCACGTGTGTTTTATCTTGAACATACTTACGGAGTTGAGATACATGAGACACGTCATGAACATTCGCCAAAGATTGCGGTAACGCTAAACGATACGTCACCTCTCCAATACGCTCCAAAATCTCAAAGGTCCAATGAGTCGAGGACTAAGCTTTCCTCAACTTCCGAAACGAAGCACCCCTCTAGTCGGTGATATCTTCAAGAATACCAAATCACCAACGACGAACTCTAGAGGTCTTCTCGATGTATCTGCCCAACTCTTTTGTCGGTCGTGTACTACTTTAAAATGATTCCAAATAGTATTAACCGCCTCAACTGTCTGCCCAACCAAATCTGGTCCCAACAATCTTTGTTCACCGGCATCGTTCCAACAGACAGGTGAACGACACTTGCGACCATATAAAGCCTCGAATGGAGCCATCTGAATAGTCGCCTGAAAACTGTCATTGTAAGAAAACACCACTAAGTGTAGATTATCCTCCCATCAACCCTTGAAGTCTAACATGCAAGCTCTCAACATGTCCTCAAGAGTTTGGATCATTCTCTCCGACTGGCCATCTGTTTGAGGATGGTAAGTTGTGCTAAACTTCAATCAAGTCCCCAAACTTTCTTGTAAGCTCCTCCAAAATGTGGTAAGAAACGGGTGTCACGGCCGGACACGATGCTCACCGGCACTCCATGCAATCTTACAATCTCCTGCATGTACCGTTCTACCAAAGCTTCTGTTGAATTACCAACTCGAAATGGTATGAAATGAGCTGCCTTGGTCAATCGATCAACAATCACCCAAACTGCATTGTTGCCTTTTGGACTCCGCGGTAAAACTGTCACGAAATCCATGGTTATATGTTCCCACTTCCACTGATCGGAAGTGGTTGCAATAAACGAGCAACCCTTTGATGTTCAGCCTTAACTTGCTGACACACCAAGCACTTTGCCACAAAGCGGGCAATCTCCCGCTTCATGCCTTCCCACCAGAAATACTACCGTAGATCTCGGTACATCTTTGTGCCTCCTGGATGTACGGAATATGCGGAACTGTGCGCCTCCTTCATAACTTCTTCGCGGATGTCTCCCTTTGGCACACACAACGACTACCATATCGTAACGAACCCTCTTCATGAACCAATGAATCCGTTCGAAGTTCAGCTTCAACCCGTTCTCGAATCTTCTGCAATCTAGGGTCCTGTAACTGCGCTGCTGTAATATTCTCGATCAACGACGACTGTACTTGCAGCTGCATCAACTGTCCCGACGAATGCGGTAGCACAATCTCTAAGTCAAATCTTCGAAAGTCTTCAATAAGTTCCTTCTGAGTAGTCAACGTCTGAAT
Organism: Agapanthus africanus; assembly: GCA_030015575.1. Taxonomy (NCBI): domain Eukaryota; kingdom Viridiplantae; phylum Streptophyta; class Magnoliopsida; order Asparagales; family Amaryllidaceae; genus Agapanthus; species Agapanthus africanus. The sequence goes on along the minus strand of CM057344.1, from coordinate 237,978,321 downwards.
TGCTGGCAACCAACTAAGCGTATCCGGTACAACATTAACTTTCCCCGGATGGTACTTAAGATCGAGATCGTAGTCAGCCGTCAGCTTCAACCATCTATGTTGTCTCACAATTAGCTCCTTCTGAGCGAACACGTAATTTAGGCTTTTGTGATCGGTGAATATTTCGACCCCTTTCGCCCAATAAGTAGTGTCTCAAAATCTTCAAAGCGAAAATCCCAGCTGCTAACTCCAAGTCATGAGTTGGGTAATTCTTCTCATGGGTCTTCAACTGTCTCGATGCGTAAGTTGTAACCTTCCCATGCTGCACCAAAACATATCCCAATTCTTTCTCTGGTGCGTCGCTGTGAATCACCAATTCACTGGAACCGTCTGGTACGGTCAAAATAAGAGCGGTTATCAACCTCTGTTTCAACGTCTCGAAAGCTGACGCACACCTACCAGTCCCCACAAATGGTACTTCCTTGCGCGTAAGCTTGGTCGAAGGCTCTGCCGGACGAGCAAAGTTCTCCACGAACCTCCTGTAATAACCGGCAAGTCGAAGAAAGGTTCTTATCTCTGCAACATTCTTCGGAATCGGCCAATCTCGAACTGCTGCAATCCTCTCGGGATCAACGGCGATTCCATCACCGGATACGACATGCCCTAAAACTTCACTTCTTCAAGCCAAAACCCGCACTTACTCATCTTAGCATACAATCTTTCTTGCATCAATGTCTGCAGTGCGATCTTCAAGTGTTATGCACGCTCTTCAATATTCCTTTGAGTAGACCAGAATATCATCAACGAACACCACTATAAACCGGTCCAAGAATGGTGAAAAGATTCGGTTCATCAAGTCCATAAATATCGCCGGTGCATTCGTGACTCCGAATGCCATCACTAAATACTCGTAATATCCATACCGAGTTCGGAACGCAGTCTTGCAAATATCTTCTGATTTAACTCGGACCTGATGATATCCGGATTGCAAATCCAGCTTCGAGAATACCCTCGTGCCACTGAGTTGCTCGAATAATTTGCCAATGCGAGGGATCGGGTACTTGTTCTTAATAGTCACCCGGTTTAATTCTCGATAATCAATGCACATCCTCCTTGTGCCATCCTTCTTCTTTACTAGAAGAACTGGAGCTCCCCAAGGTGAGTTAATGCTGTGAATCCAACCCTTCTCAAGTAATTCAGTACCTGCTTCTTGACTTCTTCCAACTCCACTGGTGCCATCGGGTAATACGCCTTTGAGATTGGCGCTGCACCAGGAACAAGATCAATCGCGAACTCCACATCTCGCTTCGGCGGTAAACCTGATATGTCTTCAAACACGTCCATAAAACTCTCGAATATAGCCAGCGCTTCTTCCTTATATACTTCCATCGGCGAAAGAACATTATTTGTTGGCCTAGCCCTAAACTCGACTGGCCCGACAGAATCGCTTCCTCCAGCAAAACAAGCTCCGGATGTCCGGGAATCTGGAGAATCACTTTCCTTTCCTTACAATCAATATGACCATGGAAAGTGCCACGAAAATCCATTCCCAAGACAAAAACAAACAAAGGGATGGACCAGAATTGAATAAGCCTAATGCGGGGAAAACATGAACAAGTAAGATACTGAGATGACTTCATCCGAAGTCAAGATACTGAAGAGGATTAAGCACGGTAAACGTGATCCAAGCTGGCAATAAAATAATAACTGGTAAGCAATGAAACCGAGAGCAGCAAGGTAATATAACGATCATGAAACAAGGGAATGAATCAAGACCAGGACTCCAAGTTACTTAAATAGAGTACCGCATTGTAACCATGCTGCAGTTCATGGGTACAATTACATAACTCCACTCAAGTCGCCCAAATCCTAGTATCAGAATCAAGGAACAAGGAGAAACAATGGTGAACCAAAAAGGTTTCAAGTCGAGATGCAAGTGGTTTGCATATCGTCAAGGCGAAGGATAAAAGAAGGATATGATTCAAGAATTACGATAACAAGGTGGCAGGACATGTTCCTAATCACGAGTATTCTGATTCGTGTATTGGGTTCAATACCCAACTACAAAAGAATCAAACTCGATTAACCTATATCCTATGGCTCTGATACCAAAAGAACCATGTCACGCCCCGCTTCCCAGAGTACGCTAAGGTAGGCACGTAACATAGCCAACCATGCTACCTGTGGATATGAAAAATCCTTCCACAGTCACATTACGGCTGTAGAGATATCAAGAACAGGAAAGTAGACTAAACTATCTAGTACATGTCCATGAGCCAGAATAAATGAGTCAAGAAATAATATAGTATGCGGAAGCAAAGGATCAAATGAACACCTGGAAAGTAAGGCCGGATACCAACATGATCTTTACCGCTCAGTCTAACAGCGGCAAAACTCCTGATCAGTCTGCAACAAAGGTAGAGGATCTGGGCCATACAAAACCCAGACGTCAGCGCGTCATAACATCAAGCAATAATATATAAACAGGGTAGCAAGACATGCAAGTATGATCATAAAAGGTAAAGCAAGTGTAACGGCAATGTAAATCAGGGCAGTGACAGGTAGTGTGCAGTGAGTAATCTAAACTGGTCTATTGGGTTAAATACTCTTAAGTCTTTGAAATCAATTTGATGAATCATCGATGTAACTCAATAGTATCCCGTGCATGCCCGGGACCACGGTCTACAGACTCTCGGGCTGAAACCGAGACGTGCGGCTAGGTAGTAAAAGGTAGCAGGTACAGACGAGTGATGTCAGCATCATCACTCCTGGGATGGCCTAGCCCGTAAGACTGATCAAAACAGGTATCAAACTGTTGAGTTACAAGTTAGGTTTCATCATTGATTTCCCCATACCACCAAGTTATATGTGTTCAAGTCAGGTATTTAAGTAATCAAGAACTAATGCCAACACAAGAGCAGGTAGGTGCAGGTTTGTCTGGATAGACAACAGGAACGGTCCGTAAGGACTACAGGTTATGTTTGTTGGCATTAGACACAAGATCAGCTAACAGGTAAAGCCATGGTACATCAGGTCAAGCCAGGTAATGTACAAAGGTGTCATGTCATGTCAAGAGTGTACGGTACCATGTCATGTCAAGTAGGAAGTGTAACAGGTCATGTCAGGAAGCACAAGATGTCATGTGAGTGCTCATAATCAAACTAACATAAGCATGCGTATAAATAAACAAGTATGGGTACTATCAGAACAATAAACTGGAACATGTAATATGATATGCAAATAGATATAATTTCAAGGATATGGATGCACAGTTATTGATTAGGGTTACATTTATAGTTTCAATATTAATTAGGATACAATTTATTAAACATGGAGTGTTAATATCACAATATTATGTAGTAATGTGATCTATGGATGCAATTATATGTATCTTAAATGCGATGGATGCAAACGGGTATCCGAAAAGTTATAAAACTATAAAATGGTAATGTGGGATGTACAACTAAGCAATATGTGATATAAATATTGATATAATAATATTAATATGGATAGCATATTCAAAGCGATTAATAACTATAAAAGTGGTATTGATTAACCATGCACAAGAAAGTTCCGTTAAGAAATTCAGCGTCACCCTCATTTGTAAAATAGCTTAAAAATAACAAACGTTCTCCAAAAGGGACGTGTATTATACCAAAACAAATATAATTCAATAAGGTTTTCAGTTTTATAAGTATAAGCATCTCAGGTTTTCCCTACAAAAAGCTATGAACATTCAAACTTGAAAGTTTGCTGCTGGAATTTCCCTGGACAGCAGTTTAGAGACATTTTCATTTGCATTTTACGTTATTTAAACAATTTATTTTACAAGTAAATATTTCATAGAGTTATAGTATTCTGTGTTATCTTCGTAACGAACTAAAGAACGTATACTAATGATTTTTCTATGATTTATAATGAATTTTATAAGGTAAGGTGTACAGTAAATTTCAGATTTGCCGTATCCGCTTTTTTAACGACGTTTCATGTGTAAACTATAATATTTTCAAATGTATAACATTATAAAATGCAGATTATAAACTAATTAAAGATAATAATAAGAAATATTACGACGATATATATTTTAAATGATATGGATGCAGTATAATGTAATCTAGTATGTCACAAGATAAGTTTTCATGATCTAGATTTAATATGATATAAACGGATGCAAACGGAACATCGAAACGTTATAAAATTAAACATGGGGCACTAGATTTAAACTATAGGTATGGTATTTATTTAAATAGGTATAAAATGAATTATATAGCATGTAGCAAGATTAACTTGCCTAGACGGAACAAGAACGGATGTGTACAGAACGTCCTTCGTCGGCGAAATGTCGCGACGCGCGCACGGTATACGGAACGGTTCCAAACAACGCACGAGGGTGATCATGCAAGTCAGGTACGTTCACTGGATCACTCGGATCGTCGGCGATGAGCACGGCTCCGGCGGTGATCACCGGAATCGAGAAACAAGATCAAGAAAAAGAAAGAAGAAAGAAGAAGAAGTAAGAAGAAGAGGTTATGTATTAAATAAGGAAAGAAAAATTAACTAAATAAAATATATATAAATATATATATGCAGAGGAGAAAGAGAGAGAAAGGAGTTGTTAGTTTGTTAGGAAATTAGATTTAAAATTTTAAAAGATTTTTAGATTTAAAATTTTAGATAAGAGGTTTCAGTTTGTTAAAGAAATCATATGAAAATATTTAAACTAAATTTTAAAATTAAATAAATTGAATTTTGGCGGGATACAAAAATATTTCAAAACGCGCCCGGGTCGGGTCTAAAAATTCAGATTTAAAATACGAAAAATATGTGCGACTTTCAAAATTCAAAATGAATGCTCAGGTAACGAAAATGCATACCCCCAAGAAATGATGCACGTACATGCGCGTAGCCATCCAAACACGTTCGTTTCACTGAACGGGACGAGAACAAGATGCGCGGATGCTACCACGGGGTTAGGGGTATCATGCTGGCTATGAAATGCAATTTTAAATTATTTTACATGACCTAAAATGTTATATGGTAAAATATGCAATGCCAGGTAAAATGCCAGTATGCAATATACATGAGATGCACGCGTCTATATAACAACTCAGGGTAATCTATAAATATGAATCAAATAGGTTCAAGCAAGCGGGTCGGGTCGAATGCAATGTAAAATGTAAAATACTATTCGCACCCAAAACACGATAAATCAAGAAAATACCACAATTAAGGAAATACGAGAACTGGAATTGGTATAAATGAACTAAGATGTTACACATATGTGTAGGGTCAAGTACATGTGTCTGTGTCATAAAATAACTACATGTCATATGTATGATGTATGCATGCATCACTAAATGAGTATGTCCAGCAACGACACAGAAAAATCAGGATAAACCTGGGCGCCAAGTATCGACACTCGAAAATATTATGAAAACGGTGTCCATCAGCGACACAAAATTCTCATAAATCTTGGGCTCCACCAATCCGGATCGGCCCAAATCATCTGATCACATGACTATGGTCAGTATCCTCCGGATATCCGCCGCGTCAAATATCACCGGTCGGTTGTACTCCCCTACCTGGCTCAACATCTCTTTATATGGCCTTCTTGTCCTGGGGTACCTCACCGGGTCCACCATGTACCCGCAGACGGTGCATCTCCTCCTCAAATCGGGTATGTGTACACACGTAGCTCAAGAACCGAGAAAACTCATGTTGGACGCCACACACATCATATCAAGATAAAACCACAATTTCTATTTTGAAATGATAATAGGTTTATAAAATTCCTTTGCGATTTTCCCCAAATCCCGAAATCTCATGAAAATCGAAATCTCAAAATCATGAGCTAATAATGGACAATGAATATCGGCATAGAGTCCAACTGCAGTATAAAATCAGAATGTAGGTAAATAATGCATGTGGCGTCTAAATAAAAAAATGCAATGTTATAATTAGCGTATGATATCAGAAATGCTACTTAGCTACAACAATCAGTGTATACAATGTAATAACGGCTACTACAGTGTGCGTGACATGGAAATTACCGATGATAATGTGTGTGAGCCGGCAAGCAAGTATACGTAGAACATACGTATCATCGGTAATAGTGCAGGTGTCCTAGCAGACGAGATCATAACAGAATGTAAACAGCAAAAGAAACAATAAGGTATATACAACTATATACGAGCCATACCGTTTATCGTGTTTAAATAGCACGAATCGCTGTTTTTAGAAAAGTAGAGACTGCGGTGTTTTGAGAAAAGAGATGTCTTTTGAAAATCCATAGAGTCCCTCGTTTTATTCTTTGAAAAAGCCTACGATTCGGCGGTTTTGAAAATAGGTATGACTCGAGCCTAAGTTAACCTATATCTAAGCGACTAAAGACTATACTAAGAACCTAGTCGAAGGTGATAAGAAATCTATAATATCACGAGTCGATATATCTAATAGTTGGCGATCCATCCTCATATCATCACGTACGGTAATAATACATCGTACGACATCCTCGAGTCAAGAGTGCGAATCAATCGTCATATACATCTCGTACGGTAATATCCATCATACGGCATCCTCAAAAGTCGAGGGTACGGGTCACATATCATATATATCATCATTCGTACGGTATCATCATCATACAATATCAATATCATAAATCAGTGATACGGATCTAAGGTCTCGTACAATCTATTAATTCATCAAATCACATGTTATCGCATGTTTATATAAATATCGCCCAATGATCCTTTATTATATCATATCATATACAGTGTCTCGACTCAATCACATATCATAATCGCACGGCATCATGCCCGATCAAATCGACTCATATCCATATAACATGTACTATCCTCATCTCACGTGTATATGTATGTACACACACATATATACACATATACACACAATTCCAAGTGTGTGAGTGTGTGACTACACATATCCTAAAGTTCAAGACTAAGCTAAAATCCTTCTACGAACACGCTTATTCTAATCCTACGGTTTCCTAAAACCCAATTCGCTAAGTATCCAAATCTTGTATCAATATATATATATATATAACCTATTCTACGGTTGCGGGGGGGGGGGCTATATGCCATCCACCCGACTTCCCCCGTAGATATACATTTACCCACCTGCTAACCTCCTTGCATGGTCGAAGTCTATGTGCTTCGTCGTCTCGGAAATCCACGCAAAGGTACCTACAATGAATACACAAATCAAAATGCCATTAAAACCAAGTCTGAAAACCGATACGGCACACAAAGTGCCTATAGGTTAGAACCTATAGCCTACGCATGCAAGAACAACCAAATAACTGTCGTCGTTGACGTACAAACGTCCAATGACCAAATCTCATCAAGAATTTCATAAATCCAAGTTTTAAATATCGGATAACATTGTCAAACCCAACTCAAAAGCTCCCAGATTCTTGCACAGATAGATAGGGACAACGAACAATACAGTAGCTAGGTTATGAGGAGTGTGAGCTATATGAAAAACCCCAACACCATAAGCTAAAACTTGGCCGACCAAACTGCTACAGTAACCGTCCCCGCTGGCCCAAACTTGGAATTTTGGTCTCGTTCTTATTTGGTGGTCTTCTAGTAGTCTAACTAGGTCAATGTAGCTGTTTGTTTTTCTTATAAACATCCCAGGTTGCTCCAGATTCCCTGTTGTCCTCACTAAACCACAAAACCGACATCGAAAAAATTCTAAGGTTCAAGTCTCTGTTTGGTCTCTGGTTTGGGTCCCTAATACGTCACTAAGGTCGTGAAAAACATCACTACACTTCAATTACACCTTCACAAGTCATACTATCTCCTAACCTTCATCTAGAAATTCTCAAAGTTCACCAAACCACACTTAGTTAACTCTAAACTACTAGAGATGCTAGGAAAACCAAAAGATTAGCTAAAGGCATGGAATTTACTGAAAGGTTCCTAGGCACACTATAGAGGTCTCACAAGGCATCAACCATGCCAATTTAAAATTTTATGGGTGCCGAGAGACCCTAATACGGATCGTTGACTAGATGTTTAGGCGAAATACGAATCTAGTTAACAACTTAACTAAAGATAAGAAGCTACAACCTTTGTAGATCCGGATATCCACTTCCTTGGCTCCACGTAGGCGTCCTCTCGCTGTCCATCCCGAATCCCGGACTCAATCGTCGGCTTGATCGGAGAAATGGGCGGACTAGGTCGTCGGCTTCGTGCCGAAGATGATCTACGTCAAGGCATCACAAGTTCAAGCTCCGAATTCACAAATTTATGAAACTTGTGAAGAAAACACCCAAAACAACTTGGCAAGAGGTAGAGGGTAAAGAAATAGGAGGTGGGTTCACTTTAGAATTTGATTTCTCACTTTAGAACTCAAGTTGCCATTGATGGCATCAAGCTTTTTCTTTTGAAGATGAAGAAGAAGATGAAGCTAGAATATGATGAGTATTATTTTAAAATGAAAAGTAAATGAATACTTATCATATACTAACTAGGGTATAGTGTAGAGAATAGACCATGGTTACTTGGATGGGTTAGGGTTAAGCATGAAGACAAGAATGGTTAAGAAGTCAAAGCTTCATGAAGCTTCAACTAGAAACAAATAAAGCCACCATTCTTATCTAAATCATTTCCAAATAAATAAACAAATAAATAAATGAAAAAGCAAAACCCTAATCATCTCTTAACCATGGTTTAATCCTTTACACTTAACCACATGATCAAGTATCATCAAACATGATACAAATATGTGCACAAAAGTATATCACATATACTTCTTGCACATCAAGTGAGAAAATCCATTTAAAGTGAACCAATACTAGTTAATGCAAAGTAATATATCAAATATATAATTATACATTAAATCATTAAATCAACATTTGATTTAACGATCCGGTCATATCGCATATAACCGACTAGTATCCGATGTATCGGCTCATCGAATCAATCCTTGATTCGATATCTAGGTTATATCGAATATAACCAATCGATATATTCATCGCGAGAATGAAATACGGTATCACATACACGCATTATTCTCGGTCCTGCACATATCTCATATGCGCTCCTATTTCGTTTCGCTTGAGCCAGGAAACCTCTGTGTAGGACTCTAAAGACTCGTCAATACGCCGGCAGCAGATGATGATCATATCAAGCACCCACAAGCCGCAAGCGGTCTGCTAAACGTAACGGCCACCCGGGTATTGAGCGATCAGAAGATCGACGAGCGAGCCCGCTCACACTCCTGTGAATCCAACCAGTAACACTTACCGTACAGTCCGGTCTGTTCGTCTGATATGTCGCATATCAAGTCTAGGGGTGGTAAACGTCAGACCCTAATAACCGATAAGTCATGCCGAAGTGAGGCTCATAACGGGTCGAGAAACTACTGGTAACACTTACCAGCAAATCTCTGATCAGCCATGGCCAGGGACTTCCCTGTTACGGCCAATCGAGCACAGTGCAACATCAACCCCCAATACCGGGAGAGACGAAACCCCTCCTATCGCTCATTGCCTCCATGTGACTCGGGACTGTACCCAAAGACCACCGTTTTGCACGCCCTCATGGACGTGGTAAGGTGGAGATCAAAGCACAGTGGGAATCACACAAGACTCTATGACGATCTCGGGTCTACAGACTAACCTGCACAAGTGTCACCTGAGAACTGCCATCTGACGTGAGGTATAATACCATCTGGGAGTTCTCGACGAGTCCGTCCAGTGTACCCAGTCTCCACTGAGCACCCGTATACCATCTCTGATGTCAAACACCAATGGATATGGGATCATCCATCGCCCATCTCATGGGTCGAGAAGCGTATACGCTAGTCTACACTGGTATATCGATGCCCCGTCTCGATACACCCACGACTAGGGACCTTGAAGGATGTACTTATGGACTACCATGTCCCCACTAGTATGATCTGCATCATAGTCCAGGTAGTCAAGTACACATCCTAAGGGCTTTACCAACATGTAACTCTAAGACAGATTAAAGAGACTAGTATACATGTTAAGATAAAGAGTAACCAGATAGCATACTACCATATCGAGCAAGAAAGTCATCTCTATATATATGTCCAAGCATCCAATATAATATACATCATCTGTACAATACTGGCCTCTAGGGCATACATACAACTAACAATCTCCCACTTGCACTAGGGCCAGCTGCTGTAGTATCGCATACCGAGCATCCCGAAGAGTCTCTCAAACTGTATCTGGGGAATGGCCTTCGTGAGTGGATCCGCCGTGTTGTTCTTCGTGTCAACCCTCCTGACCTCGATCTCTCGGCAATCAACTATCTCCCGGATCAGGTGATACCGCCTCAGAATATGCCTGGATCGCTGATGGGACCTGGGTTCCTTGGCCAAAGCCACCGCTCCATTGTTATCGCAATACAAAGGTATTGGATGCTCAATGGATGGAACCACTCCAAGTTCAGTAATGAACTTCTTGATCCAGACAGCCTCTTTGGCAGCATCGTTGGCAGCGATGTATTCAGCCTCCATCGTTGAGTCTGCCACGGTTTCCTGCTTGGAACTCTTCCAGCTAACCGCCCCTCCGTAAAGGGTAAAGACAAATCCCGACTGCGACTTAGAGTCGTCCTTATCACTCTGGAAGCTCGAATCGGTAAAGGACTCCACTTGGAGTTCTCCGTTACCATACACCAAGAGCATCTCATTATTCCTTCGTAAGTACTTGAGAATGCTCTTCACAGCTGTCCAGTGACTCTCTCCAGGATCAGCTTGATACCTGCTCACTACACTTAGTGAGTATGCTACATCGGGTCTGGTACACAGCATCGCGTACATGATAGAGCCTACAGCCGAAGCATAGGGTATCCCTTGCATGCGAGCTCTCTCCAAATCAGTCTTGGGAGACATCTCTTTGGAGAGAGTGTCTTCAGAGATCGTGGGCAAGTTCACACGCTTGGATTCTTCCATACTAAACCTCTTTAGTACGGTGTCAATGTACCTGCATTGGGACAATCCCAATATCCGTTTGGATCTATCTCTATAGATCCTGATCCCCAATATGCAGGAGGCATCACCAAGATCTTTCATTGAGAATCTTTGTGATAAGAAGAGCTTGACCGATTGCAGCATAGGAATATCATTTCCTATCAAGAGTATGTCGTCCAGGTACAATACGAGGAAGACAACCTTACTCTCTGCCACCTTCTTGTAGATACAAGGTTCATCTGAGTTTTTGACGAAATCAAACTCTTTGATAACGACGTCAAAGCAGATGTTCCAACTCCGCGACGCTTACTTTAATCCATAAATGGATTTAAGAAGCTTGCACACCTTCCCGCTGCTCCCACTATCTACGAAGCCCTCTGGCTGAGTCATGTACACGCACTCTTCTAAATCACCATTTAGAAAGGCGGTCTTAACATCCATTTGCCAGATTTCGTAATCATGATATGCAGCGATGGCAAGCATGATCCGGATGGATTTAAGCATAGCCACTGGAGAAAAGGTTTCGTCATAGTCCACACCTGGTCTTTGACGAAAACCTTTTGCAACAAGTCTAGCTTTGAAAGTCTCCACTTTCCCATCTACACCAAGTTTCTTCTTGAAGATCCACTTACTCCCAATGGGTTTTACCCCTTCAGGAGCAACGTCCAAAGTCCATACTTTGTTGGTGTACATGGATTCCATCTCGGACCGCATAGCATCCAGCTATTTCACTGAGTCCCTACTCGTGATGGCCTGCTCGAAGCTAGTTGGGTCATCATCCTCCATGATGCAATCCTCGCTGCCACCATCCATGAGAAAACCGTAGTATCTCTCAGGTTGGCGAGGAACCCTACTAGATCGGCGGAGGGGCTGAGGTTCATTGGGAGCTACTGAATCTTCTGGTTCCACTAAATCTTCAGTTACAGTTTGTGGATCTGGAACCTCTTCCAGCTCTACCACTTTGCCACTAATTTCTTTTTCAAGGAATTCCTTTTCTAAAAAGGTGGCATGTTGAGCAACAAACACTTTTTGTTCCTCACTGTGGTAGAAAAAATACCCATATGAATTCTTTGGATATCCCACAAACTTGCAGAGAACTGACCGTGCCTCGAGATTGTCCGGATTTTGCCTTTTGACATAGGCCGGACAACCCCATATCTTAACTCGTTTAAAATATGATCTCTTCCCACTCCATATCTCATATGGTGTGGTAGGTACAGATTTAGATGGAACTTGATTCAATAGGTATGTTGCTGTTTCCAGCGCATAACCCCAGAAGGAAATAGGTAACTCAGCTGTGCTCATCATAGAGCGCACCATATCTAATAGGGTGCGGTTCCTCCGTTCTGATACACCGTTGTGCTGTGGTGTATATGGAGGAGTCAGCTGAGAGAGAATCTCATTCTCTTTTAGGAAGTTCAGGAATTCATTGCTCAAGTATTCACCTCCTCGATCAGATCGTAGGATTTTAATACTTTTTCCGGTTTGGTTCTCAACTTCTTGTTTATATTCCCTAAATTTCTCAAATGCTTCTGATTTGTGTTTCATCAGGAACACATACCCGAACCTAGAGAGATCGTCAGTGAATGTAATGAAGTATGAAGAACCATCCCTGGCATGTGTAGACATGGGACCGCATACATCACTATGTATCGGCCCCAAGAGTTCGGTAACTCTTTCTCCGTGTCCCGTAAACGGAGTTTTGGTCATCTTGCCTTTGAGACATGACTGGCAAGTGTCATAAGATGAAAATTCAAACGGATTTAATTATCCATCTTTATGTAACTTAGCTAGTCGTGTCGCATTGATGTGACCCAGTCTACAATGCCACAAGAAGGATTCGTTCAGTTCTGAACTCTTCCTCTTGTGTGTGTTTGTTATGCTCAGAATTGTTGATTGATTTAGAACATAAATGCCATTGCACAACGTGCCTAATCCAACCAACTTTTGGTTACGGAAAATGTTCATAACATTGTAATACAAAATTATATCCCTCTTTACTCAATAAAGAAACCGATATAATGTTGCATATCAGGTTCGGCATGTAATAGCATTCGTTCAGAACCAATGTATTGCCAGTCGGTAATACAAGGTGATATTCCCCGACAGTCTTAGCTGCAACAATTGCACCATTTCCAACTCTAATGTCTTTATCACCTTCTCCAAGTTCTTTACCTTTCCTTAGCCCATGTAACTGATTACATATATAGGATCCTGACCCGGTATCTAATACCCAGGACATAGAGCAAATGGAGAAACAGTTCTCTGTAACGAACAGACCCGAAGAAAATGCATCAACATGTACTTTCTTCATTCGGGTGGCATGGGAATCCTGGTATTCCCCTATATCCTGTTCATTCCTATAACTCTTATAAGAAAGAACGGAACCAACGTTCCCCAGCACAGTATAACATGCGGGTTCGGTCAATACATCAATACTATTATCTTCATTAGGGCATGAAATGGTCGCTACCTGGAGAGAGAGAGAAGAAAACACTTTAGCGTATGCTCGTGCAAGATCAGATTGGTTATTATCTTATCTAATCAGGATGGCTCCCACTGGTTTTTATCAAATCTTCCTTCAAACCATAAAAGGAAAGACTAGCCGGGATTAATTACACACTACAAGTTCGCCAATCTTTCAGCCAGGCCAGTGTCGGTACTTTGAAGGAGGTCCCCCGTGCTTTCGCATGAACCTAATTAATGTAAACCTCGTTTTCCCAGAGGCGTAACCCCGTTGACACCTTTCTAGACACCTACTTGATCAGCTAATTACAATGTGTAAAACTCTCCCAGGAGTAACTCTTACTCGCAGTGGGTATCGGGATCCAACCATCTCATAGAAGGTATGCAATCTCATTGCAAATTTCAACACTTGAAATTCCCGATAATATTTTGCCCCGAACGATCTATGACCTTGACAAGGTCAACAAACCATAGACCGCAAGTCAAGTTCAACCCGTCATTTCTTGATTGAATCAAACCCACCCGCACGACCCTTGACAAGGTAAACAAGGCCGTACGACTACCCTAACCCAATCTGCATCATATGCATAAGCAGATAAATACTGGTTAGCTACCGCACACTGCGCCTTGACAAGGTCAACAAACGCAGCACGAATACTAAACAGGACTTATCTGAAATGACGGAGGGCTACGACAGGTTTTTCTGAAAACCTTTTGCATAATGAACTTGATATCGTTGTAGAATCAAATGAAGTTTTGAAATGGAGTGATTTTGAGGCTTTTCTAGTTTTGCTAAAGGGGTCACTCCCGGTGAAGGGATCGTCGGCCCTTTCCTCGTCAAATGAGGTGCGGGATATATCATATATATCACTGTGCAAAGCAGAAACTATAGAAGCAATCAAAAACAAACCGAGGGTGTAGCATCTACCAGTTATTGCTAAAGGAGTCACTCCCGGTGAAGGGATCTCGGTCCTTTCCTCATCGAATAAGGTGCAGGATATATCATATATACCGCTGTGCAAAGCAAGAACTGTAGCTACCTTTTTTATTTAAAATTTGATTCTACAACTTCTTAGGTTTCTATTCTTTCATTAATCACATTAATGAAGTCCCATCATTTAAGTACCTAAACATCACAGATAAATACGACGTACACTTATGCCATCCGCATTCGCCTCGATGTCCCCTCGTGCACCGTTAGGTTAGGTAACTAACGGCAGAGCGGGGCAGGGCTAGTACGGGTGTAAAACATAAGTAACGTCTATATAATATATCATATATATACTATATACTGTATCCATCACAGAACATCACATGATCAAATCACAGATATCGCAACAGAAGAAACATATGAAATATTGGATATACTAGGACGTCCGTGTTTTCAATACGAGCCAGTATAAAACAAGGATTCCACGGTCGTGATGAATAGCCAATCCCACACCCCTAGACCCCTACGAGAGCGGCAAGCAACCCTACCAATTCTAGGGTTAGGAGACCCGGACTCGACTCCTCGAGTTGGTCTCCCACTAGACCCCAGAACCCGGTTACTTGTGCTCCCCTCCTTGGGTCTATCCTAATGCGGAAAAATAAATAATATACAAAAGGTGACAACATCCGCTACCTGGAAGTGTCCCAAACAAAAGAATATTACATACAAGTTTTTACATGAATGAAAATGAAAAACACTCATCTCACATAAAAACCCCCGGCTATTCAAACACGACGATCCAATATAACATATCCAGCAACACATAACATCATATGTCATCAACGTAAGTAAGTATGCATACCCTAATTGTCGTTAACGTATAGCAACGAAACCGGCGATGTGAACATACTACACTTACGGTCACAGAAAAGAAAGTGTAAAACTACAACAGTTGGAATCCGCAACCTCTTTAGACATCACATGCCTAATCAAATGAAATACTTAGACATCACATGCCAAATAGTTATAAACCCCGCATTTTAGTCTCATTATCGAAAACTCTTTTCAATATCAAGTGAAACTAAACCGCTAGATTTATAACATTCATTCAGTTATCTCATAACTCTTTGTGAATTCCAATTATTGTATCACATTCCAGATAAACAGAAAATGTTAAACTTTCCGATCGAACAGTCGAATACCCAAGTTTTCCCGATACAGCTCAACACATGAAATAAGTCTAACAACATTCAGTTCGTGCCTCAGTACCAACGGTCCAGCCGTAGAAGGTTCAAGCCAACGCCTCACATGTGGCACGTCGTACTGCCCCAAACCCGAAGGTTCAAAGGGCAGTTCAAGACAGTCACATAATCGAGTTAAGGTTTGTTGTCTTCTAGAGGGTCCATCGCGTTACTTTCACTACTTAGAACGTCGTTAAACTACGGAAAAATCCAACACTTGGAAATTTCCCGACAGGGGAAAAGTTGGGTATTTATATCCGGTCGAACTTTTTAACAAATTCAAAAATTATCCGGAAATACACGAAGACGAAATTTGATAATCCGGTCGAAACATCGAAGCTCTAAAACACCCCAGAAAATTCAACTCTTGAATAAATATTAAAAATACCCATAAAACTCAGCTGCAGAAATTATGAATTACTGTGCAAGGTAGGAGGGCTGACGTCATCACTAGGCCGCGGAAC
Source organism: Agapanthus africanus (assembly GCA_030015575.1). Classification (NCBI taxonomy): domain Eukaryota; kingdom Viridiplantae; phylum Streptophyta; class Magnoliopsida; order Asparagales; family Amaryllidaceae; genus Agapanthus; species Agapanthus africanus. The sequence goes on along the minus strand of CM057344.1, from coordinate 237,962,275 downwards.
CGCCGCAGAAGCCATGTTTCTGCCGCGGTTCCGCCGCACACTTCACTGTTCATTGGAAAAAAATTGCACCGTAATTCTTAGAATTCTCTGCTGAATTTTTTAAGCATTTTTAATCTAGAAAAATCTCAGATTTTAGAAAAAGTCCAGAGAGCACTTGGGTTTTAGGGTTTCGGGTTCGTTCGGCTTTCAAACATCGTCAAGACTTCGCCTAAGGCTCTAGCTAGGCTCTGATACCATGTGAAAGGTTCCTAGGCACACTATAGAGGTCTCACAAGGCATCAACCATGCCAATTTAAAATTTTATGGGTGCCGAGAATCCCTAATACGGATCGTTGACTAGATGTTTAGGCGAAATACGAATCTAGTTAACAACTTAACTAAAGATACACTAGTAAAATAGGGGGTTGCCCCTACGGATAACGAAATCCGTAGGGGCAGATTTAGTTTTGCCCTACGGATTAGTCCGTAGGGCCTTAAGGTTGCCCCTACGGTCCTTACATATTAATTTAAAAAATATTAAATCGTAAATTGTTGTTTTCCCCTACGGAGCCGCAAACCAAGAACCTACGGATTTATCCGTAGGGGCAACTAAATAGAGATTTAATTAAAAAGGCACGGATCGATCCCTACGCTCATTACCTAAAAATTATTTTCCCAATATCGCGCGCGAACCCAAAATCCCCAAACCCTTGTTCCCGCCGATCGCCTGTGTTTCATCGCCGTTATCGTCATCGCCAGCGCAGGCCAATTCTCCGTCGCCACCGCCTGGTTCATCCTCACTCCGTTTTCGTCGTCGCCTCCTTTCGTCGCCGCCTCCAATGGATCGTCGATGCCTCCACTGCACAGGTTAGGAAATCTTAAATTAAACAAATTTTTGATTATTTTAGGGCTAGGGTTCATGGTTTGGGTACCGATGAGGCATCCGTTGGGGGTAGCGTTAGGGTTGGGGTTGGGGTTGCGGTTGGGGCTGGGGCTGGGGTTGGGGTTGCGGTTGGGGTTGGGGTTCGGCAGGGGGTTGCGGTTGGGGTTGGGGTTCGGCAGGGGGTTGCGGTTGGGGTTGGGGTTGGGGTTAAGGTTGGGGTTAGGCTGGGGCTGGGGCTGGGGTTAGGGTTAGGGTTAGAATTATGGTTGGGGTTGGGGTTGCCCCGTTTCGTATCAGAACTCGAGTCTGACATCGTAGATCTTTCAGCCATTTTGGTTATATTGTTATCATGATGTTAAATTCTTTATGCTCTCATCAAATTTTTGGGATCTTTGTAATTTTCTTGCTCTGTTTGGGGTTTCAGTTGATCCTCATTAAAAAATTGGTGATTGATCTCTTCAATCATATTATTATCTGTATTTAAAATTTTTGTGAAGCCTTCAGAGTTTGGAAAAATCTAGAATTACCGTTGAAATTCTGGCAACATTCAAAAACTGTGTATATGATGTGTGTGTGTGTATGCATGTATATACATTTGAAATTTATCTTTCTTCTATGATATAAAACGGTTAAACCGAGGAAAATTACTGGGGGAATTTTTGCTAAAATGTCTTGAGAGGGGGTTCAAGTGATGGGATAATTTCATTTGGTAATCTTTTACCTATTTTACATCTCTTATTTTTTCATGCAAAAATCTGAATAGGTTTCTTGCAATTTTGCCTATCGATCAATTATTATATTTATTTCTATTTTTTGTGGATGATTTGGCTTCAATTGAATGGAGGCGATGATGGCTTGCCCTCAAGCTTCCACTTTTATGAGCTTTATAGTTATGAGATTGGCGAGGCAAGCTGGTTTGTAGCCATCTTATTTCTTTTCCTAAATTCAAATCCAAATATAAACTGTCTGATTGAGAGAGAGAGTATGGGAGATTATGTATTATTCAATGTGTTTGGAAGCTGGCATGTTCTGAGCGTCATCTCTGCATGAAAGCTATGGTTTTGCAAAGGGTTTGCCCTAACTATTTTCTGTGGGGAAGCTGAAGGCCTGAAGCTTCATCAAACTCAGGATTGGATTCTGGTCGGGTATTGTAAATTCTTGTGAAAGTTCCGTTCAAGATTTGTTCAGAACTTGCATAACATCCTTTTCATCTTTATGAGATCTTTATGCAGTCATTTTTTTGGGTTTATATATTTCTAGAGCCCGTTTGACTTTGGACTTAGGATAACCCCAAATCTCTTTCTTATTTTGATTCCTAAGCTGGCATATCTGAGGCTCGTATTCCAGTATCGTTGCAGGAAAAGCTAGGGTTGCGAACATTTTTGCAACGATAATTTCTGTATGACAGCTTAAGCACACATACAACTTAAACAATCTTGAAGCACTGCAGTTTTTCACTAAACTACCTAAAAGTTTTTATATTGCTGCAAGCTTCCTTAAAGTGCTGCATCTAAGTGTATTTTAGTGGGAAAACCCTTCAAAGCCAAACTTCATGGGGTTTGCTGTTTGCCTTCTCTGTAGCTAGTTTGAGGTTTATTTAGTTTTGGATTTGTTTTGCAACACTCTCTGAGTTCCAGATCAACAAAAAGCTGAATGTTGAATCACAAGCAAGAAGCAGCCAAACTGGCCCTAAAGTAATCCTGAGTGATGATAATTTTCCCGGGAGTTTAAAATTTATAGAAATGGAGAGGCAACATTGGATTGTCTGCAAGTATTCAAGCAACCTGTTTGCAGCCATCATGCTATTTGTGATCCCAGTATAAAACTCAAACATGCCTCTTAGTTAGTTTACTTTAATTTGTTATTTATGTGTGTGTGTCAACATTGGATTGTCCCAAGTATAAAACCAAACCCACAAAACATCAAAACTGTCTCCGACAATCTTATGGTCATTAGACATAAGATTTATGCATATAGGTAACATCTGCCAATATGCCATATCCAGACCGCAATCTATTTTTGCCTATTGGCTAATATGAAAATATCGGCCCGCGTATATGACATAATCAAAGTTGTTAAATCTTGATACGGTTTGTGTTTCGTTTTTTTATTTATCAGTTCTATCAATGTTGCGTATAACGCTTTATGATATCAGTATCCTACATTTGTAGTTTTAATTGTTGATTGTTATAGATGAATACCATTGCAATAATAGTTTTTGGTTGATGAATGCTATTGCAATGTAGGATGATCAGTTCTATCAATCTTGATCTCAATGGTTTAAAATCATGTTACACATACAACACGAATGCACAACAAACGCATAATTAGAGAGCGACTCGAGATATTCAGGTTAAAACCAATATATGATACTCGATGATAATATGAAACCTTCATATTCCCATCGATACTCATATATGAAACTAAAAGCGCCACTTTGTCCCTACGGTGCCCGACATTTTAATTTAAAAATATTAAATCTTAATTTGTTGTTTGGCCCTACGGAGCCGCAAACCAATAACCTACGGTTATGTCCGTAGGGGCATCTAAATGGGAATTTAATTAAAAAAGGCACAGAAATGCCCTACGCCTCGATATCTTTCCCTCTCGTTCCCAAAATTTTCTCTCGTTCCCGCGTCTCCAATTTTCTCTTCGTCGCCACCGCGCGCCCTCCGTTCTCAGCCCGCCACCGCCTTTCGTTCTTGGCCCACCACCGCCCTCGTTCTTCCTCGTCGAGTTCCTCGTCGCCGATATTTGTGCCTACATTGATGCCTCAAGCAACGAATCAAATGATGTGGATCACAAACTAATTAAATAAATTTTGAATACCAATCTGGACTGGGATTTGAATACCAATCCTAGTTTGCTATATTTTTTTATATATAGTAGATGGTGATACTTCTTTAAGCAAAAACAACCCTACACTTAAGCGAAATCATAAATCGAAACACACATATATAGAATACAACTCATACATGGGTATCCTCAAATCTAACTTTCATTGAATTTGCACGCGCACTTAAAATAACAACCTTTATACTAAAAAATTATGTATGCCATTACTTAGTAGTTTATGGTTTTTAGACGCAAAAGCCATTTGAGAAATACTTTTCCAACCCACTATTAATCCATATTCTCAATATAGTTATTGAATTTGCACGCGCACATAATAAGAAGGAGAAGACAATAATGTGGCAGAAGAAGAAGGAGAAGACAGTAATGTGGCAGAAGAAGAAAAAAATGACATTCCTCGTTCTCTGTTTCAGCATCAATCTTCTGATATGAACTAATGATGGCTTTCACATAGGCTTTTCCCTTTAGAGACTTCTTAGTGTCCAATGGAAAGCATACATCAGATTTGTGCAGGTCGGGTTCTTCTATGACTTTTAAGAGTCTCAACTGATTCTGTAAATTACACTCTAGTTGGGTGGTACTTTTACCACTTCTCACTGCAGGTGCGCTCTCTAATATCCATTTTGAATGTAATATTATCGATATTCAAAATGGATATTAGAGAGCGCACCTGCAGTGAGAAGTGGTAAAAGTATCACCCAACTAGGGTGTAATTTACAGAATCAGTTGAGACTCTTAAAAGTCATAGAAGAACCCGACCTGCACAAATCTGATGTATGCTTTCCATTGGACACTAAGAAGTCTCTAAAGGGAAAAGCCTATGTGAAAGCCATCATTAGTTCATATCAGAAGATTGATGCTGAAACAGAGAACGAGGAATGTCATTTTTTTCTTCTTCCGTCACATTACTGTCTTCTCCTTCTGCCACATTACTGTCTTCTCCTTCTTATTATGTGCACGTGCAAATTCAATGACTATATTGAGAATATGGATTAATAGTGGGTAGGAAAAGTATTTCTCAAATGGCTTTTGCGTCTTAAAACCATAAACTACTAAGTAATGGCATACATAATTTTTTTAGTATAAAGGTTGTTATTTTAAGTTTTCCCTTATAGAGATATGATCTAACTGCATCTATAAACTATAAGTGTGCAGAAAATTATGATAAGAAACCATACGAAAGGGTCGTAGCCATGCATAACCTTGAATCTACATACCAAATCATGCAAAAGCATGCACTTATTGTCACCTTGCCTTGGAATATAAAATATCTTGGAAGACTATAAGCGAGCATTTAAATCTTGATAGCTTTTGACTTCAACATATATTTTTCTCAAGTACCATGAAATATACTTGCTCCGTATAAACCGTTTTCAGGAAGATGGATTAATAATGACAAATTATCCATTGTGGCTCACTAGGTTAGCATTTTCTCTTCTATTGACCATCTTACTAATCTGCTTGGTAAATTTATTCGGAACCGGCTGCGAATCATTAAAAGACATGCATAAGAAAGAAAGCTAAAATACAGATATATAGCATACCGATACATCGAAACTTCATAGTTGCGATGGCAATCCAGAGATATTTATTTCTACACACGTGGTGCGCGTGCGAATGCGTCAGGCATCATGGACAAATATTTCAGAACATGGAAAGTATTATTCGTATAAAGTAATTAAAACTTTTAAACACCTTGGGTAGATATTTTCTTAGTTGATGCAATCATATCATGAGGACTAAATTTAAGCTATTATACATATGCTTATGTATTTTTCTAACCTAATATATCACACACAGAGAGAGAGAGAGAGAGAGAGAGAGAACACCAGGTAGATAGAGAAATCAGGTAGCAGGATCCTGAAGAAATGGAGTCCATAGCATTGCTCATCATCATCATCCGTGATCCCTTTGAAAAAATATTATCAAAGGGATCACGGATGATGATGATGAGCAATGCTATGGACTCCATTTCTTCAGTATCCTGCTACCTGATTTCTCTACCTACCAGGTGTTCTCTCTCTCTCTCTCTGTGTGTGTGTGTGTGTGTGATATATTAGGTTAGAAAAATACATATGCATATGTATAATAGCTTAAATTTAGTCCTCATGATATGATTGCATCAACTAAGAAAATATCTACCCAACGTGTTTAAAAGTTTTAATTACTTTATACGAATAATACTTTCCATGTTCTGAAATATTTGTCCATGATGCCTGACGCATTCGCACGTGCACCACGTGTGTAGAAATAAATATCTCTGGATTGCCATCGCAACTATGAAGTTTCGATGTATCGGTATGCTATATATCTGTATTTTAGCTTTCTTTCTTATGCATGTCTTTTAATGATTCGCAGCCGGTTCCGAATAAATTTACCAAGCAGATTAGTAAGATGGTCAATAGAAGAGAAAATGCTAACCTAGTGAGCCACAATGGATAATTTGTCATTATTAATCTATCTTCCTGAAAACGGTTTATACGGAGCAAGTATATTTCATGGTACTTGAGAAAAATATATGTTGAAGTCAAAAGCTATCAAGATTTAAATGCTCGCTTATAGTCTTCCAAGATATTTTATATTCCAAGGCAAGGTGACAATAAGTGCATGCTTTTGCATGATTTGGTATGTAGATTCAAGGTTATGCATGGCTACGACCCTTTCTTATGGTTTCTTATCATAATTTTCTGCACACTTATAGTTTATAGATGCAGTTAGATCATATCTCTATAAGGGAAAACTTAAAATAACAACCTTTATACTAAAAAAATTATGTATGCCATTACTTAGTAGTTTATGGTTTTAAGACGCAAAAGCCATTTGAGAAATACTTTTCCTACCCACTATTAATCCATATTCTCAATATAGTCATTGAATTTGCACGCGCACATAATAAGAAGGAGAAGACAGTAATGTGGCAGAAGGAGAAGACAGTAATGTGACGGAAGAAGAAAAAAATGACATTCCTCGTTCTCTGTTTCAGCATGAATCTTCTGATATGAACTAATGATGGCTTTCACATAGGCTTTTCCCTTTAGAGACTTCTTAGTGTCCAATGGAAAGCATACATCAGATTTGTGCAGGTCGGGTTCTTCTATGACTTTTAAGAGTCTCAACTGATTCTGTAAATTACACCCTAGTTGGGTGATACTTTTACCACTTCTCACTGCAGGTGCGCTCTCTAATATCCATTTTGAATGTAATATTATAGATATCCATGCCTGTTTATGTCAAAATTACTTATATTGTCAATGTTTGATTGTCTAGTTGTTGGTGATGCGTCCATATCAGGGACAGAGGCCACTCCCGTTCCTCCAGGTATGTTTATATATTATATAGGGCATGTATATTGATTTAGAATGCTATATCATAAATATACACACATTCCTTTTGCTCTTAGTCGTCCAACTCATTATCATGGGCTGCTTGATGAGATTAGATTTGCGCCTGATGATCTACAAGAGCTTGTTCACTCCCTGTCATATGTGTAAGCAGCGCTATATGCGAGTTTACCTTGTTAGTATGTATGTACTGAAATTAATTAATATTATTCAAATTTTGATACATGCAGATACCAGAGGAGCACATCTTCTATCTCTGTAGGTAAGGCTTTGAATTTGTTGATTTTGGTGTTTCTTGTCAATTTTATAGACCAGTATGTGCTAAATATAATGTTCTGACAGTTGCTAGGGGGAAGGCAACATTCGAGGCTGCTGACCCCAGTCCTGGACGCCGCACACGGACGGCACCATGGAGGTTGGGAGAGAGGCCGAGGACTGGGCTCTAGCAGGGCCCATATGAGGTTGGACTCCACCCCGGTGGTTACTTCCTCCGTCTCCAGTGAGCGACGTATCCAGCAGGAACAGGAGAGCTTGAAGGCCACCGTTCAGGAGTTGAATGAGATGCTGGTATGTATACTACTTAATAGTAAAATATAATGTCATCTTATAGATATCAACATATCCAATATCAGTACATAGCCTGAGCTTATTTGGTTGTAGACTTATGTTTTATTAATCATACATGTACATATCTAATTAAAATAAACTACAGTTTTCCAAACTAGATATCCAAATGGGGTTTCGAAATAACTCGATAATGATAAGAATTCGAATGTGGGTGTAGGAGCGGGTGGTTGAGCAGGCCCAGGCCTGGGGAACGATTTTACCGGACAGAACGATCCGAGGCTGCTGACCCCAGTTCTGGACGCCGCACACGGAGGGCACCACGGAGGTTGGGAGAGGCCAGGGATTGGGCCCTAGCAGGGCCCATATGAGGTTGGACTCCACCCCGGCGGTTACTTCCTCCGTCTCCAGTGACCGGCATGTCCATCATGAACTGGATAGCTTGAGGGCCAGCGTTCAGGAGTTGAAGGAGATGCTGGTATGTATACTACTTTATAGTAAAATATCATTTCATATTATATACATATCAACATATCCATAATTAGTACGTAGCTTGAGCTTATTTGGTTTTAGACTTAAGTTTGATTAATCATACATACATATGTAATTGAAATAAACAACGCTTTTCCAAACTAGATATCCAAACAGGGTTTCGAAATAACTTAATAATGATACGAATTCGAATAATAAACAGTTCTTACACGCTTCTTACACACGTTATATCCAGACGCGACAGGGTAGATCGGCCGAGCCTCCACACGCATCTCCGCAAGCCACTACATCAGCTGCGGTTCCGCAGACAGCTCCTGTAGCTCCACCGTCCACTCAGACTCCCGCTCGCGACGAATTGCAGAGTTTATTGACCGAGGAGCAGGCGCGGTTATTCTATCGTTATTCAGAGGTGGAGCTGGACCGAGCTAGGGTAGATTTTTGGTTCTTTTTTTTTGAAACATGTATTTATTTATATCATACACATTGTACTACATTTTGAAACGATATTGATATTGGTTTGTATTTATATCATATTCAGTTTTTGTGTTTCTTTTGTATATTATATATATGCGTGAGATGTGATTATGAATACTGCAATATATGATTTGATTGATGTATATATTATTGTGCACAGGGCGGGAAAAAATCAAGCAGCCCATTTTTTAAAAAAAATTACAGACAATATGTACCTACGGATTAATCCGTAGACACACATTTTACCCCTACGGATATATCCGTAGGGGCTAAATATCAGCAGTAACTGATATTTCCCCCAGATGTCAGTGCCAGGGGGTTGGGAATGCCCCTACGAATATATCCGTAGGGGCCACTGACTCTCCCCTACGGCGTTATCCGTAGGGGCAAAATATCAGGAATCCTGAATTTGTGCCCCTACGGAAAAGTACCTACGAATATATCCGTAGGGGGTAGTACATGCCCCTACGGGTATATCCGTAGGGCCAAGTAATTTATTAAAATAAACCGTAAATAATATAAAATCTTATACCCTACGGCTTAATCCGTAGGGGCAACTGGACCTACACATATATCCGTAGGGGCAAAAATTTAACCGTAGGGGCAAGTTCAGGGCCTCAACTTGCACCTGCGGCCTTTGCACCTACGGGGTATTTTTTCGCCCCTACGTATATATCCGTAGGGGCAGTGTGTTGCCCCTACGGATAAATCCGTAGGGGCAACCCTTCTTTGTAGTAGTGATAAGAAGCTACAACCTTTGTAGATCCGGATATCCACTTCCTTGGCTCCACGTAGGCGTCCTCTCGCTGTCCATCTCGAATCCCGGACTCAATCGTCGGCTTGATCGGAGAAATGGGCGGACTAGGTCGTCGGCTTCGTGCCGAAGATGATCTACGTCGAGGCATCACAAGTTCAAGCTCCGACTTCACAAATTTGTGAAACTTGTGAAGAAAACACCCAAAACAACTTGGCAAGAGGTAGAGGGTGAAGAAATAGGAGGTGGGTTCACTTTAGAATTTGATTTCTCACTTTAGAACTCAAGTTGCCATTGATGGCATCAAGCTTTTTCTTTTGAAGATGAAGAAGAAGATGAAGCTAGAATATGATGAGTATTATTTTAAAATGAATACTTATCATATACTAACTAGGGTAGAGTGTAGAGAATAGACCATGGTTACTTGGATGGGTTAGGGTTAAGCATGAAGACAAGAATGGTTAAGAAGTCAAAGCTTCATGAAGCTTCAACTAGAAACAAATAAAGCCACCATTCTTATCTAAATCATTTCCAAATAAATAAACAAATAAATAAATGAAAAAGCAAAACCCTAATCATCTCTTAACCATGGTTTAATCCTTTACACTTAACCACATGATCAAGTATCATCAAACATGATACAAATATGTGCACAAAAGTATATCACATATACTTCTTGCACATCAAGTGAGAAAATCCATTTAAAGTGAACCAATACTAGTTAATGCAAAGTAATATATCAAATATATAATTATACATTAAATCATTAAATCAACATTTGATTTAACGATCCGGTCATATCGCATATAACCGACTAGTATCCTATGTATCGGCTCATCGAATCAATCCTTGATTCGATATCTAGGTTATATCGAATATAACCAATCGATATATTCATCGCGAGAATGAAATACGGTATCACATACACGCATTATTCTCGGTCCTGCACATATCTCATATGCGCTCCTATTTCGTTTCGCTTGAGCCAGGAAACCTCTGTGTAGGACTCTAAAGACTCGTCAATACGCTGGCAGCAGATGATGATCATATCAAGCACCCACAAGCCGCAAGCGGTCTGCTAAACGTAACGGCCACCCGGGTATTGAGCGATCAGAAGATCGACGAGCTAGCCTGCTCACACTCCTGTGAATCCAACCAGTAACACTTACCGTACAGTCCGGTCTGTTCGTCTGATATGTCGCATATCAAGTCTAGGGGTGGTAAACGTCAGACCCCAATAACCGATAAGTCGTGCCGAAGTGAGGCTCATAACGGGTCGAGAAACTACTGGTAACACTTACCAGCAAATCTCTGATCAGCCCTGGCCAGGGACTTCCCTGTTACGGCCAATCGAGCACAGTGCAACATCAACCCCCAATACCGGGAGAGACGAAACCCCTCCTATCGCTCATTGCCTCCATGTGACTCGGGACTGTACCCAAAGACCACCGTTTTGCACACCCTCATGGACGTGGTAAGGTGGAGATCAAAGCACAGTGGGAATCACACAAGACTCTATGACGATCTCAGGTCTACAGACTAACCTGCACAAGTGTCACCTGAGGACTGCCATCTGACGTGAGGTATAATACCATCTGGGAGTTCTCGGCGAGTCCGTCCAGTGTACCCAGTCTCCACTGAGCACCCGTATACCATCTCTGATGTCAAACACCAATGGATATGGGATCATCCATCGCCCATCTCATGGGTCAAGAAGCGTATACGCTAGTCTACACTGGTATATCGATGCCCCGTCTCGATACACCCACGACTAGGGACCTTGAAGGATGTACTTATAGACTACCATGTCCCCACTAGTATGATCTGCATCATAGTCCAGGTAGTCAAGTACACATCCTAAAGGCTTTACCAACATGTAACTATAAGACAGATTAAAGAGACTAGTATACATGTTAAGATAAAGAGTAACCAGATAGCATACTATCATATCGAGCAAGAATGTCATCTCTATATATATGTCCAAGCATCCAATATAATATACATCATCTGTACAATACTGGCCTCTAGGGCATACATACAACTAACATTTACCTCACTTGGCAACTCAAGAAAATTCTTGAATTGCCCAAAGTCCTCAAAATCTTAACTTGATCAACTCACGGTGTTTGGGATGGTCTTGTGCACATCATTTGTGAAAGAAGTATAAGTTTTGTTGTGGAGTTAGGGTGGTTTTGAGGGTGGTAGAGGGTAGAGGAAGAGGAGAAGGAGGAGGAGGAGATAATGTGATGAAGGTGGAGGAATATCAAATGAAGAAGGTGGTCGTAGATCAGGTATTCACTCCTCCTTTGCCGCTACTACCAGCTCGAGGCCTATTGTCCACGAAGGCTGATCTCTTAACTGGAAAACCTTGAGCCATGGTCAAAAGACCCCCCCTCTCTCTCTCTTTGCCATGCCAAGCCATACCTCTATGTCCCCATGTTAAAATTCCTTTTTCTCTATTTTTTTTTTAAAACAAAGCCATGTATATGTAATAAAGCATGGTTCTATAAGAAAAATGTAACAAGTGTTTTGAAACATGACATGGTGCATGTCACCTGCATAATCAAGATTAATGCATAATTAGTAAATATTAATCAAGTTTAGCAATAAACTTGTATATAATTAATTATATAAAAAATTTAAATTTCCTAAATCACATAAATTCTTTCAAAATCAACATCTGGTATAAATTTCCAAATATTTTCCAAACTATCGGTATATAATTTTACCCTTTCATGAAAACAAATTCTCATACTTTAATAATATTTATGAAATTAATTATTTTATTTATTTAAATTTCCAAAATAATATTTATTTTCTGAAATGTTACATAAAATGACAGAGTGCTATGACTGGTTTTGAAGAAAACCTTTTAACGTAATGAACTTGATATCGTTTGTAGAATCTAGTGATTTGAAAAGGAGTGTTTTGTAGCATTTGCTAGTTTTGCTAAAGAGATCACTCCCGGTCAAGAGATCTTGGCTCTTTCCTCATCGAATGAAGTGCTGGACATTCATCAAGGAACACCACTATGCAAATCAAGAACTAGAGAAGCTATCAAAACAAACCGAGTGGTTGTAGCATTTGCTAGTCTTTGCTAAAGAGGTCACTCCCGGTGAAGGGATCTCGGCTCTTTCCTCATCGAATGAGGTGCTGGATATTCATCAAGGAATACCACTATGCAAAGCAAGAACTAGAGCTACCTTTTTAAAAAATTTTGATTCTACAACATCTTTAGATTTCTTTTCTTTCTATTAATCTCAATAATGAAGTCCCATCATTTATGTTTCCCTAAACATCATAGAAAAGAAACGAAAATAGAATGTACGCTTATGCCATCCGCATTCGCCATGGGGCCCCGTCATGCACCGCTAAGTTACTTAACTAACGGCAGGGGCTGGACTAGCGCGGGTGCAAAACATAACCAACGTTTATTATATATATCATATATATATAGCAGTCGTCTCACGCAGTTACATGATCACATCACATAACTCAAGCAGCAGAAGTAAACATATGAAATATTGGATATACTAGGAGGTCCGTGTTTTAAATTTAGCCAGTAAGGAAAAACACGGATTCCACAGTCGTGATGAATAGCCAAAACCACATCCCTAGTCCCCCTACGAGAGCGGCATGTAACCCTGCCAATTCTAAAGTTAGGAGACCCGGTCTCGACTCCTCGAGATGGCCTCCCACTGGACTCTAGAACCCGGTTGCTTGTGCTCCACGCCTTGGGTCTATCCTAATGCGGAAAGGAAAATAATATACATCAATGGTGACATCATCCTCAACCCGAAAGTGTCCCATTAAAAGAATATTACATACAATTTTACATGAATGAGAATACAAAAACTCTCATCTCACGGAAAACCCCCCCGGCTATTCAATCACGACGATCCAATATAACATATCACAGCAAAACATAAGATCACATGTCATCAACGTATGCAAATATGTATATCCCAAATTCCATTGACGTATAGCAACGAGATCGGGGATACCCCATATATTACACTTACGGTCGCAGAAAAGAAATAAAAAATTACAATATTTAGAATCCGCATATCACTTAGACATCATAAACCCGGAATCTCATTCCGAATTTCATGCCTAACCTATAAACCTTGCATTTTAGTCTCAAATCGAAAACACTTTTCAATAACTTAGTCAGGTAATTCAACAAGATTCCCTACTACCAGATCGAATGCTCATTGGAAACCTTAGTAGATGACCGCAACCATGATGCCGACGACGAAGTGCACTTAGGCGGAACACCATGGCCGCAAGAACCCGAGTGGATGCTTTTGGTAACGGGGTTCTCTTATAGTCACTTAGTCAGGGATATGGGGATTGGCTATCTAGTAGTATTACCTGGAGAGTGTTCGCGTACTATACGCGATTGCGACGGAGTTTTGATCCGAATCGAAATTCTATGGAAATCGATGAATAGAGACTAAAACTCTAGATCTACAAATTACAAACTAGTTTTCACAAAACTAATTTATTGTGGATTCCAAGTAGTGTATCACATATCAAACTTAAACCTGAAACGATGTTAAAATTGCGAATATGAAACACTCCGAATTGCCTTAACAGAAAGATAACATCACATGCAATCTTGGCAAAATCAAACATAGCCTGAAACCCTAAAACCATGAGATCGGAACAACACAAAAATTACAAATTTTTATTGCTACAGTAAAAAGGTGAGGCCGGTTTTTTTCACAAAGTGGCCGGACAAATTTTGGTGGTTTTGCCTCGAATTTTTCTGGTGTTCTAGACTCTTCATAACTAGCTTTCTAAACTTGTTTAAAAAAATTTCAGAGGACTTTAAAAATTTGACAGAAACTAGGGTTTCATTACGACTGTTTTGAAGTTGTTTCATTTTCGTAATTCTACAAACATCAACTAATGCTCTAGCTCTGGCTCTGATACCATGAAAGTGTATCCAAGCACCACCACTAGGATTTAACTGGCATCAAGCATGCAATTTAAAAAATTTCTTGGTGCTAAGCTACACTAACCTAGAATCTTAACTAGATTATTAGGGTTTAAGTTATGATATAACAAAAACTATACTAAGTGAAAGAAAATACAACTTTTGAAGATCGTGTCCTTCACTTCTAAAGCACTGGGTAGCAGTCCCTACGACTCCTCGTAGCTCCACTTGAGATTGGATCGAGATTCCTTCGTCACCTTCGTGCCGAAGTTGATCCACCCGAAGCTTCTCTAATGCAAGCTACCTCTTCACTAATCTTTCTTTAGTGAATGAAACACCCTAAACACAAGTGCTAATCAAGTGTAGGATGGTGAAGTAGGGGTTCTATGCTCACTTAGGATTTATCCAAAGCTCTATGATTCACATCACATGTAAGGGTTAGGGCTTGGAGGATGAGGAGAAAGAAGAAGGAAATGGGAGAGAGCTCAATGAAAAATGGCTAAGGCAATGAGTTAAGGAAAAAACCAAGTCAAAAAAAAATGGCTCCTCTCATATGCTCACTTATTGAAGCATGCTATTAAACTCAATAATAAAATAGCAACCATACTTCAATAGTGTAAGCAAATGAAAAAAAATAATGCAAAGCCATACTTCACCCATTCCTTTAATATCTCTTCTTTTCCACCTCATCATTCTATTTTCTCAAAATAGAAAATCCATGCTTCATATATATATATATATATATATAAGAAAATAGTTAGTGAGCAATAATATTAGTTAATATATAATTATATCAAATATAAATATATTTATCATATTATTAGATCAACACTTGATTCAATAATTCGGTTATATCACATATAACTGACTAATATCATTTATCTATATATCACATTATCAAATCAACACTTGATTCAATAATCCGGTTATATCACATATAACCTAACCGATATCAAATTACCGCCAGATTAGAATACGGTATCACATACTCGTATTTAATCAGGCCCCCGCACATATCAGCATATGTGCCATACTTCGTTTCGCTTGAACTATGAAACCTCTATGTGGGACTCTAAAAACTTGTCAATATGCTAGCAGTAGGTGATGATCACAACAGTCACCCACAAGCCATCAGCGGTACTAGCTGGACGTAACGGCTACCCAGGTATTAAACGATTAGAAGATCAACAAGCAAGCTTGTCCAAAATCCCATGAAGCCTATAAGTAACACTTACCGTACAGTCCGGTCTCTTCGTCTGATATGTCGCATATCAAGTCTAGGGGTGGAATCGTCAGACCCAGTAACTTGATAAGTCATGCCGATGTATGGCTCATAACGGTTCGAAAAACTACTGATAACACTTACCGGTAAATCTCATCAGCCCTGGCCAGGGACTTACTGTTATAGCCAATCGAGCATAGTGCAACATCAACTCCCAATACCGGGAGAGACGAAACCCATCCTATCGCTCACTACCTCCATATGACTCGGGACTGTATCCAAAATCCACATGTTTGCACGACTCCTTTGAGCCGTGGTAAGGATGAAATCAAAGCACAGTGGGAACCACACAAGACATTATAACAATCTCGGGTCTACAGACTAACCCGTACCAGTGTCACCAGAGAACTGCTATCTGACGATAGGTATGATACCATCTAGGAGTTTTCGGCGAGTCCTGTTCGGTGTACCCATTCTCTAATGAGCACATGTGTACAATCTTTGATGTCAAATACCAATGGTTATGGGATAAACCATCACCCCCTACAGAGTCAAGAAACGTACACACTAGTCTACTCTAGAATATCGATGCCCTGTCTCGATATCCCCTCGACTAGGAACAATTAAAGGATGTACTTGTGGACTACACAAGTCCCAGTAGTATGACCCACATCATAGTCCTGGCAGTCAAGAAAACATCCTGTATAATAATACAAGTGTACATGTTAAGATAAATAGCAAACAGATAGTATACTATCATGTCAAGCAAGAAAGTCCTCTCTATATATGTCCAAGTATCTACTATATCATACAATAATGGCCTCTGGGCATACATATTCCTAACAGTTCAGACGCTCCTCCACTCGAATCGCAGCATCCATAGCCTGTGCATATGTATCGAAGTGCTGGGAGCCCATGGCAAGGAACAGCTGCGTATCCAATCTCCTCACAAATCTCTTCACCCTGAGCTCCTTCGTGGGAACTAAATATGGAGCATAACGCGACAACTAGGTAAACTGCAATTCATAATCTGCCATAGACATATCGGCAGGTTTTCGCAATGCCTCAAAACTACTGGCTCTGGCATCTCTCACGCTCTATGGAAGGAATCTAGCAAGGAAAACGTCGGAAAACTCTGCCTATGTCATTGGAAGAAGATCTGATGCTCGACCTCTCTGCATCGACTCACACCATGTCTGGGAAAGTCCCTCCAACCGAAAACTAGTCAACTCCACTAACCTCGTATCTAAGTATCTCAAAGACCTACTGATCCTAGCCATCCTATCAAGAAGCGACAGGGGATCCTCTGCTATGTCTGTCCCTGTGAACACCGGAGGTCTCAAACTCATGAGCTCTGGGAGTGATACCTCCATAAACCTCACGACCACTGGTACAACTGTCTGAACGGGCTGTATCACGGGCTCTACAATAGTCGATGCCTGATCCTGCCTCTGAGTACGGGTGGCCTCTGCCAACCGCCCCATCATCTGCTATAAGCCCAACATACCCTCCTCCAGTCTAGTCATCCGGTCTGGAAGAGGACGATCATCATGTCCCTGTGCCGTCGGGATGTCCTGTGGGTCAGTCGCTTTCACCGGCGGATCTGTCTGAGCTGCAACCCTGGCTGCGGCTTGCCCAGCTCGCCTAGCTCGCATAGCCATGGCAACTGGAACAAGAAACGAGAGTTGGTAAGGTGTAGGAACATGAACAAACAAATATAGAGAGTCAAAGGAAGAATTAATCAAGACATACATCCTAAGGTTACTTAGGCTGGGTAACGTATCGTAAATATGACACAGAACATAGGTACGGTACGTTACTCTTCCTGAGTTACCTACTCCATCAAACCAAAGGTCAATCTAAATAACAAAAGTGCGAGCCTATTACTCCTAAAGTCAAGTCTAGGTTCCATAAGGTTAATCCTAAGGATTTGATACCAATTTTGTCACGACCCGAATTTGGCACGTGACTAGCACTTAGATTGTGCGACGTCTAAAGATGCCGACACAATCCAAGTAAGCCGGAAAACCAAGATCTAAACCCGTTTTACGGAAATAAGAAGGTACGGTTTTAAATTAATGAAAAAGAGACCACATTTTAAATTCAAAAATGTTTAGTTTAAAACACATGTCGAATGGTTTTTGAAATGAGGTTAAAACAATTGGTTTTAGTATTGGAAATTTTGACAGCACCTCCTTTGTAATTTTTGAGAAAACAAGTACATAATCATTATAATAGTGGCATCCCCTACTTGGGAGCAAAATCAAAACCAATCGGCGGAAACAACCCACGTAAATAATATACGGCGCTCAAAAGCTAAGAATCACATGCATAAAAGAAAAAGAAAGCGCAATCAAACATAACTAGTCGATTCTACTCAAATCGATCCAAAATATATACATAAGTATACCCTCGTAATAAGTCAAATAATATACACGGTCTGATTGAGTGACGCTAGATATAAAATACAAAATACCCAAAAGAGGCGGTTACTGAACAAGTAATCTACTTAGCAAGATAAGCGACGAAAGCTGTGATATATGTGCCTGCAACACCGCTATGCGTCCACGCGTCTCCTGCAAGGAACTAAGGCACAACGGGAGTGAGTTGCCAACTCAGCGAACAAACAAACATCAAACGGTTGAAATTGTATGTATAAACGAAATAGCGACTAAACCTATGCATCCGGTAGTTAAGATATGTAATAGCATGTGAAACATGAATGCATCACTATAGTGCCTATATAGAAGAAAACAGAAATCTCATCATGTGTTCCAAAATCTTAGTCATATTCATAAACGATCCATAAATCCAGTGTCAAATATCGACACAAATCTTCTATTCTAGTAGGCATCATTCCCCGAACAAGCCTGACAACCAACAACATCGGTCGGTATCCTCTGGATATCCGCCGTGTTTCTCAAACTATCTCCATTATCGAGTGTCCTCGCGAGGCTCCCCGCCTCTAATACGGCTTTCCTGCCCCTCGGTCTCGACCGGATCCACCATATATTCGACTGTATACTCCTCCACTCAGTCTGGATAACGTAAAAATCCGCAACCGTATAGCTCCCCCACCCGGTTTGAAATAAAACCAAATAAAAAAACAGCAACCCATGGTGGACGTATCATATTAATCCCGAAGACCCGTAAAACAATAACATGTAGTGAATAAAAACACAAAATAAGGAAAATCTCATAATTCAATATTTCACGATACAAGTGATAATAATGATAATGAGATATGATATGTGTCAAAACAATAGCAATGCTGCGTGACAACAGTTATTAATGATACTAGCAGTGCGCAATAGATTATAGGTGACATGGCAAGTTCTAAGTGTGTACGTGTCATGTTAATTACTGATGGGGTGTTGTGTAGCATGTAAGCATGTGCAAGTGCAACATAACTCATCGGTAATAATGCAAGTGTCCCAGCAAGTGTTAAGCAATATCGATTAATGGGTATGAATGCATACAATGCAATACTAGATCTAATTATGCAAACAACATGAATGGAAAACAAGTATAACAAAATTTATGGTTTCGAGCGCTATACGCCATCCATACAATGTCCCCGGTAGATGTTTAGTCTACTCACCGGAAAAAGTCGTGATCTTCTCGGATCCCATCATTACTTTCCCCTTCCTCGCTGCCTCCGAAGTCCCCGCGGTCAAACCTAACATTGAAATGAAACTTTCGTATATAAGCGGTAAAATTCTAATACGGCGAATACGTAAATTCTAAGTGAACTAACTTACGTAACGTGATACGTTTGAATATCGTGCGCTATACAGACCTAAAGCTAACTAGAGCTACCCCAAATTATCGTATTTTGAGAAAACACAAAAACGTGATACGAAATGTCTATATCATACGTTAAAATATTATAAAAAGAAAAGCTATTAGCTTCCAGATTTTGTTTGCAGAGTATCTAGGAAAATCAAAGTATACTAAAAACCTTATATAACTTACAGAGAGATACCAACAAAATTTCAAAACCCAACTCCTCATGAAAACCAGCGGTACCGGGAATTTCTTGTATTCCGCCAGTCGAACTGCGGAGGAATGGGTCCGGGTTTCTAGGGGGGACTCTAGGTTCTAATATCATTCTACTGTACTGTTAGATTTTCATAGAGAAAAATATAACTATAGCAGATATTAACAGAGCTAAAACTCTAAACTAAAACACTTTTTTCTTCCGATGACGTAAACGTTAATTTGTACAGAACTCTTAATAAACCAGAAAAGTTGAGTGTTATACCTATTTGAAGAATTTCACAGAGCTCAATCTTCAAGATGTGCACAAAGAGGTGAGGAGTCCTAACTTGAGTGATTTGAACCAAGGAACATGCAAACTCTAGTCTTTTTCATGAACTAGTGAAGAACTTTGAAGAAAAAGATGAGGATTTTGGTGAGAGATGTTTTTGTTCAGTTTGAATTGCTGGAAATAGTTTAAGTATGGAGTTTTGTTGGAAGGGTGAGGTGTCATGAGAGAAGGGTGAGGAGTAGACTCAAGGTGCACTCAAGGTGTAATGTATGTGAGGTATAAGATACGCTTAACCCTACTTGCTCACCCATTTGCATATAAACCCTCGCACAAAAGAACTTCTCACCATAAAACTTTCTTTACAATCTAAAAGTCCCCTAAAATAATTACAATAATGCTTAAATACCATAACCATTTATAAAAAGTCTTTTTATCAAAATTATAAAATTTAAAATAACATTTTTAAAATAAAATAAAATAATTAATTAACTAAAAATTTTCCGAAATGTTACAATATCCCCCCTAATGAAAATTCGGTCCCCGAATTAAAACTTAAACACACGTTCCTTCAAGAAGATGTGGGAATTTCTTCCGTATCACATCCTCGGATTCCCAAGTGACCTCTTCGCTATTTGGTCCGTATCAAAAAACCTTTATATATGGAAGTACCCTTGATCGCTGCTTCTTCACCTGCCGGTTGAGAATAGCTACCGGCTGTTCGGTGTAAGATAAATCACGCTCAAGCTGTATAGTCTGATGTCGAATTGCGTAAGAAGGATCATGAAGGTACTTGTGAAGTATGAACAAGTGGAACACAGGATGCACATCGGAAAAACTTAGCGGAAGTGCTAAATGATACGCTACAGCACCCACCCTCTCAAGAATCTCATAAGGTCCAACATATTTAGGAGTGAGTCCCGAATCACATCACACCCTTTATCGAAGAGACATGGAGAAATACATGGTCTCCTATATCGAACTCAAGTCTATGTTGACGATGATCGGCATAAAACTTCTGCCTGCTCTGAGCTGCTATCATCCTATCCTGGAATATCTGGATTTTCTCAGTAGTCTTCTGGACCAACTGAGGCCCTAGGAGGCTGCTCTTGCTAAGTTCGGTCCAACAGACTGGCGACCGACACTTCCTTCCATATAACGCCTCAAATGGTGCCATTTGAATCGTCTCCTGAAAGCTATTATTATAGGAGAGCTCAATCAAAGGCAAGTGACGATCCCAACTGCCACTTAAATCTAGCATACAAGCTCGGAGTATATCCTCAAGTGTCTGAATCATACATTCCGACTGGCCATCGTTCTGTGGGTGGAAGGTAGTACTGAAACTCAAGCGAGTGCCCAAAGCATCCTGAAGATTCTGCCAAAGACGACTGGTAAACTTTGTGCCTCTATCAGAAGCAATATAGGTCGAAATTCCATACAACCGGATAATCTCATCAATGTAAATCTGGGTGTATTGAGAATATCTGAAAGTCGTCTTCACCGGAAGAAAGTGAGCTGTCTTCGTCAACCGATCCACAATCACCGAAATGGAGTCATACTCTTTGCTAGACCTGGGTAGATGATTTGACCGTTTGAAAAAGCGTGCTCGTAAAGTAACCACAATCAAGATGGTGTCGCTAGTAGCTATCCACAATGAGTACGGGTCGTCCGCAGTGAAACATAAACCTTTATCTTGCTTTAGACGAGTTGAGAGAAGATTGGTTGATTAGTTATAGATCTATTTGAGACGGATGTAAAGTTTATAAGATAGAGGCTTGTAAGGTTCATAGGACTTGGTAGTAATGGATGAATAATTAAAAATGGCTTCTTTTATCTTTTAATAGTTTAAAACTTGATCGATAGTGATGATGTAGATTAGGGTTTTTGGAATAAACTAAGGTTTCCCCACTATTAATCCCTGTCCATGCATTGATCTCTATTCATGTCTAGACCTTAGCAAAACAAGTGTTAAACAGATCTCAAATCGTGGTCGTGACTATCAATAAATTGGTAGCGCGCCCGATAAGGATGTTAACATTTGTTTGGCTAAAGTTTATAACCATTAAAATGTTTAAAAGAAGTTAAATGCTTTTATCATCCATTGATTTACCATATCCTACGAACCCTACCAAGCTAGGAATTACTCGCTCATTGTTTGAGATCTAGAAGAAAAGTTAAAGAATGAAAACATGATTAAGATGCAGAAATTAGATGCAGAAAGTAAATACGAAAAGAAATAAACTAATATCTACCTTTATTAATCAACTATTTCATACAACTCTCCGTTTTGAAAGTAGATTACAAAGAACCCTAGTTTTTTCTCTCGCTCTCTCTTACTGGAGGTAGATGACTATCTGATGATCACCTGGATGCGTGGATCGCTTTGGACCTCTTGATCTCTTCGGTTTGATCATTTTTGATGTGAAGCTCTCGGTCCCTTATATAGTCCCAAAACCAGAAACCCTAGATGTCAAAAGTGAATATATGTAGATATAATCTAACCACCAAAATCTCAGATCTTACGGCCCTAGATCCGCCACGGAACCGCCGCATATTGGCTTGTTTGGCCGTGAATTCGCCGCGGTTTGGTGGCTTGGGATTTTGGGATTTTTTTTAGTATTTTGGCATCATTTTTGGAGATCCTCTCGATGTCTAAATTCTGAAAATAATGCTCTGAGTCTCTGCCATAGCTAGATCTCACGATTTGCTTCAATATTTTGGCAGATTTGATTCTGACATCTTGATTTATCCGGATCTCTTGAATTCCAGACCTGAGCTAATATTTGCACAATATCTCAAATCAAAATGTTAGTAATATTTGGTATTTTTGAGATATTATCCTAACCATTTTATATGATATTGTATGTTAAGAATATTGATTAGAAATATTTGATATGATATGCATATTTTAATTACAATATTTCATATAAATATTATATGCATGTACTTTACCTCATTATGTTAATTATAATGTAGAAACATATGATAATAAACTTTTTACACATAAACCCTCATATGTTCTATAAATAAACACATTTTTGTACTTTTCAATAATAGGAAAAATGTCCATTCAAATGTGCAATATTTTAGACTAATCGGTAGACCCACAATGAAATCCATGGTGATCTGCTCCCAATTCCACTTCGGAACGGGTAGAGGCTGCAACTCTCCAGCCGGCCTCTGATGTTCGGTTTTGACTTGCTGACAAGTCAGGCATTTCGAAACGAAGTCAGACACATCGTGTTTCATCCCTTCCCACCAGTACACGTCTCGTAAATCGTGATACATCTTGGTAGAACCTAGATGAACGTTGTAGGAAGACTGATGTGCCTCCTCTAATATCATACGCCTCAGCCCATCAACGACGGATACCTATATTTTCTGATCGAACAAGTCGTCAGTACGCCGGATACCTATTTTTTCTATCATTTTCAAAAATCCAGAATCATACTTTAATGCGGTTTTTCATTGACCGCGTATGTAGAATTTCGACTTTTCAACGCTTTCCAAAAGCTTTTGAGAACAAACAAATCATGGGAAAATAGCATGTTGTAAATATGGTCGCTCATCGACCACATATGCCATATATTGTGTATTTCAAGCTATTTTTTGGTGTTACTTGATCTTCAAAGGTCAAAAATATCTGAAAATGAATTCTGACGTTTAAGATAAGAGGAAACGGGGACTGCAGAGACACTGTAAGCGCATAACTGCAGTGTCCAGACTTCAAGCTCCATGCGGCCCAGAGTCTTTTTTACAAATAATCTCCTGGCCTCACGGGACCTGCAGTCTCGACAATGCAATTATCGGACTGCAGTGTCCATGCAGACCCCTCATAGCCTTAAGATAATTTCTAAGCTAATTTATATCAAATTTTAGCAGCCTTTTTCCAAAAACTTGCGGATACATTTTTCTATGGAAAATAATGCATGCTTGATTTGGAAAAAGACTTAGTCATTCTTCACTTGCTTATTCACTTGATAATTCTATTCTTCTCACTCTCTCTCCATTACTCTCCTCCTTCTTTCTCAAACCCTAACCCTTACATGTGTTGTGAATCCTAGGGTTCTTTGAGGTAAAATAATTTAATTAACTCTCTACATCTCCTAAGCTATCTAGATTAGAAAACTAGGTATTTTAGTTATCTCATTCTTGAGGTTGGAGCTTGAATCATAGAATCTCGGGTGGATCGTCTTTGACATGAGGAGGCCGACGACCGAACTTGATCCGCACCTTCTAGGAGCTCAAGAAGAAAAGAAGAAGACCCGAAGGACTTGCAACTTGGAGGTATAAAACACTATCATAGTATTTTAGAACATCTATGTGTTTTGCTAGTTAGGGTTTCTGAACGATCATGGAAGTACAGTCGATGTTACTTGTCTTAAAATCGTTTTTTGTAAATTCCGCCTCTCCACAAATCATGTGGGGTGTGTGACATTGACTTACATATATGATATAGCCGGATAATTGAATCAAGTGTTGATTTAATGATTTGATATATATATATATTTGATATTAGCCAGGTTATATATGATATAACCGGATTATTGAATCAAGTGTTGATTTAATAATTTGATATATATTTATATTATATATATATATATATATTAACTAATATAAATCTCACTTAATTATTTTCTTCTCATTATATATTTGATATATATATGCTTTTTGTATCATGGTTGATAATACATGGAACATGGATGTATGAGAATCACATTAGAGAAAAGATAATGGTTTATATATATATATATATATATATATAGAGAGAGAGAGAGAGAGAGATGAATAAAAGAAAAGAAGAATGAGTCATTTCTTTTGTTGTTTGGAGAAACATTGAGAAGCCATGACTCATCTTCCATTCTTGTTTTATTCATAGATATTTATCATTTTCTTCATCTCATCTTATTCTCAAGCTTCACTCATACTTCTAAGTTCATCTTCTTCCTCTCCTCACTAGACTTTTCTAGGGTGAGAAAAAGAAAAACAAAGAAAGATTTTTGTGAGCAAAATTCCTACTTCATCAACCTACACTACTCTAGCAAATTAGTATAGGTTGTTCTCTTCACTAATACCTTGATTAGTGAAGTGTGAGCTTGAGTGTGAGTTGCCTCAAGGTGGATCATCTTCGACAATGAAGACTTCGAGCAAGCTCGTTCGAACCTTCGAGTGGAGTCAAAGAAGAGTTCTAGGACTACTACTTGGAGTTTTTAAAGTGAATGACTAGACTACAATGGTTGTAGACTCTCTTCACTTAGCATAAAAACTTGTTTGCTAACTTTGAAACCCTAATTCTTTAGTTCAATTCATGTTTAGTATACCTAGCCCTCTAGATTTTTTAAAATTGCATACATGATACTGATAGAACACTAGTAGAGGTGCTAAGACATACTTTCAATAAGCAGATTCTGAAATGTCCCTGGTCGTGGGAGTATCGAGACTGGGCATCGATATTCCGGAGTAGACTGATGTAGACATTTCTCGACCCTGATGAAGGGTGATGGTTGGTCCCACAACCATTGTTCTTTGGCACTTAATATCGTATACAGGTGCTCACTGGGGGTGAGTACACTGGACGGACTCGCCGAGAACTTTTCGATGCTACTATACCTATCGTTAGATAGAAGTCCTCTGGTGACATGAGTACAGGTTAGTTTTTAGACCTGATATCGTCATTTGTCTTGTGTGAGTCCCATTGTACTTAGATTACTACCCTACCATGGCTTTACTGAGTCGTGCAAACAAGTTTTAGTTAGGTACAATCCCGAACCACGTGGAGCCAATAAGCGATTGTTGGGGATAAATCTTTCCCGGTATAAGGAGTCTATATCGCACTGTGTTCAGTTGGCCAGTACCACAAGACCTTAGTCAAGGCATACCGGGTCTAGATCAGTAGTTTTCCGGATTGGTCATAAGCTACATCGGCATAAATTATCGGGTTATTAGGGCCTGACGTTTACCACCCCTTAGACCCGGTATGCGATACTCTTAGATGAAGAGACCGGATTGTACGAAGATTGTCACAGATAGGCTTGGTAGAGGTTCGGATGAGCTTGGTCGTCGGCCTTCCTTTTCGACAGGTACCTGGGTAGCCGTTATGTACAGCTAGTGCCGCTAACGTGCTTGTGTTAAATCCACTGCCAGCGTACTGTCGAGTCTTTGGAGCCCCACGCAGATGTTTTTCCTGGTTCAGGCGAAATGATATAGTATTTGTTCATATCAGAATTTTGCATTATTATATTCCTCATTCATAATCATATTACAAATAAATAGGTGCTTTTGTTCCATATCTGCTAAATAGTTTCAGGTTACAGGTTCTCTGAACAATTCAGTGAAATTCATAAAAACATGTTACAAAAGTGAGACTACAACCAACAATAGATGAATCCATATGATGCCGCCTAACAGTTCAAGGAACAAATGAAGATCAGCAAATAGTTCAATTGCACAAAGCACAAGGGCAACACAAGATTCAAGACTTCAACGCAAAGCTTATGGTAAAAGTCCACAAATTCTGCACTGTTGGAAATCTGGAAGAGAATTGAAGAGAATCTGAGAGACCAAGTGAAGAAAATAAAAGATAAAAGCAACTTGAAGAAAGCCTAAAGAATTGGACCTATGAGCCCACCAAATAGCCGCGAATCCGCGGCCAAACAGGTTATTCTGCCGCGATTCCGTGGCCGTGCTCTGCACATGTCGGTGGGGTGTCGGTGCTTTGACTCGGTTTTTCGGGTTGTTTTGTAATTTCATGTATGGATCAGAATGTAAATCTAGGGTTTTTCCTATCTATAAATAGGAGAGCTCAAGGCCTTTCTTAGCGTGCCTCTTTTGAGATGCCTCTTTTTAATTTCTAGATTAAATTTTAATTTCCTTATAATCGTCAAGAGGTCATCAATAAAGGTATTTTTATTTTTTATCGTGCATTCTTTTATCTGAATTTAATTCCTGAATTTTTATCTGTCTTTTATTATCTGCAACTTAGACAGTCTTTTAAAAATTATAAAAATGAATCTTATCATAACTTCCCTAATGAGTGAGTGATTCCTCACTTGTTAGGGTTAGGATTGGGAAGGTTTGAGAGAAGTAAATCTCTCTCTCTCCTTTCTTTGCCCATATAATTTTTATAATAGGACTCTATTTAAATTAACCACACACCGCTCACTACGGCACCCTATCCTACAAGATAGCGGTGATTCTTTAGTTAGACCGGTTGTGGTTGATTTAAATAGAGCTTAGGGCTAAGAGTTATGTATGGACAAGGACCAAAAGGAAGAAACTAAGTTTCTTCCCAGTCGTGCTAATCCCCTTTGTTGACTATTACCCTTACACCTATATTCTTCATTAGGGCATTGAAAGCAGTGGGTAGAATCCATTTTCCAAACTAAGCTAATCCTAACCCTAGCAAGACTTTTAATTAATTTAATCTCATTCTTATATCGTAAAACAAAACCCGACTTGATCGGATTAACTCGTTAGAACATAAAGAAAAGGAATCCATCTCCCTGTGGACCGACCCGTACTCAACCGGCTAGCTACCAAGTGACACTGTTATTAATTGCGGTATTCTTAAATTTGATTTTAAAAGCGCGCACACGCAAAACACCTCTCAATCAAATGGCGCCGTTGCCGGGAAGACGATAGTCACTTTCTATGTGTAATTTCGGGTTAAAAAAATAAAATAAAAATAAAAAATTTAAAAATTATAAAAATTGAAAAATTTTAAAACAAAAAAAATATAAAATAAAAAAAAATTCATCTTGTTCTTTTTGAGAGGTATTGTGTAAATTGCGCAGGAAAAGAAGATGGACTGATTCAGATCTTGAAAAAGCCAGTGAACAAATCAACAAACAGAAGATCTGAACTGACAGAAGAGAATCACAACAGACAACAGAAAATTTTTGGAGATCCAAACCAACTTAACCACCGCGGAACTGCGGCGGATTCAAGCGTTTGACCGCGGAACCACGGTCAACTGTTGACGTCAACACCCCAAAATTTTCCGTAAGTATTTTTGTCCCCACTCATACCAAAAGCTCCACTGAAAATTTTTCCTGCAGGGTTCTTTACGCAAAATTCTTCTCCGTCTCCAATAAATTGTTTTTGTGCAGAATTCTTCGCGCTGCCAAATAAAAAAAAATTGCAAGTGTTTTAGATTTTTGGTATGTTAACTGCTTTGCATAATTAATACGGACTCTAAGGGGCTATAACACCAATCAAGATTGGGTGGGGATTTTATTACCCTTCCTAAGGCCCCAAAAATCACAAAAAGCATATGCATCAACCCTCGAGTTAATTAAAAAATATTTAGACTCAGCCAAAGGACTGTCGCGCTCATTAGGACAGAGGAAGATTGTGGGCAATCGGTCGTTTATCTAAACCTGACTTTGTGGCGCCTACGCTAGACAAGTGGGAAAGGTAATTTTAAAAGGCCCGTCTCACGGTGATTCGTGAGTGGATCCCTTCTTTCTTTACTTGTGCTTACCTAGCCACAATTGGCGGTGAAGAGGCGATTTGAGGGATATCTCACAACTTGTCCTTTGGATCAGTTAGGAGCAGTCTAGTTGACTTTGGAGACCCTAGCTCTAGGCTTAATTGTGCATGTTCAAATTGTGATTGTTTGAACTTGTGCCGTAGTTCTGTACAAATTTTTGCAAAACTCTTTTTAAAAAAGAAAAAAAAACACTTTCAAAAATTTCAAAACTCCAGAAACAAACAATTTTTTAAATAAAAAAATTTTAAAAAATAAAAAAAATAATCACATTCTTTTTCTTCTCCTTTCTCACATCATGGGTACCCCACCTCGCAAAACACTTGCCGAACTTTGGTACCCATAACCAGACATTACTTCCTATGCTCATTGTTTTGGTCAAATTTCGGACGACCCCTCCATGCACAAAATTTCTTTGAAAGATCGAATAGACACGTCTAGGGCATCCAGTTGGACTCCGTAATCCACCTTGTATCAACCATTTCAACCTTCACCACCTTCTTACATTGATACTCCTTTTTTGAGTCTTGTTGTAACCCCGAAACCCATGTCTATTGCTGAACATATTGCACAATCTCGTAACCGCTCTTTCACTCTTTTCACCACTGCGAATTCTTTGGATCAACAATTCCATTCACCTTCTTATCCAAATATTGTTCCTACTCCTGCCCAACCATTCAATTCCTACCATTCCTACCCGACATTCGCACCTTCCCTAGACATTGCTTCTACACAGCCATTTGGGAGTTTCCAGTATCCAAACGACTTTGAATCTTTTACTGAAACCCCTTCACAACCCATGTCTACTCTGGAACAGTCGTTGGAAGATTTTATGGCAACGTCAAGACAAAATATGATGGATTTGAATGCGTCCATGGCCGCCCTTATACAACCTAGTGACACAGTAGCTAGTTTCCAACTAGCTCCAAATTTTCCAATGTATAATGAGGCGGTTGGACAGATTGCGAATTTGTGTGGTGAGAGTGAGCTGTACATCCTTCCAAATCAAACCTACTCATCCCCAATTGAATCCCATAATTCTGGTTTTGAATGTATATCAAGTGTTCCAAATGATTCATCAGTTGAAGATAAAACGTTTAATGAGTTGTGCGACTTTGTAGTGTTTGATTGTGAAGGGTCCCTTTCGAGTGAAACCATCACCAATCCTTTTACCCTTTACACCTCCACTCTAGAACCCGAATTGATAAATATCCATGCTTTTGATGAGGTGTCTAAAAAAATTGATTTTCACTTGATTGAGGATATAGACGCTGGGAATATTTTGGATGATGAACCCACATATTTGGATAAGTTTCTCTCTCCAAATCATCATCCCGAGTCCTTAAATGTTTCTCCCGAACTTCATATGCATCTTGATTTTGATGAGAATTGCATGGATAAGCTAAAATTTGAGGAGAGTATTGAGGAAATTATTGAGGATGAAAAAGTTTTACTTGAGGAGTCGGATTTTCCAATTCATTCTATCCCTTTCATTGACTGCGCACACCCTCCTGAATCTTTAACCAATACCCTTCCTTAATCACTTCCCTCCATCTTTGTTCAGACTTTGCAAGAAACCGTTACATTTTCATTTTCAATGTCTGGTTTACCAAGTTCAACGTACCCATGTTTTCTCATGAATCTTGAGGGATTTGACCTCATCTCTCAGTAGGTTGCTAGATTAGCACAATCGCTTTTTACACATCGGTCATTACGAATTGTGCTAATTTATACACTCCACATGCACCCTCAAGTTCGTATTCCACTTCTTTCTCCCACTTTCTCTGGTTCTTCTTCTAATCTTCCTGTAATGATAGCGACTGTTAATGAATCACAATCTGATATTTTGAGTTCGATAATTCTAGAAAAAAAACTTGATTTAGACTCTATTGAAAATAAGGTAAATGAGCCTTACGACTATCCTACCTTCATAATTTTTGAAAAATCAAGTGTGTTGAATTCTGGCACGACACTTATTGACATTGAAACGTTCAATCGGACCATCAATAGAAGTTTCGAAGATATTTTCGCCGACGAACTCGCATTCCTAAACGACACGGATTTTGTGATTAATCAACCTCCATCTGAAGAAGTCGAACCACCACCATTTCTTTTTCCCTTCCGCCATTCTTCTCCTCCACCGAGACCGTATACTGTTTTTATCTCCACACGGTCTCGTGTGTTTCTCATTTCTTTTCTCTACACTCCATTCTTTCACCAACCACACCATTACAACGAAAAAATTTTAGAATGGTTGGTGCTAACTTTTGGCCTATGTAAGGCCTTGTGTAGCTTGATACTGTGTTTTTCTCCCCCCTATCTCTGAACTTTAACACTTAAACAGTGGAAACACTGTTTCACTTAAGTTTGGGGGGGGGCCTTTTTGTGTATATATATTTTGTTTTCTTTTTCTTTTTATAATAATAAAAAAATTTAAAAAAACATATAAAAAAATAGGGGAGTGCCGACAATTTTGACCCTCTTGGTGTAGCCTGACAGTGAGAGAACTGTCAAGTTTAAGTTTGGGGGTGTGCTCGGTAAGCATTCCTCCTTCGCATTCATGTGTATATTTTTGCATTTGCATACTTATTTTAAAACCCAAAAAAATTGAAAGAATTTAAAAAATTATAAAAATTGAAAAGTTCAATTTTGGCCATATTTGACTTAAGTTCAACATGACGGTTGACTAGTTAGGAAAAACTAGATCCTAAACTTAGTAAATTAAAAATCCTAAAAATAAACTTTCTTAAAGTTTAACCGTAGAAAATATATGTCCTTGTAGTTTATTTAGAAATAGCTAAATTTTGAGTTCAGTTCTTGGGCTAAGTCAAAATAAGGGAGGAGTATTGAATTTTTTATTGAAGTGTAAGTCTGAAAAATAATTCCGAACCTTTAGTCTAAATTCTGAGAATATATACCCTACAACTCGCACATATACGCACCTTGAAACATGGGATAGTAGAGGATAACTTAAATTGCTCTTGTCTAAAATCCTTAGTATGAAAAAAATATTTAAATAAAAGTATAAGTGTGATTAAAGAAATATAAAAAAATGAACACTGGTTGTGTAATTACTTAATGCTGCGTAAAATAAAAATATATATATATATAGCGAGGGTGCTTTATCACCTAGTTCTTTAGACCAACTGGTTTGGGAGTCACTGCTAAAGTCTTAGGTATTACAAGACGAGGAATTACGCCTTAATACGCCAATACATTTTGTAATCAGTCGTTAGTACCACAAGAAGTATTAACGGTCGCATGAAGGATGCGTGAGCATTTTCATCTAAAATTCACCAACTAAAAGTACTTTGGACGATGGACAAGAGTATGATAGCATGAATTGAATTTCCAAGTGTAGGGGTGATACCTATACACACGTAGGGGTATATGATTGGGGTTTGGATGAAAGATAGGAATAGGACTTATATCTTCAGTAGAGATGATAAAAATTCCTAAGTTAAGATGGAACCTTAGAAGGAAAATTCAAAAGATGCTGAAAGCTACGTAAATTTGCAGAACATATGCGATCTTAAGTTAAAAGATAAGTAAGTGTGAAAAATACGGGTTGATAATTTCTAAATTAAGGATAATAGAATTTCTTGCTAGAACACCGAATTGAAGAATGAAAGTCAACAGGACAAATTGATCGAATTTTGTAGGTAGTATCCGCTGAAAACCCTCAGGAGACAACACTCCTCCTACTAGGGACACTTAGAGGTTTAACGGCTTGTTGCACGAGCTCAGTGAAATCGCGATTCCCTGCGAAAGTGAGGTTATGATTTTGTTGAGAATAAAAATGGCATTGCTCGGGATGAGCAAAAGATAAGTTTGGGGGTATTTGTTCATATCAGAATTTTGCATTATTATATTCCCCATTCTCAATCATATTACAAATAAATAGGTGCTTTTGATCCATGTCTGCTAAATAGTTGCAGGTTACAGGTTCTCAGAACAATTCAGTGAAATTCATGAAAAGAGGTTACAAAAGTGAGACTACAACCAACAATAGATGAGTTCATATGATGCCGCCTAACAGTTCAAGGAACAAATGAAGATCAGCAAACAGTCCAATTGCACAAAGCACAAGATTCAAGACTTCAACGCGAAACTTACGGTAAAAGTCCACAAATTCTGCACTGTTGGAAATTTGTAAGAGAATTGAAGAGATTCTGAGAGACCAAGTGAAGAAAACAGAAAATAAAAGCAACTTGAAGAAACCCTAAAGAATTGGGCCCATGAGCCCACCAAATGGCTGCGGATCCACGGCCAAATAGGCTATTCTGCCGCGGTTCCGCGGCCGTGCTCTGCACGAGTCAGTAGGGTGTCGGTACTTTGACTCGGTTTTTGGGGTTGTTTTGTAATTTCATGTATGGATCAGAATGTAAACCTAGGATTTTTCCTATCTATAAATAGGAGAGCTCAAGGCCTTTCTTAGCGTGCCTCTTTTGGGTGCCTCTTTTGAGATGCTTCTTTTTAATTTCTAGATTAAATTTTAATTTCCTTGTAATCATCAAGAGGTCATCAATAATGGTATTTTTATTTTTTATCGTGCATTATTTTATCTGAATTTAATTCCTGAATTTTTATCTATCTTTTATTATCTGCAACTTAGATAGTCTTTTAAAAATTATAAAAGTGAATCTTATCATAACTTCCCTAATGAGTGAGTAATTCCTCACTTGTTAGGGTTAGGATTGGGAAGGTTTGAGAGAAGTAAATCTCTTTCTCTCCTTTTTTTGCCCATATAATTTTTATAATAGGACTCTATTTAAATTAACCACACACCGCTCACTATGGCACCCTATCCTACAAGATAGTGGTGATTTCCTAGGTAGACCGGTTGTGGTTGATTTAAATAGAGGTTAGGGCTAAGAGTTAAGAAAGGACGGACAAGGACCGAAAGGAAGAAACTAAGTTTCTTCCGAGTCGTGCTAATCTCCTTTGTTGACTATTACCCTAACACCTATATTCTTCATTAGGGCATTGAAAGCAGTGGGTAGAATCCCTATTCCAAACTAACCTAATCCTAACCCTAGCAAGACTTTTAATAAATTTAATCTCTTTCTTATATCGTAAAACAAAACCCGACTTGATTGGATTAACTCGTTAGAACATAAAGAAAAGGAATCCATCTCCCTGTGGACCGACCCGTACTCAACCGACTAGCTACCAAGCGACACCGTTATTGATTGCGGTATTCTTAACTTTGATTTTAAAAGCGCACGTGTGTAAAACACCTCTCAATCATAGCCGTATTTTGATACGTGTAGGCTTCCGATCAAATGATTATACTAGCTACCCAGACTTTTGATCGGACGGTTGATAATACTAGTCGGCTTTGGATTAAGCTGAATTATTAAATCAAATATTGATTTAATAATTTACATATATATATTTCGATATGTATATTCTTGTATTATATTCATATTATTATTCCGCCTCTTTGGGTATTCATATTTTGATACGAAAACGGGTATGTATATATAGTAGAGTGTATTCCATATTTAAACGGAAAGACATTCTAGAAAGAAGACACCTCATTTCTTTTGTATTTCCATTTATGAAAATTAGAAATGAGGTGGAGGGGTGAGGTGGCTTTAGGATGGTGGAGGTATGGTTGAATAGGGTAGACTAATGAATTCTTAATTCATTTGTCTACACTATTCAAGTATGGTTGGTTTTTTATATTGCAAATATCATTTGATCAAAACCATGCTTGCATTATTTTTAAGTGTGAGATTTATCATTCCACCATTCTCTTTCTCTCTCCCTTTCTTGAGCTCCTCCTTCTTCTTGATCCCTACACTCTCATGAGTTGAGAATCAAGGATTGAAAAGAGTTAGAAAAATACTAGAACAACTCACTACATCACTAGATATCCTATTGTAGCAAGATAGGAACTTTAGTTGCTCCACTTGAATTTTAGTGTGGAGCTAGAGCCATGAACCATATCTCTCGGATGGATCATATTCGACGGAGAAATACCGACGGTCAAGCTTGATCAAAGAAACCCCAAGGAGCTAAGGAAGAGGAGATGAAGACCAAAGGACTCAATCTCTTGGTATAACCCTCTTCCATAGTATCTAAAACCTTTTATTGTTGTCTAATTTAAGTGTTTGGTTTATATTCTAGGGTTTGTAGTTTCTAGCGCCTCTAGATATTTTGTTATTCATTCCGCATAGGTCGTGGTTGTGGCGTCATGGGCGCTAGGAACTCTAATATCGACTGTGCACAAAACAGAAATCAAGTGCAACTACCGTGCACGAAAGCACCAATCAAGTCATCAAAACACATAAGTAAAAAACCGCTGACATTGTTCCCCTCCGAAAGACGGCGCGACGGACGTCTTGCCTTAGATTCGGGGCAGATGCTAATTGGTGCTATCCGTCTACCTCTCCGAAGATGCCAAGTTGATTTATGTCACCGTATATCAAAGGTTTAAACGGATGCGTCCGATGTAGCAGACTTCGTCAGATTCCCCCTCGCTTGAGGGTTTTTTTTATTGTGGGGACGCTCTTCCCTGCAGGCGCAAGCCCCTGCAGTTAATTACGCTACCGCATTGCGGTAGTAACTTTCTCCTTCTCCATGTGGTCACTTCGTGTCGTGTGTGTTTATTTTGTATTTGGTTACCCGTGGATTGTATACGGAGACTGAGTTATGTCGTCGCCCATAGGGCGTGGACTAGTCCAAATCCGTATTATCTTAGATTTGGGTTTGGGGGTTTGGGTTTAAGGATACGTTAGTCTCGTTTGAGACTAAGATCGACTAAAACATTTTTAAGGATACGTTAGCCTAGTTTTTAGACTAAGATCAACTTAACGGGATCGTTTAGATCCGACAAAAGAGCAATTAAGGGAGCCCTGTTGTTTAGTTTAGTGACATTGCGGTCGATAGGTAGTTTAAAGACATTGCGGTCCAGTGTTAGTTTTGAGACATTGCGGTCGAGGTTAAGGACGTCGTAGTCCGTGGATTTAAGGACTCCACAGTCCAATGTTAGTTTTAAGACATCACGGTCAAGGTTAAGGACGTCGTAGTCCGTTGTTAGTTTTAAGACATTCCGGTCAAGGTTAAGGACGTCATAGTCCGAGGGTTTAAGGACCCTACAGTCCATCGTTAGTTTTAAGACATCCCGGTCAAGGTTAAGGACCTCATAGTCCATGAGTTTAAGGACCCCACAGTCCGTCGTTAGTTTTAAGATATCCCGGTCAAGGTTAAGGACCTCATAGTCCATGAGTTTAAGGACTCCACAGTCCATATTAATGTGTAGTCATCGGGACCCGTCCCCTCTTTGAAGACGTTGAGGAATTACAATGCCAAGTATCAAAGGAGTGAAGAGATGTACCCTTAAACCGAGGTAGATTAAATAATCTTTGGCCCAATTTGGAACCAAGACCAATTAATTATATTATGAGCCCATTGGCTCAGTTAAGTCTAAATTGAGGACTTATGGCCAGCTTGGGCTAAGTCTAATCATGTTTAGGATATGGGCCCTCTGTTGGTCCATTGAAGGAGAGGCTTTGCCTTTAGAAACTTAGCCAATTGGGCTAAAGCTAGTGTTGAACACTAGAGACCAACAGTGTTGAACACTGGGAATAAGATTAACCAGTTAGTGTTAAACACTAAAAGATAATCAGTGTTGAACACTGAGAACAGAGTTTTCAAATGAGTGTTAAACACTAAGGCAAATCAGTGTTAAACACTAGGAACAAAGATTCCAAATTAGTATTAAATACTAAGGAAATCAGTGTTAAACACTGGGAGCAGAATTTTCCAAATTAATATTTGAACACTAAGAAAATCAGTGTTAAACACTGGAAATGGAGTTTTTAAACTAGTGTTAAACACTATGGAAATCAGTGTTAAACACTGGGAGCAGATCATCAGTTTGATGCTATATATTATAAGAGAATGGCATCCAAAAGGTGGGGCCAGATCCCCTTCATTTTGTTCTATAGATAAGTGTTTAACACTTTTAATTCTGAAGGCCATCACGTGTGGGCACGTGATGGGGGCTCACGCTTTGATATGTTAGAATGTTCATTGGGGGTCACGTGGTGACACGTGAGGGCGCCCCAGAGCTTCTTTTCTTTTGCTTTTTCTTTGTGCGCTTTGGGGGTCACGTGGAGCACGTGAGGCGTTGCCTCGAAGTTCTTCTCTATGGATCTTTATAGGGGTCACGTGGTAGCACGTGACCCTGTTTCTTTGCCTGTTTGAAGTTGTGTTTATCTTTTAGGAATTAAACTCTTCGTAGGGTTAAACCCTAGCAATAAACTTTAGAGGAATTAAATTCCTGTTTTCTTCTAAAGAATTATATTCTTGGATAGGGTTGAACCCTAATTTTTTTTTCTATAGGAATTAAGTTCCTCATGTATGTAAAGAATTAAATTCCGGCAATGGGTGAAGCCCTAATTTCCTCTTTTTTTTTTAAGGGAATTAAGTTCCTGTGATTTTGAGAGAATTAAGTTCTTAATTAGGGTTAAACCCTAGTTCTGTCCATTTTGAAGGAATTAAATTCCCATAACATAGGGTTGAACCCTAATTTTATCTCAAAGGAATTGAATTCCTATAGTTCTGTGAGAATTAAATTCTCAAACTTCCATTCCCCTTCTATGCTTTGGATCTGCATGGCAGGATCTCCACCCAATGAGAATTAAATTCTCAATTCATTGGGAGATGTGCACTTTGCAGATCCTCTGCTAGAGAAAGAACTAAGTTCTTCTTTTTGTATAAGAGTTAAACTCCTTGAGAATTAAATTCTCCTTTTTAAGCATATCCCTTCTTACCTAAGGTTCTCTTTTGCAGAGGATCAAATTCTTCCCAAAATCTCAAGGCTCTATTTCTCTCTCTCTCTGTATGTCTCTGTATGTATCTCCTTTTCTTCTATTCATCTTCGCTCCTATTTATAGGAGAAGGAAGAAAATCAATCAGTTTTAGTGAATCTTTCATTGAAAGATTTGATTTGTTTATTGAGAGCTTTGATTTACATTCATCATTCATCTGGACCTTTGGATTATTAGGAGAATTTTATTCACCATTGGATTTCAAATCCAAAGATATCCCTTTGCTATTTCAGTTAGATTTTAAGGGGAAATCTTTCCAAGTTCAAGATTTTTCCATAAATAGGTGACATTTAATCACCTTTAGATCTTTAATCCAACGGTTCCAAATAATCATTCTCTTTTGCAAAGATTTGAATGCTTTCAGAATTTAATTCTGTTAAATAAAGAGGCTTTAAAAGCCGGTCACGTGTGGCCACGTGACCCCTGGTCACGTGTAGGCACGTGATCCCTGGTCACGTGTAGGCACATGACCCCTGGAACGGGCCTTTCTTCTCCTTTTGCATTCTGTTCTCTGGCCGCTGTTCTGCCGTCATGTGCCAACACGTGACCCCTGGTCACGTGTGAGCACGTGACCTTTTCTGGAGCCTTTTCTTTGATTTAAACAGGGAGCGAATCTGCCTTTTGCCGCTTCTTTTAAATGTCACGTGTCAACACGTGACCGCTGGTCACGTGCTAGCACGTGATGCCTCCTCCATAAGTTTTCCTGATTTTAAATCAGGAAACAAATGCCCCCACAGCGTTGTTCTCACGTGTCTGCACGTGAGTGCAACGCTGTCACTTTTTATGACCGTTGGATTCCTCTAGGGATTTGGGGAGATGAAGCGTCTCCATCACATCCTATAAATATAGGGGTCATTTCAGAAACGCCTCCACCTTTGCTTATCTTCCTCCTTGCAAACTTTTTCTAAGAATTTAATTCTCTTCTTCCAGAGCTTAGTTCTCCGCCTTGAAACATTTTCAGAGTTTAACTCTGCTCAAAAGACTCTTTTCTTCAGGTAATGCTTTTGAATGAATGATGAAATTTCACATTCCTCTGGATTTTAAATCCAAAGCAATGGTTTTTACCCTTTTTAACAGGAACCCATTCTTTCTTTAAGCTTTTCAATCAAAATATAAAACCATTTAATCTTCAACAGTAGATCTTTTAGGGCTCGTATGATCTTTAGGGAGATGATGATGGCGGTTCAAATCCATGGAATTTAATTCCATCCCAAAAATGTTTCTGGGAATTTAATTCCCTTTTCTCAATAAGGAATTTAATTCCTATGAAGAACTCAGTTTCTTCGCATCGAGGCTTCTTAGGGTCTCTTTGCCCTAGGTTGTCCTTCTGTAATTAATGGAGCAGAAGCTTGCAATGATGTCTTCTGTGGGAATTTAATTCCCTTGATCCTGTTTGATTTGTTGTAGAGTCCAAGGTAGATTTGTCTTCTAGGGGATGTGCAGGGCCACTTGAAACCCACTTCTTATTTAATGAGGATATCCCCTTTGTCTTATTACAACTGCTTGGTCTCATTATTAACGAGCCGTCATCCTGATCCTGTGGGGCCCATGTGTTTTGTAACCAATGGTCCCATAAAAATAGTCTTCTATCGCTTTCTTCAACTGTCTTCATGTTCATGCATGCATATATATTTCTACTTTGCTTTTGACAGTTTTCTTTTATTCGATTTCAGGTGTAATGGCTTCTGTTCCGTGCTTTCCCTTCACTCGCTCGGAGGCCGCTTTTCCTCAATCACCATCTGACGAGGAAGCGATGGCGATGATCCGGGCTCATGACCCGAACTGCACCAACTTGCTTCTATGGGGAACTTGGTACAGCCATATTATCCGGGGTCGCCGGAGTTTCCTCTGTGAAGTACCGACAGAGCCCACTTTCCCATTTTCGCCGATGGATCCTCCGAGGACGGTTTTCGCTGTGGAGATGCCAAATTGGACTCCGACGGGACGGCTTGAGCCTTCGACGACCGGTATCCCGAACCATCCAATGCCTGCTATAGATATCCTGGGACGACGCATTTGCCAGGGTGAGGCCCACCCATGGGGATAAATTTATAAGATAGGGCTCACTCCTCGGCACCCTACGGGCTACCTCCTCTGGGCTCGCTATATCCTTGCTACCCATCGTGCGCGGCTGCAGAAGGTCGGGCTTTACCAAGCGATATTTGCGTCACTTTTCTGTTATCTATCCCCGCATGTCTGGTGGGTTAAGGCGTTCTTGAATCAATGGAATCTCCCCACCAACACTTTTCTTCTGGGGGACAGAGAAGTCTCGATCTCTTTGGGAGAGTTCTATAAGATCTCGGGACTGCCAATTCGAGGGACGCTTTATGAGGAGTTGCTGCCCTCTGATGAATACGTCTTTGAACCCGAGCCTGCTCCGGTTGACGGCTTGTCTACTGAGAACGCCGTCCGTCACAAGCGTCCCAGCTTAATCAAGGTGATGGGTATCTTTGATCGTTTGTTCACCGAATCTGAAGAGTAGGGTGTTACTTTCAAGAGCTTCATTACTTGTTTCCGTCGTGAGGACGTCTTGTCGAAGACAGCTCCGAAGTTCGCCAACATCAAAGACCCCTTTGGGTTTGGTCTGAAGAAGCTGCCGACCATTGAATCGGATCTACCACAGTACTACATCCCCATTATGTCGCCGATGTCTTTCGAATCCATTGCAGCTCCCGGCATGGATGAGGAGACGTTCTTCGTGGGGTTTGTCAGTGTGTGGCTCAGTTGGTTTGTCATCCCCATGCATCGTCGCTTTATGAGGGCTTCGGTTATCTACCCGGCTTATTGTATCGCTGAGGGGACGCGGTCGGCCGTCGGTATCCCGGCGTTGGCACATCTTTACCACGGGTTGGGCACCGCAGCTAATACTTCTACTCCTGGCGTAGATGTAGTAAACTTTTCGCTTCAATACTTCACGTCTTGGATCGAAATGCATGTGTTGGGGGCTTTCGCTATGCATCAGAGGCCCGCATTTTACGACGCCTACCCCTTCCCACGACTTATACGATTGGTGGATGCTTCTGCCGCTGATCCAACTCAATTCGGGGCTATTCGGACGTTGATTTCTCCTTACGCTACTGTTGGCGGGTTGATATTTAATGATCAGGTGTTATCTTCTTCGGCGGGTTCAACCCAGCCGCTTTGGGATCGGTCGATAGACAACGCGCCCTCTTTGAAGCCCCGGGAAGCCGTACGCTTATACACCATCAGACCAGGTTACCTGGTGTTCCGTCAGGACAGTGCGGCTCTCTTCATGCGGTACAATCCGCATCGCATTGCCCGGAAGTTTGGCTATGATCAGGGCGTCCCGTTTGAAGCTTTCATAGTCGCGCCGGTTCCTTCGCTCGAGGCTGTCCGAGATGCCGCCCACC
Organism: Agapanthus africanus; assembly: GCA_030015575.1. Taxonomy (NCBI): domain Eukaryota; kingdom Viridiplantae; phylum Streptophyta; class Magnoliopsida; order Asparagales; family Amaryllidaceae; genus Agapanthus; species Agapanthus africanus. The sequence goes on along the minus strand of CM057344.1, from coordinate 237,921,802 downwards.
ACTTTGTGAGGCTGAACACCGGTTCTCAGTTCATGATCCCCGATGGTGATTACATTCACCGATGCGTGGGGTCGTTCACGGGCTGGTATCTCTATCGGGTGAACCCAATTATTATTGAGGAGAGAAGGGTGCTTCTTGGCCACGGTGCCCCTATTCAGGTTCCGGCCACGGGAGCCACACTACGACCGCGTGCCCCGGTCCGCTTTCCTCTGAGGGATACCGGCGCTGTGCCTTTTCCTCGAGAGTCGGGAGTAGATCTTACTCTAATAGTTGGTATGCCCCTGGGTACTCGTTCGCGGGGTAGACGGGCTCCGGTAACAGTACCACCACCCGAGGCAGCACCACCCTCTGTGGCATCGACGATGGCAGTGTCATCTCCAGTTATGGCCCGGGGTGAGGGTGTTGAAGGCGACGTAGGCCAACGCCGCACTAAGGCATCTAAGGGAAAGAAACGGTCGTCCTCAGCGGCCGGTTCTGGATCTAAGAGGTGAAGGAAGGTGGCCACCAACCTACTTGATTCTTTAACGGAATCTGAGCCCATACTTCCAGACGAATCGTTGGTAGTGCAAGAGTCGGGAGCTGGTCTTCTCTTCCCGGGCTCGGCTGCCGAAGAGGCCGCACAGTTGGCTGAGGCCATATGGTGTTCTAAAGATGAGCCTCAGAACGCAAGGGTTCCGAAGAAGGCCTATCCTGCCGTGATCTTCTATGAAGACCCCTCATGGATCCAGCGGCGGTTCATTGGCCCTTTGGAGGAGTGGGGTGAAAAGGTGCTGAAGCAGGCCGCTTCGGAGGATGCTGCGGACGCGCTTTCCTTATGGACCGGCGGCCATGAATCCACCCTCGAACCCCGACGAGCACGCCTCCTTGAGAAGGAGCATCGGCTTGAAGAAGACATATTGAGGGCTTCCCTGCGCATTGGTATGTTTCTTGTTTTTCCTTGGTAGCTTTTCAGATTGTTTACCTGTATGTATGTATGCTTATTCTTGTGTGAATTATACAGAATCTTCGACGATAGGGGAGGTCCCTATGGGCTTATTGAAGCTAAAGCCTGTCAACATTCCCGATGAAGCATTGCTCGATGTGGAGGGGGCTGACGAGGCTGCTCCTCCTACAACAGAGCTTCCGGTGGAAGTTCTTGATCACGGAGCGCTTGCTCCTTTGGAGGAGGCCCCTTTGGTGGTCGCCGCCCCAATGACTCTTCCTGCGGGCGGCCCGGAGGCCGGAGGAGAGGTGGTCGGGACTACCCTCCCTTTGTTGGAGCCGGAAATCGTGGCGGAGGCCGTTGAAGCCGCCATCCCCCCGACTCAGAACCGGAGGAGTGTTGAAGGTAGCCCTCTACATTTTCAATTAGCAATCTTTCTGTTGTCTGAACTCTTTTGTTTTCTCAGAGTTGCACGGGCCGGCGGCCTCTATCGCTGATTTGTCTCCTCGGCAATCGTTTCATCGCCTGCTGGAGATGGCAGCTCCGCAGGAGATCTCTCCTCAGCGCATCGTCCTTTCCTCTGGGCAAGGTCAGCGTCGTTCGCCATTTTTTTTATTGTGGCATTGTTGCTATTCTGCAGAATAACATTGATGCCTCTTACAGTTTTGGAGGCCGATGACGAGGTGGAGGTCGTTGAAGGGCCAGGGGAACCTTCAGCTCCCACTTGCATGACCGTAGGTAAGCGACATTTCAATATAGTCCCATTTGTTCTTTTGCTTAAGAGTTTTACTGACATTTTTCAAATCCGAATAGCTCTGCCAGCCTCCATAGCGCTGGAATCGCGTATCGCTATGCCGCCCGGTCCCTATGCTTTGCGAGCTTTAGAGCGCTTGGCCCAGTTGAGCCTTGTCTCCTTGTTATCCTTGATCGAGGAGCTTCGTGCTGGCAGTGCAACCACAGCTGAAGCATTTGCTGCCGAGGCTAACGGTTCTCTTCCTTTTCTTGCCACCTACTATAGTGAAGAGGTGGTGCGAGTCTAGGTAGAGTTCTGTCGGCAGGTGGAGGCTTGCTTGCACGCACTTGAATGTTCCTGTCTTTCGTCGGAGGCCATGGCTGCAAAGGCGGACTTGCGGGGGCTGATAGCGCGATGCGCGGCAAACATGATATATTGTGAATAGAGGCTCGGCCGTAAATTCTCGGAGAGGGAGCTGGCTTCTAAAGCGCTGAGCGAGCTCCAAGCTAATCTTACCGCCAAGGCCAACAAAGCATATGAACTCTGGCGAGTGCTTCAAGAGTCTATCAGGGAGGTGGTGACTTTTGATAAAGCTGCCACGTTCACTCGCGAGAGGGTCGAGGCTCACAAGGCCACCGAGAAAGAGCTTGAAAGTCGGCTTGCTTCGTATCAGGCCCATCAGGCTCAAGCGGAGGCTCATCTCCTGGCGATCCTAAATAATGAAGCCGTGACCCAGCAAAAGCAGGATGAGCTAGCAAAATTACTAAATCGCCCGCCAGCTTGAAAAACTTGTATCTTTTCCTTTCTCTTTGTACATACTCCTGAACGAGAGTATTTTCTTTTTGCTCTTTCATGAATTGTACCTTGTATCCATTTTATTTATGAATATAAGACATATTTTTTCTTCTCAATGGTGTGTCCCCTTTCTATTGAATGTGTTCTGCGGACAATTTATCTTGGCCTACTTGCAGGGCAGCGATGGCTTAGGATTCAGGGTTAAGATCTGCCTCCTAAGACTTTTGATCTTTATGAGCCGTGAGGGTCTCATAAAGAGTTTTTTCTCCCTACAGGTCGAGAGGATCCCGTAGGTGTAAGTTCTTTTTATGAATCGTGAGGATTCGTAAGCGGGTTTTCCCTTGGGAGTCGTAAGGATCTCACAAGCGAGTTTTCTTCCTTGCAGGTCATGAGGACCCACAAGTGTTGAATAAGGTCGCCCTTATTCGTATTTCACGGGGTCAAGGTCGCTCTGGGATGTTCTCCAGGGTATCGTAGTTTAAAGACATCGCGGTCAAGGTTAAGGACCTCATAGTCCGTGGATTTAGGGACTCCACAGTCCGATGTTAGTTTTAAGACATCACGGTCAAGGTTAAGGACCTCATAGTCCGTGGATTTAAGGACTCCACAGTCCGATGTTAGTTTTAAGACATCACGGTCAAGGTTAAGGACCTCATAGTCCGTGGATTTAAGGACACCACATTCCGATGTTAGTTTTAAGACATCACGGTCAAGGTTAAGGACCTCATAGTCTGTGGATTTAAGGACTCCACAGTCCGATGTTAGTTTTAAGACATCCCGGTCAAGGTTAAGGACCTCATAGTCCGTGGATTTAAGGACTCCACAGTCCGATGTTAGTTTTAAGACATCCCGGTCAAGGTTAAGGACCTCATAGTCCGTGGATTTAAGGACTCCACAGTCCGATGTTAGTTTTAAGACATCCCGGTCAAGGTTAAGGACCTCATAGTCCGTGGATTAAAGGACTCCACAGTCCGATGTTAGTTTTAAGACATCCCGGTCAAGGTTAAGGACCTCATAGTCCGTGGATTTAAGGACTCCACTGTCCGATGTTAGTTTTAAGACATCCCGGTCAAGGTTAAGGACCTCATAGTCCGTGGATTTAAGGACTCCACAGTCCAATGTTAGTTTTAAGACATTCCGATCAAGGTTAAGGACCTCATAGTCCGTGGGTTTAAGGAGAGTTCGATGTGTGGTTATAGGGACCCGCCACCTCTTTGAAGACGTTGAGGAATTACAACACCAGGTATCAAAGGAGTGAAGAGATGTACCCTTAAACCAAGGTAGAATCAGTACAGAATCAGGGTGGTTGATCGTTAGTTTTAAAACATTACGATCGAGGTTAAGGACATCATAGTCCGTGGATTTTAAGGACTCCACAGTCCGATGTTTGCTCTGGATGCTTCACACGGATTCACTGCCGTGCTTGGAGAGGACCAGGCTCTGCTCTGGGCATTTTCCGCGGGGTCAAAGAGTGACGTTATCCGCGTTCCACGTAACCAGGAATTTGCACTAGATGCTTCACACGGGTTCACTGCCGTATTCGGCGAGGACTAGGCTCCGCTCTGGATGCTTCACACGGGTTCACTGCCGTGCTCTGCGAGGACCAGGATCCGCTTTGGACGTTTTCCACGGGGTCAAAGAGTGGCATTATCCGTGTTCCACGTGACCAGGAATTTTGCACTAGATGCTTCACACGGGTTCACTGCCGTATTCGGCGAGGACTATGCTCCGCTCTGGATGCTTCACATGGGTTCACTGTCGTGCTCTGCGAGGACCAGGATCAGCTCTGGACGTTTTCCACGGGGTCAAAGAGTGACATTATCCGCGTTCCACGTGACCAGGAATTTTTCACTAGATGCTTCACACGGGTTCACTGCCGTGTTCGGCGAGGACTAGGCTCCGCTTTGGATGCTTCACATGGGTTCGCTGCCGCGCTCTGCGAGGACTAGGATCCGCTCTAGACATTTTCCACGGGGTCAAAGAGTGACATTATCCGCGTTCCACGTGACCAGGAATTTTGCACTAGATGCTTCACACGGGTTCACTGCCGTGTTCGGCGAGGACAGGCTCCGCTCTGGATGCTTCAAACGGGTTCACTGCCGTGCACTGCGAGGACCAGGATCCGCTCTGGACGTTTTCCACACGGTCAAAGAGTGACATTATCCGCGTTCCACGTGACCAGGAATTTGTTGATTGTATCCGCATTTCACGGGGTGGGGATTTGACTCTTGGTGATCTGTATATCGCCGAGCCATGGAACTGAGAGTTGCCGCTGTTCCGCTTTGCTTGATATTGTGTCCGTTGTGACGAGACGAATGTTGAGATGATCTCTGGGCTACCTGTGGCCCGTCGAGACTTGGCTTCTTCTTTTGATGAAACCTGGGGGAGGAGTATGATCCCTTCTTTGTTTGCGCCCCTAGATTGTATACAGGGATAGATGTAACATCACCTGTAGGGCATGAATTTCATTTTTATTTTATTTCTTTTTCTGCGATGCTCTATCATTTCAGCTTTTATATCGCGAAGGTCGCGATTGCCCTATCATTTTGGCTATTTTTCGCGGTGCCCAATCATTTCGGCTATTTATTTTTTTTTTACTCGCTGCTTTTTTATTGCGAGTTGCCCAATCATTTCGGCTATTTCTCATGCATACATTTTTACTTGCTGCTTTTTATTGCAAGTTGCCCCATCATTTCGGCTGTTTCGTATACATGTATGGCTCGCTAGCCTTTCCGCTGCAAGCTTGCATTTTAGACACTGATTTCGGTATCAGCACCGCTACAACTGGGATATTGCCAGGAGCGAATCATCATTTACCTCTGTCGATTTTGAACAAAGGTGACTTAGTAAACAGGGTTAAGGGTCCTGTCGACTAAGGCTTTGACTTCATGAGCTGTAAGGGTCTCACAAAGGTATTTCTCCTTACAAGTTGTGAGGATCTTGTAGGTGTATTTTCTCCTTAGGAATCGTGAGGATTCCTAAGTGCATGTCCTCTTGCAAGTCGTAAGGATCTTACAAAAGGGTATTCTCCTCATAAGTCGAGAGGACTTACAAGGGTTGCTTACCATATGGACATATCCCTAGTCACGGGTGGGACTTTGCTGGGGAAATGTTTATTCGCACCCGTGGATTGTATACAAGGGTCAGTATTGAGCCACTTGTAGGGCAGTATCGAAGGTTGTGGGGGTTGCTTAAGCGCAGGTTTAGGTCTCTGTGACTTAAGACTTTCAAATCTTATGAGCCGTGAGGGTCCCATAAGAAAGTTCTCCTTACGAGTCGTGAGGATCTCGCAAGTGTATTTTCTCCTTAGGAATCGTGGGGATCCCTAAGTGTGTCGCTCCCTTATGAGTCGTAAGGATCTCACGCGGGTGGTTTCTCCTTACAAGGTCGTGAGGATCCTGTAAGTGTCTTTTAACGAGGTTGCGCCCTTTCGGGTTTTCACAAACACTCGCCGGCGGTCCTGCTGTTTTTACTCACGGAGCCCTTTCAGGTTTTCATCCGTGCCCATTTTGCTTATAGACATACCATTTTTTTTAATTCTTTTTCTCCCCTTTTTTTACAAGGTCGCGCCCTTTCGGGTTTTCACGAATACTCGCCGGTAGCCCTGCTGTTTTTACTCACGGAGCCCTTTCGGGTTTTCATCCGTGCCTATTTTGCTTATGGACATACCGTTTTTTATTTATTAATTTTTTTTATTTATTATTTTTTTTATCGGCTTTGAGATACTGCAATCCACCCTAGTTTATCGACATCTCGGTCAACAGCTAGTTTTAGGACATAGTGGTTCATTGTTAGTTTAAGGACGTTTCGGTCCGTTGTTAGTTTAAGGACATTTCGGTCCGCCGTTAGTTTAAGGACGTTTCGGTCCGCCGTTAAGGATGCTGGTTACTACCTAGAGTTCGGGCTTAGGAAGATAGCGAGCGGACATAGTCATCGTCATCTATCATTAACCTAGACCTTGACCCGTTAAGCGTAGTATTTCTTTAGGAAGCGACCGTTCACTGGCCTGAAAGGCCTTTCACAGTGCATATCCATGAGTAGATACGCTCCACCCTGGTAGACCTTGTCTATGATGTATGGGCCTTCATAGTTTGGCTCGAATTTTCCCCGCTTGGCGCGATTGGGGATCATAGGTGTTTTGACAATTAGCATAAGTTCGCCTTGGCGGAACGTCCTCGGCCTTGTCAATCTTTCGTATGAGTGCGTCATCTTTGCTTTGTAAGCCTCCAGGTTTTGTTGCGCTATGAGCCGGGTTTCATCAAGGGTATCAAGCTCCTCAAGCCGAAGGTGAGCATTTTCTTCGTCCGTCAGTCCGTAGTGGACCGCCACTCGTAGAGAGGGTAACTCTATCTCGAGGGGGAGTACTGCTTCTGTACCAAACACCAACGCGTATGGCGTTGTGTTCCTGGCCGTCTTGAACGTAGTTCGATACGCCCAAAGAGCCCCTTGCAGTCTCTCGTGCCAGTCCTTCTTATTTCGGGACACCGTCCTTTTCATGATCTTCGTTAGGGTCTTGTTGAAGGCCTCGGCTAGACCGTTAGCTCACGGATTATAAACCGAGGAATACCTCCAGTCTATATTATGCTGTTGTGCAAAGCGGCTGATCTTGTGACTCCTGTAGGCAGGCCCGTTATCGGAGATGATTCGTCGAGGAGTCCCAAACCGGTAAATAACGTGCGTCTTGAAAAAGTGGAGGATATTTTCCGTCTTCACTTCCCTCAGCGGTACTGCCTCTGCCCATTTGGAGAAGTAGTCAGTCGTCGCCAGGATGAAACGATGTCCTCTGGACGATGCTCGTTCGATGGGGCCGATCACGTCAGTCCACCACATTTCGAATGGCCAGCTAGCCACCGTTGGATGTAGTGGACTTAGGTGCTGATGGATAAAGTCCCCATGGATTTGGCATGAGTGGCATTGCTTCGTATACTCGAGGCAGTCTTGGATCATTGTGGGCCAGTAATAACCCATTCGTTTGATCTTCAACTTCATCTTCGGGCCCGCTTGGTGAGAACCACAGATCCCATCATGAACTTCCTGAACGACTCTTTCTGCTTCGTCAGGTCCTAAGCATCTCAGCCACAGAGAGTCAAATGACCTCTTGTACAGAGTATCGTCGATGAAAGCAAAAGACAGAGCTCGTTTTATAAGCTGATGTTTTGAAGACGCATCTTCGGGCGTTCGACGGTATTTGAAGTGGTCTATAAAGACTTCTCTCCAATCTTCGGTCTTTTCCCGGTCTTTTATTTGCAAGGTCATCTGCTCAGTCGCTTCCTTTTCTTCGGATGATTCCGGAGATATTTCTGCTGGGGCGAGCACCCGACGGCTTTGTACCACGATTCTTACGTCGTCGAGGTTCTCATCCGCCAGTTCCTCGGAATTACGTCGTCGAGATTCTGAGATCACCTCATTGTCATTGTTTTCGAAGCACCAAGGGAGGTCGTCCCTATCCTCGGGCCCTTATCTTGATATCGTTATCATATGACTGGTACGAGCTCGCTTCCAAGACCGTTGTGGATCTGGTTCTGCTTTTGTGGCTTTGGGTTCGTGCTTTTGTGGCGGGGTCACCCTCCAGCTGCTGGATAAAGCAAACCTGCCTTGCTGGTATTGGTTTTCGACCCAGTTCTTGAAGGTGAAGCAGTCTTCGATAGGATGTCCTATGGCTCGGTGATAAGAGCAATAGTCCGGATGAGAGACCTCGTTAGCTTACTCAGGGTGTTTAGACGCCGGAAGTGTAATCATTCGATGTTTCAAAGCGAGGTCAAGTATCTTCCGTGTTTTATCCTGAGGAAAAGAGTATGCCTGACTCATCTTCTTCATAAGGGACAAATCCGGACCGCTCGATTATCGATCGCGTGACTTCTCGGTCCCGCTTTGTCTCTGTCGAACGCCTTTTCTGCTCTTCGACTTCTTTCTACCTCCGCGTCGGGCCTTTTGCACCACAGGTTGATAGGGAGGAGTATTTTCGTCTTTTGCAGTCTGTTGAAGAAAACGTTGCGTCCTGGCTTTCTCGTAGATGGCCATTTCGTGGTTATGGTCGTCCCGAGCTTTTTGACCTGCTTTCCTGATAAGCTCGTTCACTAGTTCTTCAAATGACGGGCTCGGCGCTTTGATTGCAGGATCTAGTTTTGATGAGGGGTTGTCATTTCCTGACAGGGTGTCCTCTTCTTCATCGAAATTATATATGGCGTAACTACCGTGGACCCGTTCCCCTTTCCCGGCTCTCATGTATCCAAGCCCAAGTGTTTCCATTCTCCCATTGGGCAATTTGCGCTGAGTCCCAGGGGCATCCCAAATCCTGTTATAGAATCGCGCTTGTCGAATAGTCTGTGTTAAGGGTATCCATTGGCGCTTCAATAGCCTTTTTAGTCCGTTTGTGTAGTATCTGGGCAAACGGATGGGCTAGAGCCTGTCGAGTATAGAATCCACGCCATGCCATATTTCTTTCTCCACTCTTGTTTCCGTGGATCGGTAGAATAGGATCGCCTTTTCACCCTTTCGCCTGGGAGGGACGTAAAACGCCTGCAGGTCCTGCACATTGTAAGCTTCAAGTGCGTCGAGGTCTTTGTAGTGTTCCCGCGGCACCATGGTGATTTGCAAACTCTGATCATTGCCAGGGGATGCTTGTATTGACGGCCGACTGGAGAACACGGCATTAACCTCATCTTCCGAGTCACTTCCGAAGATCAACATGGGACGGACGGTCCCGGGTTGTTGCGTCTAGACGGACCAGCGTAAACTATCTCTTCTTCTTCTTCGGTATCGTTTCCGAAAACAGCGATGGTGGCAGCGGCTTTGTTCTCCGATTTGCGACACCTTTATGTATCCTCGAAGTCTGGCAAAATATACTTTGCATCTTCGTACTTGCGGACTTCGTTCACGGAGAATGGGTTCAGCTGACCTGTTACGGTATACTCAAAACCATCCTTAAAGTACTTCATACACTGATGCTGTGTAGAAGGGATGATGTTGTACTCGTGTAACCAAGGACGACCGAGCAAGGCGTTGTAGCATGTCTTGGCATCTATGACGTGAAACTTAATGTCCGTGACGAGTTGCCCAAAGCGTAGCATCAATATTACAGACCCAAGAGTTCTCGATGATTGGGAGTCGAACCCGGAGATGGTGATCTTGTCCCGAGCAAGGTGCTGGACGCTCATGCAAATTTCCTTTAACACCCGTACGTTGAGGAGATTAACGGAAGACCCATTGTCAACCAAGATTTTGCCTATCTTTATATCGTGGCAATATCCAGAGACGTATAGGGGACGGTTGTGGTCGCACGTCCCAAGGAGAAGGTCCTCATCACCGAACGTGACATCGGCTGTGTGTACTTCTTCTAGTTCATTCTTCATCCTTTCTTCGGCGAGGAAGGCTTGGAATTGTTCGGGCTCTTGCAGCGCCTTGATTAATGAATCTCTCGCTTCCTTTGATAACAGGAGGGCGTCGAGAATGCTGAGCTGCGAGGGTAGCTTCCTCAGGTGCGCTAGGATGTTGTAGTCCACTCTACTCTTCTTAGGCGGGTCCTTGGCAGTCAGCTCTTTCATAACTTGGTCATCTAAGGTGATATCCTCAGCGGCCTTTTCCTTTCCCTTATCCTTTCTATTCGCGGGTCTGAGATTCTTTTCTGGAAGCGTGCGACTGCGCAGCTGAATGTTTTCACAGGCCTTCGATTCTTCCTCTTTTCCCGAGGTGGACTCTTTAAAGAGGGGGCTAAAAGCCATTTCATCGTCAGAGTCGCTCCTAAAGATGAGAACCTGTGATCCTCCGGCATTGACCGTGCGACAATTGCCAACAATTCTTTTGTGTCCTTCGGTCGTACTTCTCCGCTCCCGACGAGTTCTGCGTTTCATTCGCTTAAAATGTTGCCGATGAGCAACATATCCCTGCCACCAAGTCTTAAAGGCGTCTCACTCCTCAGTGGGGTGTGAAATCTTCCGGTGATATGAGCAGTAATTAGGATGCATCTCCGTTCCATTGCGCGTGTTCTCCTTCAAGGGTGGTAGCTTCATTCCCATCGACATGGCTTTGGCAAACCTTTTCCTCGTCTTGAATTTGTTTTTATCCACGGTGGATGTCTTTTGATTTGACGGGAGTGCCTCGACTCTTTCATCTAGTCGCCGGCGTTTGGCTCCTTCTGATGCGGCTATCTCACGCTCCTGGTCGGCTTTACTTTTCAAACGAATCTCGTCTAGAAAGGCGTCGATCATTTCATCTGTTGGCCATACAAGTTCTGGCTCAGGCTGTGCCCCCAGTTTCTCAGTGCCAGGAATTTTCTCATCGTCCGTAGACGAGTGGGAAATCACATGACAACTCGCTACATATCCCTCGGATTCATTTGACGAGCTTTCTCCACCATCTTCCTCCTGAAAGACGTGGTTGAGGAACTCTTGCAGTGTGATGGGAGTCCGTGCCTTTTGATTGTACTCCTCCAGCGCGTCAATCTGTTTCTGCAAATTCGTGCGCCTGTCTCTAGGCTTCATGGGCTTCTTGGATTTCTAATTCTTTTTCTTCGAAGATTTTGACGGTTGGGTGTGAGTACTTGGGCCGCCACCACCACCGCTCTTTGTAGTTGGACGCGGCTTCAGCATCCCTTCGATGATTTGAGGTTAAAGCGGGTTCTTCCATTCGACTGCTGGGCACGCATGAAGATCACTCAGCATCCTTTTGGTTTTAGCTAATAGCACGACCTCCCATGGAACTTCTTCAATAAAAGAACAAGTTGCCCCTGGTGCGTCTGTCTTCTGAGGAGTATGCGGCTGTGGCGGGTTCACCTTCCACTTTTCGGACAGCGCAAACTTTCCCTGGAGGTATTGTGTAAGTGCACGGCGGCGCCCCGGCCGTCAATCCGACGCCGGAATGCGGAAGCGGTGATAAACTTTAATTTTGCGGACTTTGCAAACCGGCACCACCGCGCACTAAACTCCGGATCGTAACCATTAACAAGTCTAAGCTAACTAGAATACGGGTTAGAGATGTACCGACTGATCCGAGTCCTCCGGTCTTCATCTCCACTCCGATCTCCTCACAGGATCTCCGGTCTTCGCCTCCTCGCCGGAAGGGCACCACGTCGCCTGCATCTTTTACGGGCTCCCACCTCAATACCGAGGCAACTCGGGCGCGAAGCTGGCGAATCGACGCGTCCAAGATTTGCTGTAGGAAGTGTAGTGTAGAGTGTATGTCTCACTTTTGGGGTTGGTTTCCATAGATGGAGGAATGGTGTATAGAAAATTGGTGCTTTCAATTTTCTAGCAATGGATTGAGATGAAGAATGATATACACAAAATGAATCACTCTCATTTTTCTCCTCTCAAACATGAAGCTCTCATTTTCTTCTCACTCAACCATGGAAAGAAAAAACTTCTCCTTCTTATGAAAAACTTAATCAACTTAGAAATGGTGGAGAAAGAATAAGAAGCATGAAGGGAGGTGATCGTAGTAAAAGGAGGAGGGTGACCACATCCAAACATAATCATCATAAAACTACACATCAATCCTAATCCTTTCTTATCACAATAAAGCATGAAAAGCAAAGATGCTTATCATATCAACCCTTATGCAAATAAGTCCTCCACAAAGTGTAATTTGCAAAACTGCAAATTACCCCCTCCATCGGAAAAGTCCGGCCGGGAAAGAACAAAGAAAAACCGGCCGGAACGGAATGCAAACTGGCAACTCCAGAAAACTGGTCCCGTAATAAATTACAGGAAAACCCAATACTGTGCATACACACCCGCATCTGTATTCCGTCCGGATACAAATGCAATGAGACAAAATCTACACTGTACTAAACTAGGACCGGCTTAAGCCAAAGCCGGCTAGTTATATCCGTTCGATCCTGATCCGTGCAATATCGCACGTATCTGATCGAACCCTGCCATATAACCATACGGCCACTAGTACAAACTGTCCGATCCTGATCCGTGCAATACCGCACGTATCTGATCGGACCCTGCCATATCTCCATACGGCCTCTACAGCGTTTCGCCCGAAAGCTTGAGTAACAGAAAGTGTGGTGGACTCTAAAGACTCGTCAATACTATGGTTGTGGATTTAACCACTAGCACGTCAGAGGTATAAGCCAATACGTGACGGGCCACCAGCTATTGACAAAAAAGGGACGTCGATGAGTGAACTCATCCTGACACCCTACTGAGCCTGTCAGTGACAATATCCGTGCAGTCCGGTCCGTTCGTCTATGAGTATCGCATGGCGGGCCTAGGGGGTTGGTAAAAGTCAGACCCCCAAAAGCGGTACAAGTCGTGTCGGAGTGAAGCCCAGAACACCCTGAGATACTACTGGAATACCTACCAGTAAATCTCCTTGCCTTGGCCAAGGACTTTGTGTAATGGCTCTCCTAGACACAGCACGACCTCACCCCCAATACCGGGAGAGACGAACCCCTGAAGATACGCTCACTGCCTCCATGTGGCTCGGGACTGTACCCAACTAAAACCTGTTTGCACGACTCCTTTGAGCCGTGGTAGGGTGGTAATCAAAGTACAGTGGGAACTCACACGAGACAAATGACGATCCCCAGGTCGATGAACTAACCTGCACACATGTCACCTGGGAACTGCCATCTGACGTCTGGTATATGACCAACTAGCATGTTCCCGGCGAGTCCTGTCCGGTGTACTCATAACCCAATGAGCACCTGTATACATCTTAGGTAATCCAACTGACACCAGTGGCTTGTGAGACCGGCCACCGCCCCTCGTCGGGGTCTCGACTGTATACACTAGTCTACTAATGGAGTATCGATGCCCGGTCTCGAAACTCCCACGACTAGGGACTTTTTAAGGATATGCTTGTAGACCCCAGCTCCCACTTATATGATCGCCCTCATACTGCTGGTGGTCAAGCAAGAATCCTAGGGGCTCTATCAACGTGTAATAGCGACGTGTCATGTCACTTAAAACAGTACACGATGATAAAGGTAAACCAGATAGCATACTATCATCTCGAGTAAGACTGTCCTACCGGGATAGGTCCTCCCTCAATCATTACAATCACGTACCTGTGACCTAATAATTGACTCTGAGGGCACTATCTCCAACAATCTCCCACTTGCACTCAAGGCTAATTATTGCGATGTTGCATACTCACAGCCCGTGTGATACCGAACATCCAACTCCTCTACTAGTCAGTCTCACAAAGCTCGTTTGCGGAACTATTGCGTTCGAGGAATAGCCTCAGTGAGTGGATCCGCTTAGTTGTTTCTTTCTATGTCTCTCTCTATATCTCAAGTTCGCAGAGAAAGCCATCTCCCGAAAAGAGCAATACCTGTCTCAGAATATGTCTGGATGTCTGATGGGACCAAGCTCATAAATGAACTCCAAATCCAAACTTCTTAGACTGTATCGTCAACTGAACTTAATCAGTATGCTGCGCGCCATGCCTCCCTCAGTATTGCCTTGGACCACCTGTCCAAAATACTGCCCCTCATCAGAAGGAAAACTATAACTTTGACAACCTCCTTGTCGTCCATGTCACCTTGGAAGCCTGGAATGATAACTGTCTCCTGAATGAGGCTGTCGTTATCATATCCCTAGAACATCCACTTATGTTCTAAAACTGCTTCCGACTGTTTCTCCAGGATTGGATTAATGTCAACTTATTGCATCTAGTGCAAGAACAACATCTGGTGTGGTACTTGACATCTCACGATTGACTCAATTGCCTGAGCAAGTGATCTGCCAATCATGCCCGTCCCTCTCCCCTTTAGTCTGTAAGACACCTTTGGAGAGGGTGACTCCATTACCTGCAGGTACACTACCGTGCCAGGAGTCGTCCATCCTAAATACTCTTAGAATGCTGTCAAGTACCCTGATTGGGAAACCACCCAAATCTAGATCTAAGACCATAGATCTAGTAACCAGTATGTCTGATATAAAATCCATTTCCTTTGTGGAGAAACAACTGTGTGACGACCAAAGTATAACCGATCGTAGTATAGGAGTTTCTTTTCCTACTTTGTGTATGTCATCCAAATACCATGACATCACACCCTACTACCTTCTCAACAGATCCACCCCCTATTCTGATGAAGTCAAACCCATGACTGTCACGTCAGAAATAGATGATCTATCTCCGCTACATCTGCTTTAGTCTATAAATAGACATAAGCTACCTGTCCACCAATGCTTCCGCTGCTCCCACTGACTATGACAACCCTCTGGCAGAGTCATATACACGTGCACTTCTAAAGCAAGTTTAGAATGACGCTATACTCATCCTCCTGCCGGGTCTCACAGTCTGGAACAACAGCAATGGCAAGTCTGGGTAAACAAGAACCTCCCTGTCACCGTCCTTGAGGCTACCGGAGTACCTCTCGGGTGCCTGAGGTTACCCACCGTATCTGCGGAGTGGCCAATGGAATGTTAATCCAGATTGAATCTTTAGGTTCCTTATCAAATCTTCAGTAATCGTTTGTGGTTCTGGAATCACTTCCAGTTCTACCATACTCCCACTACTGTTTTCTGAAAAAATCCATTTTTAATAAAACTGTGGCGAGTCTAGAACAATATCGCTATTGTTCATCCAGATGGTAGAAAGTCAACCCTCGTCATAGCCTGGGTCAACCCACAAACAGCCATTACAGAAACGTGCCTTGAGTTGTCCAGTGTCTGGTTTTAATCATAAACCGGACAACTCCCCGTACCTTAACATCGTTAAGATATGAACTGTTCTATATCCAATATAGAAACAGAGGCACTGATTTAATTGAACCAGATTCAAATCATGCAGCTGTCTCTAGTGCATGTCAACTAAATGGAAGGAGGCCGATCAGCGTTACTCAACTTAGGAATGCTTCCAATTATGAGTAACCTGAAAGAGAAGCAAGTTCTCTTAATCACTACTATCAACTGAACACCATACGCAAGTATCTACATCTTCGATCTCTTTGAAGAATCCCGATACTTGCTACATCTGGTTCTCTACTCTATTCAAATACCAATAACTTCTCCAAATTCGGACCCGGTGTTTCCACGAAACACTTGTCTAAAAACTAGAGAAGTCATAAGTAAACTGAATGTAGTATGAGGACCAACCCCTCTGTCCTGATGGACCCTGGACAACATACAATACTTTGTATAAGTCCCTTGAGTCTGATAACTTATTCACTGTGTGTCGTAGGTTGAAAACTGTACTTATGGTTAAGAAGAATTATACCGCTGTTTAATGCTCCTTACCTAACCATCCACTGATATAGGTAAATGTCGTAGACATAATTTCAGAAAGGTATATCTCACTCTATAAAAATAGACGTACAGATATATCAATTTGAAATTGGTGCATAACAGTGGATATTCAAAACCAAATATTTGCCGACCGGCAAACAGCCCAGGTGATTTCCTCAAATATCACCGATTACAACGAATCCCGATATAATGAGGACGATCACCCAATTCCCAATAACTTACTCCCACTCATCATCTGTAAAACCATACAGATGTGAGAATCGTACCTGGTAAATACATACCCTGGAGTAAGTATCTAATCGGGAAATCAGTTTTCCTTTAACATTACACAGTGAAACTGAAACATTGAAATGTTCCGATGGGGTATTCTGGTATTCCTAGTAATGCCTCTTCCAGATTCACGACTGTAACCGTATAGTTCTTTGCCACCTCTCCAAATCCCTTCATATGTCTTTAGTCTTTACCTTCTGCACACCCTTTTAGGCCAAATGGTTTTCTTCCTTCCCTACCGTTCGGCACCAGCCTATGGTTTAGAAGAAGACTATCCAATAAGCATAATGGGTGTACTGTCCCAATCCTAGGAACACTCGCAATGAGAGAGGGTGAAGATAAAAAACAACCGAATAAACCTTATTCCTATTTCTCCTGAACCAGAATCCATCCCCGAACTGGAACAAGTTCCATTCGAGTTCGTATATAACCATACGATGGAGTATCCAAATAAACTGTGGATCTTCGTAGTGATACGGAGTGTCCTGGAGAAATACAAAGGTGATGTGGGAGTGGTAACGAAATATTTGGTTTGGTCGTGAATATCTGTTGCAATTTACTTTGCCCTCTTACTAATCCCTTGCTTTGTCTGAACTTAATACCTTCTGCACACCATCGTTATGCTAATTGGTTTTCTTCATTCCCTACCGGTCGGCACCAGCCTAAGGTTTGGAAGAAGATAATCCAATTTGCGTAATAGGTGTACTACCCCTAAACCAAGGAGTACTCGTAACCTGAGAGAGGGTAAAAGGAAAAGACAACTGAATAATCCTATCCGTTTTCTCCAGAACCTGAAACCATCCTCGAATAAATTCTTTCGAGTTCGTATCTAACCATACGATGGTTTTGTCCAATGGAAGTGGACGTTCGTAGTAAAACGGGGTGTCCTGGAGAAAAGGGTAAAAGTAGGAGTGGCAATGAGGTTTGCAACTCTGACAATTCAATAGCCGGTGTTAAAGAAGGTTCGGTCAACTTGGTCACTGAGTCAAAGTCTTAGGGTCGGGTCAATGGTCGCTGCCAAAGAGAGAGAGAAAAGAAACACTCAGCGTGCACTCTAACCTAGATCAGAATGGTCACCAATTTATCTAATCTGGAAACCTCCCACTGTACCTCAAATTCTCCTCCAAACCTGAAAGAAGAATTAGTCGGGGTCACCCGAGGAGTATACCAACTCATCAGTGGGAATCGGGATCCAACTATCATTGCATGATAAAGTGACGGAATCCGCTCACATCATCATACTCCAGATGGTATGCGCATATCTGGCAAGTTTCAGTTCTTTTGAAACTCCCGATGTGATTTCTGCCCCATGCTCTTATGACCTTGACTAAGGCCAACAAATCATAAGTCACATGTCAAGTTCTACCCGTCATTGTCCAGGTTGATTTGAACCCACCCGTACAAGCCCTTGACTAAGGCCAACAAGGCTATACGACTGTCCCAAACCAACGCATCTATCTATGCAGCATATGAATACCCAATAGCTACCAAACACTGTGCCTTGACTAAGGCCAACAAACACAGCTTGAATACTATTGACTACCCATATGAAACGACGGAGGGCTACGAATGGTTTCTGGCGAAAACCTTTAACGTAGTGAACTTGATATCGTTGAAGGAACGGATAGCTTTTTAGAAAATATAGTGACGAAAACCTTTACTAAAGAGGTCACTCCCGGTGAAGGGATCTCGGCTCTTTCCCCGTAGAATGGGGTGCAGGATATTCATAACCGAATATCACTGTGCAAAGCAAAAGTAATCGGCTATAATGAAGTTAATGCCCTGACGCAAACTTCTGTCCAAGGGGTCACTCCCGGTGAAGGGATCTCGGCCCTTGCCTCGTCGACTGAGGAGCAGGATATTCTAAATGAATACCGCGATGCAAAACAAAAGTGAACGTCCTTGCAATAATAGCTTTTTGAAAAGTGTTCCAACAACATCAGATTAGGTTTGTTTAACTTGCATTGATCCGAATCAATGCAGTCCCACCAATTGATCACACCACAAAGAACGAAAATATACTGACGTACGTATATGCCATTCGCATTCGCCACTGGGTCCCGTCATCATCCGTTAGGTTAGCTTACTAACGGCAGAGCGGGGACTGGACTAGCGCGGATGAAAAACATATACAACATCTACTAATATATATACCAATATATTATATTTCGCTCTAGGCGTGAAAAGAAATGCAACATTACAGAAATGTACAGCATCACAGAACAATACAGATATCTGGGATCCCCGGGTTTCTCAGAGCCACTACTGAAACCCGACGTTCCCCTGGTCGTGTGGATAGCCTGTGCAATGAAATCCTAGACCCCTACGGGCGCGGCAAGTCACCCGCCAAAACCTGAAGCGAGGCAGCCCCCTTCAGCACCGTGAATGGACCACCCAGCACTTCACGGAATCCGGTAACTTGGGCACCCCTCCTGGGTCAACCTGTACCCCCTACGAGTGCGGCGAATAGCCCGCCAATTCCAGACTGAAGCCCCTCCGTCTCAATGCCCTGAGATGCGGGCCCGTTGCCCTCTAGAACCCGGCTATCCGTGCACCCCTCCACGGGGTAACCCTAGTACAGAAAGTAAAATATACATACACCGGGTACATCGACCGCAACCAGGTCGTGCCCCAAAAAGAATAATACAAACAGGCAGTGACGGCAGTCCACATGTCGGACGCTCGCCCCGCAATATCAAATGTATATAATACAACAAAACTGTACTAGCATTGCATCCAGGCTATCCCCACGACCGATCCGCAACATCACAGCAAATACATAGAACATCAACGTGAAAGTCACGTTCGCAAATCCGTCTAACCGGGCTATAGCAGTTAGACCGGATTTACCGATCGAGTGACATTCACGGTCGCAGATATAATGTAAATACTGTGAAAAATGTGTTTAAAAAATTTCCGATTGATCAAACAATTAACAAGTGGGCCCCAAAGAAAACTGTAGCACTCACAGAAACAATTGGCCCAACTTTAATATTCCAAAGCCCATATTTTAAGCCCAGAAGGCCTCTGTAAAAAAATGGTGAAGTGATGTGAATAGTGCGCGGCGGAAGGGCCGCACAAATGGGGTTTTCGCGGCGGTTCCGCGCTCCAACTGTGGAGTTACTTCGTCAAATTTTTACAGAACTCTTAGATTTTCCAGTACATCAATATTTTACAACCTGAAAAATTTTTCTAGACCAAAAATTTTCAACAGAAACTGATGCGAACTAAAATGCAGTTTTGGAACTTTTTGATCGATCGGAAATGCAAACACATTACACAAAGCTAGACTAAGTTAATGGCGAGGCTCTGATACCACTGTAAGTGCACGGCGGCGCCCCGGCCGTCAATCCGACGCCGGAATGCGGAAGCGGTGATAAACTTTAATTTTGCGGACTTTGCAAACCGGCACCACCGCGCACTAAACTCCGGATCGTAACCATTAACAAGTCTAAGCTAACTAGAATACGGGTTAGAGATGTACCGACTGATCCGAGTCCTCCGGTCTTCATCTCCACTCCGATCTCCTCACGGGATCTCCGGTCTTCGCCTCCTCGCCGGAAGGGCACCACGTCGCCTGCATCTTTTACGGGCTCCCACCTCAATACCGAGGCAACTCGGGCGCGAAGCTGGCGAATCGACGCGTCCAAGATTTGCTGTAGGAAGTGTAGTGTAGAGTGTATGTCTCACTTTTGGGGTTGGTTGCCATAGATGGAGGAATGGTGTATAGAAAATTGGTGCTTTCAATTTTCTAGCAATGGAATGAGATGAAGAATGATATACACAAAATGAATCACTCTCATTTTTCTCCTCTCAAACATGAAGCTCTCATTTTCTTCTCACTCAACCATGGAAAGAAAAAACTTCTCCTTCTTATGAAAAACTTAATCAACTTAGAAATGGTGGAGAAAGAATAAGAAGCATGAAGGGAGGTGATCGTAGTAAAAGGAGGAGGGTGACCACATCCAAACATAATCATCATAAAACTACACATCAATCCTAATCCTTTCTTATCACAATAAAGCATGAAAAGCAAAGATGCTTATCATATCAACCCTTATGCAAATAAGTCCTCCACAAAGTGTAATTTGCAAAACTGCAAATTACCCCCTCCATCGGAAAAGTCCGGTCGGGAAAGAACAAAGAAAAACCGGCCGGAACGGAATGCAAACTAGCAACTCCAGAAAACTGGTCCCGTAATAAATTACAGGAAAACCCAATACTGTGCATACACACCCGCATCTGTATTCCGTCCGGATACAAATGCAATGAGACAAAATCTACACTGTACTAAACTAGGACCGGCTTAAGCCAAAGCCGGCTAGTTATATCCGTTCGATCCTGATCCGTGCAATATCGCACGTATCTGATCGAACCCTGCCATATAACCATACGGCCACTAGTACAAACTGTCCGATCCTGATCCGTGCAATACCGCACGTATCTGATCGGACCCTGCCATATCTCCATACGGCCTCTACAGCGTTTCGCCCGAAAGCTTGAGTAACAGAAAGTGTGGTGGACTCTAAAGACTCGTCAATACTATGGTTGTGGATTTAACCACTAGCACGTCAGAGGTATAAGCCAATACGTGACGGGCCACCAGCTATTGACAAAAAAGGGACGTCGATGAGTGAACTCATCCTGACACCCTACTGAGCCTGTCAGTGACAATATCCGTGCAGTCCGGTCCGTTCGTCTATGAGTATCGCATGGCGGGCCTAGGGGGTTGGTAAAAGTCAGACCCCCAAAAGCGGTACAAGTCGTGTCGGAGTGAAGCCCAGAACACCTTGAGATACTACTGGAATACCTACCAGTAAATCTCCTTGCCTTGGCCAAGGACTTTGTGTAATGGCTCTCCTAGACACAGCACGACCTCACCCCCAATACCGGGAGAGACGAACCCCTGAAGATACGCTTACTGCCTCCATGTGGCTCGGGACTGTACCCAACTAAAACCTGTTTGCACGACTCCTTTGAGCCGTGGTAGGGTGGTAATCAAAGTACAGTGGGAACTCACACGAGACAAATGACGATCCCCAGGTCGATGAACTAACCTGCACACATGTCACCTGGGAACTGCCATCTGACGTCTGGTATATGACCAACTAGCATGTTCCCGGCGAGTCCTGTCCGGTGTACTCATAACCCAATGAGCACCTATATACATCTTAGGTAATCCAACTGACACCAGTGGCTTGTGAGACCGGCCACCGCCCCTCGTCGGGGTCTCGACTGTATACACTAGTCTACTAATGGAGTATCGATGCCCGGTCTCGAAACTCCCACGACTAGGGACTTTTTAAGGATATGCTTGTAGACCCCAGCTCCCACTTATATGATCGCCCTCATACTGCTGGTGGTCAAGCAAGAATCCTAGGGGCTCTATCAACGTGTAATAGCGACGTGTCATGTCACTTAAAACAGTACACGATGATAAAGGTAAACCAGATAGCATACTATCATCTCGAGTAAGACTGTCCTACCGGGATAGATCCTCCCTCAATCATTACAATCACGTACCTGTGACCTAATAATTGACTCTGAGGGCACTATCTCCAACATATTGATCCTCAATCCATCCTTTGAAGATGAAGCAATTCTCAATCGGATGGCTTACCGTTTGACGGTAAGGGCAATAATTGGGGTTATTCACCTCAGTGGGTTGTGGCGGTCGCCTTGGGTTTGGCAAGTTGATAAGCCTGTTGCGTACGGCCAGCTCGAATAACCGTTTTGTCTTATCCCGTGGGAACGAGTAGGGGCGCTTCATTTTCTCATTATAATACCGGCGTCTTTCTTCCAGTTGATCCACCAGCTTTGGGGCACTGGGTTGCTGCTGAGCATTTGCGACGAAGGTTGCCTTCCCTTTACCCTTGTCACTCCGAGGCTCTGGCTTCGGGGGAGACGGTCTGTGACCCCTCTGGTCCATCTGGGCCAACTTGTCGATTAAAGCCTGGAACGTGGTTGGCTTAAAGAACATCATGAACTGGGAGATAGTTGCATGAGGGTCTAGGGTTCCCATGAACATGCCTACCGCAGGCGCTTCCTCAATGCGTTGTTCCACAAATTTCGCCAGCGTATAGCGTACTGGACCCACGTTTCTCCTGGTTTCACCCTGGCATTAATTAATGCTGTTATCGGAGTGCGTTCGCTGGCGCTTGGGAACCGCTGAGTGAATAGCAATTCCATTTCAGCAAACTTCTTGATGGAATCGTTCGGGAGTTCTAAATACCATTCGAACGCCGTTTCTGATAAGCTGCCCACGAACTGGCGAAGCAACAGTTTATCATCACCGCCGGTGTTACCGTAAAGGGCCCTGAACTGAGCAACATGTTGGTGGGGATTGCCTGTCCCCTTATACACATGAAATTTCGGTATTGTATAACCCGGCGGATATTTGATTTGGTCATACCAGCTTGGATACGGCCGCCCCGTTTTTACGACTTGACCAGCTGCCTCAGTCTCCTGATGAACCCGGATCTGCTGGGCTATATAATCGTCCAAGTCAGCCTTGGAGATTGTCTCCTCCTTGGCCGTTGAAAGAACCGGTGGTAGATTCGACGTTTCTCCTCTATCATCTTTGAAGACGGTCGGGGGATCTTCAGCAGGAGGATCTTGTTGAATCATCATCCCAACCATATCTTGAAATAAGTGGGCTATTGGCTTTAGATTGGCCGCTTGTTCCGCAGCCTCTTTATCTTTCTTTTCCAATATCCTCCGAAAGAACTCAGCGTCGGTTTCCTGTTCTTGTCGCTGATCTGAGGACGCTTCGGGGCTTTCTTTCGGCCCAGTAAGCGCGGTCATTACGATCATCATTTCTTGGAGCTTCTGCTGTTGCTCTTGAGCTTTGGTCACCGACCGTGTAAGCGGTCTATGCCCTGTAGACGCACGGCTATCGTCCTTCCCCGACGCCATGTATACAGTATGGACCATCATGCCCCCAGACTTAGGGCGTCTGGGCTCAGCGCCTTTAGCTCTCGTCACAGGCCCGGGGATCTTCTCCGGCCTCCTCTTTTTATGAGCAGTGGAAGTTGAGGGGGCTGTTGAAGTGGGTACCCAGACAGCTTTTCGTGGCTTAGCGCGATGACTGACTTCCTGTTGGATTTTCAGCTTCTTGTGCTGGCGGGAGAAATTTAGATCTATCACCGAGTCTCAGGTCTGCCGCCAGACTTTATAGATTTTGGAAGACAGCCGTTGAGGAGATTGGGGCTGTTCTGGCTTTGTTTCCGCGGCTTTTTTCAGCGGAGGGGGAGACCTCTTTAGCGCCGTGTTAGGAGAATTCCTACGCACCTTATTCAGCATCTCAAAGCTGTTATTAGTTGGAACAGCAGCATTAACTTCTGTCGTCGGGGCTGGAGGAGTTAGCCCAGAAGGGGAGTTGCCTCCGGCCTTCCTCACTCGGCGCCAGTAGCGACGTCGAGTGTGTCGTGCTGATGGAATCGGCTCGGTGAGGGCGATAGCCTCGTCTTGCCCCTGTATAGGTGGGGGGTCGCTGCTGGTGTCAGCCTGTTAAAGACCGATGTCCTTTGGGTAGCAGGAGCGGGAGCTAGAACAGTCAATCTCGTAAAGACCGACATTTTGGCAGGAGAAGCCGCCTTGACGACTTAAGAAGCAGGACTGGTTATTTTCTTAGGAGCAGCCTTCTCTGGGATTGTAGGCCCCATTGCGGGTCCACAGGAGTTATGGCCCAGTCTGGAGATGACCGAGGCACTGGTGTTGGGCGACCCGTTGAGAGGAGCCGCGGTAGGTGTTAGACGATCAAAGACCGACTTCTTGGGAGCTTCCGGTGTCAGCACAGGAGCGGTGAAGCTCGTTGGCGGGAGCATGGTCCCGAAAAACAACCCGGTGGTGGCTTGAGTGACCTGTTCCATGGGCATTGTGAACAGCGAAGCAGCTTGGGGCCCATAGGCTATACCTCCTGGTGAGGCGGAGCGTCGGTTGCAGTTGCAGTTGGAGCATTTCGCACAAGTGGAAGCCATTGATTCTTTTGCTTTCTGCAATAAGCAAAACGCCAAATCTTAGTACCTTGAAACCTAAGGGCAACCATTAGTGAGCCGTGTTTGGTTCGCGAACACGACACACGAAGTGTGGAGTGGAAAGAGGAAAAGGTCCCACTGGGCGTGCCAGAATATGTTCCCCTCCGAAAGACGGCACGACGGACGTCTTGCCTGAGATTCGGGGTAGATGCTAATTGGTGCTTTCCGTCTACCTCTCCGAAGATGCCAAGTTGATTTATGGCACCGTGTATCGAAGGTTTAAACGGATGCGTCCGATGTAGCAGACTTCGTCAGATTCCCCCTCGCTTGAGGGGTTTTTGATTGTGGGGACGCTCTTCCCTGCAGGCGCAAGCCCCTGCAGTTAATTACGCTACCGCATTGCGGTTACAACTTTCTCCTTCTCCATGTGGTCACTTCATGTCGTGTGTGTTTATTTTGTGTTTGGTTGCCCGTGGATTGTATACGGAGACTGAGTTATGTCGTCGCCCGTAGGGCGTGGACTAGTCCAAATCCGTATTATCTTAGATTTGGTTTTGGGGGTTTGGGTTTAAGGATACGTTAGTCTCGTTTGAGACTAAGATCGACTTAAACGTTTGTTAAGGATACGTCAGCCTAATTTTTAGACTAAGATCAACTTAACGGGATCATTTAGGTCCGACAAGAAAGCAATTAAGGGAGCCCTATTGTTTAGTTTAGTGACATTGCGGTCGATAGGTAGTTTAAAGACATTGCGGTCTAGTGTTAGTTTTAAGACATTGCGGTCGAGGTTAAGGACGTCGTAGTCTGTGGATTTAAGAACTCCACAGTCCAATGTTAGTTTTAAGACATCACGGTCAAGGTTAAGGACGTCGTAGTCCGTTGTTAGTTTTAAGACATTCCGGTCAAGGTTAAGGACGTCATAGTCCGAGGGTTTAAGGACCGCACGGTCCATCGTTAGTTTTAAGACATCCCGGTCAAGGTTAAGGACCTCATAGTCCATGAGTTTAAAGACCCCACAGTCCGTCGTTAGTTTTAAGACATCCCGGTCAAGGTTAAGGACCTCATAGTCCATGAGTTTAAGGACCCCACAGTCCATATCAATATATGGTCATCGGGACCCGTCACCTCTTTGAAGACGTTGAGAAATTACAACGCAAAGTATCAAAGGAGTGAAGAGATGTACCCTTAAACCGAGGTAGATTAAATAATCTTTGGCCCAATTTGGAACCAAGACCAATTAATTATATTATGAGCCCATTGGCTCAGTTAAGTCTGAATTGAGGACTTATGGCCAGCTTGGGCTAAGTCCAATCATGTTTAGGATATGGGCCCTCTGTTGGTCCATTGAAGGAGAGGCTTTGCCTCTAGAAACTTAGCCAATTGGGCTAAAGCTAGTGATGAAAACTAGAGACCAACAGTGTTGAACACTGGGAATAAGATTAACCAGTTAGCGTTAAACACTAAAAGATAATCAGTGTTGAATACTGAGAACAGAGTTTTCAAATGAGTGTTAAACACTAAGGCAAATCAGTGTTGAACACTGGGAACAAAGATTATAAATTAGTATTAAACACTAAGGAAATCAGTGTTAAACACTGGGAGCAGAATTTTCCAAATTAGTGTTTGAACACTAAGAAAATCAGTGTTAAACACTGGAAATGGAGTTTTTAAACTAGTGTTAAATACTATGGAAATCTGTGTTAAACACTGGGAGCAGATCATCAGTTTGATGCTATATATTGTAAGAGAATGGCATCCAAAAGGTGGGGCCAGATCCCCTTCATTTTGTTCTATAGATAAGTGTTTAACACTTTTAATTCTGAAGGCCATCACATGTGGGCATATGATGGGGGCTCACGCTTTGATCTGTTAGAATGTTCATTGGGGGTCACGTGGTGACACGTGAGGGCGCCCCAGAGCTTCTTTTCTTTTGCTTTTTCTTTGTGCGCTTTGGGGGTCACGTAGAGCACGTGAGGCGTTGCCTCGAAGTTCTTCTCTATGGAACTTTATAAGGGTCACGTGGTAGCACGTGACCCTGTTTCTTTGCCTGTTTGAAGATGTGTTTATCTTTTTAAGAATTAAAATCTTCGTAGGGTTAAACCCTAGCAATAAACTTTAGAGGAATTAAATTCCTGTTTTCTTCTAAAGAATTATATTCTTGGATAGGGTTGAACCCTAATTTCTTTTTCTGTAGGAATTAAATTCCTCATGTATGTAAAGAATTAAATTCTGGCATAGGGTGAAGCCCTAATTTCCTCTCTTTTTTTAAGGGAATTAAGTTCCTGTGATTTTGAGAGAATTAAGTTCTTAATTAAGGTTAAACCCTGGTTCTGTCCATTTTGAAGGAATTAAATTCCCATAACATAGGGTTGAACCCTAATTTTATCTCAAAGGAATTAAATTCCTATAGTTCTGTGAGAATTAAATTCTCAAACTTCCATTCCTCTTCTATGCTTTGGATCTGCATGGCAGGATCTCCATCCAATGAGAATTAAATTCTCAATTCAAGGGGAGATGTGCACTTTGCAGATCCACTGCTAGAGAAAGAACTAAGTTCTTCTTTTTGTATAAGAGTTAAACTCTTTGAGAATTAAATTCTCCTTTTTAAGCCTCTCCCTTCTTGCCTAAGGTTCTCTTTTGCAGAGGATCAAATTCTTCCCAAAATCTCAAGGCTCTATTTCTCTCTCTCTGTATGTCTCTGTATGTGTCTTATTTTCTTCTATTCTTCTTGGCTCCTATTTATAGGAGAAGGAAGAAAATCAATCAGTTTTAGTGAATCTTTCATTGAAAGATTTGATTTGTTTATTGAGAGCTTTAATTTACATTCATCATTCATCTGGACCTTTGGATTATTAGGTGAATTTTATTCACCATTGGATTTCAAATCCAAAGATATCCCTTTGTAATTTCAGTTAGATTTTAAGGGGAAATCTTTCCAAGTTCAAGATATTTCCATAAATAGGTGACATTTAATCACCTTTAGATCTTTAATCCAATGGTTCCAAATAATCATTCTCTTTTGGAAAGATTTGAATGCTTTCAGAATTTAATTCTGTTAAATAAAGAGGCTTTGAAAGCCGGTCTCGTGTGGCCACGTGACCCCTGGAACGGGCCTTTCTTCTCCTTTTGCATTCTGTTCTCTGGCCGCTGCTCAGCCGTCACGTGCCAACACGTGACCCCTGGTCACGTGTGAGCACGTGACCTTTTCTGGAGCCTTTTCTTTGATTTAAACAGGGAGTGAATTTGCCTTTTGCCGTTGCTTTTAAATGTCACGTGTCAACACGTGACCGCTGGTCACGTGCTAGCACGTGATGCCTCCTCCATAAGTTTTCCTGATTTTAAATCAGGAAACAAGCATCAAAATAGTCCCTCTTTCAACGTCGAAAGTATGATACTCAAATCACCAAAACATCGAGGCCAAGACAAAAGGTGATATCCAGATCACCAAAAACACAATTCAAAACAACTGATATTAAAGTGTACCTGCTTCAACGTCGACAGGTGCCTGAGCACCCGGAGCAGTCAGAGCAAGAACTCTCGCTCGTCCACTGCTCACAGCCTGACGTCCTCTAACGATAGATCCCTATCCTTTTTGCACAGGACCATCACATCCACTACATATATGATCCTTAGATGGAACCTGTGTAATCATCGGTGGTGGGGGAAAAGTAAATGAAGCAGCTCGTCGGGACGCTATCCTGCTTTGACGCCTGGCAGGACAGTTTCTGGCTTTATGACTGAGCCTCATACAATTAAAACACAATCGGGTTTGTCTCTACATCCTATCAGTGTCGAATGGACGCTCTCTCGGGGCCATCCACTCACGTCACCACTATTCTTCTCAACAGATGGAGTCTCAACTCGAGCTCACTTCAGCCCTGGAGTCGCTCCAATCTCAGCATAAAGTTCCTTTATCGACATGGCCGCATCCACTGCTTCTATATAGGTATCGAAACGTTGGGCAGAAATGGATAAAAATAGCTACACATCTAGTCCGTACACAAACCTCTTAATCCAGATCTCTTTCGTAGGAACCAAATAAGGAGCACATCATAGCAACTGGATGAACCGAAGGTCATACTCGGCAACTGTCATATCCAGAGTCTTATGCAAAGACTAAAAACAACGCGCTCGGAATCTATAACACTCTGAGGTAGAAATCGGGCTAGGAAGACCTTCGAAAACTCGTCCCAAGTCATAGCAAGAAGACTCGCTGCTCGGCCTCTCTCGATCGACGCGCACCAGGTATGAGCAAAACCCTCTAACCGAAAACTGACTAACTCCAATGAACTCATATCGGAGCATCTCATCAAACTAAA
This sequence comes from Agapanthus africanus, assembly GCA_030015575.1. Taxonomy (NCBI): domain Eukaryota; kingdom Viridiplantae; phylum Streptophyta; class Magnoliopsida; order Asparagales; family Amaryllidaceae; genus Agapanthus; species Agapanthus africanus. The sequence continues at coordinate 237,893,585 of CM057344.1, read as the reverse complement.
TATCATCGCCATCCTGTCGAGGAATGACAACGAATCCTTTGACACATCCATGCCAGTAAACACCGGAGACTTCAGCCTTAAGAACTCGGGAAGCGACACATCTAACGTCCCAATCACTGGAGGCATAACTGATCTCTGAGTACTGTGTTGTACCAATCTATAGAGCTGGTTATGCAACTGCAGGCCTCTGGGTCCGAATAGTCTCAGCTAACGACCTAATCAAACGATGTAGATCAAGAATGCTCGCCTCCAAACGAGAAATCCTATCAGAAATAAAACGATCACCATGTTCCAGTGCCACTGAAGTATCGTCCTGGTTAGTCCTCATCTCGAACGAGCCTACCCTGACCTCATCACTAACTGCAACCCTCTCGGCTCGCACAGTCCCTGACGGCATGGTGAATAGAACAAGAAACAACAACAATCGACTATCGAATCTCAACGAGATAGCAATGCAATGCTAACAGCTCGGGAAAGAAAGAAAGAGAATCCCGAAAGAATACGAAATATACATCCTAAGATCACTTAAGCGGAGTGTTGTATCGTAGATATGCCGCGGAACATACGTACGGTACATAACTCTACTTAAGCTACCTACTCCATTATACCAAGGGTTGCCTATAAATCGATAGGTCGAGTTTAAGACCCCCTATGTCAAGTTTAAGTTCCTCAAGATTAAGCCTAGGTCTTGGAAGATCATATCCTAGACTCCGCATGGTCAAATCTAAACTTTAACGATGGAAAACGAAGTTCGGGTCTAATACCCCAAAGTCAAGTCTAAGTTTTGCAAGTTTAAGCCTAAGTATCAAAACGTTATAACCTAGACCCCACATTAATAAAGCTAGACTCGACAATGGTAAAAGCTGGTGCTCTGATTCCAACTTGGTCATGACCCGAAAAGGGCACATGACTGGCACAAAGATTACATGAAGTCAAGTGGACCCCATCGTAACCCAAGTAAGCCAAAACTAGGAATCTAAACCATATATATAAGGAAATAGATAGTAATAGGTAGAAGTGAAGTTTTAGAAAAGTTTTTTATAAAAAATAAAGCTTATTTCGATTTTTTTTGAAAAACGGACTGTGCCTCCTTTATAAATTTTGAACAAAACAGATACAATGATAAGTATATAGCAAGCATCCCCACATACAGGAGTTAAAACAACGTCCAAACGGTGGAGTCACAACCACGCAGTAATATACGATGCCAAACGACGAAGGATCAATAAGCGGAAAGTAAACAATATAAAAAAATACATCAAGTTGACACCACACGAGTCGACAACAACAAAATATACAACTCTAAGGTCATGACAAAACTAAACTTGGTCTTTGATGGAATACTTCTAGATACAAGGCAAAAACTAATACAAAAATAACCCACCAACTCAGATATGCGCAACCATGCGCAAAAGATAGCAAACGTTCCTAAAAAGCCGCTACAGATCCAAACGGTCAAACCTGCAAAGAACTATAGCGCAACAGGGGTGAATTGCTAACTCATGAGTAGAATTATATAAGAAGCTAGAAGTCGCGTGGATAAGTGGTGAAACAACTAAGCAAGATAAATGTGTACATCAAGGAAGATAAATAAACAAGCGTCGAAACTAGAGTTTGAGCATGGAATATAAGATAAAGTGCCTTCATGTACAATTTGTGTATCGCTATCCTAACATGTGGAATAAGAATCTGTGTGTGATTATCATATCAATATCAAGTAATCAGTATCTGGCCCGGTACGGGTGCAATGTAACCACAAGCATCCGAAAGCATGTGAGTATAGGAAGTTAATACAATACAGTGAAATGAAATGCTAACAATCAACAATCGTCGATAACTCGCTATATATATATATATTGTTGGGTTGCTAGGCTTCTCTAGTATGGTTTAAAGTGCGGTGGAAACGGTAATTTTAAAAATCTAGATAGCTTTAGCAAACCCAAACCAAGAATCAAACCAAAATACTAAATTTGTAACTAAGCTTGTAAGCTAAAAATAAGAGTTGGCAGACTACAATTTTTATAGCGTGTTAGCCACCTCTCTTTGGACTCCGGCTAGACTCCACGAAGCCCGGAACAAACTTACTCGATGATCTCCTCGCCGAAAATGATCCTCCTTGAGATAACTCCAACAAAAGATTTAGCTTCAAATTGATCTCATCAAAATGAAGCAACCCACTAATTAAACTTGCTAAGAATAATTAGTAGGAGATGAATAATTAGCTCACTTAAATTTTCTCTTTTCTTTTCCCTTCCTCACTTGAAGAAAAATCAAGAGGAAGAAGAAGAAGCATCATTGAGAAGATGAGAGCGAAGAAGAAAATAACCATGCCTAAAAAATGAGTACAAAACAAGAATAAGTCATAACTCATGAGTCTTCAAAAACACCTTATGAAATCTACAACCATCTGAAATCCATGACTCATTCTCATTCTTCCATATAATTCTCATAATCCCATCACTTATATATTAACATACATGTCGCAATATTTATATCAAATATAAATATTATTAAAGAGAAGAAGATGATAAAGTGAGCATGATATTAAATAATATATCAATATATATTTAATTATTAAATCAACACTTGATTTAATAATCCAGTTATACCATATATACCGGCTAACATCAATTAACACCCGATTAAAATACATGTATCAAATGCACGTGTTTTATCGAACTCCTGCACGTATCCCTATTTATGCCCTACATCATTTTACATGTGCTGAGAAACCTCTGTGTGGGACTCTAAAGACCCGGAAATATGCTAGCAGTAGCTTAGGATCATATCCATAGCTCACAAGCATGTCAGCGTGTCATGACCCGAAGGTACGGAACGTGACTGGCACTTAAATTACGAAACGTCTCAAGACGTAACCTAATCTAAGTAAGCCAAAGCCCAGAAATCTAAACCGTTTAAAAGCAATAGAGTGAAGGAAAACCTAACTTTAGAAGGTCATTTTAGTAAAATGAAGTCATATTAAAAGCATTTTAAAACATCAAATTTTCCCGAAATTTCGGCAGAGTCTCCTTTGTAAATACAAGCCCCAAACGGGTACAACACATGAATATATACAAGTAATGAATAAAGGCATCCCAAAGAGGGAGATAGCTCTTCGCCAAAGACGGAATCACAACCACAAGCAATATATATATCATCATAATATGAGATGAGCATTTGAAAACAAGAAATAAGAAAACACCACGTCGGCTCAAGTGAACATCGACACCAGAATATAGAATACATACAAGTCTCACAAGCTCACCATCTAAGTCCAATACACAACTAGTGGAAAACGGTGGATAAGGCAGATGGAGTGTACTAGATACAATAATGATACACAAAGTGGGAATAAAATATCCTCGCAACCCACCTATGAGCAAGCCGCAAATCAAAGCAAATGAAACAAAATGAGAAAGTACGCCCGCCACTACTGTGCTGACGGGTCAGACCTGCAAGATACTGTGGCACAACGGGGATGAGTTGCCAACTCGTGAGTAGTAAGTAACATCTAATAAGGCTATCGTAAGCATGCACGCAAATGCATCACAGCCTACGTATACTAATATGATGCGATGCGCAAGTATGAATGCAACACGAATGTATAATCAACATGAAAACATGATATATCTGATATGAGAAGATCTGTATCTTTAATTTAGTAAAACCTTTGTAAAATAAAACTGGATTATCATCAGTGAAATCGATAGAAATCCGTGTCAAATATCGACACAAAATATGTATATCTCAGTGTCTCAATATTTCAATATCTCGGGCTCCGTCAGTCCGGATCGACCCATATCATCAAATCTCATTACTACGTCGGTATCCTCCGGATATCCGCTGCGTCAGACATCACCGGTAGGTAGTTCTCCCCTGCCAGGCTCAACATCATCCCCACAAAAACAATCTTGCCCCGGGGTACTTTACCAGGCCCACCGTGTACCCGCAGACGGTGCATCCCCCTCCTCGAATCGGGTATATAATACAACTCAAGAACCGAGAAAACATATGGTGGACACCACACACATCATATCACGAGAAAACCCCAAATTTCTATTTTTAAAATGATAATAGGTTTATAAAATTCTTGCGGCTTTCCCCAAAATCCAGAAATCTCATAAATACGGAAATCCTCGAGAAGAATCACAATATGTAAAAATGTCGGTGATGATGGATATCTCTGATATGATAATATATACCATGCGAAGTACGGCCAGAAACTATGCATGAATCATGATGCAATGAGGTATGTATATATGACTAACAATCCTACGTCTCCATCCTGATGAAATGACTATACAAGTACAAGTCTACAGATCATATATGATGCAAATGCACAGATACCGATTCTAAGCAAGTTCTATAGTGTTCGTGACATAGCAATTACCAATGGCGTGTGCGTTCACATAAAATAGTGCACATGCGGCATGAACCAATGGTAATGGTGCAAATGTCCTATAAGATAATATCATATATATATGTAAGATGATGCAATGCAATGAGATGAATGACTAGGAGACTACGCATATAAATACAAGCACTACTAGTAATCCCAACTATCGGGCGCCTCGCGCCATCCAGACGATCCCTCCATAGATGTATACATCTACTCACCGGGATGCCTCGGCTAAACTGATCCAATCACGACCTTTCCTTTCCTTACCGCGTCCGATGTCTCTGCAAACGATCCCAGAATCGCACAAAAGTAAATAAGAGGATAGATATTTAGATAGACGCGAAGTCAAGACGGTACAAAGTAACTAACGCGCACTCAATAGACGCTCAAACACTTGGTGCACAAAACACGCACGACATCGCCAAAATCACAACTAGGGGTCGCTATACATGGAAATCCCCAAACCTAGAATCCAATCGTACCAATCGCGCATTCACATCACATTACATATCTTAGAAATTGGGTTGTAGATCATTCCAACCTCAACCTTGATTAAAATCTATTTGTTCCTAAAACCTAGTAAGCAACAATTAACCGTTTTAGCGCAAAACTAGATGTTTTAGCAAAAGTAGTGGCCACAATTTACACTTAATATCTTAATTAAGCCACACAAATATTAAGCAAATTTTAATCTCACCTTTTTACATACTAAACATAATTTAGTTTGCATGAACATTTAATTAAAATAATTAAAATAAAAAATTTGGAAGTTAACAACTAGATTAGATTTTGTAAACTTTTTAGATGTTAAACTACACATTGCAACCATAATCAAGTGATAAAAACCCTAACTTGAACTCAAACCCTTCTCTTTAAAAACTAAATCTTGCAATTAGGACCATATTAATACCTAAATAAATTAGATTAAAATAATTAATTAACAAAGTTACAAATGGGTTAAGGTTTACACCTCAAGAATTTGGGGAATCTAACATGCTAGCTTAGCCACCCAAAATGTCATCTTGCTTCAAGATCCAAGCTAGTTTAGGCCAAGGAATTTTGGGTGAAGGTTTAATTAGGAATTAGTGAGGTTTTGTGTGGATTTTTGATGGAGAAATGAGAGTTTTTATGATGAAATGAGAAGGAGAAATGGGGATGGGGCTGCCTCAAAGTCTCGGCCAGAAAATGAGAGGGTGTGAGAGAGTGAGGTGCGTTAAAGAGAAAGGTAACCATACCCCCTCAAAGACACATCAAAATCTAATCTTTCATTTCTCATTTTATTAATTCTTTTATTTTTTTTCTTCTTTTATCTATTCTATAAAAACCTAGAACCATCTATTTTATTTATTTTTTTAAAACAACATGTTACAATAAGTGTTAAGTTGTCATGGTGCACTAAACTTGTATTAACCCATTCTAGTTTGAAATTATCACTAATTTAGTGTATAAGTGAAATCTTAAAACAATATTTAAAAAATAAATAATTAAGGAAAATATTTAAGTAAACTAGCAATTAATAGGTGACTAATTAAATACCAATACTAGCAATTACATAGTTAAAATAGGTGTATTTAAGTCTATGTGGAAAATAATTATATCTTGATTTTTACGGAAAACGCGTATTATCACTAATTAACACAAAATCAACCTAAACCAATTTTCAAAACGTTACAATCTTCCGCCTTAAAGAAATTCGGTCCCTGAATTTAAAATCTAACTATGCGTACCTTCGAAGAGATGGGGATATTTCTTCCTCATCCCATCCTCGGCTTCCCACGTGACCTCTTCGCTGTTCGGGCCACGCAAAAGAACCTTTATGGACGATATGATCTCGGACCTCCGTTTCTTCACCTGCCGATCTAGTATGACTACCGGCTGCTCGGTGAAAGAGAGATCACGCTCCAGCTGGATCGTCTGATGCTGTATCGCGTGAGAGGGGTCATGAAGGTACTTGCGGAGCATAGATACATGAAACACGGGGTAAACATCTGGGAAGCTGGATAGAAGAGCCAAACGATAAGCAACTGTGCCGATACGCTAGAGAATCTCGAAAGGACCCACATATCTGGAACTAAGCCTTCCTTTCTTTCCGAATCCCATCACACCATTTATTGAAAAAATCATAAGAAAACATGATCGCTAACGGAGAACTCAAGTTGCGACGGCGTCTATCAGCATAAGATTTCTTCCTGCTCTGGGCCACTCTCATCCTATTCCGAATCAACTGGATCTCCTCGGTCGTCTCCTGCATAAGCTGTGGTCCCAAAACGTTGCTCTCACTGACTCTGTCCAACAAACGGGAGATCGACATTTTCTCCCATATAATGCCTCGAAGGGTGCCATCTGAATCGTCTCCTGGAAGCTGTTATTGTAGGAGAACTCTATCAAGGGTAAATGATGATCCCAGCTGCCACCGAAATCTAGAACGCTAGCTTGGAGCATATTCTCAAGAGTCTTAATAGTCCGCTCTGACTGACCGTCGGTCTGCGGATAGAAGGCTTTACTGAAACTCAATCGGGTGCCCAAAACCTCCTGAAGTTTTTGCCATAGTCGGCTGGTGAACTGGGTGCCCCGGTCGGACACAATAAAAGTCGGAACTCCATGTAGTCGCACAATCTCATCAGCATATATCTGAGCATACTGAACAAATCCGAAAGTGGTCTTTACTGGAAGAAAGTGAGTTGCTTTCGTTAATCGGTCTATAATCACACAAATTGAGTCGTACCCTCGACTGTTCCTAGATAGACCCATGATAAAATCCATAGAGATCTGCCCCCATTTCCACTCCGAAATGGGAAAAGGTTGTAATTCTCCTGCTGGCCTATGATGCTCGGCCTTGACTTGCTGACAAGTCAAGCATCCTGAAACAAAATCTATGACATCTCTCATCATCCCTTCACACCAATAGGCATCTCTCAAGTCATGATACATCTTGGTGGTGTAGGGTTGCTAGGCACGCGCACAAGGGTCTACGAGGCATCAACCATGCCCGATTAAAAATTTAGCCATGCCGAACAACCCGAATACGGAACTTTAAACTAGAGATTAGGCGAAAACAAGCATGCTAAACATTTTAACACTAAGTGAGAGGGATTACAACCTTTGTAGATCCGGTCCATCACTTCATATGCTCCGTGTTGTGGTCCCTTCGCTGCGATCATCGGGATCCGGACTCTCGAGAGGTTCCACGAAGAGAAAGACGCAACCTTTGCTTCCGATCTTCGATACTAAGATGATCTACCTTGAAGTTTCTTTAACACAAGCTAACACTCATGAAATGATGTGAACACCCTCATCTAAATGTCAAGGGAAGATGAGGATGATGAAGTAGGATTTTTGCTCTCTTTATTTATCTTTTTCTCATATTTATCCATCACAAAAATCAAAGCAAGAAACCATTTCAAGCAAAGAAGAAGAAGGAAGAAAATGATGAACAATATTAGAATCCTTTTGTGATGAATAGGAAAAGAATAATATGATAGAATTTTGCAACCATGGTCAAGTGAACCTTTGTAGAGAATTAACTAGGGTTAGGGTTTGGGTTGGGTTAAAGCATGACTCATTTGAAAATATCTTTATCATGACAAAAAGAAAAGCTTCTAGAAACATCTAGAAAGCTTAACCCTAATCCAAACCCTAATCATGTTTAAACTCCACTAAACAAGTTGAATTAGTTATCATATCATGTTACAATATTATATATCACATATATAATATTTATCGTAACAAAATAAAATAATACAATTAACATATATCGCATATATATCAATGTATTACCCGAGTGAGAAAAAGAATCTTTTAGTGAGAAAATATTAGTTAATATAATTTAATATATCATATATATTATTATACATTAAATTATCGAATCAACACTTGATCCGACAATCCGGCTATATCGCATATAACCGACTAATATTTATCCGTACCGATTCATCGAATCAACACTTGATCCGATGACCCGGCTGATATCAAATATCGCGAGAATAGAATACGGTATCACATATCGCATTATCCTCGGTCCCGCACATATCACATATGTGCCCCTACTCCGTTTTGCCTGAGTCAAGAAACCTCTGTGTAGGACTCTAAAGAATCGTCAATACGCCGGCAGTAGGTGATGATTATATCAAACACCCACAAGCTGCAAGCGGTCAGCTAAACGTAACAGCTACCCAGGTATTGAGCGCTCAAAAGATCAACAAGCAAGCCTGTACATTCTCCTGTGAATCCAAACAGTAACACTCCCGTACAGTCCGGTCTCGTCGTCTGATATGTTGCAAATCTCGCCTAGGGGTGGTAAACGTCAGACCCCAGTAGCTTGATAAGTCGTGTCGATTTGAGGTCTATAACAGTTCGAGAAACTACTGATAACACTTACCAGTAAATCTCAGCAACCCTGGCCAGGGATTTCCGGTTATAGCCAATCGAACACAGCACAACATCAACTCCCTATACCGGGAGAGACGAATCCCCTTCTATCGCTCATTGCCTCCATATGATTCGGGACTGTACCCAAAAGCCACCTTTTTGCACGCCCTCTTGGACGTGGTATGATGGAAATCAAAGCACAGTGGGAATCATACAAGACTCTATGACGATCTCGGGTCGACAGACTACTCTGTACCAGTGTCACCGGAGAACTGCCATCTGACGTATGGTATAATACCATCTGGGAGTTCTCGGCGAGTCCGTCCAGTGTACCCAGTCTCCACTGAGCACCCGTACACCATCCTTGATGTCAAACACCGATGGATATGGGATCATCCATCGCCCATCATATGGGTCAAGATGCGTATACGCTAGTCTACTCTGGTGCATCGATGCCCTGTCTCGATACACCCTCGACTAGGAACAGTTATAGGATGTACTCGCCGACTACCGTGGCCCCACTAATATGATCTCATCATAGTCCCAGTAGTCGAGTACATATCCTAAGGGCTTTATCAACATGTAACATAGAGACAATCAGAGTACATGTTAAGATAAAGTACAACCAGATAGCATACTATCATGTCGAGCAAGAAAGTCCTCCCTATATATGTCCTAGCATCCACTACAATATACATCGTATGTACAGTAATGGCCTCTAGGGCATACATATAACTAACAATCTCCCACTTGCACTAGGGCCATCTGTTATGGTATCGCATACCCAACAATTAGCTGCGGTTGAAGTATCTCATACTCAATCATCCCGTAAAAGTCTCTACTGGGAAAAAGGCCTTTGTGAGTGGATCCGCGCTGTCGTCCTCTGTGTCTGCTCTCCTAACCTCGATCTCCCTGGAGATCAACCATCTCCATGATCAGGTGATACTGCCTAAGAATTATCTGGATTTCTGATGGGACGGTAGTTCCTTGGCTGAAGCCACAACTCCATTGTCACACAATGGTAGGAACGAAGTTCATCTTATGAACTTATAAATATCCAGACTGCCTCTTTTTTAGTATCCTTGGTAACGATGTATCTTGCCTTTAATCGTCTAGTATGTCACGGTATCTAGCTTGGAACTCTTCCAACATACCGTCCCTCCACTGAGGGTAAAGACAATGCCTACGACTGACATTCAGTCGTCCTTATCAGCCTGGAACCTTTCCAGTGATTCTCCCCTGGATCGATTTATACCATCTCACTACAACTAGTGAGTATCCTAACATCCAATTAGATCTATCTCATAGATCCAAAACCTAGGATTTAGGAGGTATCACTTTGATCCTATATGGAGAATCCTTGTGATAAGCGGAGATTGACCGAGCGTAGCATAGGAAACTCCTTCCCTATCACGAGTATGTCATCCATGTACTCTACGAGGATCACCACCATACTCTCTACTATCTTTTTGTATATACAAGGTTCATCTACCATTTTGATGAAGTCAAACTCTTTGACTACCACATGAAAACAGATGTTCCAACTCCGCGATGCCTGCTTTATCATATAAAACATCTTGCTCACGTTTCCGCTGCTCCCACTGACTGCGAAGCCCTCTGGCTGTGTACTTATAGACGCTCTCTTCTAAAACATCATTTAGAAAAGCAGTCATGACACCCAACCACCAGATATCGTAGTCATGGTATGTAGCCGTGGCAAGTAGGATCTGGATGGACCTAAGCATAGCTTTGAAAGTCTCAACTTTTCCAGGTACACCAAGTAATCTTCTCAAGATATACTCGCTCCCGATGGGGATTTAACCCTTCAGATAAAGCAACCAAAGTCCATACTTTGTTGGTGTATAAGGATTCCATCTCAGATCGATAAGCATCCAGCCATTCTTACAGAGTCCCACTCTTGATGGCCAGCTCGAAACTAGTTGGGTCATCATCTCATGATGCAATCCTCGCTCCTACTGTCATAAAGAAATCGAAGTATCTCTCAGGTTGGTGAGGAACCCTGCTAGATCGGCGGAGAGGCTGAGATTCGTTGGAAACTATTGAACCCTTTGGTTCTACCAAATCATCAGCTGCAGTTTGTATGGCTGGAACCATTCCAGTTCTACATAACAGACCTTGCCTCGAGCTTGTCCGGATTTTGCTTTTAAACATAGGCCGAACAACCCCAAATCTTAACTAACTTAAGATATGGGCTCTTCCCTTTCCATATCACATATGAAGCGGTAGGCAACTGATTTGATTTGAACCCTATTCAATAGGTATGCAGCTTCTCAAGTGCATAACTCCCAAAAGGAAATAGGAAACTCAGTAGTACTCATCATAGAGCACACCATATCACATAGGGTGCTATTGCTCCGCCCCGATACACCGACGTGCTGTGGTGTATACGGAGGAGTAATGCTGAGAGAGAATCTCATTCTCCTTTAGAATAGTCCAGGAATTCCGTGCTCAAGTATTCTCCTCCTTGATCTCATCAAAGGACATAATACTTATACCCGTATTTTGGTTCTCTACTTCTAACTTATATTCTGTGAATATCTCAAAAGCTTCGGACTTGTGTTTCAACAGGAACATATGTCTGAATCTTGAGAGATCATCATAGAATGTAATGAAGTACAAAGAACCGGTCCTGGCATATGTAGACAGGGGACTTTCATACATCAGCATGTATCAATCCCAAGAGTTCACCAACTATTTCTCTGTTTCCAATAAACAGAGCTATGGTCATCTTATCTTTGTGACATGACCAGCAAGTTTCATAAGATGTAAATTCAAACAAATTTAAATATGCATCTTAATGTAACTTCAGCTAGTCGGGTCGCATTGATATGACCTAGTCTACAATGCCTCAAGAAGGATTCGTTCATTTCTGAACTCTTCCTCTCGTGTGTGTTCTATATACTAAGAACTGTAGTTTGATTTAGAACGTCAATGCTTTTAGATAACGTGCCTGAACCGATCAACTATTGATATAGGAAATGTTCAAAACAATACAAAATTATATCCTTTCTTTACTAATAAAGAGACTGATATGATCTTGTATATCAGGTTCGGTATCTAATAACATTTGTTCAGAATCAATGTATTCTGGTAATACAGGGTGATAGTGACCAACAGACCTGGCTGCAACATTTGCACCGTTTTCTATCTTATGAAACTTATCACCCGTTCTCAGTTCTTTACCTTTCTGTAACCCATGTAATAGATTATATATGTGGGATCCTGATCTGGTATCACATACCCAGGACGTAAAGGATACTGAGAAACAGTTCTGTGTAACGAACACACCCGAAGATGATGCATCAACATGCACTTTCTTCGTTTGGGCGGCACGGGAAATCTGGTATTCCCCAATTTCCTGCTCTGTCTTATAACAATTATAAGTTGGAGCGGGACCAACGTTCCCCAGCTCAGTATAACAAGCGGGTTCGGTCAAATATTTCCGTTTTATTATCTTGATTAAGGCATGATATAGTCGCTACCTGGAGAGAGAGAAGAAAACACTCAGCGTATGCTCTTGCAAGATTAGATTGGTTATCTAATATATCTAATCAGGATGTCTCCCACTGTTTTAATCAAATCTTCCTTCAAACCCTAAAAGGAAAGACTAGCCGGGATTAATTACACGCTACAAGTTCGCCAATCTTTCAGCCAGGCCAGTGTCGGTACTTTGAGGGAGGTCCCCCGTGCTTTCGCACAAACCTAATTAAAGTAAACCTCGTTTTCCCAGAGGCGTAACCCCGTTGACACCTTTCTAGACACCTACTAGATCGGCTAATTGTAATGTGTAAAACTCTCCCAGGAGTAACTCTTACTCGCAGCGGGTATCGGGATCCAACTATCTCATAGAAGGTATGCAATCTCATTGCAAATTTCAACACTTGAAATTCCCGATAATTTTGCCCCTAGCATCTATATGACCTTAACATAGTCAACAAATCATAAGTGCTAGTCAAGTTCAACCCGTCATTTCCCGATTGAATTAAACCCACCCGCACGACCCTTAAGATAGTCAACAAAGTCGCACGACTACCCTAATCCAATCGCATCATATGCTTATGCAGATAAGCACTAATTAGCTACCGCACACTACGCCTTAACATAGTCAACAAACGTAGCACGAATACTAACTAGTACTTATCTGAAATGACGGAGGGCTACGCCAGGTTTTTTTCTGAAAACCTATTGCGTAATGAACTTGATATCGTTGTAGAATCAAATGATTTTAAAATGGAGTGCTTTTTAGGTTTTTCTAGTTTTGCTAAAGGAGTCACTCCCGGTGAAGGGATCGTCGGTCCTTTCCTCGTCGAATGAGGTGCGGGATATATCATATATATCACTGTGCATTGCAAGAACTATAGAAGCAATCAAAAGACAAACCGAGTTTGTAGCATGTGCCAGTTATTGCTAAAAAAGTCACTCCCGGTGAAGGGATCTCGGTCCTTTCCTTATCGAATAAGGTGCTGGATGTTCTACAAGGAACACCACTATGCAAAGCAAGAACTAGAGCTACCAGTTTTTATTAAACAAGTTTCTACAACATCTTAGGTTTCTTTTATTTCATTAATCTCATTAATGAAGTCCCATTTTATTATGCTTCACAAGCATCACAGTTGAAACGAAATCTGCAATATAACATATATCTCATATATATATAATATAAATATTCGTCTCAGGCAGTAATATGATCTCATCACAGAACATTGCAGCAGAAGAACATATATGAAATATTGGATATACTAGGACGTCCGTGTTTTCAATACGAGCCTGTATAAAACACGGATTCCACGGTCGCGATGAATAGCCAAACCCACATCCCTAGACCCCTACGAGAGCGGCAAGTAACACTGCCAATTCTAGGGTTAGGAGACCCGGTATCGACTCCTCGAGATGGTCTCCCACTGGACCCTAGAACCCGGTTACTTGTGCTCCCCGCCTTGGGTCTACCTAATGCGGAAAAGTAAATAATATACAACGGTGACATCTTCCACTACCTGGAAGTGCCCCAATAAAAGAATATTACATACAAAAGAATTTTACATGAATGAAAAAGAAAAAACTCTCATCTCACATAAAACCCCCGGCTATTCAAAACGCGACGATCCAATATAACATATCACAGCAACACATAATATCTCATATCATCAACGTAAACAAGTATGCGTATCCCGATTGTCGTTGATGTATAGCAACGAAGCCGGCGATACACCACATACTACGCTTACGGTCACAGAAAAGAAAGTGTAAAACTACAACAGTTGGAATACGCAACTTCCCTAGACATCGCATGCCTAATCAAATGAATTCCTTAGACATCGCATGCCTAACAATTATAAACCCCGCATTTTAGTCTCATTATCGAAAACACTTTTCAATATCAAGTCGGGCAATTCAACAAGATTCCTGAAAAACTGATCGAATGCTCGTCGCAAACTTTAGTAGACGGCCGCACCCCCGATACCGTCGACGAAGTGCACCAAGGCGGAACACTGCTACCGCGAGCACCCGAACGGATGCTTTCGGCGACGGGGTTCTCCTACAGTCACTTGGTCGGGGCTATGGGGCGTAGCTGTCTATTAAGTTTACCCGGCGAGTATCCGCGTACGCTACGTGATTGCGACGGACTTTTGATCACATCAAAATTCCGTGGCAACCGATCATCTGAGACTAAACTGCTATGTTTATAATATTCAAATCAGTTATCTCATAACTACCTGTGGATTCCAAATATTGTATCACATTCCAGATAAATAGAAAAAGTTAAACTTTCCGATCGAATCATCAAACACCCAAGATTTCCTCAGTATATCTCAACACTTGAAAACAGTTTAAAAACATCCATCACATGCCACAGTACCAATGGTCCAGCCGTAGAAGGGTCGAGCCAACGCCTCACATGTGGCACGCCGTACTGCCCCAAACCCTAAGGTTCAAAAGGCAGTTCAAGACGGTCACATAATCGAGTTAAGGTTTGTTGTCTTCTAGAGGGTCCACCGCGTTACTTGCACGACTTAGAACGTTCTTAAACACGAGGAAAAATCCAACTTTTGAAAAATTTTCCGACAGGGGAAAAAGTGAGTTATTGATATCCGTTCGAACTTTTTAACAGTTTCTAAAAATTATCCGGACAAAACTAAACAAAGTTAAAATATCCGATCGAATCTTTATGTCCCCAATACAACCCAGATAATTCAACAGTTGAATAAAAAAAATAAAAATTTCCAGAAGACTCAGCACTTGAAGACAAGAATTACTGTGCAAGCCACGTGGTGTAACTCACCAAAGTGGCCGCGGAACCGCCGCGAAAACCAGGGTTGGGCCGCGGTTCCGCACCTCCTTTGTTGAGTTAGCATCACGTGCTTCACAGTAACTCATAGAATTCCCTGCTGAATTTTTTGGCAATTTTTAATTCACAAAAATCCAAAGTTTCAGAAAATTTCCAGAGAAGGGGTTATATCGGGTTTTCCGGGTTCGATCGGACTTTAAACTTCGTCTAGACTTCGCCTAAAGCTCTAGCTTGGCTCTGATACCACTATAGGGTTGCTAGGCACGCGCACAAGGGTCTACGAGGCATCAACCATGCCCTATTAAAAATTTAGCCGTGCCGAACAACCCGAATACGGAACTTTAAACTAGAGATTAGGCGAAAACAAGCATGCTAAACATTTTAACACTAAGTGAGAGGGATTACAACCTTTGTAGATCCGGTCCTTCACTTCATATGCTCCGTGTTGTGGTCCCTACGCTGCGATCATCGGGATCCGGACTCTCGAGAGGTTCCACGAAGAGAAAGACGCAACCTTTGCTTCCGATCTTCGATATTAAGATGATATACCTTGAAGTTTCTTTAACACAAGCTAACACTCATGAAATGATGTAAACACCCTCATCTAAATGGCAAGGGAAGATGAGGATGATGAAGTAGGATTTTTGCTCTCTTTATTTATCTTTTTCTCATATTTATCCATCACAAAAATCAAAGAAAGAAACCATTTCAAGCAAAGAAGAAGAATGAAGAAGATGATGAACAATATTAGAATCCTTTTGTGATGAATAGGAAAAGAATAATATGATAGAATTATGCAACCATGGTCAAGTGAACCTTTGTAGAGAATTAACTAGGGTTAGGGTTTGGGTTGGGTTAAAGCATGACTCACTTGAAAATATCTTTATCATGACAAAAAGAAAAGCTTCTAGAAACATCTAGAAAGCTTAACCCTAATCCAAACCCTAATCATGTTTAAACTCCACTAAAAAAGTTGCATTAGTTATCATATCATGTTACAATATTATATATCACATATATAATATTTATCGTAACAAAATAAAATAATACAATTAACATATATCGCATATATATCAATGTATTACCCGAGTGAGAAAAAGAATCTTTTAGTGAGAAAATATTAGTTAATGTAGTTTAATATATCATATATATTATTATACATTAAATTATCGAATCAACACTTGATCCGACAATCCAGCTATATCGCATATAACCGACTAATATTTATCCGTACCGATTCATCGAATCAACACTTGATCCGATGACCCGGCTGATATCAAATATCGCGAGAATAGAATACGGTATCACATATCGCATTATCCTCGGTCCCGCACATATCACATATGTGCCCCTACTCCGTTTTGCCTGAGTCAAGAAACCTCTGTGTAGAACTCTAAAGAATCGTCAATACGCCGGCAGTAGGTGATGATCATATCAAACACCGACAAGCTGCAAGCGGTCAGCTAAACGTAACAGCTACCCAGGTATTGAGCGCTCAGAAGATCAACAAGCAAGCCTGTACATTCTCCTGTGAATCCAAACAGTAACAGTCCCGTACAGTCCGGTCTCGTCGTCTGATATGTTGCATATCTCGCCTAGGGGTGGTAAACGTCAGACCCCAGTAGCTTGATAAGTCGTGTCGATTTGACGTCTATAACAGTTCGAGAAACTACTGATAACACTTACCAGTAAATCTCAGCAACCCTGGCCAGGGATTTCCGGTTATAGCCAATCGAACACAGCACAACATCAACTCCCTATACCGGGAGAGACGAATCCCCTCCTATCGCTCATTGCCTCCATATGATTCGGGACTGTACCCAAAAGCCACCTTTTTGCACGCCCTCTTGGACGTGGTATGATGGAAATCAAAGCACAGTGGGAATCACACAAGACTCTATGACGATCTCGGGTCGACAGACTACTCTGTACCAGTGTCACCGGAGGACTGCCATCTGACGTATGGTATAATACCATCTGGGAGTTCTCGGCGAGTCCATCCAGTGTACCCAGTCTCCACTGAGCACCCGTACACCATCCTTGATGTCAAACACCGATGGATATGGGATCATCCATCGCCCATCATATGGGTCAAGATGCGTATACGCTAGTCTACTCTGGTGCATCGATGCCCTGTCTCGATACACCCTCGACTAGGAACAGTTATAAGATGTACTCGCCGACTACCGTGGCCCCACTAGTATGATCTCATCATAGTCCCAGTAGTCGAGTACATATCCTAAGGGCTTTATCAACATGTAACATAGAGACAATCAGAGTACATGTTAAGATAAAGTACAACCAGATAGCATACTATCATGTCGAGCAAGAAAGTCCTCCCTATATATGTCCTAGCATCCACTACAATATACATCGTATGTACAGTAATGGCCTTTAGGGCATACATATAACTAACAGGTGGAACCCAGATGAACACTATATGTCGACTAGTATGCCTCTTCTAAAATCTCATGTCTCGGTCCCTCGGAATCTGGCACACATAGTCGAGTTCCAAATCGTAGTACTCCTTGATCATCGATCACGAACTTTGAATCTCTGCCCTGTCGAACTTACTCCATGATCTCTGATAAACGAACGTCATCGGACTGTACCTCACGGATACGATCAAGCAACTGTGGTTCTGCACGGACACGGGCAAGCTGTAAACTAGAAATGTACTCGGCTGTCACAAAGAGTTTACCAATCTGCCGTCGACTGTCTCTGAACTGTGCTCAAACAAGAAAGGCTACCTCCGGGCCTCCGACTCAAAGAATCTTCCACAACATTCGCTTTTCCCAGATGGTAAAGAGTCTCACAGTCAAAGTCCTTTACTAGCTCCATCTAACGGCGCTATCTCAAATTTATATCTCGCTGCTAAAAGTTGTACTGTCTCCAGATCTTAAGTGTAAAAACCACCGCAGTCATCTCTAAGTCATGAGTGAGATAGTTCTGCTTGTGCTTCTTCAACTGCCGAGAAGCCTCGCAATAAATAACGAAACCACCTGATCCTGAAGGCAAAGATGATACTAGCGCCATAGTCAAACGAGTCTTCAACTGCTGAAAGCTCTGCTCGCATGTCTCGGTCCAAAGAAAAGAAACACCATTCCAGGTCAATCCGGTCAACGGTGCAGCGATACAGGAGAAATCCTGAACAAAACGTCGATAGTAGCCGGCCTGACCTAAAAAGCTGCGGACCTCTGTAATGGATACAGGTCTGGGCCAGTGCTGAACGACCTCGATATTCTTCGGTTCTATACGTATACCATCTCTCGTAACTACGTGACCCAAGAAGTCAACACCATCCAACCATAAAACACACTTGGATAATTTGACGAATAGCTGGTGCTCCCTCAAAGTCTGCAACGAAATCCTCAAATACTGCCCAGGCTCCTCTCAGCTCCAAAAGTATACTAGGATGTCCTCAATGAACACGATGATTAACTGATCAAGAAACGGCCTGAATATACGGCTCATCAAGTTCATAAACGTTGCTGGGGCATTGGTGAGCTCGAACGGCATCACCCAGAACTCATAATGCCCGTAATGTGTGCGAAAAGCAGTCTTCAGAATATCATCCTCTCGAACCTGCAACTGATGGTAACCCGACCGCAAGTAAATCTTCAAGAAATGTCCCGCACCCTGGAGCTAATCGAACAAATCGTCAATGCGAGGTAGGGGATATTTGTTCCGCACAGTCACTCGACTCAACTGACGATAATTGATGCACAAACGCATACCGCCGTCTTTCTGACGAACAGGACAGGAGCTCCCCAAAGTGACGCACTCGGACGAACAAGCCCTTTATCCAACAAGTCTTGCTACTGATCCTTCAGCTTCTTAAGCTCCGCCGGGGTCATCCGATAAGGCTGTACAGAAATAGGCCCCATGCCGGGAATCAAGTCAAAGCAGAACTCAATATTGCGCTCTGGCAGCAATACAGGCAACTCGTCAGGGAAGACATCTTTAAATTCTCTCACAATCGGGACCTAGTCCAACGGGACCTCTGTGCTCTAACATCAAAAACATACGCCAAGAATCCCTGACATCCTTTCCTCAAGAGCTGACTAGCGCGAAGAGAAGAAATCAAGCTGGAAGGGGTGGCGCTAAGGTCTCCCTGAAAAACAAGAATTGGCTCACCCGGAAAACTAAATATGACTGCCTTCTAACGGAAGTCCACGGACGCATAACACGTGGTTAACCAATCCAAGCCCAGAAAAACTTCGAAATTAAACATATCGAGAAGAATCAAATTGATACTAGAATCCCCATCTCCGATACGAACAAAACAAACACGAACGAAAAACATATCGAGAGACAAAAGACGAGCCTACGAGGGAAATCACAACAAGCGGCTGATTTAGCAAGGACTACTATTGGCTAAACCTCGATACAAAATATGTGGATACCATTTCAAACAACACCAGAAAAATACGCACAAGATGAAAACACCGAAAGAATACCTGTCACTACGTCTACCTAACCGCCTCTGAGCTGGCATACCGGTACAAATCCGCTTCGGTCCAGAAACGACCGAAGTCTCAGAAATGCGCTCCTCCAACAGTAAGACCGCGTCCATAGCAGCGGCATAAACGTCAAAAGCTGGTCGGCGATGAAAAGAAATAAATGCATGTCCAGTCCCCGCACAAAGCCTCTTTATGCGTTTCTCTTCAGTGTCCGTCAGGTAAGGAGCATATCGGGACAGATGGGTAAACAGAATGTCGTACTCGGACACTGGCATCCTTTAAGTCATATAATAGGCTCGAAACTACGAGTTTGGAAATTTTGAACGCTCTCCGGAAGGAAACGAGTAAGAAATACAGCTGTGAACTCATCACAAGTCATAGAAGGTAGACCTGTAGCTCGGCCTCTCTCAACTGACTCGCACCGCGTCTGAGTGTAACATTTCAAAAAAAATAAAATATTATTTTTGGGAATTTTTATAATTTAATATTAATTTTTAATGAATATTTTAATATTTCG
This sequence comes from Agapanthus africanus, assembly GCA_030015575.1. Taxonomy (NCBI): domain Eukaryota; kingdom Viridiplantae; phylum Streptophyta; class Magnoliopsida; order Asparagales; family Amaryllidaceae; genus Agapanthus; species Agapanthus africanus. The sequence goes on along the minus strand of CM057344.1, from coordinate 237,873,531 downwards.
GTATAATTAAATACCGATAAATGGGGAAAATTTTGGAAAAATTATGGAAAATTCTAAAATAGGGTATTTTATTGAATTTTGCCATTTTTAAGTCTTTATGATTAATTATATACTATTTTAGTGCTAATCGCGATTAAAAATCGCTAATCGGATTTTTAGCATTTTTGGTGCAAAACATGCACATATCATTTTTCCACACTTGTCACATTTTCTTACATGTTGTGGGTGTATGGTTGCCTAGGGTCACTATTGTGAGGAGAAGGAAATAAAGGAAAAGAAAAGAAAAGAAAAAGTAAGGTATGATGAAGAGAGAGAAAGTATAGGTCAACCCTTTTGTTTGAATCCATCCCCATCATTTCTCTTCTCATTTTCACTCTCCCCTTCCCTTGAGCTGCTGCTGATCCTGCTCCTCCTTCCTCCTCCTCCCTCTTCAAGCCTAGATCCACCATGAAATTCACCCCAAAACCCTATTCCCATTTCACAAAAATTGTTCCCAAGCTCACTAACTACACATTGGACCTAGAATGAATGGATTTTGAGGACTTTGAGCAACTCAAGAAAATTCTTAAGTTACCAAAGGAGGTAATTTCTGCACCCTTAGAGTAGTATTTCGATTTCTTGTGCATCTATACTTGTTTCATGTCGATATGGTGTGGTTTTGAGGATTTGGAAATTTCTAGTTAGGGTTAGGAGTTGAATTGAGTTGTAAAGTGAAATTGAGGCTTGGAGTGACCTTAAAATCCTGGTAGTGATGTTAGATTGGACCAAACTAGAGATTAGAATCAAGAATACAGATTTATAGAATCGATATCAGGAAAAACTGTAATTCTGTGAGTGTGTTTTGAAATCTGCTTTCACCCCAAGACTTCTAAAATAATTCTGGGTTGACAGTAAGATGTGCAGGCACCTAGGAACCACCACCCAAAGCCCTAGCCCATAACTCCTTCTTCAGGCCGCTAATTTATCCCTTCTGGCCGCAAATTGCGGCCAGAGCCGGTTGGAACCCCCTCGTTTTTGTTTCTGGGCCATATTTCCAGTAAACTTGACCCTTGGCATGTGCAATTTTGACTGATTCCATCTAGGGTAGAATCTGAAGTAGTTTTCTTGTGTTGGCACATAGTTTACGACTTGTTTTAGCAAGGATTTTAGTGTTTGGTGATTCGTTTCTGTCGGGTGGCGTTTGAACGTCAACGGCAAAGGGTTATTAATCGTGTTTGCATGCGAGACTATAGATTTTTACCTATGGGCTTAGCGTATGCCGTGCCGATGTGATTTTCATGTGCTTTAGCGTTGTGATATCCTTGTAGGTACCCCACGTGACATCGATGCGTTGAAGATAAAGATGGCGACATCGGCATCGGCACATAAGAAATAAGGTGAGTAGATTTATATCTATGGGGAGAAGTCGGGTGGAAGGCGTATAGCACCTCCACAGTTCGTGGTGATGTATACGAATACGTATACACACATATATTGATTATATATTGTTTGAGATTATTGATGATAAAGATGGATTCTAGGTGTGATTGGATTGGTTTAGTGTTGCGAAACCCTAGAGTAGTGGTTGCACCACACATACACACACACCCATACTTGCTTACATTCTTCTTTCATATGTGCGTATATAGGATATACTTATGTGTTCACATGGGTATGGGACTATGTGTTCATATACTGGATTTGAAGATAGTATTTGGGATTTGAGGTGAGTCGATGAGATTTGATTTGAGACCGTGAGATCGGTGATATGGCAGGATTCGTATTTGAAATACGTCATGATGTTATAGTGGATCATTGGACGACAATACCATGTGAATGGTGATATACATAGAATAGTTGACTTGTGATCGAGACATGAGATAAGATATGTTAAGATAGCTATAATGGGTCGCATTGGGCGATGCATACTCCTTTATAATGATATGTGCTGATGATATCGGTTTGTACGAGACTGTCGATCAGTAGTCAGATCATGATTATATTGATGATATTAGTATTGTACTAGACGTAGATCAGTACCCTGGATTATGATCTTTGATAAAAAAGGATACCAGATGAATAATGTGATGAATGTGATATTGACCCGTACCCAGATTTGGGGATGTCGTACGACGGATTTACGTATGAGCTTTATATTGATGATAGATCCGCACTCTTGACTTGGAAATATCTGATTATAGATATGGTATCAGATGTGATATTATGGAGGCGGGATCACCGACTAATATATATATATATATATATATATATATATATATATGTATCGACTCAGATTTTAGGCAGTTTCCTTACCTTCAGTTAGTCTGTTAGCTCAGCCCTATAGTTTAGTGTAGTTGTTAGAATAGATTTATATTAAATGCAGATCAGTTATCATTGTGTCTAGTATTCAGCTCCCGCACATTATTGCTGTTCGCTCCGCATCGCAAACCTATGTTGTGATTTCATATTCCACTGTTGATATTATGCTGTTAGGACACCAGCACCATTACCTATGATGCGTATGTACCACGTACACTTACTTGCCGGCACACACACATCTTCATCGGAAATTACCATGTCACGTACACTTTAGAGAATACTATTACATTGACATAGCTTGTTAGCTAATAGTTTCGACATGATATTAGTATACTTGCCTTATATGCCAGTTTAGACATTGCAGTTACTACTTGCTACTTCATGCATATTGTTATTCACTGTTGTGCTGCATTCATGGATTTTTATGCCTATATTCACTGTTTACATGCCATCGATAATTTAGATTCGGATTTTCATGAGATTTCCTGGATTTGGGGGAAAACCTCAAAAACATTTATAAACTTCTTTTCTCTCTCTTTTTAAATGAAAAGTGCGGTTTTCCCATGATGTATGAGTCATCCACCATGAGTTTGCTGATGAATTTCGAGACCCGATTCGAGAAGTTTGATGAACCATTTCAGGTACATGGTGGGCCCGGTGCGGTACCCCGGGGCGAGAAGGTCGCAGAGGATGGCGTTGAGCCTGGCAGGGAGCACTACCGACCGGTGATTTTACCCGACGCGTCGGATATCCGGAGGATACCGTCATGGTCTTGTGATGGATATTAGCGGCCGGTCTGGACTGACGGCGCCCTAGATAGTGAGATTGAGACACTGAGATTTTTGAGATATTGAGGTACCGAGCCTGAGATATTGAGATTGAGATTTATGTTTTGTGTCGATGCTAGACACTGTTGTTGCTGATTTCATTATGATACCTCGTTTTAAATATACAAGAAAAATCTCACAAAGTTATGAAAGCGGTTTCTTCATTTTCATGTATTCTGTTTTCATGCATTCATACCTCATCCATATGATATATTGCTACCTGAGGCACTGACACGAGCACTTGGTATTACAGTTTTTAGAGGTATACCTTAGCCATTGTTATAGGTTACGGATTATATATTTGAAGATATATTATGATCGTATGACCTAGGATTGCGTCATACATGAGATTTCTGTTCGTAGATGTTTTGTATTCATGAGTTAGAAACTCACCCCCGTTGTGCCACAGTTTCTTGCAGGTTTTGCCGTACAGGTTTCATTACGGCTTTGCTGGCACTACTTCCATTTCCGGGTGATTTGCTAGTAGGTGGGTTCACTTGTATCGTGACCATCAGTATATTTTGTATATTATTATTCAGTTGTATCTAGAAGTTCCATCAACCAAACATGTATTTATTTCAGATAGAGACCCGTGATGTTTATTCTTTCGACCTTAGAGTCGCGCGTTGTATTCCTATGTATTTCATGCTGTTTTGAGTTTCCTTTTCTGTTGTGATCCTTGCCTTTCGGCGTTGTATATTATATTTCTTTCGTGGTTGTGACCGTCGATTGACGAAGAGCTAGCTCCCGCTTAGGGATGCCTTTATTCATTATATATGCTTTATCCGGTTTGTACCCGTTTGGGGTCAGTTTTTACAAAGGAAACTCTGCCGAAATTTTTAGAAAAGACTTGTGATTTTAAAATGCATATTTCGGCGTATGTTGCAAACTATTTGATTTAAAATGGTTTTTCCTTCACTCTACTACTTTTCTTGGTTTGGATTTCTGGGTTTTCGGCTTACTTAAATTACGTACGCCTCGAGACGTTTCATAGTTTAAGTGCCGGTCATGTTCCATACTTTCGGGTCGTGACAAATTTAGTATCAAAGCGTTAGGTTTTACCTTCGGAGCGTAGGATGATCCTTGGTTGATGGAGTTGGTAGCTTGAGTAGAGTGACGTACCGTACGTATGTTCCGCGGCATATTTACGATACGCTACTCCACTTAAGAAACCTAAGGATGTACATTTCTTTGTACAGTATTATATTCATTCATGATCTAGCCTCATCGGTACCAGTTATGGTTTTGCTGCCACGATTACGGGCACGAAGAGCTACGACTAGAGTTGCGGTCAGCGCGAGCACGTCACGAACGAGGACTGATCAGGGCGTGATTCCGGCGACACAAGATTCCAGAGATGTGTCTTTTTATGGTGTTTTTACGCCACGAGCGTTTGATGGATCGCTGTATGAGATTACTCGGACGTGCAGATCAGCACCAGAAGATTGGGCCACTGATAGAGGCCAGCCAGATTTTGATGACCGTTGATGTATTGCGTATTCATGATGATTGAGGCACTGTTCAGCGTGCAGACAAGTGAGCCAGTTATTGCTGCGAACGACGAAGTATCGCCCCAGATGTTGGAGCTATTGCAGTACGAGTGGTACTAAGAGATGATAGAAGGTCACTAGTCATCGAGGATGAATGACTAGGACATGTGGTTCGTTCGCCTACCCCGATGCGAGGTCATCAGATAGATTGATTCCAGCTAGAGACGACTTCACGCGGATACATTGAGAGTCGATAGAGACGATCGAATGTCAGAAACCAATTATTCTAAGTTTAAAGTATTCGGAAAGACATGCAGGCAATTATATGGACCCTCTAGAAGAATGAAACCCTAACTCGACATAATGACCGTGTGAAAGCCTTTGAACCTTAGGGTTTGCGGCAGTTCCGCGGCGCCATTAGTGAGGCTTGGGTTTGCCCTTCTACGGCTGGACCATCGATACTGTGGTACGTACTCGATACTATTGAATTGTACCCAAGATGTTGAGATCTTGGGGGATTATGAGGTTTTGACGAATCGATCGGATGGTTCGACTTCATTCGGATGCTAGGTGGTGAGATGCTTTCTTGGGAGACTCCAGATACGAGGATAGCCATTGGAGCTCAGTCCATGCATCCACGACGAGACGAGTCCGAAGCAGTCGACATTAGAGAAAAGTGGAGTAAGAGGTTCGTATAAGATCTGGATAAGATGACGTTCCACTCCGCCGACATCAGTGATGCGGTACGCATGCCGAGGCATTGTACTTGGATATACCTTTCAGAAGGAGTCACGATGAGTATGCAGCCGTTCCGGAACAAGAAACAGATATAGTGAAGGACGATGACTTCCGGACAGTTCGGCAGAGACGAGATTTGGGAGAGACCTCGACAGGACCTTTCTGGAATAAATTTACGAGAAGACTTGGACCCAGGAGTGGTCATGTTACGCACACCAGCAGGCCAGATTTCATGATCGTTGACGAGACATGCTATGAGTGACCACGACAGTTGGCCAAAGATTCTTAGAGGATGTGTTTGAGCCGGACTATTCCGCCATACTTGATTTCGGTATTTTGGGCGATCTGTTCGCATGACTTATTTTGATGATTGAGTTTCATGATATTTGTTTCCATGCACCATGGTTGCGCCTACTGGGTATTTACGACTTTTGCACAGTTGTTGCACTTGAAATCGTTTCCATACATTGGTTTCACATGTTTATGATTTTATGGGTTTCATACAGTTGAGTTGATTTTGTGCGTATATACGCACACGATTTGGTTTTTGCACTCGGTATAGTTCACATATGCTTGCAGTGCAGTGTTACGCATTTTGGGCACTTAGATGCACTGGACTTCGATTTCGATTGTGATGCTCGATATTTGTTTTGTGCACCTTGTGCACCTGATTGGATTTTGCGCATGTTCGGCGCTTGATTTTGGATTTCACAATTTCGTGCATGATGGATGCACCTGATTTGGATTTTCGCGCATGTTGAGCGCATGTTTTGAGATACGATTTTGGTGCACACCAGATGCACTAAATCGAGATTCTTCGTGCATGTCAGATGCACCTGTTGTTGCTGTCTGGCACACCTGTTGCCTTTGACAGATGTTTCATGCACACCCGAGGCACTTAGATTTCGTTTCTGTGCACATGTATGGCACATTCATGGATTTTGATTTCCGTGCGCACCAAGCGCACGTAGTATTCATATGCATATTTTGGGATTGATTTCTTATGGAGCAGTACATTTTTATGATATTTGCCATGTGTTTTCGTACTGGGCAGACTGGTCAGAGGACAGTACCTGGATATATTTTTGCATACATTGATAGTTATTGAAGGGGATTTCCAAAAAGCGAGCTATAGTCTCAGTATTTACCTACGTGTCTGATATGACACGAAACGTTTAAAAACAAGGAAACCCTTCTAAATTGTTTCCAAAACGGCGGAACATACATATTAAACAAAAGGTATATATGTATATGGTTATTTTCTTATGATAGACGTCCGCCACTGTGCAGTGTTATGCGCATTGCACAGCAACTTTAAAAGATTTGGTATGCATTTCCTTCAGATATTTACATATATAGATTTGATATTTACGTGTATAGTTCTGATTTATATCATTTGGGTTTTGCTTTGGATTTGGCATTCGTGTCTTTATCTTGACTCTGAGAATTGCGGGACGCTTGACGGCGTTTCGATTTTGAGTTATCTGCTAACTACTCATGCGCATACATTGCGCTATGATGTGTTTTATGTATTGATGATTTCGGAGCCCCGATGACTTAGACATTTTATTGAAATGTTTTAGAAATTGGGGGTTTTAATTTAAATTCGAGGACCGAATTTCTTTAAGGGGAGAAGATTTTAACATTTCAAAAAAAATATATTATTTTTGGGAATTTTTATAATTTAATATTAATTTTTAATGAATATTTTAATATTTCGGTATAATTAAATACCAATAAATGGGGAAAATTTTGGAAAAATTTTGGAAAATTCTAAAATTAGGTAGTTTATGGAATTTTGCCATTTTTAAGTCTTTATGACTAATTATATACTATTTTAGTGCTAATCGCGATTAAAAATCGCTAATCGGATTTTTAACATTTTGGTGCAAAACATGCACATATCATTTTTCCACACTTGCCACATTTTCTTACATGTTGTGGGTGTATGGTTACCTAGCGTCACTATTGAGAGGAGAAGGAAATAAAGGAAAAGAAAAGAAAAGAAAAAGTAAGGTATGAGGAAGAGAGAGAAAGTTTAGGTCAACCCTTTTGTTTGAACCCATCCCCATCATTTCTTTTCTCATTTTCTCTCTCCCCTTCCCTTGAGCTGCTGCTGATCCTGCTCCTCCCTCTTCCTCCTCCCTCTTCAAGCCTAGATCCACCATGAAATTCACCCTAAAACCCTATTCCTATTTCACAAAAATTGTTCCCAAGCTCACTAGCTACACAGTGGACCTAGAAAGAATGGATTTTGAAGACTTTGAGCAACTCAAGAAAATTCTTGAATTGCCAAAGATGGTAATTTCTGCACCCTTAGAGTAGTATTTCGATTTCTTGTGCATCTATACTTTTTTCATGTCGAATGGTGTTGTTTTGAGGACTTTGAAAATTTCTAGTTAGGGTTAGGAGTTGAATTGAGTTGTAAAGTGAAATTGAGGCTTGTAGTGCCCTTAAAATCCTGGTAGTGATGTTACATTGGACCAAACTAGAGATTAGAACACAGAATACGGATTTATAGAATCGATATCGGGAAAAACTGTAATTTTGTGAGTGTGTTTTGAAATCTGCTTTCATCCCGAGACTTCTAAAATAATTCTGGGTTGACGGTGAGATGTGCAGGCACCTAGGAACAACCACCCAAAGCCCTAGCCCCTAACTCCTTCTTCAGACCACCAATTTATCCCTTCTGGACACAAATTGCAGCCAGAGCAGGTTAGAACCCCCTCGTTTTTGTTTCTGGGCCATATTTCCAGTAAACGTGACCCTTGGCATGTGCAATTTTGACTGATTCCATCTAGGGTAGAATCTGGGGTAGTTTTCTTGTGTTGGCGCATGGTTTACGACTTCTTTTAGCAAGGATTTTGGTGTTTGGTGATTCGTTTCTGTCGGGTGGCGTTTGAACATCAACGGCAAAGGGTTATTGATCGTGTTTGTATGCGAGACTATAGGTTTTTACCTATGGGCTTAGCGTATGCCGTTTTGGTTTCCGATGTGATTTTCATGTGCTTTAGCATTGTGATATCCTTGTAGGTACCCCACGTGACGTCGAGGCGTTGAAGATAAAGATGGCGACATCGGCATCGGCACACAAGAATCAAGGTGAGTAGATTTATATCTACGGAGAGAAGTCGGGTGGATGGCGTATAGCACCCCCGCAGTTCATGGTGATGTATACGAATACGTATACACACATATATTGGTTATATATTGTTTGAGATTATTGATGATAAAGATGGATTCTAGGTGTGATTAGATTGGTTTAGTGTTGCGAAACCCTAGAGTAGTGGTTGCACCACACATACACACACACCCATACTTTCTTACATTCTTCTTTCATATGTGCGTATATGGGATATACTTATGTGTTCACATGGGTATGGGACTATGTGTGCATATACTGGATTTGAGGATAGTATTTGGGATTTGAGGTGAGTCGATGAGATTTGATTTGAGACCATGAGATCGGTGATATGACAGGATTCGTATTTGAGATACGTCATGATATTATAGTGGATCTTTGGATGACAATACCATATGAATGGTGATATACATAGAATAGTTGACTTGTGATCGAGACATGAGATAAGATATGTTAAGATAGCTATAATGGGTCGCATTGGGCGATGCATACTCCTTTATGACGATATGTGCTGATTATATCGGTTTGTACGAGACCGTCGATCAGTAGTCAAATCATGATTATATTGATGATATTAGTATTGTACTAGACGTAGATCAGTACCCCGGATTATGATCTTTGATAAGGAGGATACCAGATGAATAATGTGATGAATGTGATATTGACCCGTACCCAGATTTGGGGATGCCGTACGACGGATTTATGTACGAGCTTTATATTGACGATAGATCCGACTCTTGACTTGGGAATATCTGATTATAGATATGGTATCGGATGTGATATTATCGAGGCGGGATCACCGACTAATATATATATATATGTGTGTGTGTGTGTGTGTGTGTATCGACTCAGATGTTAGGCAGTTTCCTTACCTTCAGTTAGTCTGTTAGCTCAGCCCTATAGTTTAGTGTAGTTGTTAGAATAGATTTATATTAAATGCAGATCAGTTATCTTGTGTCTAGTATTCAGCTCCCGCACATTATTGCTGTTCGCTCCGCATCGCATACTTATGTTGCGATTTCATATTCCACTGTTGATATCATGCTGTTAGGACACCAGCACCATTACCGATGATGCGTATGTACCACGTACACTTACATGCCGGCTCACACACATCTTCATCGGTAATTACCATGTCACGTACACTTTAGAGAATACTATTACATTGACATAGCGTGTTAGCTAATAGTTTCGACATGATATTAGTGTACTTGCCTTATATGCCAGTTTAGACATTGCAGTTACTACTTGCTACTTCATGCATATTGTTATTCACTGTTATGATGAATTCATGGATTTCTATGCCTATATTCACTGTTTACATGCCATCGATGATTTGGATTCGGATTTTCATGAGATTTCCTGGATTTGGGGGAAAACCGCAAAAACATTTATAAACTTCTTTTCTCTCTCTTTTTAAATGAAAAGAGCGGTTTTCCCATGATGTATGATTCGTCCACCATGAGTTTACTGATGGATTTCGAGACCCGATTCGAGGAGTTGGATGAACCGTTTCGGGTACATGGTAGGCCCGGTGCGGTACCCCGGGGCGAGAAGGTCGCAGAGGATGGCGTTGAGCCTGGCAGGGGAGCACTACCGACCGGTGATTTTACCCGACGCGTCGGATATCCGGAGGATACCGTCGTGGTCTTGTGATGGATATTAGGGGCCGGTCTAGACTGACGGCGCCCTAGATAGTGAGATTGAGACACTGAGATTTTTGAGATATTGAGCTACCGAGCCTGAGATATTGAGATTGAGATATATGTTTTGTGTCGATGCTAGACACTGTTGTTGCTGATTTCATTATGATACCTCGTTTTAAATATATAAAAAAAATCTCACTATGTTATGAAAGCAGTTTCTTCATTTTCATGTATTCTGTTTTCATGCATTCATACCTCATCCATATGATATATTGCTACCTGAGGCACTGACACGAGCACTTGGTATTACAGTTTTTAGAGGTATACCCTAGCCATTGTTATAGGTTACAGATTATATATTTGAGGATATATTATGATCGTATTATCTAGGATTGCGTCATACATGCGATTTCTTTTCGTAGATGTTTTCTATTCACGAGTTGGCAACTCACCCCCGTTGTGCCACAGTTTCTTGCAGGTTTTATCGTACAGGTTTCATTACGGCTTTGCTGGCACTACTTCCATTTCCGGGTGATTTGCTAGTAGGTGGGTTCACTTGTATCGTGACCATCAGTATATTTTGTATATTATTATTCAATTGTATCTAGAAGTTCCATCAACCAAACATGTATTTATTTCAGATAGAGACCCGTGATGTTTATTCTTTCGACCTTAGAGTCGCGCGTTGTATTCATATGGATTTCATGCTGTTTTGAGTTTCCTTTTCTGTTGTGATCCTTGCCTTTCGGCGTTGTATATTATATTGCTTGCGTGGTTGTGACCATCGATTGACGAAGAGCTAGCTCCCGCTTGGGGATGCCTTTATTCATTATATGTGCTTTATCAGGTTTGTACCCGTTTGGGGTCAGTTTTTACAAAGGAAACTCTGCCGAAATTTCTAGAAAAGACTTGTGATTTTAAAATGCATATTTCAGCGTATGTTGCAAACTATTTGATTTAAAATGGTTTTTCCTTCACTCTACTACTTTTCTTGGTTTGGATTTCTGGGTTTTCGGCTTACTTAGATTACGTACGCCTCGTGACGTTTCGTAGTTTAAGTGCCGGTCATGTTCCGTACTTTCGGGTCGTGACACTGAGCAAGTCCCTCTAGACGAAAACTCGCAAGCTCAACCCATATCTCATCAGAACATCTCCGTGAACAACAAATCCTAGCCATCCTGTCGAGAAATGTCTGCGGATCCTCCGCTGCACCTATGACGGTAAAATTGGAGGCTTCAGCCTCATAAACTCCTGCAAGGATACAGAAATAACCTCGGTAACAATAGGAATAGATGCCTGAGCAGCACGTACAATCACAGTCCCCGCAGTAGGAGGGACATCATCGGCGGCTAGCCTCAACTAACAATCCAACCATCTGTCATAAGCCCTAAATACTCGACTCCAGCCTAGCTATCTGGCCTGGAGAATGCAGATCACTCTGTCCCTGAGGAGTAGGCGTACCACCCTGATCGGTCATCATCTCATACGAGCCCGCTCGAATCTCATCTCTGGCGGCGGCCCACTTGGCCCTCGTAGTCTTCGGCGGCATAGTGGCTGAAACAAGAAACAAGATTTATAGGAACATTGCGATCGAAACAAGTGGACATATGGAATCAATGAAGGAAGTAAAAGCAATCATATATCCTAAGGTCACTTAGGCGGAGTACCGTATTGTAGGTATGCCGCGAAACATACACACGCTACGTCACTCTACTTAAGTCACCTACTCCATCTACCAAGGGTCATCCTACACTCAGAAAGGTAAAACCTATCGCTCTGATACCAGTTTGTTGTCACGACCCGAAGATACGGAACGCGACTGACACTTAAATTACGAAACGTCTCAAGGCGTAACGTAATCTAAGTAAGCCAAAGCCCAGAAATCTAAACCGTTTAAAAGCAATAGAGTGAAGGAAAACCTAACTTAAAAAGGTGATTTTAGTAGAATGATGTTATATTAAAGCATCAAATTTTCCCAAAATTTCGGCAGAGTCTCCTTTGTAAATACAGGTCCCAAACGGGCAACACATGAATATATACATGTAATGAATAAAGGCATCTCCAAGCGGGAGCGATCTCTTCGCCAAAGACGGAATCACAAACACAAGCAATATATATATCATCATAATATGAGATGAGCATTTGAAAACAAGAAATAAGAAAACACCACGTCGGCTCAAGTGAGCATCGACACCAGAATATAGAATACATACAAGTCTCACAAGCTTACAATCTAAGTCCAATACACAACTAGTGGAAAACGGTGGATAAGGTAGATGGAGTGTACTAGATACAATAATGATACACAAAGTGGGAATAAAATATCCTCGTAATCCACCTATGAGCAAGCCGCAAGTCAAAGCAAATGAAACAAAATGAGGAAGTACGCCCGCCGCTACTGTGCTGACGGGTCAGACCTGCAAGATACTATGGCACAACGGGGGTGAGTTGCCAACTTGTGGGTAGTAAGTAACATTTAATAAGGCTATCGTAATCATGCACGCAAATGTGTCACAGCCTACATATACTAATATGATGCAATGCGCAAGTATGAATGCAACACGAATGTATAATCAACACGAAATCATGATATATCTGATATGAGAAGATCTGTATCTTTAACTTCGTAAAACCTTTGTAAAATAAAACTGGATTATCATCAGTGAAATCGATAGAAATCTTTGTCAAATATCGACACAAAATACGTATATCTTAGTGTCTCAATATCTCAATGTCTCAATATCTCAATATCTCGGGCTCCGTCAGTCCGGATCGACCCATATCATCAAATCTCATGACTACGTCGGTATCCTCCGGATATCCGCCGTGTCAAACATCATCGGTAGGTAGTGCTCCCCTACAAGGCTCATCGTCATCCCTACGAAAACAATCTTGCCCCGGGATACCTTACCGGGTCCACCATGTACCCGTAGACGGTGCATCCCCCTCCTCGAATCGGGTATATGATACAGCTTAAGAACCGAAAAAAAACATGGTGGATGCCACACATCATTTGACGAGAAAACCCCAAATTTCTATTTTTAAAATGATAATAGCTTTATAAAATTCTTGCGGTTTTCCCCAAAATCCAGAAATCTCATAAATACGGAAATCCTCGAGAAGAATCACAATATGTAAACATGTCGGTGATGATGGATGTCTCTGATACGATAGTATATACCATGCGAAATACGGCCAGAAGCTATGTATGAATCATGATGCAATGAGGTATGTATATATGACTAACAATCCTACGTCTCTATACTGATGAAATGACTATACAAGTACAAGTCTACAGATAATATATGATGCAAATGCACAGATACTGATTCTAAGTAAGTTCTATAGTATTCGTGACATAGTAATTACCAATGGCGTGTGTGTTCACATAAAATAGTGCACGTGCGGCATGAACCAATGGTAATGGTGCAAGTGTCCTATAAGATAATATCATATATATATATATATATATAAGATGATGCAATGCAGTGAGATGAATGACTAGGAGACTACGCATATAAATACAAGCACTACTAGTAATCCCAACTATCGGGCGCCTCACGCTATCCAGACGATCCCCCCATAGATGTATACATCTACTCACCGGGACGCCTCGGCTAAATTGATCCAATCATGGCCTTTCCTTTCCTTGACGCGTCCGACGTCTCTTTAAACGATTCTAGGATCGCATAAAAGTGAATAAGAGGATAGATATTTAGATGGACGCGAAGTTAAGACGGTACAAAGTAACTAATGCGCACTCAATAGACGTGCAAACACTTGGTGAACAAAACGCGCACGACATCGCCAAAATCACAACTAGGGGTCGCTATACATGGAAATCCCCAAACCTAGAATCCAATCATACCAATCGCGCATTCATATCACATTACATATCTTAGAAATTAGGTTGTGGATCATTCCAACCTCAATCTTGATTAAAATCTATTTGTTCCTAAAACCTAGTAAGCAACAATTAACCGTTTTAGCGCAAACTAGATGTTTTAGCAATACTAGTGGCCACAATTTACACTTAATATCTTAATTAAGCTACACAAATATTAAGAAAATTTTAATCTCGCCTTTTTACATACTAAACATAATTTAGTTTGCATGAACATTTCATTAAAATAATTAAAAGTAAAAATTTGCAAGTTAACAACTAGACTAAATTTTTTAATGTCTTTAGATGTTAAACTACACATTACAACCATAATCAAGTGATAAAAACACTAACTTGAACACAAACCTTTCTCTTTAAAAACTAAATCTTGCAATTAGGACCATATTAATACCTAAATAAATTAGATTAAACTAATTAATTAACAAAGTAACAAATGGGTTAAGGTTTATACCTAAAGAATTTGGAGAATCTAACAAGCTAGCTTAGCCACCCAAAATGCCATTTTGCTTCAAGATCCAAATTAGTTTAGGCCAAGAAATTTTGGGTGAAGGTTTAATTAGGAATTAGTGAGGTTTTCTGTGGATTTTTGATGGAAAATGAGAGTTTTTGTGATGAAATGAGATGGAGAAATGGGGATGGGGTTGCCTCAAAGTCTCGGCCAGAAAATGAGAGGGTGTGAGAGAGTGAGGTGAGTGAAAGAGAGAGGTAACCATACCCCCTCACACACATCAGCATCTAATCTTTCATTGCTCATTTTATTAATTCTTTTATTTTTTTCTTCTCTTTATCTATTCTACAAAAACCTAGAACCATCTATTTTATTTATTTATTTAAAACAACATGTTACAATAAGTGTTAAGTTGTCATGGTGCACTAAAATTGTATTAACCCATTCTAATTTGTAATTATCACTAATTTAGTGTATAAGTGAAAGCTTAAAATAATGTTTAAAAATAAATAATTAAGGAAAATATTTAAATAAACTAGCAATTAATAGGTGACTAATTAAATACTAATCCTAGCAATTACATAGTTAAAATAGGTGTATTTAAGCCTATGTGGAAAATAATTATATCTTGGTTTTTACGGAAAACACGTATTATCACTAATTAACACAAAATCAACCTAAACGAATTTTCAAAACGTTACACAGCGGTACTAGCTGCACACAACGGCTACCTATATATTGAACGAAAGAAGGTCAACGAGCAAGTTCATTCGAACCCTGCAAAGTCTATCAATGACATTACCGTACACTCCGGTCTTTTCGTCTAAGAGTATCGCATATCGGGTCTAGGGTTTGGAATTTGTCAGACTCCAATAATTCGATAAAACATGCGACAAAGGACTCATAACCAACCGGAGATACAACAGATAACACTTATCAGCTTATCTCCACTGCGATGGCCATCGACTTGTGGTTGTAGTCATGTTCTGCACAGCGCGATATCAACTCCCTATATCGGGAAAGACGAACCCCTTCAACCGCTCGCTGCCTCCATGTGCTTCGGAACTATACCCAACAAAAACCTGTTTGCACAACTCCTTTGAGTCGTGATAGGGTGGAAGTCTAAGTATAGTAGGAACACACATGAAACACTATGGCGATCTCAGGTCCATAGGGGCTATCCTATACCCATGTCACAAGAGAACTGCTACCTGACATTGGTATATTACCAACTAGGAGTTCTCGGTGAGTCTATCCAGTATAACTCATCCAATGAGCACATGTATACAATCCTCGATGTCAAGCATCAATAGCTATAGGATCAGCTATCGACCTCCAACCGGGTTAGGAAACGTACACACTAATCTAAACTGGAGTACCGATGCCCACTATCGATACTCCTACGACTAAGGACATTTAAGGATGTGCTTATCAACTATCCATGCCCCACTAGTATGATCTCCATCATCGTCCTGGTAGTCAAGAAAAATCATAGGGCTTTATCTCATGTCTATATGATATATGATAGTAAATAAAATGCATCACATGAAAGATAAAGAAAAACCAGATAGCATACTATCATCTCGAGTAAGATTGCTCTCTCGTACAGGTCATCCTTCAATTACAATAATTGATTTCAGGGCACCTATATCCAATAATCTCCCACTTGCACTTAAGGCCAATTATTGCGGCATCTCATACCCAACTTCTGTAATAACAGTTTCGCAAACTATGTTCGAGAACTAGCCTCGATGAGTGAACCCGACATTGCACATATCTTTGTTTTTCCCTGAATCTCATCTTCGAGGATATCAAATATCTCCCAAACAAAGCGATACCTGCCTTAGTATTTATCTGGATAGACGATGGGATCATGTTCATAAATGAACAATTATATCCAACGAATTCTAGGGTGATATCCGTTGCTGATTCATAATCAGCATCTAGTGCCATGACTACCTCGGTATCCCACTTGGAACTCTTTCCAATATACTTCTCCTCAAAAGTGGGTAAACTGTATAACTCAGGACAGATGCTCTGTCCTCCATGTTTCCTGGGAAGCATGAATTGGTAACCACCTCCTTCAGGAAGCTGCCATTACCTTATACCAAGAACATCAAATGCTTTTCACTGCTTCCTCATGTTTCTTCAGGATTGGACTGATTTTCATGTTCTATATGAAGAAACACTTGTGAGTACCCTTGTTTTACCGATTTGCAGCATAGGAACATCACTTCCTATTATGAGTATGTCATCCTCAAACCATATGAGAAATCTGACAACACTCCCTACCACCTTCTTACAAATAATAGGTTTATCTCTCATTTTGATGAAGTTAAACACTTTAACTGTATCATCAAAACAGATGATCCATTTCCGTTATGCCTGCTTTTGTCTAAACATTGACTTAAGCTACTTGCATGCTTGCCGCTGCTCCCACTGACTAAGATAACCCTCTGGCAGAATCATATACACGTACATGTCTAAATCCTATTTAGATATACATAATAGCCATCCATCTTCCAAATATCACAGTCATGAAAAACAGCAGTAGCAAGTTATATCCGTATGGATTTCAGCACAAATACTGAAGTAATAGTTTCATCACAATTCACAACGGGTATTTGATGAAAAAAATTTACTATAATTCTAGCCTTATTAGGTCAATACCTTTCCATTTGCACTGATCTTGAAAGATTTACTTGCTCCTTATGAGTTTTACCCCATCAGGAGCACCCAACAAAGAGATCTACTTGCTCCTTATGGGTTTTACCCCTTCAGGAGCACCCAACAAAATCAACACTTTATTGCAGTGCATGGAGTCCAACTAGGATAACTCGGCATCCAGACATTAATCGAAGGTCAGCACTTCACATGGCCTGCTGATAACTAGTAGGATCATCATCACATGATGCAAGCCTCCTTATCACCGTTAGAGAGGAAACCGTAGTACCCTCAGGTGGCTGAGGTCATCTACCAAATCTGTGGAGTATGCTAAGGTTTGTCATGGTCAATTGAATTTTCAGGTTCTACTAAATCTTCAGTAACCGTTCATGGTTCTGGAATCACTTCCAGTTCTACCATACTCCCGCTAATTTCTTTTGCAAGAAATTCCTTTTCTAGAAAGGTGGCATGTCGAGAAAAAATTAACTTTTGATCCCAAAAATGGTAGAAAGTTAAACCCTCGTCAAAGTCTGGGATAACCTAAAAACTGCCATTACAGAAATGTGCCTTGAATTTATCCGGATTCTAGTTGTAAGCATAAGCCGGATAACTCAACATCTTAACAATTTTAAGATGATAACCAATTCTACATCGCATATAGAATTTGATACACTGATTTAGGTAGAACCAGTATCACTTGATATGCATTTATTTCTAGTGCATCCCTTTATTGAAAAAGGCGATTCAGCATTACTCATCAAGGAGCGCACCTACGGATGAGTGATCTGAGAGAGAATAAAATTCTCGATTTTATTACTACGAAATACCTAGCATAAGTATCCACATCTTCGAACACTTCGAAGAATCTTCATACTTCCAACATTTGGTTCTCTAATTTATTCCTATATCTTATGAACTTCTCAAAATCTTTAGACTTTGCATTTCAATAAGAATGCGTGTGTAAAACCAGAGAACTCATAGTAAAACAGAACGAAGTATAAGTACCAACCCTTTTTCCGTGCGGACATTGAACATATATCATTATGTATAAGTCCTATAAGTTCACTAACTCATACTCTGTGTGTTATAATTTGAAAACTGTATTTTGGTTAAGAATGTATATACCGTTATTCAATGCGCCATACCCAATCATCAAATAATAAAGAAAAATGTTCATAACATAATTTTTAAAAATTTATATCCCACTTTATCAAATAAAGAGATAGATATAGCAGTTTTTAAAATTTGGTGCATAATAACAGATATTCGAAACCAAAAGTTTGTCGAAAGGCAAAACCAGATGATTTCCCCAATAGCAACAATTGCTCTGATATCCGATGTTGATGATCAAATCACATTTCCAATAATCTAATCCTTCTCAGTATCAATAAAACCTTACTGAGATAGGATGTTATTCCAGTATCTATATACCCAGAATTCAGAATTAATTGGAAAACAGTTTTCAATTACAATCACATAGAAAACATGAAACATCAAAATGTTTCAATGAGCGGCCGAGTATTCCTAGTAATGCCTTGATTGATCGAGCGGAAATATATGATATGTTATGATATGCGTTCCACTTTGTTCTATTTACCGCAATCAAGATGGTGTCGCTTTGCAGCTAGCCAGTTGAGCATGGGTCGTCCGCAGGGAGATAGTTCGTATGTTCGTTCTTGCTTTAGACAAGTTAATGAAAATGTATATGTATATGTTCAAATCTATCCTCAGTGTTCGTATTTTATGTTCAAGTAAGCTTATTAGGTTTAGGGTTGGTTAGTAGAGTTACGATTAGTCGTGTGTTTGTCTTTTGCCATTCTTGAAATGATGTTGGGATAATCGGAAGTAGCGGGGATTAGGAGGGCATAGGAATAGGATTTCCGAGTTTAAGCAAGCTTTCCAATTCTAAATCCATTCATAGTGCCCCTTGTCCGTCCGCTACATGCGCTTATTTCCAACCCTATGCCATACACACGCAACCATGTATCCAATTAAGTCACAACTACATATCACGTTGTAGTGCACCCAATGGAATTCTCGACTTAGGTCGCGGCTATATGTCATGTATAGCGCGCCTAAGTGAGGGGGTTGTGTTTGTCTGGTCTAGGTTCATTTTAAGGTGTTTGGCGAAAAGAAGCACAAGGGAGTTTTCTGTCCCTCGTATTAACCTTTCTTAGGCCTAACAAGTGTGGAAATTATTCACACATTTAAAAGGAAAAAAAACGAGAAAGAAGAAAAGAAAGAAAGGAAAATACGGTTTTAACAAATGGTAGCAAGCTAACTACTTGAGCCCTCACCTAAGCAAGGGACTTCATCGAGTATCATAGCTTGAAAATATGGTTTAGAAGAGAAGGAAAAAAAACTAGAAAAAGAAAAGAAAACCAACAACTACTTAACAACAAATAATAAGAGTTATTCTACGAATTAAAATTACAATACAGTTAATTAAAAATACAAGATAAGAAAAACCCTCATCTTCATTAATCTTCCACTCAAAAAGCTCTCACTACAATTTTCATAGAGAATACATAAAGAAGAAAAAGAAGATACAAACTACACTACACTAAATCTAATAAAGAAAAGCATTCTTTCTTGGGCTCAAAATTGGAGTATTTATAGGAAGAGAACTAAAGCCCTAGGGTCATATTCTGAGCCCCTATACAATTACCAAACTACCCCCAAACTATGATCTGGCGAGTACTTGACATGGACGCGGAACCGCCGCCCAAAAGGCCTATTGTCCGCGTTTCCGCGGTCCTTTGGAGGGATCAATGTATCGTATTTCTGGGACTTCCTCGTGTTACTTTGTTCTTCTGTTTTACAGGTCCAAAATTGGAAAATGGTTCGAAAATATCTTTAGATTTTCAACAGTCCAAAATGGCTACACTTTTAATCTTTAGACTTTGATCTCCCTCGAGCTCCGCGCACCTCTTGAATTTTGTGCTGCCCCTCTCGTGCTCTATGCTTGACCAAGACACGAATGACCACTGTTATTTGTCTTGTCTCTTGAACAGGTAAGCGGCACTTGCTGGGTGTGGATAACCGGAACCCGGATTTTATCTGTTTGTGGCAGATGTTCTGAATTTTGGCATAACTGTGGAGATTTTGCGTGATTTGTGTTATTTTGGACTAGAAACCTGTAACCTGTAATCATATAGAAAACACGGATTAAAAACACCTGCCTATAAACAAATGAGCAGTAGAATGGGCTGTATTAAATGCAATATTCTGATGTGAACAAATACCCTCAGACTTATCTTTTTCTCATCCCGAGCAAAACCGTTTATTTTCAAAAAGTTCTAAGCTCACTTTCGTAGGAATCACGGTTGCACTTAGCGTGTGCAACAGGTCGTTAAACCTCTAGGTGTCCCTAGTAGGAGGAGTGTTGTCTCCTCAGGGTTTTCAGTGGATACTACCCACAAAATCCCGTCAACCTAGTTTCATAAGTTAACCTTGATTCTTATCCTACGGTTTAGCATTTAAGTTAGAAGTTCTATCATCCTAACTTAGAAATATCCATCCCTTATTTTTCACACCTCCTATTTATTCAACCTAAGATCCTATACATTTTGACAGTTTAGAAAGATCTCGATTTCTCTTGAGTTTTCCTTCTAAAGCGCAGTCTCCAATCCGGAATTTTTGTCATCTACACGGAAAACATAAGACTTATTCTTCATCCCTATCTTAACCGCAAACATTGATCATATACCATCACATGTATTTAATTTTCACCCCTACACTTAAGAATTCAATACAAGCTATAGTACCCTTGTCCTAATACATAGTACTACATCTTTTCATTAATGATGGAAGGATTTGCTCACACACCTTTCATACGACTATTACTTCATCCTGAGGCACTAATCAGCCGATTACTGAATGTGTGAGCTTATTAAAACGTAAATAGCCGTTTCCAGGTCTTGTAATTTATTTTTTCTTTTCTTTTTTCTTTTCAAGACCGGATATGTTTTTTAATGATGCTCTTTTGGTGGTTAGCTTTAAATACCATTTTTTCTTTCATACTAGGCTTTCAGCCAAGAGTATTTCTAGGTATTCTCTACTATCCCAAGTTTCAAGATATGTGTAAATGCAGTTTGTAAGGTATATACTTTCTAAATTTGTACTTAAGAATAGGAACTATTTTTCAGACTTATCCTTCAATAAAGCTTACAATACCTTCTCTTTATCTTGATTTAACTCAAGAACTTAACTCAAGATTGCCTACTTCTAAAAAAACTGTAAGGACATATATTTACCAAGGTTAAACAGAAGGAGGGTTATTTTTAGGGTTTTCAATTCCTAAACCTAGGATTTAGTTATTTCTAACGTATCAACTAAATTTTTGGAATAAAGATCTAAGTTACCCTACTAGCTAACTTGACGAAAAAGTTTTTATATTTTTGGAAAAAAATTTAATTTTTGTCGGCTTTTAAATAAGTATGCAAATGCAAAATATACACATAAATACGAAGGTAGAAAGTTTATCGAGCATACCCCCAAACTTAAACTTGATAGTGTTCTCACTGTCGTGCTACACCAAGAGGGTCAATATTGTTGATTCTCCGATGTTTTTTTGTATAAGAGAAAAGGCAAAAAAAATATATACACACAAAAAAGTCCCCTCCCCAAATTTAAGTGAAACAGTGTTCCCACTATTTAAGCGTTAAAGTTTAGAGTTAGAGGGGAGAGAACAGTTTTAATCTATACAAGGCCTCACACAGGCCAAAATTTAACACCAACCATTCAAAAAAATTATCTTGATAATGCCCGGGTTGGAGAAAGAACGCAGAGAGGAAAGAGAAAAAGAATACGCGAGACCGTTCATGGATGGAAGCGGGATACGTTCTTGACAGAGGAGACGAATGGCGGAGGGGAGAAAGAAATAGAATAAGAATTTGAGGGTGGAAATTGATTGAATAGATTAGTACAGTTTGTAATGACCGAAGTGAAAGAAAGGAGTGTACTAATCTATCAACATGTCGAGAAATAGGGTCAAACCTCTCAAGATTCGTAAGAAAATATGGGTCAGCCGGATTTGGTCAACCAGAAGAATGAAATGAAGGTGATACGGTGTCTTGCAAAGTAGGAACGATTGAAAGGAAGGAGGGAAATGATCGAGGAATGGAGTCGGTTAAACATTCAGGAGAATAGTCTTAGTCAATGGAAGGGTCAAGATGAATTGGAAAATCCGATTCATCTAGTAAAACTGCTTCATTCTCAATACAATGCTTTAAACACTCCTCAAAATTCATCTCATCCATGCATTCATCATTGTTCCCGCCAAAAATTTCTGTGAAAAAGAGCCCAAGGTCAAATGACATCGATACGCTTAAGAAAATGCAAACCAGTATTTTCCGGGCTGTATTTTGACAAACTCTTGAATGAGAATAAGCTAAATTCTAATGGTAACGAAAGCAACTCGAAAAATCCTTCGATTTGATATATTGTGGGCCTCATAATTCATCCGGAATAAAAAGTTATGAGCAAATGTGCTATGAACAAGTAATCTAAGTAATGCTCTGCTACATGGGGGATATATTTTTAGTCCCACATCGGGAAAAGAGAAATCCTTTGTCTACCACTCCTAAATAAATAAGAAGGGATACTTCTTAGAAAAAACATGATTCAATCCACAAAGGAGCTTAGTTTTCCAAGTTAGGGCCTTAGCTGCCCCCTATAATGCGCACGCCATGTGCGCCGCGTGCAACGCACGTGCGTCCGACATGCGAGGATTCAATCCTCAAAGGAGCTTAGTTCTCTATAGGAGCTTAATTGTCATGACCCGAATATTTCGACTCGTGACCGGCACTCAACCACGCAACGTCTACAGGCGTAACGCGACTAAGTAAACCGAACCCAGAAATCAAAACTATTTAAAAGTAGTGAGTGTTGAAACATTCAATTAAAGCATTTAGAAAGCCTTAAATAGTTCAATAAAGTTCTTTTTAAAGTTAATTTATCCTTATAATAATTTTGGCAGCATTTCCTTTGTAAAGGTAACCCTGAAAACCGGGTAAAAAAAAGGATATAAGTAAAAATGATATATAATGAACTAAAGCATTCCCAAATGGGAGAAATCACGCCCAACGGTGGAAACCAACATCACAAGGGTAATATACGATGCCGTAGCGAAGAATGAGCAATAAGCAAAAACATCACAGAACACTAAAAGCTGCATATATAAGTCGGCTCCCACGAGCTCGACACCAGAATACAAATAATATACATCATCGTCCTCACACTGCCTCTAAGTCAAGTACATATATGGTAGATGGAGAATACTAGATACAAAAGTGTGTACAATAAAAGTAACCAGATACCACAACCCACCTAACAGCAAAATAGCACTCGCACCAACTGTAGTGGTATCTGTAGCCAAAAGTTGTAAGAAGGTAGCCTGCCGCGACTACTTTGAGGGGCAACCTGCAAATACTGTGGCACAACGGGGGTGAGTTGCCAACTCATGAATAGAGATAACATATAAAGGTAATCGCGAGCATGCACGTACTGCGCTACTCTATCATATGCCAGCAGGTAAATCTATATCCGACAAGCAGTAGGTGCAATAATCATGCAAATGCTCTGTCAGGTAAAATAACTACAGGATGAGATACATGATAATCAATGCTGAGCATGGGATAAACAACATCTACACGGAATATCAATCGTGGAAAAATAATCGGTGCCCAAAACTGCACCCAAATCCCAAATAAACTCAAGCGCCGGCACTCTCCTCGGCCCTCAAATCCTGTAAATCTCTGAGAATCACGAGTGCCTAACATCGGCACTCAAAATATCATAAAATACTCGTGTCCAGCATCGACACGCAAATCCTCATATATCGGGCTCCGTAAGTCCGGATCAGCCCACGGGCTCCATCTGCGGTATCGGCCCTCGGCCCTGGCAGTACGTATAATCCCGCATCCATCTCTCGACTCTGGTCAGTATCCTTCGGATAACCGCCAGGTCCAACCAATCACCGGTAGGTACTTGCCCATCTCCAGGCTCAATCGGCAAAGTCCATCGATCATCTTGCCGAGGGGAACCATACCGGGTCCACTACGAACCACAAACGGATCATCCAACTCCTCAAATCGGGTTTCAAGCACACGTCTCAGCACCGAGAAAACGCGTGGTGGACGTACCAAAATATCATATCACGAGGAACCGGGTTTTCAAATAGTGCATCTTTTCTTAAATAACCCCACGGTCCTCAAAACCAGAAATCACATGAAAATCCAACACCAATGAGTAAATCAAATGCGATAGGCTATGTACATCATGCCATAATATAGGTGCAAGGGAGATACCGCTTTTTAAAATAGTTTCAGTTTTCCAAGACATCATGCGGCTCCCCATTTCTATGAAAATCATATCAAATCATATGTGAAAGGAACTACAGTATAATGATCATAGCAATTCTACAGTGAGTGTGTGTCATGGCAATTACTAACGGTGTGTGCGTAACATGGAGATTAGTGCTCGTGCAACATGAACCGTTAGTAATAGTGCGGTGTTCTATCAATTCTAAGTTTACAATTATATAGCAGGGAATGCAGTATGCAACAACAGTATCCATAAGCAGTCAATGTAAGTAAATGCAACCTATATCTATAAGGTCCTATCAGCCCTGACGCATAACGCCATGCGGGCGATATCCCCGTAGATGTTAAATCTACTCACAGTAGTCTCGCGCTAAGTGTAGCCGATGACTTGTTTCCCCTTCTTCGCTTCGTCCGTCGCACTCGCCTGCGAACCTAGAATTACACAATATATCACATATAAGCCCAAAACCATACAAACACGACATTTAAAGTTACACTAGAAACCCGTGTCGCAAACCAAGCGCGCGTATGCGCGATACGCTAAAACGTGTGATTATGCGCCTGAAGCTAACCCGACGTGTCGCGATACGCAGAACACCCCAAACCCACACACGTAACACGCGTGTCACGAAGATTTAAAATACTAGAATATAGGTTTTTAACTCCAGATTTTGATACAGAAAATATATTATAAAACTATATATACCATAATACTCCACATAGCAGCAGACACCCATCACCCAAACCCTAACCCACAATTCCCTCATCTGGCCGCAATTTGCGGCCAGAAAGCTTTTTCCGGCGGCCTGGGTAGGAGGGTGGGGTCCCGGGTTTAGTGTGTGCACTTCATACCCCATGAACATACTACATTAATTGCAATTTTAATTTAAGGCAACTCGGTTAGCAGCAAATTCAACAGAACCCAAATTCAAGTTAAAAAATCACACTTTTGCACTAAAATGATACTTTAGGGTATTTTTCTGAAATCTGAAACAAACCCAAGTCTAAAATCACACTAATATCACATTACCAAGCTAATCAAGCCTTAAAAAGTTAATTTTTAACATAACCTCACTAAAACCCCTTATATATCACAAAACATGCATAAAAATGTGATATTTTGCTAAAAGACAACAAGTTATGAAATGGGATGTTAAATATGAGTGTAATACCTTCAAAAGACTTTAGAAAAACCCAAAATTTCCAGCTCTAGCCTCAGGTGCACTGATTTGCTCCAAACACCTCAAAAGAGCCACTAAACCAAGGTTTAAGTGAAGAAAAAGGGTTGTTTTGTGTAGGGATTGAATGAGGATCTAAAGAGAAATAAAAAGAGAAGAGAAAATCGAGAAAATGAGGGTTTTTCTGCAGCTCCCCTGCAGGAATTCTGAAAGGGGGAAGGAGAGAGAAAAGAGAGGGGATAATGGTCTAACAAAAGTCTAATTTCCTACCTAACCACCATGCCCCATTTTTCTATTGCATTTTGCATTTTAAAAAGGGTTTTGTTTTGATGAAAGGGTGGGGAATAACAATGAACCATGCAAGAATGAAATGAAATGGTTAACACTTTTAACCTAGGTCACAAAATGGCTAAGTGTGCAAGTGTACACTACATAATGGAAATTTCCCAATTAGGGTAACAAGACTAAATATAATTAGTAAACCCTATAATTACACATAAATATATATATAACACTTCACAACACAATTATCCCTAGCCAAGAAGGAAGATACGATACTCGGGCTTTTATGAAAAACACGCAAAATTGCTAATTAACGCGAACACATTCTAAACGAAATTTCAAAGTGTTACAATCTACCACCCTTAAAAAAATTCGGTCCCCGAATTTCAAAATCTAACTACACGTACCTTCAAAAAGGTGGGGATACCTCTTCCTCATCTCGCTCTCGGTCTCCCAAGTGACCTCCTCGCTGCTCTGACCATGCCAAAGTACCTTGACTGATGGTATGTCCTTCGATCTCAATTTCTTCACTTGTCGATCCAAAATGATCACTGGCTGCTCTGCATAGGAAAGGTCACGCTCAAGCTGGATCGTCGGGTGCTGAATCGCATGCGAAGGATCATGAAGAAATCTGCAGAGCATCGAAACGTGAAATACGGGGTGCACGTCTGGAAAACTGGGCAGAAGGGCTAAACGATACGCAACCGCACCAACACGCTCGAGGATCTCGAAAGGGCCCACATATCTGGGACTAAGCTTCCCCTTCTTCCCAAATCTCATCACACCTTTCATTGGGGAGACCCTCAAGAAAACATGATCACCAACAAAAAACTCAAGTCTGCACCGACGGTCCGCATAAGATCTCTGCCTACTCTGGGCTGCTCTCATCCTATCACGAATCAACTGGATCTTCGCGGTCGTCTCCTCAACAATCTGTGGCCCTAAGATACTGCTCTCACTGAGCTCTGTCCAACAGGCGGGCGATCTGCATCTCCTCCCATAAAGAGCCTCAAATGGTGCCATCTGAATGGTCTCCTGGTAGCTGTTGTTGTAGGAGAACTCTACTAAGGGTAAATGATGATCCCTGCTACCTCCGAAGTCTAATACACATGATCTGAGCATGTCCTCGAGAGTCTGAATAGTCCTCTCTGACTGTCCATCGGTCTGCGGATGAAATGCTGTGCTGAAACTCAAGCGAGTGCCCAAAGCCTCCCGAAGCCTCTGCCATAGTCGGCTGGTAAACTGCGTGCCTCTGTCGGACACGATACATGTTAGAACTCCATGCAGTCATACAATTTCATCAATGTAAATCTGGGTATACTGAGCAAATCCAAAAGTCATCTTCACCGGTAGGAAGTGAGCCGCTTTCGTCAAACGATCCACGATCACCCAGATGGGGTCATACCCTCGACTAGTCCTGGGTAGACCCACAATGAAGTCCATAGATATATGTTCCCATTTCCACTCCGGAATGGGTAACGGCTGTAGCTCTCCCGCGGGCCTCTGGTGCTCGGTCTTGACTTGCTGACAAGTCAGGCATCACGACACGAAATCTGCGATGTCCCTCTTCATTCCGTCCCACCAGTAAACACCTCTCATGTCATGGTACATCTTGGTGGAACCGGGATGAACACTGTATACCGATCGATGTGCCTCCTCAAGAATCTCGCGCCGCAGTCCCTCAGCATCTGGTACGCACAGTCTAGCCCCAAATCATAGTATCCCTTGATCATCGATCACGAACTCAGAAAACCTGCCCTGTCCAATCTGTACCCTGATCTCTGAGCATTGGTCATCACTGTGCTGTGCCTCATGTATACGGTCAAACAACTATGGGCGTGCACGAACATGCGCATCTGTCCTCCGATCGGCGTAAACTCAAACTGTACCCGGCTGTCGCATAAAATCTGCCAATCCGCCGACGACTGCCTCTGTACTGCGCTCAAACAAGATAGACTACCCCCGGGCCTCCTGCTCAAAGCATCCGCCACTACATTAGCCCTGCCCGGGTGATACAAGATCTCACAATCGTCGTTCTTCACTAACTCCATCCATCGGCGTTGTCTAAGGTTTAGGTCTCGCTGCTGAAATATATACTTTAAACTCTTGTGATCAGTGAATATCTGGCACGACTCGCCGTATAGGTAATGTCGCCAGATCTTAAGTGCAAAGACCACCGCAGCCATCTCTAAATCGTGAGTGGGGTAGTTCTGTTCATGTTTCTTCAATTGCCGCGAAGCATACGCGATCACCCTGTCACACTGCATCAATACGCACCCTAGCCCCACTAGAGAAGCATCACAATATACCACAAATCCGCCTGATCCTGAAGGCAATGATAATACTGGCGCCGTAGTCAGTAGAGCCCGTAACTGCTATAAACTGTGCTCACACTCCTCCGTCCAAACGAAAGGAACTCCCTTCCGGGTCAACCCGGTCAACGGTGTAGCAATACGGGAGAAGTCCTGCACGAATCGCCTGTAGTAGCCGGCCGGCCCTAGAAAGCTGCGAACCACCGTCACTGAAGTGGGTCTAGGCCAACTCCGAACGGCCTCGATCTTCCTCGGGTCTACACATATACCATCTCGTGTAATCACGTGCCCCAAGAAGTCTACGCTGTCCAGCCAGAAAGCGCACTTGGAGAATTTGGTGAAAAGCTGATGCTCCCTCAAGGTCTGCAGTGTAATCCGCAGGTGCTGCTCGTGCTCCTCTCTACTCCGAGAATACACCAGAATATCGTCAATGAATACAATGATGAACAGATCAAGATACGACCGGAAAATACGGTTCATCAAGTCCATAAATACTGCTGGCGCATTGGTGAGTCCGAACGACATCACCAGAAACTCGTAATGGCCGTAGCGCATGCGGAAAGCTGTCCTAGGAATTTCCTCCTGTCGAACCCACAGCTGATGGTAACCTGATCGCAAATCGATCCTCGAAAAGTATCCTTCCCCCTGAAGCTGGTCGAACAAATTGTCGATATGTAGAAAATGATATCTGTTCTGCACTGTAACCCTGTTCAGCTGGCGGTAGTCGATACACAAACGCATACTGCCGTCCTTCTTCTTGACAAACAGGACTGAAGCACCCCAAGGAGAAACACTGGGTCGAATAAGTCCCTTATCCAGCAAATCTTGCAACTGACCCTTCAATTCTCGAAGTTCCGCCGGGGCCATCCGATAAGAAGATATGGAAATAGGGCCCGTGCCAGGAACCAAATCAATACAGAAAGAAATGTCGCGCTTGGGCGGTAGCCCAGGAAGATCGTCAGGGAACACATCAGGAAACTCGCTAACAACCAGAACCCGGTCCAACGGAACCTCTGTAGCTCTAGTATCGCAAACATAGGCAAGAAATCCCTGACATCCCTTCCTTAAAAGCTGTCCAGCGTGAAAAGAAGAAATCACACTGTGTGGGGCGGCACCACGGTCCCCCAACACAACAAAAACCGACTCGCCGGGAAAACAAAATCTTACTATCTTCTCACGGCAGTCCACAGAAGTATAGCACGTGGCTAACCAATCCATACCCAAAAGAACGTCGAAGTCCAACATCTCTTGAAGGATCAAGTCGACAGGCAACTCTCTCTCGCCAATACAGACGGTACAGGATTGGAACATGTGCCTAGCGACAAACGACTCTCCCACAGGAGTGGTCACAACAAGCGGCTGATCAAGCAAACCGGACTCTCTACCCAAACTCGGCACAAAGTGTGTGGATACGTACGAGTGCGTGGATCCGGGATCGAACAACACGTATGCATCAACAGAACATACTGGAAGGATACCTGAGACCACCGCATTGGACGCCTGCGCGTCCTGATGCGTCAAAGCAAAAACTCGCGCCTGTCCTCCACCTGTGACTGACTGTCCTCTACCTCGGTCATCCCGTCCCCTCTGAGTAACTCCTCTACGTCCACGACCTCTCTATGTATGAGTCTGACGCGGAGCAACAGTAGGAAAAACAGGCAACGCCCTCTGGGGTGGTGAAGGTGGTAAGGTGACGTGTGGTGCTGCTGTCTCCCTCAGGTGTATCTCAGGATAATCTCTGACGAGGTGAAATAGACTGCCGCATCTATAGCAACCCCATGATGACTGCTAACTCTCCCATGGATACGAACTAAACATCTGGCCTCGTCCCGAATCTCTGCCACACCCCGTACCTGAACGATACCTGTCGCGGCGTCTGAATGTCTGTCTCCGTGCTGATATACCAGTACGAACTCTCTTCGGCTCTGTAACTACCGAAGTCTCAGCAAGGCGCTCCTCGACTAATAGAGCTGCATCTACCGCTGCTGCATATGTCTCGTAATGTTGCGCGCTGATCGAAAGGAACAGTAGTGTAAGAAAGCCTCGGACAAATCTTGACTCGCAACTCCTCGGAAGCCACTAAATACGGAGCATAAACTGATAGCTCGGTGAACAACACGTCGTACTCTGCCACTCACATCTCCGGAGTCTGGCGTAAGGACTCGAACCTGTAAGTCCATGTCACGCACCCTACGAACTTGCGGGGAGGCCGAATATATGAAAAACGATTATCAAAGCTTCGTAACACGGACTTGAGCGCATGAATCGTTTCTAAACCATTGCTAACTAACAACTAGAGGTTAAACTACTCGGATACGAAGTTATACCTTACGATACTAGTCCTTCGGGTCTTCATCGCGGTCCTCCACTCCTCGTAAACTCCTTGGAACATCGGTACCTCAACGGCCTCCTCGAATCAAAGACGATCCACCCGAAAGCTCCTACGCCAAGCTTAATCTCAAACTTGGGATAACTAGGTTGCTTAAAGTGCCAATCTAAGCTACCTTAGGGATATAGAGTGAGGTTATGGATGTATTAGTCTAGCTAACCCTTGATCTCAACACATGGGAGGCTAGGGTTAGGGTTTGAAGAGAGAGTGAGCTTGAGGAGAGAGAAGGTGAAGATGAGAATGAAATGAGATAATGATGTTATCATAATATATATGACGCATTACTATTTATCCAAAAATGAAATAATTGAATTAACAACCATGCTTCATAAATATCTATGAGTGATTCATCACCATCAGTCATTAAGCCTTTATGATGCATTAATGACATAGATGAATCACACAAATGAGTCAATAATCTCATTTAATGCAATGCCACCTTAACCCTTTAGTCACCACTCTTCTAGAAGCTTCCCGACAAATTACGAGAATGCCCCTCCAATCCGTGAAAACACGGAAAAACTTTAGACTGTATAAATCCAATAACTCGATACTAGAATCTGGCTTAAACCAAAGCCGGCTAGTAAAAACTGTCCGAAAAGTCGTACGTGCGTAAACACACGTACGCGTCCGAACCCTTATCGTAAAACCATACGACCTCTATATCGTTTCGCCTGGAGCAGGGAAACTCTCTGTGTGGGACTCTAAAGACTCGACACTACGCTGGCAGTGGGTTTAACCACAGACCGCAAGCGGCACTAGCTGTACGTAACGGTCCCCAGGTAGATGTCGATAAGAAGGCCGATGAAGAAAATTATCCGAACTCCCACTGATCCTAATGTGACAATCTCCGTACAGTCCAGTCTGTTCGTCTAAGACTATCGCATATCAAGCCTAGGGGGCGGCAAGCGTCAGTCCCCTAATAGCTGTATAAGTCGTGTTGGAGCGAAGCCCATTACACCCTGAGAAGCTACTGGAACCTACCAGTATATCTCGCTTGCCCTGGCCAGAGACTTTGCGTAATGGCTCTTTGACACAGCGCGATATCATCTCCCAATACCGGGAGAGACGAATCCTATCTAACCACTACTGCCTCCAAGTGCTCGGGACTGCACCAAACTGCTACCTGTTTGCACGACTCCTTTGAGCCGTGGTAGGGTAGCAATCTAAGAACAGTGGGACACACTCGAGGCGAAGTAGCAGTGTCAAGTCTGCGGACTATGCTGTACTCATGTCATCTGGGAACTGTTAACTGACGACGAGTATAATACCAACCAATCAGTTCCCCTGCGAGTCCTGTCCGGTGTACCCGTAACCTAACGAGCACCTGTATACTATCTCCAGTACGACGTACTGATGGCTGTGGGACAGACCTTCTCCCCAACTGGGATGAGAAGCGTACACACTTAGTCTACTCTGGAATATCGATGCCCTATCTCGATAATCCAATGACCAGGGACCTGTATAGGATGTTGCTTACAGACTACCCAGCCCCCACTGGTGTGACTGTCATCACAACGCTGGTAATCAAGCAAAGATCCTATAGGCTCTACTAATATGTATAAGTGATATGTTGCAAGAAACATATTAACATATTAAAGTAGACACAAACCAAGTAGCATACTACCATTTTTAGCAAGACTGTATATGCAACTGTGAATATCCTAAGCTTCCATTAAGTTATATACAATCTAGTATGATACAATAATGGCCCCTAGGGCATGTACACTAACAATCTCCCACTTGCACTAGGGCCATGAGCTGGCATATCGTAGACCTATCATCTCGAATAGCCTCTCGAACTGCATCTGAGGAAGGGCCTTTGTGAATGGATCAGCAATGTTATTCTCTGTCTCTACTCTTTTTACCTCGATCTCCCGGCGATCAACGATCTCCCTGATCAGGTGATACCGCCTTAAGATGTGTCTGGATTTCTGATGGGACCTGGGTTCCTTCGCTAAAGCTATAGCGCCGTTGTTGTCACAATACAGAGGTATTGGACCAACACTGGAAGGAACCACCTGAAGTTCTGTGAGGAACTTCTTCATCCAGACAGCTTCTTTTGCGGCATCGCAAGCAGCTATGTACTCTGCTTCCATTGTTGAGTCAGCAACGGTCTCTTGCTTGGAACTCTTCCAACAGACCGTCCCTCCATTAAGGGTAAAGACATAACCCGACATGGACTTGGAGTCATCTTTGTCACTCTGGAAGCCTGAGTCGGCAAAGGCCTCCATATGGAGGTCTTTTCTACCATACACCAAGAATATCTCCTTAGTCCTTCTCAGGTACTTGAGAATGTTCTTTACGGCTATCCAGTGTTTCTCCCCTGGGTTTGCCTGATACCGGCTTACAACGCTTAAGGCGTATGCTATATCTGGTCTGGTACATAACATCGCATACATTATAGAGCCTACCGCAGAAGCGTAGGGTATAATTGACATGCGATCCCTTTCCAAATCAGTCTTGGGAGACATCTCTTTGGAGAGGATGATTCCGTGACAAGCCGGTAGGTTACCGTGCTTAGAATCATCCATACTGAATCTCTTCACTATGGCGTCTATGTACCTGGACCGCGAAAGTCCCAACATCCTCTTTGATCTATCACGATAGATCCGGATCCCCAGAATGTAGGTGGCATCACCCAGGTCTTTCATGGTGAATTTATGTGACAAGAATCTTTTGACTGACTGTAACATAGGAATATCATTTCCTATTAGGAGAATGTCATCCACGTACAAGACGAGGAATACTACAGCTCTCCCTACAATCTTACTGTATATACAAGGTTCATCTGGATTTTTGATGAAGTCGAATTCTTTGACAGCATCATCAAAACAGATGTTCCAACTCCGCGATGCCTGCTTTAGTCCATAAATGGACTTAAGCAGCTTGCATATTTTACCGCTGCTCCAACTCTGAATGAATCCCTCTGGCTGATCCATATAGACGCTCTCTTCCAAATTACCATTTAGAAAGGCCGTCTTTATGTCCATCTGCCAGATTTCATAATCGTGGAAGGCAGCAATAGCAAGAAGGACCCGAATAGATTTAAACATAGCCACTGGAGAAAAGGTTTCGTCATAGTCCAAACCAGGTCTTTGACGGAAACCCTTTGCAACAAGTCTAGCCTTATAGGTTTCAACCTGTCTATCTACACCAATCTTCTTTTCGAAGATCCATTTACATCCTACAGGTTTTACCCCATCTGGAGCAACGTCCAAAGTCCATACTTTGTTAGTGTACATGGACTCCATTTCGGTCCGCATTGCATCCAGCCATTTTACTGAGTCACTGCTCTGAATGGCTTGCTGGAAGCTAGTAGGCTCATCATAGTCAATAGTGCAATCCTCTCTATCCCCGTCTATGAGAAAACCATAGTATCTGTCGGGGGGATGAGACTACCTACTACTCCTGCGGAGTGGCGTCGGGATGTACCTTTCTTCTGAAACCTCTGGTTCTACCATACCTTCAGTAGTAGTTTGTGGTTCTGGAATTTCTTCCAGTTATATTTCGCTCCCACTTGTTTCCTTTTCTAAAAATTGATATTCTAGAAAATGGGCATTACGAGAAACAAAAACCTTTTGTTCCTCTGCGTAATAGAAAAAATACCCCCTGGAGTTCTTTGGGTATCCCACAAACTTACACAGTACTGAGCGTGCCTCGAGCTTGTCCGGATGCTGCTTTTTTACAAAAGCTGGACATCCCATGTCTTCAGGTACTGAAGACAGGGTTTCTTCCCACTCCACATCTGATATGATGTGGTAGGCACAGTTTTGGTTGGAACCTTGTTCAAAAGATATGCAGCTGATTTTAGTGCATAACCCCAGAAAGATCGCGGTAACTCGGTCTTACTCATCATGGAACGAACTATATCCAATAGGGTTCGATTCTTCCTTTCTGATACACCATTGTGTTGTGGTGTGTATGGAGGGATAAGCTGAGAGAGAATTCCATTCTCTTTTAAGTAACCCAGGAACTCGGCACTTAAGTATTCACCACCTCGATCAGATCTCAGTGTCTTTATACTTTTGCCTGTTTGTTTTTCCACTTCATTCTTGTATTCCTGGAATTTCTCAAAGGCCTCGGATTTATGCTTCATCAAGAAGATATGTCCATACCTAGAGAAATCATCCGTAAAAGTAATGAATTAGGAATAACCACCTTGCGCATGTGTAGACATTGGACCACACACGTCACTGTGTATGTGTCCTAAGAGCTCGCTCGCTCTTTCTCCGTGTCCAGTGAACGGAGTCTTTGTCATCTTTCTCATGAGACAAGATTCACAAGTGGCATAAAACTGATACTCGAAAGGATCCAAGTATCCCTCTCTATGTAACTTTGTTAATCTTCTCTCATTGATGTGACCCAGTCTACAATGCCATAAGAAAGCCCGATTTGTTTCCGGAGACATTCTTTTAAGTGTGTTCTGTACACTGAAAATCTGAGCTTGATTTAATATGTGTATTCCGTTTTCTAATGTACCTAACCCAATCAAAACTTGATTTAGGTGGATGTGAACCACATCTCTTGCAAAAGTAAAATCATATCATTCCTTAGAAAGTAAGGGTACAGATATGATATTACAAGTCGTACCTGGTACATAAATCCAGTTACGCAGAATCAATATCTGCCCAGTTGTCAGTCCAAGATGATATTCCCCTACGGATTCAGCGTCCATGCTCATTCCGTTAGCAACTGTGAGGGTCATATCACCTATCCCGATAACCCTACGGTTTCTCAAAGCCTGTAAAGAATTACAGTTTCTCAAAGCCTGTAAAGAATTACAGATGTGAGTTCCTGACCCGGTATCCAATACCCAGGAAGTAGGGTTAACTGACATACAGTTCTCTATCATAAACACACCCGAAGCCGAAGCCACAACATGCTTCGAATCCTGGCTACTGGCTTTGCTAGCCCTGCAATCATTCTGCCAATGTTCATTCTTGTAACAATAGGAACGTCCCTCTTTTACTATATCCAGTCCTGAAACTTTTGCCTTTCTCTTTCCTTCTCCTTCCCTGGTTTCCTTCAGGGTAGGAGGCAGAGACTGTAGAATCAAGTCAGTATTTGACTCGTTTCCCAACGCGGTCTCCAGGTCCTAGAGCTCATCAATACAGCTAGTCATTGTAAGGACGTTGTCCCCTACAGATGACTCGTCAGCCAACCTCGCTTGAATTAATTCGTTCGAGATTTCATATCTAGTGATATGAGATTGCTCTCCATATAAATCTTTATTATGGAGAAAGATGGAAACTAAGTCCATCTTCTCGTGCTGCTTCTGGTATACACCATCAACTGAAGCTAACACGAGGCACTTAGCTTTCGCTTTATCTTTTTCCCTTGTCTGACGGATATCCATATCCGCGACAGTGGAAACTGGACCTGGGATGGCGGGATCTTGAGTAGTAATAGGGTGGTCCTGTAAGTCCACGTTGCGACCCCCGGTTCTTACGGGGAGGCGGAAACGGTATAAAATCAAAATTTTAACGCAAGAGGCAACATGGACTAAGCTAGGTCGGGATCTTTACCTAAACTAAAACTAGCATACTAAGCTAAAGATATTTAGCTACTCGGATGAAGATGGTTATACCTAAACTTGAACTCCTTCTCTTCAAGCTCCGATGGTGGTCCGATGGCTCCTTCTCGTCGTCTCCGTACGTCGAAGATAGATCCACTTGAAAGCTCCAACCTTTAGCTCCTTCTTCGTTCTTTGAAGAAACTAGTTCACTTGGTTTGCCAAACCTAGTGAACTAGAATGAGTAGAGAGGAAATAGAATGGGATTTTATCTATGGTTCTTGATTCTCAACTCATGAGACAAGAGAACCATAGATCAAGAGAGGGAGCAAGAGGTTGAGGGTGAGAGCAAGAGGAGAGCTCAAGAACAAGAGAGAGAATGAGCAAGAAAGAATGAGGCTCTCTTTTCTCTCTCACCCTCTCATAATCCAAAGTGATCATAACTCATCATATCAAAAAAGTCTTATGTGATGGTTAGAAGCAACCATAACCTTATCATGTCATGCACTCATTTTACTCAAATGAGCAAGCAAGAAAAAGTCTTTGGCATGAAATGATAACCATGGTTATCATGATGGTCAACTAGTCAAGCCTAGTCAACCGGTCAACAAGTCAACAAAAGTCAACAAGTCAACAAAGTCAACAAGTCAACAAAAGTCAACAAGTCAACAACCATATCACCATAATACTTAATTAATATAATAGTTAATCACTTTATCATATTCTCATTAGGGTTGAGCAAAAAGTCAAAAAGTCAACGGTCAACTGTCAACAACCCTAATGAGAATCCGCTGTCTGTGCCTCCCTGTCAACTGTGCATACACACCCGCATCCGCGTTCCGAGGAACACGAATGCAAACTGGATAAATCCAATCCCATAAGGTACACTAGTATCTGGCTTAAACCAAAGCCCGCTAGTGTAAACTGTCCGGACACTGTACGTGCACAAGTGCACGGATGTGACCGAACCCTGTCGCAAAACCATGCGACCTGTCGCAATACCATGCGACCTCTACTCTTTTGCCTAAAGGCGAAAAGCTTTCTGTGTGGGACTCTAAAGACTCGACACTACGCTGGCAGTGGGTTTAACCACAGACCGCAAGCGGCACTAGCTGTGCGTAACGGTCCCCAGGTAATGCCGACAAGAAGACCGACGAGGCGAAACCCATCTGAACTCCTACTGAGCCTGAGTGTGACATTCTCCGTACAGTCCGGTCTGTTCGTCTGATACATCGCATGGCGGGCCTAGGGGGCGGTAAACGTCAGTCCCCCAATAGCGGTACAAGTCGTGCCGGAGTGAAGCCCAATACACCCTGAGATAACACTGGAAACCTACCAGTATATCTCGTTTGCCCTGGCCAGGGACTACTCGTGTAATGGCTCTCCTAGACACAGCGCGATGTCAACCCCCAATACCGGGAGAGACGAATCCTGTCTAACCGTCACTGCCTCCAAGTGCTTCGGGACTGCACCCAACCACCACCTGTTTGCACGACTCCTTTGAGCCGTGGTAGGGTAGTGATCAAAGTACAGTGGGAACACACCCGAGGCGAAGTGACAGTGTCAAGTCAGCGGACTAAGCTGTACTCATGTCACCTGGGAACTGATAACTGACGATAGGTATAATACCAACTAGTCAGTTCCCGACGAGTCCTGTCCAGTGTACCCGTAACCTAACGAGCACCCGCATACTATCTCAAGTACGACGTACTGACGGCTGTGGGACAGACCGTCTCCCACACTGGGATGAGAAGCGCATGCGCTGGTCTACTCCGGAGTATCGATGCCCTGTCTCGATAGTCCTGCGACCAGGGACCTGCATAAGGATGTGCTTATAGATTACCCAGCCCCACTAGTGTGACGGCCATCACATCGCTGGTAATCAAGCAAAGATCCTAAGGGCTCTACTAATGTGTATAGGCGATATACAAAAATAAACACATGTACACATTGAAGTAGAAACAAACCAAGTAGCATACTACTATTTTAAGCAAGATTGTATATACAAGGTGAATATCCCAAGCATCCATTAAGTAATATACAAACCAGTATGATACAGTAATGGCCTCTAGGGCATATACACTAACAATCTCCCACTTGCACTAAGGCCATGTACTGGCGTATCGAAGACCTATCATCTCGATTAGCCGCTCGAACTGAGTCTGGGGCAGGGCCTTGGTGAATGGATCAGCAGTGTTATCTTCTGAAGCGACTCTCCGAACCTCGATCTCCTGGCGATCTACGATCTCCCTGATCAGGTGATACCGCCTTAAGATGTGCCTGGATCTCTGATGGGACCTGGGTTCCTTCGCTAAAGCTATAGCCCCGTTGGTGTCGCAATACAGAGGTATTGGATCAACAATGGACGGAACCACCTGAAGTTCTTTCAAGAACTTCCTCATCCAGACAGCTTCTTTTGCGGCATCAGATGCAGCGATGTATTCCGCTTCCATCGTCGAGTCTGCAACGGTTTCCTATTTGGAACTCTTCCAACACACCGCCCCTCCATTGAGGGTAAAGACAAAACCCGACATGGACTTGGAATCATCCTTGTCACTCTGGAAGCTGGAGTCAGCAAAGGCCTCGATCTGGAGGTCTTTTCCGCCATACACCAAGAACATCTCCTTAGTCCTTCTCAGGTACTTGAGAATGTTCTTTACCGCTATCCAGTGTCTCTCCCCACGGTTAGACTGATACCGGCTTACCACACTCAGTGCATAAGCTACATCCGGTCTGGTACACAACATCGCATACATTATAGAGCCTACCGCAGAAGCGTAGGGTATAATAGACATGCGATCCCTCTCCAAATCAGTCTTGGGAGACATCTCTTTAGAGAGGGTGATCCCGTGACAAGCCGGTAGGTTACCGCGCTTGGAATCTTCCATACTGAATCTTTTCAGCACGGTGTCGATGTACCTGGACTGAGAAAGTCCTAATATCCTCTTGGATCTGTCACGGTAGATCCGGATACCCAGAATGTATGAGGCATCACCCAGGTCTTTCATGGAGAACCTGTGTGACAAGAACCCCTTGACAGATTGTAGCATAGGAATGTCATTTCCTATTAAGAGAATGTCATCCACGTATAAAACGAGGAATACTACAGTTCTCGCTACAAATCTACTATAGATGCATGGTTCATCTGGATTTTTGATAAAGCCAAATTCTTTGACCGTCTCATCAAAGCAGATGTTCCAACTCCGCGATGGCTGCTTTAGTCCATAGATGGACTTAAGCAACTTGCACACCTTTCCGCTGCTCCCACTCTGAATGAAACCCTCTGGCTGGTCCATATAGACACACTCCTCTAAATTTCCATTTAGAAAAGCTGTCTTTACGTCCATTTGCCAGATCTCATAATCGTGGAAGGCAGCAATGGCAAGAAGGATCCGAATGGATTTCAGCATGGCTACTGGAGAAAAGGTTTCGTCGTAGTCCAAGCCAGGTCTTTGACGAAAACCCTTTGCTACCAGCCTAGCTTTATAGGTCTCAACCTATCCATCTACACCAATCTTCCTTTTGAAGATCCACTTGCATCCTACGGGTTTTACCCCGTCTGGAGCAATGTCCAACGCCCATACCTTGTTGGTGTACATGGACTCCATTTCGGTCCGCATTGCATCCAGCCATTTCACTGAGTCAACGCTCTGAACGGCCTGCTGGAAGCTAGTAGGCTCATCATAATCTATGATGCAATCCTCTCTATCCCCGTCTATGAGAAAACCGTAGTATCTCTCGGGCGGATGAGACTGCCTACTACTTCTGCGGAGCGGCGTAGGAATGTCCTGTTCTTCCGAACCTTCTGGTTCCACTAAACTTTCAGTAACAGTCAGTGGTTCTGGAATTTCTTCCAGTTCTACTGTGCTCCCACTTATCTGGTTTTCCAAAAACTCAGTTTCCAAGAAGTAGGCATGACGAGAAACAAGAACTTTTTGTTCCTCTTCACAGTAGAAGAAATATCCTTTTGAGTTCTTTGGATACCCCACAAACTTGCACTGTACTGAGCGTGCCTCGAGCTTGTCCGCATGCTGCTTTTTGACAAAAGCCGGACATCCCCATGTCTTAATGTGCTTAAGATAGGGTCTCTTCCCACACCACATTTCATATGGTGTGGAAGGCACAGTCTTAGTCGGAACTCGGTTCAAAAGGTACGCTGCTGATTCTAGCGCATACCCCCAGAATGATCGCGGTAACTCAGCGTTACTCATCATGGACCGCACCATATCCAATAGGGTGCGGTTCCGTCTCTCCGATACACCGTTATGTTGCGGGGTGTATGGAGGAGTAAGCTGAGAGAGAATTCCGTTCTCTTTTAAATAGTCCAGGAACTCGGCACTTAAGTATTCTCCACCTCGATCCGATCTTAGAATCTTAATACTTTTGCCGGTCTGTTTCTCTACTTCATTCTTATACTCCTGGAATTTTCCAAAGGCCTCGGACTTATGTTTCATTAAGAAGACATAACCGTACCTTGAGAAGTCATCCGTAAAAGTAATGAAGTAAGAATGTCCGCTTCGGGCATGTGTAGACATTGGACCGCACACGTCACTGTGTACGAGTCCCAAGAGCTTGCTCGCTCTTACTCCATGTCCAGAAAACGGAGTCTTTGTCATCTTTCCTTTGAGACAAGATTGACAAGTGGCATACGATTGATATTCGAACGCATTCAAATATCCTTCTGTATGTAACTTAGTCAACCTTCTCTCATTGATGTGACCCAATCTACAATGCCATAAGAAAGTCTGATTTATTTCTGGAGACTTTCTTTTGTGTGTATTCTGGACATTAAAAATCTGTGGTTGGTTTAACACGTATATACCATTACTCAGAGTACCTGACCCAATCAATACTTGATTAAGGTGAATGTTTACAACATTACTTACAAACGCAAATTCATAACCATCTTTAGAAACCAAAGATACAGAAATGATATTACAAGTTGCGTTGGGTACAAAAAAGCAATTACGCAAAACCAAAACATGTCCATCTGACATTCCCAGGTGATAGTCCCCCACGGCTTTAGCATCCATGCTAGCTCCGTTTGCAACTCTGAGGGTCATGTCACCTGCTTTCAAAACCCTACGGTTTCTCAACGCCTGCAAAGAATTACAGATATGAGATCCTGATCCGGTATCCAATACCCAGGAAGTAGAGTTTATTGAAAGACAGTTTTCAATAACATACACACCTGAAGCTGAAGTTGCAACCTGCTTCAATTCCTGTGTTCTGGCCTTCCAGGCCCTGCAATCATTCTTCCAGTGTCCTTTCTTATGACAATAGAAGCATTCTTCCTTATCCACAAGCTTCCCCGCTATCTTTGTTGCTTTTGCTTTTCCCTTCGTATCCACTTTACTAACACCGCCCCTTGGTTTGGCGGGGGCCTTCTTCTTCTTTCCCTTGGCTTTCGTCTTGGACCTAGAAGAAGATGATCCTCCTACAAACAAAGTGGATGTATCCCTACCTTTCTGTAGGGTGCCCTCTGCGCTCCTCAGCATGTTGAGGAGCTCTGAAAGTTCAACCTCTTTTTCTTGTAAGTTGAAGTTCAGTATAAACTGGGCGTAAGTGGAAGGAAGGGACTGGAGAACTATATCCGTATATAGCTCACTTTCCAATGTGATCCCTAGGTCAGCGAGCTCCTCAATGAAGCCGATCATCTTTAGCACGTGCTCGGCTACTGATGATCCGACGGCCATTCTTGTCGAAAATAACTTTTTCGACGCTTCATATCTTGCGATACGTGATTGCTCTCCATACAGTTCTTTTGTATGGAGCAATATGGACTCCATGTCCATATTCTCATGCCTCCTCTGATGTTCGTTGTCCATCGAGGCAAGCAGGAGGCACTTGGC
Source organism: Agapanthus africanus (assembly GCA_030015575.1). Classification (NCBI taxonomy): domain Eukaryota; kingdom Viridiplantae; phylum Streptophyta; class Magnoliopsida; order Asparagales; family Amaryllidaceae; genus Agapanthus; species Agapanthus africanus. The sequence continues at coordinate 237,831,521 of CM057344.1, read as the reverse complement.
CTTCGCGCTATCAATCTCCCAAGTCTTGCGGATTTCCTTATCCGCGACGCTGGAAGTTGGACCAGGGACAGGGGGAGCTTTGGTGGTAAGAAGATACCCCAGCTTGTCATAAGTGATTGCTATCTTGACATTCCTGAGCCAATCTTTGTAGTTTGGCCCTGTCAGTTTGTTTTTATCTAGGAGTAACTTAAGTCCAGTCATGTTGATTGGTCGCTGCAATTAGGAGAGAGAAGAAGAAACACTCAGCATGATGCTCTTGCAAGTTTAGAGTGGTTTTTAGTTTGTCTAAACAGGATGGCTCCCACTGTTTCTCGAATCCCTCCTCAAACCATAAAGGAAGAATTAGTCAGGATCAATCCCACCGTACAATACTTGCTTAACCGTTCAGCCAGGCCGGTGTCGGTACTTCGAGGGAGGTTTTCCAACGCTTTCGCGAAGTTCCTTAATTAGAGAACCTCTTTTCCCTGGGGGCGTAGCCCCGCTAACACCTTTCTAGGCACCTACTAGGCTTATAGCATTGATCGTTAAGTGAGAAATTTCCCGAGGAGTAGCATATACTCACAGTAGGATCGGGATCCAAATATCATCGCGTGACGAAACTGAAGGAATCCTACCAGAATCATCACACTCCAAATGGTATGCAAATCTAGCAAGTTTCAGTACTTATGAAACTCCCGATGTGGATTTTTGCCCCATGCTCTTATGACCTTGACTTTGGCCAACAAATCATAAGTCACATGTCAAGTTCTGCCCGTCGTTCTCCAGGTTAATTTGAATCCACCCGCACCTACCCTTGACTTTGGCCAACAAGGCAGTACGACTGTTCCAAACCAACGCATCTATCTATGCTGCACATGAATACCCAATAGCTACCAATCACTGTGCCTTGACTTTGGCCAACAAACACAGCTTGAATACTATTGACTATTCATGTGAAACGACGGAGGGCTACGGATGGTTTTGGCAAAACCGTGAACGTAGTGAACTTGATTTGGTCGATGGAACGAGATAGCTTTTAAAAGGAGTGGCTCAAGCTCCGTATTTAAAAGTTGTTTTGAAAAGAACCGAGTGGTTTTTCGAAAGTGTTCCAACGACTTTAACTTGGTTTATTATCTTGCATTAGTTCTTTTAATGCGTGATATTCTTGCATTAGTTCTTTTAATGCGTCCCATCATTTAATCCTACCATTGCAGAAAACAACCAAAATATGACGTACGCTTATGCCATTCGCATTCGCCACGGGGCCCCGTCATTACCCGTTAGGTTACTTAACTAACGACAGAGCGGGGGCTGGGCTAGCGCGTCTGTAAAACATAAGCAACGCCTAAATAATATCATATATAGATATACTGCAATGATAAACATTTCAGATCACAGATAAATACATTGGATATACTAGGAATCTGTAATTTGTACGAGCCTGTAACAAAAACAGATTACACGGTCGCGGTGAATAGCCAAAACCCCACCCAAGACCCCTACGGGTGCGGCAAACTACCCGCCAAGTACCCGAAGCGTAGCAACCTCCCTCATCTCCATGAGTAGGCCACTCGACACTTCAGCATACCCGGTAGTTTGTGCACCCCTCCATGGGTCTATCCGAGGAGCAAAAACAGTAAAAAGAAATTATACAATGATGGCTACAACCCCGACCCGGTTGTGCGGCCATACAAATAATTATTACATCAATTTACAAATTTACATGAATTGCAAGAAAAGAAAACTCTCGTCTCACAACCCCCGGCTATTCACCCGCGACAATCCAACATATTTATATACACATTCCAGCACATTACAGATCATGTATAACCCCGACTAATCGACTTATAGCGATTAGCCGACGTTCAATACATGCAAACATCACAGATATAACCATCATAGTCAAAGTGCAGTGAAGTTCGGAAAAATACGGAATTATAGGACCCCAAAAGGAAATTTCTTTTCTGGAAAATCTAGGCACATATAATATATATCAAAAATCCCAAAACCAACACAGACACACACTGCACGAAAAACGATGCACAGAAGACGACAAAGAGCGGCGGTTCCGCGGCGGATGCATAGCTCGCGCGGCGGAAGGGCGGCGGTTTCGACGAATTACTGTATCGTTTTTCTTGGGTGTTCACACAAAACCCTGAGCCGAATTTACAAGTATAAAGTTTTTCATTTTGAGCCAAAAAAATTTCAACAGAAACTCAGTTTTTGTAAAAGTTTGGTTTTTGGATTTTTCCGGTTCCGAACTTCGTTACACTTCACTACCAAGCTAGTTTAAGTTTAGTTAGTCTCTGATACCACTGTAAGTCCACGTTGCGACCCCCGGTTCTTACGGGGAGGCGGAAACGGTATAAAATCAAAATTTTAACGCAAGAGGCAACATGGACTAAGCTAGGTCGGGATCTTTACCTAAACTAAAACTAGCATACTAAGCTAAAGATATTTAGCTACTCGGATGAAGATGGTTATACCTAAACTTGAACTCCTTCTCTTCAAGCTCCGATGGTGGTCCGATGGCTCCTTCTCGTCGTCTCCGTACGTCGAAGATAGATCCACTTGAAAGCTCCAACCTTTAGCTCCTTCTTCGTTCTTTGAAGAAACTAGTTCACTTGGTTTGCCAAACCTAGTGAACTAGAATGAGTAGAGAGGAAATAGAATGGGATTTTATCTATGGTTCTTGATTCTCAACTCATGAGACAAGAGAACCATAGATCAAGAGAGGGAGCAAGAGGTTGAGGGTGAGAGCAAGAGGAGAGCTCAAGAACAAGAGAGAGAATGAGCAAGAAAGAATGAGGCTCTCTTTTCTCTCTCACCCTCTCATAATCCAAAGTGATCATAACTCATCATATCAAAAAAGTCTTATGTGATGGTTAGAAGCAACCATAACCTTATCATGTCATGCACTCATTTTACTCAAATGAGCAAGCAAGAAAAAGTCTTTGGCATGAAATGATAACCATGGTTATCATGATGGTCAACTAGTCAAGCCTAGTCAACCGGTCAACAAGTCAACAAAAGTCAACAAGTCAACAAAGTCAACAAGTCAACAAAAGTCAACAAGTCAACAACCATATCACCATAATACTTAATTAATATAATAGTTAATCACTTTATCATATTCTCATTAGGGTTGAGCAAAAAGTCAAAAAGTCAACGGTCAACTGTCAACAACCCTAATGAGAATCCGCTGTCTGTGCCTCCCTGTCAACTGTGCATACACACCCGCATCCGCGTTCCGAGGAACACGAATGCAAACTGGATAAATCCAATCCCATAAGGTACACTAGGATCTGGCTTAAACCAAAGCCCGCTAGTGTAAACTGTCCGGACACTGTACGTGCACAAGTGCACGGATGTGACCGAACCCTGTCGCAAAACCATGCGACCTGTCGCAATACCATGCGACCTCTACTCTTTTGCCTAAAGGCGAAAAACTTTCTGTGTGGGACTCTAAAGACTCGACACTACGCTGGCAGTGGGTTTAACCACAGACCGCAAGCGGCACTAGCTGTGCGTAACGGTCCCCAGGTAATGCCGACAAGAAGACCGACGAGGCGAAACCCATCTGAACTCCTACTGAGCCTGAGTGTGACATTCTCCGTACAGTCCGGTCTGTTCGTCTGATACATCGCATGGCGGGCCTAGGGGGCGGTAAACGTCAGTCCCCCAATAGCGGTACAAGTCGTGCCGGAGTGAAGCCCAATACACCCTGAGATAACACTGGAAACCTACCAGTATATCTCGTTTGCCCTGGCCAGGGACTACTCGTGTAATGGCTCTCCTAGACACAGCGCGATGTCAACCCCCAATACCGGGAGAGACGAATCCTGTCTAACCGTCACTGCCTCCAAGTGCTTCGGGACTGCACCCAACCACCACCTGTTTGCACGACTCCTTTGAGCCGTGGTAGGGTAGTGATCAAAGTACAGTGGGAACACACCCGAGGCGAAGTGACAGTGTCAAGTCAGCGGACTAAGCTGTACTCATGTCACCTGGGAACTGATAACTGACGATAGGTATAATACCAACTAGTCAGTTCCCGACGAGTCCTGTCCAGTGTACCCGTAACCTAACGAGCACCCGCATACTATCTCAAGTACGACGTACTGACGGCTGTGGGACAGACCGTCTCCCACACTGGGATGAGAAGCGCATGCACTGGTCTACTCCGGAGTATCGATGCCCTGTCTCGATAGTCCTGCGACCAGGGACCTGCATAAGGATGTGCTTATAGATTACCCAGCCCCACTAGTGTGACGGCCATCACATCGCTGGTAATCAAGCAAAGATCCTAAGGGCTCTACTAATGTGTATAGGCGATATACAAAAATAAACACATGTACACATTGAAGTAGAAACAAACCAAGTAGCATACTACTATTTTGAGCAAGATTGTATATACAAGGTGAATATCCCAAGCATCCATTAAGTAATATACAAACCAGTATGATACAGTAATGGCCTCTAGGGCATATACACTAACAGGTCCAGCTTGTCATAGCCAATGGACATCTGGACAGACCTTTGCCAGTCATATAAGTCAGATTCAGTCAATTTGTTATCTAGATGTAACCTAGGTGTGGTCACAAGGTCGCTGCAATTAAGAGAGAGAGAAGAAAATATTTTAGTATGATGTTGTTGCAAGTTTAGATTAGTTTTAAGTTTATCTAAACAGGATGGCTCCCACTGTTTCTCGAATCCTTCCTCAAACCATAAAAGAAGAATTAGCCAGGACAATTCTCACCGTACAATACTTGCTTAACCGTTCAGCCAGGCCAGTGTCGATACTTCAAGGGAGGTTTTCCAACGCTTTCGCGAAGTTCCTTAATTAAATAACCTCTTTTGTCTGGGGGCGTAGCCCCGCTGACACCTTTCTAGACACCTACTTGGTTTATAGCATTGATCGTTAAGTGACGAATCTCCTGATAAGTTGCATATACTCACAGTAGGATCGGGATCCAAAATATCATCGTATGATAATGTTGAAGGAATCCTACCAACATTCATCAAACTCCAAAATGGTATGCATCTTTCTGCAAATTTCAGTTTCTTTAGAAATTCCCGATGTGGATTTTTGCCCCATGCTCTTATGACCTTGATGAAGGCCAGCATATCATAAGTCACATGTCAAGTTCTAGCCGTCATTATCCAGGTTAATTTGAACCCACCCGTACATACCCTTGACGAAGGCCAAAATAGTAGTACGACTGTCCCAAACCAACGCATCTATCTATGCTACAGATAAATATCCAGCAGCTACCAATCACTATGCCTTGGCGAAGGTCAAAATACATAGCTTGAATACTACTGAATATTTAACTGAAATGACGGAGGGCTACGACTGGTTTTTGCAAAACCGTGAACGTAGTGAACTTGATATAATCGAAGGAACCTGATACTTTTTAAAAGGAGTGGTTAAAGCTCCGCAATTAAAAAATTTTGCTCTTTTAAAATAACCGAGTGGTTTCTTTTAAATTTGTTCCAACGATTCAACTTTTGTTTATTTTCTTTACATTATTATAATGCGTCCCATCATTAATCTTATCATTGCAGAAAACAACGAAAATACCACGTCCTCTTATGCCATCCGCATTCGCCACTAGGTCCCGTCATCACCCGTTAGGTTACTTAACTAACGACAGAGCGGGGGCTGGGCTAGCGTGGTGTAAAACATAAGTGACGTCTAATAGCTATCATATATAGATATTGTACATTCGTTAGACGCAATAATAAGCATTCCAGATCACAGATGAACTTTATTGGATTTGCTAGCAATCCGCATTTGCTTTGAGCCTGCAATAAAAGACGGATTACACAGTTGTGATGAATAGCCATTACCCCACCCTAGACCCCTACGGGTACGGCAAACTACCCGTCAAGTACCCGAAGTGAAGCGGTCTCTCTCAACAACGTGAGTAGGCCACTAAACACTTTGATGTACCCGGTAGTTTGTGTACCCCACCTTGGGTCTATCCTAAGAGAAAAAACAGTAAAAAGAAATAATACAACGGTGGCTATAACCGCAACCTGGATGTGCCCCGCAAAAGAATATTACATCAAATTACATTTACATCGAATGAATGAATATTAAACCCATCTCAAACCCCGGCTAATCATCATAACAGTCCAACACAGTTCATATACACAGACAGTAAACATTTCAGAAATGTGCAACCCTCTGCCAACCGACATACTAGCAGTTAGGGGAGGTTTACGAACACATTAAACATTACAGATAAAACCCAATTAGCAAATATCTTAGAATATCGATCGATAACCATATTCCGTGTTTACCCCAAAAGCCAACCAGCAACGAAGCAACCTGGGTAGAAACAGAACATACAGGAAGACAAAAACCCAAAAAATATGAATTACTGTGAAACTCCGAGTCAACTCGGTGTTGACTCGGCGGCGGATCCGCGGCAGAAGCTCTCTATTGCCGCAGATCCGCGGCCGTTTTACCGAGTCACTGGCTCGTATATTCCCATAACTCATATATTTCCCTGCTGTGAATTTTAAGGTATGTCAAATATTTTTTCAGACAAGTTTAAAATTAACAGAAACTTAGGGTTTTCGGTTTTTTGTTTTCCTGTTTTCCGTTGATCGAACTTCTAATCAGTTGCTAACAAGCTAGTAATGGTTTAGTTGGCTCTGATACCACTGTAAGTCAATGTCACGCACCCCCACGAACTTGCGGGGAGGCGGAATATATGAAAAACGATTATCAAAGCTTCGTAACACGGACTTGAGCGCATGAATCGTTTCTAAACCATTGCTAACTAACAACTAGAGGTTAAACTACTCGGATACGAAGTTATACCTCACGATACTAGTCCTTCGGGTCTTCTTCGCGGTCCTCCACTCCTCGTAGGCTCCTTGGAACATCGGTACCTCAACGGCCTCCTCGAATCAAAGACGATCCACCCGAAAGCTCCTACGCCAAGCTTAATCTCAAACTTGAGATAACTAGGTTGCTTAAAGTGCCAATATAAGCTACCTAGGGGATATAGAGTGAGGTTATGGATGTATTAGTCTAGCTAACCCTTGATCTCAACATATGAGAGGCTAGGGTTAGGGTTTGAAGAGAGAGTGAGCTTGAGGAGAGAGAAGGTGAAGATGAAAATGAAATGAGATAATGATGTTATCATAATATATATGAAGCATTATTATTTATCCAAAAATGAAATAATTGAATTAACAACCATGCTTCATAAATATCTATGAGTGATTCGTCACCATGAGTCATTAAGCATTTATGATGCATTAATGACATGGATGAATCATACAAATGAGTCACTAATCTCATTTAATGCAATGCCACCTTAACCCCTTAGTCACCACTCTTCTAGAAGCTTCCCGAAAAATTACGAGAATGCCCCTCCAATCCGTGAAAACACGGAAAAACTTTAAGACTGTATAAATCAAATAACTCGATACTAGAATCTGGCTTAAACCAAAGCCGGCTAGTAAAAACTGTCCGAAAAGTCGTACGTGCGTAAACACACGTACGCGTCCGAACCCTTGCCGTAAAACCATACGACCTCTATATCGTTTCGCCTGGAGCAGGGAAACTCTCTGTGTGGGACTCTAAAGACTCGACACTACGCTGGCAGTGGGTTTAACCACAGACCGCAAGCGGCACTAGCTGTACGTAACGGTCCCCAGGTAGATGTCGATAAGAAGGCCGATGAGGAAAATCATCCGAACTCCCACTGAGCCTGATGTGACAATCTCCGTACAATCCGGTCTGTTCGTCTAAGACTATCGCATATCAAGCCTAGGGGGCGGCAAGCGTCAGTCCCCTAATAGCTGTATAAGTCGAGTCGGAGTGAAGCCCATTACACCCTGAGAAGCTACTGGAACCTACCAGTATATCTCGCTTGCTCTGGCCTGGGACTTTGCGTAATGGCTCTCTGACACAGCGCGATATCATCTCCCAATACCGGGAGAGACGAATCCTAACTAACCACTACTGCCTCCAAGTGCTCGGGACTGCACCCAACTGCTACCTGTTTGCACGACTCCTTTGAGCCGTGGTAGGGTAGCAATCTAAGAACAGTGGGACACACTCGAGGCGAAGTTGCAGTGTCAAGTCTGCGGACTATGCTGTACTCATGTCATCTGGGAACTGTTAACTGACGACGGGTATAATACCAACCAATCAGTTCCCCTACGAGTCCTGTCCGGTGTACCCGTAACCTAACGAGCACCTGTATACTATCTCCAGTACGACGTACTGATGGCTGTGGGACAGACCATCTCCCCAACTGGGATGAGAAGCGTACACACTTAGTCTACTCCGGAATATCGATGCCCTATCTCGATAATCCAACGACCAGGGACCTGTATAGGATGTTGCTTACAGACTACCCAGCCCCCACTGGTGTGACTGCCATCACAACGCTGGTAATCAACCAAAGATCCTATGGGCTCTACTAATATGTATAAGTGATATGTTGCAAGAAACATATTAACATATTAAAGTAGACACAAACCAAGTAGCATACTACCATTTTTAGCAAGACTGTATATACAACTGTGAATATCCCAAGCTTCCAATAAGTAATATACAATCTAGTATGATACAATAATGGCCTCTAGGGCATATACACTAACAGAACCTGCATGCTCTAGCATCTCTGACACTTAGTGGAAGAAAGCGGGCAAGGAATAGCGCCACGAACTCTGTCTAAGTCATAGGAGGAAGACCTGCTGCTCTACCTTTCTCGACTGATTCGCACCATTTCTGCGCAAGACCTTCCAAGCGAAAGCTCGCGAACTCAACCCATCTCGTATCTGCGCATCTGAGGGAACAGCATATCCGAGCCATCCTATCAATGAAAGACTGAGGGTCCTCGGCTGCATCGGTGCCTGTGAAGACCGGAGGCTTCAGCCTCATAAACTCTGATAGCGATACTGTAATCACCTCCGTGGCTGCAGGGGCAACTGGCTGTACGGTAGGTACCATCGCGGTCTCTGCAACGGGTGGAGCTACCTCTGGTCGCTGCACTCGAAGCGTCTCAACTAGCGATCCTACCATCTGGCGCATCTCCTACATACTGGATCCTACCGTCTGGCGCATCTCCTGCATACCAGCCCCTAGCGTGGCGATCTGATCTGTCACGGCAGGAACAGCTTGCTCGGGTACAACCGGTGTACTGCCCAGATCAGTCCTCGTCTCAGACGAATCAACTCGAATCTCGGCCCTCGCGGCCGCACTCTGCGCCCTCGTAGTCTTTGGCGGCATAATGGCTAAAAGGAAAATAGGATTCGATAAGGATGTAGAAATCGAATCGCAAGAATGTATATACTCAATAAGGAATTTAAATCAATAAGTCCTAAGGTCGCTTTGGCGGAGTACCGTGTCGTAAGCATGCCGCGGCACATACGCACGCTACGCCACTCTGCTTCAGCTACCTACTCCATCATACCAGGGTCATCCTACACTCCGAAAGGTAAAAACCTACGCTCTGATACAACCTTTGTCACGACCCGAATATTTCGACTCGTGACCGGCACTCAACCACGCAACGTCTACAGGCGTAACGCGACTAAGTAAGCCGAAACCAGAAATCAAAACCATTTAAAAGTAGTGAGTGTTGAAACATTCAATTAAATTATTTAGAAAGCCTTAAATAGTTCAATAAAGTTCTTTTTAAAGTTAAGTTATCCTTATAATAATTTTGGCAGCATTTCCTTTGTAAAGGTAACCCCGAAAATTGGGTAAAAAAAACAGGATATAAGTAAAAATGATATATAATGAAATAAAGCATTCTCAAACGGGAGCAATCACGCCCAACGGCGGAAACCAACATCACAAGGGTAATATACGACGCCGTAGCGAAGAATGAGCAATAAGTAAAAACATCATAGAACACTAAAAGCTGCATATATAAGTCGGCTCCCACGAGCTCGACACTAGAATACAAATAATATACATCATCGTCCTCACACTGTTTCTAAGTCAAGTACATATATGGTAGATGGAGAATACTAAATACAAAAGTGTGTACAATAAAAGTAACCAGATACCACAACCCACCTAACAGCAAAATAGCACTCGCACCAACTGTAGTGGTATCTGTAGCCAAAAGATGTAAGAAGGCAGCCTGCCGCGACTACTCTGAGGGGCAACCTGCAAATACTATGGCACAACAGGGGTGAGTTGCCAACTCATGAATAGAGATAACATATAAAGGTAATCGCGAGCATGCACGTACTGCGCTACTCTATCATATGCCAGCAGGTAAATCTATATGCGACAAGCAGTAGGTGCAATAATCATGCAAATGCTCTGTCAGGTAAAATAACTACAGGATCAGATATATGATAATCAATGTTGAGCATGGGATAAACAACATCTACACAGAATATCAATCGTAGAAAAATAATCGGTGCCCAAAACTGCACCCAAATCCCAAATAAACTCAAGCGCCGGCACTCTCCTCGGTCCTCAAATCCTGTAAATCTCTGAGAATCACGAGTGCCTAACATCGGCACTCAAAATATGATAAAAAACTCGTGTCCAGCATCGACACGCAAATCCTCATATATCGGGCTCCGTAAGTCCAGATCAGCCCACGGGCTCCGTATGCGGTATCGGCCCTCGGCCCCGGCAGTACGGATCATCCCGCATCCATCTCTCGACTCTGGTCAGTATCCTCCGGATAACCGCCAGGTCCAACCAATCACCGGTAGGTACTCGCCCACCTCTAAGCACAATCGGCAAAGTCCATCGATCATCTTGCCGAGAGGAACCATACAGTTAGTTGTATGTATGCCCTAGAGGCCAGTATTGTACAGATGATGTATATTATATTGGATGCTTGGACATATATAGAGATGACTTTCTTGCTTGATATGATAGTATGCTATCTGGTTGCTCTTTATCTTAACATATATACTAGTCTCTTTATACTGTCTTATAGTTACATGTTGGTAAAGCCCTTATGATGTGTACTTGACTACCTGGACTATGATGCAGATCATACTAGTGGGGACATGGTAGTCCATAAGTACATCCTTCAAGGTCCCTAGTCGTAGGTGTATCGAGACGGGGCATAGATATACCAGGGTAGACTAGCGTATACGCTTCTCGACCCATGAGATGGGCGATGGATGATCCCATATCCACTGGTGTTTGACATCAGAGATGGTATACGGGTGCTCAGTGGAGACTGGGTACACTGGACGGACTCACCGAGAACTCCCAGATGGTATTATACCTCACGTCAGATGGCAGTTCTCAGGTGACACTTGTGCAGGTTAGTCTGTAGACCCGAGATCGTCATAGAGTCTTGTGTGATTCCCACTGTGCTTTGATCTCCACCTTACCACGTCCATGAGGGCGTGCAAAACGGTGGTTTTTGGGTACAGTCCCGAGTCACATGGAGGCAATGAGCGATAGGAGGGGTTTCGTCTCTCCCGGTATTGGGGGTTGATGTTGCGCTGTGCTCGATTGGCCGTAACACGGAAGTCCCTGGCCAGGGTTGATTCAGAGATTTGTTGGTAAGTGTTACCAGTAGTTTCTCGACCCGTTATGAGCCTCACATCGGCACGACTTATCGGTTATTAGGGTCTGACGTTTACCACCCCTAGACTTGATATGCGACATATTAGACAAGGAGACCGGACTGTACGGGAAGTGTTGCCGGTTGGCTCGACGGGAGTTGTAACAGGTTCGCTTGTTCTCTTCTGATCGCTCAATACCCGGGTGGCCGTTACGTTTAGCTGACCGCTTGCGGCTTGCGGGTGCTTGATATGATCATCACCCACTGCCGGCGTATTGACGAGTCTCAGAGTCCCACAATGGAGTTTTCTAGTCCAGGCGAAACGTTGTGGTGCGCGTATGCGATATGCGCATGGACCCAATTAAAATGCGCGTATAGGATACCGTGTATTGATCGGGCGGCTTGCTTTTGGTGGGGTCATATGTGATATGACCGGATTGATAAATCAAGTGTTGATTTATTAATTAACCATTAGTTTCTCACTTGAAATCCTTTCTTGAGTTAGTTGGATGTATGCATGCATGTATGCCTTCTTTTTTATTCATGCACATATGGATGTACATATACACATACATACATGCATCATCCTTCATGGTTGCTTATACATGGAATATGATGGCAATATAAGACTCACACCATGGTTTTAATATGGATTATTATTGTATTTATACTAAAACATAAAAGGAAAGAAAAAGGGTTCATTATTGATTTGTTTCTACACTCTTCTTTTGACCTAACCATTCTCACCCACCTTTTAACCTTAGGTAAAGTTTCCTTTTGTGTTTTAACTCAAGTTCAATAATGAATTCATTGTTTAAACCATGGTTTGAGATAAGAACAAGAAAATATATAAACATATATTTTCATTTTTCATAACAAGGGTTATTATTTTCACTCTTGAAAAAGAAATTGCCATCATCTTCTTCTTCCTCTCTCATTTTGCTCTCTACCTTTTTGTAGTGAGCAATATACTCATCAAGATTGGATTTTGAAGTGAGAAAGAGAACCACAACACCATTCTACACAAGTCTAGCCCACTTGTATGGAGTGTTAGCTTCATTTCGTTCACTTGACCGGGTGAAGTTGCAAGCTTGGACAAAGCGGACTCCGGGTGGATCATCGGTGACTTAGAGGAGTTCAAGCGGAGCTTTTTCAAACCCTAAGTAGCCGAGGAGTCTAGCGTAGGGAGCTACAAAGGTTGTACTCTCTAAACCCTAACTTTTCTTTCATATGATGATGTGAAAATTTTGAAACCCTAATTTTTCTAGGATAGATCCGATGCTTGTTAACTTAGCACCCCAAAGACTCCACCTTTGGTTCATGTGATGCTTCCAAACCCTTCATGAGGTGCTAGGCTATCCCAACATTGGCATCAGAGCCGACCTAGAACATTAGGCGATGCTTTAGCGAAGTGAAAACTCCGATCGAACCGAAATACGATTTTACGGGTCACTCTCTGGAAATTTTTTAAAATCTGACATTTTTCAGAATTAAAAATACTTAAAAAATAGAGCAGGAAAATATAAGAAAAACTGTGAAAAACGAGCCAATGATCTCAACAAATCGCCGCGGAACCGCGGCAATTACTTGCTTAGGCCGCGGCTCCGCGGCCATAAAGAGGCATCATTGCTTCGTTTTTACACAGTAATTCATAACACCTCTTGTATATTATTTTGGGTATTTTTAATCTGAATTTAGTTCTGTAAATTCTGGAGATGGTTTTGGACTCGACGATTCGATCGGAATTTTGATTTCGTGACTTTTCCGGATAAATTAGAATGTATTGAAGTGTTTGAACGAGTATCATTTGCTCACTTTTCACGGGGTTTAAAATCTTCGGAAATACGTGCAAGTTTGTTTGTGGTGGACCCTCTAGAAGAAAACAAACCTTAACTCGATTATGTGACCGTCTTGAACTGTTAGTTATATGTATGCCCTAGAGGCCATTACTATACATAGGATGTATATTGTAGTGGGTGCTTGGACATATATAGGGAGGACTTTCTTGCTCGACATGATAGTATGCTATCTGGTTGCTCTTTACCTTAACGTGTACACTGATTGTCTCTCTGTTACATGTTGGTAAAGCCCTTAGGATGTGTACTTGACTACCTGGACTATGATGCGGATCATACTAGTGGGGACATGGTAGTCCATAAGTACATCCTTCAAAGTCCCTAGTCATGGGTATATCGAGACGGGGCATCGATATACCAGAGTAGACTAGCGTATACCTTCTCGACCCATACAGATGAGCGATGGATGATCCCATATCCATTGGTATTTGACATCAGAGATGATATACGGGTGCTCAGTAGAGACTGGGTACACTGGACGGACTCGCCGAGAACTCCCAGATGGTATTATACCTTAGGTCAGATGGCAGTTCTCTGGTGACACTGGTACAGAGTAGTCTGTTGACCCGAGATCGTCATAGAGTCTTGTGTGATTCCCACTGTGCTTTGATTTCCACCTTACCACGTCCAAGAGGGCGTGCAAAACGGTGGTTTTTGGGTACAGTCCCGAATCACATGACGGCAATGAGCGATAGGAGGGGATTCGTCTCTCCCGGTATAGGGAGTTGATGTTGCGCTGTGTTCGATTGGCTATAACCGGAAATCCCTGGCCAGGGTTGCTGAGATTTACTGGTAAGTGTTACCTGTAGTTTCTCGAACTGTTATAGACCTCATATCGACACGACTTATCGAGCTATTGGGGTCTGACGTTTACCACCCCTAGGTGAGATATGCGACATATCAGACGACGAGACCGGACTGTACGGTAAGTGTTACTGGTTGGATTCACAGGTGTGTGAGCGGGCTTGATCGTCGATCTTCTAATCGCTCAATACCCTGGTGGCCGTTACGTTTAGCAGACCGCTTGCGGCTTGTGGGTGTTTGATATGATCATCGCCTGCTGCCGGCGTATTGACGAGTCTTTATAGTCCTACACAGAGGTTTCCTGGCTCAAGCGAAATGAAATAGGAGCGCATATGAGATATGTGCGGGACCGAGAATAATGCGTGTATGTGATACCGTATTCTATTCTCGCGATAAATGTGTCGAATGGTTGTATGCGATATAACCTAGTTATCGAATCAAGGATTGATTCGATAAGACGATACATTGGATATTAGTCGGTTATATGCGATATGACCGGATCGTTAAATCAAGTGTTGATTTAATGATTTAATGTATAATTATATATTTGATATATTACTTTGCATTAACTAGTATTGGTTCACTTTAAATGGATTTTCTCACTTGCTTTGCACAAGTTGTATATGTGATATACTTTTGTGCACTTGATTGTATCATGTTTGATGATACATGCTAACTTGGTTAAGTGTATGATTAAACCATGGTTAGTTAATGGTTAGGGTTTCATTTGATTTATTAATGCATTTATTTATTTTGTTTTGACAAATGAAAAAGAGAAAAATGGTGGCTTTCTTTGTTTGTTTATGTAGCTTCATGAAGCTTTGACTAAGTGACCATTTTGTCTCATGCTTAACCCTAACCATTCCACTTAACCATAGTCCTCTCTCTACACTTAAACATGGTTGTAGTTATGATAAGTATTGATTTTATTTTCTATTTTAAAAAAACACTTATCATAATATTATCTTCTTCTTCTTCTTCTTCTTTAAGATGAAGAAGCTTGATTCCATCAATGGTGATTTGATGAAAAGAGTGAGAAATCCAATTCTAAAGTGAACCCACTTCCTATTTCTTCATCCTCTACCTCTTGCCAAGTAGTATAGGGTGTTTTCTTCACAAGTTTCATGACTTGGTGAAGTGGGAGCTTGATCTTGTGTTGCCTCGACGTAGATCATCTTCGGCATCGTAGTCGATGACCTAGCCCGCCCATTTCTCCGATGAAGCCGACGCTAGAGCCCGGGATTCGATTTGGACAGCAAGGAGACTTCATCATGGAGCTATGGAGATGGAGGACCGGATCTACAAAGGTTGTATTTCCGTTCTTTTAGTTAAGTTGTTAACTAGTTGCTTGTTTCGCCTAAAATTCTAGTTAACGATCCGTATTAGGGTTTCTCGGCACTTGTAAAATTTGAAATTGGCATGGTTGATGCCTTGTGAGACCTCATTAGTGTGCCTAGGAACCCTACAGTGGTATCAGAGCCTAGCTAGAGCCTTAGGCGAAGTCTAGACGACGTTTGAAATCCGATCGAACCGAAACCCTAAACCCAAATTGCTTTCTGGAGTTTTTTCAAAAGCTGGGTTTTTTCCATATTAAAAATGCTTAAAAAATTCAGCAGGAAATTCTAAGAATTTCGGTGCAAAATTTTCCAAATGATATGATCAAAGTGCGGCGGAACCGCGGCAGAATCCTGGCTTCTGCGGCGGTTCCGCGGCCATATGATGACGTCACCCTTTCAATTTTGCACAGTAATTCGTGTTTTCAGGTGCTGAGTTTTCTGGGAATTTTTAATATGCACTCAAGAGTTGAGTTTTCTGGGTTGTATTAGGAGTTCGTAGATTCGATCGGATTATCGGACTTTGTCTATGTGATTTCCGGGTAAATTTTAGAATATGTTAAAAAGTTCGACCGGATATAAATACCCACATTTTCCCCTGTCGGGAAATTTCCAAGTGTTGGATCTTTCCATAGTTTAACGACGTTCTAAGTAGTGCAAGTAACGCGATGGTCCCTCTAGAAGACAACAAACCTTAACTCGATTATGTGACCGTCTTGAACTGCCCTTTGAACCTTAGGGTTTGGGGCAGTACGGCGTGCCACATGTGAGGCGTTGGCTTGACCCTTCTACGGCTGGACCGTTGGTACTGAGGCATGAACTGGATGTTTTTAAACTTGTTTCATGTGTTGATCTGTTTCGGGAAAACTTGGGTGTTTGATTGTTCGATCTGATAGTTTAACATTTTCTATTTATCCGGAATGTGATACAATAATTGGAATTCACAAGTAGTTATGAGATAACTGAATGAATGTTATAAACATAGTAGTTTAGTCTCACTTGATCGGTTGCCATGGAATTTTGATGCGATCAAAAGTCCGTCGCAATCACGTAGCGTACGCGGATACTCGCCGGGTAAACTTAATAGACAGCCACGCCCCATAGCCCCGACCAAGTGACTGTAGGAGAACCCCGTCGCCGAAAGCGTCCGTTCGGGTGCTCGCGGCAGCGGTGTTCCGCCTTGGTGCACTTTGTCGACGGTATCGGGGGTGCGGCCGCCTACTAAAGTTTGCGACGAGCATTCGATCAGGATGTCGGGAATCCTGCTGAATTGCCTGACTTGATATTGAAAAGAGTTTTCGATAATGAGACTAAAATGCGGGGTTTATAATTGTTAGGCATGCGATGTCTAAGGAATTCATTTGATTAGGCATGCGATGTCTATGCAGGTTGCGGATTCCAACTGTTGTAGTTTTACACTTTCTTTTCTGTGACCGTAAGTGTAATATGTGATATCGCCGGTTTCGTTGCTATATGTCAACGACAATTGGGATGCGCATATTTACTTACGTTGATGACATGTGATGTTATGTGTTGCTGGATATGTTATATTGGATTGTCGTGTTTGAATAGCCGGGGTTTTTTATGTGAGATGAGTGTTTTTCATTTTCATTCATGTAAAAACTTGTATGTAATATTCTTTTATTGGGGCACTTCCAGGTTGCGGAAGATGTCACCCTTTTGTATATTATTTACTTTACCGCACTAGGATAGACCCAAGGAGGGGAGCACAAGTAACCGGGTTCTGGAGTCCAGTGGGAGACCAACTCGAGGAGTCGAGTCCGGGTCTCCTAACTCCAGAATTGGTAGGGTTGCTTGCCGCTCTCGTAGGGGTCTAGGGGTGTGGGTTTGGTATTCATCACGACCGTGGAATCCGTGTTTTATACTGGCTAGTATTGAAAACACGGACGTCCTAGTATATCCAATATTTCATATGATTCTTCTGCTGCGATATCTGTGATGTGATCATGTGATATGTTCTGTGATGGCTACTGTATATAGTATATATGATATATTATATAGGCGTTACTTATGTTTTACACCCGCGCTAGCCCTACCCCGCTTTGCCGTTAGTTACCTAACCTAACGGTGCACGAGGGGACATCGAGGCGAATGCGGATGGCATAAGTGTACGTCGTATTTATCTGTGATGTTTAGGTACTTAAATGATGGGACTTCATTAATGAGATTAATGAAATAAAAGAAACCTAAGATGTTGTAGAATCGAATTTCAAAAATAAAACAGGTAGCTACAGTTCTTGCTTTGCACAGCGGTATATATGATATATCCTGCACCTTATTCGATGAGGAAAGGACCGAGATCCCTTCACCGGGAGTGACTCCTTTAGCAATAACTGGCAGATGCTACACACTCGGTTTGTTTATTGATTGCTTCTATAGTTTTCTCTTTGCACAGTGATATATATGATATATCCCGCACCTCATTCGACGAGGAAAGGGCCGACGATCCCTTCACCGGGAGTGACCCCTTTAGCAAAACTAGAAAGGCCTCAAAAGCACTCCATTTTTTTAAAATCATTTGATTCTACAACGATATCAAGTTCATTACGCAATAGGTTTTCAGAAAAACCTGTCGTAGCCCTCCGTCATTTCAGATAAGTGGTAGTTAGTATTCGTGCTACGTTTGTTGGCCTGCGTCAAGGCGTAGTGTGCGGTAGCTAACTAGTATTTATCTGCTTATGCATATGATGCAGATTGGATTAGGGTAGTCGTGCGACTTTGTTGGCCTGCGTCAAGGGTCGTGCGGCTGGGTTTAATTCAATCAGAAAATGACGGGTTGAACTTGACTAGCGCACTATGGTTTGTTGGCATGCGTCAAGGTCATAGGACGCTAGGGGCAAAATTATCGGGAATTTCAAGTGTTGAAATTTGCAATGAGATTGCATACCTTCTATGAGATAGTTGGATCCCGATACCCGCTGTGAGTAAGAGTTACTCCTGGGAGAGTTTTACACATTGCAACTAGCTGATCAAGTAGGTATCTAGAAAGGTGTCAACGGGGTTACGCCTCTGGGAAAATGAGGTTTACATTAATTAGGTTCGTGCGAAAGCACGGGGGACCTCCCTCAAAGTACCGACACTGGCCTGGCTGAAAGATTGGCGAACTTGTAGTGTGTAATTAATCCCGGCTAGTCTTTCCTTTTAGGGTTTGATGGAAGATTTGATAAAAAACAGTAGGAGCCATCCTGATTAGATAAAATAATAACCAATCTATTCATGCAAATCATACGCTGAGTGTTTTCTTCTCTCTCTCTCCAGGTAGCGACCATATCACGCCTTAATCAAGATAATAATACGGATATTTGACCGAACCCGCTTGTTATACTGAACTGGGGAACGTTGGTCCCGCTCCAACTTATAATTGTTATAAGACAGAGCAGGAAATTGGGGATTACCAGAATTCCCGTGTCGCCCAAACAAAGGAAGTGCATATGATGCATCTTCTTCGGGTGTGTTCATTATAAAGAACTGTTTCTCAGTATCCTCCGCATCCTGGGTATATGATACCGGATCAGGATCCCAGATATGTAATCTGTTACATAGGGCTACAGAAAGGTAGAGAACTGAGAACGGGTGATAAGTTTCATGAGACAGAAAACGGGGCAAGTGTTGCAGCCAAGTCTGTTGGTCACTGTCACCCTGTATCCTAAATACATTGATTCTGAACGAATGTTATTAGATACCGAACCTGATATACAAAATCATATCAGTCTCTTTATTCGTAAAGAAAGGATATAATTTTGTATTGTTGGATTATGTTTTGAACATTTCCTATATCAAAAGTTGATCGGTTCAGGCACGTTATCTAAAAGCATTAATGTTCTAAATCAAACTACAGTTCTTTAGTATACGGAACACACACAAGAGGAAGAGATCAAAAATGAACGAATCCTTCTTGAGGCATTGTAGACTAGGTCATATCAATGCGATCCGACTGGCTGAAGTTACATTTTAGATGCATATTTAAATCAGTTTGAATTTACATCTTATGAAACTTGCCAGTCATGTCACAGAGATAAGATGACCATAGCTCCGTTTACTGGAAACAGAAAAAGAGTTAGTGAACTCTTGGGATGTTACATGTTGATGTATGTAAGGTCCCCTGTCTACACATGCCAAGACCGGTTCTTTGTACTTCATTACATTCTCTGATGATCTCTTTAGATTCAGACATATGTTCCTGTTGAAACACAAGTCCGAACCTTTTGAGATATTCACAGAATATAAGTTAGAAGTAGGGAACCAATAAGGGTATAAGTATTATGTCCTTTGATGTGATCAGGGAGGAGAATACTTAAGTACGAAAATCCTGGACTATTCTAAAGGAGAATGAGATTCTCTCTCAGCATTACTCCTCTGAATACACCATAGTACGATGGTATATCGGGACGGAGCAAATGCACCCTATTCGATATGATGCGCTCTATGATGAGTAATACTGAGTTACCTGTTTCCTTTTTGGGAGTTATGCGCTTGAGAAGCTGCATACCTATAGAATAGGGTTCAAATCAAATCGGTTGCCTACCACTTCATATGTGATATGGAAAGGGAAGAGCCCATATCTTAAGTTAGTTAACATTTGGGGTTGTCCGGCCTATGTCTAAAAGAAAAATCCGGACAAGCTCGAGGCAAGATCTGTTATGTAGAACTGGAAATGTTCCAGCTATACAAACTACAGCTGATGATTTGATAGAACCAAAGGATTTAATAGTTACCAACGAACATCAGCCTCTCCGCCGATCTAGTAGGGTTTCTCACCCACCTGAGAGATACTTCTGTTTCTCTATGACAGTGGGAGCGAGGATTGCATCATGAGATGATGACCCAACTAGTTTCGAGCTGGCCATCAGGAGTGAGACTCTGTAAGAATGGCTGGATGCTTAGCGATCTGAGATGGAATCCATGTACACCAACAAAGTATGGACTTTGGTTGCTATATCTGAAGGGTTAAATCCCCATCAGGAGCAAGTATATCTTGAGACGATTACTTGGTGTAGATGGAAAAGTTGAGACTTTCAAAGCTAGACTTGTTAAAGCTTTTCGTCATCGACCAGGCGTGGATAATGATGAAACCTTTTCAAGTGGCTATGCTTAAGTCCATCCAGATCCTACTTGCCACGGCTACATACCATGACTACGATATCTGGCGGTTGGGTGTCATGACTGCTTTTCTAAATGATGTTTTAGAAGAGAACGTCTATAAATACACAGCCAGAGGGCTTCGTAGACAGTGGGAGCAGCGGAAACGTGTACAAGATACTTTATAGGATAAAGCAGGTATCGCGGAGTTGGGACATCTGTTTTGATGTCTTAGTCAAAGAGTTTGACATCATCAAAATGGTAGATGAACCTTGTATATACAAAAAGGTAGTAGGGAGTATAGTGACGATCCTTGTAGAGTACGTGGATGACATGCTCTTGATAGGGAAGGAGTTTCCTATTCTACGCTCGGTCAATCTCCGCTTATCACAATGATTCTCCATATAGGATCAAAATGATACCTCCTAAATCCTGGATTTTGGATCTATGAGATAGATCTAATTAGATGTTAGGATACTCACTAGTTGTAGTGAGACGGTATCAATTGATCCTGGGGAAAATCACTGGAAAGGTTCCAGAGTGATAAGAACGACTGAATGTCAGTCACAGGCATAGTCTTTACCCTCAGTAAAGGGACGGTATGTTGGAAGAGTTCCAAGCTAGATACCGTGGCATACTAGACGATAAAGGCAGGATATATTGCTACTTAAGATGCTACCAAAGAGGTTGTTTGGGTGTATATTGGTTCATGAGATGAACTTAGTTCCTCCCATTGTGTGACAATGGAGTTGTAGCTTATGCCAAGGAACGACCGTCCCATCAGTGATCCAGATATATTCTAAGGCAGTATCACCTGATCATGGAGATGGTTGATCTCCAAGGAGATCGAGGTTAGGAGAGTAGACTCAGAGGACAGCACGGCGGATCCACTCACAAAGGCCTTTTCCCAGAGAGAGACTTTTATGGGATGGTTGAGTATAAGATACTGCAACCACTGCTATCAGATGGCCCTAGTGCAAGTGGGAGATTGTTAGTTATATGTATGCCCTAGAGGCCATTACTATACATAGGATGTATATTGTAGTGGGTGCTTGGACATATATAGGGAGGACTTTCTTGCTCGACATGATAGTATGCTATCTGGTTGCTCTTTACCTTAACGTGTACACTGATTGTCTCTCTGTTACATGTTGGTAAAGCCCTTAGGATGTGTACTTGACTACCTGGACTATGATGCGGATCATACTAGTGGGGACATGGTTGTCCATAAGTACATCCTTCAAAGTCCCTAGTCGTGGGTATATCGAGACGGGGCATCGATGTACCAGAGTAGACTAGCGTATACCTTCTCGACCCATACAGATGGGCGATGGATGATCCCATATCCATTGGTGTTTGACATCAGAGATGATATACGGGTGCTAAGTAGAGACTGGGTACACTGGACGGACTCGCCGAGAACTCCCAGATGGTATTATACCTTACGTCAGATGGCAGTTCTCTGGTGACACTGGTACAGAGTAGTCTGTTGACCCGAGATCGTCATAGAGTCTTGTGTGATTCCCACTGTGCTTTTATTTCCACCTTACCACGTCCAAGAGGGCGTGCAAAACGGTGGTTTTTAGGTACAGTCCCGAATCACATGAAGGCAATGAGCGATAGGAGGGGATTCGTCTCTCCCGGTATAGGGAGTTGATGTTGCGCTGTGTTCGATTGGCTATAACCGGAAATCCCTGGCCAGGGTTGCTGAGATTTACAGGTAAGTGTTACCTGTAGTTTCTCGAACTGTTATAGACCTCATATCGACACGACTTATCGAGCTATTGGGGTCTGACGTTTACCAACCTTAGGTGAGATATGCGACATATCAAACGACGAGACCGGACTGTACGGTAAGTGTTACTGGTTGGATTCACAGGAGTGTGAGCGGGCTTGCTCGTCGATCTTCTGATCGCTCAATACCCGGGTGGCCGTTACGTTTAGCAGACCGCTTGCAGCTTGTGGGTGTTTGATATGATCATCGCCTGCTGCCGGCATATTGACGAGTCTTTAGAGTCCTACACAGAGGTTTCCTGGCTCAAGCGAAACGAAATAGGAGCGCATATGAGATATGTGCGGGACCGAGAATAATGCGTGTATGTGATACCGTATTCTATTCTCGCGATGAATGTGTCGAATGGTTGTATGCGATATAACCTAGTTATCGAATCAAGGATTGATTCGATAAGACGATACATTAGATATTAGTCGGTTATATGCGATATGACCGGATCGTTAAATCAAGTGTTGATTTAATGATTTAATGTATAATTATATATTTGATATATTACTTTGCATTAACTAGTATTGGCTTACTTTAAATGGATTTTCTCACTTGCTTTGCACAATTTGTATATGTGATATACTTTTGTGCACTTGATTGTATCATGTTTGATGATACATGCTAACTTGGTTCAGTGTATGATTAAACCATGGTTAGTTAATGGTTAGGGTTTCATTTGATTTATTAATGCATTTATTTATTTTGTTTTGACAAATGAAAAAGAGAAAAATGGTGGCTTTCTTTGTTTGTTCATGTAGCTTCATGAAGCTTTGACTAAGTGACCATTTTGTCTCATGCTTAACCCTAACCATTCCACTTAACCATAGTCCTCTCTCTACACTTAACCATGGTTGTAGTTATGATAAGTATTGATTTTATTTTCTATTTTAAAAAAACACTTATCATAATATTGTCTTCTTCTTCTTCTTCTTTAAGATGAAGAAGCTTGATTCCATCAATGGTGATTTGAAGAAAAGAGTGAGAAATCCAATTCTAAAGTGAACCTACTTCCTATTTCTTCATCCTCTACCTCTTGCGAAGTAGTATAGGGTGTTTTCTTCACAAGTTTCATGACTTGGTGAAGTGGGAGCTTGATCTTGTGTTGCCTCGACGTAGATCATCTTCGGCATCATAGTCGATGAACTAGCCCGCCCATTTCTCCGATGAAGCCGACGCTAGAGCCCGGGATTCGATTTGGACAGCAAGGAGACTTCATCATGGAGCTATGGAGATGGAGGACCGGATCTACAAAGGTTGTATTTCCAATCTTTTAGTTAAGTTGTTGACTAGTTGCTTGTTTCGCCTAAAATTCTAGTTAACGATCCGTATTAGGGTTTCTCGGCACTTGTAAAATTTGAAATTGGCATGGTTGATGCCTTGTGAGACTTTATTAGTGTGCCTAGGAACCCTACATGAACTGCCCTTTGAACTTTAGGGTTTGGGGCAGTACGGCGTGCCACATGTGAGGCGTTGGCTTGACCCTTCTACGGCTGGACCGCTACCACTGTGTCACACTCCGGGTTTTTTAAACTCCGCTCAAGTGTTGAGCTTTAGCGAATCTTGGGTATTTGATCGTTCGTTCGAAAACTTTAATACTGTCTATTTATCTGGAATGTGATGCAATATCTGGAATTCATATAGTTGGACATGAAATACGAAGTATGTGATATTTCGCATTTACGATGTCTAAAGAGGATGTGGATTCCAAATATTGCAGTTTTACACTTTCTTTTCTCTAACCGTAAGTGTAGTATGTCGATATCGCCGGTTTCGTTGCTATACATCAACGACAATTGGGGTATGCATACTTACTTGTTGATGATATGAGATATTATGTATTGCTGAGATATGATGTGCAGGATTGTCGCGATTGAATAGCCGGGGAGTTTTATGTGAGATGAGAGTTTTATATTTTCATTCATGTAAATTCAAATGTAATGTAATATTCTTTTATTTAGGGCACTTCCGGGTTGAGGTCGATGCCACCTGTGTTGTATATTATTTACTTTTCCGCATTAGGATGGACCCAAGGAGGGGAGCACAGGTGACCGGGTTCTGGGGTTCAGTGGGAGGCCATCTCGAGGAGTCGAGATCCGGTCTCCTAAAATCCAGAATTGGTAGGGTCACTTGCCGTTCTCGTAGGGGTCCAGGGTGTGGGCTTGGCTATTCATCGCGACTGTGGAATCCGTATTTTCTATTGTTGGCTAAATAGTAAATACGGATGTCCTAGTATATCCCACATTATATCTATGTTTCTGCTGCGATATCTGTGATGTGATCATTTGATATGTTGTGATGGATACAGTATATAGTATATATGATATATTATATAGGCGTTACTTATGTTTTACACCCGCACTAGCCCTGCCCTGCTCTGTCGTTAGTTACCTAACCTAACGGTGCATGAGGGGACATCGAGGCGAATGCGGATGGCATAAGTGTACGTTGTATTTATCTGTGGTGTTTAGGTGACTTAAATGATGGGACTTTATTAATGTGATTAATGAAAGAAAAGAAACCTAATAGATGTTGTAGAATCAAATTTTTAAAATACAAGGGTAGCTACAGTTTTGCTTTGCATAGCGGTATATATGATATACCCTGCACCTTATTCGATGAGGAAAGGGCCGAGATCCCTTCACCGGGAGTGACCCCTTTTGCAATAACTGGTAGATGCTACACACTCGGTTTGACTTTTGATTGCTTCTATAGTTTTGCTTTGCGCAGTGATATATATGATATATCCCGCACCTTATTCGATGAGGAAAGAGCCGAGATCCCTTCACCGGGAGTGACCTCTTTAGCAAAACTAATAAAAGCCTCAAAATCACTCCATTTTAAAACTTCATTTGATTCTACAATGATATCAAGTTCGTTACGCTCATGGTTTTCAGAAAAACCTGCGTAGCCCTCCGTCAATTCAGATAAGTAATATTTAGTATTCGTGCTGCGGTTGTTTGGCATGCGTCAAGGCGTAGTGTACGGTAGCTAATTATTACTTATCTGTAGCATGAGATGCGATTGGATTAGGGTATTAGTACGGCGTTGTTTGGCATGCGTCAAGGGTCGTACGGGTGGGTTTAATTCAATCACGAATTGTACGGGTTGAACTTGACTAGCGGACTATGGGTTATTTGGCATGCGTCAAGGTCATAGTACGCTAGGGGCAAAATACTATCGGGAATTTCAAGTGTTGAGATTTGCAATGAAATTGCATACCTTCTATGAGATAGTTGGATCCCGATACCCACTGCGAGTAATTGTTACTCCTGGGAGAGTTTTACACAGGACAATTAGCCGATCAAGTAGGTGTCTAGAAAGGTGTCAACGGGGTTACGCCTCTGGGAAAACGAGGTTTACTTTAATTAGGTCCGTGCGATAGCACGGGGAACCTCCCTCAAAGTACCGATACTGGCCTGGCTGAAAGATCGGCGAAGTTGTAGGGTGTAATTAATCCCGGCTAGTCTTTCCTTTTAGGGTTTGAAGGAAGATTTGATAAAAAACAGTGGGAGCCATCCTGATTAGATAAAATAATAACCAATCTGATCTTGCAAGAGCATACGCTAAAGTGTTTTCTTCTCTCTCTCTCCAGGTAGCGACCATGTCATGCCTTAATCAAGATAATAATATGGATGTATTGACCGAACCCGCATGTTGTACTGTGCAGGGGAACGTTGGACCCGTTCTTTCTTATAAGAGTTATAAGACTGAACAGGGAATAGGAGAATATCTAGATTCTCAAGCCGCCTAAAAGAACATGCATGTTGATGCATCTTCTACAGGTGTGTTAGTTATTGAGAACTGTTTCTCAGTTCACCCTACGTCCTGGGTATTAGATACCGGATCAGGATCCCACATATGTAAAATGTTACATGGGCTACGGAAAGGTAGAGAACTGGGAAAAGGTGATCATTCCATTCAAGTAGGGAATGGGGCAAATGTTGCAGCCAAAGCAGTTGGCGAGTATCACCTAGTATTACCAAGTGGTAATACACTGATTTTAAATGAATGCTATTATATACCAAACATGATGTGCAACATTATATCAGTTTCTTTATTAAGTAAAGAAGGGTATAATTTTGTAGTAAAGGATAATGTTATGAATATATTCCTAGATCAAAAGTTGATTACATCAGGCTCGCTATATAATGGCATATTCATTCTAAATCAAAATACAGTCCTCAATATACAAAACACACACAAGAGGAAAAGTTCAGAAATGAACGAATCCTTCTTGTGGCATTGTAGACTTGGTCACATCAATGCGACACGACTAGCAAAGTTGCATAAGGATGGATATTTAAATCCGTTTGAATTTTCATCTTATGACACTTGCCAGTCATGTCTCAAAGGCAAGATGACCAAACCTCCGTTTACGGGACACGGAGAAAGAGTTACGGAACTCTTAGGGCTGATACATAGTGATGTATACGGTCCCATGTCTACACATGCCAGGGACGGTTCTTCCTACTTCATTACATTCACTGACGATCTCTCTAGATACGGACATGTGTTCCTGATAAAACACAAGTCTGAAGCTTTTGAGAAATTCAGAGAATATAAGCATGAAGTAGAGAACCAAACGGACAAAAGTATTAAGATCCTTCGATCTGATCGAGGAGAAGAATACTTGAGCAATGATTTTCTGGATTATCTAAAAGAGAATGGGATTCTCTCTCAGCTCACTCCTCCTTATACACCACAGCACAACGGTGTATCGGAAACGGAGAAACCGCACCTTATTAGATATGGTGCGCTCAATGATGAGTACAGCTGAGTTACCTATTTCCTTCTGGGGATATGCGCTTGAGACAGCAATGGACATATTGAATAGAGTTCCTACCAAATCAGTGCCTACCACTCCATATGAGATATGGAAAGGGAAGAGACCACATCTTAATTACATTAAGATATGGGGTTGTCCAGCCTATGTCAAAAGACAAAATCCGGACAAACTCGAGGCAAGATCAGTCTTATGTAAGTTTATAGGATATCCCAAAAATTCACAAGGGTATATCTTCTACCATCCCGAGGAACAAATGGTGTTTGTTTCTCGACATGCCACTTTTTTAGAAAAGGGTTTTCTTATGAAACAGACAAGTGGCATTGAGGTAGAACTGGAGGAGGTTCCAGCAACACAAACTATAACAGAAGACATGGTAGAACCAGAGGATTCAGTAGTACCTGACGAACCCCAGCCGCTCCGCCGATCTAGCAGGGTTTCTCGTCCACCTGAGAGATACTATGGTTTTCTCATTGACGGTGGAAGCGAGGATTGCATCATGGAGGATGATGACCCAACTAGCTTCGAGCAGGCCATCACGAGTAGGGACTCAGTGAAATGGCTGGATGCAATGCGGTCCGAGATAGAATCCATGTACACCAACAAAGTATGGACTTTGTAAGTTGCTCCTGAAGGGGTAAAACCCATTGGGAGAAAGTGGATCTTCAAGAAAAAACTTAGTGTAGATGGGAAAGTGGAGACTTTCAAAGCTAGACTTGTTGCAAAGGGTTTTCGTCAAAGACCAGGTGTGGACTATGACAAAACCTTTTCTCCAGTGGCTATGCTTAAATCCATCTGGGTCATGCTTGCCATCGCTGCATATCATGATTACGAATTCTGGCAAATGGATGTTAAGACCGCCTTTCTAAACGGTGATTTAGAAGAGTGCGTGTACATGACTCAGCCAGAGGGCTTCGTAGATAGTGGGAGCAGCGGGAAGGTGTGCAAGCTGCTTAAATCCATTTGTGGATTAAAGCAAGCATCACGGAGTTGGAACATCTGCTTTGACGTAGTTATCAAAGAGTTTGATTTCGTCAAAAACCCAGATGAACCTTGTATCTACAAGAAGGTGGCAGAGAGTAAGGTTGTCTTCCTCATATTGTACGTGGACGACATACTCTTGATAGGAAATGACATTCCTATGCTGCAATCGGTCAAGCTCTTCTTATCACAAAGATTCTCAATGAAAGATCTTGGTGATGCCTCCTGCATATTAGGAATTAGGATCTATAGAGATAGATCTAAACGGATATTGGGATTGTCCCAATCCAGGTACATTGACACCATACTAAAGAGATTTAGTATGGAAGAATCCAAGCGTGGGAACTTACCCACGATCTCTGGAGTCACTCTCTCCAAAGAGTTGTCTCCCAAGACTGATTTGGAGAGAGCTCGCATGCAAGGGATACCCTATGCTTCGGCTGTAGGCTCTATCATGTATGCGATGCTATGTACCAGACCCGATGTAGCATACTCACTAAGTGTAGTGAGTAGGTATCAAGCTGATCCTGGAGAGAGTCACTGGACAGCTGTGAAGAGCATTCTCAAGTACTTACAGAGGACCAAAGAGATGCTCTTGGAGTATGGTAATGGAGAACTCCAAGTAGAGTCCTTTACCGATTCGAGCTTCCAGAGTGATAAGGACGACTCTAATTCGCAGTCGGGATTCGTCTTTACCCTTTACGGAGGGGCGGTTAGCTGGAAGAGTTCCAAGCAGGAAACCGTGGAACACTCGACGATGGACGCTGAATACATCGCTGCCAACGATGCTGCTAAAGAGGCTGTCTGGATCAAGAAGTTCATTACTGAACTTGGAGTGGTTCCATCCATTGAGCATCCAATACCTTTGTATTGCGATAACAATGGAGCGGTGGCTTTGGCCAAAGAACCCAGGTCCCATCAGTGATCCAGGCATATTCTGAGGCGGTATCACCTGATCCGGGAGATAGTTGATCGCCGGGAGATAGTTGATCGCCGGGAGATCGAGGTCAGGATAGTTGACACGAAGAACAACACGGCGGATCCACTCACGAAGGCCATTCCCCAGATACAGTTTATGAGACTCTTCGGGATGCTCGGTATGCGATACAACAGCAGCTGGCCCTAGTGCAAGTGGGAGTTTGTTAGTTGTATGTATGCCCTAGAGGCCAGTATTGTACAGATGATGTATATTATATTAGATGCTTGGACATATATATAGAGATGACTTTCTTGCTCGATATGATAGTATGCTATCTGGTTGCTCTTTATCTTAACATGTATACTAGTCTCTTTATACTGTCTTATAGTTACATGTTGGTAAAGTCCTTAGGATGTGTACTTGACTACCTGGACTATGATGCAGATCATACTAGTGGGGACATGGTAGTCCATAAGTACATCCTTCAAGGTCCCTAGTCGTAGGTGTATCGAGACGGGGCATCGATATACCAGGGTAGACTAGCGTATAGGCTTCTTGACCCATGAGATGGGCGATGGATGATCCCATATCCATTGGTGTTTGACATCAGAGATGGTATACGGGTGCTCAGTGGAGACTGGGTACACTGGACGGACTCGCCGAGAACTCCAAGATGGTATTATACCTCACGTCAGATGGCAGTTCTCAGGTGACACTTGTGCAGGTTAGTCTGTAGACCCGAGATCGTCATAAAGTCTTGTGTGATTCCCACTGTGCTTTGATCTCCACCTTACCACGTCCATGAGGGCGTGCAAAACGGTGGTTTTTGGGTACAGTCCCGAGTCACATGGAGGCAATGAGCGATAGGAGGGGTTTCATCTCTCCCGGTATTGGGGGTTGATGTTGCGCTGTGCTCTATTGGCCGTAACAGGGAAGTCCCTGGCCAGGGCTGATTCAGAGATTTGCTGGTAAGTGTTACCAGTAGTTTCTCGACCCGTTATGAGCCTCACATCGGCCTGACTTATCGGTTATTGGGGTCTGACGTTTACCACCCCTAGACTTGATATGCGACATATTAGACGAGGAGACCGGACTGTACGGGAAGTGTTGCCGGTTGGCTCGACGGGAGTTGTAACAGGTTCGCTTGTTCTCTTCTGATCGCTCAATACCCGGGTGGCCGTTACGTTTAGCTGACCGCTTGTGGCTTGCAGGTGCTTGATATGATCATCACCCACTGCAGGAGTATTGACGAGTCTCAGAGTCCCACAATGGAGTTTCCTAGTCCAGGTGAAACGTTGTGGTGCGCGTATGCGATATGCGCATGGACCCGATTAAAATGCGCGTATAGGATACCATGTATTGATCGGGCGGCTTGCTTTTGGTGGGGTCATATGTGATATGACCGAATTGATAAATTAAGTGTTGATTTATTAATTAACCATTAGTTTCTCACTTGAAATCCTTTCTTGAGTTAGTTGGATGTATGCATGCATGTATGCCTTCTTTTTTATTCATGCACATATGGATGTACATATACACATACATACATGCATCATCCTTCATGGTTGCTTATACATGGAATATGATGGCAATATAAGATTCACACCATGGTTTTAATATGGATTATTATTGTATTTATACTAAAACATAAAAGGAAAGAAAAAGGGTTCATTATTGATTTGTTTCTACACTCTTCTTTTGACCTAACCATTCTCACCCACCTTTTAACCTTAGGTAAAGTTTCCTTTTGTGTTTTAACTCAAGTTCAATAATGAATTCATTGTTTAAACCATGGTTTGAGATGAGAACAAGAAAATATATAAACATATATTTTCATTTTTCTTAACAAGGGTTATTCTTTTCACTCTTGAAAAAGAAATTGCCATCATCTTCTTCTTCCTCTCTCATTTTGCTCTCTAGCTTTTTGTAGTGAGCAATATACTCACCAAGATAGGATTTTGAAGTGAGAAAGAGAACCACAACACCATTCTACATAAGTCTAGCACACTTGTATGGAGTGTTAGCTTCATTTCGTTCTCTTGACCGGGTGAAGTTGCAAGCTTGGACAAAGCGGACTCAGGGTGGATCATCGGTGACTTAGAGGAGTTCAAGCGGAGCTTTTTCATACCCCAAGTAGCCGAGGAGTCTAGCGTAGGGAGCTACAAAGGTTATACTCTCTAAACCCTAGCTTTTCTTTCATATGATGATGTGAAAATTTTGAAACCCTAATTTTTCTAGGATAGATCCGATGCTTGTTAACTTAGCACCCCAAAGACTCCACCTTTGGTTCATGTGATGCTTCCAAACCCTTCATGAGGTGCTAGGCTAACCCAACACATACCGGGTCCACCACGAACCCGCAAACGGATCATTCAACTCCTCGAATCGGGTTTCAAGCACACGTCTCATCACCGAGAAAACGCGTGGTGGACGCACCAAAATATCATATCATGAGGAACCGGGTTTTCAAATAGTGCATCTTTTCTTAAATAACCCCACGGTCCTCAAAACCAGAAATCACATGAAAATCCAACACCAATGAGTAAATCAAATGCGATGGGCTATGTACATCAAGCCATAATATAGGTGCAAGAGAGATACCGCTTTTTAAAATAGTTTCAGTTTTCCAAGATATCATGCGGCTCCCCATTTCTACGAAAATCATATCAAACCATATATGAAAGGAACTACAGTATAATGATCATGGCAATTTTACAGTGAGTGTGTGTCATGGCAATTACTAACGGTGTGTGCGTAACATGCAGATTAGTGCTCGTGCAACATGAACCGTTAGTAATAGTGCGGTGTTCTATCAATTCTAAGTTTACAATTATATAGCAGGGAACGCAGTATGCAACAACAGTATCCATGAGCAGTCAATGTAAGTAAATGCAACCTATAGGTCCTATCAGCCCTGACGTATAATGCCATGCGGGCGATATCCCCATAGATGTTAAATCTACTCACAGTAGTCTCGCGCTAAGTGTAGCCGACGACTTGTTTTCCCTTCTTCGCTGCGTCCGTCGCACCAGCCTGCGAACCTAGAATTACACAATATATCACATATAAGCCCAAAACCATACAAACACGACATTTAAAGTTACACTAGAAACCCGTGTCGCAAACCAAGCGCGCGTGTGCGTGATACGCTAAAACGTGTGATTACGCGCCTGAAGCTAACCCGACGCGTCGCGATACGCAGAACACCCCAAACCCACACATGTAACACGCGTGTCGCGAAGATTTAAAATACGAGAATATAGGTTTTTAACACCAGATTTTGATACAGGAAAGATATTATAAAACTATATATACCATAATACTCCACATAGCAGCAGACACCCATCACCCAAACCCTACCCCACAATTCCCTCATCTGGCCGCAATTTGCGGCCAGAAAGCTTTTTCCGACGGCCTGGGTAGGGGGTGGGCTCCCGGGTTTGGTGTGTGCACTTCATACCCTATGAACATACTACATTAATTGTAATTTTAATTTAAGGCAACTCGGTTAGCAGCAGATTCAACAGAACCCAAATTCAAGTTAAAAAAATCACACTTTTGCACTAAAATGATAGTTTAGGGTATTTTTCTGAAATCTGAAACAATCCCAAGTCTAAAATCACACTAATATCACATTACCAAGCTAATCAAGCCTTAAAAAGTTAATTTTTAACATAACCTCACTAAAACCGCTTATATAGCACAAAACATGCATAAAAATGTGATATTTTGCTAAAACACAACAAGTTATGAAATGGGATGTTAAATATGAGTGTAATACCTTCAAAAGACTTTAGAAAAACCTAAAAGTTCCAGCTCTAGCCTCAGGTGCACTGATTTGCTCCAAACACCTCTAAAGAGCTACTAAACCAAGGTTTAAGTGAAGAAAAAGGGTTGTTTTTTGTAGGGTTTGAAAATGAGGATCTAAAGAGAAATGAAAAGAGAAGAGAAAATGGAGAAAATGAGGGTTTTTCTGCAGCTCCCCTGCAGGAATTCTGAAAGGGGGAAGGAGAGAGAAAAGAGAGGGGATAATGGTCTAACAAAAGTCCAATTTCCTACCTAACCACCATGCCCCATTTTTCTATTGCATTTTGCATTTTAAAAAGGGTTTTGTTTTGATGAAAGGGTGGGGAATAACAATGAACCATGCGAGAATGAAATGAAATGGTTAACACTTTTAACCTAGGTCACAAAATGGCTAAGTGTGCAAGTGTACACTACATAATGGAAATTTCCCAATTAGGGTAACACGACTAAATATAATTAGTAAACCCTATAATTACACACACACACACACACACACACACACACACATATATATATATATATAACACTTCACAACACAATTATCCCTTGCCAAGAAGAAAGATACGATACTCGGGCTTTTATGAAAAACACGCAAAATTGCTAATTAACGCGAACACATTCTAAACGAAATTTCAAAGTGTTACATTAGTTCTCCAAGTTAGTGTAGGGTTCCTAGGCACACTATAGAGGTCTCACAAGGCATCGATCATGCCAATTTAAAATTTTATGGGTGCCGAGAAACCCTAATACGGATCGTCGGCTAGATTTCTAGGCGAAACTATAAACTAGTTAACACTTTAACTAAAAGTTAGATGCTACAACCTTTGTAGATCCGGTTCTCCACTTCCTTAGCTCCACGTGGGTGTCCTCTCGCTGTCCATCATGAATCCCGAACTCATTCGTCGGCTTCATCGGAGAAACGAGCGAGCTTGGTCGTCGGCTTCGTGTCAAAGACGATCTACATCGAGGCATCACAAGTTCAAGCTCCGACTTCACAAAGTTGTGAAACTTGTGAAGAAAACACCCAAAACAACTTGGCAAGAGGTAGAGGGTGAAGAAATAGGAGGTGGGTTCACTTTAGAATTGGATTTCACTCACTTTTGCTCAAGTTGCCATTGATGGCATCTAGTTTTCTCTCTTGAAGAAGAAGGAGAAGATGAAGCTAGTTTATGATAAGTTATTTAAAATGAAAAGAAAAATTCATACTTATCATAATCTAACTAGGGTTAAGTGTAGAGAATAAACCATGGTCACTTGAGAGGGTTAGGGTTAAGCATGATGACAAGAATGGTTGCATAAGTCAAAGCTTCATGAAGCTTCAACTAGAAACAAAAGAAGCCACCATTCTTATCTAAATCATTTCCAAATAAATAAACAAATAAATAAATGAAAAAGCAAAACCCTAATCATCTCTTAACCATGGTTTAATCCTTTACACTTAACCACAAGATCAAGTATCATCAAACATGATACAAATATGTGAACAAAAGTATATCACATATACTTCTTGCACATCAAGTGAGAAAATCCATATAAAGTGAACCAATACTAGTTAATGCAATGTAGTATATCAAATATATAATTATACATTAAATAATTAAATCAACACTTGATTTAATGATCCGGTCATATCGCATATAACCGACTAGTATCCAATGTATCGGCTTATCGAATCAATGATTCGATAACTAGGTCATATCGAATATAACCAATCGAAACATTTATCGCGAGAATGAAATGCGGTATCACATACACGCATTATTCTCGGTCCCGCACATATCTCATATGCGCTCCTATTTCGTTTCGCTTGAGCCAGGAAACCTCTGTGTAGGACTCTAAAGACTCGTCAATACGCCGGTAGCAGATGATGATCATATCAAGCACCCACAAGCCGCAAGCGGTCTGCTAAACGTAACGGCCATCCGGGTATTGAGCGATCAGAAGATCGACGAGCTAGCCCGCTCACACTCCTGTGAATCCAACCAGTAACACTTACCGTACAGTCCGGTATGTTCGTCTGATATGTCGCATATCAAGTCTAGGGGTGGTAAACGTCAGACCCCAATAACCGATAAGTCGTGCCGATGTGAGGCTCATAACGGGTCGAGAAACTACTGGTAACACTTACCAGCAAATCTCTGATCAGCCCTGGCCAGGGACTTCCCTGTTACGGCCAATCGAGCACTGCGCAACATCAACCCCCAATACCGGGAGAGACGAAACTCCTCCTATCGCTCATTGCCTTCATGTGACTCGGGACTGTACCCAAAGACCACCGTTTTGCACGCCCTCATGGACGTGGTAAGGTGGAGATAAAAGCACAGTGGGAATCACACAAGACTCTATGACGATCTCGGGTCTACAGACTAACCTGTACAAGTGTCACCTGAGAACTGCCATCTGACGTGAGGTATAATACCATCTGGGAGTTCTCGGCGAGTCCGTCCAGTGTACCCAGTCTCCATTGAGCACCCGTATACCATCTCTGATGTCAAACACCAATGGATATGGGATCATCCATCGCCCATCTCATGGGTCGAGAAGCGTATACGCTAGTCTGCTCTGGTATATCGATGCCCTGTCTCGATACACCCACGACTAGGGACCTTAAAGGATGTACTTATGGACTACCATGTCCCCACTGGTATGATCTGCATCATAGTCCAGGTAGTCAAGTACACATCCTAAGGGCTTTATCAACATGTAACTATAAGACAGTTTAAAGAGACTAGTGTACATGTTAAGACAAAGAGTAACCAGATAGCATACTATCATATCGAGCAAGAAAGTCATCTCTATATATGTCCAAGCATCCAATATAATATACATCATCTGTACAATACTGGCCTCTAGGGCATACATACAACTAACAATCTCCCACTTGCACTAAGGCCAGCTGTTGTAGTATCGCATACCGAGCATCCCGAAGAGTCTCTCAAACTGTATCTGGGGAATGGCCTTCGTGAGTGGATCCGTCGTGTTGTTCTTCGTGTCAACCCTCCTGACCTCGATCTCCCGGCGATCAACTATCTCCCGGATCAGGTGATACCGCCTCAGAATATGCCTGGATCGCTGATGGGACCTGGGTTCCTTGGCCAAAGCCACCGCTCCATTGTTATCGCAATACAAAGGTATTGGATGCTCAATGGATGGAACCACTCCAAGTTCAGAAATGAACTTCTTGATCCAGACAGCTTCTTTAGCAGCATCGTTGGCAGCGATGTATTCAGCCTCCATCGTCGAGTCTGCCACGGTTTCCTGCTTGGAACTTTTCCAGCTTGGAACTTTTCCAGCTAACCGCCCCTCCGTAAAGGGTAAAGACAAAGCCCGACTGCGGCTTAGAGTCGTCCTTATCACTATGGAAGCTCGAATCGGTAAAGGACTCCACTTGGAGTTCTCCGTTACCATACACCAAGAACATATCTCTAGTCCTTCGCAAGTACTTGAGAATGTTCTTCACAGCTGTCCAGTGACTCTCTCCAGGATCTGCTTGATACCGACTCACTACACTTAGTGAGTATGCAACATCGGGTCTGGTACATAGCATCGCATACATGATAGAGCCTACTGCCGAAGTATAGGGTATCCCTTGCATGCGAGCTCTCTCCAAATCAGTCTTGGGAGACATCTCTTTGGAGAGAGTGAGTCCAGAGATCGTGGGCAAGTTCCCACGCTTGGATTCTTCCATACTAAACCTCTTTAGTATGGTGTCAATGTACCTGGATTGGGACAATCCCAGTATCCGTTTGGATCTATCTCTATAAATCCTGATTCCCAATATGCAGGAGGCATCACCAAGATCTTTCATTGAGAATCTTTGTGATAAGAAGAGCTTGACCGATTGCAGCATAGGAATATCATTTCCTATCAAGAGTATGTCGTCCACGTACAATACGAGGAATACAACCTTACTCTCTGCTACCTTCTTGTAGATACAAGGTTCATCTGGATTTTTGACGAAATCAAACTCTTTGATAACGACGTCAAAGTAGATGTTCCAACTCCGCGATGCTTGCTTTAATCCATAAATAGATTTAAGCAGCTTGCATACCTTCCCGCTGCTCCCACTATCTACGAAGCCCTCTGGCTGAGTCATGTACACGCACTCTTCTAAATCACCATTTAGAAAGGCGGTCTTAACATCCATTTGCCAGATTTCGTAATCATGATATGCAGCGATGGCAAGCATGATCCGGATGGATTTAAGCATAGCCACTGGAGAAAAGGTCTCGTCATAGTCCACACCTGGTCTTTGACGAAAACCCTTTGCTACAAGTCTAGCTTTGAAAGTCTCCACTTTCCCATCTACACCAAGTTTTTTCTTGAAGATCCATTTGCTCCCAATGGGTTTTACCCCTTCAGGAGCAACTTCCAAAGTCCATACTTTGTTGGTGTACATGGATTCCATCTCGGACCGCATAGCATCCAGCCATTTCACTGAGTCCCCACTCGTGATGGCCTGCTCGAAGCTAGTTGGGTCATCATCCTCCATGATGCAATCCTCGCTCCCACCGTCCATGAGAAAACCGTAGTATCTCTCAGGTTGGCGAGGAACCCTACTAGATCGGCGGAGAGGCTGGGGTTCGTCGGGTACTACTGAATCCTCTGGTTCCACTAAATCTTCAGTTTGAGTTTGTGTAGCCGGAATTTCTTCTAGTTCTACCATATCCCCACTAATTTCTTTTGCAAGAAATTCCTTTTCTATAAAGGTGGCATGTCGAGAAACAAACACTTTTTGTTCCTCTGTATGGTAGAAAAGATATCCATGTGAATGTTTGGGATATCCCACAAACTTACATAGAACTGACCGTGCCTCGAGTTTGTCCGGATTTTGCCTTTTGACATAGGCCGGGCAACCCCATATCTTAACTCGTTTAAGACATGGTCTCTTCCCACTCCATATCTCATAGGTGTGGTAGGTACAGATTTAGATGGAACTTGATTCAATAGGTATGCTGCTGTCTCTAGCGCATAACCCCAGAAGGAAATAGGTAACTCAGCTGTACTCATCATAGAGCGCACCATATCTAATAGGGTGCGATTTCTCCGCTCCGATACACCGTTGTGCTGTGGTGTATAAGGAGGAGTAAGCTGAGAGAGAATCCCATTCTCTTTTAGGAATTCCAGGAATTCATTGCTTAAGTATTCTCCTCCTCGATCAGATCGTAGGATTTTAATACTTTTTCCGGTTTGGTTCTCAACTTCTTGTTTATATTTCCTAAATTTCTCAAAAGCTTCTGATTTGTGTTTCATCAGGAACACATACCCGAACCTAGAGAGATCGTCAGTGAATGCAATGAAGTATGAAGAACCATCCCTGGCATGTGTAGACATGGGACCGCATACATCACTATGTATCAGTCCCAAGAGTTCAGTAACTCTTTCTCCGTGTCCCGTAAACGGAGTTTTGGTCATCTTTCCTTTGAGACATGACTGGCAAGTGTCATAGGATGAAAATTCAAACGGATTTAAATATCCATCTTTATGCAACTTAGCTAGTCGTGTCGCATTGATGTGACCCAGTCTACAATGCCACAAGAAGGATTCGTTCAGTTCAGAACTCTTCCTCTTGTGTGTGTTTGTTATGTTCAGAACTGTTGATTGATTTAGAACATAAATGCCATTGCACAACGTGCCTGATCCAACCAACTTTTGGTTATGGAAAATGTTCATAACATTATCCTGTAATACAAAATTATATCCCTCTTTACTTAATAAAGAAACCGATATAATGTTGCTTATCAGGTTCGGCATGTAATAGCATTCGTTCAGAACCAATGTATTACCAGTTGGTAATACAAGGTGATATTCCCCGACAGTCTTAGCTGCAACAATTGCACCATTTCCAACTCTAATGTCTTTATCACCTTCTCCAAGTTCTCTACCTTTTCTAAGCCCATGTAACTGATTACATATATGGGATCCTGACCCGGTATCTAATACCCAGGACGTGGAGCAAATGGAGAAACAGTTCTCTGTAACGAACACACCGAAGAAAATGCATCAACATGTACTTTCTTCATTCGGGTGGCATGGGAATCCTGGTATTCCCCTATATCCTGTTCATTCCTATAACTCTTATAAGAAAGAACGGAACCAACGTTCCCCAGCACAGTATAACATGCGGGTTCGGTCAATACATCCATATTATTATCTTTATTAAGGCATGAAATGGTCGCTACCTGGAGAGAGAGAGAAGAAAACACTTTAGCGTAAGCTCGTGCAAGATCAGATTGGTTATTATCTTATCTAATCAGGATGGCTCCCACTGGTTTTTATCAAATCTTCCTTCAAACCCTAAAAGGAAAGACTAGCCGGGATTAATTACACACTACAAGTTCGCCAATCTTTCAGCCAGGCCAGTGTCGGTACTTTGAGGGAGGTCCCCCGTGCTTTCGCACGAACCTAATTACTGTAAACCTCGTTTTCCCAGAGGCGTAACCT
This sequence comes from Agapanthus africanus, assembly GCA_030015575.1. Classification (NCBI taxonomy): domain Eukaryota; kingdom Viridiplantae; phylum Streptophyta; class Magnoliopsida; order Asparagales; family Amaryllidaceae; genus Agapanthus; species Agapanthus africanus. The sequence goes on along the minus strand of CM057344.1, from coordinate 237,792,206 downwards.
CGTTAACACCTTTCTAGACACCTACTTGATCGGCTAATTGTAATGTGTAAAACTCTCCCAGGAGTAACTCTTACTCGCAGTGGGTATCGAGATCCAACTATCTCATAGAAGGTATGCAATCTCATTGCAAATCTCAACACTTGAAATTCCCGATAATATTTTGCCCCTAGCGTCCTATGACCTTGACAAAGGCCAACAAATCCATAGCATGCTAGTCAAGTTCAACCCGTCATTTCTTGATTGAATCAAACCCACCCGCACGGCCCTTGACAAAGGCCAACATGGTCGCCCGACTACCCTGAAACCAATCTGCATCATATGCATAGCAGATAATCACTATTTAGCTACCGCACACTACGCCTTGACAAAGGCCAACAACCGCAGCACGAATACTAAACAGTTCTTATCTGAAATGACGGAGGGCTACGACAGGTTTTTCTGAAAACCTATTGCGTAATGAACTTGATATCGTTGTAGAATCAAATGAAGTTTTGAAATGGAGTGATTTTGAGGCTTTTCTAGTTTTGCTAAAGGAGTCACTCCCGGTGAAGGGATCGTCGGCCTTATCACTCTGGAAGCTCGAATCGGTAAAGGACTCCACTTGGAGTTCTCCGTTACCATACACCAAGAACATATCTCTAGTCCTTCGCAAGTACTTGAGAATGTTCTTCACAGCTGTCCAGTGACTCTCTCCAGGATCTGCTTGATACCGACTCACTACACTTAGTGAGTATGCAACATCGGGTCTGGTACATAGCATCGCATACATGATAGAGCCTACTGCCGAAGTATAGGGTATACCTTGCATGCGAGCTCTCTCCAAATCAGTCTTGGGAGACATCTCTTTGGAGAGAGTGAGTCTAGAGATCGTGGGCAAGTTCCCACGCTTGGATTCTTCCATACTAAACCTCTTTAGTATGGTGTCAATGTACCTGGATTGGGACAATCCCAGTATCCGTTTGGATCTATCTCTATAGATCCTGATTCCCAATATGCAGGAGGCATCACCAAGATCTTTCATTGAGAATCTTTGTGATAAGAAGAGCTTGACCGATTGCAGCATAGGAATATCATTTCCTGTCAAGAGTATGTCGTCCACGTACAATACGAGGAATACAACCTTACTCTCTGCTACCTTCTTGTAGAGACAAGGTTCATCTGGATTTTTGACGAAATCAAACTCTTTGATAACGACGTCAAAGCAGATGTTCCAACTCCGCGATGCTTGCTTTAATCCATAAATGGATTTAAGCAGCTTGCATACCTTCCCGCTGCTCCCACTATCTACGAAGCCCTCTGGCTGAGTCATGTACACGCACTCTTCTAAATCACCATTTAGAAAGGCGGTCTTAATATCCATTTGCCAGATTTCATAATCATGATATGCAGCGATGGCAAGCATGATCCGGATGGATTTAAGCATAGCCACTGGAGAAAAGGTCTCGTCATAGTCCACACCTGGTCTTTGACGAAAACCCTTTGCTACAAGTCTAGCTTTGAAAGTCTCCAGTTTCCCATCTACACCAAGTTTTTTCTTGAAGATCCATTTGCTCCCAATGGGTTTTACCCCTTCAAGAGCAACTTCCAAAGTCCATACTTTGTTGGTGTACATGGATTCCATCTCGGACCGCATAGCATCCAGCCATTTCACTGAGTCCCCACTCGTGATGGCCTGCTCGAAGCTAGTTGGGTCATCATCCTCCATGATGCAATCCTAGCTCCCACCGTCCATGAGAAAACCGTAGTATCTCTCAGGTTGGCGAGGAACCCTACTAGATCGGCGGAGAGGATGGGGTTCGTCGGGTACTTCTGAATCCTCTGGTTCCACTAAATCTTCAGTTTGAGTTTGTGTAGCCGGAATTTCTTCCAGTTCTACCATATCCCCACTAATTTCTTTTGCAAGAAATTCCTTTTCTATAAAGGTGGCATGTCGAGAAACAAACACTTTTTGTTCCTCTGTATGGTAGAAAAGATATCCATGTGAATGTTTGGGATATCCCACAAACTTACATAGAACTGACCGTGCCTCGAGTTTGTCCGGATTTTGCCTTTTGACATAGGCCGGGCAACCCCATATCTTAACTCGTTTAAGACATGGTCTCTTCCCACTCCATATCTCATATGGTGTGGTAGGTACAGATTTAGATGGAACTTGATTCAATAGGTATGCTGCTGTCTCCAGCGCATAACCTCAGAAGGAAATAGGTAACTCAGCTGTACTCATCATAGAGCGCACCATATCTAATAGGGTGCGATTTCTCCGCTCCGATACACCGTTGTGCTGTGGTGTATAAGGAGGAGTAAGCTGAGAGAGAATCCCATTCTCTTTTAGGAATTCCAGGAATTCATTGCTTAAGTATTCTCCTCCTCGATCAGATCGTAGGATTTTAATACTTTTTCCGGTTTGGTTCTCAACTTCTTGTTTATATTCCCTAAATTTCTCAAAAGCTTCTGATTTGTGTTTCATCAGGAACACATACCCGAACCTAGAGAGATCGTCAGTGAATGTAATGAAGTATGAAGAACCATCCCTGGCATGTGTAGACATGGGACCGCATACATCACTATGTATCAGTCCCAAGAGTTCAGTAACTCTTTCTCCGTGTCCCGTAAACGGAGTTTTGGTCATCTTGCCTTTGAGACATGACTGGCAAGTGTCATAGGATGAAAATTCAAACGGATTTAAATATCCATCTTTATGCAACTTAGCTAGTCGTGTCGCATTGATGTGACCCAGTCTACAATGCCACAAGAAGGATTCGTTCAGTTCAGAACTCTTCCTCTTGTGTGTGTTTGTTATGTTCAGAACTATTGATTGATTCCGAACATAAATGCCATTGCACAACGTGCCTGATCCAACCAACTTTTGGTTATGGAAAATGTTCATAACATTATCCTGTAATACAAAATTATATCCCTCTTTACTTAATAAAGAAACCGATATAATGTTGCATATCAGGTTCGGCATGTAATAGCATTCGTTCAGAACCAATGTATTACCAGTTGGTAATACAAGGTGATATTCCCCGACAGTCTTAGCTGCAACAATTGCACCATTTCCAACTCTAATGTCTTTATCACCTTCTCCAAGTTCTCTACCTTTTCTAAGCCCATGTAACTGATTACATATATGGGATCCTGACCCGGTATCTAATACCCAGGACGTGGAGCAAATGGAGAAACAGTTCATTCCTATAACTCTTATAAGAAAGAACGGAACCAACGTTCCCCAGCACAGTATAACATGCGGGTTCGGTCAATACATCCATATTATTATCTTTATTAAGGCATGAAATGGTCGCTACCTGGAGAGAGAGAGAAGAAAACACTTTAGCGTAAGCTCGTGCAAGATCAGATTGGTTATTATCTTATCTAATCAGGATGGCTCCTACTGGTTTTTATCAAATCTTCCTTCAAACCCTAAAAGGAAAGACTAGCCGGGATTAATTACACACTACAAGTTCGCCAATCTTTCAGCCAGGCCAGTGTCGGTACTTTGAGGGAGGTCCCCCGTGCTTTCGCACGAACCTAATTACTGTAAACCTCATTTTCCTAGAGGCGTAACCTCGTTAACACCTTTCTAGACACCTACTTGATCGGCTAATTGTAATGTGTAAAACTCTCCCAGGAGTAACTCTTACTCGCAGTGGGTATCGGGATCCAACTATCTCATAGAAGGTATGCAATCTCATTGCAAATTTCAACACTTGAAATTCCCGATAATATTTTGCCCCTAGCGTCCTATGACCTTGACAAAGGCCAACAAATCATAGCATGCTAGTCAAGTTCAACCCGTCATTTCTTGATTGAATCAAACCCACCCGCACGGCCCTTGACAAAGGCCAACAAGGTCGCCCGACTACCCTGAAACAATCTGCATCATATGCATAAGCAGATAATCACTATTTAGCTACCGCACACTACGCCTTGACAAAGGCCAACAAACGCAGCACGAATACTAAACAGTTCTTATCTGAAATGACGGAGGGCTACGACAGGTTTTTCTGAAAACCTATTGCGTAATGAACTTGATATCGTTGTAGAATCAAATGAAGTTTTGAAATGGAGTGATTTTGAGGCTTTTCTAGTTTTGCTAAAGGAGTCACTCCCGGTGAAGGGATCGTCGGCCCTTTCCTTGTCGAATGAGGTGCGGGATAGATCATATATATCGCTGTGCAAAGCAGAAACTATAGAAGCAATCAAAAACAAACCGAGTGTGTAGCATCTGCCAGTTATTGCTAAAGGAGTCACTCCCGGTGAAGGGATCTCGGTCCTTTCCTCATCGAATAAGGTGCAGGGTATATCATATATACCACTATGCAAAGCAAGAACTGTAGCTACCTGTTTATTTTAAAATTTGATTCTACAACATCTTAGGTTTCTTTTCTTTCATTAATCACATTAATGAAGTCCCATCATTTAAATACCTAAACATCACAGATAAATACGACGTACACTTATGCCATCCGCATTCGCCTCGATGTCCCCTCGTGCACCGTTAGGTTAGGTAACTAACGACAGAGCAGGGCAGGGCTAGCGCGGGTGCAAAACATAAGTAACGTCTATATAATATATCATATATACTATATACTGTATCTATCACAGAACATCACATGATCACATCACAGATATCGCAGCAGAAGAAACATATGAAACATTGGATATACTAGGACGTCCGTGTTTTCAATACGAGCCAGTATAAAACACGGATTCCACGGTCGTGATGAATAGCCAATCCCACACCCCTAGACCCCTACGAGAGCGGCAAGCAACCCTGCCAATTCTAGGGTTAGGAGACCCGGACTCGACTCCTCGAGTTGGTCTCCCACTGGACCCCAGAACCCGGTTACTTGTGCTCCCCTCCTTGGGTCTATCCTAATGCGGAAAAGTAAATAATATACAAAGGGTGACAACTTCCGCTACCTGGAAGTGCCCCAAATAAAAGAATATTACATACAAGTTTTTACATGAAAGAAAATGAAAAACACTCATCTCACATAAAAACCCCCGGCTATTCAAACACGACGATCCAATATAACATATCCAGCAACACATAACATCACATGTCATCAACGTAAGTAAGTATGCATACCCCAATTGTCGTTGACGTATAGCAACGAAACCGGCGATATGAACATACTACACTTACGGTCACAGAAAAGAAAGTGTAAAACTACAACAGTTGGAATCCGCAACCTCTTTAGACATCGCATGCCTAATTAAATGAAATACTTAGACATCACATGCCTAACAGTTATAAACCCCGCATTTTAGTCTCATTATCGAAAACTCTTTTCAATATCAAGTGAAACTAAACCGCTAGATTTATAACATTCATTCAGTTATCTCATAACTGTTTGTGAATTCCAATTATTGTATCACATTCCAGATAAACAGAAAATGTTAAACTTTCCGATCGAACAGTCGAATACCCAAGTTTTCCGATACAGCTCAACACATGAAATGAGTCTAACTACATTCAGTTCGTGCCTCAGTACCAACGGTCCAGCCGTAGAAGGGTCAAGCCAACGCCTCACATGTGGCACGCCGTACTGCCCCAAACCCGAAGGTTCAAAGGGCAGTTCAAGACGGTCACATAATCGAGTTAAGGTTTGTTGTCTTCTAGAGGGTCCATCGCGTTACTTGCACTACTTAGAACGTCGTTAAACTACGGAAAAATCCAACACCTGGAAATTTCCCGACAGGGGAAAAGTTGGGTATTTATATCCGGTCGAACTTTTTAACATATTCTAAAATTATCCGGAAATACACAAAGACTAAATTTGATAATCCGGTGGAAACACCGATTCCCCAAAACAACCCAGAAAATTCAACTCTTGAAAAAATATTAAAAATTCCGAGGAAAATCACCACTGGAAACTAAGAGTTACTGTGCAAAAAACTTTACATACTGTGGCCGTACGGCCGCGGAACCGCCGCATGAGCCTTGCTCATGCCGCGGAACCGCGGTGATATAGTGGAATTAGGCTCACGAATTTTACAGTAAACCTTAGAATTTCCTGCTGATTTTTCTGCATATTTTTAATATCGAAAAACTCCAGATTTCGGAGAAAGTCCAGAGAGCATGTTTGGTTTAGGGTTTCGGGTTCGTTCGGGCTTCAAATTGCGTCTAGACTTCGCCTAAGGCTCTAGCTAGTCTCTGATACCACTGTAGGGTTCCTAGGCACACTATAGAGGTCTCACAAGGCATCGATCATGCCAATTTAAAATTTTATGGGTGCCGAGAAACCCTAATACGGATCGTCGGCTAGATTTCTAGGCGAAACTATAAACTAGTTAACACTTTAACTAAAAGTTAGATGCTACAACCTTTGTAGATCCGGTTCTCCACTTCCTTAGCTCCACGTGGGTGTCCTCTCGCTGTCCATCATGAATCCCGAACTCATTCGTCGGCTTCATCGGAGAAATGAGCGAGATTGGTCGTCGGCTTCGTGTCAAAGACGATCTACGTCGAGGCATCACAAGTTCAAGCTCCGACTTCACAAAGTTGTGAAACTTGTGAAGAAAACACCCAAAACAACTTGGCAAGAGGTAGAGGGTAAAGAAATAGGAGGTGGGTTCACTTTAGAATTGGATTTCACTCACTTTTGCTCAAGTTGCCATTGATAGCATCTAGTTTTCTCTCTTGAAGAAGAAGGAGAAGATGAATCTAGTTTATGATATGTTATTTAAAATGAAAAGAAAAATTCTTACTTATCATAATCTAACTAGGGTTAAGTGTAGAGAATAAACCATGGTCACTTGAGAGGGTTAGGGTTAAGCATGATGACAAGAATGGTTGCATAAGTCAAAGCTTCATGAAGCTTCAACTAGAAACAAAAGAAGCCACCATTCTTATCTAAATCATTTCCAAATAAATAAACAAATAAATAAATGAAAAAGAAAAATCCTAATCATCTCTTAACCATGGTATAATACTTTACACTTAACCACAAGATCAAGTATCATCAAACATGATACAAATATGTGCACAAAAGTATATCACATATACTTCTTGCACATCAAGTGAGAAAATCCATATAAACTGAACCAATACTAGTTAATGCAATGTAGTATATCAAATATATAATTATACATTAAATCATTAAATCAACACTTGATTTAATGATCCGGTCATATCGCATATAACCGACTAGTATCCAATGTATCGGCTTATCGAATCAATGATTCGATAACTAGGTCATATCGAATATAACCAATCGAAACATTTATCGCGAGAATGAAATGCGGTATCACATACACGCATTATTCTCGGTCCCGCACATATCTCATATGCGCTCCTATTTCGTTTCGCTTGAGCCAGGAAACCTCTGTGTAGGACTCTAAAGACTCGTCAATACGCCGGTAGCAGATGATGATCATATCAAGCACCCACAAGCCGCAAGCGGTCTGCTAAACGTAACGGCCATCCGGGTATTGAGCGATCAGAAGATCGACGAGCTAGCCCGCTCACACTCCTGTGAATCCAACCAGTAACACTTACCGTACAGTCCGGTCTGTTCGTCTGATATGTCGCATATCAAGTCTAGGCGTGGTAAACGTCAGACCCCAATAACCGATAAGTCGTGCCGATGTGAGGCTCATAACGGGTCGAGAAACTACTGGTAACACTTACCAGCAAATCTCTGATCAGCCCTGGCCAGGGACTTCCCTGTTACGGCCAATCGAGCACTGCGCAACATCAACCCCCAATACCGGGAGAGACGAAACCCCTCCTATCGCTCATTGCCTTCATGTGACTCGGGACTGTACCCAAAGACCACCGTTTTGCACGCCCTCATGGACGTGGTAAGGTGGAGATCAAAGCACAGTGGGAATCACACAAGACTCTATGACGATCTCGGGTCTACAGACTAACCTGTACAAGTGTCACCTGAGAACTGCCATCTGACGTGAGGTATAATACCATCTAGGAGTTCTCGGCGAGTCCGTCCAGTGTACCCAGTCTCCACTGAGCACCCGTATACCATCTCTGATGTCAAACACCAATGGATATAGGATCATCCATCGCCCATCTCATGGGTCGAGAAGCGTATACGCTAGTCTACTCTGGTATATCGATGCCCTGTCTCGATACACCCACGATTTGGGACCTTGAAGGATGTACTTATGGACTACCATGTCCCCACTAGTATGATCTGCATCATAGTCCAGGCAGTCAAGTACACATCCTAAGGGCTTTATCAACATGTAACTATAAGACAGTTTAAAGAGACTAGTGTACATGTTAAGACAAAGAGTAACCAGATAGCATACTATCATATCGAGCAAGAAAGTCATCTCTATATATGTCCAAGCATCCAATATAATATACATCATCTGTACAATACTGGCCTCTAAGGCATACATACAACTAACAGTTAGGGCCTTAGCTCCCCCCATAATACGCAAATGCGCAAGTATCATGTGCGCCACATGCAACGCACGTGTGCCCTACACGTGCAACGCACGTGCGCCCGCCGTGCAAGGATTCAATCCTTAAAGGAGCTTAGTTCTCCATAAGAGCTTTGTTCTCGGGCCTTAGCTTCCCCCATAATGCGCATATGCGCAAGCGCCATGTGCGCCACTTGCAACGCACGTGGGCCCGCCACGTGCAATGCACATGCTCCAGCCACGTGCAACGCACGTGCGCCCGCCGTGCGAGTATTCAATCCTTAAAGAAGCTTAGTTCTCCAAGCTAGGGCCTTAGCTGCCTCCCATGATGCCCATATGCACAAGCGCCACATGCGATGCACGTATGCCCGCCAAGTGCACAACACGTGCGACGCACGTGTGCCCGCCAAGTCCGCAACAAGTGCGACGCACGTGCGCCCGCTACGTGCGACGCACGTGCGCCCAACACGTGCGGCGCACGTACGCGAACGCAAAGAAGCATTTTTCAGCTGTTAAGAGTTTAATCTCAAACCTGTTCTTCCCCCCTGATGAGTAGGACATGGTTCAAAGGGTACATCCCTCCACACCTTTGATATATGGCGTTGTAATCTCTCAGTGTCGTCGGAGAGGTGGTGTGTCCCAATGACCAATGATCCTTCTTTCCAAAAAAGGATAGAGAGTGAAGGAAAAAAGAGAGAGACGACTACACACAGAGAGACGACTCCCCGGAGACTTAAAGAATATACAGTGAGAGAATTTAATTATAAAAAAAAATGACTTGTTCCCTTGAAATACTAGGTAAAAGAAAAAACAAAAAGCCTGTTCTTTGCATCTTTAAGGGTTTAACCTTTCATTGAAGAACTTAGTTCTTTCTCTGGTTGAGATCTGCAGAAGCAGATCTCCCCACAAGTTGAGAATTTAATTCTCATCGAGAAGATTCTGTCATGCAGATTCAAAACCTAGGGAAAAGAATTGAGTTGAAAGAATTTGATTCTTACAAAACAAAAGGCATGAGATCCTCCAAAATCCTACTATGAAATCAAAAACTCCAAACTCTCAGAAGGAAAGATTGGTGACACTTTAGTAAAACTACAATAAGGTCTCACGTGCTCCATGTGAGCGTCTCTAATGAATAAAAAGGGAAAGAGACAAACCACCGCGCGTGCTCGCACGCGAGCGCCACTGGAATCAAGTGTTTAACACTTCTATATAAAAAAGGGGAGTAAAATCCAGAGAACTGCTCCCACTTTAGGGCGCCTCACGTGCTCATACATGAGCGCCTCCAAAGTTCAGTGTTTAACACTGATTCAGAACCTCACGTGGGAACACGTGAGTGCTGAACATTACCAAGTGCTTAGCACTTATTAAAGAAAGGGTGGAATAAAACCCAGGGAACATCTCCCACTTTGGGGCGCCTCACGTGCTCACACATGAGCGCCTCCAAAGTTCAACGTTTTACACTGATTCAGAGCCTCATGTGGGAACACGTGAGTGCTGAACATAACCAAGTGCTTAGCACTTAAAAAAGAAAGGGGGGAATAAAACCCAGAGAAGAGCTCCCACTTTGGGGCGTCATACGTGCTCACACATGAGCGCCTCCAAATTTCAGTTTTTAACATTGATTCAGAGCCTGGCGTGGGAACACGTGAGTGTTGAACATACACCAATTCTTAGCATTATAAGACTTAGACTTCAGCCCTAAATGGGCTAAGTCTTCCTGAGGTCGAAACCACTTTGATCTCCAAATCGATCGAATCTTGGTGCTCATGTTTTCCCAAACTATTTTCAGTCTCAAACATGACTGATGACCCCTCAACTGTTGATATCCAAAACTATATTCATCCCACATTCTCCTAATTTAATCTTAGTCTCCCAAAAATGGCTAATGATTCTTAGATGATTCACCATGATCTTTTCCCTAAAATATAGGAATTGGTTCAAAGGTACATCTCTCTACACCTCTGATATATGTCGTTGTAATTCCTCAATGTCTTTAGAGAGGTGGCGGGTCCCGACAACCAACTGCTTTTGAGTGCACTTCCCAAGCTGACGTGCACACCTTAAACCAAAACCCTCACCTCAAAAATGATGATCTGCAGACCGAAATGTCCTCAAACTAAATGTTGCCTCCAAAATGGTGACAACGGACCGTAACATCCTTAAACTAAAACCTCACCTCCAAAATGTTGATCTACAAAACGAAAAGTCCTCAAACTAAACGTTGCCTCCAAAATGGCGACAACGGACCGTAACGTCCTTAAACTAAAACCTCACCTCAAAAATGGTGATTTACAGACTGAAATGTCCTCAAACTAAACGTTGCCTCCAAAATGGTGACAACGGACCGTAACGTCCTTAAACTAAACTCTCACCTTCAAAAATGGTGACCTACAGACCGAAATGTTCTCAAACTAAACGTTGTCTCCGAAATGACGACAACGGACCGTAACGTCCTTAAACTAAAACCTCATCAAAAATGGTGATCTACAGACCAAAACGTCCTCAAACTAAACGTTGCCTCTAAAATGGTGACAATGGACCGTAACGTTCTTAAACTAAACTCTCACCTTCAAAAATGGTGACCTACAGACCGAAATGTCCTCAAACTACAACTTTGCCTCCAAAATGGCGACAACGGACCGTAACGTTCTTAAACTAAAACCTCACCTCCAAAATGGTGATTTACAGACCGAAATGTCCTCAAACTACAACGTTGCCTCCAAAATGGCAACAACGGACCGTGACATCCTTAAACTAAACCCTCACCTCCAAAATGGTGATCTACAGACCGAAATGTCCTCAAACTACAACTTCGCCTCCAAAACGGCGATAAGGGACCGAAACGTCCTTAAACTAAAACAACAGAGCCCAAATGCTCTCCTGCTGGATCTGAAACAAAAATTATCCTTATACCGTGTTAAGTAGATCTTAGTCTCGAATTGGGCTAACGTATCCTTAACGAAAACAAATCGATCCCCCAAATGCTCGTGAACATTTAAGTCGATCTTGATCTCAAAACAGACCAACGATCCTTAAATCAACCCAAACCCAAATCTAAAATATACGGATTTGGACTAATCCACGCCCTACGGGCGACAACATAAATTAGTCTCCGTATACAATCCATGGGCAACCAAAAATAAAACAAACACACACGACACGAAGTTAACTTCTGGAGCAGGAGAAAGTGGTTATCGTGATGCGGTAATGTAATTAACTGTAGGGGTTTGCGCCTGTAGGGAAGAGCGTCCCCACAATCAAAAACCCTTCGCAAACGAGGGGAAATCTGACGAAGTCTGCTACAACGGACGCATCCGTCCAAACCTCCGTTACATGGTGCCATAAATCAACTTGGCATCTTCGGAGAGGTGGACGGATAAACCCAAATAGCATCTGCCCCCAAATTCAGGCCAGACGACCGACGCGGTTCGTTTCTGTTTTCAGTGGTGAACAGATTTTGGCACGCCCGGTGGGACCTTTTCCTCTTTCCACTCCACACTTCGTTTATCGTGTTCGCGAACAAATTGTAGTTTACTATGGTTGCCCCTAGATTCGAGGTACTAAGATTTGGTGTCTTGCTCCTATGCAGAGAAAAGAAGATCAATGGATTCTAAGTGTACCAGCAACAGCAACTCCCGCTCCACCCAGACTGGAGGAGTGACATACGGGCCAAATGCGGCCCGCATCTTTTCAATGCCAGTGGAACATATGACTCAGGACACCATTGGATTGTTCTTCGGGATCAAGCTCCTGCCAGCAAGCTTCAGCGCCCCAGTGCCATCACAGAAAGCTCCAAAAAAGTCGGTCTTCGATCGACTTGCAACCACCACGGCCCCTCTCAACGGGTCATCCAAGTCTGCCAATTCAGTCCTCAACAGGTTGAGCCAAAGCTCAAGTGGGCCCGCAAAGAGGCTCGCGATACCTGAAGGCGTTATCCCGAAACGGGTAGCCGTTCCAGCTTCGGCTGGTGAAAACATCAAAAGTGCTTCCCCTACCAGAAAATCAGCATTCGAAAGATTGGTCGTTCACTCTCAACGGACGTCAGTCTTCGACAGGCTGGCACCAGCAGCAGCCCCTAATCAAAGCCGGGGGCATGACGGAGCTTCTTCCACAACTGAGGTGGTCCCATCTGCAAGGCGCGCTCGACGTCGCCACTGGCGCCGAGTGAGAAAAGCTGGGGGTGACTCCCCCTCTGGACTTACTCCACCAGCTCCAATGGTGAAAGTTGACACTGCTGTTCCAACCGGGAACAGCTTTGAACCACTTAGGAGGGTGTGAACCCGACCGCGGTGCTGAAGAAATATACCCCACCTATTGAAAACATGATACAGGCAAAGCCGGAGCAGCCCTCTCAGCGGCTGTCCTCCCAAGCCAACAGGGTCTAGCAAAAGATCCAAGATTCTATGATCAATAAAGACTACTCTCGCCGACTAAAGAAAACAAAGGCTCGGCAAGAGGAGGACCATCCCTCCACCATGCAGCAAGGGACTTCTTTCACGAAGGCACCTATTACAACGGCTCCTTCAACCTCGAACTCCCATAAAAGGAGGAGGCCGGAGAAAATCTCATTGCCTGCGGCAAATTCTAAAGGCGCTGGACTCCCCAAGTCTGGGGGCATGGTTGTACACACGGTCTACATGGCTTCCGGGAAAGTGGATAGCCGTGCTTCCGTGAGTCATCGGCCGCAAACTCGATCATTGACAAATGCTCGGGAGCAACAACAAAAGCTCCAGGACATGCTAACGAAAATGGCAGCACTCACCGGACAAAAAGAAAGCCCTGAAGCAGTGCCTGAACAGTGCCAGGAGCAGGAGACCGATATGGAGTTCCTGCGAAGGGTGCTAGAAAGAAAGGACAAGGAGGCCGCGGAACAAGCTGCTAATATAAAGTAGATGGCACTCCTGTTCCAAGACATAGTTGGAATGATGATCCAGCCAAAACCTCCAGCTGAAGACCCGCCGATAATTATCGAGGACGACAGAGGGGAAACATCAAACCCTCTTCCATCTTTGTCGACAGCCAGGAAGGAAACGATCTCCAAAGCTGCCCTTGATGATTACATAGCTCAACAAATATGAGCTCATCAAGCGAGTGAAGCGGCTGGCCAAGTCGTCAGAACTGGGCGACCGTACCCAGGCCGGTGCGATCAAATCAAATACCCTCTGGGATATACGATCCCCAAATTCCATGTGTACAAAGGAACAGGAAACCCGCATCAGCACGTCGCTCAGTTCAAAGCTTTAGGCGGCAATACTGGAGGCGACGACAAATTGCTGCTTCGCCAGTTCATTGGCAGCTTGTCAAAAACTGCATTTGAATGGTACTCGGAGCTCCCAAATGACTCCATCAAAACATTCACAGAAATGGAGCTACTATTCACACAGTGGTTCGCAAGCGAAAGAAAAGCACCCCCATAATCAAAGCTGGGATGGGCATTATCTTCGTGACTCCGCAAGGAGGGATAATGTGTTTCGCCCTCTCCTTAACAGAGACGATGACAAACAATGAAGCTGGGTATGAAGCTTTGATAGCTGGTCTTGAGATTGCTGTCGACATGGGAATCGAAAACCTCCTCATATATGGAGACACCCAGCTGGTCGTTAGCAAAGTAAATGGCGACTATCAGATATGTAAACCGGAGTTGGTAAAATATGGCGAAAGAGTGCAGCAACTGCTGACTCAAATTCCTTCCTACATCCTAGAAAGCATACTGATTGAATGCTTCTTTGTGTGTCGTGTTTAGAAAATGTGTAAAGATCACAATCAAAGAAATTTATACCGCAATCAATTAACGGTGTCAATTGCAGCGCGTTAATGAATACAGATCGTCCACTGAGATGTATGTTTTGCTCGCTATTGTTTTAGATGAGTCAAAATGAAAAGATAAAAGAAATATTGCAAGAAAAATTGATTCAAGAATTTTGAAATTTAGTTTCAAGAAAAGTAAAGACTAGATCTAAAGATCAAGAATCAATAAAGTTCTAGAAAATGTCCAAATCTAATGAACTATCAAGATTTGTAATGAAGCTCGTAAGAATCGATTGAATCTATAGTGAGGATGAAGACTTGTGATTACGTATTCTTATCCATTGATGATTTGTTGCTAGATCGATGATGATCAACGAGGATCAGGGATTTATTGAAGAAACTAGGGTTTCTCCTTCTATCCCTTGTCCTTTCGTTGACTATCATTCAAACTCTAGCCTCTAGGAAATTCAATCATCGATCATTGATCTCTAATTAAGAGCGAAAACATTCAATAAAGCATCTCGCTTGAAACTAGGTTATCGATGATTCAATTTCCTAAACTGTACAAAACTCATAAGACTTAAGAATAGTTCAAGAATTTAATCATCATCATCTATCGATTCTCTCGATTCCTCCACGAGCGGAGTTTTTACTCAAACATCATAACAAAGAAAACAATCAAGAATTGAGATCTCATCATGTTGCTCAAATATAAAGATAAGCAAGATAAAGAAATTTCACCTTTTATTATTCAACAATTTCGTTACAATTCGCTCAAGACTACAAGAATTGAGGAGAGAACTTGATCGTCGAATTAGCTTCGCATCGTCTCCGTGAGTCGCGGATCGTCTTGGATCACTTGCTCGGTTGAAGATCGGCGTCGCTTCTAAAAGGTTGATGGCTTCTTGCTTGATTTGTACTCGGAGATCTTGATTTCGATCAAATTGTGTCACACAATTTGATTTGAATTTTATTTGGATCTACAATTTTCCCTCCACTTTCAACAACCTCAAACCCTAGATCTAGATCTCATTTTATAGCCTCAACCCTTTTCAATTCAAATTCAAATTTCCCTCCAAAATGAACCACTTTTCCCTCCAGAATGAATAACTTTTCCCACCAAAATGAACCACCTCATTTGAATTTTCCCTCCAAAATGAACTACCTCATTTGAATTTTTTGAATTTTCCCTCCAAAATGAACTACCTCATTTGAATTTTCTCTCCAAAATGTGAGGTTGTTAGAAAGAATCTTCTAGAAGAAGTTTGTTGGAGGGAATATTCCAGAATGAGGTTGTTACAAGGAGGCTTCTAGAAGAAACTTGTTATAAGGAGGCTTCTGAAAGAAGCCACGTGGTCTTTAGAGTCCTCTGGAAGCTTGGCCGTTACAAGGAGACAGGTGGAGAAAATTTGAAGCTGTGACGTATCCCTTGCACCGCGGATCTGCCGCGGGAAAGGCCTATTGGCCGTGGATCCGCGGCCCATTGAAGGTATGTGTGCATGAAATTTCTGGGCTGCTCTGTTTTGGCTTTTTGTCACTTTCTGGGATGCTTGGAATCTTCTTATTCATTCTAGATTTCTGCCAGATCTCAGGTCAAAGACATGACGTATTTATATCATTAATAGTTTCGGCTCTTTTACCTGGAATTTCCTGCACAGATTCTCGAGACAAGTGTTGCGCTATACAAAGATGATGCATGTAATGATAAACATTCAATTTCCCTCAAAAATGCCGGTTATAATATATAACACATGTTATTTGGTATTTTACAGTCAATTTGCTAATATGTGTTATATTCATACCGAACACCTTTAGATGATTGCAAATAGTATGGAAATTGATGTGTTAAAAATGCAATATTTTTGACTGATCACATACCGCGTGCGAAAAATAGCAAGGTGGATGCGTTAGCCAAGCTCGCTAAAGAATTGGCCGACGAAAATCTCGATGACGTAAGGATCATTGTGCTAAGCCGCCGGATTCTCGTGCCAGAAGAAATATCTTCGGAGTCATCTGAAAGAAAGGAAGCGACCAAACAAGCAGCCTTCCAATTAGAAGATGGTGAAAAGGTTAAGTATTGGAGAGAAGTCTTCATAGATTACTTCAAATCCCATCAAACACCTGAAAACGCATCTTCAAGACATCAGCTCATGAAACGAGCTCTATCTTTTGCCTTTGTCAATGATACTCTATACAATAGATCATTCGCCACTTTGTGGTTAAGATGCCTGGGACCAGAAGAAGCAAAAAGGGTCGTCTAAGAAATTCATGACGGACTCTGCGGTTCTAATCAAGCCGGACCAAAGATGAAGCTGAAGATCAAAAGAATGGGTTACTATTGGCCTACGATGATTCAAGATTGCCTCGAATATGCGAAGCAGTGTCACTCGTTCCAGGTTCACAAGGACTTCATCCACCAGCATCTAAATCCGCTACACCCAACACTGGCTAGTTGGCCATTCAAAATGTGGGGAACTGATATAATAGGCCCCATTGAGCCAATGCCATCCAAAGTACATCGGTTCATACTGGCAACGGCCGATTACTTCTTTAAGTGGACAGAAGCAGTACCGCTAAGGGTAGTGAAGATGGAGAACATCCTTCCATTTCTTCAAGATGCATGTCATCTACCGGTTCGGCACTCCGCGACGGATAATCTCAGATAATGGGCCAGCCTATAGGAGCCATAAAATCAGCCGCTTCGCACAGCAACATAATATAGACTGGAGATACTCTTCGGTCTATAATCCCCGAGCTAAGGCTTTCAACAAGACCTTGACGAAGATCATAAAGAAAATAGTGGCCAGAAATAAAAAAGGACTGGCACGAGAGACTGCATGAAGCCCTCTGGGCGTATCGAACCACGTTTAAAACGGCCACGAATACAACGCCATTTGCGTTGGTATTCGGCACGGAGGCGGTACTTCCCTTAGAGATAGAGCTACCCTCTCTACGAGTGGTAGTTCGATACGAGCTGACGGATGAAGAAAATGCCCATCTTCGGCTAGAGGAGCTCGATGCCCTCGATGAAATTCGTCTCATGGCGTAGCAAAACCTGGAAGCTTACAAAGTAAGGATGATGCGCTCATACGAAAGAACTAACTAGGCCAAGAACATTCCGCCAAAGCGAACTCGTGCTAGTTGTCAAAAGACCTATGATCCCCAATCGTGCAAAGTGGGGGAAATTCGAGCCAAACTATGAAGGCCCGTATATCATAGACAAAGTCTACCAAGGTGGGGCCTATTTGCTCGTGGATATGCATGGCGAAAGACCTTTCCGGCCAATAAACGGCCGGTTCCTTAAGAAATACAATGCTTCGCAAGTCACGACTCAGGTTAATGATAGATGACAACGCTCGTGTCCGCTCGCTGTCTTCCTGAGTCAAAACTCTATAAGTAGTATCCAATAAAACTTTGCCTCGAAGCTGGCAATGGACCGAGATGTCCCTAAGCTAACAATGGACCATAATTTCCTTAAACTAACACGTCACCTCAAACACGGCGATAATGGAACTCAAGTCCACAAATCCCATTGGCAAACTGATGGGTGGTGTGAAAAATGGTATGTCCACAAGCAAAATGGGCATGGATGAAAACCAGAAAGGGCGCCGTGAGTAAAAATAGCAGGGCTACCGGCGAGCTTGTGAAAACCCGAAAAGGCGCAATCTCGTAAAATTTTCACTTACGAGATCCTCTCGACTCGTAAGAAGAACTCCCCCTATGAGACCCTCACGGCTTATAGGATTCAAAGCCTTAAGCTACAGGGACCTAAACCTGTTCTTAAGCCGTCATATTCCCCAAGTTGCCCTACAAGCGGTACAATACTGGTCCTTGTATACAATCCACGGGAATGAATAAATGTTTCCCCTACCAAGTTCCACCAATCACGAAGAATGTCCTCATATGGTGAACGAAACTTGTAAGTCCTCATGACTTATAAGTAGAAAATACTCCTATGAGATCCTTACGACTTATAACAGAACACACACTTAGGGATTCTCATGGTTCTTAAGGAGAAAACACACCTATGAGATCCTTACGACTCGTAGGAAGAAATACCTTTACGAGACCCTTAGGGCTCATAAAGTCAAAAAAGCCTTAGTCGACATGATCCTAACCCTATTTGCTAAGCCACCTTTATTCAAATCGACAAAGGCAAATGATGATTCGCTCCTGGAAATATCCCAGTTGTAGCGATGCTGGTGCCTAAATTAGTATCAAATTCCAAGTCCTCTTAAGGCAAATGATGATTCGCTCCTAGCAATATTCCAGTCGTAGCGATGCTGATGCCCGAACATGTGTCAATTTTAAAGTCTTTTCACGGCAAATGATGATTCGCTCATGGCAAGTCGCAGCAGTGCTGATGCCAAGATTGGGATCAGATCTCAAGTTCCATACTCGCGACAAAATCAGTGAGTAAAATATATGTATATAAAAATAGCCGAAATGATGGGGCAACTCGCAATAAAAATCAGCGAGTAAAATATATGCAAATAAAAATTGCCGAAATGTTTGGGCGACTCGCAATAAAAAGCAGCGAGTAAAAAGAAAAGAATAGCCGAAATAATTGGGCACCGCGATAAAAAGCCGAAATGAATGGGCAATCGCGACATTCGCGATATAAAAAGATGAAATGATAGAGCATCACGGAAACAAAAAAATGAAACTTTTTCCATGCAAGTGAGTCCGTATCGACCCCTGTATACAATCCATGGGCACAAACAAAAAAGGAACCACATTTTCCGACCTGGCTCCGTCAAAGGGAGAGCCAAGTCTCGACGGTTCACAAACAACCTAGAGACCACCTCGACACTTGTCTCGTTACAGCAGACATAGTGTCAACAACGGCATTCCTTCTCACTCCAGCAGGATACAGATGCGACGTCAACCAACGACCCCAGGGTCAAAACAAAACGGATCCATGGCAAAGTCCCTAGTTCCAACTCTCGACGGTTCACATACAACCTAGAGACCACGTCAACATTCGTCTCGTTACAGCAAACGCAGTGTCGGCAATGGCGTTTCTTCTCACTCCAACAGGATGCAGACGCGACGTCAACAGAATGGAGCCATAGCAAAGTCCCTAGTTCCAAGTTCGACGGTTCATAGACAACCTAGAGACCACCTTAACACCCATCTCGTTACAGCAGACATGGTGTCAACAACGGCGTTTCTTCTCACTCCAGCAGGATGCAGACGCGACGTCAATAAAGACTCCAGGGTCAAAAATAAAGTGGAGCCATGGCAAAGTCCCTAGTTCCAAGTCTCGACGGTTCACAGACAACCTAAAGACCACCTCGACACTCATCTCGTTATGGCAGACGCAGTGTCAACAACGGCGTTTCTTCTCACTCCAGCAGGATGCAGACGCGACGTCAACAAGTGACCCTAGGGTCAAAACAAAACGGAGCCATGGAAAAGTCTCTATTTCCAAGTCTCGACGGTTCACAAAACAACCTAGAGATCACCTTGACATTCGTCTCATTACAGCAGACGCAGTGTCAAATAAAACCTGAAAGACTATCGGAGATCATCCAACACCAGCGCGGAGTGGTTATGACTCATCGGGGCTCTCAAACTGAGCCTAACCTCAAGCAAAAAGAGGCATGGTAAAATTCCTACCCTTTGCTCTCTCGAAGGTAATATGACCTAAGGAGATTACTTGAAGATGTCTTGTCCAGCCCCCGAAAGGATCAGAGACACAACAGTCGCGAGGCAACTCGAACAGCAGCGTAAAGTCTACATGTCGTGGAATGCATCAGCCAATGCGACGGTACGAGGGACAAAAAACCCTAGTACCACAGACCCTAATGGACCTCTGTCATAAAGAGCAGGGGTTAACTGTAACGTTAGGACAGGTTTACCTACAAGCCCAAGGGAGGTAAACTAAACAAACCCGGAAATGAGTCCGTAAACTAGAGACTCCGGAATCAGTGAATAAACTACAAACTCCGAAATGAGTCCGTAAACTAGAGGCTCCGGAATGAGCGAATAAAGTACAAGCTCCGAAATGAGTCCATAAACTAGAGACTCTGAAACGAGTGAATAAATTACAAACTCCGAAATGAGTATATAAACTACTTCACGCCAGATTAAGACATAAAGAAACAGAAGGGTGCAGCTCATGGGCCTCAGTGTTTGGAACTATATCCCATAAGAGTTGAGATTTGAGTCAATGAAAGATGGCGAAGCTTGTGTCCGCTCGCTATCTTCTCAAATCGAGATTCTAAAAATTATATACCAGCCCGAAACCGGTTATACGCTATGTATTATTCTGCACTACTTAACCCACGTACATACCTACGTGTGCAAAGTTGTGAGGGCATTTGTTCCCGCCAAAAATTTCTGCGCAAAAGAGCCGAAGGTCAAATGACAGCGATATGCTTAAGAAAATGCAAACCAGTATTTTTTGGGCTGTATTTTGACAAACTCCCGAATGCGAATCAGTTAAATTCAGATGGTATCAAAAGCATCTCAAAAAATCCTTCGATTTGATATATTTTAGGCCTCATAATTCATCCGAAATCAAAAGTTATGAGCAAATGTCCTATGCACGTGTAATCTAGGTAATGCTCTACTAAATGGGGGATACATTTTTAGTCCCATATCGGGAAAAAGAGAAATCCTTTCTCTACAACTCCCATATAAATAAGAGGGGATACTATTAGTGTATATACCCTAGAGGCCATTATTGTATCGTACTGGATTGTATATTACTTAATGGAAGCTTGGGATATTCACAGTTGTATTGACAGTCTTGCTAAAAATGGTAGCATGCTACTTGGTTTAAATCTACATTAATATGTGCATGTGTTTCATTTAACATATCTCTTATACATATTAGTAGAGCCCTTAGGATCTTAGCTTGATTACCAGCGTTCTGATGGCAGTCACACTATTGGGGGCTGGGTAGTGTATAAGCACATCCTATACAGGTCCCTGGTCGTAGGATTATCGAGACGGGGTATCGATACTCCGGAGTAGACTGGTGTATACGCTTCTCATCCCAGGTCGGGGGATGGTCTGTCCCACAACGATCAGTACGTCATACAGGAGACAGTATGCAGGTGCTCGTTAGGTTACGAGTACTCTGGACAGGACTAGTCGGGAACTGCAGGTTGGTATTATACCAGTCGTCAGATTGCAGTTCCCAGGTGACATGAGTACAGCTTAGTCCGTCGACTTGACACTGCTACTTCGCCTTGAGTGTGTTCCCACTGTACTTAGATCACTACCCTACCACGGCTCAAAGGAGTCATGCAAACAGGTAGTAGTTGGGTACAGTCCCGAACCACTTGGAGACAGTGGCGGTTAGATAGGATTTGTCTCTCCCAGTATTGGGGGTTGATATCGCGCTGTGTTTGGAGAGCCATTACGCAAGGTCCCTGGCCAGGGCAAGCGAGATTTACTGGTAGGTGTTCCAGTAGTTTCTCAAGATGTAATGGGCTTCACTTCGACACGACTTATACCGCTATTAGAGAACTGACGCTTGCCGCCCCCCTTGGCCCGATATGCGATAATCTTAGACGAACAGACCGGACTGTACGGAGATTGTCACATACAGGCTCGGTAGGAGTTCGAATGGGTTTACTCATCGACCTTATTATCGACATCTACCTGGGGACCGTTACATACAGCTAGTACCGCTTGCGGCCTGTAGTTAAACCCAATGCCAACGTAGTGTCGAGTCTTTAGAATCCCACATGGAGAGTTTTCCTGCACCGGGCAAAAGGTGTAGAGGCCGTATAGTTTTACGGCAGGGCCGAGATCACTTACGTACACTTGTGCACGTACTATGATCGGGCAAATAATACTAGCGGGCTTTGGTTTAAGCCAGATTCTAGTATTATACAGATGGATTTATTCAGTCTCAGATTATCCGTGTTTTTCGGAAATACGGATGGGAGGGGCAGTCTCGTAATTTATCGGGAAGCTTCTAGAAGGAGGTGACTCATTTGTATTTATTTCTTTTTAGATTTAAACTAAATGAGGTGGAGGATGAGGTGTTGGTTTAGATTAAATGATTCATGACTCATGAGGTGATTCACCATTTGAATTAAATGAAGCATTCTAGATATTATCTTGATTTGATCAAGAGAGATATTTGTATGCTTCATATTATTCAAGATTGATACATAATTCATTTTATTATCACAAACACTCTCTCTCTCCTCAAGTCTTCATCTTCTTCATCGAACCCTAAAAGCTGTCATGTGTTGAGAATCCTAGGGTTTAAAGTGACTAAGTGCTCCATCTAAATACTCTACACCCTCTAGGACTTCTAGATTAGCAAACTAGAAGCTGCAGTTATCTCAGATTCAAGATAGGAGCTTCGTCTATAGACTCTTGGGTGGATCGTCTTTAACTCGAGGAGGTCGTTGAGATACCCATGTTCCATAGAGCCGACGATAGGTGGAGTATAGTCATGAAGACCCGAAGGACATGTAACGTGAGGTATAACTTCGAATCCGAATAGTTAAACCTCTCGTAGTTTGCTAGTAATGGTTTAGACACGATCCATGTGCTCAAGTCCGTGTTACGAAGATTTGATAATTGTTTTTCATATATTCCGCCTCCCCGCGATTATGTGGGGTGCGTGACATGGACTTACAGTGGTATCAGAGCCTACTAAACCTTTACTAGCTTGTTAGCAACTTATTTGAACTTCGATCGTCGGAAAAACACGAAAACAAGACCACGTAACCCTCAAGTTTCTGTTGATTTTAAACCCGTCGAAAAAATTATTTCAGAGGCATGAAAATTCACAGCAGGGAATTATAAGAATACTGTAGAAACATGAGTTCCTAACTCGGCTAGACGACCGTGGAAGAGCGGTGGATTGGTGCAATCCGCCGCGGATCCGCTGCCGAGTCAAGCCCGAGTTGGCTCGTTTTTCCACAGTTTCTTTTATTTTTGGGTGTTCTATTTTCTTATATATTTTGTTTCTGCCTAGGTTTTTTGAGTGCTGGCTTGCATTTGGGGTAGACACGGAAAATAGTTTTCGATCGAAATTCTAAGTTATTTGCTAATCAGGTTTTATCTGTGATGTTTAATGTGTTCGTAAACCTCCGCTAATTACTAGTATGTCGGTTAGTTGGGGGTTGCACATTTCTGTGATGGATATTGGTTTGTGTATATGAACTCTATTGGATCGTCGTGGATGAATAGCCGGGGATGTGAGATGAGGGTTTTTATCTTTCATTCAATATAAATTGTAATATATTGTAATATTCTTTTGCGGGGTACATCCGGGTTGAGATTGTAGCTACCGTTTTATTATTTCATTTACTGTTTTATGCTCCTAGGATAGACCCAAGATGGGGTGCACAAACTACCGGGTACATTGAAGTGTTAAATGGCCAACTCACGTTGTTGAGGGAGACTGTTTCAATTCTGGTACTAAGCGGGTAGTTTGCCGCACCCGTAGGGGTCTAGGGTGGGGTTTGGCTATTCATCACGATCGTGTAATCCGTCTTTTGTTGTAGGCTCAAACGAAACACGGATTCCTAGAATATCCAATATGTTCATCTGTGATTTGGAATGCCTATTACTGCATCTGATGAATGTACAATATCTATATATGATATCTAGTAGGCGTTTCTTATGTTTTGCATCCGCGCTAGCCCAGCCCCCGCTCTGTCGTTAGTTAAGTAACCTAACGGGTGAATGACGGGACCTAGTGGCGAATGCGGATGGCATAAGCGGACGTTGTATTTTTGTTGTTTTCTGCAATGATAGGATAAATGATGGGACACATTATATTAATGCAAAGAAAATAAACCAAAGCTGAATCGTTGGAACAATTTAAAAGAAACCACTCGGTTATTTTAAGAACGACAGATTTTTAATTGCGGAGCTTTAACCACTCCTTTTAAAAAGCTATCAGGTTCCTTCAATTATATCAAGTTCACTACGTTCACGGTTTCGCCAAAACCAGTCGTAGCCCTCCGTCATTTCATATGGATATTCAATAGTATTCAAGCTATGTTTGTTGACCTTCGTCAAGGCATAGTGTTTGGTAGTTGCTGGGTGTTCATGTGTAGCATAGATAGATGCGTTGGTTTGGGACAGTCGTATTACCTTGTTGACCTTCGTCAAGGGTATGTACGGGTGGGTTCAAATTAACCTGGACAATGATGGGTAGAACTTGACATGTGACTTATGATTTGTTGACCTTCGTCAGGTCATAAGAGCATGGGGCAAAAATCCACATTGGAAGTTTCTAAAGAAACTGAAACTTGCTAGTGCTGCATACCATTTGGAGTTTGATAATGTTGGTAGGATGCCTTCAGCATTATCACATGATGATATTTGGATCCCGATCCTACTGTGAGTATGTGCTACTCATCGGGAGATTCTTCACTTAACGATCAATGCTATAAACTAAGTAGGTGTCTAAAACAGTGTTAGCGGGGCTACGCCTCCAGAGAAAAGAGGTTATTTAATTAAGGAACTTCGCGAAAGCGTCGTAAAACCTCCCTCGAAGTACCAACACTAGTCTGGCTGAACGGTTAGCAAGTATTGTACGGTGAGATAAGTCCTGACTAATTCTTCTTTTATAGTTTGAGGAAAGATTCGAGAAACAGTGGGAGCCATCCTATTTAGATAAACTAAAAACCAATCTAAACTTGCAAGAGCATCATGCTAATGTGTTTTCTTCTCTCTCTCTCTTAATTGCAGCGGCCCTGTGACCATGACTAGGTTACATCTAGATAACAATTTGACTGAATCGGACATTTATGACTGGCAAAGGTCTGTCCAGATGTCCATTTCCTATGACAAGCTGGACCACCATATTACTACTCAAGCCCCCGCCGTCCCAGGTCCAGTTTCTGTTGCGCCACGGCAGCGCCCCGGCCTCGTACTCGAGGCCAAAATGCGGAATAAAAAATTTTTTCCTAACTCGGAAACCGGCGCTACCGCGGACAAAGAAAACCCGGATCGAAACCATTAACCTAATGCTAGCAATCTAGAGATGGGGTGAGAAGTTATACCAAGCGATCCGTGTCCTTCGGTCTTCATCTCCACTCCGATCTCTTGCGGAATCTCCGTCACCTCCTCGCTCGTCGGAAAGGGCACCACGTAGCCGGAATCTTTTACGGGCTCCCGCCTCAATACCGAGGCAACTCGCGCATGAAGCCGGCAACTCGACATGCTCAAGATGCGCTGTAGAATGTGTAGTGTAGAGGGTATGTCTCTTTGGGGTTTGTTGTTGCCATGATGGAGGAATCAAAGAATAGAAAAATGGTGCTTGCATTTTTCTAGCAAGAAAATGAGATCAAGAAGAAACTCTCAAGATGAAGCTTTCATTTTCTTTTTCTCTCTTCTTTTTCTCTCATCTTTTTCTCTCAAGAAAACTTATCATATTATCAAGTGAGAATGAGAATGGTGGAGGAATGAAACATAATGCAAAGGGAGGTGAGTGTAGGAGCAAAAGAAAGGTGACCATATCCAAACCTCATCATCACAACACTAATCAAAGATCAAATCCTATCTCATCACCTCTAATCTTCATAAAGCAAAGGAAAAGACTAAGAAAGGATCTCATGATTAATAACTATCATGATACCACCAATATGCAAGAAAAACCTCCACAAAGTGTAATTTGCAAAACTGCAAATTACCCCCTCCATCGGAAAAGTCCGGCCGGGAAAGAACAAAGGAAAATCGGCCGGGACGGAATGCAAACTGGCAACTCCAGAAAACTGGTCCCGTAATAAATTACAGGAAAACCCCGATACTGTGCATACACACCCGCATCTGTATTCCGACCGGATACAAATGCAAAGAGACAAAACTACACTATCAAATACTAGAATCCGGCTTAAGCCAAAGCCGGCTAGTAAAAACTGTCCGATCACGATCCGTGCAATACCGCACGTATCTGATCGAACCCTGCCATATCTCCATACGGCCTCTACAGCGTTTCGCCCGAAACTTGAGTAACTGAGTGTGGTGGACTCTAAAGACTCGTCAATACTATGGCTGTGGATTTAACCACTGGCACGTCAGAGGTATAAGCCAATACGTGACGGGCCACCAGCTATTGACCAAATGGGACGTCGATGAGGAAGCTCACCCCGACACCCAACTGAGCCTGTCAGTGACAATATCCGTACAGTCCGGTCCGTTCGTCTATGAGTATCGCATGGCGGGCCTAGGGGGTTGGTAAAAGTCAGACCCCCAAAAGCGGTACAAGTCGTGTCGGAGTGTAGCCCAGAACGCCCTGAGATACTACTGGAATACCTACCAGTAAATCTCCTGCCTCGGCCGAGGGCTTTGCGTAATGGCTCTCCTAGACACAGCGCGACCTCACCCCCAATACCGGGAGAGACGAACCCCTGAAGATCCGCTCACTGCCTCCATGTGGCTCGGGACTGTACCCAACTAAAACCTGTTTGCACGACTCCTTTGAGCCGTGGTAGGGTAGTAATCAAAGCACAGTGGGAACTCACACGAGACAAATGACGATCTCAGGTCGATGAACTAACCTGTACACATGTCACCAGGGAACTGCTATCTGACATCTGGTATAAGACCAACTAGCAGGTTCCCGGCGAGTCCTGTCCGGTGTACTCATAACCCAATGAGCACCTGTATACATCTTAGGTGAACCAACTGACACCAGTGGCTTGTGAGACCGGCCACCGCCCCTCGTCGGGGTCTCGACTGTATACACTAGTCTACTAACGGAGTATCGATGCCCTGTCTCGAAACTCCTACGACTAGGGACCTTTTAAGGATGTGCTTATAGACCACCAGCTCCCACGTATATGATCGCCATCATACTGCCGGCAGTCAAGCAAGAATCCTAGGGGCTCTATCAACGTGTAATAGCGACATGTCAGGTCACCTAAAGCAGTACACGATGATAAAGATAAACCAGATAGCATACTATCATCTCGAGTAAGACTGTCCTACCGGGATAGGTCCTCCCTCAATCATTGCAATCACGTGCCTGTGATCCAATAATTGACTCTGAGGGCACTATCTCCAACAATCTCCCACTTGCACTCAAGGCTAATTATTGCGATGTCGCATACTCACAGCCCGTGTGATACCGAACACCCAACTCCTCTACTAGTCAGTCTCACAAAACCCGTTTGCGAAACTATTGCGTTCGAGGAATAGCCTCAGTGAGTGGATCCGCTGTGATGTTTCTTTCTATGTCTCTCTATATCTCAAGTTCGCGGAGAAAGCCATCTCCCGAAATGAGTAATACCTGTCTTAGAACGTCTGGATGTCTGATGGGACCTAGCTCATAAATGAACTCCAAATCCAAACTTCTTAGACTGTATCAACAACTGAACTTAATCAGTATCCTGCGCCATGCCTCCCTCAGTATTGCCTTGGACCACCTGTCCAAAATACTGCCCCTCATCAGAAGGAAAATCTATAACTCTGACAACCTGCTTGTCGTCCATGTCACCTTGGAAGCCCGGAGTGATAACCGTCTCCTAAAGGAGGCAGCCGTTATCATATCCCTAGAACATTCACTTATGTTCTGAGACTGCTTCCGACTGTTTTTCCAGGATTGGATTAATATCAACTTATTGCACCTACTGCAAGAACAACATCTGGTGTGGTACTTGACATCTCATGATTGACTCAATTGCCTAAGCAAGTGATCTGTCAATCATGCGTATCCCTCTCCCCTTTAGTCTATAAGACACCTTTAGAGAGGGTGACTCCATTACCTGCATGTACACTACCATGCCAGGAGTCGTCCATTCTAAATACTCATAGAATGCTGTCAAGTTACCCAGATTAGGAAACCACCCAAATCTAGATCTAAAACCATAGATCTAGTAACCAGTATGTCTGATATAATATCCAAGTCCCTTGTGGAGAAACTACCGTGTGACGACCAAAGTATAACCGATCGTAGTATAGGAATATCACTTCCCACTACCTTCTCAACAGATCCATCCCCTATTCTGATGACGTCAAACCTATGACTGTCACATCAGAAATAGATGATCTATCTCCGCTACATCTGCTTTAGTCTATAAATAGACATAAGCCACCTGTCCACCAATGCTTCCGCTGCTCCCACTGACTACGACAACCCTCTGGCAGAGTCATATACACGTACACTTCTAAAGCTAGTTTAGAACGACGCTATACTCATCCTCCTGCCGGGTCTCGCAGCCTGGAACAACAACAATGGCAAGTGTGGGTAAACAAGAACTTCCCTGTCACCGTCCTTGAGGCTACCGGAGTACCTCTCGGGTGCCTGAAGTTACCCACCTTATCTGCGGAGTGGCCAATGGAATGTCAAATCAGATTGAATCTTTAGGTTCCTTATTAAATCTTCAGTAATCGTTTGCGGTTCTGGAATTACTTCCAGTTCTACCATACTCCCACTGCTGTTTTTGAAAAAATCCATTTTTAATAAAACTGTGGCGAGTTTAGAACAATATTTCTATTGATCTGCCAGATGGTAGAAAGTCAACCCTCGTCATAGCCTGGGTCAACCCACAAACAGCCATTACAGAAACGTGCCTTGAGTTATCCGGAGTCTGGTTTTAAGCATAAGCCGGACAACTCCCCGTACCTTAACATCGTTAAGATATGAACTGTTCTATATCCAATATAGAACCAGAGGCACTGATTTAATTGAACCAGATTCAAATCATGCAGCTGTCTCCAGTGCATGTCAACTAAATGGAAGGAGGCCGATCAGCGTTACTCAACTTAGGAATGGTTCCAATTATGAGTAACCTGAAAGAGAAGCAATTTCTCTTTATCATTACTATCAACTGAATACCATACACAAGTATCCACATCTTCGATCACTTTGAAGAATCCCGATACTTGCTACACCTGGTACTCTACTCTATTCAAATACCTATAACTCCTCAAGACTTAGACCCTGTGTTTCTACGAAACACATGTCTAAGAACTAGAGAAGTTAAAAGTAAACAGAATATAGTATGAGGACCAACCCCTCTGTCCTAATGGACACTGGACAACATACAATACTCTGTATAAGTCCGCTGAGTCTAACAACTCTTTCACTGTGTGTCGTAGGTTGAAAACTGTACTTATGGTTAAGAAGAATTACACCGCTGTTTGATGCTCCTTACCTTACCATCCACTGATATAGGTAAATGTCATCGACATAATATCAAAAGGTATATCTCACTCTATGAAAATAGACGTACAGATATGTCAATTTGAAATTGGTGCACAACAGCGGATATTCAAAACCAAATATTTGCCGACCGGCAAACAACCCAGGTGATCTCCTCAAATATCACCGATTACAACGAATCCCGATATAATGAGGATGATCACCCAATTCCCAATAACTTACTCCCACTCATCATCTGTAAAACCATACAGATGTGAGAATCATACCTGGTAAATACATACCCTGGAGTAAGTGTCTAACTGGGAAATCAGTTTTCTATTAACAGTACACAGTGAAACTGAAACATTGTAATGTCTCGTTGGGGTATCCTGGTATTCTTAGTAATGCCTCTTCCATTATCCAGATTCACAACTGTAACCGTATAATTCTTTGCCACCTCTCCAAATCCCTTTATATGTCTTTAGTCATTACCTTCTGTACACCCCTTTAGGCCAAATGGTTTTCTTCCTTCCCTACCGTTCGGCACCAGCCTATGGTTTGGAAGAAGACTATCCAAAAAGCATAAAGGGTGTACTGTCCTAATCCTAGGAACACTCGCAATGCGAGAGAAGGTGAAGATAAAAGACACCTGAATGTACTTTATTCCTATTTCTCCTGAACCAGAATCCATCCCCGAACTGGAACAAGTTCCTTTCGAGTTCGTATATAACCATACGATGGATTATCCAATAAAATGGGATCTTCGTAGTGATACGGAGTGTCCTGGAGAAATACAAAGGTGATTTAGGATTGGCGAAGAAATACTTGGTTTGGTCGTGAATAGCAGTCGCAACTTACTTTGCCCTCCTACTAATCCCTTGCTTTGTCTTAACCTTAATACCTTCTGCACACCGTTTAGGCTAATTGGTTTTCTTCATTCCCCACCGTTCGGCACCAGCCTAAGGTTTGGAAGAAGACTATCCAATTTGCGTAATATGTGTACTACTCCTAAACCAAGGAGTACTCGTAATAAGAGAAGGTGAAAAAGAAAAGACAACTGAATAATCCTATCCGTTTTCTCCAGAACCAGAAACCATCCTCGAAGTCCTTCGAGTTCGTATCTAACCATACGATGGTTTTGTCCAATGGAAGTGGACGTTCGTAGTAATACGGGGTGTCCTGGAGAAAAGGGTAAAAGTAGGAGTGGCAATGAGGTCTGCAACTCTGACAATCCAAAAGCCAGTGTTAAGAAGGTTCGGTCAACTTGGTCACTGAGTCATAGTCTTAGGGTCGGGTCAATGGTCGCTGCCAGAGAGAGAGAGAAAAGAAACACTCAGCGTGCACTCTAACCTAGATCAGAATGGTTATCACTTTGTCTAATCTGGAAACCTCCCACTGTACCTCAAATTCTTCTCCAAACCTGAAAGAAGAATTAGTCGGGAACACCCGAGGAGTAAACCAACTCATCAGTGGGAATCGGGATCCAACTATCATCGCATGATAACGTGACGGAATCCACTCACGTCACCACACTCCAGATGGTATGCGCATGCCTGGCAAGTTTCAGTTCTTTTGAAACTCCCGATGTGATTTTTACCCCAAGCGGTTTATGACCTTGACTAGGTCAACAAACCATAAACCGCCAGTCAAGTTCAAACCGTCATTATTCTGGATTGCATCAAACCCACCCGTACGTGCCCTTGACTAGGTCAACAAGGCCGCACGACTGTCTTAACCAATCCCACTTATGCAACAAACAAGTACCACTTAGCTACCGAACACTACGTCTTGACTAGGTCAACAAACGTAGCACGAATACCAAGTAATACCTGTAGGAAATGACGGAGGGCTACGGCTGGTTTTTGGCGAAAAACCTTTAACGTAATGAACTTGATATCGTTGAAGGAACTGCATAGCCTTTTATAAAATATAGTGATGAAAACCTTTGCTAAAGAGGTCACTCCCGGTGAAGGGATCTCGGCTCTTTCCCCGTAGAATGAGGTGCAGGATATTCCAACTGAATACCACGATGCAAAGCAAAAGTAATCGGCTATAGTGAAGTTAATGCCCTGACGCAAACTTCTGTCCAAGGGGTCACTCCCGGTGAAGGGATCTCGGCCCTTGCCTCGTCGACTGAGGAGCAGGATATTCCAAATGAATACCGCGATGCAAAACAAAAGCTAACGTCCTTGCAATAACAGCTTTTTGAAAAGTGTTCCAACAACATCAGAATAGGTTTGTTTATCTTGCATTGATCCGAATCAATGCAGTCCCATCAATTAATCACACCACAAAGAACGAAAATTTACTGACGTACGTATATGCCATCCGCATTCGCCACTGGGTCCCGTCATCACCCGTTAGGTTAGCTGACTAACGGCAGAGCGGGGACTGGACTAGCGCGGATGTAAAGCATATACAACATCTACTAATATATATACCAATATATA
Source organism: Agapanthus africanus (assembly GCA_030015575.1). Classification (NCBI taxonomy): domain Eukaryota; kingdom Viridiplantae; phylum Streptophyta; class Magnoliopsida; order Asparagales; family Amaryllidaceae; genus Agapanthus; species Agapanthus africanus. The sequence goes on along the minus strand of CM057344.1, from coordinate 237,760,538 downwards.
GTATTTCGCTCAAGGCGTGAATAAAATGCAACATCACAGAAATGTATAGCATCACAGAACAATACAGATATCTGGAAGCCCCGGGTTTCACAGAGCCGCTGCTGAAACCCGACGTTCCCCTGGTCGTGTGGATAGCCTGTGCAATGAAATCCTAGACCCCTACGGGCGCGGCAAGTCACCCGCCAAAACCTGAAGCGAGGCAGCCCCCTTCAGCACCGTGAATGGACCGCCCAGCACTTCACGGAATCCGGTAACTTGGGCACCCCTCCTGGGTCAGCCTGTACCCCCTACGAGTGCGGCGAATAGCCCGCCAATCCTGGACTGAAGCCCCTCCGTCTCAATGCCCTGAGATGCGGGCCCGTTGCCCTCCAGAACTCGGCTATCCGTGCACCCCACCGCGGGGCAACCCTAGTACAGAAAGTAAAATATACATACACTGGGTACATCGACCGCAACCAGGCCGTGCCCCAAAAGAATAATACAAACAGGCAGTGACGGCAGTCCACATGTCGGACGCTCGCCCCGCAATAACAAATGTACATAATACAACAAAACTGTACTATATTGCAACCAGGCTACCCTCCACGACCGATCCGCAACATCACAGCATAAATATAGAACATCAACGTGAAAATCACGTTCGCAAATCCGTCTAACCGGGCTATAGCAGTTAGACCGGATTTACCGATCGAGTGACATTCACGGTCGCAGATATAATGTAAATACTGTGAAATAATGTGTTTAAAATTTTCCGATTGACCAAAAATTAACAAGTGGGCCCCAATCAAAACTGTAGCACTCACAGAAAACCTGGGCCCAATTTTAATATCCCAAAACCCATATTTTAATCCCACAAGCCCACTGAAAAAAAATGATGAAGTGATCTCCTGTTCACGCGGCGGAAGCGCGGCAAATGTGGGGCTAACGCCGCCCTTCCGCGGTCAAAAGAAAGGATCACTGTATCAAATTTTTGCAGTAGTCTTAGATCTCCTTGCACATAATTCTGAGACCACCTGAAAAATTTTTAGACTCCAAAAAATTTCGACAGAACCTGATGTCAAGGAAAAATACGGTTTTTGGAATTTCGGTCGATCGGAACTGAAAAACACATTAGAACAAGCTAGCTTAGGTTAATGGCCTGGCTCTGATACCATGTTGCGCCACGGCAGCGCCCCGGCCTCGTACTCGAGGCCAAAATGCGGAATAAAATTTTTTTTCCTAACTCGGAAACCGGCGCTACCGCGGACAAAGAAAACCCGGATCGAAACCATTAACCTAATGCTAGCAATCTAGAGATGGGGTGAGAAGTTATACCAAGCGATCCGTGTCCTTCGGTCTTCATCTCCACTCCGATCTCTTGCGGAATCTCCGTCACCTCCTCGCTCGTCGGAAAGGGCACCACGTAGCCGGAATCTTTTACGGGCTCCCGCCTCAATACCGAGGCAACTCGCGCATGAAGCCGGCAACTCGACATGCTCAAGATGCGCTGTAGAATGTGTAGTGTAGAGGGTATGTCTCTTTGGGGTTTGTTGTTGCCATGATGGAGGAATCAAAGAATAGAAAAATGGTGCTTGCATTTTTCTAGCAAGAAAATGAGATCAAGAAGAAACTCTCAAGATGAAGCTTTCATTTTCTTTTTCTCTCTTCTTTTTCTCTCATCTTTTTCTCTCAAGAAAACTTATCATATTATCAAGTGAGAATGAGAATGGTGGAGGAATGAAACATAATGCAAAGGGAGGTGAGTGTAGGAGCAAAAGAAAGGTGACCATATCCAAACCTCATCATCACAACACTAATCAAAGATCAAATCCTATCTCATCACCTCTAATCTTCATAAAGCAAAGGAAAAGACTAAGAAAGGATCTCATGATTAATAACTATCATGATACCACCAATATGCAAGAAAAACCTCCACAAAGTGTAATTTGCAAAACTGCAAATTACCCCCTCCATCGGAAAAGTCCGGCCGGGAAAGAACAAAGGAAAATCGGCCGGGACGGAATGCAAACTGGCAACTCCAGAAAACTGGTCCCGTAATAAATTACAGGAAAACCCCGATACTGTGCATACACACCCGCATCTGTATTCCGACCGGATACAAATGCAAAGAGACAAAACTACACTATCAAATACTAGAATCCGGCTTAAGCCAAAGCCGGCTAGTAAAAACTGTCCGATCACGATCCGTGCAATACCGCACGTATCTGATCGAACCCTGCCATATCTCCATACGGCCTCTACAGCGTTTCGCCCGAAACTTGAGTAACTGAGTGTGGTGGACTCTAAAGACTCGTCAATACTATGGCTGTGGATTTAACCACTGGCACGTCAGAGGTATAAGCCAATACGTGACAGGCCACCAGCTATTGACCAAATGGGACGTCGATGAGGAAGCTCACCCCGACACCCAACTGAGCCTGTCAGTGACAATATCCGTACAGTCCGGTCCGTTCGTCTATGAGTATCGCATGGCGGGCCTAGGGGGTTGGTAAAAGTCAGACCCCCAAAAGCGGTACAAGTCGTGTCGGAGTGTAGCCCAGAACGCCCTGAGATACTACTGGAATACCTACCAGTAAATCTCCTGCCTCGGCCGAGGGCTTTGCGTAATGGCTCTCCTAGACACAGCGCGACCTCACCCCCAATACCGGGAGAGACGAACCCCTGAAGATCCGCTCACTGCCTCCATGTGGCTCGGGACTGTACCCAACTAAAACCTGTTTGCACGACTCCTTTGAGCCGTGGTAGGGTAGTAATCAAAGCACAGTGGGAACTCACACGAGACAAATGACGATCTCAGGTCGATGAACTAACCTGTACACATGTCACCAGGGAACTGCTATCTGACATCTGGTATAAGACCAACTAGCAGGTTCCCGGCGAGTCCTGTCCGGTGTACTCATAACCCAATGAGCACCTGTATACATCTTAGGTGAACCAACTGACACCAGTGGCTTGTGAGACCGGCCACCGCCCCTCGTCGGGGTCTCGATTGTATACACTAGTCTACTAACGGAGTATCGATGCCCTGTCTCGAAACTCCTACGACTAGGGACCTTTTAAGGATGTGCTTATAGACCACCAGCTCCCACGTATATGATCGCCATCATACTGCCGGCAGTCAAGCAAGAATCCTAGGGGCTCTATCAACGTGTAATAGCGACATGTCAGGTCACCTAAAGCAGTACACGATGATAAAGATAAACCAGATAGCATACTATCATCTCGAGTAAGACTGTCCTACCGGGATAGGTCCTCCCTCAATCATTGCAATCACGTGCCTGTGATCCAATAATTGACTCTGAGGGCACTATCTCCAACAGTTTCCACCGTCGCGGATATGGATATCCGTCAAACAAAGGAAAAGGACAGTGTGAATGCCAAGTGCCTCATGTTGGCTTTAGTTGATGGTGTATACCAGAAGCAGCACGAGAAGATGGACTTAGTTTCCATCTTCCTCCATAACAAAGATTTATATGGAGAGCAATCTCGTGTCATAAGATATGAGATCTCGAATGAATTGCTTCAAGCGAGGTTGGCTATCTGGTCATCTGTAGGGAACGACGTCCTTACGATGACTAGCTATATTGATGAGCTCACAGACCTGGAGACCACGTTGGGAAACAGGTCATATGCTGATTTGTTTCCATAGTCCCTACCCTCTACTTACACCCTAAAGGAAACCAAGGAGACACCCGCTCTGCTTAATGGGGGACCTTCTTCTTATACATCCAAAGCGAAAGCAAAGGGTGAAAAGAAGAAGACCTCCACAAAACCGATAAGCAGTGTCAGTAAGGTAGAAGGAAAGGGAAAGGAAAAAGTTTCGGGACTTGGTGTAGGGAAGGAGGGATGTTCCTATTGTTATGGGAACGGGGATTGGCAGAAGAATTGCAGGGCTTTGGAAGCCAGTAGCCAGGATTCGAAGTATGTTGTGGCTTCGGCCTCGAGTGTGTTTGTAATTGAGAACTGTATATCAATTAACTCTACTTCCTGGGTACTAGATACCGGAGCAGGATCTCATATCTGTAATTCATTACATGCTTTGAGAAACCGTAGAGTTATCAGGGTAGGTGATATGTCTCTCAGAATTGCGAACAGAATGAGTGTGGACGTTGAATCCGTGGGGGAATATCACTTAGGATTGACAAGTGGGCAGATATTGATTCTACGTAACTGTTTGTATGTACCTAGTCTGACTTGTAATATCATATCAGTGTCCTTACTTTCTAAAGAGGGATATGATTTTACATTCATAAGCGATATGGTACACATCCACCTAAATTAAGTTCTGATTGGGTCCGGTACATTAGATGATGGTATATAGGTATTAAATCAAGCTCAGGTTTTCAATGTCCAGAACACACTTAAAAGAAAGTCTCCATAAATAAATCAGGCTTTCTTATGGCATTGTAGACTAGGTCACATTAATGAAACACGGTTGACTAAGTCACATAGAGAAGGATATTTGAATCCGTTCGAATATCAATCTTATGCTACTTGTGAATCTTGTCTAATGGGAAAGATGACAAAGACTCCATTTACTGGACACGGAGTCAGAGCGAGCGAGCTCTTGGGACTCGTACACGGTGATGTATGCAGTCCAATGTCTATACATGCAAGAGGTGGTTATTCCTACTTCATTACTTTTACGGATGATTTCTCTAGGTATGGACATATCTTCTTGATGAAGCATAAATCCGAGGCCTTTGAGAAATTCTAGGAATACAAGAATGAAGTGGAAAACCAAACAGGAAAAAGTATCAAGGCACTGAGATCTGATCGAGGTGGTGAATACTTAAGTGCCGAGTTCCTGGGATACTTAAAAGAGAATGGAATTCTCTCTCAGCTTACTCCGCCATACACACCATAACACAATGGTGTATTGTTCATATCATAATATTGCATTATTATATTACCCATTCCTAGTCATTTTACAAATAAACAGGTGCTTTTGACCCATGTCTGCTACTTAGTTGCAGGTTACAGATTCTCGGGACAAAAACAGTGAAAAAGACAAAAGACGATACAAAAATGAGACTACGACCAACAAACAGAGAATCTTGATAAAGCCTACACGAAGATCAGTTCACAAAGTACAAGGCAGTGCAAGGTTCAAGACTTTATCACGAAGCAATGGTAAAAGTCCACTACAATTATTCACTGTGGAGATCTGGAAAAAACCTAGAAGCCAACCTGAGAAAAAAGTGAAGAAAACAGAAGACAACAGCAGCCAGAATCAGCCCAGGATAAATGAGCCCATAAAGACCATAAATGGCCGCGGAACCGCGGCCAAACATGGGCTTTGGCCACGGATCCGCGGCCATGTAAGGCCCGTGTCGGTGCAAAATTCTATTGGCGCTGGCGGATCGTTGACTAGGTCTTTTTCTTATGGGGTATTCTTGTAAAAGCAGATATGCAAGTCAATTGTAACCCTAGGGTTTCTATGATCTATAAATAGAAGCCCTAATACCTCTTTTGAGGTATGCCTCCTTTCATTAATAAAATTCAGAATTCTTTTGGAGAGCATCGATGCCTCTTTTCATATCATATATTCAGATCTGACAAGTCTTGTGTAAATGTTTGGAGAGAGCCATCTGTAAAGTAAGTAGTTTTATTTAATTGCCTTAGTATAGATCTTTAATTCCTTGCCCTAGTTAGATAGATAGCATGTTCTTCAATTCCCTAATGAGCGAGTAGTCTCCTCGCTTGTTAGGGTTAGCTTTGGGGAAGGCTTTTGAGAGATGAGATCTCTTATCCCTTTCTTACCCATCACACGTTCTTATAGGACTCCATGCATACATGCACACACCGCTCCCTACGGCACCCTATCCCTCGAGGTAGCGGTGATACCGTAGGCCCGGTTGAGCGTGTTTTCTATGGAGGTTAGGGTAAGGATCGATAAAGGAAGGACAAGAACCTAGAGGAAGAAACATCTTCCCGAATGGTTCTAATCCCCTTTATTAATAATTACCATAACACCTCATAAATCTTAATTTGGGTATAGAAAGCGGTGAGATTTATTTACATTTCCAAACCTACCCTAAACCTAACCTTAACAAGACTTAAATCTAGATAATCTTAGTATAAATTAATTTAGCTTTTAGAGATAATCAATCCTACACCCATCGGAATTAACTCGTTAGAGCGACTAGCAAAACACAAAATCCCTTTGGACCGACCCGTACTCGCCGGCTAGCTACCAAGCGACGCCGTTCTTGATTGCGGTTTAGAAATATTTTTGACATACAAATCAAATGGCGCCGTTGCCGGGGATGGCGTGTTATTTTCTTTTTGCAATTTCGGGTTAATCTAAAATTAAAAAATCATAAAAACTGAAAAATCAAAAAAATATAAAAATTTATCATTTTGTTATTTTGTGAAGGCTATCTTTGTTTGAATTTTGCAGGATCTACAACCAAGTTCGGATCTGAAAATCTCCAGAGATCAAAACCGCAAATATCAAATCTGAATAAACAGAGGAATATCACAACAGACAACAGAAGAAATTTGGAGGACCGAGTCAACAAGTCAACCGCGGCGATCTGGTGACAAAAAAAAACCTGTTGAACCGTCCAACCGGCCGCGGAACCGCCGCTCTACCCCTCTTCTGGCCGCGGAACCGCCGCGCCCTGGTCGATTCAGGGCTTGAAAAAAAAACTATGTAGGTCTTCTGATCTCCTCCTCTGCAAATCTCTGATATCTTCTCTGAAAAATCTCCTGCAGGATTCTTTGCGCTTAAAAATCTCTCCCCTTCCAATAACAAATCTTGTGCAGGATTCTTTGCGCCGCGCTAAAAAATAAAAATTTTTGATTGCAAGTGGTTGTTACTGTTTTGCATATATTTAATCTGACTTTAAGAGGCTTGAGACCAATCCAGATTGGGTGGGGATTTCATCACCCTTCCCAGGACCCCAGAAATCACATAAGGCATTTTGTATTGACCATATTTAATTAAAAAAATATACTAGACTCAGCCCTAAGGACTTCGCGCTCAATAGGACAGAGGACTAGTTGTAGGTATCGGCCGTTGATCCTAACCTGACTTTGCGGTGTCTAGGCAAGTGTGTCTAAGGGAAGTGGTTACTTAATTAGGGCGACTACTTGTAGTGGAGAGCCTCCCACTCACCTGGCACTTACCTGGCCATAATTGGTGGTGAAGAGGCGGTTTGAGGTCCTATTTCTAGCCCTTTGGAACAGTTAGGAGCTGTCTAGCTGACCTAGGTGACCCTAGATCTAGGCCTGATTGTGCATTTGTGGTTGATCAAAAATGTGTCTAAGCCCTTTATCGAAAATCTTTTTTTCAAAAAGTTCCAAATAAAAAGAAAAAAAAGAAATTTTTTTTTAATAAAAACCTGCAAAATTTTGTCGCTAAGAAATCCGTGCACCCCACCTTCTTTCTCTTCTCCTTTCTAACATCATGGGTACCGCACCTCATAAATCTCTTGCCGAACTTTGGTACCCTGAACTAAACTTTGCCTGTTACGCGAATTGTTTCAGTCGATTTAAGGACGACCCCTCCATGCCCAAAATTTCTTTGAAAGATCGAATAGAAGCATCTAGGAGAAACAGTTCGACTCCGCAATCCACTTTATATCAACCATTTCTGTTAGTGTATATGCCCTAGGGGCCATTATTGTATCATACTTGTATGTATATTACTTAATGGAAGCTTGGTATATTCACAGTTGTATATACAGTCTTGCTAAAAATGGTAGTATGCTACTTGGTTTGTGTCTACTTTAATATGTGCATATGTTTCTTGTAACGTATCACTTATACATATTAGTAGAGCCCATAGGATCTTTGCTTGATTACCAGCGTTGTGATGGAAGTCACACTAGTGGGGGCTGGGTAGTCTATAAGCAACATCCTATACTTGTCCCTAGTCGTAGGATTATCGAGACTGGGCATCGATACTCCGGAGTAGACTAGTGTGTACGCTTCTCATGCCAGTTGGGGAGATGGTCTATCCCACAGCCATCAGTACGTAGTACTGGAGATAGTATACAGGTGCTCGTTAGGTTACGGGTACACCGGACAAGACTCGCAGAGGAACTGTTAGTTGGTATTATACCCATCGTCCGTTAACAGTTCCCAGGTGACATGAGTACAGCATAGTCCGCAGACTTGACACTGCCACTTCGCCTCGAGTATGTCCCACTGCTCATAGATTGCTACCCTACTATGGCTCAAAGGAGTCGTGCAAACAGGTAGCAGTTGGGTGCAGTCCCGAGCACTTGGAGGCAGTGGCGGTTAGACAGGATTCGTCTCTCCCGGTATTGGGAGTTGATATCGCGCTGTGTCAGAGAGCCATTACGCAAAGTCCCTGGCCAGGGCAAGCGAGATTTACTGGTAGGTTCCAGTAGTTTCTCAGGGTGTAATGGGCTACGCTCCAACACGACTTATACCGCTATTAGGGGACTGACGCTTGCCGCCCCCTAGGCTAGATATGCGATAGTTTTAGACGAACAGACCAGACTGTACGGAGATTGTCACTTCAGGCTCAGTAGGAGATCGGATAGGTTTCCTCATCGGCCTTCTTATCGATATCTACCTGGGGACCGTTACGTATAGCTAGTGCCGCTTGCAGTCTGTGGTTAAAGCCACTGCCAGCGTAGTGTCGAGTCTTTAGAGTCCCACACAGAGAGTTTCCCTGTCCAGGCGAAATGATATAGAGGTCGTATGGTTTTACAACAAGGATTCGGACGCATACGTGTTTAAACGCACGTGCGATGTTCGGACAGTTTTTACTAGCCGGCTTTGGTTTAAGCCAGATTCTAGTATCGGGTGATTGGATTTATACATTCTAAAGTTTTTCCGTGTTTTCACGGATTGGAGGGGCGTTCTCGTAATTTTCCGGGAAGCTTCTAGAAGCATGGTGACTTGGGGGTTAAGGTGGCATATGCATTAATTGGATTAATGAGTCATGTAGTGATTCATACATTGAGTTAATGATTCATTTAATGTTTTATATGACTCATGTGATGAATCACTTAGTGTATTAATGAAACATGGTGATAATTCATTATTTGTTATTTACTTAATATTATCATATGTTTCATATATACACAAATGACTTCATTCATCCAAAAGGATTCTTATCATCACCTTCTCTCTCCTCAAGCTCTCTCATTTTTGAAACCCTAACCCTAACCTCTCATGTGTTGAGATCAAGGGTTAGCTAAACTAATACATCCATAACCTCACTCTATATCCCCTAGGTAGCTTAGATTAGCACTTTGAGCAACCTAGTTATCTCAAGTTAGAGATCAAGCTTGGCGTAGGAGCTCTCGGGTGGATCGTCTTTGACTCGAGGAGGCCATTGAGGTGCCGATGTTCCAAGGAACCTACGAGGAGTGGAGGACAGCGATGAAGACCCGAAGGACAAGTAACGTGAGGTATAATTTCGAATCCGAGTAGTTAAACCTCTCGTAGTTTGCTAGTAACGGTTTAGATACGATTCATGCGCTCAAATCCGAGTTACGAAGCTTTGATAATCGTTTTTCATATATTCCGTGTCACGCCCCGCTTCCCAGTGTACGGCGAAGTGGACGCGACAAGGCCCGCTACGTATGTACTCAGAAGTACATACTCTAAGCGTAGCTAAGCAATATAAAATAAATCACAAGAGACAAAAGATGTAGAAATAACAGCAACTTTTATTAATAACATTCTTTGTACAATACATGAAAAGGAAATACAACTGAAATGAAAAGCGATGCCTAAACAGTGGCATAACAGGAAATGAAAATACTGAAAAGAACAAGGTACAATGAAATTATACTGCAGGGTCTTCGACAAATTGCTCCAAATCTTCTTGTGTTGGCTCAACTTCTACCGGGTCCAGGTCACCTGACGACATTCAAAGAAGAGAGAAACAAAATGTCGTCAGCGAACAGATCGCTCGGTAAGTCCCAAAGGTAAGAGGGAGAAATAGACAAGAGTAGGAGAGAGAGAGAGAGTAGCTTTTAATGTTGTATTGTATTATCATGTTATAGTAATATGGTGTTAACGCTGTTGTTGTAGCTTGGTACAGAAGGATGCCAGTGTATACGAGATGGGTCTCAGTATGCTAGAGACCAGGGTAAATGGAAGTACAAGGCTCCGTTACACAACCCGAAACAACGGCAATTGGATTCAGGTTAGGTGTCTTAATCTTACCATCTCGTGCCACCTTTAACACCTTCCGTACCAATCTACCCCTTAAACCCCGCGATGTCTTGTTTATATTGTTATCTTGTAAAATTGTATTAGTTGCATGATTGACTTGATTGACTGACCAAAACCATGATATCAGGAAACGGTTATAACCGTAGAGTCATGTAAATGGAATACTGGGAAACATGTAAAAGGAATATCCATGGTTCGGTTCAGTCGAGTAGATTGTTAACTGGATTCTGGAATTCATGTATTCATCTTGAGTTGAAATATAAAGAATATAGATTGACGTGAATCATTTTCAAGTCAGAAATAGTCAGACTCTAACCCGAGTCAGACTAAAAGAAATGTAATTGGAAGTTCAATAATTGTTAGGGGCCTTATTGTAATTTATAAAACTTGAGGGGGTTTTATGTAAAAAGTACTATTGTATAGTTTTCAAAATACAGCTCAAGTATTTAATATTCGTCTTTATAGTTATAATGAGTGTGAATTTTATTTGTGTTATTCTAGTGAATATATTCTAATAAAAGTATTAATTGATTTATTTGAAACTCATGGTATTTTAATGTAACTTTTAATCTTGTAATTTTTTAGGAAAAGTGGAAACTTTATATTATAATAAAATAAGTGTCTAAATGATAATTAAATATATTTTAATACAACAATAATTTTTAAATAAATATTTTATTTTTCCAAAATCACATTTTTCTTAAATGCCGTATTTTAACCCTTCGAGACCGAATGCTCCTTGCGGAGGTCTGAATCTCACACTACTAGCCCGCGGGTGCACGATGAACCGTACTATCCCTAACGGGTTCCCCAAAGGTGGGTTGTAGCGGCGCTTTGCATAGGTTTAATAAATACCATTCATTTAGAAAAAAAAACGGTTTTATAAATATAAGGTATTTATTTGTAAAAGAGTATAAATTTCCGTATTTTACTTTCTAAGGTTTCCTAAGCCAACTAACCTATTTCTAAGGTCTAAACGACAAGTCATTAGAAGCCTCAAATCGCCTCTTCACCGTCAATTGCGGCCAGGTAAGTACCAGGTAAGTGGGAAGGAACCACAGTAGTGGGCCTAATTAAAAACCACTAGCCTTAGACACACTTGCCTAGACACCACAAGACAGTTTAGATAAACGATCGATATCCATGACATATCGTGCTTTTATTTGAAAAGATTTTATTTAGAATTGTGTACAACTTAAAGCTTTCAAGAAAGGTTTATAAAGAATATGGTATTTTAGTGAAAAGTCCTATATTTTCGTATTCTATATTTTGACGTTTATCAATTAGAGTTATATTTGTGTGTGTGTAGAGGTAAGTCATTACCTCGTGACTTATTTTAAGTTTTAATGAAGTTTTAAAGGTTAAACATGATATATTGAACTTGAAGGTATTAAAGCGCAAGAATACGGTATTCGAAAACGTTATCATTTCATGTGTGAAAATTCATTCAAATTGCTTTCTACAAGTTTAGTGATCAAGATAAACCTATTTAGGAGTGAGGGAATTAATTAAACTAAGAAAAATGAACTTCATGGTATTTTTATGAAAATAATACGGTTTTGCAAAGAAGCTATCATTTCATGTGAGAAAGTTTGTTTAAATTGGTTTATAGGTGATTAATAGTCAACATGAATATAGGAAGGTGTTATGTATTAGGTGACAAGTGGAAATTTATAGAAAAACTGAATCGGAAATCGGTTTGTCCGATTTCCGTCGGGTTCCAAAAAGTCGTATTTTTACATTAAGGAAAAGAGAGATAGAAGGGATGGGACTTACGGGTTTGGACAAGCTAAGGGGGCTAAAGAAGGTGGTGGTTGTCGATGTGTTGAAAACGTCGCGAAGGTTTTGATCCGGTCGCCGGAATCCGTCGTCGGTTTCGACAGCGCTTCGCTTCTCGCTCTTCGTACCGAGTTCTCGAGAATTTGGGAGAGTGGACTTAGAGTGGTGAGGTGAAATGGTAGAGGGTAGGGTCTTTATATAGGGCTAGGCTAGGGTTAGGGTTTTAATTAAAAAAATATATAAAAATCATTAAACCTAGGAGTAAAAGGGATTTATTGGCCAAATTAAAACCGATCCAAGTATAATAAGTGTGCAAGAGGGTTGACCAAGTCAAGAGCCAACTTTTCTCAGTTGGTGACTCGGCCGTCCGGCCAAATCCGGCCGGATCGGCCGGACCGAGTCGGCCGATTCGCCGACCGGCGGCGCCAAGTCGGGCAGAGTCAGGCTTCCAGTGGCCGGGGATTTTCTGGGGGTACAATTTGGTATATTTACTTTTTGTTGTCCAGTATATATTTTGGGAGTTATGGCCTTTTTACCGTTGACTTCCAAAAAAAATTAAAACAAAATAAATACAAAAATAATGTGGGGCATGGGATTTGAACTCCGGTGGCTTGGTTCAGCGGTGCAAGGTATTACCAATGAGCTACAAGCTCTTTCTTTTAATTATTGTGTTATTTAATTACTTAAAATGATAGCAGCAAGAGTAAATACTCCAAGTATACATTAAATTTTAAAGTGATTTCTTGTACACTAAAAATGGAGTTATTTCATTCTTGTTGCTTGTAATTAAAAACAAAAATAATTACCTAAATCTTGTGCTCAGGCTTAAATACCCCTTTGTGGATTTTAAAAATATTTTGAAAAAAAAAATTGTATAGGAAAAAGTTTATAAGAAAATTAGGGTTGTTACATTCTACCCTCCTTATAAAAATTTCGTCCTCGAAATTTGTAAAAGGAAAGTGTAACAGTGCAAAAAAGTTTGGCGAATAAAAGTGATACGATGGTGAAAAAAAAGGCTTACCGGTGTTACCTTGACATACAGTCTCGGCTTCTACGGCTTCTAATGTGAAGGTCTGTCGCCGTGGTATATTCCTTCTAGCTGGAGGCACATTCCGCCTTTGAGGCCTATTTCTCTGCCCTCTAGGTATGTCCCTCATTGCCTGTTGGAATTGGCGAGTAGGCTGTGCAGGTGATGGAGCAGGTAGTGCAGGACGAGTTGCAGTGGCCTGGATGGTTGGCCGCTGCCGTTGGTTGGTGTATATGTGAGATGAGTTGCTGTTGTAAGGACAGTTCCCAATTCCGTGGTTGGATGCGCCACAAATTAGACACAGGCCTTTTGCGCGCCTACAGTCCTTGCACAAATGTCCCTTTCTATGGCAGTAATGGTAAATTTCTTCAGTCCTCCTGGGTTCAAACAATGGCCTGGAAGAGGCTCCACCTGCCATCTGGTTGGCAGGGCGCTTGACTCCTGCAGACTGAGGTCTGCCCCTTTCCTTTATCACTGCCTCATAACTGCGGGCAGCTTCTAGGGCTTCCTCATGAGTCAAAAACTTTCCTGTGGCTAGAGCAACCTTAATCTCTGTGTCCAAACCTTGCTGAAAGCGACGGGCTCTGATCTCGTCCGTCGGTATCAGGTGTGCCGCGAATCTGTTTAAAGATTGTGTTAGCTGTGTAATATGTGATAATTAAAATGGAACTATTGTGACATATCTTACCGGCTCAACATGGTGAACTCAGCATCGTATTCATCTACCGATTTGTCCCACATTGATCCTTGCTGTAGATGAATAAACTGCTGCTCCATTGCAAACCTGGCAGTCACAGGGAAATATTTCGCGTCGAACTTCTCGCGAAATGTCTTCCATTCAATCGGCTGTGCTAGACGGCTTTCTTCCGCCTTCCACCGATTGCGAGCATTATCCGTGAGATGTAGTTTCCCTACACGGACCCAAGCGTGGTCTGGCACTTGAGCTGCTGCCAGATCGTCTTCGATGCCTTGTGCCCATTCTTCCGCTTCAAAAGGGTTTCCTTTACCAGAGAACTGCTTTGGGTGCAAAGCCCTGAATTGCTTTACTCCCGTTGCATCGGTCTCAAGACGGTTCAAAAGTTGTTGCTGTCCCTCGAGAAAATCGCGGATCGCCTCAAATAGCATCGTTTGCTCAGTGGGTGGTGCCGGAACAACTGGTGTGAGAGGTAGTGCTGGAGGGGTGTTGTTAACGTTGGTGCTGGTGTTGTTTGGGGAATCCATGACCTTGAAGAAAAATTTGGATTAGGACAGATTCAAATACATGAAATGATAAGATTCAAGGAATAGAGATCTGCAAGATACAAAGAACAAGAATTGTAAAGAATGTTTTAGTTGCTGGTTCTTGTGTTATATTACTTAGGTTGTTCACGCAGACCAGAACTGCATGACAGGGATTCATACAGTTTTGACCTGCATGGGCCACCAACAAAACCTGTCACGCCCCGCTTCCTAGTGTACGGCGAAGTGGACGCGACAAGGCCCGCTGCGTATGTACTCAGAAGTACATACGCTAAGCGTAGCTAAGCAATATAAAATAAATCACAAGAGACAAAAGATGTAGAAATAACAACAACTTTTATTAATAACATTCTTTGTACAATACATGAAAAGGAAATACAACTGAAATGAAAAGCGATGCCTAAACAGTGGCATAACAGGAAATGAAAATACTGAAAAGAACAAGGTACAATAAAATTATACTGCAGGGTCTTCGATAAATTGCTCCAAATCTTCTTGTGTTGGCTCAACTTCTGCCGGGTCCAGGTCACCTGACGACATTCAAAGAATAGAGAAACAGAATGTCGTCAGGGAAAAGATCGCTCGGTAAGTCCCAAAGGTAAGAGGGAGAAATAGACAAGAGTAGGAAAGAGAGAGAGAGTAGCTTTTAATGTTGTATTGTATTGTCATGTTATAGTAATATGGTGTTAACGCTGTTGTTGTAGTTTGGTACAGAAGGATGCCAGTGTATACGAGATGGGTCTTAGTATGCTAGAGACCAGGGCAAATGGAAGTACAAGGCTCCGTTATACAACCCGGAACAACGGCAATTGGATTCAGGTTAAGTGTCTTAATCTTACCATCTCGTGCCACCCTTAACACCTTCCGTACCAATCTACCCCTTAAACCCCGCGATGTCTTGTTTATATTGTTATCTTGTAAAATTGTATTGATTGCATGATTGACTTGATTGACTGACCGAAACCATGATATCAGGAAACGGTTATAACCGTAGAGTCATGTAAATAGAATACTGGGAAACATGTAAAAGGAATATCCATGATTCGGTTCGGTCGAGTAGATTGTTAACTGGATTCTGGAATTCATGTATTCATCTTGAGTTGAAATATAAAGAATATAGATTGACTTGAATCATTTTCAAGTCAGAAATAGTCAGACTCTAACCCAAGTCAGACTAAAAGAAATGTAATTGGAAGTTCAATAATTGTAAGGGGCCTTATTGTAATTTATAAAACTTGAGGGGTTTTTATGTAAAAAGTACTATTGTATAGTTTTCAAAATACAGCTCAAGTATTTAATATTCGACTTTATAGTTATAATAAGTGTGAATTTTATTTGTGTTATTCTAGTGAATATATTCTAATAAAAGTATTAATTGATTTATTTGAAACTCATGGTATTTTAATGTAACTTTTAATCTTGTAATTTTTTAGGAAAAGTGGAAACTTTATATTATAATAAAATAGGTGTCTAAATGATAATTAAATATATTTTAATACAACAATAATTTTGAAATAAATATTTTATTTTTCCAAAATCACATTTTTCTTAAATGCCGTATTTTAACCCTTCGAGACCGAATGCTCCTTGCGGAGGTCTGAATCTCGCACTACTAGCCCGCGGGTGCACGATGAACCGTACTATCCCTAACGGGTTCCCCAAAGGTGGGTTGTAGCGGCGCTTTGCATAGGTTTAATAAATACCATTCATTTAGGAAAAAAAACGGTTTTATAAATATAAGGTATTTATTTGTAAAAGAGTATAAATTTCCGTATTTTAGTTTCTAAGGTTTTCTAAGCCAACTAAACTATTTCTAAGGTCTAAACGACAAGTCATTAGAAGCCTCAAATCGCCTCTTCACCGTCAATTGCGGCCAGGTAAGTGCCAGGTAAGTGGGAAGGAAGCACAGTAGTGGGCCTAATTAAAAACCACTAGCCTTAGACACACTTGCCTAGACACCACAAGACAGTTTAGATAAATGATCGATGTCCATGACATATCGTGCTTTTATTTGAAAAGATTTTATTTAGAATTGTGTACAACTTAAAGCTTTCAAGAAAGGTTTATACAGATTATGGTATTTTAGTGAAAAGTCCTATATTTTCGTATTCTATATTTTGACGTTTATCAATTAGAGTTATATTTGTGTGTGTGTAGAGGTAAGTTATTACCTCGTGACTTATTTTAAGTTTTAATGAAGTTTTAGAGGTTAAACATGATATATTGAACTTGAAGGTATTAAAGCGCAAGAATACGGTATTCGAAAACGTTATCATTTCATGTGTGAAAATTCATTCAAATTGGTTTCTACAAGTTTAGTGATCAAGATAATCCTATTTAGGAGTGAGGGAATTAATTAAACTAAGAAAAATGAACTTCATGGTATTTTTATGAAAATAATACGGTTTTGCAAAGAAGCTATCATTTCATGTGAGAAAGTTTGTTTAAATTGGTTTATAGGTGATTAATAGTCAACATGAATATAGGTAGGTGTTATGTATTAGGTGACAAGTGGAAATTTATAGAAAAATCGAATCGGAAATCGGTTTGTCCGATTTCCGTCGGGTTCCAAAAAGTCGTATTTTTACATTAAGGAAAAGAGAGATAGAAGAGATAGGACTTACGGGTTTGGACAAGCTAAGCGGGCTAAAGAAGGCGGTGGTTGTCGATGCGTTGAAAACGTCGCGAAGGTTTTGATCCGGTCGCCGGAATCCGTCGTCGGTTTCGGCAGCGCTTCGCTTCTCGCTCTTCGTACCGAGTTCTCGAGAATTTGGGAGAGTGGACTTAGAGTGGTGAGGTGAAATGGTAGAGGGTAGGGGTCTTTATATAGGGCTAGGCTAGGGTTAGGGTTTTAATTAAAAAAATATATAAAAATCATTAAAAATCATTAAACCTAGGAGTAAAAGAGATTTATTGGCCAAATTAAAACCGATCCAGGTATAATAAGTGTGCAAGAGGGTTGACCAAGTCAAGAGCCAAATTTTCTCAGTTGGTGACTCGGCCGTCCGGCCAAGTCCGGCCGATTCGCCGGCCGGCGGCGCCGAGTCTGGCCGAGTCAGGCTTCCAGTGGCCGGGGATTTTCTGGGGGTACAATTTGGTATATTTACTTTTTGTTGTCCAGTACATATTTTGGGAGTTATGGCCTTTTTACCGTTGACTTCCAAAAAAAAATTAAAACAAAATAAATACAAAAATAATGTGGGGGCATGGGATTTGAACTCCGGTGGCTTGGTTCAGCGGTGCAAGGTATTACCAATAAGCTACAAGCTCTTTCTTGTAATTATTGTGTTATTTAATTACTTAAAATGATAGCAGCAAGAGTAAATACTCCAAGTATACATTAAATTTTAAAGTGATTTCTTGTACACTAAAAATGGAGTTATTTCATTCTTGTTGCTTGTAATTAAAAACAAAAATAATTACCTAAATCTTGTGCTCAGGCTTAAATACCCCTTTGTGGATTTTAAAAATATTTTGAAAAAAAAATTTGAATAGGAAAAAATGTATAAGAAAATTAGGGTTGTTACATTCCGCCTCCCTACAAGTTCGTGGGGTGCGTGACATGGACTTACAGTGGTATCAGAGCCAACTAAACCATTACAAGCTTGTTAGCAACTAATTAGAACTTGGATCGACGGATAAACGCGAAAACAAAACCATAACCCTAACAGTTTCTGTTAATTTTAAACATGTCTAAAAAATTATTTGATATGCCTTAAAATTCACAGTAGGGAAATATAAGATTACTGGAAAAAAAACGAGCCCCTAACTCGGCAAGACGGCCGCGGATCCGCGGCAAGATGGTGCTTTTTGCCGCGGATCCGCCGCCGAGTCAACCCCAAGTTGACTCGGATTTGAATAGTAATTCATATTTTCTGGAGTTTTGTTTTCCTGTATATTCTGTTTCTGCCCAGGTTACTTCTGTGCTGGCTTGCTTTTGTGGTAGACACGGAAAGAGGTTGTCGATCAATGTTCTAACCTATTTGCTAATTGGGTTTTTATCTGTAATGTTTAATGTGTTCATAAACCTCCCCTAACTGCTATGTCATGACCCAAAGTTCGGCCCGTGACCGGCACTTAACCACGTAACGTCTACAGGCGTAACGCGACTAAGTAAGCCGAAACCCAGCAATCAAAACCATTAAATTATGGAGTGTTAAAACATTTATTGGAATATTTGTCAAAACATCTAGAAAACTTTAAGTTGTTTAGTAGAAATCCTTTTTGGTACAAGTTATTATTTAAATAATTTTAACAACATTCCCTTTACCAAAAATTTGTCCCGAAATCGGGTAAAAGGCGAGATATAAGTGATACGTGAAATGAATAGAGCATCTCAATGGGAGAATCGCGCCCAACGGCGGAACAATCACCACAGTAATATATACGACGCCGAAGCGAAGAATGAGCAATAAAGTGAAAACAACTATCATAAAAGATAAAACTGCATAAATAAAGTCGGCTCACAACGAGCTCGACACCAGAGTAGGGGCTGGGGTTCTGGGATTTTGCCTGTAGGTTTATGCTGGGTAGCTTAGGGTGTTGGTATCTGCAATTTTTGAGTTTGGACCAGAGTCAAAATCTGGAGCGTAAAACGATTTATCGACGTTTTAAACTTGTGCGACACCTGCGTGATCCGCGTGGTTCTGTGGCGCGCTGCGCGACACAGCGCGTCGGAGTGTGTTTTGGTGAGTTACGCACGTCGCGACGCATCGAGTGAACGCGCGTTTAGTTTCACGAACACGTTATCCTTTTTAGCGATGTATCGTGTTTTTGCAGGATTTGCCTTATATATGTGACTTTCGTAAATTCCAGGTTCTCAGGCGGGTACGTCAGACGCCGCCAGTAAAGGGAAGCAGGTGGTCGGCTATACTTAGCAAGCGACCAGGTGAGTAGATTTAATATCTACGGGAAAATCTCCCGTATGGCGTTAAGCGTCAGGGCGTAATAGGATATTTAGTCATGCGTGTTCATATAGATATACTAGTAGCATACCCTCCAGTTATATATAGAACCGGTAGTATAGAACACTGCACTGTCACTAACGGTTCAAATTGCACGAGCACGATTTATATGCTACACTCACACCGTTAGTGATTACCGTGACACTCACATTATAAGACTGCTTGAAATCATATACAATATTGATTCCTCTATTGACATTGTTATGATTTGCCGCATATTAGCCTACGTCATATTCATACTTGTGCCATATACATCACATATATTCATACTTGGGCACACATACATCACATATCTATACTTGTGCTATATACATCACATATATTCATACTTGGGCATGTAGACATCACATATCCATACTAGGGCACATGAACATCATACGTCCACATTAGTGCACACATATATTGATATCTTCATACCTGCGCACATGCACACTATATACTCATACCCGTGCATACATATATTGATATCTTCATACCTGCTCACATGCACACTGTATATTCATACCAGTGCACACATATATTGATATCTTCATACCTGCGCACATGCACACTATATACTCATACCAGTGCACACATATATTGATATCTTCATACCTGCGCATATGCACACTGTATATTCATACCCGTGCACACATATATTGATATCTTCATACCTGCGCACATGCACACTATATACTCATACCAGTGCACACATATATTGATATCTTCATACCTGCGCACATGCACACTGTATATTCATACCAGTGCACACATATATTAATATCTTCATGCTTGCTTAGATTTACACATTGAGATATGTTGTTTCCATGTTATTTCTGGATTTGGGAACCGTAGATATTTCAAAATAGAACATGTAATTATTTAAAAACCCGGTTTCCCTTGATATGATATTTCAGTGCGTCCACCATGCGTTTTCTCGGTTCTGAGAGTGGCATGTGAAACCCGACTCGAGGAGTGGTAGGCACCGATTGCGGGTACATGGTGGACCCGGTATGGTACCTCGAGACAAGAAGACTCGTGTTGTTAGACGGTGAGCCCGGCTGAGGGACTACTACCTACCGGTGATTGGTTAGACCTGGCGGTTATCCGGAGGATACTGACTAGAGTCGATAGATGGATACGGGACGACCCGTACTGCCGGGGCCGAGGGCCGATACCGCAGACGGAGCTCATGGGCTGACCCGGACTGACGGATGCCCGATATATGAGGATTTGCGTGTCGATGCTGGACACGAGTATTTCTTGATATTTAGAGTGCCCATGTTGGGTACTCACGATATTATGAGGTTTACAGGATTTTGGCATATGGATGGACACCGATTATTTTTCCACGTTGATATTCCGTGTAGATATTATTATCCCCATGCTCAGCATTCAGTATTTTACTTCATATCCTGTATCTGTTGTCATCTGATTGCATTTGCTATGCACGATTATTGCATACCTTGCTTATCCTATATAGATGTCATTAGCTTTCACATGCTATGCACGAATATTGTATACCCTGCTTATCATTTAGAGATGTTGTTAGATCGTACTTGATGCATGATTACTGCTCATATAGTTCATCATATAGATGATACCTGTTGGCATAGGTTAGAGGTATCGCAGCACGTGCATACTCGAGATTACCTTTATATGTTATCTACTACATACGAGTTGGCAACTCACCCCCGTTGTGCCACAGTGCTTGCAGTTGCCCTTTGGAGTAGTCGCGGCTGGCTGTTTACCGCACCTTTTGACACAAATACCATTTCGGAGGCGTGTTAGCCCTTTTGCTATTAGGTGGGTTTTGTACGGTATCTATTACTTTTCAGTTCCATCTTGATGTATCTAGTACTCTCCATCTACTTTCATGTATTGACATAGAGACAGTGGTGAGGACGATGTATGTTATTTTGTACTCTGGTGTCGAGCTCGTTGTGAGCCGACTTTATTTATGCAGTTTTATCTTTTATGATAGTTGTTTTCACTTTACTACTCATTCTTCGCTTCGGCGTCGTATATATTACTGTGGTGATTGTTCCGCCGTTGGGCGCGATTCTCCCATTGAGATGCTCTATTCATTTCACGTATCACTTATATCTCGCCTTTTACCCTATTTCGGGACAAATTTTTGGTAAAGGGGATGTTGTTAAAATTATTTAAATAATAACTTGAACCAAAAAGGATTTCTACTAAACAACTTAAAGTTTTCTAGATGTTTTGAGTTTTAACACTCCATAATTTAATGGTTTTGATTGCTGGGTTTCGGCTTACTTAGTCGCGTTACGCCTGTAGACGTTACGTGGTTAAGTGCCGGTCACGGGCCGAACTTTGGGTCGTGACAAAGTTGGTATCAGAGCCAGGTTTTACCTTCATAGTGTAGGATGACCCTGGTATGATGGAGTAGGTAGCTGCAGCAGAGTGGCGTAGCATGCGTATGTTCCGCGGCATACTCACGACCCGGCACTCCGCCTAAGCGACCTTAGGACTTATTGATTGAATTCCTTCATGTTTGTATGCATCCTTGTGATTCAATCTCCGTATCCTCATCAAATCCTACTTTCTTTTAGCCATTATGCTGCCAAGGATTGCGAGGGTGCAGAGAGCAGCCGCGAGAGCCGAGATTCGAGTTGATTCATCTTAGACGAGGCCTGATTCGGGTAGTACCCCTGTTGTACCAGAGCAGATTGTTCTTCCTACAACAGATCAGATCACTAGACTAGTGGCAGAGATGCAGGGCTTGCGCCATACGATAAGCTCATTGGTGGAGGTCGTTCGAGCGCAGCAGCAAGTGGTTGTCACCCCTATTACCCAGTGGTTCTTTGCGTTCATCATGCTGTATTCTGTCACCTATATAGCACCGGTAGAGGCAGCCCCAGTTTATGAGACACGTCTTCCAGAGACCATGGGAGTTCCAGAACAGTTTGGGAATCGTACTGGTGTACCAGCCCAGAGTAGAGGCTTTGGATGGGGACAGTCATTTGGCTCTCATCTCCAGGAAGGTCAGCAGTCAGCGATTAGATGTCTTCGATGCGGAAGCCTTCAACACTTCATCAGGCAGTGTTCCTTAACACCACGTTAGGGTCGTAGTCTGTGACGTCTTGGACGAGGAAGGTTCGCGCAGAGGGGTCAGGCTAGTAGAGGAGGAGTTCGGTCAGTCGCAGATGAAGGTCAGGCCCAAGTTTTCGCTTCGACTCATCGGGACGCGAGGGCGTCCAACGCAGAGTTTTCAGGTACTCTTTTAGTATGTCCTTTTGTTGCACTCGTATGTTTCCACACTTCGTGCCGAGTTTAGGATGGGAGTCGTGCTAGGTAGATCAGCCGTTTGTTGTGTTAACTTCTGTCAGCGGACCTTCTGTTGCGCGACGCGTAATCCGGCCGTGTGCCAATCGGATAGGAGATAGAGATTCGTCTGTCATTTTGATCCACCTAGAGATGTTGGACTTGGCATTCCCCTGGGCATGGACTGGTTAGCTACGTGCTAGGCGTTGTGAACTACCGTGAGGAAACAATTAGGTTTTGTTTTCCCCGGCAAGTCAGTTTTTGTTGTGCAGGAGGATAGTCGTGCCGCCTCTCACAGCTCGAATTTAGCCTTTTTCGCTCGTCGGCTTTTGAGGAGATGTCGTGGATTCTTGGCGTTTATTCGTGATACCGTAGCCACAGTTGGTTTGTTGGGCCGGTTTTCTTTAGTGCGAGAGTTTTCCGGCGTTGTTCCAAATGAGCCGGCGAAGCTTAAGGAGCTTAAGGAACTGCTGCAGAGTTGTTTGTTGGGGGAGTTTTATGCGTCTGAGTGTTTCGCATTTGGAAGCTCCTATTTCTTTTCGTCAAGAAGAAAGACGACAGATTGAGGTTGTGTATTGATGGATCGCCGATTGAACCGGCTTACGGTGCGGATAGGTATGCTGTACCTCGCATTGGCAATTTCTTCGATCAGCGTTAGAGTGCGAAAATTTGTCTAAGTTGTTTGGGATCAGGTCATCATTGTAGCGGGTTCGGAGTGATGACATTCCGAAAACTACCTTGTGCAGGCTACGGGCTTTGTGTGCTATGAGTGTGTCATTGGACTCACCAATGCCCTAGCAGCATTCGTAGGGGCGATGAACCGGATTTCTTCAGGCCGTTCCTCGACCTGTTATTGTTGTTTAATTTACGACGCCCTGATCTAGTTAATGTGTCTTGAGGGATAGGAGTAGCACCTGAGGATCTATTTTGCAGATACTGGGAGAGCCCCAGCGGGTTACTAGATTCTCGGAGTGTCCTTTCAGGCTTGTTTGAGTGACCCCTAGGCCTTGTAATTACGGAGACGGTTTTATATGGTTCCGAGGAAGTTCGTGGCCCTACAGCTCAGGCCCAAACTTGTGAGTAGGACGGAGGTCCGCAGATTTTGGCTTAGCAGGATTTTTACCGCCGCTTCATGCAGGATTGCTAGTGTAGTGCTGCACGTTGACTGAATGGACCGGAATGGAGGTTTCTTTTCTTTGGACTGAGGCTTGTGTACGGAGTTTCGGCAGTTGAAGATTCGGTTAACAACTGCATCAGTTCTTTCTTTGCTTTTTAGTTCGGGCGACTTTGTGGTTTAACTGTGATGTTTCGTGAGTAGGGCTCGAGTATGTACTAAGGTGATACTATGGAGTTATCGCTTTTACTTCCCTACATTTAGAGGAAGTACGAGAAGGATATCTTACTCATGATCTGGAGATGGCCGCGGTGGTTTTGCGTTGGAAATTGGAGACACTACTGGCTCGATAGTCGTGCCAGATTTTTCATGGACCACCCGAGCTAATGTACATCTTCCTGCGGCGGATTTTGATTGTTGTGATAGTCCTCTGCAGATTTACAGTTCTTGTGCGATCGTTGAGTACAGCTTAAGTTCATCTCTACGGAGGGGACAGCTTGCTCATGTCTGCGCCCGATCATTCTTCCTTAATCGATTTTGCGAGATACGGCCCGCCGACGCTCGTTCGTCAGAGATACTGGAGCCTACTCGGCTGGGTAATGATTCGGAATCCTTGATTTGTAACATGGGTGTGCTAAGTTTAGGGACGTGTTTGTGTACCTGATATTATTGGGTAGAGACGTGAAATCCTAGAGCAGGCACAACGGTCAACTCTATGTACTTATCCAGGTCCCACTAGCATTTAACGTGACTCGTGAGATAGTTACGGGTGGACAGGGACGCAACGAGAAGTCTCGGGATTCATTTCAAGGTGTTAGTCTTGTTGTGTGCTTGGGTTGAGCAACTGAGACCGGCTGGAGAGTTGCAACCTTTAATCGTTCCGAAGGGAGAATGAGAACAGGTCTCCATGAATTTCTCTATGGTGTCTACCCAGGTTGGGTCAGGATGTGACCCCATTCGGATGCTTGTTATCCGGTAATACTCAGTTTGCTCAGTTGTTCTTTGCTAAATTTGTGCGTACATAGTAATTGTGTCAGCAGTTAGAAATCGTCACTCGCCATCGATAGGGTTCTCCTTTGATAGCAGTTATCAGGAGACACTCCAATTGGTAACCTTTAGGTTTAAAGGTTAGGTCGTGTCGATCACCAGTCTATTTTTCTAACTCCGCATTGTAGGATTTTTTGACCTCAGCTTGTCTAGAGACGTCGGAGATAACACAGTTGTTTAGGTCAGGATGAAGATTGCCATTTCGGACAGAAGTCATATGCCGACCAAGATGATCGCAGTGGCAGATCATGTATTCCTACGAAATTTTCCGATAAATGACGTGTTGAGTTTTGGGAAGCTCATCCCAGGATAGTATGTCTTTTTAAGATCCTTAAGGCGAGTTAGTTCGTTGCCTTTAATTTGGCACTTTCACCCAGATTATTGACAATTCACCCCGTATTCCCTATGTCGATACTTTGCAATTACCTTCATGACCTTTCTCATTCGATTCTGCGCCAGACCATTTAGTTCGAGCGCGATCTTTCGTTCACCAAGCAGCCCGTCGTAATATTGGACCGGCAGGTGAAGAACTTCGATCGAAGGTCTTGCCATCAGTAAGGGTGCCTTGGTGCAGCCCAAATGGTGAAGAGATCACTTGAGAGGCCAAGGGCGAGATGCGGAAGAAGTTTCTCATCTCTCTGAAGGTATGTGTAGCTTTGTATTTTTTTTAAATTCGGGGACGAATTCCTTTAAGGGGGGAAGACTGTGACGCCTGAGTTTGCGTTTTGTGGTAATTATGTGTTAATGTGGGATTTTCGGTAAAAAGTTTACCAAAGCGAGTTTCTAATAATTTATCTGGTTTTATGGATATTTTACTGTAATTTTATCTCGACTGCGCACACTTGTGCACGTTAATGTGGGGTAAGTCTAGGGTTACCAAGTTAGATGTGCATGTGGGTTAACCATGTTTAGACAACTATGGTGGTCTAACCCTTTTTGTTAAGCTAATTAGTTTTAGTTAAGGGTTTTAGTTTTGGTTAAAGGAGATTAGGGTTAGGGTTGACTTGTGTGGAGGTGAGAGAGGGCATGATGGATGTGCATGTTAGCATTCATTGAGAGAGAGAAAAAGCTGGCTAAGGTTGTGTCAACATCCTTTTCACTTCAAAACTTTTACACATCTTTCAACTCTCATCACTCACATCTCTCCCTCTCACTCACACACACACCCCATCATCAAAAGGCCACCATACCAACACAACAACAACAACAACTTCAGCAGCTGCACAAGCAACAACAGAAGTTGCAGCAGCAGCAACATCACACACCATCTTTAACAAAAGCCACACCAGCCCCTAACACTCATTACAAACAACACCAGCAGTAGTTGCAAAGCAGCAGCAGCAGCTCCTTGCATCCACATCACCACAACACCAACAACACCATAGCCACAACACCACACCATAACAAGATCAGCAGCCCCAGCATCAGCATCAGCACAGCAACATCAGCATCAGCAACAGCTGCTTCAGGAGCAGCAACAGCAGCACTTCAGCAGCAACAACTCACTCTCCTACCTCCTCCTTCCTCTCCTCTCCTTCATCTTGGATCTCTAGAGGTATAACCCCTTAAACTCAATTCCTATCTTGCCAAGTTATGGTTGTTAGTGTAGTTTAGTGTTTTTATATGTAGTTTAGTGCTAGTTTCAGTGATTTTGAGTGAGATATAGCCAAGTGATGGTTTTAATGGTTAGTATAACCTTGGTAAGTGATGTTAAGACTAGTGAAACCAAGATTTATCCCAGATTCCATAAAAATACCATATTTGTTATTAGAAACTCGCTTTGGTAAACTTTTTACCGAAAATCCCACATTAACACACAATTACCACAAAACGCAAACTCAGGTGTCACACTGCTAGTATGTCGGTTGGCAGGGGGTTGCACATTTCTTTAATGTTTGTTAGTTATATGTATGCCCTAGAGTCCATTACAGTACATTGGATGTATATTGTAGTGGATGCTGGGTCATATATAGGTAGGACTATCTTGCTCGACATGATAGTACGCTATCTGGTTGCTCTTTATCTTAACATGTATACTTTCTGTCTCTCTGTTGCATGTTGATAAAGCCCTTAGGATGTGTACTCGACTTCCAGGACTATGATGCAGATCATACTAGTGGGGCCTGGGTAGTCCATGAGTACATCCTTCAATGTTCCTAGTCGTGGGAATATCGAGACGGGGCATCGATATTCCAGAGTAGACTAGCGTATATCTTCTCGTCCCATGTGATGGGTGATGGATGATCCCATATCCATTGGTGTTTGACATCAGAGATGGTATGCGGGTGCTCAGTGGAGACTGGGTACACTGAATGGACTCGTCGAGAACTCCCAGATGGTATTATACCTCACGTCAGATGGCAGTTCTCTGGTGACACTGGTACAGCTTAGTCTGTTGACCCGAGATCGTCATAGAGTCTTGTGTGTCTCCCACTGTGCTTTGATTTCCACCCTACCACAGCTCTACTGAGTCGTGCAAACAGGTGGTTTTTGGGTACGGTCCCGATTCACATGGAGGCAATGAGCGATAGGAGGGGATTCGTCTCTCCCGGTATTGGGGGTTGATGTTGCGCTATGCTTGACTGGCCATAACAGGAAATCCCTGGCCAGGGTTGCAGTGATATACTGGTAAGAGTTATCAGCAGTTTCATGATTGTTAATGGACCTTACGTCGGCATGACTTATCAAGCTACTGGGGTCTGACGTTTACCACCCTTAGGCGAGATATGCGACATATCAGACGAACAGACCGGACTGTACGGTAAGTGTTACTGGTTGGATTCACAGGAGTGTGAGCGGGCTTGCTCGTCGATCTTTTGATCGCTGAATACCCGGGTGGCCGTTACGTTTAGCAGACCGCTTGCGGCTTGTGGGTGTTTGATATGATCATCACCTGCTGCCGGCGTATTGACGAGTCTTTAGAGTCCTACACAGAGGTTTCCTGGCTCAAGCGAAACGAAATAGGAGCGCATATGAGATATGTGCGGGACCGAGAATAATGCGTGTATGTGATACCGTATTCTATTCTCGCGATGAATGTATGAAATGGTTGTATGTGATATAACCTAGTTATCGAATCGAGGATTGATTCGATAAGTCGATACATTGGATATTAGTCGGTCATATGCGATATGACCGGATCGTTAAATCAAGTGTTGATTTAATGATTTAATGCATAATTATATATTTGATATATTACCTTGCATTAACTAGTATTGGTTCACTTAAGATGGATTTTCTCACTTGATGTGCACATTGTATATGTGATATACTTTTGTGCACATGATTGCATCATGTTTGATGATACATGCTAACAAGGGTGTGTATGATTAAACCATGGTTATGTAATGGTTAGGGTTTTGATTTTCTTAACTATTTATTTTATTTATTCATTTATTTTGGCAAGAATAAAATGGTGGCTAGCTTTGTTTCTTTCTTGAAACTTCATGAAGCTTTGAAGCTTTGACCATTTTGTTTGTTTTCCTTAACTTAACCATTCAACCTAACCCTAGTTTAGTCTCTACACTTAATCATGGTTGCTATATGATAAGTATCATTTATTTTCTATTTGAAAAAAAACTTATCATATTCTTTCTTCTTCTTCTTCTTCAACAATGAAGAAAAGCTTGCTACCATCAATGGCAACATGAGAAAAAGAGTGAGAATTCCAATTCTAAAGTGAACCCACTTCCTATTTCTTCATCCTCTACCACTTGCCAAGTAGTATAGGGTGTTTTCTTCACAAGTTTCATGACTTGTTGAAGTTGGAGCTTGAGCTTGAGTTGCCTCGACGTAGATCATCTTCGGCATCAAAGTCGACGACCTAGCCCGCCCATTTCTCCGATGAAGCCGACGCTATAGTCCGGGATCCGATGATCGCAGCGGAGGGACGTCAACGCGGAGATATGGAGGTGGAGAACTGGATCTACAAAGGTTGTAGTCACTTCCTTTTAGCAATAAAGTCGTTTACTTGCTTACATCGCCTATACATCTAGTTAACGATCCGTATTAGGGTTTGTAGGCACATGAAAAAATTTGAATTGGGCATGTTTGATCTGTTGTGAGGCCTCATTAGTGCGCCTAGGAACCCTACAGTGGTATCAGAGCCTAGCTAGAGCCTTAGGCGATGCGTAGACGGAGTTAGAAGTCCGATCGACCCGAAACCCTAATTCAAAACGGCTCTCTGGACATTTTCTGGATTTGTGGATTTTTATGAATTAAAAATTCTCAGAAAATAGAGCAGGAAAATCTAAGAGTTACCGTTGAAAACGAACCCCTAACTCCACTAAACCGCCGCGGAACCGCGGCATTAGCATGCTAGTCGCGGCGGTTCCGCGGCCGTATGTACAGATTAAAGGTTAATTTTTATACAGTAATGCCCGTATCTGTTTCCTCTGTTCTCTGGGAAGTTTTAATCTGTACTCAAGAGTTGAGTTTTCTGGGTTGTATTGGGGACTCGGTGTTTCGATCGGATTGTCTAATTTTGTCTGTGTTTTTCCGGATAATTATAGAATATGTTAAAAGTTCGACAAGATATAAATACCCACTTTTTCCCCTGCCGGGAAATTTCCAATTGTTGGATTTTTCCGTGGTTTAAAGACGTTCTAAGTAGTGCAAGTAACGCGATGGACCCTCTAGAAGACAACAAACCTTAACTCGATTATGTGACCGTCTTGAACTGCCCTTTGAACCTTAGGGTTTGGGGCAGTACGGCGTGCCACATGTGAGGCGTTGGCTTGACCCTTCTACGGCTGGACCGTTGGTACTGAGGCACGAAGTGAATGTTTTTAAACTTATTTCATGTGTTGAGCTGTATCGGGAAAACTTGGGTGTTTGAATGCTCGATCGGAAAATTTAACATTTTCTATTTATCTGGAATAGGATACAATAATTGGAATTCACAAGTAGTTATGAGATAAATGAATGAATGTTATAAATCTAGCAGTTTAGTCTCACTTGATCAGTTGCCACGGAATTTTGATGTGATCAAAAGTCCGTCGCAATCACGTAGCGTACGCGGATACTCGCCGGGTAAACTTAATAGACAGCCTCGCCCCATGGCCCTGACTAAGTGACTGTAGGAGAACCCCATCGCCGAAAGCATCCGTTCGGGTGCTCGCGGCAACGGTGTTCCGCCTTGGTGCACTTCGTCGACGGCGTCGGGGGTGCGGCAGCCTACTAAAATTTGTGACGAGCATTCGATCAGGATGTCGGGAATCTTGTTGAATTGCCCGACTTTATATTGAAAAGAGTTTTCGATTTTGGGACTAAAATGCGAGGTTTATAATTGTTAGGCATTCGATATCTAAGGAATTCATTTGGCTAGGAATGCGATGTCTAAAGAGTTTGCGGATTCCAACTGTTATAGTTTTACACTTTCTTTTCTGTGACCGTAAGTGTAATATGTGATATCGCCGGTTTCGTTGCTATATGTCAACAACAATTGGGATGCGCATATTTACTTACGTTGATGACATGTGATGTTATGTGTTGCTGGATATGTTATATTGGATCGTCGTGTTTGAATAGCCGGGGGTTTTTATGTGAGATGAGTGTTTTTCATTTTCATTCATGTAAAAACTTGTATGTAATATTATTTTATTGGGGCACTTCCAGGTTGCGGAAGATGTCACCTTTTGTATATTATTTACTTTTCCGCACTAGGATAGACCCAAGGAGGAGAGCACAAGTAACCGGGTTCTAGGGTTCAGTGGGAGACCATCTCGAGGAGTCGAGTCCGGGTCTCCTAACCCTAGAATTGGTAGGGTTGCTTGCCGCTCTCGTAGGGGTCTATGGGTGTGGGATTGGCTATTCATCACGACCGTGGAATCCGTGTTTTATACTGGCTCGTATTGAGAACACGGACGTCCTAGTATATCCAATATTTCATATGATATTTTCTGCTGCGTTATCTGTGATGTCATCATGTGATTTGTTCAGATAGATATTATATATAGTATATATGATATATTATATAGACGTTGCTTATGTTTTACACCCGCGCTAGCCCGGCCTCGCTCTGGCGTTAGTTACCTAACCTAACGGTGCAGACGGGACATCGAGGCGACTGCGGATGGCATAAGCGTACGTTATATTTATCTGTGATGTTTAGGTGGAATTAAATGATGAGACATTCATTAATGAGATTAATGAAAGAAAATAAACCTAATTGATGTTGTGGAATCGAATTTCAAAATAAAAACAGGTAGCTACAGTTCTTGCTTTGCATCGCGGTGTTCCTTGTAGAACATCCTGCACCTTATTCGATGAGGAAAGGACCGAGATCCCTTCACCGGGAGTGACTCCTTTAGCGATAACTGGCAGAAGCTACACCCTCGGTTTGTCTTTTGATTGCTTCTATAGTTTCTGCTTTGCACAGTGATATATATGATATATCCTGCACCTCATTCGACGAGGAAAGGGCCGACGATCCCTTCACCGGGAGTGACCCATTTAGCAAAACTAGAAAAGCTTCAAAAAACACTCCATTTAAAAACCATTTGATTCCGCAACGAGATCAAGTTCAAAGCGTTAAAGGTTTTCTTAAAAACCATCCGCAACCCTCCGTCATTTTAGGAAGTACAGTACTTAGTATTCGTGCTGTGTTTGTTGACCTTAGTTAAGTCACAGTGTACGGTAGCTAAGTGATGTCTTCCTACACCGCATATGATGCGATTAGTTAGGACAGTCGCGTGACTTTGTTGACCTTAGTTAAGGGTCATGTGGGTGGGTCTAATTAATCACGAAATGACGGGTAGAACTTGACTAGTACTTATGATTTGTTGACCATTGTTAAGGTCATAGGTGCTAGGGGTAAAAATCTTTATCGGGAGTTTCAAGTGTTGAAATTTGCAATGAGATTGCATACCTTCTATGTGATAGTTGGATCCCGATACCCACTGCGAGTAATTGTTACTCCTGGGAGAGTTTTGCACTTTACAATTAGCCGATCAAGTAGGTGTCTAGAAAGGTGTCAACGGGGTTACGCCTCTGGGAAAACGAGGTTTGATGTAATTAGTTCCGTGCGAAAGCACGGGGAACCTCCTTCAAAGTACCGACACTGGCCTGGCTGAAAGATTGGCGAACTTGTAGAGTGTAATTAATCCCGGCAAGTCTTTCCTTTTAGGGTTTGAAGGAAGATTTGATAAAAACAGTGGGAGCTATCCTGATTAGATAAAATAAACAACCAATCTAATCTTGCAAGAGCGCACGTAGAGTGTTTTCTTCTCTCTCTCTCCAGGTAACGACCATATCACGCCTTAATCAAGATAATAATACGGATATTGACCGAACCCGCTTTTTATACTGAGCTGGGGGACGTTGGTCCCGCTCCAACTTATAATTGTTATAAGTCAGAGCAGGAAATAGGGGAATACCAGAATCCCTATGCCGCCCAAATGAAGAAAGTGCATATGATGCATCTTCTTCGGGTGTGTTAGTTACAAAGAACTGTTTCTCAGTATCCTCTACATCCTGCGTATTTGATACCGGATCAGGATCCCAGATTTGTAATCTGTTACATAGGGCTACAGAAAGGTAGAAAACTGAGAACAGGTGATAAGTTTCATGAGACAGAAAACGGGGCAAGTGTTGCAGCCAAGTCTGTTAGTCACTATCACCCTGTATTACCAATACATTGATTCTGAACGAATGTTATTAGATACCGAACCTGATATACAAAATCATATCAGTCTCTTTATTAGTAAAGAAAGGATATAATTTTGTATTGTTGGATAATGTTTTGAACATTTCCTATGTCAAAAGTTGATCGGTTCAGGCACGTTATCTAAAAGCATTGACGTTCTAAATCAAACTACAGTTCCTAGTATACAGAACACACACAAGAGGAAGAGTTCAGAAATGAACGAATCTTTCTTGAGGCATTGTAGACTAGGTCATATCAATGCGACCCGACTGGCTGAAGTTACATTTTAGATGCATATTTAAATCAGTTTGAATTTACATCTTGTGAAACTTGCCAGTCATGTCACAAAGATAAGATGACCATAGCTCGGTTTATTGAAAACAGAGAAAGAGTTAGTAAACTCTTGGGACTGATACATGATGATGTATGTAAGGTCTCCTGTCTACAAATGCCAGGACTGGTTCTTTATACTTCATTACGTTCTCTGATAATCTCACAAGATTCAGACATATGTTCCTGTTGAAACACAAGTCCGAACCTTTTGAGATATTCACAGAATATAAGCTAGAAGTAGAGAACCAATACGGGTATAAGTATTATGTCCTATGATGAGATCAGGAGGAGAATACTTGTGCATGGCATTCCTGGAGTATTCTAAAAGAAAATAAGATTCTCTCTCAGTATTACTCCTCTGAATACACCACAGCACAACGGTGTATCGGGGCGGAGCAATCGCACAATATTAGATATGGTGTGCTCTATAATGAGTATTACTGAGTTACCTATTTCCTTTTGGGGTTGTGCACTTGAGAAGCTGCATACCAATTGAATTAGGTTCGAATCAAATCAGTGCCTACCATTCCATATGAGATATGGTATGGGAAGAGCCTATCTCTTAAGTTAGTTAAGATTTGAGGTTGTCCGGCCTATGTCTAAAAGCAAAATCCAGAAAAAATCGAGGCAAGGTCAGTTCTGTAGAACTGGAAAGGTTCCAGCTATACAAAACTGTAGCTGATGATTTGACAGAACCAAAGGATTCTATAGTCCCTGACGAACCTCAGCCTCTCCGCCGATCTGGTAGGGTTCCTCACCTGCCTGAGAGATACTTCGGTTTCTCGATGACAGTGGGAGCGATGATTGCATCATGAGATGATGACCCAACTAGATTCGAGCAAGCCATCGAGAGTAGGGACTCTGTAAGAATGGCTGGATGCTTAGCGATCTGAGATGGAATCCATGTACACCAACAAAGTATGGACTTTGGGTGCTATATCTGAAGGGTTAAATCCCCATCAGGAGCAAGTATATCTTAAGAAGATTACTTGGTATAGATGGAAAAGTTGAGACTTTCAAAGCTAGACTTGTTGAAGTTTTTCTTCGTCGACCAGGCGTGGATAATGATGAAACCTTTTCCAGGCACTATGCTTAAGTCCATCCAGATCCTACTTGCCATTGCTGCATACCATGACTACGATATCAGGTGGTTAGGTGCCATGACTACTTTTCTAAATAATGATTTAGAAGAGAACGTCAATAAGAACACAGCCAGAGGGCTTCGTAAATAGTGGGAGCAGCGGAAACATGTGCAAGTTGCTTTACATAATGAAGCAGGCATCGCGGAGTTGGAACGTCTGTTTTGATGTGATAGTCAAAGTGTTTGACTTCATCAAAATGGTAGATGAACCTTGTATATACAAAAAGGTAGTAAGGAGTATGGTGGTGATCCTCGTAGAGTACGTAGATGACATACTCTTGATAGGGAAGGAGTTTCCTATGCTACGCTCGGTCAATCTCCGCTTATCACAAGGATTCTCCAATAGGATCAAAGTGATACCTCCTAAATCCTGGGATTTGGATCTATGAGATATATCTAAATAGATGTTAGGATTCTTACTAGTTGTAGTGAGATGGTATCAATCGATCCTGGGGAGAATCACTGGAAAAGTTCCAGGGTGATGAGGACGACTGAATGTCAGTCGCAGGCATTGTCTTTACCCTCAGTGGAGGGACGGTATGTTGGAAGAGTTCCAAACGAGATACCCTGGAAGACTAGACGATAAAGGCTGGTAACATCGCTATTAAAGATACTACCAAGAGGCAGTTTGGGTGTATATTGGTTCATAAGATGAACTAGGTTCCAAACATTGTATGACAATGGAAGTGTGGCTTTGGCCCAGGAACCCTGGTCCCATCAGTGACCCAGATATATTCTGAGGCAGCACCACCTGATTATGGAGATAGTTGATTTCCAGGGTGATCGAGGTTGGGGGAGTAGACTTAGAGGACAACACGGCGGATCCACTCACAAAGGCTTTTTCCCAGAGAGAGACTTATATGGGATGGTTGAGTATGTGATACTGCAACCACTGCTACAGATGACCCTAGTGCAAGTGGGAGATTGTTAGTTATATGTATGCCCTAGAGGCCATTACTGTACATTGGATGTATATTGTAGTGGATGCTGGGTCATATATAGGTAGGACTATCTTGTTCGACATGATAGTACACTATCTGGTTGCTTTTTATCTTAACATGTATACTTTATGTCTCTCTGTTACATGTTGATAAAGCCCTTAGGATGTGTACTCGACATCCAGGACTATGATGCAGATCATACTAGTGGGGCCTGGGTAGTCTATGAGTACATCCTTCAATGTTCCTAGTCATGGGAATATCGAGACGGGGCATCGATATTCCAGAGTAGACTAGCGTATATCTTCTCGTCCCATGTGATGGGCGATGGATGATCCCATATCCATTGGTGTTTGACATCAGAGATGGTATGCGGGTGCTTAGTGGAGACTGGGTACACTGAACGAACTCGCCGAGAACTCCCAGATGGTATTATACCTCACGTCAGATGGCAGTTCTCTGGTGACACTGGTACAGCTTAGTCTGTTGACCCGAGATCGTCATAGAGTCGTGTGTCTCCCACTGTGCTTTGATTTCCACCCTACCACGGCTCTACTGAGTCATGCAAACAGGTGGTTTTTGGGTACAGTCCCGATTCACATGGAGGCAATGAGCGATAGGAGGGGATTCGTCTCTCCCGGTATTGGGGGTTGATGTTGCGCTATGCTCGACCGGCCATAACAGGAAATCCCTGGCCAGGGTTGCAGTGATATACTGGTAAGAGTTATCAGTAGTTTCACGATTGTTAATGGACCTTACATCGGCATGACTTATCAAGCTACTGGGGTCTGACGTTTACCACCCCTAGGCGAGATATGCGACATATCAGACGAACAGACTGGACTGTACGGTAAGTGTTACTGGTTGGATTCACAGGAGTGTGAGCGGGCTTTCTCGTCGATCTTCTGATCGCTCAATACCCGGGTGGCCGTTACGTTTAGCAGACAGCTTGCGGCTTGTGGGTGTTTGATATGATCATTACTTGCTGCCGGCGTATTGACGAGTCTTTAGAGTCCTACACAGAGGTTTCCTGGCTCAAGCGAAACGAAATAGGAGCGCATATGAGATATGTGCGGGACCGAGAATAATGCGTGTATGTGATACCGTATTCTATTCTCGCGATGAATGTATGAAATGGTTGTATGTGATATAACCTAGTTATCGAATCGAGGATTGATTCGATAAGTCGATACATTGGATATTAGTCGGTCATATGCGATATGACCGGATCGTTAAATCAAGTGTTGATTTAATGATTTAATGCATAATTATATATTTGATATATTACCTTGCATTAACTAGTATTGGTTCACTTAAGATGGATTTTCTCACTTGATGTGCACATTGTATATGTGATATACTTTTGTGCACATGATTGTATCTTGTTTGGTGATACATGCTAACAAGGGTGTGTATGATTAAACCATGGTTATGTAATGGTTAGGGTTTTGATTTTCTTAACTATTTATTTTATTTATTCATTTATTTTGGCAAGAATAAAATGGTGGCTAGTTTTGTTTCTTTCTTGAAACTTCATGAAGCTTCGACCATTTTGTTTGTTTTCCTTAACCTAACCATTCAACCTAACCCTAGTTTAGTCTCTACACTTAATCATGGTTGCTATATGATAAGTATCATTTATTTTCTATTTGAAAAAAACTTATCATATTCTTTCTTCTTCTTCTTCTTCTTCAACAATGAAGAAAAGCTTGCTACCATCAATGGCAACATGAGAAAAAGAGTGAGAAATCCAATTCTAAAGTGAACCCACTTCCTATTTCTTCATCCTCTACCACTTGCCAAGTAGTATAGGGTGTTTTCTTCACAAGTTTCATAACTTGTTGAAGTTGGAGCTTGATCTTGAGTTGCCTCGACGTAGATCATCTTCGGTATCGAAGTCGACGACCTAGCCAGCCCATTTCTCCGATGAAGCCGACGCTAGAGTCCGGGATCCGATGATCGCAGCGGAGGGACGTCAATGCGGAGCTATGGAGGTGGAGAACCGGATCTACAAAGGTTGTAGTCACTTCCTTTTAGCAATAAAGTCGTTTACTTGCTTGCATCGCCTATACATCTAGTTAACGATCCGTATTAGGGTTTGTAGGCACATGAAAAAATTTGAATTGGGCATGTTTGATCTGTTGTGAGACCTCATTAGTATGCCTAGGAACCCTACAATGTTTACTGTTTCTGTATATAGACTTGATTGGAATGTTGTGATTATTAGCCGGGATTTGAGATGGGTTTAATATTCATTCATTTGATGTAATTGTAATATGATGTAATATTCTTTTACGGGGCACATCCAGCTTGTGGTTGTAGCCACCGTTGTATTATTTCTTTTTACTGTTTTTTGCTCCTAGGATAGACCCAAGGTGGGGTACACAAACTACCGGGTACGTTGAAGTGTTTAGTGGCCTACTCACGTTGTTGAGGGAGACCGCTTCACTTCGGGTACTTGGCGGGTAGTTTGCCGTACCCGTAGGGGTCTAGGGTGGGGTAATGGCTATTCATCACAACTGTGCAATCCGTCTTTTATTGCAGGCTCAAAGCAAATGCAGATTGCTAGTATATCCAATAAAGTTCATCTGTGATCTGGAATGCTTATTATTGCGTCTGACGAATGTACAATATCTATATATGATAGCTATTAGACGTCACTTATGTTTTACACCCGCGCTAGCCCAGCCCCCGCTCTGTCGTTAGTTAAGTAACCTAACGGGTGATGACGGGACCCAGTGGCGAATGCGGATGGCATAAGAGGACGTGGTATTTTCGTTGTTTTCTGCAATGATAGGATAAATGATGGGACGCATTATTATAATGCAAAGAAAATAAACCAAAGTTCAATCGTTGGAACAAATTTAAAAGAAACCACTCGGTCATTTTAAAAGATCAGATTTTTAAATTGCGGAGCTTTAACCACTCCTTTTAAAAAGTATCAGGTTCCTTCGATTATATCAAGTTCACTACGTTCACGGTTTTGCCAAAACCATTCGTAGCCCTCCGTCATTTCATTTGGGTATTCAGTAGTATTCAAGCTATGTATTTTGGCCCTTATTCAAGACATAGTGTTTGGTAGCTGCTGGGGTATTCATTTGTTGCATAGATAGATGCGTTGGTTTGGGACAGTCGTATTACTTTTCTTGGCCCTTAGTCAAGAGTATATACGGGTGGGTTCAAATTAACCTGGATAATGACAGGTAGAACTTGACATGTGATTTATGACATTTTGGCCCTTAGTCAAGGTCATAAGAGCATGGGGCAAAAATCCATATCGGGAATTTCTAAAGAAACTGAAATTTGCAGAGAGAGCATACCATTTTGGAGTTTGATGAATGTTGGTAGGATTCCTTCAACATTATCATACGATGATATTTTGGATCCCGATCCTACTGTGAGTATATACTACCTATCAGGAGATTCATCACTTAACGATCAATGCTATAAACCAAGTAGGTGCCGAGAAAGGTGTCAGCGGGGCTACGCCCCCAGAGAAAAGAGGTTATTTAATTAAGGAACTTCGCGAAAGCGTTGGGAAACCCCCCTCGAAGTATCGACACTGACCTGGCTGAACGGTTAAGCAAGAATTGTACGGTGAGAATAGTCCTGGCTAATTCTTCTTTTATGGTTTGAGGAGGGATTCGAGAAACAGTGGGAGCCATCCTGTTTAGATAAATTAAAAACCACTCTAAACTTGCAAGAGCATCATGCTAAAAGTGTTTTCTTCTCTCTCTCTTAATTGCAGCGACCATGTGACAACGACTAGGTTACATCTAGATAACAAATTGACTGATTCTGACTTATATGACTGGCAAAGGTCTGTCCAGATATCCATTGCCTATGACAAGCTGGACCACCCTATTACTACTCAAGATCCTACCGTCCCAGGTCCAGTTTCCACCGTCACGGATATGGATATCCGCCAGAGAAGGGAAAAGGATAAAGCGAAAGCCAAATGCCTCGTGTTAGCTTCAGTTGATGGTGTATACCAGAAGCAGCACGAGAAGATGGACTCAGTTTCCATCTTTCTCCATAACAAAGATTTATATGGAAAGCAATCTCATATCACAAGATATGAGAGCTCGACCGAATTAATTCAAGCGAGGTTGGCCGTCGGGTCATCTGTAGGGGAAAACGTCCTTAAAATGACTAGCTGTATTGATCAGCTCAAGGACCTGAAGACCACGTTGGAGAGCGAGTCAGATACTGACTTGATTCTACAGTCTCTACCTTCTACCCTGAAGGAAACCAGGGAAGTAGAAGGAAAGAGAAGGGCAAAAGCTTCGGGACTGAATGTAGTAAAAGTGGAACGTTCCTATTGTTATAGGATTGGGCTTTGGCAGAAAGATTGCAGGGCTTTAGAAGCCAGTAGCCAGGATACGAAACATGTTGTGGCTTTAGCCTCAAATGTGTTTGTAATTGAGAATTGTTTGTCAATTAACTCTACTTCCTGGGTACTAGATACCGGAGCAGGATCTCATATCTATAATTCATTACAGGCTTTGAGAAACCGTAGAGTTATAAAGGTAGGTGATTGGTCTCTCAGAGTTGCAAACGGAATGAGCGTGGACGCTGAATCCGTGGGAGAATATCGCCTAGGTTTGACAAGTGGGCAGATATTGATTCTACGTAACTGTCTATATGTACCTTGTATGACTTGTAATATCATATCAGTGTCCTCACTTTCAAGAGAGGGATATGATTTTACATTCGCAAGTGATGTAGTTCACATCCACCTAAATCAAGTTCTGATTGGGTCCGGTACATTAGATAACAGTATATACGTATTGAGTCAAGCTCAGGTTTTCAATGTCCAGAACACACTTAAAAGAAAGTCTCCAGAAATAAATCAGGCTTTCTTACGGCATTGTAGACTTGGTCACATCAAGGAGAGAAGGTTGACTAAGTTACATAGAGAAGGATATTTGAATCCGTTCGAATATCAATCTTATGCTACTTGTGAATCTTGTCTCAATGGAAAGATGACAAAGACTCCGTTCACTGGACACGGAGTAAGAGCAAGCGAGCTCTTGGGACTCATACACAGTGACGTGTGCGGTCCAATGTCTACACATGCGCGAGGTGGTTATTCCTACTTCATTACTTTTACGGATGATTTCTCTAGGTTTGGATATGTCTTCTTAATGAAGCATAAATCCGAGGCCTTTGAGAAATTTCAAGAATACAAGAATGAAGTAGAAAAACAAACATGCAAGAGTATAAAGACACTGAGATCTGATCGAGGTGGTGAATATTTAAGTGTCAAGTTCCTGGGTTACTTAAAAGAGAATGGAATTCTCTCTCAGCTTACTCCTCCATACTCACCACAACACAACGGTGTATCAGAAAGGAGGAATTGAACCCTATTGGATATGGTTCATTCTATGATGAGTAACGCTGAGTTACCGCGATCATTCTGGGGATATGCACTAGAATCAGCTGCATATCTTTTGAACCAGGTTCCCACCAAGACTGTGCCTACCATACCATATCAGATGTGGAGTGGGACCAAACCCTGTCTAAAACATTTTAAGACATGGGGATGTCCAGCTTTTGTAAAAAAAGCAGCATGTGGACAAGCTCGAGGCACGATCAGTACAGTGTAAGTTTGTGGGATATCCGAAGAATTCCAAAGGATATTATTTCTATTACGCAGAGGAACAAAAGGTTTTTGTTTCTCATCATGCCCACTTTCTGGAACATCAGTTTTTAGAAAAAGGAACAAGTGGGAGCGTAGTAGAACTGGAAGAAATTCCAGAACCACAAGCTATTACTGAAAGCTTGGAAGAACCAGAAGGTTCAGGAGAACAGGACATCCCAGCGCCACTCTGCAGGAGTAGTAGACAGTCTCATCCGTCCGAGAGATACTATGGATTTCTCATAGACGGGGATAGAGAGGATTCCACTATTGACTATGATGAGCCTACTAGCTTCCAGCAAGCCATTCAGAGCGGTGACTCAGTAAAATGGCTGGATGCAATGCGGACCGAAATGGAGTCCATGTACACTAACAAAGTATGGACTTTGGACATTGCTCCAGATGGGGTAAAACCCGTAGGATGCAAATGGATCTTCAAAAAGAAGATTGGTGTAGATAGATAGGTTGAAACCTATAAGGCTAGACTTGTTGCAAAGGGTTTCCGTCAAAGACCTGGTTTGGACTATGACGAAACCTTTTCTCCAGTGGCTATGCTTAAATCCATTCGGGTCCTTCTTGCTATTGCTGCCTTCCACGATTATGAAATCTGGCAAATGGACGTATAGATGGCCTTTCTAAATGGTAATTTGGAAGAGAGCGTCTATATGGATCAGCCAGAGGGATTCATTCAGAGTGGGAGAAGCGGTAAAGTATGCAAGCTGCTTAAGTCCATTTATGGACTAAAGCAAGCATCACGAAGTTGGAACATCTGTTTTGATGATGCTGTCAAAGAATTTGACTTTATCAAAAATCCAGATGAACCATGCATATACAGTAAGATTGTAGGGAGAGCTGTAGTATTCCTCGTCTTGTACGTGGATGACATTATCCTAATAGGAAATGATATTCCTATGTTACAGTCAGTCAAAAGATTCTTATCACAGAAATTCTCCATGAAAGACCTGGGTGATGCCACCTACATTCTGGGGATTCGGATATATCGTGATAGATCAAAAAGGATGTTGGGACTTTCGCAGTCTAGGTACATAGACACCATAGTGAAGAGATTTAGTATGGATGATTCTAAGCGCGGTAACTTACCGGCTTGTCACGGAATCACCCTCTCCAAAGAGA
This sequence comes from Agapanthus africanus, assembly GCA_030015575.1. Classification (NCBI taxonomy): domain Eukaryota; kingdom Viridiplantae; phylum Streptophyta; class Magnoliopsida; order Asparagales; family Amaryllidaceae; genus Agapanthus; species Agapanthus africanus. The sequence goes on along the minus strand of CM057344.1, from coordinate 237,719,102 downwards.
TGTCTCCCAAGACTGATTTGGAAAGGGATCGCATGTCGATTATACCCTACGCATCTGCGGTAGGCTCTGTAATGTATGCGATGTTATGTACCAGACCAGATGTAGCATACGCATTGAGCGTTGTAAGCCGGTATCAGGCAAACCCAGGGGAGAAGCACTGGATAGCAGTAAAGGACATTCTCAAGTACCTAAGGAGGACTAAGGATATGTTCTTGGTGTATGGAGTAAAAGACCTCCAGATTGAGGCATTTGCCGACTCCGGCTTCCAGAGTGACAAAGATGACTCCAAGTCCATGTCGGGTTATGTCTTTACCCTCAATGGAGGGGCGGTCTGTTGGAAGAGTTCCAAACAGGAGACCGTTGCTGACTCAACGATGGAAGCAGAGTACATAGCTACTTGCGATGCCGCAAAAGAAACTGTCTGGATGAAGAACTTCCTCACAGAACTTCAGGTGGTTCCTACCAGTGTTGATCCAATAGCTCTGTATTGTGACAACAACGGCGCCATAGCTTTAGCGAAGGAACCCAGGTCCCATCAGAAGTCCAGACACATCTTAAGACGGTATCACCTGATCAGGGAGATCGTCGATCACCGGGAGATCGAGATGAAAAGAGTAGAGACGGAGAATAACATTGCTGATCCATTCACAAAGGCCATTCCTCAGACACAGTTCGAGAGGCTATTCGAGATGATAGGTCTACGATATGCCAGCTCATGGCCCTAGTGCAAGTGGGAGATTGTTAGTGTATATGCCCCAAGGGCCATTATTGTATCATACTTGTATGTATATTACTTAATGGAAGCTTGGGATATTCACAGTTGTATATACAGTCTTGCTAAAAATGGTAGTATGCTACTTGGTTTGTGTCTACTTTAATATGTGCATATGTTTCTTATAACGTATCACTTATACATATTAGTAGAGCCCATAGGATCTTTGCTTGATTAACAGCGTTGTGATGGCAGTCACACTACTGGGGGCTGGGTAGTCTATAAGCAACATACTATGCTTGTCCTTATTCGTAGGATTATCGAGACTGGGCATCGATACTCCGGAGTTGACTAGTGTGTACGCTTCTCATCCCAGTTGGGGAGATGGTCTGTCCCACAGCTATCGGTACGTAGTACTGGAGATAGTATACAGGTGCTCATTAGGTTACGGGTACACCGGACAGGACTCACAGGGGAACTGTTGGTTGGTATTATACCCGTCGTCAGTTAACAGTTCCCAGGTGACATGAGTACAGCATAGTCCGTAGACTTGACAATGCCACTTCGCCTCGAGTGTATCCCACTGTTCTTAGATTGCTACCCTACCACGGCTCAAAGGAGTCGTGCAAACAGATAGCAGTTGGGTGCAGTCCTGAGCACTTGGAGGTAGTGGCGGTTAGACAGGATTCGTCTCTCCCGGTATTGGGAGTTGATATCGCGCTGTCTCAGAGAGCCATTACACAAAGTCCCTGGGCAGGGCAAGCGAGATTAACTGGTAGGTTCCAGTAGTTTCTCAGGGTGTAATGGGCTACGCTCCGACACGACTTATACCGCTATTAGGGGAATGACGCTTGCCGCCCCCTAGGCTAGATATGCGATGGTCTTAGACGAACAGACCGGACTGTATGGAGATTGTCACGTCAGGCTCAGTAGGAGTTCGGATAGGTTTCCTCATCGGCCTTTTTATCGACATCTACCTAGGGACCGTTCTGTACAGCTAGTGCCGCTTGCGATCTGTAGTTAAACCCACTGCCAGCGTAGTGTCGAGTCTTTAGAGTCCCACACAGAGAGTTTCCCTGCTCCAGGCAAAACGATATAGAGGTCGTATGGTTTTACGATAAGGGTTCGGACGCATACGTGTTTAAACGCACGTGCGATGTTCGGACAGTCTTTACTAGCTGGCTTTGGTTTAAGCCAGATTCTAGTATCGGGTTATTGTATTTATACAGTCTAAAGTTTTTCCGTGTTTTCACGGATTGGAGGGGCGTTCTCGTAATTTTCCGGGAAGCTTCTAGAAGCATGGTGATTTGGGGGTTAAGGTGGCATATGCATTAATTGGATTAATGAGTCATGTAGTGATTCATACATTGAGTTAATGATTCATTTAATGTTTTATATGACTCATGTAATGAATCACTTAGTGTATTAATGAAACATGGTGATAATTCATTATTTGTTATTTACTTAATATTATCATATGTTTCATATATACATAAATGACTTCATTCATCCAAAAGGATTCTTATCATCACCTTCTCTCTCCTCAAGCTCTCTCATTCTTGAAACCCTAACCCTAACCTCTCATGTGTTGAGATCAAGGGTTAGCTAGACTAATACATCCATAACCTCACTCTATATCCCCTAGGTAGCTTAGATTAGCACTTTGAGCAACCTAGTCATCTCAAGTTAGAGATCAAGCTTGGCGTAGGAGCTCTCGAGTGGATCATCTTTGACTCGAGGAGGCCGTTGAGGTGCCGTGTTCCAAGGAGCCTACGAGGAGTGGAGGACAGCGATGAAGACCTAAAGGACAAGTAACGTGAGGTATAACTTCGAATCCAAGTAGTTAAACCTCTCGTAGTTTGCTAGTAACGGTTTAGATACGATTCATGCGCTCAAGTCTGTGTTACGAAGCTTTGATAATCGTTTTTCATATATTCCGCCTCCCCGCAAGTTCGTGTGGTGCGTGACATGGACTTACAATTTCAACCTTCACCACCTTCGTACGTTGATACCACTTTTTCGAGTCAAGTTGTAACTCCTAGACCCATGTCTATTGCTGAACACATTGAACAATCTCGTAGCTGATCTTTCACTCCTCTCCACACATCCAGTTCTAGGGATCAACAAGTCCATTCACCTTTTTATCCAAATGTTGATCCTACTCCTGTCCAACCATTCAATTCCTACCAGTCCTACCTGACTTTCCCACCTTCATTAGACATTGCTTCGACACAACCATTTGGGAGTTTCACATATCCAAACAGCTTTGAATCTTTTACCGAAACCCCTTCACAATCCATGTCTAGCTTGCAACAGTCGTTAGAAGCCTATATTTTAGCAACAAACAAAATGATTAGGAATGTGGATGCGTCCATTGCCGCCCTTATGCAACCTAATGAACATGTAGCTGGTTTCCAACTAGCTCCAAATTTTCCAATGTATGAGGAGGCGGTTAGACAGAGTGTGAATTTGAATGGTGAGTGTGAGCTGTACACCCTTCCAAATCAAGCCTACCCATTACCAATTGAATTCAACAACTCCAGTTTTCAAACAAGTGCTCCAAATAATGAGTTGTGTGACTTTGTAGTGCTTGATTTGCCAGATTGTGAAGAATCCTTTTCGAGTGAAACCATCACCAATCCTTTTGATATCTACACCTCCACTCTAGAACCTGAATTGATAAATATCCATGCTTTTGATGAGGTGTCTGAAAAAATTGATTTTCACTTGATTGAGGATATAGTCGCCGGGAATATTTTTGATGATGAACCCGTAAATTTGACTGAAATTTTACTCCAATTCATCATCCTGAGTCATTAATTGTTTCTCCCGAACCTCATATGCGTCTTGATTTTGATGATAATGGTATGGATAGGCTAAATTTTGAGGAGAATTATGAGGATAGTATTGAGGATAATATTGAGGATGAACCATTTTTGTTTGATGTGTCTGATTTTCCAATTCATCCTCCTGAACCTTTAACTGTTATACTTCCTAAATCACCATCCTTCCTTTCCATCGTTCCGACCACGCAAAAGATCACGCTTGAAGACTGTGAGCTTGAAAAATTTCTCTTTGAATCTGATACAGTTCTTACAGACGATAATGATTACGAGTGTTTCACTTTTTCGGACGATGTTGAAAACTCACCTCCCGAGTTTGAGTCCTTTACATTTTCAAATGAGTTAGTTGAACCATCAGACTCGGTTGCTTCCAGTCATTTCGAACCATTGATGGAATCCTTCAAGTTCGAGACAGTTTACTACGCTGAGAATAAGACTATCCCTAATTCACTGCCTTTCGTCCTTCCTATCACTTCGACCACGCAAGACTCAGTCGCGTTTTCAATGGAGGGTTTACCAAGTTCGAAGTACCCATGTTTTCTCGCGAATCTTGAGGGATTTGACCCCATTTCTCGATGGGTTGATAGAATAGCACAATCGCTTTTAACACAACGGTCATCACATATTGCGCTAATTTATTCACTCGATTTACACCCACAAGATCGTACCACATTTCTTTCTCTTTTTTGCCATTCTTCTCCTCCACCGAGACCATATTCCACTCTTCTTCCCCTACGGTCTCATGTGTTTCTCGATTCCTTTCTCTACACTACATTCTTCCACCAACCCTACCATTATCACGATAGAATTTTTGAATGGTTGGTGCTAACCTTTGGCTTGTGTAAGGCCTTGTTTAGTTTGGGGGGAACCTTGTTGTATATATGTATATATATTTTTGTTTTTCTTTTAACAATAAAAAATAAAAAAATATATATTTTGTAAATAAATAAACAGGGGAGTGCCGACATTTTCAGCCCTTTTGGTATAGCATGACAGTGAGGACACTGTCAAGTTTAAGTTTGGGGGTATGCTCGGTAAGCCTTCTTCCTTCTCATTCATGTGTATATTCTTGCATTTGCATACTTATTTTTAAAATCCATAAAAATTGAAAATTATAAAAATTAAAGTATTCAATTTTGGCCATAATTGACTTGAGTTTGACAAAAAAGTTGACTAGCTAGGAACAACTAGATCTTATACTTAGTAAATTAAAAACCCTAAAAATAACCTTTCTTAAAAATTTAACGGTAGAAAGTATATGACTTTGTAGTTTATTTAGAAATAGGCAAATTTTGAGTTCACTTCTTGGGCTAAGTCAAAACAAAGGAAAAATATTGATATTTTTATTAAAGTATAAGTTTGAAAAATAATTCCTAACTTAAGTCTAAATTATGAAAATGTATACCCTACAATTTGCACAAACACGCACCTTGAAACTTGGAATAGTAGAAGAGACCTTGAAATACTCTTGTCTAAAGTCCTTAGTACCAAGAAAATAGAATAAAAATACAAGTGTGAATAAAGAAAAAAAAATGAACACTGGTTTTTGTAATTACTTAAGGCTGCAAAAATAGAAAATTATTTAGCGAGGGTGCTTCATCACCTAGTGCCTTAGACCAACTGGTTTGGGAGTCACTGCTAAAGCCTTAGGTGTTACAAGACTAGAAATTACGCTTTAAAGTGCAAATGCATTTTGCAATCGGTCGTTGGTACCTCAAGAAGTATTAACGGTCGCATGAAGGATGTGTAAGCAAAATTCATTTAAAAATTCACCAATTAAGAAGTGCTTTGCACAACGGACAAGAGTATGATTGCTTGATTTGAATTTCCAAGTGTAGAGGTGATAAATACACACACGTAGGGGTATGTGATTGAGATTTAGATAAGAGATAGGAATGAGGAATAGAACTTGTATCTTTAGTAGAGATGATAAAAATTCCTAAGTTGAGATAGAAACCTAGAAGGAAAACTTAAGAGATGCCAAAAGCAAAGTAAGTCTACAGAACATATATAATTTTAAGTTAAATGATAAGGAAGCGTGAAGAATACGGGTGGATAATTTACTATTCGAAGATAATAGAATTCCTTGTTGGAAAACCTAATTGGAGAATTAAAGTTAATGGGCCAAATTGATAAGATTTTATGGGTAGTATCCGCTGAAAACCCTCAGGAGACAACACTCCTCCTACTAGGGACATCTAGATGTTTAACGGCTTGTTGCACGTGCTCAATGCAATCGCGTTTCCCTGCGAAAGTGAGGTTAGGATTTTGTTGAGAATAAAAACTAGGTTTGCTCGATGACGAGTAAAAGATAAGTTTGGGGGTATTTGTTCATATCATAATATTGCATTATTATATTCCCCATTTGTAGTCATTTTACAAATAAACAGGTGCTTTTGACCCATGTCTGCTACTTAGTTGCAGGTTATAGATTCTCGGGACAAAAACAGTGAAAAAGACAAAAGACGATACAAAAGTGAGACTACGACCAACAAACAGAGAATCTTGATAAAGCCTACACGAAGATCAGTTCACAAAGTACAAGGCAGTGCAAGGTTCAAGACTTCATCACGAAGCAACGGTAAAAGTCCACTACAATTATTCACTGTGGAGATCTGGAAGAAACCTAGAAGCCAACCTGAGAAAAAAGTGAAGAAAACAGAAGACAACAGCAGCCAGAATCAGCCCAGGATAAATGAGCCCATAAAGCCCATAAATGGCCGTGGAACCGCGGCCAAACATGGGCTTTGGCCGTGGATCCGCGGCCATGTAAGGCCCGTGTCGGTGAAAAATTCTATTGGCGCTGGCGGATCGTTGACTAGGTCTTTTTCTTAGGGGGTATTTTTGTAAAAGCAACTAGGCAAGTCAATTGTAACCCTAGGGTTTCTATGATCTATAAATAGAAGCCCTAATACCTCTTTTGAGGTATGCCTCCTTTCATTAATAAAATTCAGAATTCTTTTGGAGAGCACCAATGCCTCTTTTCATATCATCTATTCAGATCTGACAAGTCTTGTGTAAATGTTTGGAGAGAGCCATCTATAAAGTAAGTAGTTTTATTTAATTGCCTTAGTATAGATCTTTAATTCCTTGCCCTAGTTAGATAGATAGCATGTTCTTGAATTTCCTAATGAGCGAGTAGTCTCCTCGCTTGTTAGGGTTAGCTTTGGGGAAGGCTTTTGAGAGATGAGATCTCTCATCCCTTTCTTGCCCATCACACGTTTTTATAGGACTCCATGCATACATGCACACATCGCTCCCTATGGTACCCTATCCCTCGAGGTAGCAGTGATACCGTAGTATAAAGGCCCGGTTTAGCGTGTTTTCCATGGAGGTTAGGGTAAGGATCGATAAAGGAAGGACAAGAACCTAGAGGAAGAAACATCTTCCCGAATGGTTCTAATCTCCTTTATTAATAATTACCATAACACCTCATAGATCTTAATTTGGGTATAGAAAGCGGTGAGATTTAATTACATTACCAAACCTACCCTAAACCTAACCTTAACAAGACTTAGATCTAGATAATCTTAGTATAAATTAATTTAGCTTTTAGAGATAATCAATCCGACACCCATCGGAATTAACTCGTTAGAGCGACTAGGAAAACACAAAATCCCTGTGGACCGACCCGTACTCACCGGCTAGCTACCAAGCAACGCCGTTCTTGATTGCGGTTTAGAAATATTTTTGACATACAAATCAAATGAGGTGGGGTGAACGGCAACGGCGCCATTTGATTGAAGAGATTTCGCGTGCTTGCGCTTTTAAAAGATGAATCAAAAATATTTGTTAACCGCAATCAAGAACGGCGTCGCTTGGTAGCTAGCCGGTGAGTACGGGTCGGTCCTCAGGGATGTTGTGTATTTCCTAATTGTTCTAACGAGTTAATTCCGATTGTTGTCGGATTGATTAAATCTAAAAACTAAGTTTATCTAGATCTAAATCTAAATCTTGCTAGGTTTAGGTTTAGGTTATGTTTGGAAATTGAAGATTTCCTCACCGCTTTCTATACCCAAATTAAGATCTCTTTAGGAGTTATAGTAATTATTAATAAAGGGGATTAGTACCATCGGGAAGAAACGGTGTTTCTTTCTCTAGGTTCTTGTCCTTCCTTTCTTAATCCTTACCCTAACCTCCATGGAAAACACGCTCAACCTGGCCTTTATACTACGGTATCACCGCTACCTCGTGGGATAGGGTGCCATAGGGAGCGGTGTGTGCATGTATGCATGGAGTCCTATAAAAACATGTGATGGGCAAGAAAGGGGTGAGAGATCTTCATCTCTCAAGCCTTCCCCAAAGCTAACCCTAACAAGCGAGGAGACTACTCGCTCATTAGGGAATTGAAAAATATTTCTAAACTATCTATCTAGGGCAGAGAATAAAAGATCTAACTAGGGAAGATAAGAAAATTATACTAGGGCATGAAAATAAATTTAACTAGGACAAGAATTGAAAACTTACTCTAATTTGATGCTCTCTTCATTCATTGCAGAAAATTACAGATCTGAATTTTAAATATAAAATGAGGCACAAGAAGAGGCATCCTAAAACAGGGTTTTAAGGTTCTATTTATAGATTCATAGAAACCCTAGGGTTACAGTCAACGCACATCTGATATTACAATTTTACCCCCTAAGAAAAAGACCTAGTCAACGCACGCCATCAATCGTCGAAGTTTGCACCGACCCGGGCTCCACATGGCCGCAGAATCGCGGCCAAGACCCATGTTTGGCCGCGGATCCGCAGCCAAAAAGAGGGCTTATGGGCTCATGTTTTCTAGGGTTCTGTCTGCTGCTTTGTACTTGGCGTTTCTTCAATTGTTTTCTCAGATTGGCTTCTAGATTTCTTCCAGATCTCCACAGTGAATAATTGTAGCTGACTTTTACCATTGCTTCATGACGAAGTCTTGAACCTTGCGCTGCCTTTGTTCTTTGTGAACTTGTTAATTGATCTTCAATGTTCCTCAAGATGTGGGCACGATCAAGATTCTACCATTTATCGGTCGTAGTCTCACTTTGTATCATCTTTTTCATCAAGTTCACTGTTTTTATTCCAAGAACCTGTATCCTGCAACTAAGTAGCAAACATGGTTCAAAAGCACCTGTTTATTTGTAAACTGAATAAGAATGGGGAATAAAATAATGCAAAATTATGGCATGAACATGTATCGGAAAGGCGAAATCGAACCCTATTGGATATGGTTTGTTCCATGATGAGTAAGGATGAGTTACCGCGATCCTTCTGGGGTTATGCACTAGAATCAGGTGCATCTCTTTTGAATAAGGTTCCAACCAAGACTGTGCTTACTACACCATATCAGATGTGGAATGGGAAGAAATCCCATCTTCAGTACCTGAAGATATGGGGATGTCCAGCTTTTGTGAAAAAGAAGCATGCAGACAAGCTCGAGGCACGCTAAGTACTGTGTAAGTTTGTGGGATACCCAAAGAACTCCAGGGGGTATCTTTTCTATTATGCAGAGGAACAATAGGTTTTTGTTTCTCAGTATGCCCACTTCTTCGAAGCTGAATTTTTAGAAAATCAGAAGAGTGGGAGCACAATAGAACTGGAAGAAATTCCAGAACCACAAGCTGTTACTGAAAGTTTGGTAGAACCAGAAGGTTCAGAAGAAAGGGACATCCCAACGCCTATCCGCAGAAGTAGTAGGCAGTCTCATCCGCCCGAGAGATACTACGGTTTTCTCATAGACGGGGATCGAGAGGATTGCATCATTGATAATGATGACCCTACTAGCTTCTGTAAGTCCACGTTTCCCACCCTGGTGCTTGCGGGGAGGCGGAAAACGGTATAAAAATCGGATTTTTATCGAACTAGGCAACATGGACTAACAAAATGAGGATCTTTGCTAAACAAAAACTAACTACAAGCTAACTAGTATTAGCTACATAGAAGAAAGGTTATACCTTGGGCTTTATGTCCTTCTCTCCTTGCTCCTTGGAGTGGAAGAAAGAGATCACCTTGTCGCCTTCTCTAGTCGAAGAAGGATCCACCCGAGAGCCTCAATCTTTGGCTTCAACTTCAAACTAGAAGTAACTAAGATGCTAGAAATGCTAATCCTAGAATCTTAGAAGAGAGTAGAGATTATTTTAGAGAGGTTTATCTCAAGCTCATGTGTTTCTCAACTCATGAGAGGGGAGAGCTTGAGAGAGAGGAAGAGGAGGAGAGAGAATCAATATGATAGAATGAGAGAAAATAATGAACCATTCTCTCTAATATGCGTGAATTATGAAATTAGATAATTAGCTAGATAATTCCGGATGATGATGGTCAAAGTGTCATGGTTAATCAAGACTTGACCATTATCATTTCATATTTAATGCAAATTGCAAGGATCAAAGAGCATCTTTTATATGGAATGATGATGGTCAAAGTGTCAACCTAGGTCAACAAGTCAAGTATGGTCAAAAAGTCAACAACCCTAACCATGCACAATTATATTTAACTAATATAAATTAGTCATAATACACACATAAGCATTAGGGTTAAGAAAATGACAATGGTCATTAACCCTAATCAAAGTCCTCTGCCTCTGTCTCAGTCAACTGTGCATACGCACCCGTATCCATGATCCGAGGAACACGAATACAATAAGATAAAACCAATCCTAAATCATATACTAGGATCTGGCTTAAACCAAAGCCCGCTAGTATAAGCTGTCCGGACAGCAAACGTGTACAAGTGCGCGGATGTGAACGAACCCTGTCGCAAAACCATGCGACCTCTACTCATTTTGCCTAAAGGCGAATAACTCTTTGTGTGGGACTCTAAAGACTCGACACTACGCTGGCAGTGGTTTTAACCACAGACCGCAAGCGGCACTAGCTGTACGTAACGGTCCCCAGGTAGATGCCGATAAGAAGACTGACGAAGTGAACTCATCTGAACTCCTACTGAGCCTGTATGTGACAGTCTCCATACAGTCCGGTCTGTTCGTCTGATATATCGCATGGCAGGCCTAGGGGGGCGGTAAACGTCAGTCTCCTAATAGAGGTACAAGTCGTGTCGGAGTGTAGCCCAGAACACCCTGAGATAACACGGGAAACCTACCAGTATATCTCGCTTGCCCTGGCCAGGGACTACTTGTGTAATGGCTCTCCTGGACAAAGCGCGATGTCAACCCCCAATACCGAGAGAGACGAATCCTGTCTAACCGTCACTGCCTCCAAGTGCTTCGGGACTGCACCCAACTACTACTTGTTTGCACGACTCCTTTGAGCCGTGGTAGGGTAGTAATCAAAGTACAGTGGGAACACACTCGAGGCGAAGTGACAGTGTCAAGTCAGCGGACTAAACTGTACTCATGTCACCTGGGAACTGATAACTGACGATAGGTATAATACCAACCAACAGTTCCCGACGAGTCCTGTCCAGTATACTCGTAACCTAACGAGCACCCGCATACTATCTCAAGTACGACGTACTGACGGCTGTGGGACAGTCCGTCTCCCATGCTGGGATGAGAAGCGCATACGCTAATCTACTCCGGAGTATCGATGCCCTGTCTCGACGGTCCTACGACTAGGGACCTGTATAAGGATGTGCTTATGGATTACCCAGCCCCCACGAGTGTGAGCGCCATCACAACGCTGGTAATCAAGCAAAGATCCTAAGGGCTCCACTAATGCGTATTGGTGATATAATAAAAGAAACACATGTACACATTAAAGCAGAGACAAACCAAGTAGCAGACTACCATTTCGAGCAAGATTGTATATACAACTGTGAATATCCCAAGCTTCCATCAAGTAATATACATACTAGTATGATACAGTAATGGCCTCTAGGGCATATACACTAACAATCTCCCACTTGCACTAAGGCCATGTACTGGCGTATCGAAGACTTATCATCTTGATCAGCCGCTCGAACTGAGTCTGGGGTAAGGCCTTCGTGAATGGATCTGCAGTGTTATCTTCGGAAGCAACCCTCCGAACCTCGATCTCCTGGCGATCCACGATCTCCCTGATCAAGTGATACCGCCTCAAGATGTGTCTGGATTTCTGATGGGACCTGGGTTCCTTCGCTAAAGCTATAGCCCCGTTGTTGTCGTAATACAGAGGTATTGGATCAACAATGGACGGAACCACCTGAAGTTCTTTCAAGAACTTCCTCATCCAGACAGCTTCTTTTGCGGCATCAGATGCAGCGATGTATTCCGCTTCCATAGTCGAGTCAGCAACGGTTTCCTGTTTGGAGCTCTTCCAACACACCGGCCCTCCATTGAGGGTAAAGAAAAAACCCGACATGGACTTGGAATCATCCTTGTCACTCTGGAAGCTGGAGTCAGCAAAGGCCTCAATCTGGAGGTCTTTTCCGCCATACACCAAGAACATCTCCTTAGTCCTTCTCAGGTACTTGAGAATGTTCTTTACCGCTATCCAATGTTTCTCCACAGGGTTTGACTGATACCTGCTTACCACACTCAGTGCATAAGCCACATCTAGTCTGGTACACAACATCGCATACATTATAGAGCCTACCGCAGAAGCGTAGGGTATAATAGACATGCGATCCCTCTCCAAATCAGTGTTGGGAGACATCTCTTTGGAGAGGGTGATCCCGTGACAAGCCGATAGATTACAGCGCTTGGAATCTTCCATACTGAATCTTTTCAGTATGGTGTCGATGTACCTGGACTGTGAGAGTCCTAAAATCCTCTTGGATCTGTCATGGTAGATCCGGATCCCCAGAATGTATGAGGCATCACCCAGGTCTTTCATGGAGAACCTGTGTGACAAGAACCCCTTGACAGATTATAGCATAGGAATGTCATTTCCTATTAAGAGAATGTCATCTACGTATAAAACGAGGAATACTACAGTTCTCGCTACAAATCTACAATAGATGCATGGTTCATCTGGATTTTTGATAAAGCAAAATTTCTTGACCGTCTCATCAAAACAGATGTTCCAACTCCGTGATGCCTGCTTTAGTCCATAAATGGACTTGAGCAACTTGCACACCTTTCCGCTGCTCCCACTCTGAATGAAACCCTCTGGTTGGTCCATATAGACACGCTCCTCTAAATGTCCATTTAGAAAAGCGGTCTTTACGTCCATCTGCCAAATCTCATAATCGTGGAAGGCAGCAATGGCAAGAAGGGTCCGAATGGATTTCAGCATAGCCACTGGAGAAAAGGTTTCGTCATAGTCCAAACCAGGTCTCTGACGAAAACCTTTTGCAACCAGTCTAGCTTTATAGGTCTCAACCTGTCCATCTACACCAATCTTCCTTTTGAAGATCCACTTGCATCCTACGGGTTTTACCCCATCCATACTTTGTTGGTGTACATGGACTCTATTTCGGTCCGCATTGCATCCAGCCATTTTACTGAGTCAACGCTCTGAAAGGCTTGCTGGAAGTTAGTAGGCTCATCACAATCTATGATGCAATCTTCTCAATCCCCGTCTATAAGAAAACCGTAGTATCTCTCGGGCGGATGAGACTGCCTACTACTCCTGTGGAGTGGCGTGGGAATGTCCTGATCTTTCGAACCCACTGGTTCTACTAAGCTTTCAGTAATAGCTCGTGGTTCTGGAATTTCTTCCAGTTCTATTGCGCTCCTACTTATTTCTTTTTCTATGAACTGGTGTTCTAGAAAGTGGGCATGGAGAGAAACAAAAACCTTTTGTTCCTCTTCGCAATAGAAGAAATATCCCTTGGAGTTCTTTGGATATCCCACAAACTTGCACTGTACTGAGCGTGCCTCGAGCTTGTCCGCATGCTGCTTTTTGACAAAAGCTGGACATCCCCATGTCTTAATGTGATTAAGATAGGGTCTCTTCCCACACCACATCTGATATGGTGTAGTAGGCACAGTCTTAGTAGGAACTCGGTTCAAAAGGTATGCAGCTGATTCTAGCGCATATTCCCAGAAGGATCGCGGCAACTCAGCGTTACACATCATGGACCGCACCATATCCAATAGGGTTCGGTTCCGTCTCTCCGATACATCGTTATGTTGCGGAGTGTATGGAGGAGTAAGCTGAGAGAGAATTCCATTCTCTTTTAAGTAACCCAGGAACTCGGCACTCAAGTATTCACCACCTCGATCAGATCTCAGTGCCTTGATACTTTTGCCTGTTTGTTTTTGTAGGGTTCGTAGGCACCCTAATGAGGTCTCACAAGGCATAAACCATGCCAATATCAAAAAAAAAACTAGGTGCCGAGAAACCCGACTACGGATCGTTGGCTAGAAATCTAGGCGAAAAAGAAATCTAGTTAACATTTTAACTAAGGGAACGGATATACAACCTTTGTAGATCCGGTGCTCCACCTCCATAGCTCCGTGATGATGTCTCCTCGCTGTCCAAAATGGATCCCGGGCTCTAGTGTCGGCTTCATCGGAGAATGGACGGGCTAGGTCATCGACGACGATGCCGAAGATGATCTACGTCGAGGCATCGCTAAATCAAGCTCCGACTTCACCAAGTCAAGAAACTTGTGAAGAAAACACACTCTACTACTTGGCAAGAGGTAGAGGATGAAGAAATAGGAAGTGGGTAGACTTTAGAATTGGATTTCTCACTTGTTTTCATCAATCACCATTGATGAAGCAAGCTTCTTCAAGTGAAGATGAAGAAGAAGAAGAAGATAAATTATGATAAGTTATTAGAAAATATAAAATAAAAGAATACTTATCATAATCTTAACCTTAGTTAAGTGTAGAGAATTGACTAAGGTTGGGTTGAATGGTTAGGGTTAAGGATAAGAACAAAAAAATCATCAAGTCAAAGCTTCATGAAGCTTCAACTAAAAACAAATGAAGCCACCATTCATTTATCTTTCAATTTATTCATAATGAATAAATAAATAAGATAAGTGAATAAGTAAAACCCTAATCAACAACTTAATCTTTGTTTAATTCCTTACACTTAACCAAAAAGCATGTATCATCAAACATGATACAATCAAGTGCACAAAAGTATATCACATATACAACTTGTGAACTTCAAGTGAGAAAATCCATTTAAAGTGAACCAATACTAGTTAATGCAAAGTAATATATCAAATATATAATTATGCATTAAATCATTAAATCAACACTTGATTTAAAGATCCGGTCATATCGCATATAACCGACTAGTATCCAATGTATCGGCTTATCAAATCAATCCTCGATTCGATAACTAGGTTATATCGCATACAACCATTCGACACATTCATTGCGAGAATGAAATACGGTATCACATACACGCATTATTCTCGGTCCCGCACATATCTCATATGCGCTCCTATTTCGTTTCGCTTGAGCCAGGAAACCTCTGTGTAGGACTCTAAAGACTCGTCAATACGCCGGCAGCAGATGATGATCATATCAAGCACCCACAAGCCGCAAGCGGTCTGCCAAACGTAACGGCCACCCGGGTATTGAGCGATCTGAAGATCGACGAGCAAGCCCGCTCACACTCCAGTGAATCCAACCAGTAACACTACCGTACAGTCCGGTCTGATCGTCTGATATGTCGCATATCTTGCCTAGGGGTGGTAAACGTCAGACCCCAATAGCTTGATAAGTCGTGTCGATATGAGGTCTATAACAATTCGAGAAACTACTGGTAACACTTACCAGTATATCTCAGCAACCCTGGCCAGGGATTTCCTGTTATAGCCAATCGAACACAGCGCAACATCAACTCCCTATACCGGGAGAGACGAATCCCCTCCTATCGCTCATTGCCTCCATGTGACTCGGGACTGTACCCAAAAACCACCGTTTTGCACGCCCTCTTGGACGTGGTAAGATGGAAATCAAAGCACAGTAGGAACCGCACAAGACTCTATGACGATCTCGGGTCAACAGACTACTCTGTACCAGTGTCACCAGAGAACTGTCATCTGACGTGAGGTATAATACCATCTGGGAGTTCTCGGCGAGTCCGTCCAGTGTACCCAGTCTCTACTGAGCACCCGTATCTCTGATGTCAAACACCAATGGATATGGGATCATCCATCGCCCATCTGTATGGGTCGAGAAGGTATACGCTAGTCTACTCTGGTATATCGATGCCCCATCTCAATACACCCACGACTAGGGACTTTCAAGGATGTACTTATGGACTACCATGTCCCCACTAGTATGATCTGCATCATAGTCCAGGTAGTCAAGCACACATCCTAAGGGCTTTACCAACATGTAATAGAGAGACAATCAGTGTACACGTTAAGGTAAAGATCAACCAGATAGCATACTATCATTTCGAGCAAGAAAGTCCTCACTATATATGTCATAGCATCCACTACAATATACATCCTATGTATAGTAATGGCCTCTAGGGCATACATATAACTAACAGTTTTTCTACTTCATTCTTATATTCCTGGAATTTTTCAAAAGCCTCGGATTTATGTTTCATTAAGAAGACATAACCGTACCTTGAAAAGTCATCCGTAAAAGTAATGAAGTAAGAATAACCGCTTCGTGCATGCGTAGACATTGGACCGTACACGTCGCTGTGTACGAGTCCCAAGAGCTCGCTCGCTCTTACTCCGTGTCCAGTGAACGGAGTCTTTGTCATCTTTCCTTTGAGACAGGATTGACAAGTTGCATATGACTGATATTCAAACGGATCCAAATATCCTTCTGTATGTAACTTAGTCAACCTTCTCTCATTGACGTGACCCAGTCTACAATGCCATAAGAAAGTTTTATTGATTTCTGGTGACTTTCTTTTGTGTGTATTCTGGACATTGAAAATCTGTGGTTGGTTTAATACGTATATACCGTTGTTTAATGTACCTGACCCAATCAAAACTTGATTAAGGTGAATGTTCACTACATTACTTACAAATGCAAATTCATAACCTTCTTTAGATAATAAAGATACAGAAATGATATTACAGGTTGCATTTGGTATAATATAACAACTACGCAAAACCAAAAAGTGTCCATCTGACATTCCCAGGTGATAGTCCCCCACGGCCTCAGCATCCATGCTAGCTCCGTTTGCAACTCTGAGGGTCATGTCACCTGCCTTCAAAAACCTACGCTTTCTCAACGCCTGCAAAGAATTACAGATATGAGATCCTGATCCGGTATCCAATACCCAGGAAGTAGAGTTTATTGATAGACAGTTTTCAATAACATACACACCTGAAGCTGAAGCCGCAACTCGCTTCAGATCCTGGGTTCTGGCCTTCCAAGCCTTGCAATCCTGTTTCTAGTGTCCACTCTTGTGACAGTAAAAGCACTCTTCTTTCCCCACAAGCTTCCCCGCTACCTTTGTTGCTTTTGCCTTTCCCTTCGTATCCACTTTACTAACACCGCCCCATGGTTTGGCGGGGGCTTTCTTCTTCTTTCCCTTGGCTCTTGCCCTGGACTTAGAAGAGGAAGATCCTGCTACAAACAAAGTGGATGTTTCCCTAACTTTCTGTAGGGTGCCCTCTGCACTCCTCAGCATGTTGAGGAGCTCTGATAGTTCAACTTCCTTTTCCTGTAAGTTGAAGTTTAGGATGAACTGGGCGTAAGTGGAAGGAAGGGACTGGAGAATCAAGTCCGTATAGAGCTCATTCTCCAACGTGGTCCCAAGTTCCGCGAGCTCCTCTATCTAGCCAATCATCTTAAGCACGTGTTCCGCTACCGATAATCCGACGTCCAACCATGCCGAAAACAACTTCTTCGACACTTCGTATCTGGCGATACGAGACTGCTCTCCATACAGTTCTTTTGTATGAAGAAATATGGACTCTTGGTCCATATTCTCGTGCCTCCTCTGATGTTCGTTGTCCATCGAGGCAAGCACGAGGCATTTGGCCTTCGCGCAATCTATTTCCCAGGTCTTATAGATTTCCCTATCTACGACACTGGTTTTGGGACCTGGGACAGGGGGAGCTTTGGTGGTAAGGAGATACCCAACTTGTCGTAAGTGATTGCCATCTTGACATTCTTGAGCCAATCTTTGTAGTTTGGCCCTGTCAGTATATTTTTATCTAGTAATAACTTAAGTCCGGTCATCTTGATTGGTCGCTGCAATTAGGAGAGATAAAAGAAACACTTTAGCATGATGCTCTTGCAAGTTTAGAGTAGTTTTTAGTTTGTCTAAACAGGATGGCTCCTACTGTCTCTCGAATCCCTCCTCAAACCATAAAGGAAGAATTAGTTGGGATCAATCTCACCGTACAATACTTGCTTAACCGTTCAGCCAGGCCAGTGTCGGTACTTCGAGGGAGGTTTTCCAACACTTTCGCGAAGTTCCTTAATTAAGTAACCTCTTTTCCCTGTGGGCGTAGCCCCGCTAACACCTTTCTAGACACCTACTAGGTTTATAGCATTGATCGTTAAGTGAGAGATTTCCCGAGGAGTAGCATATACTCACAGTAGGATCGGGATCCAAATATCATCGCGTGATAATGTTGGATATATGTATGCCCTAGAGGCCATTATGTGATAGTCGATGTATCTATACATGTATATATATTCAATTTGCATTCTTGCTCGACATGATAGTATGCTATCTGGTTCTTCTTTATCTGACATGTTGATTTGATCATGCTTTTATTCATTCATACATGCTGATAAAGCCCTGAGGATATCGGCTTGACTACTCTGATTATGATAGAGATCATACTAGTGGGACATCTGTAGTCTATAAGCATATCTTGGAACGTCCCTAGTCGTAGGTATATCGAGACGGGGCATCGATATACCAAAGTAGACTAGCGTATATGATACTAGATCCATACGATGGGCAATGAATGTTCCCACATTCATCGATGTTTGACATCAAGATCATATACGGGTGCTCAGTGGTGACTGGGTAAACTGGACGGACTCACCGAGAACTCCTATATGGAATTATATCTATCGTCGGATAGCAGTTCTCAGGTGACACTGGTACAGGTTAGTCTGTAGACCCGAGATCGTCATGGAGTCTTGTGTGTTCTCCCACTGTACTTTGATTGCCACCCTACCACGGCTCTACTGAGTCGTGCAAACAGGTGGCCGTTGGGTACAGTCCCGAGACACACGAAGACGATGAGCGATAAGAGGGGTTTCGTCTCTCCCGGTATTGGGAGTTGATGCTGTGCTGTGCCCGACTGGTTATAACAGCAAGTCCCTGGCCAGGGCTGCTGAGATTTGCTGATAAGTGTTATCAGTAGTTTCTCGATCTGTTATAGACCATTCACCGGCACGATTTATTGAGTTATTGGGGTCGACGTGACCATCCCTAGGCTTGATATGCAGCATATCTGACGAAGAGACCGGACTGTACGGTAGTGTTGCCGGATGGCTCGACGGGAGTTGTAGCAGGTTCGCTTGTTGTCTTCTGATCGCTCAATACCCGGGTGGCCGTTACGTTTAGCTGACCGCTTGCGGCTTGAGGGTACTTGATATGATCATCACCCTCTGCCGGCGTATTGACGAGTCTTAAAGTCCCACAAAGGAGTTACCCAGTCCAGGCGAAACGTTGTGGTGCGCGTATGCGATATGCGCATGCACCAGATTGAAATGTGCGTATATGATACCGAACATTGATCGGGTGAACTACTTTTGGTGGGGTCATATGAGATATGACCGGATTGATAAATCAAGTGTTGATTTATCATTTAACCATTAGTTTTCTCACTTAAAACCTTTTCTTAGATGATAGATGTGTGCATGCATGTGTGCTTTTCTTTCTTTCTTTCATGCTAGTTTCATGCACATGTGGATGTGCATACATGCACACATACATACACTCATCCATCATGGTTGTTAGCATATGGAAATGGTGGAAATATAAGACTCACACCATGGATTATATAATGGATTATTATTTAATTTTGGATTTAAAAGAAAATGAAAAAGGAAAGGATAATCATTCTTGCTTCTACATTCTTCCTTTGACCTAACCATGCTCAACTACCACTAACCTAAGGTTATCCTTCTCTTTATCATTCCAAACTAAAGTTAAATAATGTCTCCATCACTTTAACCATGGTTCATAACATGAAGGAATAAAATATATATTGATATATTTCTTTTACTTCACTTGAGTTATCTTTTTACCTCTTGTCAAAAATTGCCACCATCTTCTTCCTCTTGCTCTTTTGCTCTCTAGTTTTCTCTAGTGAGCAAATACCACTTAAAGATAGGTTTTTGAAGTGAGAAACCTAACCACAACATCATTCTACACAAGCTTAGCCGTTTTGTTTAGAGTGTTCTCTTCGGTTTGACGAAGTTGCGAGCTTGAACGGAGATCTCCGTGGTGGATCGTCGTGGACACAAGGGGACTTCAATAGGACCTTCGTTCAACACCCTAGAGACCAAGGAGTCCAGCGAAAGGTAGCTACAAAGGTTGTAGTCTCGAAACCCTAGATTAGTTCGCTTTTTATTTCGAAACCCTAATTTTCTAGGATCGATCCCTTTGCATGTTAGTTTAGCACCATAAAAATTAAAACATTGGGTCATGTGATGCTTCAAAACTCTTCATAGGGTGCTAGACTAACCTTTCATTGGTATCAGAGCCGACCTAGAACATTAGGCGACGTTTTTACGAAGTGAAAACCCCGATCGGACAAAAATACGGTATTTTTGGGTGCTCTCTGGAAATTTTCTAAAATTTGATAATTTGCAGAATTAAAAATATGTAAAAAATACAGCAGGAAAAAATAAGGATTGCGGTACAAAAATTTTCCAGTGAACAGTACTTATAGCCGCGGAAACGCGGCCTAAGCTTGCTTAGGCCGCGGTTCCGCGGCCGTATACATGAATTGATGGATACGTTTTGTACAGTAATTCATGAATCTGCTTGTATAAATTTTTGGATATTTGTAATCTGTATTTGGTTTTGAAAAATTCGGGAGATGGTGTTGGACTCGTTAATTCGATCGGTACTTTCATTTCGTAGCTTTTCCGGGTAAATTAGAAAGTATTGAAGTGTTTGAACGAGTATCATTTACTCACTATTCACGGGGTTTAAATACTTTGGAGATACGTGCAAGTCTTTTTGCGGTGGTCCCTCTAGAAGACAACAAACCTTAACTCGATTATGTGACCGTCTCGAACTGCCCTTTGAACCTTAGGGTTTGGGGCAGTACGGCGTGCCACATGTGAGGCGTTGGCTTGACCCTTCTACGGCTGGACCGCTACTACTGTGTCACACTCCGGATTTTTGAACCCTACTCAAGTGTTGAGCTTTAGTGATTCTTGGGTATTTGATCGTTCGTTCGAAAACTTTAATACTGTCTGTTTGTCTGGAATGTGATACAATATGTGGAATTCATATAGTTTAGGCATGAAATACGAAATATGTGATATTTCGCATTTATGATGTCTAAAGAGTATCTGGATTCCAAATATTGTAGTTTTACACTTTCTTTTCTGTGACCGTAAGTGTAGTATGTTCGATATCGCCGGTTTCGTTGCTATACATCAACGACAATCGGGGTACGCATACTTACTTACGTTGATGATATGTGATATTATGTGTTGCTGAGATATGATGTGCAGGATTGTCGCGATCGAATAGCCAGGGGTTTTTGTGAGATGAGAGTTTTATATTTTCATTCATGTAAATTCAAATGTAATGTAATATTCTTTTATTTAGGGCACTTCCAGGTTGCGGCTGTGTCACCAGTGTTGTATATTATTTACTTTTCCGCATTAGGATGGACCCAAGGAGGGGAGCACAGGTGACCGGGTTCTGGGGTTCAGTAGGAGGCCATCTCGAGGAGTCGAGACCGGGTCTCCTAAACTCCAGAATTGGTAGGGTCACTTTCCGCTCTCGTAGGGGTCCAGGGTGTGGGCTTGGCTATTCATCGCGACTGTGGAATCCGTATTTTCTATTCTGGCTAAATACTAAATACGGACGTCCTAGGATATCCCACGTTATATCTATGTTTCTGCTGCCTGTGTTCTGTGATATCTGAAACGAATGACATATTATTATATATATATGATATATAGTAGACGTTGCTTATGTTTTACACCCGCGCTAGTCCCGTCCCGGTATGCCGTTAGTTAAGTAACCTAACGGTGCATAATGGAACATTGCGGCGAATGCGGATGGCATAAGCATACGTGTTATTTTCGTTTCTTTTCTGTGATTGGCTTAAGGACTTAAATGATGGGATTACATTAATGTGATTAATGTAAAGAAAATAAACCTAAAAAGATGTTGTAGAATCAGATTTATAAACTACTCGGCTATTTATGAAAAAGCTACATTTCAAAACTGCGGAGCTTAAGCCACTCCTTTTGAAAATTGTTTGATTCTACAACGATATCAAGTTCAAAGCGTTAAAGATTTTCTTAAAAATCATTCGCAACCCTCCGTCATTTTAGGAAGTAGAGTACTTAGTATTCGTGTTACGTTTGTTGACTTTAGTTAAGGCGTAGTGTACGGTAGCTAAGTGATGTCTTCCTACACTGCATATGATGCAGATTAATTAGGACATTCATGCGACTTTGTTGACCATAGTTAAGGGTCATATGGGTGGGTCTAATTGATCAAGAAATGACGGGTAGAACTTGACTGGTACTTATGATTTGTTGACCATAGTTAAGGTCATAAGTACTAGGGGTAAAAATTATATCGGGAATTTCAAGTGTTGAAATTTGCAATGAGATTGCATACCTTCCATGTGATGGTTGGATCCCGATCCCACTGTGGGCAATAGTTGCTCCTAGGAGAGTTTTACAGTTTATAATTAGCTAACTCATTAGGTGTCTAGAAAGGTGTTAACGGGGCTCCGCCTCTGGGAAAACGAGGTTTACTCTAATTAGGTCCGTGCAAAAGCACGGGGAACCTCCCTCAAAGTACCGACACTGGCCTGGCTGAACGGTTAGCGAAGTTGTAGACTGTAATTAATCCTGGCTAGTTTTTCTTTTTAAGGTTTGAAAGAAAACTTGATAAAAAGCAGTGGGAAACATCGATTAGACAAGATAATAAACCAATCTAATCTGTGCAAGAGCTTTCGCTGAGTGTATTCTTTTCTCTCTCTTAATGGCAGATACCAATGACTGGACTTAAGCTTCTACTAGATAAAAACAAACTGAATGGGACCAACTATAAAGACTGGCTGAGGAATCTGAAAATCGCCTTGACTTATGATAAAGTATCATATGTCCTCACGGCTTCAGCCCCGCCCGTCCCTGGTCCAAAATCCTCAGTTGCGGACATTGAAGTCCGCAAGACATGGGACGCTGACTGTGCCACGGCCACATGCCTCGCGCTTGCATCGATGGATAACACACATCAAAAGCAGCACGAGGATATGGACATTCACGATATATTGCTCCAAACAAAGGAGTTGTATGGGGAGCAATCCCGCGTATTACGATACGAAGCATCAAAGAAATTGTTTCAGATGCGAATGGCCCCTGGCACACCAGTAGGAGACCATGTTCTGAAGATGATAGCTCTTATAGAAGAGCTTGAGGACCTTGGATGGACAATGGACAATGAACAATATATAGATATTATTCTGCAGTCCCTCCCCTCCACCTTTGCTCAGTTCATAGTGAACTTCAACATGCATGGCATGGAGAAGGTCCTCCCTGAACTCCTTAATATGTTAAGGAGTGTAGAGAGCACTATGAAGTCAGCAAAGACTCCCGTTATGACCATTGGACAGTCTTCTTCTTCTCGCCCGAAAGCTAAGGCCAAGGGAAAGAAAAAGAAGAAACCCACTAATCCTAAGGGCGGAGTTAAAAAGGTGAAGGGAAAGGGAAAGTCCACAGCTGGAGACCCGGGGAAAGGAGAGTGTTTTCATTGCCACAAGACAGGACATTGGAAGTGCAATTGCACGGAGTACCTAAGTCTCAAGAAGAAGCATGGTGATGCTTCTGCTTCAGGTGCGTTTGTGACTGAAAACTGTTTTTCTATAAACTCTGCTTCCTGGGTATTGGATACCGGTTCAGTTTCTCACATTTGCAATTCTATGCAGGGGCTGAGAAATAGCAAGGTTTTGAAGACAGGTGACCATACTCTCCGTGTTGGAAATGGTTCCAATGTACATACAGTCGCAGTGGGAGAGTATCACTTGGGGTTGCCATCTGGATGTATTTTGATTTTGAATCCATGTTATTTTGTACCTAGTATGCTATGTAATATAATATCCGTTTCTTTGTTGGACAATGAAGAGTATAATTTTGTGTTGCAGAACAATGTTATGAACATTCACCTAAATCAAATGTTGGTTGGGTATGGTACGCTTAATAACGGAATATATGTCCTAAATCAACACACAGTTTTCAGTATACAACACACTAATAAAAGAAAACTTTCAGAATTAAATGAAGCTTTTCTTTGGCATTGTAGACTTGGTCATATTAATGAAACAAGACTAAACAGGTTACACAAAGATGGATATTTAAACTCTTTTGAATATAAATCTTATGCGACTTGCCAGTCTTGTATCAAGGGTAAAATGACCAAAACTCCATTTACCGGACACGGAGAAAGAGCTACTCAGCTCCTTGGCCTCATACATAGTGATGTATGTGGGCCAATGTCTACACAGGCTAGAGACGGTTTTTCATACTTCATTACATTCACCGACGATTTCTCAAGATTCGGTCATGTATTTTTATTAAAACACAAGTCCGACGCTTTCGAGAAATTCGTTGAATATAAACAAGAAGTAGAAAAACAAACCGGCTTGAGTATTAAGATGCTTCGATCAGATCGAGGTGGAGAGTATCTCAGTACAGAATTTGCAAACTTCCTAAAAGAGAATGGGATTCTCTCTCAGCTCACTCCTCCTTACACACCACAGCACAACGGTGTGTCAGAACGACGGAATAGGACCCTATTAGATATGGTCCGGTCCATGATGAGTGACGCTGAGTTACCAGTCTAGTTTTGGGGACATGCATTGGAAACTGCAGCATTTCTGCTAAACAGGGTTCCAACCAAAGCCGTGTCTACCACGCCATATGAGATATGGAATGGGAAGAGACCATCTCTTAAGAGAATTAAGATTTGGGGTTGCCCGGCCTATGTTAAAAAGCAGAATCCGGACAAACTCGAGACACGGTCAGTCATGTGTAACTTTGTGGGATATCCAAAGAATTCTTATGGATATCTGTTCTACCACAAAGAGGAACAAAAAGTGTTTGTTTCTCAGTATGCCACATTCTTGGAAAAAGAGTTTTTCACAGATAAAGATGATGGCAAGGTAGTAGATCTAGAAGAGGTTCTGGAAACACAAACTACAAATGACGATTTGGTTGAACCGGCTGTTGCAACAGAAACTGAAGAACCTCGGCCACTCCGTAGGTCTGGTAGGACTTCTCGCCCACCGGAGAGGTACTACGGTTTCCTCATTGATGGTAACGGAGAAGATTGCATCATGGATGATGATGATCCTACCAGTTTTCAGCAAGCTATCACGAGTGGTGACTCTGTGAAGTGGCTGGATGCCATGAGATCCGAAATGGAGTCTATGTACACCAACAAAGTATGGACTTTGGACGTTGTACCCCCTGGGGTAAAACCTGTAGGGTGCAAATGGATCTTTAAAAGAAAGGTTGGTGTGGATGGGCAGGTAGAGACCTATAAGGAAAGACTTGTAGCGAAAGGTTTTCGTCAAAGACCAGGTTTGGACTATGACGAAACTTTTTCGCCCGTAGCCATGCTTAAATCCATTCGGATCCTACTTGCTATTGCTGCTCACTACGACTATGAAATCTGGCAGATGGACGTTAAAACAGCATTTCTAAATGGAGATTTAGAAGAATGCGTTTATATGGATCAGCCAGAGGGCTTCATTGACAGTGGGAGCAGCGAGAAAGCATGTAGATTGCTTAAATCCATATATGGGTTAAAGCAGGTATCTCGGAGTTGGAACATCTGTTTCGATGATGTTATCAAAGAGTTTGATTTCATCAAAAATCCAGATGAACCTTGTGTTTATAAGAAGGCTGTAGGAAGAGCAGTCACATTCCTCGTATTGTACGTGGATGAAATTCTTCTGATAGGAAATGATATTCCTATGCTACAGTCGGTCAAATCATTCTTATCACTAAGGTTCTCCATGAAGGACCTGGGTGATGCCACATACATCCTGGGCATAAGGATCTATAGGGATAGATCCAAAAAGTTATTGGGATTGTCCCAAACCAGGTACATCAACACCATCCTAAAGAGGTTTAGTATGGAAGACTCCAAGCGGGGTGCCTTACCCGCTTGCCATGGAGTCACTCTCTCCAAGGATTCTTGTCCAAAGACCGATGAAGAGAGAGCTCGCATGAGCATTATACCTTATGCTTCGGCAGTAGGATCTATAATGTATGCGATGTTATGTACACGCCTAGATGTAGCTTATGCACTTAGTGTTGTAAGCAGGTATCAATCCAACCCAGGGGAGAACCACTGGACAGCTGTGAAGAACATTCTTAAGTACTTACGAAGGACTAAAGAATTGTTCTTGGTGTATGGTAATACAGATCTCCAAATGGAGGCCTTTACCGATTCGAGCTTCCAGAGCGATAAGGATGACAGCAAATCTATCTCAGGGTTTGTATTTACCCTCAATGGAGGGGCGGTAAGTTGGAAGAGTTCCAAACAAGATACCGTTGCAGACTCTACGATGGAAGCTGAGTACATTGCTGCAAATGATGCCGCCAAGGAAGCCGTCTGGATGAAGAAGTTCGTCTCGGAGCTAGGAGTAGTTCCAACCATTACTGATCCAATACCTTTGTATTGTGACAATAATGGGGAGATGGCGTTAGCCAAGGAGCCCAGATCCCATCAGCGGTCCAGACATATCCTGAGGCGCTTTCATTTGATCCGGGAGATTGTAGATCGCCGCGAGATCGAGATTAAGAGAGTAGATACAAAGAACAACGCCGCGGATCCACTCACCAAGGCCCTCACTCAGCCACAGCATGAGCGACTTTTTGAGATGTTGGGTATGAGATACGCCAATAACTGGCCTTAGTGCAAGTGGGAGATTGTTGGATATATGTATGCCCTAGAGGCCATTATGTGATAGTCGATGTATCTATACATGTATATATATTCAATTTGCATTCTTGCTCGACATGATAGTATGCTATCTGGTTCTTCTTTATCTGACATGTTAATTTGATCATGCTTTTATTCATTCATACATGCTGATAAAGCCCTGAGGATATCGCCTTGACTACTCTGATTATGATGGAGATCATACTAGTGGGACATCTGTAGTCTATAAGCATATCCTGGAACGTCCCTAGTCGTAGGTATATCGAGAAGGGGCATCGATATACCAGAGTAGACTAGCGTATATGATACTAGACCCATACGATGGGCAATGAATGTTCCCACATTCATCGATGTTTGACATCAAGATCATATATGGGTGCTCAGTGGTGACTGGGTACACTAGACGGACTCACCGAGAACTCCTATATGGAATTATATCTATCGTCGGATAGCAGTTCTCAGGTGACACTGGTACAGGTTAGTCTGTAGACCCGAGATCGTCATGGAGTCTTGTGTGTTCTCCCACTGTACTTTGATTGCCACCCTACCACGGCTCTACTGAGTCGTGCAAACAGGTGGCCGTTGGGTACAGTCCCGAGACACACGAAGACGATGAGCGATAGGAGGGGTTTCGTCTCTCCCGGTATTGGGAGTTGATGCTGTGCTGTGCCCGACTGGTTATAACAGCAAGTCCCTGGCCAGGGCTGCTGAGATTTGCTGATAAGTGTTATCAGTAGTTTCTCGATCTGTTATAGACCATTCACCGGCACGATTTATTGAGTTATTGGGGTCGACGTAACCATCCCTAGGCTTGATATGCAGCATATCTGACGAAGAGACCGGACTGTACGGTAGTGTTTCCGGATGGCTCGACGGGAGTTGTAGCAGGTTCGCTTGTTGTCTTCTGATCGCTCAATACCCGGGTGGCCGTTACGTTTAGCTGACCGCTTGCGGCTTGAGGGTATTGATATGATCATCACCCTCTGCCGGCGTATTGACGAGTCTTAGAGTCCCACAAAGGAGTTACCCAGTCCAGGCGAAACGTTGTGGTGCGCGTATGCGATATGCGCATGCACCCGATTGAAATGTGCGTATATGATACCGAACATTGATCGGGTGAACTACTTTTGGTGGGGTCATTTGAGATATGACCAAATTGATAAATCAAGTGTTGATTTATCATTTAACCATTAGTTTTCTCACTTAAAACCTTTTCTTAGATGATAGATGTGTGCATGCATGTGTGCTTTTCTTTCTTTCTTTCATGCTAGTTTCATGCACATGTGGATGTGCATACATGCACACATACATACACTCATCCATCATGGTTGTTAGCATATGGAAATGGTGGCAATATAAGACTCACACCATGGATTATATAATGGATTATTATTTAATTTTGGATTTAAAAGAAAATGAAAAAGGAAAGGATAATCATTCTTGCTTCTACATTCTTCCTTTGACCTAACCATGCTCAACTACCACTAACCTAAGGTTATCCTTCTCTTTATCATTCCAAACTAAAGTTAAATAATGTCTCCGTCACTTTAACCATGGTTCATAACATGAAGGAATAAAATATATATTGATATATTTCTTTTACTTCACTTGAGTTATCTTTTTACCTCTTGTCAAAAATTGCCACCATCTTCTTCCTCTTGCTCTTTTGCTCTCTAGTTTTCTCTAGTGAGCAAATACCACTTAAAGATAGGTTTTTGAAGTGAGAAACCTAACCACAACATCATTCTACGCAAGCTTAGCCGTTTTGTTTAGAGTGTTCTCTTCGGTTTGACGAAGTTGCGAGCTTGGACGGAGATCTCCGTAGTGGATCGTCGTGGACACAAGAGGACTTCAAGAGGACCTTCGTTCAACACCCTAGAGACCAAGGAGTCCAGCGAAAAGGAGCTACAAAGGTTGTAGTCTCGAAACCCTAGATTAGTTCGCTTTTTATTTCGAAACCCTAATTTTCTAGGATCGATCCCTTTGCATGTTAGTTTAGCACCATAAAAATTAAAACTTTGGGTCATGTGATGCTTCAAAACTCTTCATAGGGTGCTAGACTAACCTTTCAGATAAAACCGAAGGAATCCTACCAGAATCATCATACTCCAAATGGTATTTAGCGCTAGCAAGTTTGAGTACTTATGAAACTCCCGATGTGGATTTTTGCCCCATGCTCTTATGACCTTGACTTTGGCCAAAATATCATAAGTCACATGTCAAGTTCTACCCGTCATTCTCCTGGTTAATTTGGACCCACCCGTACCTACCCTTGACTTTGGCCAAAATGGCAGTACGACTGTCCCAAACCAACGCATCTACCTATGCTGCACATGAATACCCAATAGCTACCAATCACTATGCCTTGACATTGGCCAAAATACATAGCTTGAATACTTTTTGACCATTCATGTGGAATGACGGAGGGCTACGAATGGTTTTGGCGAAACCGTGAACATAGTGAACTTGATATAATCGATGGAACGAGATAGCTTTTAAAAGGAGTGGTTCAAGCTCCGCATTTAAAAGTTTGGTTTTGAAAAGAACCGAGTGGTTTTCAAAGTGTTCCAATCGACTTTTACTTAGTTTATTTTCTTGCATTAGTTCTTTTAATGCGTCCCATCATTTAATCCTACCATTGCAGAAAACAACCAAAATATGACGTACGCTTATGCCATTCGCATTCGCCACGGGGCCCCGTCATCACCCGTTAGGTTACTTAACTAACGACTGAGCGGGGGCTGGGCTAGTGCGGCTGTAAAACATAAGCAACGCCTAAACAGTTATCGTATATAGATATATAGCAATGATAGACATTACAAATCACAGATGAATACATTGGATATACTAGGAATCCGCAATCCGTTCGAGCCTGCAACGAAAAGCGGATTACACGGTCACGGTGAATAGCCAATACCCCACCCAAGACCCCTACGGGTGCGGCAAACTACCCGCCAAGTATCCGAAGCGAAGCAACCTCCCTCAACACCGTGAGTAGGCCACTCGGCACTTCGAGATACCCGGTAGTTTGTGCACCCCCTTCATGGGTCTATCCTAGGAGCAAAAATAGTAAAAAGAATTATACAATGACGGATACAACCCCGACCCGGTTGTGTGGCCATACAAATAATATTACATCAATTTACATGTTACATGAATTGAAAGAAACATAGATCATAGATATGTATAACCCCTACTAATCGACGTATAGCGATTAGCAGACCTTCAATACATATAAACATCACAGATATAACCTATTAGTCAAAGTGTAGTGAAGTTCGATCAAAAATACGGATTTATAGGCACCTCAAATACAAATTTCTTTTCTGGAAAATCTGGGCAGAAAGAAACCATCTTAAAAATCCCAAAACCTCAGCAGAAGAATACTGCAACAAACTCGGTCCAGAACCGAGTCAAAACGGCCGCGGTTCCGCGGCAAAAGGCATGTTCTTGCCGCGAAAGCGCGGCGCTTTGAGCGATTCACTGGATCGTTTTTGGTGTACTTCTTGAAAAAACCCTGAGCCGATTTTTGAAGTATGATTTATTATTTTTTGAGCAGAAAAAAAATCAACAGAAACTTAGGGTTTTGAAATTTTGGTTTTATGATTCTTACCGATCGAACTTCTATACACTTTACTAACTAGCAAATTTATGTTTAGTTAGGCTCTGATACCACTGTAAGTCCACGTTGCCTACCCCGGCGCTTGCGGGGAGGCGGAAAACAGTATAAAAATCGGATTTTTATCGAACTAGGCAACATGGACTAACAAAAGGAGGATCTTTGCTAAACAAAAACTAACTACAAGCTAACTAGTATTAGCCACATGGAAGAAAGGTTATACCTTGGGCTTTATGTCCTTCTCTCCTTGCTCCTTGGAGTGGAAGAAAGAGATCACCTTGTCGCCTTCTCTAGTCGAAGAAGGATCCACCCGAGAGCCTCAACCTTTGGCTTCAACTTCAAGCTAGAAGTAACTAAGATGCTAGAAGTGCTAATCGTAGAATCTTAGAAGAGAGTAGAGATTATTTTAGAGAGGTTTATCTCAAGCTCATGTGTTTCTCAACTCATGAGAGGGGAGAGCTTGAGAGAGAGGAAGAGGAGGAGAGAGAATCAATATGATAGAATGAGAGAAAATAATGAACCATTCTCTCTAATATAGGTGAATTATGAAATTAGATAATTAGCTAGATAATTGTCATGGTTAATCAAGACTTGACCATTATCATTTCATATTTAATGCAAATTGCAAGGATCAAAGAGCATCTTTTATATGGAATAATGATGGTCAAAGTGTCAACCTAGGTCAACAAGTCAAGTATGGTTAAAAGGTCAACAACCCTAACCATGCACAATTATATTTAACTAATATCAATTATTCATAATACACACATAAGCATTAGGGTTAAGAAAATGACAATGGTCATTAACCTAATCAAAGTCCTCTGCCTCTGTCTCAGTCAACTGTGCATACGCACCCGTATCCGTGATCCGAGGAACACGAATACAATGGGATAAAACCAATCCCAAATCATATACTATGATCTGGCTTAAACCAAAGCCCGCTAGTATAAGCTGTCCGGACAGCAAACGTGCACAAGTGCGCGGATGTGAACGAACCCTGTCGCAAAACCATGCGACCTCTACCCATTTTGCCTAAAGGCGAATAACTCTCTGTGTGGGACTCTAAAGACTCGACACTACGCTGGCAGTGGTTTTAACCACAGACCGCAAGCGGCACTAGCTGTACATAACGGTCCCCAGGTAGATGTCGATAAGAAGACTGACGAGGTGAACTCATCTGAACTCCTACTGAGCCTATATGTGACAGTCTCCATACAGTCCGGTCTGTTTGTCTGATACATCGCATGGCGGGCCTAGGGGGCGGTAAACGTCAGTCCCCTAATAGCGGTACAAGTCGTGTCGGAGTGTAGCCCAGAACACCCTGAGATAACACTGGAAACCTACCAGTATATCTCGCTTGCCCTGGCCAGGGACTACTTTTGTAATGGCTCTCCTGGACACAGCGCGATGTCAACCCCCAATACCGGGAGAGACGAATCCTGTCTAACCGTCACTGCCTCCAAGTGCTTCGGGACTGCACCCAACTACTACCTGTTTGCACGACTCCTTTGAGCAGTGGTAGGGTAGTAATCAAAGTACAGTGGGAACACACTCGAGGCGAAGTGACAGTGTCAAGTCAGCGGACTAAGTTGTACTCATGTCACCTGGGAACTGATAACTGACGATAGGTATAATACCAACCAATAGTTCCCGATGAGTCCTGTCCAGTGTACTCGTAACCTAACGAGCACCCGCATACTATCTCAAGTACGACGTACTGACGGCTGTGGGACAGACCGTCTCCCACGCTGGGATGAGAAGCGCATACGCTAGTCTACTCCGGAGTATCGATGCCCTGTCTCGACAGTCCTACGACTAGGGACCTGTATAAGGATGTGCTTATGGATTGCCCAGCCCCCATGAGTGTCAGCGCCATCACAACGCTGGAAATCAAGCAAAGATCCTAAGGGCTCCACTAATGCGTATAGGTGATATAATAAAAGAAACACATGTACACATTAAAGCAGAGACAAACCAAGTAGCATACTACCATTTCAAGCAAGATTGTATATACAACTGTGAATATCCCAAGCTTCCATCAAGTAATATACATACTAGTATGATACAGTAATGGCCTCTAGGGCATATACACTAACAGCTTCCAGCAAGCCATTCAGAGCGGCGACTCGGTAAAATGGCTGGATGCAATGCGGACCGAAATGGAGTCCATGTACACCAACAAAGTATGGACTTTGGACATTGCTCCAGATGGGGTAAAACCAGTAGGGTGCAAATGGATCTTCAGAAAGAAGATTGGTGTAGATGGACAGGTTGAAACCTATAAGGCTAGACTTGTTACAAAGGGTTTTCGTCAAAGACCTGGTTTGGACTATGACGAAACATTTTATCCAGTGGCTATGCTCAAATCCATTCGGGTCCTTCTTGCCATTGCTGCCTTCCACAATTATGAGATCTGGCAGATGGACGTAAAGACGGCTTTTCTAAATGGATGTTTGGATGAGTGCGTCTATATGGATCAACCAGAGGGATTCATTCAGAATGGGAGCAGCGGGAAAGTGTGCATGTTACTTAAGTCCATTTATGGACTAAAGTAGCCATCGCGGAGTTGGAACATCTGTTTTGATGATACTGTCAAAGAATTCGACTTTATCAAGAATCCAGATGAACCATGCATATATAGTAAGATTGTAGGGAGAACTATAGTATTCCTCGTCTTGTACGTGGATGACATTCTCTTAATAGGAAATGATATTCCTATACTACAGTCAGTCAAAAGATCCTTGTCATAGAAGTTCTCCATGAAGGACCTGGGTGATGCCACCTACATTCTGGGGATCCAGATCTATCGTGATAGATCAAAGAGGATGTTGGACTTTCACAGTCCAGGTACATGGACACCATATTGAAAAGATTCAGTATGGAAGATTCTAAGCGCGGTAACCTACCGGCTTGTCACGGAATCACCCTCTCCAAAGAGATATCTCCCAAGACTGATTTGGAAAGGGCTCGCATGTCGATTATACCCTACGCTTCTATGGTAGGCTCTATAATGTATGCGATTTTGTGTACCATACCAGATGTAGCATACGCATTGAGCGTTGTAAGCCGGTATCAGTCCAACCCAGGTAAGAAGCACTGGATAACAGTAAAGAACATTCTCAAGTACCTGAGGAGGACTAATGAGATATTCTTGGTGTATGGCGGAAAAGACCTCCAAATCGAAGCCTTTGCTAACTCCAGCTTCTAGATTGACAAGGATGACTCCAAGTCCATGTCGGGTTATGTCTTTACCCTCAATGGAGGGGCGGTCTATTGGAAGAGCACCAAGCAGGACACCGTTGCTGACTCAACGATGGAAGCGGAGTACATAGTTTCTTGCGATGCTGCAAAAGAAGTTGTCTGGGTGAAGAAGTTCCTCACAGAACTTCAGGTGGTTCCTACCATTGTTGATCCAATACCTCTGTATTGCGACAACAACGGAGCTATAGCTTTAGCGAAGGAACCCAGGTCCCATCAGAAGTCCAGACACATCTTAAGGCGGTATCACCTAATCAGGGAGATCATAGATCGCCGGGAGATCGAGGTGAATAGAGTAGATACAGAGAATAACACTGCTGATCCATTCACAAAGGCCATTCCTCAGACGCGGTTCGAGAGGCTATTCGAGATGATAGGTGTGCAATATGCCAGCACATGGCCCTAGTGCAAGTGGGAGATTATTAGTGTATATGCCCTAGAGGCCATTATTGTATCATACTGGATTGTATATTACTTAATGGAAGCTTGGGATATTCACAGTTGAATTGACAGTTTTTCTAAAAATGGTAGTATGCTACTTGGTTTGAATCTACTTTAATATGTGCATGTGTTTCATTTAACATATCGCTTATACATATTAGTAGAGCCCTTAGGATCTTAGCTTGATTACCAGCGTTGTGATGGCAGTCACACTATTGGTGGTTGGGTAGTCTACAAGCACATCCTATACAGGTCCCTGGTCGTAGGATTATTGAGACGGGGCATCGATACTCCGGAGTAGACTGGTGTATACGCTTCTCATCCCAGGTCGGGAGATGGTTTGTCCCACAGCCATCAGCACGTCGTACTGGAGATAGTATGCAGGTGCTCGTTAGGTTACGAGTACACCGGACAGGACTCGTCGGGAACTGCAGGTTGGTATTATACCTGTCGTCAGATTGCAGTTCCCAGATGACATGAGTACAGCTTAGTCCGTCGACTTGACACTGCTACTTCGCCTTGAGTGTGTTCCCACTGTACTTAGATCACTACCCTACCACGGCTCAAAGGAGTCGTGCAAACAGGTAGTAGTTGGGTACAGTCCAAAACCACTTGGAGACAGTGGCGGTTAGATAGGATTCGTCTCTCCCGGTATTGGGGGTTGATATCGTGCTGTGTTTGGAGAGCCATTACGCAAGGTCCCTGGCCAGGGCAAGCGAGATTTACTGGTAGGTGTTTCAGTAGTTTCTCAAGGTGTAATGGGCTTCACTCCGACACGACTTATACCGCTATTAGGGGACTGACGCTTGCCGCCCCCTAGGCCTGATATGCGATAGTCTTAGATGAACAGACCGGACTGTATGGAGATTGTCACATACAGGATCAGTAGGAGTTCGGATGTGTTTACTCATCGACCTTCTTATTGACATCTTCCTGGGGACCGTTACGTACAGCTAGTACCGCTTGTGGCCTGTGGTTAAACCCACTTCCAGCGTAGTGTCGAGTCTTTAGAGTCCCACACAGAGAGTTTCCCTACACCGGGCAAAAGGTGTAGAGGCCGTATGGTTTTACGGCAGGGCCGCGATCACTTACGTACACTTGTACACGTACTATGATCGGGCAGATAATACTAGCGGTTTTTGGTTTAAGCCAGATTCTAGTATTGTACATATGGATTTATTCAGTCTCAGATTATTCGCGTTTTCCGAAAATACGGATGGGAGGGGCAGTCTCGTAATTTGTCGGGAAGCTTCTAGAAGGAGGTGACTCATTTGTGTTTATTTCTTTTTAGATTTAAACTAAATGAGGTGGAGGATGAGGTGTAGGTTACATTAAATGATTCATGACTCATGAGGTGATTCACCATTTGAATTAAATGAAGCATGCTAAATATTATCTTGATTTGATCAAGAGATATATTTGTATGCTTCATATTATTCAAGCATGATACATAATTCATTTTATTATCACAAACACACACACACACTCTCTATCTCCTCAAGTCTTTATCTTCTTCATCAAACCCTAAAAGTTCTCATGTGTTGAGAATCCTAGGGTTTAAAGTGACTAAGTACTCCATCTAAATACTCTACACCCTCTAGGACTTCTAGATTAGCAAACTAGAAGTCGCGGTTATCTCAGATTCGAGATAGGATCTTGGTCTATAGACTCTCGGGTGGATCGTCTTTGACTCGAGGGGGCCGTTGAGGTACCCATGTTCCATAGAGCTGACGACAGGTGCAAGACAGTCATGAAGACCCGAAGGACATGTAACGAGAGGTATAACTTCGAATCCGAGTAGTTAAATCTCTCGTAGTTTTCTAGTAATGGTTTAGACACGATCCGTGTACTCAAGTCCATGTTACGAAGCTTTGGTAATTGCTTTTCATATATTCCGCCTCCCCGCGAATACGTGGGGTGCGTGACATGGACTTACAGACACTTCTTAGAAAAAACAGGATTTAATCCTCAAAGGAGCTTAGTTCTCTATACGAGCTTAGTTCTCCAAGTTAGGGCCTTAGCTGCGCCCCATAATGTGCATATGCGCAGCGCCGCGCCCGCCGCGTGCAACGCATGTGCGCCCACCGCGTGCAACGCAGGTGCACCCACCGCGTGCAACGCACGTGTGCCCGCCGCTTGCAACGCACGTGCGCCCGCTGTGCGGGGATTCAATCCTCAAAGGAGCTTAGTTCTCCATGTTAGGGCCTTAGCTACCCCCATAATGCGCATATACGCAAGCTCCATGTGCGCCACGTGCAACGCACGTGCGCCAGACGTGCGAGGATTCAATCCTCAAAAAAGCTTAGTTCTCCAAGTTAGGGCCTTAGCTTCCCCCCTTAATGCGCATATACGCAAGCGCCATGTGCCCCGCCACATGCAACACACGTGCGCCCGCCGTGCGAGGATACAATCCTCAAAGGAACTTAGTTCTCTATAGGAGCTTAGTTCTCCAAGTTAGGGCATTAGCTGCCTACATGATGCACATATGCGCAAGCACCACATGCGACGCATGTATGCCCGTCAAGTGCACAACACGTTCGACACACGTGCGCCCACTAAGTGCGCAACACGTGCGACACGCATATGCCCGCCAAGTCCGCAACACGTGCGACGCACGTGCGTCCGCTACGTGCAACGCATGTGCGCCCAACACGTGCGACGCACGTGCGCGAACGCAAAGAATCATTTTTCAGCAGTTAAGAGTTTAAGTTCCAACCTGTTCTTCCCCCTGATGAATGGGACATGGTTCAAAGGGTACATCCCTCCACACCTTCGATATATGGCGACGTAATCTCTTAGTGTCGTCGGAGAGGTGGTGGGTCCCAATGACCAATGATCCTTCTTTCCAAAAAAGGATGAAGAGTGAAGGAAAAAAGATAGAGACGACTGTAGAAAGAGAACTCCCCAGAGAATTAAAGAATATACAGCAAAGAAAACACTTGTTCCCTTGAAATACTAGGTAAAGGAAAAAAGTTAAAGACTGTTTTTTGCATCTTTAAGGGTTTAACCCTTCATAGAAGAACTTAGTTCTTCCTCTGGTTGAGATCTGCAGAAGCAGATCTCCCCACAAGTTGAGAATTTAATTCTAATCGGGAGATTCTGTCATGCAGATTCAAAACCAAGGGAAAAGAATTGAGTTCAAAGAATTTTATTTTTACAATACGAGAGGCATGAGACCCTCCAAACCCTAGGGTCGTTAACATGAGATCAAAATCTCCAAACACCAAGAATGAAAGATTGATGATTCATTATTGTTTAAACACTATAATGAGGACCGCAGTCACGTGTTCTGCATGCGATCTCCAATCAAGTGCTCAGCACTTATAAAAAGAAAGGCGGAATAAAACCCAGAGAACAGCTCCCACTTTTGGGCGCCTCACGTGTCTACACGTGAGCGCCTCCAAAGTGCAGTGTTTAACACTGATTCAGAGCCTTACATGGGAACACGTGAGTGCTGAACATAACCAAGTGCTCAGCACTTATAAAAGAAAGGGGGAATAGAACCCAGAGAACAGCTCCCACTTTGGGGCGCCTCACGTGCCCACATGTGAGCGCCGCCAAAGTGCAGTGTTTAACACTGATTCAGAGCCTCACGTGGGAACACGAGAGTGCTGAACATACACCAATGCTTAGCATTATGGGAAATCAACTTCAGCCCCAAATGGGCTAAGTCTTCCTGAAGTCAAAACCTCTTTGATCTCCAAATTGACCGAGACTCCGTGCTCATGTTTTCCCAAACTAATCTCAGTCTCAAACATAACTAATGACCCATCAACTGATGATATCCAAAACGATATTCATCCCACATTCCCCCGAGGAAATCTTAGTCTCAAAATACGACTAATGGTTCTGGGTTGACCATTAATTCATTTTCCCTCAAACACGGGAATTGGTTCAAGGGTATATCTCTCAGCACCTCCGATGCATGTCGTTGTAATTCCTCAACGTCTTCAGAGAGGTCGCGGGTCCCGACAACTAACTGCTTTTCAATGCATTTCCCAAACTGACGTTCACACCCTAGATCAAATCACACCCCAAGATGGGTGTCTCCCATATCATCGTTTCTCATCCCGACACGTAACAAATACATGTGCGCGCAAGATGATCTACGGACCGTAACGTCCTTAAACTAAACTCTCACCTTCAAAAATGGTGACCTATAGACCGAAATGTCCTCAAACTAAACGTTGCCTCCAAAATGATGATAACGGACCGTGACATCCTTACACTAAACCTTCACCCTAAAAATGGTGATATACAGACCGAAACGTCCTCAAACTAAACGTTGCCTCCAAAATGGTGGCAATGGACTGAGACGACCCTAAACTAACAACGGACCGTAACATCCTTAAACTAAAACCTCGCTTCAAAAATGGTGATCTACAGGCCGAAACATTCTCAAACTACCACGTTGCCTCCAAAATGGCGACAACGGACCGTAACATCCTCAAACTAAAACCTCATCTCAAAAATGGTGATTTACAGACCGAAATGTCCTCAAACTACAACGTTGTCTCCAAAATGGCGACAACGGACCGTAACGTCCTTAAACTAAAAACTCACCTCAAAAATGGTGATCTACAGACCGAAATGCCCTCAAAATACAACGTTGTCTTCAAAATGGTGACAACGGACCGTAACGTCCTTAAACTAAATCCTCACCTCAAAAATGGTGATCTACAAACCGAAATGTCCTCAAACTACAACTTCGCCTCCAAAATGGTGATAAGGGACCGAAACGTCCTTAAACTAAAACAACATATCCCAAATGCTCTCTTGCTGGATCTGAAACAAAAATAATCCTAAAACTGTGTTAAGTAGATCTTAGTCTCAAATTGGGCTAACGTATCCTTAACGAAAACAAATCGAGCGCCCAAATGCTCGTGAACATTTAAGTCGATCTTGATCTAAAACAAATCAATGACCCTTAAATCAACCAAAGCCCAAATCTAAAATATACGGTTTGGACTAATCAGCGTCCTACGTGCGACGACTTAAATTAGTCTCTGTATACAATCCACAGGCAACCCAAACAAACAAAAACACACACAACACGAAGTGAACTTTCGGAGCAGGAGAAAGTGGTTAACGCGATACGGTAACGTAATTAACTGCGGGGGCTTGCGCTTGCCGGGAAGAGCATCCCCACAATCAAAAACCCTTCGCAAACGAGGGGGAATCTGATGAAGTCTGCTACAACGGCTGCATCTGTCCGAACCTCCGATATACGGTGCCATAAATCAACTTTGCATCTTCGGAGAGTTGGACAGATAAATCAGAATAGCATCTACCCCCAAAATTCAGGTCAGACGTCCTAACATCCTGGTCGCGTCTTTCGGCGGTGAACAATCATCATCAATTTCCAGACGCATATGGAGTTCAGGAAAAACAGTTAATGGTTCGGGATGATGCCCACAAAGAAACGAAAGGACATGATGAATTGGTGAGAAAAACACATCCAAAATTGTGGGTCTATCATCCAAAATATTTCCAGCGTCAATATTCTCAATCAAGTGAAAGTCAAATTTCTCAGACACCTCATCAAAAGCATGGATTTCAATCAGTTGTGGTTCTAGGATGAAGGTGTAGAGATCAAATGGCTTGGGATTGGATTCACTTGAAATGGACCCTTCACAATCGGACAAATCAAACACTCCATAGTCGTACAACTCATCAAACGTTCTATCTTCAATTGGTGAATCATTTGGGGCACTCAATAGACTTTCAAAACTGGAGTTGTGGAATTCAATTTGAAACGAATATGTTTGATTTGGAAGGGTGTACTGATCACGCTCACGACTCAAATCCTCAAATTATCCTATTGCCTCATCATACATTGGAAAATTCGGAGCTAGTTGGAAACTAGCTGCCGGTTCGTTAGGTTGTATGAGGGTGGCCATGGATGCATTCAAATCCTCCATCTGTTGATATGACTCTACCCAAAATTCTTCTAATGACTGTTCAAGACTAGACATCAGTTGTGAAGGAGTTTCAGTAAAAGATTTGAATTCGTTTGGATACGTGAAACTTCTATATTGATGGTCAGAAGCAATGTCTATGGAAGGTGTAAAAGTCGAGTTGGATTGATAGAAATTGGATGGATGTGAAAAAGGGACAGGATTAGGATTAACATTATGATAAGAAGGTGATTGGAATTGTTGTCCTAATGAATTTGGAGTGGTGCAAGGAGTGAAGGATCAGCTATGAGATTGTTCAATTCATTTACCAATGGACATGGTTTCGGAGTCGCGACATGACTCTCAAAAGGGGTATCAACATGAAAAGGTGTGAAAGTTTAATACGGTTGATACAAAGTGGAGTGCGGTGTCCAATTATTGGTTCTAGAAGCGTTTATCCGATCTCTTAAAGAAATTTTGGGCATGAATGGATCGTTCGAGGTCCGACCAAAGCAAGAATCGTAAGAATAAATGTCTGGTTATGGGTACCAAAGTTCAACAAGAGTTGGTCGTTTTGGCCCCTCTTGATGGGAAAAGAGTGAAAGGTAGGGAGGGTGTAAGTGGCAAATTTTTATTAAAAAATTTTGAATTATTTTTTTTTGGATTTTTGAAATTACTTGTTTTGGTTTTTGAAAATACGGAATTTGGGACTAAACTTTACACTAGCACAATCACAATATGCACAAGCAACACCTCGTGCTAGAGTTTTCAAAGTCCAACTAGACCGCTCCTAGACTTCCAAGGGACAAATTGCAGGATAACCCTCGAATCGCCTCTTTACTGTCAATTGTGGCCAGGTAAGCACAAGTGAGGTAAGGAGGGTTCCGCTCACGAATCACCGTGAGACGAGCCTTTTAAAATTACATCTTCACTTGTCTAGCCTAGGCACCATAAAGTCATGTTTAGATAAACGACCGATTCCCCACAACCTTCACTTGTCCTAAATAAGCACGACAAGTCCTTATAGGTTTGGTCTAGATATGTTTTATTAACTCAAGATGATACATATGCCTTTTGTGATTTGTGGGGTCTTAGGAAGGGTGATGAAATCCCCACCCAATCTTAATTGGTGTTATCGCCCCTTAATGTCCGTATTATTATATGCAAAGCGATAAACAAACAAAATCTAAAATAAAAAAATAATTTATTTGGCGGCGGCGCAATCTGTGGAAAGAAACCTGCAGAAAATACAATTCAGTGGAGTTCAGAGGAGAAGTTTAGAGCAGAGAAGAAGCGTGAAAATTTTTGGGGGCACGAAGACCAAGGTTGGCCGCGGTTCCACGGCCTTTAGTGCCGAATGGCCCCAGTTCCGCGATGGGTTTGACGAGTTGGAGCTCCAAACTTGTTCTGTACACTCCACTTGTTATGTTCTTCTGTATTAAAGCCTCTGTTTTTAATTTAATAACTGTACTTGCTCCAAATTTGCCTGCACACTTGCATAAAAAATATCAAAAAATAACAAAATGAATTTTATTATATTTATTATTATTTTTATATTTTTATATATATACAAAAATTAACCCGAATGACAAAAAAGAAATACGTTATCGTCTCCCCGGCAATGGCGCCATTTGATTGATCGAGCGAAACTATATGATATGTTATGATACACGTTCCACTTTTTGCTATTTACAGCAATCAAGACGGTGTCGTTTTGTAGCTAGCCGGTTGAGCACAGGTCGTCCACGGGGAGATGGTTCGTATGTTCGTTCTTGCTTTAGACGAGTCAATGAAAATGTATATGTCTATGTTCAAATCTATCCTAAGTGTTCATATTTTATATTCAAGTAAACTTGTTAGGGTTAAGATTGGTTAGTAGAGTTAGGATTAGTCTTGTGCTTGTCTTTTGCCATTCTTGAAATGATGTTGGGATAATTGGAAGTAGCGAGGATTAGGAGGACACAGGAATGGGATTTCCAAGTTTAAGCAAGCTTTCCAACGCTAAATCCATTCCTGGTGCCACGTCCGCTACATGCGCTTATTTCCAACCCTAGGCTAAACACACGCAACCATGTATCCAATTAAGTCATAACTACATGTCACGTTGTAGTGCGCCCAAAGGAATTCTTGACTTAGGTCGCGGCTATATGTCACGTATAGCACCCCTAAGTGAGAGGGTTGTGTTTATTTGGTTGATTGGTCTGTTTTAAAGAAGTGTTTGTAGAATAACCGCAATCAATAACGGTGTCGCGTGTAGCTAGACCGAGATGAGTACGGGTCGTCCTCAGGGATATGTGGAATCTTTCAATCTTACTTTAGACGTGCTGAAAAAGAGGAAGAATAGAGGAATAAAGAAAAGTGGAAATAGTTTCTAGATCTACGTCAAAATACGGATGTAGAATATAGATCTAGTTTGAATACGGATATAGATTTTATAAGAAGAATGCTTGCAGGGTTCGTTCGGATTTAGTAGTCATGGATGACTAATAAAGATTACTCCTTTTATCTATTGATAGATTTAATACTAGATAGATAATGATGAATAAAGATTAGGGTTCTTGGAAGAAACTAGGATTTCCCCACTATTGACCCTTGTCCTTTCATTGATCTCTATTCATGTCTAGCCCTTAACAAAACAATTGTTAATCTGATCTCAAATCGCGGTCGAGACTAACAATGAATTGGTAGCGCGCCCGATAAGGATGTTAACATTTATTTTGCTAAAGTTTATAAACTTCATAAGACTTAAAAGAATTTAAAACATTTTTTCATCTATTGATCCACCCTAATCTTACGAATCCTATCAAGCAGAGAATTACTTGCACATGATGGAGATAGAAGAGGAACGGATAGAGAAAGAATTCATAATGTAAATGCAGAAAATAAATGCTAAATAATGATCTACCTTTATTAATCAACTTCACAATAACAAAGCCTTCAAGTTTAGATTACAAGAGGAACAAGAAGTTTCTCTCGATCTCTGCCTTCTAGGAAGTAGATGCTCCATCGAATCTCGTGTCGCTCTATCACGTCGAATCGTGGACCTGTCGTAGATCTCGTGTTCTTTGATGGTGAATTTCTTCGTGTAAAAGGTTGATGAATCCTAACTTTAGCCCTCGGTCCTTTATATAGCCCTCAAAGAAGAAAACCTAGTTACCATATATGGTGACTCCCTAATATGGTGAGTTTCCATATATGGTGATTTCCTAATATGGTGACTTTCCATATATGGTGATCTCCTAATATGGTGACTTTTCATATATGGTGACATTTTCCATATATGGTGACTTGTCTTTAGGATCCTACCCAAAAAATCCAGAACCCCAATTCCCTATAACGGCAATGGATCCGCCGCATATGGCTTGTTTTGGCCATAGAACAGCGCCAATTGGTGTGATCATTGCTTCAAAATTCTTGTGCTGCTTCATAGTGACATATGGAGATTTATTTGATGTCTAGAATCATCATAGTTTTTCTGAATCTCTGCCAGTATTGATTCTTCGATTTATTTAACTTTATCGAAAGATTTTTGATTCCCGACACTCGATATCTCGATCTCCTGACCTGAGCTAAACCTTGCACAATATCTCAATGAGTAATGTTAGTAATATTTGTTTTTATTGAGATATTATCCTAACCATTTTATATGATATTATATTTTAAGAATATTGATTTGGGATATTTGATATGATATGCATATTTTAATTATCAAAATATTGTATAAATATAATATGCATATATTTTTCTTCATAATATTAATTATAATATATAAACACATGAAAATATTATTTTTACAGATAAACCCTCATATGTGTCATATTTATAATAAACACATTTTATTACATAAATATAGTAAGAAAAATGTTATATCAAATGCACAATATTTTCGACCGAACAAATACCCCCAAACTTAATTTTGATCGTCCCGAGCAAACTAGTTATTCAAGAGAAGGGAAAAAAAAACTAAGTAGCACACTTTCGTAGGCAACACGATTGCATTGAGCACGTGCAACAAGCCGTTAAACCTCTAGGTGTCCCTAGTAGGAGGAGTGTTGTCTCCAGAGGGTTTTCAGCGGATTACACCCACAAAATCCTATAATAAAAGAGAGATGGTGAAAGTTACATATAAAGATTAGAACTATAAAAGAAAGAACATGAACATAAGAATTTCCAACTATACCAGCTTTTCAGTTGTTATGAGCCATATCTTAATGGTCGTGAAAAAATGTTAGAAATCACATCATCCCTCAATAAAACATCGCCTTTAGTCTTCCTCCCTATCTTTCTTCCAAACATTAATCATATACCCCTACGTGTGTGTAAAAGACATCCTTACACTTAGAGAATTTAATTCAAGCTATCATACTCTTATCCATCTTCCAAAGTACTTTTTAGTTAGTGAATATTTTAGATGGAATTGGTCACACATTCTTCATGCGACCATCAATACTTCTTGAGGTACTAACCGACCGATCACAAAATGTGCTCCTGTATTTAGGCGTAATTCCTCGTTTCGCAAAACCTAAGGCTTAGCAGTGGCTCCCAAACCAGTTGGTCTAAGGCACTAGGTGATAAAACACCCTTGCTATATTTTTTTATGCTGCCTTGGTAATTACAAAACCAGTGTTCATTTTTTTTCTTCACCACTTATATATATTTTTTATTTTCCTTCATACTAAGACTTTTAGACAAGAGCATTTCAAGGTATCCTCTACTATCCCAAGTTTCAAGATGTGTGACAGTGCATATAGTAGGGTATCAACGTTCAAAAGTTTGGCCTCAAGAATAGAGACTAATTTTCAAACTTATTTTTTTCCTCAGATTAGTAATTTCCTTCATCTTACTAACCCTTGGGACAATAGCTCATAACTACTTATTACTAGTTTCATTTAAGAAAACATCTAACTTTCTTGTTTTTCTTAAACTCATCCTATCTTTCAAATGTAATTTTTCACTTTCTACTCTTTTATTATTAAAAAAAATTATAAAGTGCCAAGTGCCAAAAGATTGTTTAGTGAATACAAACCTTCCCCCCAAACATGTTTTCAGCTGTGTCCTCACAGATGTGGTCCTTTGAGAGCATAGACCTGTAGACTTAGGAGGAGAAAATAATAGGGGTAAAATAATATTTAAATGAGAAC
Organism: Agapanthus africanus; assembly: GCA_030015575.1. Lineage (NCBI taxonomy): Eukaryota > Viridiplantae > Streptophyta > Magnoliopsida > Asparagales > Amaryllidaceae > Agapanthus > Agapanthus africanus. The sequence goes on along the minus strand of CM057344.1, from coordinate 237,674,272 downwards.
CACCCCTAAATTTGTATTTTGGCATACACGGATATTCAGTGATGTCCTTTTCTTCACTCACCTCCATTCTTAAGATGAGACAATGTTACCAAAACATGGAGGTGAGGCAGAGGAATTTAGTTATGATAAAGTGGCTCCAGTAAAAACAGGAGCTCCTCCGTAGGGTCGGCAGAGATGTATGGTTTTAATCGATACCCATTTACTTTAAAAATTGAACCGTTTTTTATATTTTCAATTTCTACTGCCCCGTGCGGGTGTACATACCTGACAACAAAAGGTCTTTTCCAACGAGATTTAAGCTTACCCGGATGAAGATGGAGACGGGAATCGTAAAGAAGGACTTGTTGTGCCGGTGTGAAAGTTTTTCTGAAAAGTTTTTATCGTGGAACCCTTTAGTCCGGTTCTTTACTATCACCGCATTATCGTAAGCTTCATCGCGGAGTTCTCATAGCTCATTCAATTGCAGCTTCCGATAGCTGCTAGCTTGATCAAAATCGAAGTTTAGCTCTTTAATAGCCCACATTGCTTTATATTCGATCTCGACAGGAAAGTGGCATGACTTCCCAAACACAAGGCGGCATGGAGACATACCAAGATCGGTCTTATAAGCGATGCAAAATGCCTAAAGAGCATCCGTTAATTTGGTTGACCAATCTTTACGGTTTTTAGAAACCGTCTTCTCTAAAATTTGTTTGATTTTCTTATTTGAGTTCTCAGCTTGCCCGCTTGTTTGGGGATGATAGGGCGTAGAAAGTTTGTGGCTGATTGCATATTTCCGCATCAACGCCTCGAAAGACCGGTTACAGAAATGCGTCATGTTGTCGCTGATTATAGCGCGAGGGTGTCCGAATCGCGAAAAGATATTTTCTTTAAGGGACTTAATGACAATTTTGTTGTCATTAGTGCGACACGGTATTGCTTCCACCCATTTTGAGACATAATCAACCGCTAACATGATATATAAATTCCCAAAAGAGTTGGGAAAAGGGCCCATAAAATCAATACCCCAAACATCGAATATTTCCACAACCAAGATAGGTTGGAGCGGCATATCATCTCTTCGTGAAATCCGACCCAAGTGTTGACACCGCGGATAAGTTTTGCAATGATCATATGCATCTTTAAATAATGTTGGCCAATAAAAGCCACATTGCAAAACTTTCTCCGCCGTTTTTCGAGAACCAAAGTGACCGCTGCATGCCTGATCATGACAAAATGATAACACACTCTTGAATTCATCGTTAGGGACACACCTGCGAATGATTTAATCGGAACAATACTTAAACAAATAAGGTTCATCCCAGTAAAAGTGTTTTACTTGGGATAGAAATCGAAGTTTGTCTTGTTTCGACCAATTGCTAGGAATAAGTCCCGTGGCTAGGTAATTCACAATATCTACGAACCAAGGTTCGCAGGATACGGTCAAGAGTTGTTCGTCAGGAAATGAGTCATTTATCGGCACGGTCAACGTTGGTGAAGAAGAGATGCGTGAAAGATGGTCGGCTACAACGTTTTCACATCCACTCTTGTCTCGGATGGCAAGATCAAATTCTTGTAACAACAGGATCCAACGTATTAGCATGGCCTTAGCATCCTTCTTCGATAAAAGGTGTCGTAGGGCGGAGTGATCAGTGTAAACCACTATTGGCGAGCCAATCAAGTAGGGCCTGAATTTTTCTAACGCAAATACAACTGCCAAGAGTTCTTTCTCGGTAGTTGTGTAATTTATTTGTGCATCGTTCAAGGTCCTACTTGCATAGTAAATTACATGTGGCATATTATCAATGTGCTGTCCTAAGACTTCTCCAATAGCAAAATCGGATGCATCACACATAAGCTCGAACAGGTGGTTCCAATCCGGAGGTGATAGAACGGGGGCTGTAGTGAGAGATCTTTTAAGCGATTCAAAAGCAGCCACACAATCCGAATCGAAGTGAAATGTAATATCCTTGGCCAAGAGATGAGTTAAGGGTCTAGCAATTTTGCTAAAGTCCTTAATGAATCTCCTATAAAATCCTGCATGACCAAGGAAGGATCGTATATCTTTGACGCATTTGGGACGAGGAAGGTTATGGATGACATCTATTTTAGCTCTGTCTATTTCAATGCCTTTTCGTGAAATTATTGTTAGTTATATATATGCCCTAGGGGCCATTGTTATACATATGATATATATTATAGTGGATGCTTGGATATATATAGTGAGGACTTTCTTGCTCGATATGATAGTATGCTATCCGGTTTCACTTTGTCTTAACATGTTGACTTGTATTGGTTTATTGTCCTGCTCTCACATGTTGATAAAGCCTTTAGGATATGTACTTGACTACTAAGAATATAATGAGATCATACTAGTGGGGCCAGGGTAGTCAACGAATACATCCTATAACTGTTCCTAGTCGAGGGAGTGTCGAGACAGGGCATTGATACTCCAGAGTAGACTAGCGTATACGCATCTTGACCCATATGATGGGCGATGGATGATCCCATATCCATCGGTGTTTGACATCAAAGATGGTGTATGGGTGCTCAGTGGAGACTGGGTACACTGAACGGACTCGCCGAGAACTCCTAGATGGTATTATACCTATCGTCAGATAGCAGTTCTCCGGTGACACTGTTACAGGTTAGTCTGTAGACCCGAGATTGTCATAGAGTCTTGTGTGATTCCCACTGTGCTTTGATTTCTACCTTACCACATCCAAGAGGGCGTGCAAAATGGTGGCTTTTGGGTACAGTCCCGAATCACATGGAGGCAATGAGCGATAGGAGGGGTTTCGTCTCTTCCGGTATAGGGAGTTGATGTTGCGCTGTGTTCGATTGGCTATAACTGGAAGTCCCTGGCCAGGGCTGATATGGAGTGCTACAGGTAAGAGTTATCAGTAGTTTCTTGACCAGTTATGAGCCTCACATCGAAACGACTTATTGGTTACTGGGGTCTGACGTTTACCACCCCTAGACTTGATATGCGACATATGAGACGAAGAGACCGAACTATGCGGTAGTGTTACTGATTGGATTCACAGGTGAATATACAGTCTTGCTTGTTGATCTTCTGATTGCTTAATACCTGGGTGGATGTTAGGCTTAGCTAACCGCTTGCAACTTGTGGGTGTTTGATATGATCATCACCTACTGCCGGCGTATTGACGATTCTTTAGAGTCCTACACAGAGGTTTCCTGGCTCAGGCAAAACGGAGTAGGAGCACATATGTGATATGTGCGGGACCGAGAATAATACGATATGCGATACCGTATTCTATTCTCGCGATATGAGATATCGGCCGGGTATATATGATATAGCCGGGTCATCGGATCAAGTGTTGATTCGATGAAATGGTACATGTTATATTAGTCGGTTATATGCAATACAGCCGGATTATCGGATCAAGTGTTGATTCGATAATTTAATGTATAATTATATATGTGATATATTACATTACGTTAACTAATATAAGCTCGCTTTATTGAATCATTTTCTCACCGGATAATACATTGTTGTATATGTGATATATGTTAATTATATTATTTTCTTTTGTTACATTATATATATTATATCTGTGATATATAATATTATAACAAGTTAGGGTTACAAATGCAATATGGTTGTTCAGTTTAAACCAAGTTAGGGTTTGGATTAGGGTTAGCTTTTGGATGAGGTTCATGGATGCTTTATGAAGCTTTGACATTGTCATTTAGCTTTGATTTTTTGTGTAGATATTTGTTAACCCAACCCAAACCCTTAACCTATGGTTTATTTTCTACAAGAGTTAAGACTCTCATTCTTAACTCATGGTTGCAATTGTAACCATAAAAATAATTCATTATTCATCACAAAAGGTTTAGCTGCTTCTTCTTCTTCTTCTTGCTCTTGAAAAAATCTTGCTAGCTTTTTGTGTTGTGATGATTAAGTGTGAGAAATTGAAAACAAAAGAGAGCATAATTCCTACTTCATCATCCTCATCTATTCTAGCCACTTAAATTAGGGTGTTCACTTCACTAATACTTGATTAGAGAAGTGCAAGCTTGGGTTAAAGATTCTTCAAGGTAGATCATCTTAGATCAAGAAGACTTCAAGCAAGATGCATCATTCACCACTGGGAGCCTCACGAGAGTCGGAGTTCTTGATGATCGCAGCGAAGGGACCTCAACACAGAGCTTATGAAGTGAAGGAACGGACTACAAAGGTTGTAATCCTAATCCCTTTAGTTCTTTGTATGTGATACAAACTTGTTACCCTAGAAATTCTAGCATGATTCATGGTTAGTTTGCTTTGCACCTCTTTAATTTTTAAAGTGGCATGAGTGATGCTACCAAACCCTAGACTAGGTGCAAGGGAAGCCCAACAGTGGTATCAGAGTCAAACTAGAATTCTAGATACGGTGTTAAAACAATTACGAAAACGAAATCCGCTCCGAAATACGATATTATGAAACCCTCATTTTGCTCTCTGTAAATTTTCCAAAAAGTCCTTTAAAAATTTTTCAAACAGGTGCAGAATGATATTTGGGACATTCTAAGAACATGGGAGAAATACGGAGGGAGGGGCTCGGATTTTGGCCGAGCCCTATGCCTATAATTCCGGCCTGGCCGGCCCCCTTGGCTCCTCTGCCCCCCGTATTCCCCCTGTGCTCTTATGTCTCCATTTTGGGTTTCCAAGTATTGTTTGTTTAGCCCAATTTTCATGTGATGATTTGTTTGACCTAGGGCTAATTCGTAGTACTTCGTAGTCGTATAACTTAACACTGTATTGGTAACATTGACTATTTTTAGCAGTTCGATCGAACTTCGCACACCACATTTTGTACCCCTCTGAAATTTTCAAGTGTTGTAATTTTCCGAAGTTGATTATATTCGTAAAATCGTGCAAGTACCACTATGGACCCCATAGAAGACTATAATAACCTTAACTCGATTCTATGCCCACGGAACCGCGTTTGAACCTTCGGGTTTGCCGTAGTTCCGTGGTGTCATAGGTGAGGCGTTGGTTAACTCCTTCTACGGCTGGACCATAGACACTGTGGCACGGTTTTTGAGTATTTTGACTTTGCTCAAGTGTTGAGCTCACGGGGGTAATTTGTGAGTGTATGTTGATTCGATCGAAACGTTAAACATCGTTATGATATTCTGTAATTGTGATACAATATGTGGAATTCATATAGTTAGGCATGAAATCCGTAATATGTGATATTTCGGGTTTACGATGTCTAAGGTGTTTATGGATTCCAAATGTTGTAGTTTTTCACTTTTCTTTTCTGCGACCGTAAGTGTAGTATGTAGAGTATTGCCGGCTTCGTTGCTATACATCAACGACAATCGGGATACGCATACTTGCTTACGTTGATGATATGAGATATTATGTGTTGCTGTGATATGTTAAATTGGATTGTCGTGTTCTGAATAGCCGGGGGTTTTATGTGAGATGAGGATTTTTATTTTCATTCATGTAAAATTCATTGTATGTAATATTCTTTTATTGGGGCACTTCCGGGTTGAGGATGATGTCACCATTGTATATTATTCACTTTTCCGCATTAGGTAGACCCAAGGAGGGGAGCACAAGTAACCGGGTTCTAGGGTCTAGTGGGAGGCCATCTCGAGGAGTCGAGACCAGGTCTTCTAACCCTAGAATTGGCAGGGTTGCTTGCTGCTCTCGTAGGGGTCTAGGGATGTGGGTTTTGCTATTCATCGCGACCGTGGAATCCGTGTTTTATACAGGCTCGAAATAAAACACGGACCTCCTAGTATATCCAATATTTTATATGTTTCTTCTGCTGCTGATATACTGTGATGTGATCATATTATATGCGTGAGACGAATGCTTTATTATTGTATATATGATTTATAATAAAAGTTGCTTATGTTTTACACATGTGCTAGTCCCGTCCCGGTATGCCGTTAGTTAAGTAACCTAACGGTGCATAACGGAACATAGTGGCGAATGCGGATGGCATAAGCGTACGTTGTATTTTCGTTTCTTCTGTAATGCTTAGGAAGCATAAATGATGGGATTTATTAATGAGATTAATAAAAGAAAATAATCCTAAAAGATGTTGTAGAATCAAATTTTCAAAAAGGGTAGCTATAGTTTTTGATTTGCACCACGGTATATGCGATGTACCCTGCACCTTATTCGATGAGGAAAGAGCCGAGATCCCTTCACCGGGAGTGACCTCTTTAGCAAAACTGGCAGATGAGACAAACTCATGGTTTAGTTTTTGATGGCTTCTATAGTTCTTGCTTTGCACAGCGGTATTTGTGAAATATCCTGCACCTTATTTGATAAGGAAAGAGCCGAGATCCCTTCACCGGGAGTGACCTCTTTAGAGAAACTATAGATCTTAATTCCTAAAATGCAGGAGACATCACCTAGATCTTTCATTGAGAATCTATGTGATAAGAAGAGCTTGACCGAGTGCAACATAGGAACATCATTTCCTATAATGAGTATGTCATCCACGTATAATACGAGGAAGACAACCTTACTCTCTGCAACCTTCTTGTATATACAAGGTTCATCTACGTTTTTGATGAAGTCAAACTCTTTGACTAAAACATCAAAACAGATGTTCCAACTTCGCGATGCCTGCTTTAACCCGTAGATGGATTTAAACAGCTTGCACACCTTTTCGCTGCTCCCATTACCTACGAAGCCCTCTTGCTGAGTCATGTACACGCACTCCTCTAAATCACCAATTAGAAAGGCGGTCTTAACATCCATTTTCCAGATTTCGTAGTCCTGGTATGCAGCAATGGCAAGTAAGATCCGGATGGACTTAAGCCTAGCTACTGGAGAAAAGGTTTCGTCGTAATCCACACCTGGTCGTTAACGAAATCCCTTTGCAATAAATCTAGCTTTGAAAGTCTCCACTTTTCCATATACAACAAGTTTCTTCTTAAAGATCCACTTGCTCCCAATGGGTTTTACCCCTTCAGGAGCAACTTCCAAAGTCCATACTTTGTTGGTGTACATGGATTCCATCTCAGATCGCATTATCCGGCCATTTCATAGAGTCCCCACTCGTGATGGCATGCTCGAAGATAGTTAGGTCATCATCTTCCATGATTCAATCCTCGCTTCCACCGTCAATGAGAAAACCGTAGTATCTCTTTGGTGGATGAGGAACCCTACTAGATCGGCGGAGAGGCTGGGGTTCGTCGGGAACTACTGAATCCTCTGGTTCCACCAAATCTTCTGTCGTAGTTTGTATTGCTGGAACTTCTTCCAGTTCTACCTCATTGCCACTATCTTGTTTCATAAGAAAACCCTTTTCTAAGAAGGTGGCATGTCGAGAAACAAACACTTTTTGTTCCTCGGAGTGGTAGAAGATATACCCTTGCGAATGCTTAGGATATCCAATAAACTTGCACAGAATTGACCTTGCCTCGAGCTTGTCCGGATTTCGTGTTAGCACATATGCCGTACAACCCCATATCTTAATATAATTAAGATGTGGTCTATTTCTTTTCCATATTCATATGGAGTGGTTGGCACAGATTTTGTGGGAACCCTATTCAATAGGTCTTTGGCTGTCTCAAGTGCATACCCCCAGAAGGAAATAGGCAACTCAGCAGTGCTCATCATAGAGCACACAATATCTAATAGGGTGCGATTCCTCCGCTCCGATACACCGTTGTGCTGTGGTGTATAGGGAGGAGTAAGCTGAGAGAGAATCCCATTCTCCTTTAGATAGTCTAGGAACTCAGTGCTTAAGTATTCTCCTCCTCGATCAGATAGAAGGATCTTAATACTTTTGCCCATTTGGTTCTCTACTTCGTGCTTATATTCTCTGAATTTTCTCAAAAGCTTCAAACTTGTGTTTCAATAGGAACACATGTCCATATCTTGAGAGATTGTCAGTGAATGTAATGAAGTAGGAAGAACCGTTCCTGGCATGTGTAGACATGGGACCATATACATCACTGTGTATCAGTCCCAGGAGTTCTGTAACTCTTTCTCCGTGTCCAGTAAACGGAGTTTTGGTCATCTTGCCTTTGAGACATGACTGGAAAGTGTCATAAGATGAAAATTTGAACGGATTCAAATATCCATCCTTATGTAACTTAGCTAGCCGTGTCGCATTGATATGACCTAGTCTACAATGCCACAAGAAGGATTCGTTCATTTCTGAACTCTTCCTCTTGTGTGTGTTTTGTACATTAAGTACTGTAGTTTGGTTGGGAACGTATATGCCATTATTTAACGATCCTGATCCAATCAACTTTTGATTCAAGAATATGTTCATAACATTATCATGTACTACAAAATTATATCCTTCTTTGCTCAATAAAGAAACTCATATAAGATTGCATATCAGGGTCGGAATGTAATAACATTCTTTCAGAACCAATGTATTACCATTTGGTAACACAAGGTAATATTCGCCAACTGCTTTGGCTGCAACATTTGCACCATTCCCTACTCTTACAGAATGATCATCCTCTCTTAGTTCCCTACCTTTGCGTAGTCCATATAACATATTACATATATGGGATCCAGATCCAGTATCTAATATCCAGGATATAGAGTGAACTGAGAAACAGTTCTTGATAACAAACTCATCTGAAGAAGATGCATCAACATGCTTATTCTTCATTTGGGCGGCGTGAGAATCCAGATATTCTCCTATTCCCTGCTCTGTCTTATAACAATTATAAGTTGGAGCAGGACCAACGTTCCCCTGCTCAATATAATAAGCGGGTTTGGTCAATACATCCATATTATTATCTTGATTAAGTCCTGACATGGTCGCTACCTGGAGAGAGAGAAGGAAACACTTTAGCGTATGTTCTTACAAGATTAGATTGGTTATTATCTTATCTAATCAGGATGGCTCCCACTGCTTTTAATCAAATCTTCCTTAAAACCCTAAAAAGTAAGACTAGCCAGGATTAATTACACTTTACAAGTTCGCCAATCTTTCAGCCAGGCCAGTGTTGGTACTTTGAGGGAGGTTCCCCGTGCTTTCGCATGGACCTAATTAGAATAAATCTCGTTTTCCCATAGGCATAACCCCGTAAACACCTTTCTAGTCACCTACTTGATCGGCTAATTGTCCTATGTAAAACTCTCCCAGGAGTAACTCTTACTCGCAGTGGGTATCGGGATCCAACTATCTCATAAGAGGTATGCAATCTCATTGCAAATTTCAACACTTGAAATTTCCGATAATGCTTTTACCCCTAGCGTGCTATGACCTTGTCGCATGCCAAACAACCCATAGTCCGCTAGTCAAGTTCAACCCGTACATTTCGTGATTGAATTAAACCCATCCGTACGACCCTTGACGCATGCCAAACAACGCCGTACGAATACCCTAATCCAATCGCATCTCATGCTACAGATAAGTAGTAATCAGCTACCGTACACTATGCCTTGACGCATGCCAAACTACCGCAGCACGAATACTAAATATTACTTATCTGAAATGTCGGAGGGCTACACGGGTTTTTCAGAAAACAATGAGCGTAATGAACTTGATATAGTTATAGAAACAAGTGATTTTGAAAAGGAGTGTGTTTGAGGCTTTTCTATAGAGATAGATCTAAACGGATACTGTGATTATCCCAATCCAGGTACATTGACACCATACTAAAGACGTTTAGTATGGACGAATCCAAGCGTGGGAACCAACCCACAATCTCTGGACTCACCCTCTCCAAAGAGATGTCTCCCAAGACTTATTTAGAAAGAGCTCGCATGCAAGGGATACCCTATGCTTCGGCAGTAGGCTCTATCATATACGCGATGTTATATACCAGACTCGATGTAGCATACTCACTAAGTGTAGTGAGTAGGTATCAAGCAGATCCAGGAGAGAATCACTGGACAGCTGTGAAGAACATTCTCAAGTACTTGAGAAGAACTAAAGAGATGTTCTTGGTGTATGGTATGGAGAATTCCAAGTGGAGTCCTTTACCGATTCGAGATTCCAAAGTGATAAGGACGACTCTAAGTCGCACTCGGGATTTGTCTTTACCCTAAATGGAGGGGCGGTTTGTTGGAAGAGTTCCAAGCAAGAAACCGTGGCGGACTCGACGATGGTGGCTGAATACATCGCTGCCAACGATGCTGCCAAAGAGGCTGTCTGGATGAAGAAGATCATCACTGAACTTGGTGTGGTTCCATCCATTGGGCATCCAATACCTTTGTATTACGATAACAATGGAGCTGTGGCTTTGGCCAAGGAACCCAGGTCCCATCAGAAGTCCAGACGTATTCTGAGGCGGTATCACCTGATCCGGGAGATAGTTGATCGCCACGAGATCGAGGTCAGGAGAGTTGACACGAAGGACAACACTGTGGATCCACTCACGAAGGCCATTCCCCAGATACAATTTTAGAGACTCTTCGGGATGTTGGGTATGAGATACTACAACAGCTGGCCTTAGTGCAAGTGAGAGATTGTTAGTTATGTATATGCCCTAGAGGCCATTGTTGTACATATGATGTATATTATAGTGGATGCTTGGATATATATAGTGAGGACTTTCTTGCCCGATATGATAGTATGCTATCCGGTTTCACTTTGTCTTAACATGTTGACTTGTATTGGTTTACTGTCTTGCTCTCACATGTTGATAAAGCCCTTTGGATATGTACTTGACTACTAGGACTATGATGAGATCATACTAGTGGGGAAAGGGTAGTCAACGAATACATCCTATAACTGTTCCTAGTCGAGGGAGTGTCGAGACAGGACATCGATACTCCAGAGTAGACTAGCGTATACGCATCTTGACCCATATGATGGGCGATGGATGATCCGTAATCCATCGGTGTTTGACATCAAAGATGGTGTACGGGAGCTCAGTGGAGACTGGGTACACTGAACGGACTCGCCGAGAACTCCTAGATGGTATTATACCTATCGTCAGATAGCAGTTCTCCGGTGACACTGTTACAGGTTAGTCTGTAGACCCGAGATTGTCATAGAGTCTTGTGTGATTCCCACTGTGCTTTGATTTCTACCTTACCACGTCCAAGAGGGCATGCAAAATGGTGGCTTTTGGGTACAGTCCCGAATCACATGGAGGCAATGAGCGATAGGAGGGGTTTCGTCTCTTCCGGTATAGGGAGTTGATGTTGCGCTGTGTTCGATTGGCTATAACTGGAAGTCCCTGGCCAGGGCTGATATGGAGTGCTACAGGTAAGAGTCATCAGTAGTTTCTTGACCAGTTATGAGCCTCACATCGAAACGACTTATTGGTTACTGGGGTCTGACGTTTACCACCCCTAGACTTGATATGCGATATATGAGACAAAGAGACCGAACTATACGGCAGTGTTACTGATTGGATTCACAGGAGAATATACAGTCTTGCTTGTTGATCTTCTGATCGCTCAATACCTGGGTGGTTGTTAGGCTTAGCTGACCGCTTGCAGCTTGTGGGTGTTTGATATGATCATCACCTACTGCCGGCGTATTGACGATTCTTTAGAGTCCTACACAGAGGTTTCCTGACTCAGGCAAAATGGAGTAGGAACACATATGTGATATGTGCGGGACCGAGAATAATACGATATACGATACCGTATTCTATTCTCGCGATATGTGTCACGACCCAAAGTTCGGCCCGTGGCCGGCACTTAACCACGTGACGTCTACAGGCGTAACGCGACTAAGTAAGCCCAAACCCAGAAATCAAAACCATTAAAAGTAGTGAGTGTTAAAACATTTAATGGAAATATTTGTTTAAAACATTTAGAAAACCTTAGTAATTTAGTAAAATTCTTTAAAGTTTTAGTTGTTTTCTTAAAAATTTCGGCAGCATTTTCTTTGTAAAAACTAACCCCAAAAAACGGGTACAAGACAAGATATAAATAAAGATGAAATATAGTAAGAATAAAGCATCCCAAACGGGAGCACTCACGCCCAACGGCGGAACAATCACCACAATAATAACATACAACGCCGTAGCGAAGAAATGAGCAATATAAGTGAAAACAAGTATCAAGAAAGATGAACTGCATAAATAAAGTCGGCTCACAACGAGCTCGACACCAGAGTACAAAATAATATACATCGTCCTCACAACTGGTCTCTAAGTCAATACATGAACAGTAGATGGAGAGTACTAGATACAACAGTGTATAAAACTGGAAAATAAACGGATACCGCAAAAACCCATCTATCAGCAAAAGGGCTCAAGCGCCAACTGCAGTGGTATCCATATCAAAAGATGCAAGAAAGCAGCCTGCCGCGACTACTCGGAGGGGCAACCTGCAAGCACTGTGGCACAACGGGGGTGAGTTGCCAACTCGTGAATAGTAGATAACATATAAAGGTAATCGCGAGTATGCACGTACTGCGATACTCTAACCTATGCCAACAGATAACATCTATATGATGAGTTGGATGAACAATAATCATGCAACAAGTGCGATCTAATAACATCTCTATATGATGAGCAGGGTATGCGATAATCATGCTTAGCAAATGCAATCTAATACATCTCTATAGGATGAGCAGGGTATGCAATAGTCATGCATAGAAAGTGCAATCTAGTAACATCTATATAGGATGAGCAGGGTATGCAATAATCATGCATAGCAAGTGCAATCTAGTAACATCTATATAGGATGAGCAGGGTAAGCAATAATCATGCAAAAGTACTGTCACGCCCCGCTTCCCAGAGTACGCTCGAATAGGCACGTGACATAGCCAACCATGCTACCTGTGGATAGGAAAAATCCCTCCACAGTCACATTACGGATGTAGAGATATCAAGAACAGTAAAGTAAACTAAACTATCTAGTACATGTCCATGAGCCAGAATGAATGAGTCAAGAAAACAATGATATGCAGAAGCGAAGATACAATAAATGAAACACCTGGAAAGTAAAACTACATACCGACAGGAACTTCACCGCTCGGTCTAACAACGGCAATACTCCTGGTCAGTCTGCAACAAAGGTAGAAGAATCTGGGCCATGCAAAACCCAGACGTCAGCGCGTCATAACATCAAGCAATAATATAAACAGGGGTAGCATTACATGCAAGTATGAACATAAAAGGTAAATATAACAGTGATACAAGTAAGGACAGGGGGTTATGTGTAGTGAGTTATCTAAACTGGTCTATTGGGTAAACTGCTCTCAAGTCTTTGAAACCAAGTAATGTAATCCTCGTCGTAACTCGTCGGTAATTATTCCGTAATGCCCGGAAAAACGGCAAACAATGGGTATTCCGTAACGCCCGGAAAAACGGCAAACAATGGGTATTCCGTAACTCCTGGAAAAATGGCAAACAATGGTATTCCGTAACGCCCGGAAAAACGGCAAACAATGGGTATTCCGTAATGCCCGGAAAAAACGGCAAACAATGGGTATTCCGTAACGCCCGGAAAAACGGCAAACAATGGGATGGCCCTTTGAGTTACGTTCGGTTACAATACTGATTTCCCCATACCCCCAAGTTATAAATGTTCAAGTCAAGTATTAAATAATCTCGAGCTAATGCCGACACAGGATCAGGCAGGTACAGGTTTGTCTAGATAGACAACAGGAATGGTCCGTGAGGACAACAGGTCAGGTTTGTTGGCATTAGACACAAGATTAGGTAACAGGTAAAGCCATGGTACATCAGGTCAAGCCAGGTAATGTATAAAGGTGTCACGTCAGGTCAAGAATGTGCGGTACCATGTCATATCAAGTAGGAAGTGCAACAAGTCATGTCAGAACGCACAAGATGTCATGTGGGTACTCATAATCAAACTAACATACACATGATTATAACTAAACAAGCATGGGTACTAATAGCACAATAAACTGGAACATGTAAGATGATATGCATACAGGTATCGGCTAACTATAAAGATGTATGGTTATCGATTAAGGTTAGAGTTACAGCTTCAACATTAGTATTATACACTTAAATGAAGATGGAATCCTACAATCTCATTAGCAGGTATTAAACGGCCTAGTGATGCAATCTTATATGTAAAACAGGTTAGATGCACACGGGTGTCCAATAGGGTAAAACTTTATAAGGGTACCATAAACTATGCAAACAGTTATTATGTGATTTAAAATATAAGTGTGGTTACGTTTATAGTTCCCAACTAAATAGGGTGCAATTTATTAAACTTGGGGTGTCAATACCATAATGTTATATATTTAAGTGATCTATGGATATAATGATATATATTCTAAATGGAATGGATGCAAAAGGGTATCCGAAGTTATAAAACTATAAAATGGTAACATGGGATGTACCACTAAGCAATACGTGATATAAATATTGGTATGGATGCAGTATAACGTAATCTAATATGCAACAAGATAAGTTTTCATGTTCTAGATCTAAAATGATATAAACGGATGCAAACGGAACATCAAAATGTTATAAAATGATACATGGGGTACTAGATTTAAACTACAGGTATGAAATATATTAGAATAGGTATATAATGATTTAAATAGCATGTAGCAAGATTAACTTGCCTCGATGGATCACGCGACGGATACGCACTGCAACGTCCAATGTCGGTAAAAGCTGTGATGCACACACGCGTGCCCGGAACGGAACCAGCCAATCCAAGAAGTGACAACGCTGCATGAGAACGTCTTCTGGGTCGCCCGGGTCGTCGACGACATGCATGACTTCGAAGAGACGGACGAGACCCGATTCAAGAAAGCAAGAAAAATGGATAGAACGAAAATAGAAGGAGGAAAGAATGGGTTGTGGGTATTGGCTCTGTGATTGGTGTTTGAGGACAGAGGCAAGGCGAGGGAAACGAAGGCGACGATGATGTGTTTCCGGCGATCACCGAAAAAAGACATCCAAGAAGAGATAAAGAAAAGAGAAAAAGGAACAGAAGAGGAAGGGGAGAAAGAGAGGGCTGCTTGCAGGGGCTTGGGAGAAGAGTGAAGGGAAGTGGAGGAAAGAGAAGAGAAGAGGTGGTGTTGGAGCCGACATTGAGGTCGACGGCGAGGCGACGGGCGATGGGCGCGGTGCGGGAGTGGGTTCGAGGGTTTGGGTGAGGTGGGTAAAAGAAATTAGAGAAGGAGAAGAAAGATACGTGCATGTGAATCTGTATAAAAAAATATATGTTTGTTAAAGAAATGTGAATATGTATAAAAAAAATATATGTTTGTTAATGAAATGCGAATCTGTATAAAAAAAATATATGTTTGTTAAAGAAATATTTATGTAGGGGAAAGAGAGAGAGAACTAGGGGGAGAGAGAGAGAGAGACAGAGAGAGAGTGAGAAACGGAGAGAGAGAGAGAATCAGGAGAGAGAGAGAGAGACGAGAGAGAGAGAGTGAGAAACGGAGAGAGGAGAGAGAGAGGGAAAAATATGTTTTAGGAATAATTTAGTTTTATTAAAGATTATAATAGTTTGAAAAGATATTAGAATATAATATTATAATATTAGTCCGTTTTAGATTTTGGCAAATACAAACTTACTCCAAAACACGCCCGGGTCGGGTCTAAACATTCAGATTTAAAATATTAAAAATATATGCAACTTCTAAATTTCAAAATGAATGCCCAGTCAAAGAAAATGTATACCCCCAAGAATGGATGCACGTACGTGCGCGTAGCCATCCAAACACGTCCGTTTCACTGAACGGGACGAGAACAAGATGCGCGGATGCTACCACGGGGTTAGGGGTATCATGCAGGATATGAAATGTAATTTTAAAATATTTTTCGTGACTTAAAAGGTTATATGGTAAAAGATGACATTCCAGATAAAATACCAGCATGCGATAAAGTTGAAATTGCACAAGTCTACAAAACAAGTCAGGGCGATTCATAAATAAGAATCAAACAGGTTCAAGCAAGCAGGTCAGGTCGAATGCAATGTAAGGTGTAAAATACAATTCTCACCCAAAAATACGTTAAAGCAAGAGTATCACGAATAAAGAAATACGAGAACTGGAATTGGTATAAATGGACTCGGGTGTTACATTATACCCAACTACAAAAGAATTTCGTCCTCGAAATTACCCGAATAAGAAACGATAAACAATCAAGAAACTGCAAGAATAGATAGGGAAACTTCTGACAGACTACATCTTCTCGTTCCCAAGTTGACTCTCCAAGCGAGCGATTTCCTAAGAAACCAGCACAAGGAGGTTAACCTTGTTCTTAAGAACGTCTTCTCTTTGATCCATAGTCGACATCGGTCGCTCCTCGAAAGTCAAATCTTCTCGTACAATCAACTCCGAATGATCCAACACATGTGTTTCATCTCGAACATACTTACGGAGTTGAGATACGTGAAACACGTCATGAACATTCGCCAAGGATTGCGGTAACGCCAAACGATAAGCCACTTCTCCAACAC
This sequence comes from Agapanthus africanus, assembly GCA_030015575.1. Lineage (NCBI taxonomy): Eukaryota > Viridiplantae > Streptophyta > Magnoliopsida > Asparagales > Amaryllidaceae > Agapanthus > Agapanthus africanus. Next base: position 237,657,972 of record CM057344.1, on the reverse strand, counting down.
GTTCCAAGATCTCAAAAGGTCCAACAAATCGAGGACTGAGCTTTTCTCGACTTCCAAAACGAATCACCCCTCTAGTTGGTGATATCTTCAAGAATACCAAATCACCAATGGTGAACTCTATAGGTCTTCTCGATATATCTGCCCAACTTTTTGTCGGTCTCGTGCTGCTTTAATATGATTCCAAAATCTATTAACCTCCTCAACTGTCTACCCAACCAAATCTGGTCCCAACAATCTTTGTTCACCGACATCGTTCCAACAGACAGGTGAACGACACTTTCGACCATACAACGCTTCGAATGGAGTCATCTGAATAGTCCCCTGAAAGTTGTTGTTGTAAGAAAAATCCACCAAGTGTAGATGATCTTCCCACGAACCCTTGAAGTCTAACATGCAAGCTCTCAACATGTCTTCAAGAGTTTGAATCATTCTCTCCGACTGGCCATCTGTCTGGGGATGATAAGTAGTGCTAAACTTCAATCGCGTCCCCAAACTTTCCTTTAAGTTCCTCCAAAAGTGTGATAAGAAACGGTAGTCACGGTCGGTCACGATGCCCACCGGTACTCCGTGCAATCTTACTATCTCCTCTACGCACCGTTCTGCCAAAACATCTGTTGATTGATCATCTCGAAAAGAGATGAAATGAGCTGGCTTGGTCAATCAATCGACAATCACCCAAACTGCACTGTTGCCCTTTGGACTCCGCTGTAGAGCAGTCACGAAATCCATGGTTATATGTTCCCACTTCCACTGAGGAATCGAAAGTGGTTGCAATAAACCAGCAACCCTTTGATGTTCAGCCTTAACTTGCTGACACACCAAGCACCTTGCCACAAAGCAGCAATCTCCGGTTTCACGCCTTCCCACCAGAATTGCTGTCGTAGATCTCGGTACATCTTCATGCCTCCTGGATGTACGGAATATGCGGAACTGTGTGCCTCCTTCATAACTTCTTCGTGGATGTCTCCTTTTGGCACACACAACGACTACCACATCGTAACGAACCCTCATCAAGAACCAATGAGTCCGTTCGAAGTCCAGCTTCAACCCGTTCTCGAAGCTTCTGCAATCTTGGGTCCTGCAGTTTCGCTGCTCTAATATTCTCGATCAACGACGACAGTACTTGCAGCTGCAACAACTGTCCCGAAGAATGCGGTAACATGATCTCTAACTCGAATCTCCGAACGTCTTCCATAATCTCCTTCTGTGCAGTCATCATCCAAATTTCTGGCAATCGCCTAAGCGCATCCAGCACTACATTAACTTTCCCCCGGATGGTTCTTTAGACCAAGATCGTAGTAAGCCATCAGCTCCAACCATCTTCGTTGTCTCAATATAAGCTCCCTCTGTGTGAACACGTACTTTAGGCTTTTGGTGATCGGTGTAAACTTCAACCCTTTTGCCCAATAAGTAGTGTCTCCAAATCTTTAAAGCGAAAATCACAGCTGCTAGCTCCAAATCATTAGTTGGTTAATTCTCCTCATGGGTCTTCAACTGTCTCGATGCGTAGGCGATAACCTTCCCATGCTGCATCAAAACACATCCCAATCCTTTCCCAGATGCGTCGCTGTGAATTACCACTCCTCCGGAACTGTCTGGCACGGTCAGAATAGGAGCGGTTATCAATCTCTGCTTCTACGCCACTAAAGCTGACACACACTTCTCCGTCCATACAAATGGTACCTCTTTGCGCGTAAGCTTGGTCAACGGCTCGGCCAACTAAGAAAATTCTCCACAACTCTTCTATAATACCTGGCATGTCCAAGAAACTCCTTATCTCCGCAACATTCTTCGGAATCGGCCAATCTCGAACTGCTGTAATCTTTCAGGATCAACGGCGATTCCATCTCTAGCCACACGTGCCCCAACACTTCACTTCTTCAAGCCAAAACTCGCACTTGCTCATCTTTGCATATAATTTTCCTGCCTCAATGTCTACACTGCGATCATCAAGTGTTCTGCATACTCTTCAATACTCCTTTGAGTAGACCAGAATATCATCAACGAACACCACTATGAACTGGTCCAAGAATGGTGAAAAGATTCGGTTCATCAAGTCCATACATATCGCCGGTGCATTCGTTACTCCGAATGGCACTACTAAATACTTTTAATGTCCATATCGAGTTCGGAACGCAGTCCTGCAAATATTTTCTGATTTAACTCAGACATGATGATATCCGAATCCCAAATCCAGTTTCAAGAATACCCTTGCGCCACTAAACTGCTCAAACAATTCGCCCATGCGAGGGATTGGGTACTGTTCTTAATAGTCACCCGGTCAAAATTTTCGATAATCGATTCACAACCTCCTTGTGCCATCTTTCTCCTTTACTAGAAGAACTAGAGCTCTCCAAAGTGAGTTGCTGCTGCGAATCCACTCCTTCTCTAGAAACTCGGTAACCTTCTTCTTGACTTTCTTCCAACTCCATCGGTGCCATCGGGTAATACGCCTTTGAGATTGGCGCTGCACCAGGAACAAGATCAATCACAAACTCCACATCTCGTTTTGCGGTAAACCCGAGATGTTCTTGAACACGTCGATGAATTCTCGGACTATAGCCGGCGCTTCATTCTTATCAACTCCCATCGACGAAAGAACACTGTTTGTCGGCCTAGCCCTAAACTCGACTAGCCCGACAGAGCTGCTTCCTCCAGCAAAACAAACTCCGGATGTCCAGGGATCTGGAGAATCACTCCCCTTTCCTTACAATCAATATGGGCATGGAAAGTGCCGCAAAAATCCATTCCCAAGACCACAACAAACAAAGGGATGCACCAGAATTGAATAATTCTAATGCGGTAAAGCATGAACAAGTAAGATACCGAGATGACTTCATCCGAAGTCAAGATACTGAAGAAGATTAAGCACGGTAAATATGGTTGAAGCTGGTGAGAAAACATGAACTGGAAAGCAAGAGAGACAAGGAAATATAACGATCATAGAACAAGGAAGTGAATCAAGACCAGGACTCCAAGTTACTCAAATAGAGTACCGCATTGTAACCATGCTGCAGTTCATGCGTACAATTACATAACTCCACTCAAGTCGCCCAAATCCTAGTATCAGAATCAATAAATAGGGAGAAACAATGGTGAATCCAAAAGGTTTCAAGCCGAGTGTAAAGTTTTGAAAATCGTTTCGGTGAAATTTCGGAAAATCGGTAAAATAAGTGGGGTTTTCCGTAAAAAGTCAAAATACAAATATCTTTATTATAAAATTAAATATACATATTCTAGCTATGAAATTACTAGTATTTGGTGTTTATTGAACCACTGGTGAAATTTCAAATTTTCTGAAAATTTTTCCGAAATTAATTATTTTAATATTATTTTAAGCCGTCCCTAATACATTTAATTAGAGAAAATTACAAATTGGAATGAGTTGAAACAAATTTTGTGCATCATAACACATTAAACAAAATTTTATCATGTGATTTTTGAATTGAAATAGTTTGCCAAAACAGTTTAGAAAATATCGAAGAAAAATGGCTTAAATAGTGAATTTAGTGTAAATGGATGTTTGGGATATAGTATTTATCATTTTCCATCACCCCACATCCACACCCACACTCTCACACCCCCATTTTCCTCCCTATTTTCAGTAGCCCCTCTCCAAATTTTTCCCCCATTTCTTTTGATAAAAGAAAAGAGAACATAAAGAAAAGTATAAGAAAAGAGGTTTGTGTTGTGTTGACCTTGGACTTTCTTGACTTGGCAAGACTGTCCTCACCACACTCTCTCTCCAATCACCCAATAGTGGCCGACCCTCCCATTTCCTGCACAACAGCAGCCCTCCCCCTCTTTTCTCATCACATTTCTCTCTAAAAAACTCATCAAAATTGCCTCACAAATCAACACAAAACCTCACAAATCCCAAATCCATTTCTTACCCATTATTCCTCGGACATTCAAGCATGGATCTTGGGGCAAAGTTAGCATTTTGGAGGCTAAGTTTTTTTGCAAGTGTGGATCTCATTCCAAATGGTTTTTAGGTATTATCTTAACCCAATGTTTGCTTGATATTTAATCACTTCAATTTAACTAATTTTGGTGCTTAATTGTGGTTCTAAGTGCTAATTTGAAAATTCAAGAAAAGGGTTTGAACTAAATTAGGGTTTATGTCAATTGATCATGGTTTAATGGTGTAGTTATCATGCTAAGCCATAGAAAACCTAATCTAGTTGCTAATATGTAAATTGTTGCATTTAAGTTGTCCAAATTAAGATTTTTAAGCAAACTAGGTTTTTAGAAATTAATTAAATAATTGCGATTAAAATGTAATTAGTTTTTTCATGACTTCATTGACATTATAAAATATAATTTAATACCTTAGTTCATGAAAATCCAAGCTAAATTGTTGTTTGTGCATTTTTGCTATAAAATTGTTAAAATTGGGTATATTGTAAACTAGAATTTTGGGGTTATTGAAATTTAATGAGATTAAATTGTGGAAATTGTTTTTTTGACTTATTTAAGATATTTAATAAGTATTATGGCCGCTAGATCTGTTTAAACGTCGAGTATTGTACTAAAACGGGTAATATTTGCTCGCTAGATTTTCGGAAAAATGGCTTTTAAAGTGAGTTTGGGGTTTTTGTGAATTTTAACCTATTTTATAGTATAATTAGTGCTTGTGATCGTGCAAATGAGCGTGTTTGGGTTTTTCTCGATGGTTTGGCGTTTGTACGCCGACGTCGAGGGTTTTTGGGTTGATTTGTTAAAGCAGCCATAGATTTTGACCTATGTGGGATTCGTGTGTCGTTTTGGTCATGAGTCGGATTTTAATGCGATACATGCATTATGATATGTAGGTACCCCATGTGGACTTCGAGACGATAATCAAGCGCGTGGCGACGTCGGCACCGATGAGCAAAGACCAGGTGAGTAGATTTATATCTACGGGGAGAAGTCGGGTGGATGACGTATAGCACCCCCGCAGTTCGTGGTGATGTATATGAATACGTATACACACACATATTTTGATTATATATATTATGTTGATATGAGACTTGATAATAAAGGTAGATTCTAGGTGTTCATGGATTAGTTTAGTGTTAGTTGCGAAACCCTAGAGTAGTTGTTACACCCACACATGCACGCACACACATGCATACATCTATTTTATTACCTGTACGTATATGGGGAGATGTGTTTATGTGTTCACCTGGGTATGGGACTAGGTGTTCACATACTGGATTTGCGGATGATACTTGGGATTAAGATGAGTCGATGCGATTTGAGTTGAGGCCGTGAGATCGGTGATATGGCAGGATTCGTACTTGAGATACGTCCTGATGTTATAGCGGATCTTTGGATGACAATGCCATGTGAATAGTGATATTAGTAGTGTACTGGACATAGGTCAGTACCCCAGATGATGATCTTGATAAAGAGGATACCAGATGAACAGTGTGATGAGTATGATATTGACCCGTACCCAGATTTGGGGATGCCGTACGATAAATTTACGTACGAGCTATATATTGATGATTGATCCGCACTCTTGACTTAGGATGTCTGATTATAGATATGGTATCGGATATGATATTATTGAGGCAGGATCACCGACTAATATATATATAGGTATGTATACGTATCGACTCAGATGTTAGGCGGGTTCCTTACCTGTAGTTCAGCCGTATAGTTTAGTGTAGTTGTTAGATTAGATTAGACTCCTACCTATTTCAAATCTAACGAATCGTGGGTATTTTAAAATACAGGTCAAGGTATTCTACGGATATTTCAAAAGACGTATCTTTTCTTAAAAACACCGTAGCCCTTATTTTCAAAACACCGCGATTCGTGTTATTTCAAAAGGCACTATTGTAGGACTTATATTACGGTAATGTAGTTTAGTTATCGTTGTGTCTAGTATTCAGCTCCCGCATATTATTGTTGCTGCTTCGCATTGCATACTTATTGTAATTCATATTTCATTATTGATATCATTCTGTTAGGACACCATCACCATTACCGATGATGCATATGTACTACGTACACTTACTTGCCGGCTCATACACATCTTCATCGGTAATTGCCATGTCACGTACACCTTAGAAAATATAATTGCTTGACTTAGCTTGTTATTTAGTAATTTGACATGATATTAGTGTATCTGCCTTATATGCCAGCTTAACATTGTAGTTATTACTTGTCACTTCATGCATACTGTTATTCATTGTTATGCCGCATTCATGGATTCTTATGCCTATATTCATGGTTTTACATGCTATTGATGATTTGGATTCGGATTTCCATGAGATTTTCTGGATTTGGGGGGGAACCGCAAAACTTATATAAACTGCTTTCTCTCTTTTTAAATAAATAATGCGGTTTTTTCCCATAATGTATGAGTCGTCCACCATGAGTTTGCTGATGGATTTCGAGACTCGATTCGAGGAGTGGAGGAACCGTTTTGGGTACATGGTGGACCCGGTGCGGTGCCCTGGGACAAGAGGATCGTGTTGTTGACGTTGAGCCTGGCAGGAGAGCACTACCGACCGGTGATTTTACCCAACGCGTCGGATATCCGGAGGATACCGTCGTGATCTTGAGATGGATGGTAGGGGCCGGTCTGGACTGGCGGCGCCCTAGATATTGTGATTGAGACATTGAGATTTTGGGATATTGAGGTACATAGATTGTGACACAGAGATATCGAGATATTTGGACACTTGTCTTGTGTCGATGCTGGGCACTGTTTTATGCTGATTTCATTTATGGTACCTCATTTTTAAAATATAGAAATCTCAGTGATTTATGAAAGCAGTTTTCTTCAGTACATGCATTCTGTTTCATGCATTCATACATCATCCATATGATACATTGCTACCTGAGGCACTGACACGGACACATGGGATTACACTTGGGTTAGATATTTGCCCTAGCCATGGTTATAAGTTGCTGGTTATATATTTGAGGATTATATATTATGATCGTATGACCTAGGATTGCGTCATACATGCGATTTCTATTCGTAGATATTTTTCTATTCACGAGTTGGCAACTCACCCCCGTTGTGCCCCAGTTTCTTGCAGGTTTGCCGTACAGGTTTCATTACGGCTTTGCGGGCACAGTTTCGTTCGGGTGACTTGCTAGTAGGTGGGTTTATTGGTATCGTACCCATCATATTACCTTGTATAATATTATTCAGTTGTATCTACTAAATTCCATCAACCAAACATGTATTTATTTTTGAGATAGAGACCAGTGATATTATTCTTTCGACCTTAGAGTCGCGCGTTATATTTCTATGGATTTCTTGTTGTTTGGAGTTTCCTTTTGAGTTTTGATCCTCGCCCTTGGCGTTGTATATTATATTGCTTGTGTGGTTATGACCGTCAATTGACGAAGAGCTAGCTCTCGCTTGGGGATGCCTTTTTTTTTTGATTTCGTATACTATTCATGTTGTATCCCGTTTGGGAGCCAGAATTTACAAAGGAGACACTGCCGAAATTTTCAGGAAATATTTGATGTTTTTTAAAAAAAAACACATAATTCAGCTTATGCTATTAAAACTACTTGATTTAAATTGGTTTTCCTTCACTCTACTACTTTCTTGGTTTTGGATTTCTGGGTTTTAGGCTTACTTAGATTACGTACGCCTCGAGTCATTTCGTAGTCTAAGTATCGGTCCTGTTCCGTACTTTCGGGACGTGACAATGTTGGTATCAAAGCATTGGGTTTTACCTTCGAAACGTAGGATGACCCTTGGTTGATGGAATAGGTGACTAAAGTAGAGTGACATACCGTGGGTATGTTCCGCGGCATACTTACGATACGCTACTCCACTTAAGGAGCCTTAAGATGTACATTTCTTTGTTCAGTATTATATTCATTCCTGATCTAGCCTCATCGGTACCAGTTATGGTTTTGCTGCCACAATTACAGGCAGGGAGAGCTACGGCTAGAGTTGCGGTCAGCATGAGCTCGTTACGAATGAGGACTGACCAGGGCGTGATTCCGGCGACATACGATTGCATTGAGAGGCGTCGTCTGACTTTGTTTTCGCGCCACGAGCATTTGGATGGATCGCTGTATGAGATTACTCGGACGTGCAGATCAGCGCCAGAGGATTGAGCCAATGATAGAGGCCAGCCAGATTTTGATGACCGTTGGCGTATTGCTTACTCTTGATGATTGAGGCACTGTTCAGCGTGCAAACGAGTGAACTAGTCATTGCTGCGAACGACGAGATATCGCCCCAGATGTTGGAGCTATTGCAGTATGAGTTGTACTAAAAGATGATAGAAGGTCGCTAGTCACCGAGGATGAATGACTAGGACATGTGGTTCGTTCGCTACCCCGATGCGAGGTCATCAGATGATTGATACCAGCTAGAGACGACTTCACGCGGAGACGTTGAGAGTCGACAGAGACGATCGAATGTCAGAAACCTATTGTTCCAAGTTTAAAGTATTCGGAAAGACATGCAGGCAATTCGATGGACCCTCTAGAAGAATGAAACCCTAACTCGACTTAATGACCGTGTGAAAGCCTTTGAACCTTAGGGTTTGCGGCAGTTCCGCGGCGCCATTAGTGAGGTTTGGGTTTGCCTTTCTACGGCTGGACCATCGATGCTGTGGTACGTACTCGATACTATTAAACTATTCCCAAGATGTTGAGCTCTTGGGGGATTATGAGGTTTTGACAAATCGATCGGATGGTTCGACTTCATTCGGATGCTAGGTGGTGAGATGCATTTCTTGGGAGACTCCAGATACGAGGATAGCCGTTGGAGCTCAGTCCATGCAGCCATGACGAGATGAGTCCGAAGCAGTCGATATTAGAGAAAGTGGAGTAAGAGGTTCGTACGAGATCTTGATGAGACGACGCTCCACTCCGCCGACATCAGAGATGCGATACGCATGCCGAGGCATTGTACTTGGATATACCTTCCAGAAGGAGTCGTGATGAGTATGAAGCCGTTCCGGAACGAGAACAGATCTAGTAAGGGACGATGACTTCCAGACAGTTCGGCAGAGACGAGATTTGGGAAAGATTTCGACAGGACCTTTCTGGAATAAATTACGAGAAGACTTGGACCCAGGAGTGGTCATGCTATGCACACCGGCAGGCCAGAGTTCAGGATCGTCGACGAGACATGCTATGAGTGACCACGACAGTTGGCTAGAGATTCTTAGAGGATGTGCTTGAGCGGGACTATTCCGCCATATTTGATTTTGGCATTTTGGGCGATCTATTCGCATGATTGATTTTGATGATTGAGTTTCATGATATTTGTTTTCATGGACCATGGTTGCACCTGCTGAGTATTTGCGATTTTTGGACAGTTGAGTTGATTTTGTGCGTATATACGCACATGATTTGGTTTTTGCACTCGGTATGATTCACATATGCTTGTAGTGCAGTGATACGCATTTTGTGCACTTAGATGCAATGGACTTCAATTTTGATTGTGATACTCGATATTTGTTTTGTGCACCTTGTGCACCTGATTGGATTTTGCGCACGTTCGGAGCTTGATATTGGATTTCATGATTTCGTGCATGATGGATGCACCTGATTTGGATTTCGCGCATGTTGAGCGCATGTTTTGAGAAGCGATTTTGGTGCACACTAGATGCATTAAAACGAGATTCTTCGTGCATGTCAGACGCACCTGTCCTTGCTGTCAGGCACACACGTTGCCTATGATAGATGTTGTGTGCATACCGGATGCACTTAGATGTTGTTTCTGTGCGCATGTATGGCACATATATGGATTTTGATTTCCGTGCGCACCAGACGCATGTAATATTCATATGCATATTTTGGGATTGATTTCTTATAGAGCAGTACGTTTTTATGATATTTGCTATGTGTTTTCGTACTGAGCAGGATTAGTCAGAGGACAGTACCTGAATGTATTTTGCATACATTGATAGCTATCGAAGGGAATTCCAAAAAGCGAGCAATAGTGTCAGTATTTACCTACGTGTCTGATATGACACGAAACGTTTAAAACAAGGAGACCCTTCTAAATTGTTTTCCAAAATGGCGGAACGTACATTTTAAACAAAAGGTATATATGTATATGATTATTTTCTTATGATAGACGTCCGCCACTGTGCAGTGTTATGCGCATTGCACGGCGACTTTAAGAGATTTGGCATGCATTCCCTTCAGATATTTACATATATATATTTGCTATTTACGTGTATAGTTTCGAGTTATATCATATTGGTTTTGTATTGGATTTGACATTTGTTTCTTTACCATGACTCCGATGATTGCGGGATGCTTGATGGAGTTTTGATTTTGAGTTATATGCTCATTTTTCATGCGCATGCGCTGCGCTACGATTTGTTTTATGTATTTACGATTTCGGAGCCCCGACGACTTGATGGTTTTGGCTTAGATGTTTTAGTATTTGGGGGGAGCTTTAATTTAAATTCGGGGAACGAATTTCTTTAAGGGGGAAGATTGTAACGTTTTGAAAATCGTTTCGGTGAAATTTCGGAAAATCGGTAAAATAAGGGGGGTTTTCCGTAAAAAGTCAAAATACAAATATTTTTATTATAAAATTAAATATACGTATTCTAGCTATGAAATTGCTAGTATTTGGTGTTTATTGAGCCACTGGTGAAATTTCAAATTTTCTGAAAATTTTTCCGAAATTAATTATTTTAATATTATTTTAAGCCGTCCCTAATACATTTAATTAGGGAAAATTACAAATTGGAATGAGTTGAAACAAATTTTGTGCATCATAACACATTAAACAAAATTTTATCATGTGGTTTTTGAAATGAAATGGTTTGCCAAAACGGTTTAGAAAATATCGAAGAAAAAGGGCTTAAATAGTGAATTTAGTGTAAGTGGATGTTTGGGATATAGTATTTATCATTTTCCATCACCCCGCTTCCACACCCACACTCTCACACCTCCATTTTCCTCCCTATTTTCAGCAGCCCCTCTCCAAATTTTTCCCCCATTTCTTTTGATAAAGGAAAAGAGAACATAAAGAAAAGTATAAGAAAAGAAGTTTGTGTTGTGTTGACTTTGGACTTTCTTGACTTGGCAAGACTTTCCTTACCTCACTCTCTCTCCAATCACCCAATAGTGGCCGACCCTCCCATTTCCTGCACAATAGCAGCCCTCCCCTCTTTTCTCATCACATTTCTCTCCAAAAAACTCATCAAAATTGCCTCGCAAATCAACGCAAAACCTCACAAATCCCAAATCCATTTCTTACCCATTATTCCTCGGACATTCAAGCATGGATCTTGGGGAAAGTTAGCATTTTGGAGGCTAAGTTTTTTTGCACGTGTGGATCTCATTCCAAATGGTTTTTAGGTATAATCTTAACCCAATGTTTGCTTGATGTTTAATCACTTCAATTTAACTAATTTCGGTGCTTAATTGTGGTTCTAAGTGCTAATTTGAAAATTCAAGAGAAGGGTTTGAACTAAATTAGGGTTTATGTCAATTGATCAGGGTTTAATGGTGTAGTTATCAAGCTAAGCCATAGAAAACCTAATCTAGTTGCTAATATGTAAATTGTTGCATTTAAGTTGTCCAAATTAAGATTTTTAAGCAAACTAGGTTTTTAGAAATTAATTAAATAATTGCGATTAAAATGTAATTAGTTATTTCATGACTTCATTGACATTATAAAATGTAGTTTAATACCTTAGTTCATGAAAATCCAAGCTAAATTATTGTTTGTGCATTTTTGCTATAAAATTGTTAAAATTAGGTATATTGTAAACTAGAATTTTGGGGTTATTGAAATTTAATGAGATTAAATTGTAGAAATTGTTTTTTTGACTTATTTAAGATATTTAATAAGTATTATGGCCGCTAGATCTGTTTAAACGTCGAGTATTGTACTAAAACGGGTAATATTTGCTCGCTAGATTTTCGGAAAAATGGCTTTTAAAGTGAGTTTGGGGTTTTTGTGAATTTTAACCTATTTTATAGTATAATTAGTGTTTGTGATCGTGCAAATGAGCGTCTTTGGGTTTTTCTCGATGGTTTGGCATTTGTACGCCGACGTCGAGGGTTTTTGGGTTGATTTGTGAAAGCAGCCATAGGTTTTGACCTATGTGGGATTCGTGTGTCGTTTTGGTCATGAGTCGGATTTTAATGCGATACATGCATTATGATATGTAGGTACCCCATGTGGAATTCGAGACGATAAGCAAGCGCGTGGCAACGTCGGCACCGACGAGCAAGGACCAGGTGAGTAGATTTATATCTACGGGGAGAAGTCGGGTGGATGGCGTATAGCACCCCCGCAGTTCGTGGTGATGTATACGAATACGTATACACACACATATTTTGATTATATATATTATGTTGATATGAGACTTGATGATAAAGGTAGATTCTAGGTGTTCATGGATTAGTTTAGTGTTAGTTGCGAAACCCTAGAGTAGTTGTTACACGCACACACGCACGCACACACATGCATACATCTATGTTATTACCTGTACGTATATGGGGAGATGTGTTTATGTGTTCACCTGGGTATGGGACTAGGTGTTCACATACTGGATTTACGGATGATACTTGGGATTAAGATGAGTCGATGCAATTTGAGTTGAGGCCGTGAGATCGGTGATATGGCAGTATTCGTACTTGAGATACGTCCTGATGTTATAGCGGATCTTTGGATGACAATGCCATGTGAATAGTGATATTAGTAGTGTACTAGACGTAGGTCAGTACCCCAGATGATGATCTTGATAAAGAGAATACCAGAAGAACAGTGTGATGAGTATGATATTGACCCGTACCCAGATTTGGGGTTGCCGTACGACGGATTTACGTACGAGCTTTATATTGATGATTAATCCGCAATCTTGACTTGGGATGTCTGATTATAGATAAGGTATCGGATATGATATTATTGAGGCAGGATCGCCGACTAATATATATACAGGTATGTATACGTATCGACTCAGATGTTAGGCCGGTTCCTTACCTGTAGTTCGGCTTGTTAGTTCAGCCGTATGTTTAGTGTAGTTGTTAGATTAGATTAGACTCCTACCTATTTCAAAACTAACGAATCGTGGGTATTTTAAAAGACAGGTCAAGGGATTCTACGGATATTTCAAAAGACGTATCTTTTCTTAAAAACACCGTAGCCCGTATTTTCAAAACACCGCGATTCGTGTTATTTCAAAAGGCACTATCGTAGGACTTATATTAGGGTAATGCAGTTTAGTTATCGTTGTGTCTAGTATTCAGCTCCCGCATATTATTGTTGTTGCTCCGCATCGCATACTTATTGTAATTCATATTTCATTATTGATATCATGCTGTTAGGACACCATCACCATTACCGATGATGCATATGTACCACGTACACTTACTTGCCGGCTCACACACATCTTCATCGGTAATTGCCATGTCACGTACACCTTAGAAAATATTATTGCTTGACTTAGCTTATTAGTTAGTAATTTGACATGATATTAGTGAACCTGCCTTATATGCCAGCTTAACATTGTAGTTATTACTTGTCACTTCATGCATACTGTTATTCATTGTTATGCCGCATTCATGGATTCTTATGCCTATATTCATGGTTTTACATGCTATTGATGATTTGGATTCGGATTTCCATGAGATTTTCTGGATTTGGGGGGGGGGAACTGCAAAACTTATATAAACTGCTTTTTCTCTTTTTAAATAAAAAGTGCGGTTTTTTCCTATGATATATGAGTCGTCCACCATGAGTTTGCTGATGGATTTCGAGACCCGATTCAAGAAGTAGAGGAACCGTTTCGGGTACATGGTGGACCCGGTGCGGTACCCCGGGGCAAGAGGATCGTGTTGTTGACGTTGAGCCAGGCAGGGGAGCACTACCGACCGGTGATTTTACCCGACGCGTCGGATATCCAGAGGATACCGTCGTGATCTTGAGATGGATGGTAGGGGCCGGTCTGGACTGACGGCGCCCTAGATATTATGATTGAGACATTGATATTTTGGGATATTGAGGTACAGAGATTGTGACACAGAGATAACGAGATATTTGGACACTTGTCTTGTGTCGATGCTAGGCACTGTTTTATGCTGATTTCATTTATGGTACCTCATTTTTAAAATACTGAAATCTCACTGATTTATGAAAACAGTTTTCTTCAGTACATGCATTCTGTTTCATGCATTCATACATCATCCATAGGATACATTGCTACTTGAGGCACTGACACGGACACATGGGATTACACTTGGGTTAGATATTTGCCCTAGCCATGGTTATAAGTTGTTGGTTATATATTTGAGGATTATATATTATGATCGTATGACCTCGGATTGCATCATACATGCGATTTCTATTCGTAGATGTTTTTCTATTCATGAGTTGGCAACTCACCCCCGTTGTGCCCCAGTTTCTTGCAGGTTTTCCGTACAGGTTTCATTACGTCTTTGCGGGCACAGTTTCGTTCGGGTGACTTGCTAGTAGATGGGTTTATTGGTACCATACCCATCATATTACCTTGTATAATATTATTCAGTTTTATCTAGTAAATTCCATCAACCAAACTTGTATTTATTTTTGAGATACAGACCAGTGATGTTATTCTTTCGACCTTAGAGTCGCGCGTTATATTTATGTGGATTTCTTGTTGTTTTGAGTTTCCTTTTGAGTTTTGATCCTCGCCCATGGCGTTGTATATTATATTGCTTGTGTGGTTGTGACCGTCAATTAACGAAGAGCTAGCTCCCTCTTGGGGATGCCTTTTTTTTATTTCATATACTATTCATGTTGTATCCCGTTTGGGAGCCAGTATTTACAAAGGAGACTCTGCCAAAATTTTCAGGAAATATTTGATGTTTTTTAGAAAAAACACATAATTCGATTTATGCTATTAAAACTACTTGATTTAAATTGGTTTTTTCCTTCACTCTACTACTTTTCTTGGATTTTGATTTCTGGGTTTTAGGCTTACTTTGATTACGTACGCCTCGAGACGTTTCATAGTCTAAGTGCCGGTCCTGTTCCGTACTTTCGGGACATGACACCGAGATGCAAGGTTGTTTACATATCGTCAAGGCACAAGATAAAAGAAAGATATGATTCAAGAATCACGATAACATGGTGGCAGGACATGATCCTAATCACGAGTATTTTGATTCGTGTATTGGGTCCAATACCCAACTACAAAAGAATCAAACCCGATTAACCTATATCCTATGGCTCTGATACCAAAAGAACCATGTCACGCCCCGCTTCCCAGAGTACGCTCGAATAGGCACGTGACATAGCCAACCATGCTACATGTGGATAGGAAAAATCCCTCCACGGTCACATTACGGCTGTAGAGATATCAAGAACAGTAAAGTAAACTAAACTATCTAGTACATGTCCATGAGCCAGAATGAATGAGTCAAGAAAACAATGATATGTGGAAGCGAAGATACAATAAATGAAACACCTGGAAAGTAAAACTACGTACCGACAGGAACTTCACCGCTCGGTCTAACAACGGCAATACTCCTGGTCACTCTGCAAAAAAGGTAGAAGAATCTGGGCCATGCAAAACCCATACGTCAGCGCGTCATAACATCAAGCAATAAAATAAACAGGGGTAGCATTACATGCAAGTATGAACATAAAAGGTAAGTATAACAGTGATACAAGTAAAGGCAGGGGGTAATGTGTAGTGAGTTATCTAAACTGGTCTATTGGGTGAACTGCTCTCAAATCTTTGAAACCAAGTAATGTAATTCTCGTCGTAACTCGTCGGTGATTATTCCGTAACGCCCGGAAAAACGGTAAACAATGGGTATTCCATAACGCTAGGAAAAACGGCAAACAATGGGTATTCCGTAACGTCCGGAAAAACGGCAAACAATGGGTATTCCGTAACGCCCGGAAAAACGGCGAACAATGGTATTCCGTAACGCCCGGAAAAACGGCAAACAATGGGTATTCCGTAACGCCCGGAAAAAACGGCAAACAATGGTATTCCGTAACGCCCGGAAAAACGGCAAACAATGGGTATTCCGTAACGCCCAAAAAAAACGGCAAACAATGGGTATTCCGTAACACCCGGAAAAACGGCAAACAATGGGTTGGCCCTTTGAGTTACGTTCGGTTACAATACTGATTTCCCCATACCCCCAAGTTATAAATGTTCAAGTCAAGTATTAAATAATCTTGAGCTAATGCCGACACAGGATCAGGAATATACAGGTTTGTCTAGATAGAAAACAAGAACGGTCCGTGAGGACAACAGGTCAGGTTTGTTGGCATTAGACACAAGATCAGGTAACAGGTAAAGCCATGGTACATCAGGTCAAGACAGGTAATGTATAAATGTGTCATGTCAGGTCAAGAATGTGCGGTACCATGTCATATCAAGTAGGAAGTGCAACAAGTCATGTCAGAACGCACAAGATGTCATATGGGTACTCATAATCAAACTAATATACACAGGATTATAACTAAATAAGCATGGGTACTAATAGCACAATAAACTGGAACATGTAAGTTGATATGCACACAGGTATTGGCTAACTATAAGGATGTATGGTTATCGATTAGGGTTAGAGTTACAGCTTCAACATTAGTATTATACACTTAATTGAAGATGGAATCCTACAATCTCATTAGCAGGTATTAAACGGCCTAGTGATGCAATCTTATATGTAAAACAGGTTAGATGCACACGGGTGTCCAATAGGGTAAAACTGTATAAGGGTACCATAAACTATGCAAACAGTTATTACGTGATTTAAAATATAAGTGTGGTTACGTTTATAGTTCCCAACTAAATAGGGTGCAATTTATTAAACATGGGGTTTTAATATCACAGTGTTATATATTTATGTGATCTATGGATACAATGATATATTCTAAATGGAATGGATGCAAAAGGGTATCCGAAGTTATAAAACTATAAAATGGTACTATGGGATGTACCACTAAGCAATACGTGATATAAATATTGGTATGGATGCAGTATAACGTAATCTAATATGTAACAAGATAAGTTTCCATGTTCTAGATCTAAAATGAAATAAACGGATGCAAACGGAACATCGAAATGTTATAAAATGATACATGGGATACTAGATTTAAACTACAGGTATGAAATATATTAGAATAGGTATATAATGATTTAAATAGCATGTAGCAAGATTAACTTGCCTCGATGGATCACGCGATGGATACGCACTGCAACGTCCAATGTCGGTAAAAGCTGCGATGCACACACGTGTGCCCGGAACAGAATCAGCCAATCCAAGAAGTGACCAAGCTGCACGAGAACGTCTTCTGGGTCGCCCGGGTCGTCGACGACATGCACGACTCCGATGAGACGGCCGAGACCCGATTCACGAAAGCAAGAAAAATGGAAAGAAAGAAAATAGAAGGAGGAAGGAATGGGTTGTGGGTATTGGCTCTGTGATTGGTGTTTGAGGACATAGGCAAGGCGAGGGAAATGAAGGCGACGATGATGTGTTTCCGGCGATCACCGGAAAAAGACATCCAAGAAGAGATAAAGAAAAGAGAAAAAGGAACAGAAGAGGAAGGGGAGAAAGAGAGGGCTGCTTGCAGGGGCTCGGGAGAAGAGTGAAGGGAAGTGGAGGAAAAAGAAGAGAAGAGGTAGTGTTGGAGCCGACGTTATGGTCGACGGCGAGGCGACGGGCGATGGGCGCCGCGCGGTCGTGGGTTTGAGGGTTTGCGTGAGGTGGGAAAAATAAATTAGAGAAAGAGAAGAAAGATACGTGCATGTGAATCTGTATAAAAAAATATATGTTTGTTAAAGAAATGTGAATATGTATAAAGAAATATATGTTTGTTAAAGAAATGTGAATCTGTATAAAAAATTATATGTTTGTTAAAGAAATATTTATGTAGGGGAAAGAGAGAGAGAACCTGGGGGGAGAGAGAGAGAATCAGGAGAGAGAGTGAGAAACGGAGAGAGAGAGAGTGAGAATCAGGTGAGAGAGAAGAGAGAGAGAGAGAGAGAGAGAATCAGGAGAGAGAAAGAGAGAGAGAGTGAGAAACGGAGAGAGAGAGAGAGAATCAGGAGAGAGAAAGAGAGAGACGAGAGAGACAGAGAGAGAGTGAGAAACGGAGAGAGACAGGGAAAAATATGTTTTAGGAATAATTTAGTTTTATTAAAGATTATAATAGTTTGAAAAGATATTAGAATATAATATTATAATATTAGTCCGTTTTAGATTTTGGCAAATACAAACTTACTCCAAAACACGCCCGGATCGGATCTAAAAATTCAGATTTAAAATATTAAAAATATATGCAACTTCCAAATTTCAAAATGAATGCCCAGTCAAAGAAAATGTTTACCCCCAAGAACGGATGCACGTACGTGCGCGTAGCCATCCAAACACGTCCGTTTCACTGAACGGGATGAGAACAAGATGCGCGGATGCTACCACGGGGTTAGGGGTATTATGCAGGATATGAAATATAATTTTAAAATATTTTTCGTGACTTAAAAGGTTATATGGTAAAAGATGACATACCAGATAAAATACCAGCATGCGATAAAGTTGAAATTGCACAAGTCTACAAAACAAGTCAGGGCGATTCATAAATAAGAATCAAACAGGTTCAAGCAAGCGGGTCGGGTCGAATGCAATGTAAGGTGTAAAATACAATTCGCACCCAAAAATACGTTAAAGCAACAGAATCACGAATAAAGAAATACGAGAACTGGAATTGGTATAAATGAACTCGGGTGTTACAAGTACTCTATCAGGTACTACAGATACAGGATGAGATGCATAACACTGAATGCTGAGTATGAGATAAAATATCATCTACACAGAATGTCCACGTGGACGAATAACCGGGGCCCATCCAATTCACCCAAATCCCAGTAAAAACTCAGGCGCCGTCACCCTCATCGGCCCTCAAATTCTATAAATCTCATAGAATCGTGAGTGCCCAACATTGGCACTCAGAAATATCATGAAATCATCGTGTCCAGCATCGACACGCAAATCCTCAAGTATCGGGTTCCGTCAGTCCGGATCGGCCCACGAGCTCCGTCTGCGAAATCGGCCCTCGGCCCCGGCAGTACGGGTCAGCCTGTATCCATCTCTCATCTCTGGTCAGTATCCTCCGGATGACCGCCAGGTCCAACCAATCACCGGTAGGTAGTAGTCCCTCCACCGTGCTCACCGTCTAACTATACGAGTCTTCTCGCCCCAGGGTACCATACCGGGTCCACCATGTACCCACAGACGGTGCCTACCACTCCTCGAATCGGGTATACTCACACAAGCTCTCACGAACCGAGAAAACTCATGTGGATGCATTGAAATATCATATCAAGAGAAACCGGATTTTTAAAACAATGTGTATTTTCTTAAAATAATACCTCGGTTCTCAAATCCAGAAATCACACGAATCCAAAACTCAATGCGTAAATCCATGCAATGTGTCGTATGAAACTAAGAGTAAAAGGGAAAACCGCTCTTTTAAAAGAATCCAGTTTTTGAAAATATCTCATGCGGTCCCTATGTTAAATCAAGTCAATATCATCCATGTATGTAACATATGTATGTATATAGGTATAGATGTGCAAATGGATATATACATGAATATGAGTGTGCCAATGTATATGTGCACTAATATGGATATATAGTGTGCATGTGCGTAAGTATGAAGATATCAAGGTATGTAAGCACTACTACGAATATACAGTGTGCAGGTGCGCAAGTATGAAGATATCAATGTATGTAAGCACTACTATGAATATACAGTGTGCAGGTGCGCAAGTCTGAAGATATCAATATATGTGAGCACTACTATGAATATACAGTGTGCAGGTGTGCAAGTATGAAGATATCAATGTATGTGAGCACTACTATGAATATACAGTGTGCAGGTGCGCAAGTATGAAGATATCAATGTATGTGAACACTACTATCAATATACAGTGTGCAGGTGCGCAAGTATGAAGATATCAATGTATGTAAGCACTACTATCAATATACAGTGTGCAGGTACGCAAGTATGAAGATATCAATGTATGTAAGCACTACTATGAATATACAGTGTGCAGGTGCGCATGTATGAAGATATCAATGTATATAAGAACTACTACGAATATACAGTGTGCAGGTGCGCATGTATGAAGATATGAATGTGTGTGTGCACCAGTATGAATATACAGTGTGCATGTGCGCAAGTAGGGATATATCAATGAATGTATGCACTAATATGGATATATAGTGTGCAGGTGCGCAAGTATGAAGGTATCAATGTAGCAGTAATCAAAACGATATACAATTTGTAGCAATCCTATAGTGCGAGTGTCATGGAAATCACTAACGGTGTGAGTGTAACATACAAATAGTGCTTGTGCAGCTTAAACCGTTAGTGACAGTGCAGTGTCATATAACTACCATTTCTATATGCAACAAGGAATGGGTATGCTACAATAGTATATATGAATATATAAGACTAAAATATCCTATCACGCCGGACGCTTAACGCTATGCAGGCGATTTCCCCGTAGATGTTAAATCTACTCACCTGGTCTCGTACTAAGCGTAGCCGACCACTTGCTTCCCTTTCTATGCGGCGTCCGACGTACCCGCCTGCGAACCTAGAATTTACATAAGGAATACACATAAGTAAAATCCTGCAAAAAGGCGATATCGAAATCAAACGAGAAACTCGCATCACAAACTAAACGCGCGTGTATCCGATATGCTGAAACGTGTGTATACGAATCTGAAACTACCCCGACACGTCGCGACACACAGCAAACACTAAACCCACTCACGTATCACACGTGTCGCGCAAACTAAACGTATAGGAAAAATGATATATCGCCCCAAATTTTGACTCGGGTGGAAACTCAAAAAGTTGCATGTACCACAGGCCTTAAAAATACAGCAGACACCAACACAACAAACCCAGACACCCAGATCCCCCATCTGGCTGCAAATTGCGGCCAGAACGAATATTTCGGCGGCCCAGGTTGGGAATTTGGGGATCGTGCTTCGTGTGTGTGGTCTAGGTCTAGTGTTCATGCTCCAGTTATCCCAGATTTTGTCTGAAGCATACGGGTCTACAGCAGATCACAGAAAGGCCAAATTTTGCTTAAAAACGTTAAATTTTGCACTAAATGAAACCCTATGGTATTTTAGTGAAATCTGGGGTTAACTCTCAGTTTTACGGGCCTAATAACACTTAGTTAAGCTAGGCTAACCATCAAAATCACCACTTGGCCAAAACTCCACACAAACCACCATTTCTAGCACTAAATCTTATATTTATCACCAACCGATGCTAATTAACACATAAGTTTAGCAATAAGGAAGTTGGGTCTAAGAAGTATACCTCACTTGACCATAGGTGCAAGGAAAAGGAGAAGAAGAGGAGGAGAAGGAGCTGCTACTGCTGGGGTGCAGCTACTGCCGCCTGAAGCTGCTGCTGCCGCCTGAAGCTGCTGCTGCTTGTGCTGATGCTGCTGGTGCTGCTGCTGAGGCTGCTGGTGATGCTGCATTTGCTGCTGGGGCTTCTGCTGCTGCTGTAGGTGTTGAGTGTGTGTGTGTATGAGTGAGAGAGAGAAGTGAGAAAGATTTAATGAAAAAAGAAATGAGAGAATAAATAGTCAAGCCCCCTTCTCTCTCTTTTCATTAAATGTAAGCATGGCTCAAGCCATGATGCCCATTCTCTCTCTCTCTCTCTCTCTCTCTCTCTCTCTCTCTCTCCAAGTCAACCCAAAACTAATCATTTTCCATTTAAAAAAAACAATTAACCAAAACACTTAAATAAATTCAAATTGGCTTAACAAAATGGTTAGTCCACCATGGTTGCTAATCATGGTCTAACCCTAATTTAACCCTAGTTTACATGCACATGCGTGTGCAAGCCTAAATAAATTCTAATAAAAATATTCATTAATTTTGATAAAATATTTGAAAATAATTTTGGTGAACTTTTTATTAAAAACCATATCTTAAAGTATAATTAGCCACTAATCACATCCTATGGTGTTACAATCTTCCCCTTTTAAAGAAATTTGTCTCCGTATTTAAAATATATAGCTACGCGTACCTTCAAAGAGATGAAGGAATTTCTTCCGCATCTCGCCCTCGGCCTCCCAAGTGATCTCTTCACCATTTGAGCTGCGCCAAATCACCTTCACAGATGGCAAGACCTTCGATCGAAGTTTCTTCACCTGTCGGTCTAATATCACGACTGGCTGCTCGGTGAACGAAAGATCGCGTTCGAGCTGAACGGTCTGATGCTGAATCATGTGAGAAGGGTCATGCAGGTATCTGCGAAGCATCGACACATAGAATACGGGGTGAACATCTGGGAAGTCGGGTGGAAGACCCAAACGCTATGCTACTGCGCCCACACGCTCGAGGATCTCGAAGGGACCTATGAATCTGGGGCTAAGCTTCCCCTTCCGTCCAAACCTCATCACTCCCTTCATCGGAGAGATCCTCAGAAAAACGTGATCACCAACTGCGAACTCTAATCTGCGGCAGCGTCTGTCAGCATACGATTTCTGCCTGCTCTGAGCTGTCCTCATCCTATCTCGAATCAGCTGAATCTTCTCGGTCGTCCCATGTACGATCTGCGGCCCCAGAATACTGCTCTCACTGAGCTCTGTCCAACAGACGGGCGATCTACATCTCCTCCCATACAAGGCCTCGAAAGGTGCCATCTGAATAGTATCCTGGAAACTATTGTTGTAGGAGAACTCCACCAAGGGTAAATGATGATCCCAGCTACCACCAAAGTCTAAAACGCACGCTCGGAGCATGTCCTCGAGAGTCTGAATAGTCCACTCTGACTGGCCATCGGTCTGCAGATGAAAAGCTATGCTGAAACTCAAGCGGGTGCCCAAAGCCTCCTGAAGCCTCTGCCATAGTCGGCTGGTAAACTGGGTGCCTTGTTTGGACACGATACAAGTCGGGACTCCATGCAGTCGTACAATCGCGTCGATGTATATCTGGGCATACTGAGCAAATCCGAAAGTAGTCTTCACCGGCAGGAAGTGAGCCGCTTTCGTCAGTCGGTCCACGATCACCCAAATGGAGTCATATCCTCGACTAGTCCTGGGTAGACCCACAATGAAGTCCATAGAAATCTGTGCCATGATCTCCAAACAACGGTCATCACTGTACTGTGCCTCATGTATACGGTCAACCAACGGTGGGCGTGCACGAACATGCGCAAGCTGTCCCTTGATCGGCGTGAACTCGAACTGCACTTGGCTGTCGCATAAAATCTGCCAATCTGCCGACGACTGCCTATGTACTGCGCTCAAGTAAAATAGACTACCCCCGGGCCTCCTGCTTAAAGCATCCGCCACAACATTTGCCTTGCCCGGGTGATACAAGATCTCGCAATCGTAGTCCTTTACTAGTTCCATCCAACGGCGCTGTCTAAGATTCAGGTCTCGCTGCTGAAATATATACTTTAAGCTCTTATGATCAGTGAATATCTGGCACGACTCGCCGTATAGGTAATGTCGCCAGATCTTGAGTGCAAAGACCACTGCAGCCATCTCCAAATCGTGAGTGTGGTAGTTCTGTTCATGTTTCTTCAACTGCCATGAAGCATACGCGATCACCCTGTCGTGCTGCATCAATACGCACCCGAGCCCTACTCGAGAAGCCCCACAATAGACCACAAATCCGCCCGATCCTGAAGGCAATGATAACACCGACGCCGTAGTCAAACGAGTCCGTAATTGCTGAAAGTTATGCCCGCACACCTCCGTCCAATCGAAAGGAACTCCTTTCCGGGTCAACCTGGTCAAAGGTGCAGCAATACAGGAGAAATCCTGTACAAATCGCCTGTAGTAGCCGGCCAGTCCTAAAAAGCTGCGGATCTCAGTAACCGATGTGGGTCTGGGCCAACGCTGAACGGCCTCGATCTTCTTCGGGTCCACACATATACCATCTCGTGTAATCACGTGACCCAAGAAGTCTACGCTATCAAGCCAGAATGCGCACTTGGAGAATTTTGCGATTAGCTGGTGCTCCCTCAAGGTCTGCAGTATGATCCGCAGGTGATGCTTGTGCTCCTCTCGGATCCGGGAATACACCAAAATATCGTCAATGAATACGATGATGAACAAATAAAGATACGGCCTGAAAATACGGTACATCAAATCCATAAATGCTGCTGGGGCGTTGGTGAGTCCGAACGACATCACCAAAAACTCATAATGGTCGTAACGTGTGCGGAAAGCCGTCCTCGGAATATCCTCATGTCGACCCCGCAACTGATGGTATCCCGATCACAAGTCGATCCTCGAAAAATACCCTGCGCCCTGAAGCTGGTCGAACAAGTCGTCGATGCGTGGCAAAGGATATCTGTTCCACACGGTAACCCTGTTCAGCTGGCGGTAGTCGATATACAAACGCAAACTGCCGTCCTTCTTCTTGACAAAAAGGACCGGAGCACCCCAAGGAGACACACTGGGTCGAATAAGTCCCTTATCCAGCAAATCTTGCAACTGACCTTTCAACTCTCTAAGCTCCGTCGGGGCCATCCGATAAGGCAGTATAGAAATAGGCCCCGTGCCGGGAATCAAGTCAATGCAGAACACAATATTGCGCTCAGGCGGTAGCCCAGGAAGCTCGTCAGGGAAGACATCAGGGAACTCACAAACAATCGGAACCTGGTCCAACGGAACATCTGTAGCTCTAGTATCGCAAACAAAGGCTAGAAATCCCTGACATCCCTTCCTCAAAAGCTGTCCAGCGCGAAGAGAAGAAATTAAACTGTAAGGGGCGGCACCACGGTTCCCGTGCACAAAAAAAGCCGACTCGCCGGGAAAACAAAATCTAACTGTCTTCTCGCGGCAGTCCAAAGATGCATAGCACGTGGTTAACCAATCCATGCCCAAAAGAACTTCGAAGTCCAACATCTCAAGAAGGATTAAGTCGACAGACAACTCTCTCTCGCCAAAACGTACAACACAGGATCGGAACACGTGTCTAGCAACAAACGACTCGCCTACAGGAGTGGTCACAATAAGCGGCTGATCAAGTAAACCGGACTCTCTACCCAAACTCGGCACGAAGTGTGTGGAAACGTACGAGTGCGTGGATCCGGGATCAAACAACACGTGTGCGTCAACAGAACATACTGATAGGGTACCTGAGACCACTGCATTGGACGCCTGCGCGTCCTGATGCGTTAAACCGAAAACCCGTGCATGTCCTTTATCTGCGACTGGCGGTCCTCTACTAGCAACTGGCTGTACTTTGCCGGCAGCTGGCTGTCCTCTGCCTCGGCCACCTCGTCCTCTATGAGCAAATCCTCCACGACCACGGCCTCTCTGTGCATGAGTCTGACGCGGAACAGCAGTAGGTATAATAAGCAACACCCTCTGGGGTGGGGAAGGTGGAAGTGTGACATGTGGTACTGCTGCCTCCCTCCGGCGTATCTCGGTACAATCTCTGATGCGGTGACAGGGACTACCACACCCAAAGCATCCACGCGATGACTGCTGACCCTCCTGGAGATAAGAGCTAAACATCTGACCTTGCCCCGAGTCTCTACCACCTGTACGACGTCTATCACGGCGTCCGAATGGAAGTCTTCGTGCTGCTGTGTCAGTACGAACCCTCTTCGGCCCTGGAACTACCGAAGTCTCTGCAAGGCGCTCCTCGACTAATAGGGCTACGTCTACAGCTGCTGCGTATGTCTCGCAATGTTGTGCGCTGATCTCTAAGAACAGTATGGTAAGTATGCCTCGAACAAATCTCTTGACTCGCATCTCCTCAGTAGCCACTAAGTATGGGGCATAAAAAGATAGCTCGGTGAACAGTACATCGTACTCTGCTACTGTCATCTCCGGAGTCTGACGTAAAGACTTGAACTTGCACGCTCGGGCATCCCTGACACTCTGGGGAAGGAAACGGGCTAGAAATACCGTCACAAACTCGGTCCAGGTCATAGGAGGAAGACCTACTGCTCTGCCCTTCTCGACCGATTCACACCATTTCTGCGCAAGACCTTCCAGGAGAAAGCTCGCGAACTCTACCCATCTCACATCTGAGCATCTGAGTGAACGACATATCCGGGCCATCCTACCAATAAAAGACTGTGGGTCCTCGGCTGCTTCGGTGCCTGTGAAGACCGGAGGCTTCAGCCTCATAAACTCTGATAGCGATACTGTGATAACCTCTGTGGCTGCAGGTGCAACTGCCTGAACTGTAGGTACCATCGCGGTCCCCGTAATGGGTGGAACTACCTCTGGTCGCTGCGCTCGATGTGTCTCAACTAGCGAACCTATTATCTGGCGCATCTCCTGCATACCGGCCCCTAGCATGGCAATCTGATCTGTCGTAGGAGGAACAGTCTGCTCTAGTACAACGGGTGTACTTCTCGAGTCAGTCCTCGTCTCAGACGAGTCAACTCAAATCTCGGCCCTCGCGGCCGTTCTCTGCGCCCTCGTAGTCTTTAGCGTCATAATGGCTGAAAGGAAGGTAGGATTCAATAAGGATACGGAAATCGAATCACAAGAATGTATATAATCACGAAGGAATTTCAATCAATAAGTTCTAAGGTCACTTAGGCAAAGATTGGTAGCATAACATGCTTAACCCTTGTAGAGAATAAACCATAGGCTAGGGTTAATGGGTTAGGTTAACAAATATCTAAGAGGGTGGACTAAGTCAAAGTGTCATGAAGCTTCCTCAAAGCTCATCCATAACTTAATCCAAACAAATAAGAATAAACCAAAAAGAAAATGTTAGCCGAACCATAAACCCTAGCATGGCTTAATCTTCTAAACCGTAGTTGCATTTGTAACCCTAACATGTTACAATATTATATACCACATATATAATATATAATGTAACAAACGAAAATAATACAATTAACATATATCACATATATACCAATGTATCATCAAGTGAGAAAAAGAATCTTTAAGTGAGCATATATTAATTAATGTAATGTAATATATAAAATATATAATTATATATTAAATTATCGAATCAACACTTGATCCGATAATCCGGCTATTATGTAAATAACCGACTAATATAATCTGTATCAGTTCATCGAATCAACACTTGATCCGATGACCCGGCTATATCACATATACCCGGCCGATATCACATATCGCGAGAATTGAATATGGTATCGCATACTCGTATTATTCTCGGTCCCGCACATATCACATATGTGCTCCTACTCCATTTTGCCTGAGCCCGGAAACCTCTATGTAGGACTCTAAAGAATCGTCAATACGCCGGCAGTAGGTGATGATCATATCAAACACCCACAAACTGCAAGCGGCCAGCTAAACGTAACAGCCACCCAGGTATTGAGCGATCAGAAGATCAAAAAGCAAGCCTGTACATACTCCTGTGAATCCAATCAGTAACACTCCTGTACAGTCCGGTCTCTTCGTGTGATATGTCGCATATCCAGTCTAGGGGTGGTAAACGTCAGACCCCAGTAACCGATAAGTCGTGTCGATGTAAGGCTCATAACGGGTCGAGAAACTACTGATAACACTTACCAGTAGATCTCCAAATCATCTCTGGCCAGGGACTTCCAGTTATAGTCAATCGAACACAGCGCAACATCAACCCCTAATAACGGGAGAGACGAAACCCCTCCTATCGCTCATTGCCTCCATGTGATTCGGGACTGTACCCAAAAAACACCATTTTGCACGTTCTCGTGAATGTGGTAAGGTGGAAATCAAAGCACAGTGGGAATCACACAAGACTCTATGACGATCTCGGGTCTACAGACTAACCTGTACCAGTGTCACCGGAGAACTGCTATCTGACGATAGGTATAATACCATATAGGAGTTCTCGGCGAGTCCGTTCAGTTTACCCAGTCTCCACTGAGCACCCATATACAATCTTTGATGTCCAACACCCATGGATATGGGATCATCCATCACCCATCATATGGGTCAAGATGCGTATACGCTAGTCTACTCTGGAGTATCGATGCCCTGTCTCGATACACCCTCGACTAGGAACAGTTATAGGATATACTCGTAGACTACCCTGGCCCTACTAGTATGATCTCATCACAGTCCTAGTAGTCGAGTATAGATCCTAAGGGCTTTATCAACATGTGAGAGCAAGACAGTAAACTAATACAAATCAACATGTTAAGACAAAGTGAAACCAGATAGCATACTATCATGTCGAGCAAGAAAGTCCTCTCTATATATATCTAAGCATTCATTATAATATACATCATATGTACAACAATGGCTTCTAGGGCATATACATAACTAACAATCTCCCGCTTGTACTAAGGACAGCTGTTGTAGTATTTCATACCCAACATCTCGAAGAGTCTCTCAAAATGTATCTGGGGTATGGCCTTCGTGAGTGGATCCGCAGTGTTGTCTTTCGTATCAACTCTCCTGACCTCGATCTCCCGGCGATCAACTATCTCCCGGATCAGGTGATACCGCCTCAGAATATGCCTGGATCTCTATTGGGACCTGGGTTCCTTGGCCAAAGCCACCACTCCATTGTTATCACAATACAGAGGTATTGGATGCTCAATGGATGAAACCACACCAAGTTCAGTGATGAACTTCTTCATCCAGACAGCCTCTTTGGCAGCATCGTTGGCAGCGATGTATTTGGCCTCCATCGTCGAGTCTGCCACGGTTTCCTGTTTGGAACTCTTCCAACAAACCACCCCTCCATTTAGGGTAAAGACAAATCCCGAGTGCGACTTAGAGTCGTCCTTATCACTTTGGAAGCTCGAATCGGTAAAGGACTCCACCTGGAGTTCTTCGTTACCATACACCAAGGACATCTCTTTAGTCCTTCTTAAGTACTTGAGAATGTTCTTCAAAGCTATCCAGTGATCCTCTCCAGGATCTGCTTGATACCTACTCACTATACTTAGTGAGTATGCTACATCGGGTCTGGTACATAGCATCCCGTACATGATAGAGCCTACCGCCGAAGCATAGGGTATCCCTTGCATGCGAGCTCTCTTCAAATCAGTCTTAGGAGACATCTCCTTGGAAAGAGTGAGTCCAGAGATCGTAGGTAAATTCCCACGCTTGGATTCTTCCATACTAAACCTCTTTAGTATGGTGTCAATGTCACGACCCGAAAGAGCACGTGACTGGCCATTGAATCCTATGAAGTCTATAGGACTCCATCTGATCCAAGTAAGCCAAAAGCCCAGAAATCTAAAACCATTTAAGGAGTAAATAAAGAAACTGGTTTTTAATAAGTAAAGAAAGCATGTTTGAAATCAAAGTTTTCAAATAGCTAAGCCAAAATGCATTTTAAAAATGTGCAGTCTTTTCTGAAAATTTCGGCAGAGTTTCCTTTGTAAAAACTGGCCCCAAATGGGGTACAACAAGAATAATATATATGAAGTGATAAAAGGCATCCCCAAGCGGGAGCTAGCTCTTCGTCAATCGACGGTCACAACCACGCAAGGAATAATAATATACAACGCCAAAGGGCGAGGATCAAAACCCAAAAAGAAACTCAAAATAGCCAGAAAACCATAATACTACAAGCGCGACTCTAAGGTCGAAATAATACATTACTGTTTCTATGTCTGAAACAATATACAAGTTTTGGTTGATGGAATTTCTAGATACAATGAATAATACAGGAACAATGGCGGTTCTGATACAAAAGAACCCACCTACCTAAGCAAGTCACCCATATGGAAGCAGTGTGCCAGAAATGCCGCTATGGAATCTGTACGGAAAAACATGCAAGGACTGTGGCACAACGGGGGTGAGTTGCCAACTCGTGAATAGAAAATATCTACAAGCAGAGATCGAATGTATGACTCATCCTAGGTCAATACGATCAGATATATATAAACCTAAATATGAACAAGTCTGAAGCATGCTAAACTGGCAATGTAATCTCTATACATGAGTGTAGTGCCAAGTGCTCGTACCAGTGCCTCATATAATAGCATATCATAAATGTGAGGTATAATCAATGAAATCAATCTGCATGTACGTGGATCCCGTCCACTCGTCACCCAATGACAATAACCGTCTTGCATGTAAATATCATCAGCATATGCATGGAAATATGAGGATATAAACCACCTGTGTCCCTCGCGACATGTCAAAATTATGGAACCGGAGTGCCCAGCATCGACACTCGAAAACATCATAAAAACTGTGCCCGGCATCGGCACGTAAATCCTCATATATCGGGCTCCATCTGCGGAGTTGGCCCTCGGCCCCAGCAGTACGCCCATATCCATCTATCTACTCTGGCCGGTATCCTCCGGATAACCGCCAGGTCCAACCAATCACCGGTAGGTACTCGCCTACCTCCAGGCTCAATCGGCAAAATCCTTCGATCATCTTGCCGAGGGGAACCATACTGGGTCCACCATATACCCACAATCGGCTCGTCCGCTCCTCGAATCGGGTTTCACATGTCGCTCTCAGCACCGAGAAAACACATGGTGGACGCACTGAAATATCATATCAAGGGTAACCGGGTTTTTAAAGCAATGACATATTCTCTTTTGAAATACCCACGGTTCCCAAATCCAGAAATATCATGGAAATAGCAACTCTCAATGCGTATAATCAGAAAGCATGATGTATATAACATGTAAAAGAAATGTAAGCATATCAGTCTGTCATGCAAGAATCATATACCGAATGCAACAGTACTACAGTGTAGTGACATAGCAATTATCGATGATGAAGTGTGTGAGCCGGCAACAAGTGTACGTGGAACATACGCATCATCGATAATGGTGCTGGTGTCCTAGCAGCATGACTGTAATATATATCAATAAACACAAGCAACGCAATGCAAATAGCATGAGTATGCGGAATCAAATAATCAACGCAACAGTAAAGAATCAATCTCAATAAATATATCATGCAGCCTTGCCTTTTGAAATAAGACGAATCAGGGTTTTTGGTAAAATATGGGCTACGGTGTTTTATGAAAAGATGTGTCGTTTGAAAATATCCGTAGAATCCCTTTTGCTTATCTTTAAAATATCCTCGATTCGTTAGTTTTGAAATAGGTATGACTCGGGTCTAGTCTAACGCCTACTATGCGAACTACGAACCCAACAATCAAGTCAATCGGGAGGGGTATGAAAACCACCTAAATCTGAGTCGATATCACATTATCTCATCACATAACAGGTATCACTACCATCATATCACATCTCAAATATGAACTCTGTCATATCGCCGAATCTCACGGCCTCAATCAAACCTCATCGACACATCTCAATCCCACATATCATCCTCAATCCCGTATATGAACACATAGTCCCATACCCATGTATAGATATACACACCTCCTTATGCGCACAGATAAATGAAAGAATGTATCCAAGTATATGTGTACGTGTATGTGTGAGTGCAACCACTACTCTATGGTTTCGCACTATACTAAACCAATACATCCTTATCATCAATAATTCCATTATCACCATCAATAATCCTAACAACACATAATAAATATATGTGTGTATACGTATTCGTATACATCACCACGGACTGCGGGGGTGCTATACACCATCCACCCGACTTCTCCCCGTAGATATAAATCTACTCACCTTGCTTCTCGTGTGCCGATACCGATGTCGCCAACTTCATCCTCTTCGCTTCAACATCATGTAGGGTACCTACAAGTATATCACAACGCTAAAGCATATGAAAATCACATCGGAAGCCAAAATAGCACACGCTACTCGCATAGGTAAAAACCTATCGTCTCGCATGTAAACACGATCAATATCCGCTTGTCGTTGACATCCAAACGCCACCCGACAGGAACGAATCACCAAATACCAAAATCCATGCTAAAACAAGTCGCAAACCATGCGCCAACATAGGAAAATTAACCCAGATTTTACCCTAGATGGAATCAGACAAAATTGCACATGCCATGGGTCAAGACTACTGGAAATAGGGCCATGCACCAAAAACGAGATGCTTTCCCCCAGCTCTGGCCGCAAATTGCGGCCAGAAGGAATAAATCTGCGGCCGGAATTTGGAGTTGGGGGCTAAGGTTTGGTGTGGTGGTTCCATGGTGCCTGCACATCTCACTGTCAACTCAATTTTATTTTAGGGTTATCGGAGTGATAGCAGATTCCTAAATACGATCACAGATTCACAGTTTTTCTCTGACATCGTCTCATAAATCCGTATTCTGTGTTCTAGTCTCTAGTTTGATCCAAAATAACATCACACCAGGGGTTCTAAGGTCACAACAAGCCTCAATTTCACTTTGATTTTAGATCAAACCCTAAACCCTAACTTGATGTTTCACAATTCCACCAAACGACACCATATCGATATGAAACTAGAATTGATGCACTAGAAATGAAATATTATTCTAATAGGTCCAGAATTTACCTCCTTTGGCAACTCAAGAATTTTCTGGAGTTGCTCAAAGTCCTCCAAATCCAATCTTCCTAGGTTCAATGTGTAGCCAGTGAGCTCGGGAACATTTTTTGTGAAATGGGAAAAGGGTTTTGGGGTGGATTTCATGGTGGATCTAGGGTTTTGTGAAGAGGGAGGGAGAGGGAGCAGGAGCAGCAGCAGAATTTTTTGAAGAGGGGAGAGAAAATGAGAAGGAAAATGATGGGGGGGCATGGGTCAAAAGAGGTTTGACCTTGTCATTCTCTCTCATCATCATCATACTTTTTCTTTTCTTTTCTTCTCCCACCATGGTGAACCCTAAGCAACCATATCCCCAAAACATGTAACAAGTGTAACAAGTGTGGAAAATGATATGTGCACATTTTTGCACAAAATTGCTAAAAATCCGATTAGCGATTTTTAATCGCGATTAGCACTAAATAAGCATATAACTAATCATAAAAACTTTAAAATGGTATAATTCAATAAAATACCCTATTTTAGAATTTTCCATAATTTTCCCCATTTATTTGTATTTAATTATACCGGAATATTAAAATATTCATTAAAATAATATTAAATTATAAAAATTCCCAAAAATAATATTTTATTATTTTGAAACGTTACAATCAATATACCTGGATTGGGACAATCCCAATATCCGTCTAGATCTATCTCTATAGATCTTAATCCCCAAAATGCAGGAGACATCACCTAGATCTTTCATTGAGAATCTTTGTGATAAGAAGAGCTTGACCGAGTGCGGCATAGGAACATCGTTTCCTATCAAGAGTATGTCATCCACATATAATACGAGGAAGACAACCTTACTCTCTGCAACCTTCTTGTAAATACAAGGTTCATCTACATTTTTGATGAAGTCAAACTCTTTGACTACAACATCAAAATTGATGTTGTAGTCAAAGAGTTTGACTTCATCAAATAGATGTTCCAACTCCGCGATGGATGCTTTAACCCGTATATGGATTTAAGCAGCTTGCACACCTTTCCGCTGCTCCCACTGTCTACGAAGCCCTCTGGCTGAGTCATGTACACACACTCCTCTAAATCACCATTTAGAAAGGCGGTCTTAACATCCATTTGCCAGATTTCGTAGTCATGGTATGCAGCAATGGCAAGTAGGATCCTGATGGACTTAAGCATAGCCACTGGAGAAAAGGTTTCTTCATAATCCACACCTGATCGTTGACGTAAACCCTTTGCAACAAGTCTATCTTTGAAAGTCTCAATTTTTCCATCTACACCAAGTTTCTTCTTAAAGATCCATTTGCTCCCAATGGGATTTACCCCTTCAGAAGCAACTTCCAAAGTCCATACTTTGTTGGTTACATGGATTCCATCTCAGATCGCATTGCATCCAGCCATTTCACAGAGTCACCACTCGTGATGGCCCGCTCGAAACTAGTCGAGTCATCATCTTCCATGATACAATCCTCTCTCCCACCATCAATGAGAAAACCGTAGTTTCTCTCAGGTGAATGAGGAACCCTACTAGATCGGTGGAGAGGCTGAGGTTCGTTGGCAACTATCGAATCCTCCGGTTCATCATTTGTCGTAGTTTTAATTGCTGGAACTTCTTCCAGTTCTACCTCCTCGCCACTAATTTCCTTTGCAAGAAATTTCTTTTCTAAAAAGATGGCATGTCGAGAAACAAACACCTTTTATTTCTCAGTGTGGTAGAAGATATACCCTTGTGAGTTTTTTGGGATATCCTATAAACTTGCACAAGGCAGACCTTGCCTCGAGTTTGTCCGGATTATGCCTTTTAACATAGGCCGGACAACCCCATATCTTAATATAACTAAGACTTGTTCTTTTCCCCTTCCATATTTCATATGGAGTGGTAGGCACTGATTTAGTAGGGACCATATTCAATAGGTGTATGGCTATCTCAAGCGCATACCCCCAAAAGGAAATAGGAAACTCAACAGTGCTCATCATAGAGTGCACCATATCTAATAGTGTGCGATTCCTCCGTTCCGATACACCGTTGTCCTGTGGTATATAGGGAGGAGTAAGCTGAGAGAGAATCCCATTCGCTTTTAGATAGTCCAGGAACTCATTGCTCAAGTATTCTCCTCCTCGATCAGATCGAAGGATCTTAATACTTTTACCCGTTCGGTTCTCGACTTCGTGCTTATATTTTTTGAATTTCTCAAAAGCTTCAGACTTGTGTTTCAACAGGAACACATGTTCGTATCTTGAGAGACCGTCAGTGAATGTAATGAAGTACGAGGAACCATTCCTGGCATGTGTAGACATGGGACCATATACATCACTATGTATCAGTCCCAAGAGTTCTGTAACTCTTTCTCCGTGTCCACTAAACGGAGTTTTGGTCATCTTGCCTTTGAGACATGAATGGCTAGTTTCATAAGATGATAATTCGAACGGATTCAAATATCCATCCTTATGCAACTTACCCAGTCGTGTCGCATTGATATAACCAAGTCTACAATACCATAAGAAGGATTCGTTCATTTCTGAACTCTTCCTCTTGTGAGTGTTTTGTAAATTAAGAATTGTAGTTGTAGGGTTCCTAGGCACACTAATGAGGTCTCACAAGGCATCAACCATGCCAATTTCTAATTTTACAAGTGCCGGGAAACCCTAATACGGATCGTTAACTAGAATTTTAGGCGAAAGTTGCAACTAGTTAACAACTTAACTAAAAGAACGGAAATACAACCTTTGTAGATCCGGTCCTCCACCTCCATAGCTCCGCAATGAAGTCTCCTCGCTGTCCAAATCGAATCCCGGGCTCTAGCGTCGGCTTCATCGAAGAAATGGGCGGGCTAGGTCATCGACTACGATGCCGAAGATGATCTACGTCGAGGCATCACAAGATCAAGCTCCCACTTCACCAAGTCATGAAACTTGTGAAGAAAACACCCTATACTACTTGGCAAGTGGTAGAGGATGAAGAAATAGGAAGTGGGTTCACTTTAGAATTGGATTTCTCACTCATTTTCTCAAGTTGCCATTGATGGAGGCAAACTTCTTCTTGAAGAAGAAGAAGAAGAAGATGAAGTATATTATGATAAGAATTTTTCAAAAAGAAAATAAAATGAATACTTATCATAAACCAACCATGGTCAAGTGTAGAGAATGAACTAGGGTTATGTGGAATGGTTAGGGTTAAGCATGAGACAAAATGGTCACTTAGTCAAAACTTCATGAAGCTTCAATATCAAACAAAATAAGCCACCATTTTCTTTCATTATCTTTTCCATAAAGAAATAAATGAATAAATAAATAAAAGGAAAACCCTAACCATTACACAACCATGGTTTAATCTTTACACATACTCAAGTTAGCATGTATCATCAAACATGATACAAACTAGTGTACAAAAGTATATCACATATACAATGTGCACATCAAGTGAGAAAATCCAATTTAAAGTGAACCAATACTAGTTAATGCAAAGTAATATATCAAATATATAATTATGCATTAAATCATTAAATCAACACTTGATTTAACGATCCGGTCATATCGCATATAACCGACTAATATACAATGTATCGATTTATCGAATCAATCCTTGATTCGATAACTAGGTTATATCGCATACAACCATATCGATACATTCATCGCGAGAATGAAATACGGTATCACATACACGCATTATTCTCGGTCCCGCACATATCTCATATGCGCTCCTATTTCGTTTCGCTTGAGCCAGGAAACCTCTGTGTAGGACTCTAAAGACTCGTCAATACGCCGGCAGCAGGTGATGATCATATCAAACACCCACAAGCCGCAAGCGGTCTGCTAAACGTAACGGCCACCCGGGTATTGAGCGATTAGAAGATCGACGAGCAAGCCCGCTCACACTCCTGTGAATCCAACCAGTAACACTTACTGTACAGTCCGGTCTCGTCGTCTGATATGTCGCATATCTCGCCTAGGGGTGGTAAACGTCAGACCCCAATACCTTGATAAGTCGTGTCGATATGAGGTCTATAACAGTTCGAGAAACTACTGGTAACACTTACCGGTAAGTCTCAGCAACCCTGGCCAGGGATTTCCGGTTATAGCCAATCGAACACAGCGCAACATCAACCCCCTATACCGGGAGAGACGAATCCCTTCCTATCGCTCATTGCCTCCATATGATTCGGGACTGTACCCAAAAACCATCGTTTTGCACGCCCTCTTGGACGTGGTAAGGTGGAAATCAAAGCACAGTGGGAACCACACAAGACTCTATGACGATCTCGGGTCAACAGACTACTCTGTACCAGTGTCACCAGAGAACTGCCATCTGACGTAAGGTATAATACCATCTGGGAGTTCTCGGCGAGTCCGTCCAGTGTACCCAGTCTCCACTGAGCACCCGTATATCATCTCTGATGTCAAACACCAATGGATATGGGATCATCCATCGCCCATCTGTATGGGTCGAGAAGGTATACGCTAGTCTACTCTGGTATATCGATGCCCCGTCTCGATACACCCATGACTAGGGACTTTGAAGGATGTACTTATAGACTATCTGTCCCCACTAGTATGATCTGCATCATAGTCCAGGTAGTCAAGTACACATCCTAAGGGCTTTACCAACATGTAACAGAGAGACAATCAGTATACACGTTAAGGTAAAGAGCAACCAGATAGCATACTATCATGTCGAGCAAGAAAGTCCTCCCTATATATGTCCCAGCATCCACTACAATATACATCCTATGTACAGTAATGGCCTCTAGGGCATACATATAACTAACAGTAGTTTGATTTAGAACATATATGCCATTATTTAACGAGCCTGATCCAATCAACTTTTGATTCAGGATGAAGTTCATAGCATTATCCTGTACTACAAAACTATATCCTTCTTTATTTAATAATGAAACTGATATAATGTTGCATATCATGTTCGGTATGTAATAGCATTCGTTCAGAATCAATGTATTACCACTTGGTAATACAAGGTGATATTCGCCAACTGCTTTGGCAGCAACATTTGCATCATTCCCTACTCTTACGGAATGGTCACCCATTCCCAGTTCTCTACCTTTTCTTAGCCTATGCAATATATTGCATATATGGGATCCTGATCCAGTATCTAATGCCCAGACGCAGAGTGAACTGAGAAACAATTCTCGGTAACTAACACTCCCGAAGAAGATGCATCAGTATGCTTGTTCTTCGAATGGTGGCATGGGATTCCAGATATTCTCCTATTTCCTGTTCAGTCTTGTAACAATTATAAGTCAAAACGAAACCAACGTTCCCCTGCTCAGTATAATAAGCGAGTTCGGTCAATACATCCATTTTATTATCTTGATTAAGGCCTGATATGGTCGCTACCTGGAGAGAGAGAGAAGAAAACACTTTAGCGTATGCTCCTGCAAGATTAGATTGGTTATTATCTTATCTAATCAGGATGGCTCCCATTATTTTTCATCAAATATTCCTTTAATCCCAAAAAGGTAAGACTAGCCGAGATTAATTACACCTTACAAGTTCGCCAATCTTTCAGCAAGGACAGTGTTGGTACTTTGAGGGAGGTTCCCCGTGCTTTCGCACGGACCTAATTAAGATAAATCTCGTTTTCCCAGAGGCGTAACCCCATTAACACCTTTCTAGACACCTACTTGATCGGCTAATTGTCATGTGTAAAATTCTCCCAGGAGTAACTCTTACTCGCAGTGGGTATCAGGATCAAACTATCTCATAGAAGGTATGCAATCTCATTGCAAATTTCAACACTTGAAATTCCGGATAATATTTTTACCCCTAACGTGCTATGACCTTGATGAAAGCCAGCGTACATTTCATGATTGAATTAAACCCACCCGCACGACCCTTGACAAAAGCCAACAAAGCCGTACAACTACCTTAATCCAATCGCATCATATGCTACAAATAAGCAGTAAGTAGCTACCGTACACTACGTCTTGACGAAAGCCAACAAACGCAGCACGAATACTAAATATTACTTATCTGAAATGTCGGAAGGCTACGACAGGTTTTTCTGAAAACCTTTTGCGTAATGAACTTGATATCGTTGTAGAAACAAGTGATTTTGAAAAATGAGTGTTTTTTAGGCTTTTACTAGTTTCACTAAAGAGGTCACTCCCGATGAAGGGATCTTGGCTCTTTTCTTATCGAATAAGGTGCTGGATATTCTACAAGGAATACCGCTATGCAAAGCAAGAACTATAGAAGCAATCAAAAACATAACCGAGTGTTTGTAGCATCTGCTAGTTTCGCTAAAGTTGTCACTCCCGGTGAAGGGATCTCGGCTCTTTCCTTATCGAATAAGGTGCTGGATATTCTACAAGGAATACCATTATGCAAAACAAAAACTAGAGCTACCCTTTTTTTATAAAATTTGATTCTACAACATCTTTTAGGTTTCTTTTCTTTTCATTAATCTCATTAATGAAATTCCCATCATTTATGCTTCCTAAGCATCACAGAAGAAACGAAAGCAATAATATTTATATATCATACTTATATAGTATAAGCATTCATCTCATGCATATAAAATGATCACATCACAGAATATCAGCAGCAGAAGAATCACATATGAAATATTGGATATACTAGGAATTCCGTGTTTTATTTAAGCCAGTAAAAATGCGGATTCCACGGTCGTGATGAATAGCCAAACCCACATCCCTAGACCCCTACGAGAGCGGCAAGCAACCCTACCAATTCTACAGTTAGGAGACCCGACTCGACTCCTAGAGTTGGTCTCCCATTGGACTCTAGAACTCGCTTACTTGTGCTCCCCGCCTTGGGTCTATCCTAATGCGGAAAAGTAAATAATATACAACAATGGTGACATCATCCTCTACCCGGAAGTGCCCCAATAAAAGAATATTACATACAATGAATTTTACATGAATAAAAATAAAAACTCTCATCTCACATAAAACCCCCGGCTATTCAAGACACGACGATCCAATATAACATATCACAACAACACATAATCATCACAGATAATTAGGCGAAGTTAGACAATTCGATCGATTCAACGAATTCCCAAAAATTCCCAGGGAGCTCAACACTTGAGCACAGTTAAAATTAACCAGAAACATCCTACATCACCTACGGACCTACAGCTGAAGGCCCGACCCAAGCCGCTCAAGTGGCGCCGCGGATCCGCCGCCAAAATCATGTTTTGGCCGCGGATCCATGGTCACTTAGATGAGTTAGGGTTTCTTTCTTCAGGTGTGTCCATAGAATTCCCTGCATGATTTTCTGAATATTTTTAACATGAAAAATTTCAACTTTTTGAAAAATTTCCAGAAAGTGGGAAATTTAGGGTTTTCGGAATTCGATCGAACTTCTAACTTCGTCTAGACAACGTCTAATACTCTAGCTTGGCTCTGATACCACTGTAGGGTTATCTTAGCACCTTAGCAAGGTTTTGGCAATCATCAAACATGATATATTAAAAAATTTGGGGTGCTAAACAAACCAACCAAGTAATCGAACTAGAGAATTAGGGTTAACTTTGCATGTAAACAAGTTTACATCTAAGTGATAGGGATTACAACCTTTATAGTCCGTTCCTTCACTTCATAAGCTCCAATTAGTAGTCCCTTTGCTGCGATCCATGAGCTCCCGAACTTTTGAGAGGCTCCACAAGATGTACGATGCATCCTTGCTTGAAGTCTTCAAAGTCTGTGATGATCTACGTCGAGGAAATAGGGACTCAAGCTCACTCTTCACTAATACGGAATTAGTGAACCTAACACACTAATCTATATGACTAGTATAGAAGAGGATGATGAAGTAGGAATTTAGCTCTCTTTAGTTTTCTTTTTTTCACTTTATTTCATCAATTAGAAAAATCTAGTAAGCTTTTTCAATGAAGAAGAAGAAGAAGAAGAAGAAGAAGCAAGTGATGAATTATTGTTGTGTGATTAGAAATGCAACCATGGCTCAAGTATATCATCCTTAACCCTTGTAGAGACTTAACCATTAGCTATGGTTAAAGGTATGGTTAATAAATATCTTAAGCTAGACAAAAAGAGTGGACAAAGTCAAAGAAGACTACAAGCTTCTACAAGCTTCAACCATGACAAATATCCACAATATTTGAATTACTTAATGATAAATATTAACCCTAATATTAATCTTAGCATTGTTTAACTCTCATAAACCATACTTGTATTTATAACCTAACATGTTACAATTATACATATCACATATATTTAATATAGTAACAAAAGAATACATTTAACATATATCACATATATATCAAAGTATCCAAAATGAGAAAAAGAATTACTTAAGTGAGCTTATATTAGTTAATGTAATATAATATATCACATATATAATTATACATTAAATCATCGAATCAATACTTGATCCGATAATCCGGCTATATCACATATGACCGACTAATAAATAAAATGTATCATTTCATCGAATCAACACTTGATCCAATGACCCGGCTATATCTCATATACCCGGCCGATATCATATATTGCGAGAATAGAATATGGTATCACATACACGTATTATTCTCGGTCCCGCATATATTACATATGTGTTCCTACTCCATTTTGCCTGAGCCAGGAAACCTCTGTGTAGGACTCTAAAGACTCGTCAATACGCCGGCAGTAGGTGATGATCATATCAAACACCTACAAACTGCAAGTGGTCAGCTAAACGTAACAGCCACCCGGGTATTGAGCGACCAGAAGATCAACAAGCAAGCCTGCTCACACTCCTGCAAATCCAATCAGTAACAATACCGTACAGTCCGGTCTCTTCGTCTAATATGTCGCATATCCAGTCTAGGGGTGGTAAACGTCAG
Source organism: Agapanthus africanus (assembly GCA_030015575.1). Classification (NCBI taxonomy): domain Eukaryota; kingdom Viridiplantae; phylum Streptophyta; class Magnoliopsida; order Asparagales; family Amaryllidaceae; genus Agapanthus; species Agapanthus africanus. Next base: position 237,616,857 of record CM057344.1, on the reverse strand, counting down.
ACCCCAGTAACCGATAAGTCATGCCGATGTGTGGCTCATAACGGGTCGAGAAACTACTGATAACACTTACCAGTAGATCTCCATAGAAGCCCTGGCCAGGGACTTCCAGTTATAGCCAATCGAACACAGCGCAACATCAACCCCCAATACCGGCAGAGGCGAAACCCCTCCTATCGCTCATTGCCTCCATGTGATTCGGGACTGTACCCAAAATCCACCGTTTTTCACGTTCTCGTGAACGTGGTAAAGTGGAAATCAAAGCACAGTGGGAATCACACAAGACTCTATGACGATCTCGGGTCTACAGACTAACCTGTACCAGTGTCACCGGAGAACTGCTATCTAACGATAGGTATAATACCATCTAGGAGTTCTCGGCGAGTCCGTTCAGTGTACCAAGTCTCCATTGAGCACCCGTATACCATCTTTGATGTCCAACACCCATGGATATGGGATCATCCATCGCCCATCATATGGGTCAAGATGCGTATACGGTAGTCTACTCTGGAGTATCGATACCCTCTCTCGATACACCCTCGACTAGGAACAGTTATAGGATGTACTCGTGGACTGCCCTGGCCCCACTAGTATGATCTCATCATAGTCCTAGCGGTCGAGTACAGATCCTAAGGGCTTTATCAACATGTGAGAGCAAGATAGTAAACTAATACAAGTCAACATGTTAAGACAAAGAGAAACCAGATAGCATACTATCATGTCGAGTAAGAAAGTCCTCTCTATATATATCCAAGCATCCATTATAATATACATCATATGTACAACAATGGCCTCTAGGGCATATACATAACTAACATCGTGTTCTTTGACGGTGATTTGCTTCGTGTAAAAGGGTGATGAATCCTAACTTTAGCCCTCGGTCCTTTATATAGCCCTCAAAGAAGAAAACCTAGTTACCATATATGGTGAGTTTCAATATATGGTGATTTCCTAATATGGTGACTTTCCATATATGGTGATTTTCCATATATGGTGACTTGTCTTTAGGATCCTATCCAAAAAATCCAGAACCCCAATTCCCTATAACGGCCGTGGATCCGCCGCATATGGCTTGTTTTGGTTGTAGAACCGCGGCCGTTTGCTGTGATCATCGCTTCAAAATTCCTGGGCTGCTTCATAGTGACACATGGAGATTTATTTGATGTCTAGAATCTTCATAGCTTTTCTGAGACTCTGCCAGTATTGATTCTTCGATTTATTTAACTTCATCGGCAGATTTTTGATTCCCGACACTCGATATCTCGATCTCTTGACCTGAGCTAAACCTTGCACAATATCTCAATGAATAATGTTGGTAATATTTATTTTTATTGAGATATTATCCATACCATTTTATATGATATTATATTTTAAGAATATTGATTAGGGATATTTGATATGATATGCATATTTTAATTATCAAAATATTGTATAAATATAATATGCATATATTTTCCTTCATAATGTTAATTATAATATATAAAAACATAAAAATAGTATTTTTACACATAAACCCTCATATGTGTCATATTTATAATAAACACCTTTTATTACATAAATATAGTAAAGAAAATTGTTAGTGTATATGCCCTAGAGGCCATTACTGTATCATACTAGTTTGTATATTACTTAATGGAAGCTTGGGATTTCACAGTTGTATAGACAATCTTGCTCAAAATAGTAGTATGCTACTTGGTTTGTTTCTACTTTAATGTGTGCATGTGTTTCTTTTAGCATATCGCCTATACACATTAGTGGAGCCCTTAGGATCTTTGCTTGATTACCAGCGTTGTGATGGCAGTCACACTAGTGGGGGCTGGGTAATCTACAAGCACATCCTTATACAGGTCCCTAGTCGTAGGATTATCGAGACAGGGCATCGATACTCCGGAGTAGACTAGCGTATGCGCTTCTCATCCCAGCAGGGGAAATGATCTGTCCCACAGCCATTAGTACGTCGTACTTGAGATAGTATGCGGGTGCTCGTTAGGTTACGAGTACAATGAATAGGACTCGTCGGAAACTGTTGGTTGGTACTATACCTATCGTCAGTTATCAGTTCCCAGGTGACATGAGTACAGCTTAGTCCATTGACTTGACACTGTCACTTCGCCTCGAGTGTGTTCCCACTATTCTTAGATTGCTACCCTACCACGGCTTAAACGAGTCGTGCAAACAGGTAGCAGTTGGGTGCAGTCCCGAAGCACTTGGAGGCAGTGACGGTTAGACAGGATTCGTCTCTCCCGGTATTGGGGGTTGATATCGCGTTGTGTCTAGGAGAGCCATTATACAAAGTCCCTGGCCAGGGCAAGTAAGATATACTGGTAGCGTTTCCAGTGTTATCTCAGGGTGTTCTGGGCTACACTCCGACACGACTTGAACCGCTATTAGGAGACTGATGTTTACCGCCCCCTAGGCCCGCCATGCGATACTCTTAGACGAACAGACCCGACTTTACGGAGATTGTAACATTCAGGCTCAGTACGAGTTCGGATGGGTTCACCTCATCAGTCTTCTTATCGGCATCTACCTGGGGACCGTTACGTACAGCTAGTACCGCTTGCGGCCTGTAGTTAAACCCACTGCCAGCGTAGTGTCGAGTCTTTAGAGTCCCACACAGAGGGTTATTCGCCTTTGGGCAAAACAGAGTAGAGGTCGCATGGTTTTGCGACGGGGTTCCTTCACATCCGCGCACTTGTGCACGTTTGGTGTCCGAGCAGTTATTACTAGCGGGCTTTGGTTTATGCCAGATCCTAGTATTTGTTTTGGGATTGGTTTTGTCTCATTGTATTCGTGTTCCTTGGAACACGGATGCGGGTGTGTATGCACAGTTGACAGAGGCAGAGGCAGAGGATTCTCATTAGGGTTGTTGACCGTTGTCTTTTTCCAAACCCTAATGAAAATGGGAATTATGATTAATGATATTAATTAAAGATAATTGTTCCATGGTTAGGGTTGTTGACCATTTGACTTTGGTTGGCTTGTTGACCTATGTTGACATATTGACCATCATCATTTCACATGAAAGATACTCTTTGATTCTTGAAAAATTCATTTAATGTGAAATGATAATGGTCATTCCAAATGAACCATCACAATTTTCTTTGATTATTATTATTTTTCATAATTCACTTATATGAGAGTATGGTTGATAATTATCCTCATTCTTTCTTGCTCTTTCTCTCTCATAGGTTAAGCTCATCATCTTCCTCTCTCTCAAAGCTCCCATCTCTCAAGTGTTGAGAACCATTAGTTATTGAGATAAAACCACCAAAACTCCTCTCTACTCATTCTAGGGTTCTAGGTTTAGCAAGCCAAGCACTTTAGTTACCTCTAGGTTGAGGTAGGAGCTCATGGTAGAGGCCTTCGGGTGGATCTTTTTTCGACAAAGAGAAGGCGAGGAGGAGGAGCCGTTCAAACCATTCCAAGGAGCAATAAGAGAAGGAGTTCAAGACCTAGGTATAACCTTCTAACCGAGTAGCTAAATCTTTTAGCTTGTTTGTTAGTTTTTGTTTAGCAAAGATCTTCCATTTCTAGTCCATGTTACCTTGAGTTAAAAACCGTTTTTTACCTATTCCGCCTCCCCGTAAGCACTGGGGTGGGTAACATGGACTTACAGTGGTATCAGAGCCTAGCTAAACAACAACTAGCATGTTAGCAAAGTGTTTAGAACTTCGATCCGAAAAAAAATCGCGAAACATGTCCAAAAACCATACTTTATGCCGATTTTTAAAACTGCTTTAAAAATAATTCCACATACCTTAAAAATCAGTGCAGGGGTTTTTAAGAAGATGCAGAAAAAATGAGACCACGACTCAGTCAACTCGCCGCGGAAGCGCGGCGAAACCACGCGTTTCGCCGCGGATCTGCGGCCGAGTTGACTCGGCCGTGACTCGTCTTTGCTGCAGTTTGTTTAGTGTTCTGTTTTGGGATTTTTAGGATATTTTGTTTCTGCCCAGAATTTCCAGAGAACAAGTTGTGTTTTGGGTTGTTACAAATTGGTGTTTTGATCGAAGTTCTACAAACTTTTGCTAAATGGTTATATCTGTGATGTGATATATGCACTGAACGTCGACTAATCGCTATACGTCGATTCGTGGGGGTTGTGCATATCTGTGATCTGTAATGTTGTTGGATTGTGTATATGAACTCGTTGGATTGTTGCGGATGAATAGCCGGGGTATTGTGAGATGAGAGTTTCTTTATCTTTCATTTGATGTAATCTGTAAATTGATGTAATATTATTTTGTGGCCGCACATCCGGGATGAGGTTGTAACCGCCATTGTATATTATTTCTTTTACTGTTTTTGCTCCTAGGATAGACCCAAGGTGGGGTGCACAAACTACCGGGTACTTTGAAGTGCCGAGTGGCCTACTCACGTTGTTGAGGGAGGTTGCTTCACTTCGGGTACTTAGCGAGTAGTTTGCCGTACCCGTAGGGGTCAAGGGTGGGGTTTGGCTACTCATCGCGATCGTGTAATCCGTCTTTCGTTGCAGGCTCGAACGAAACGCGGATTCCTAGCATATCCAATGTGTTCATCTGTGATCTGGAATGGCTATCAATGCATCTGACGAATGTATATATCTATATATGATATCCAATAGCCGTTACTTATGTTTTGCATCCGTGCTAGTCCAGCCCCCGCTCTGTCGTTAGTTAACTAACCTAACGGGTGATGACGGGGCCCCGTGGCGAATGCGGATGGCATAAGCGTACGTCATATTTTCGTTGTTTTCTGCAATGGTAGGATTAATTGATGGGACGCATTAAATTAATGCAAGAAAATAAACCAAAGTTAAGTCGTTGGAACAATTTCAAAATCACTCGGTTTCTTTTCAAACCAGAAAACTTTTAAAACGCGGAGCTTGAACCACTCCTTTTAAAAGGTATCACGTTCCTTCGATTATATCAAGTTCAATACGTTCACAGTTTCGCCAAAATCATTCGTAGCCCTCCGTCATTTCATATGGATAGTCAATAGTATTCAAGCTGTGTTTGTTGGCCAAAGTCAAGGCATAGTGATTGGTAGCTATTGGATATTCATATGTAGCATAGATAGATGTGTTGGTTTGGGACAGTCGTACTGCCTTGTTGGCCAAAGTCAAGGGTAGGTACGGGTGGGTTCAAATTAACCTGGAAAATTACGGGTAGAACTTGACATGTGACTTATGATTTGTTGGCGAAAGTCAAGGTCATAAGAGCATGGGGCAAAAATCCACATCGGGAGTTTCTAAAGAAACTGAAACTTGCTAGTGCTGCATACCATTTGGAGTGTGATGATCCTGGTAGGATTCCTTCAGTTTTATCACACGATGATATTTGGATCCCGATCCTACTGTGAGTATATGCTACTCCTTGGGAAACTTTCTCACTTAACGATCAATGCTATAAACCAAGTAGGTATCTAGAAAGGTGTTAGCGGGGCTACGCCCATAGGGAAAAGAGGTTATTTAATTAAAGAACTTCACGATAGCGTCGTAAAACCTCCCTCGAAGTACCAACACTGGCCTGACTGAACGGTTAAGCAAGAATTGTACTGTGAGATTGATCCCAACTAATTCTTCCTTCTTGGTTTGAGGAAGGATTCGAGAAACAGTGGGAGCCATCCTGTTTAGACAAACTAAAAACCACTCTAAACTTGCAAGAGCATCATGCTAAAGTGTTTCTTCTCTCTCTCCTAATTGCAGCGACCAAGCATCATGACCGGCCTTAAGTTACTACTAGATAAAAATATACTAACTGGGCCAAACTACAAAGATTGGCTCAGGAATGTCAAAATGGCAATCACTTATGACAAGTTGAGGTATCTCCTTACCACCAAAGCTCCCCCTGTCCTAGGTCCTCAATCCAGCGTCGCGGATAAGGAAATCCGTAAGACCTAGGAGATTGATTGCGCGAAGGCCAAGTGCCTCGTGCTTTCCTCTATGGACAATGAACATCAGAGGAGGCACGAGAATATGGACCTTGAATCCATATTTCTCCATACTAAGGATTTGTAAGGAGAGCAATCCCGTATCGCCAGATACGAAGTCTCGAAAAAGTTGTTTTCGGCGAGATTGGCCGTCGGATCATCGGTAGCGGAACATGTGCTTAAGATGATTGGCTACATTGAAGAGCTCGCGGACCTCGGGACCACATTAGAGAACGAGCTCTACACTGACTTGATTCTCCAGTCCCTTCCTTCCACTTATGCCTAGTTTATCCTGAACTTCAACATGAAAGGAAAGGAAGTTGAACTTTCGGAACTCCTAAACATGTTGAGGAGTGCAGAGGGCACCCTACAGAAAGTAAGGGAAACATCCACTTTATTTGTTGGAGGAGCTTCCTCTTCTAGGTCCAAGACGAAAGCCAAAGGAAAGAAGAAGGAGGCCCCAACCAAACCAAGGGGCGGTGTTAGTAAAGTGGAAGCCAAGAGAAAGGCAAAAGTAGCAAAGGTAGCAGGAAAGCTTGTGGGAAACGAAGAGTGTTTTTATTGTCACAAGAGTGGACACTGGAAGAAAGATTGCAGGGCTTGGAAGGCTAGAAACCAGGACCTGAAGCAAGTTGTAGCTTCGGCTTCAGGTGTGTATGTTATTGAAAACTGTCTATCAATAAACTCTACTTCCTGGGTATTGGATACCGGATCAGGATCTCATATCTGTAATTCTTTGCAGGCACTGAGAAAGCGTAGGGTTTTGAAGGCAGGTGATATGACCTTCAAAGTTGCAAACGGAGGTAGCTTGGATGCTGAGTCCGTGGGGGACTATCACTTGGGATTGTCAGATGGACATGTTTTGGTTTTGCGAGATTGTTATTTTGTACCCAGTTCGACTTGTAATATCATATCTGTATCTTTAATGTCTAAAGAAGGTTATGATTTTTTATTTGTAAGCAATGTTGTAAACATTCACCTTAATCATATTCTGATTGGGTCAGGTACATTAAGCAACGGCATATACGTATTAAACCAACCACAGATTTTCAATATCCAAAATACACACAAAAGAAAGTCTCCAGAAATAAATCATGATTTCTTATGGCATTGTAGACCGGGTCACATCAATGAGACAAGGTTAACTAAGTTGCATAAAGAAGGATATTTGGATCCGTTCGAATATCAATCATATGCAACTTGTCAATCATGTCTCAAAGGAAAGGTGACAAAGACTCCGTTCACTGGACACGGAGTAAGAGCGAGCGAGCTCTTGGGACTCATACACAGCGATGTTTGCGGTCCAATGTCTACACATGCGCGAAGTGGTTATTCTTACTTCATTACTTTTACGGATGATTTTTCAAGGTTCGGATATGTCTTCTTAATGAAACATAAATCTGAAGCCTTCGAAAAATTCCAGGAATACAAGAATGAAGTAGAAAAACAAACAGGCAAAAATATCAAGACACTGAGATCTGATCGAGGTGGTGAATACTTGAGTGCCGAGTTCCTGGGTTACCTAAAAGAGAATGGAATTCTCTCTCAACTTATTCTTCCATACACCCCACAACATAATGGTGTATCAGAGAGACGAAACCGAACCCTATTGGATATGGTATGTTCCATGATGAGTAACGCCGAGTTGCTGCGATCATTCTGGGGATATGCACCAGAATCAAGTACATACCTTTTGAACCGAGTTCCAACTAAGACAGTGCCTACCACACCATATCAGATGTGGAGTGGGAAGAAACACTATCTTAAGCACATTAAGACATGGGGATGTCCAGCTTTTGTCAAAAAGCAGCATGCGGATAAACTCGAGGCATGCTCAGCACAGTGCAAGTTTGTGGGATATCCAAAGAACTCCAAGGGATATTTCTTCTATTGCGCAGAGGAACAAAAGGTTTTTTTTCTCTTCATGCCTGCTTCTTGGAAACTGAATTTTTGGAAAATCAGATAAGTGGGAGCGCAATAGAACTGGAAGAAATTCCAGAACCACAAGCTATTACTAAAAGCTTAGTAGAACAAGAAGGTTCAAAAGAACAGGACATTCCTGCGCCTCTCCGCAGGAGTAGTAGGCAGTCTCATCCGCCCGAGAGATACAACGGTTTTCTCATAGACGGGGATAGAGAGGATTGCATCATTGATAATGATGAGCCGACTAGCTTCCAGCAGGCCATTCAGAGCACTGACTCGGTAAAATAGCTAGATGCAATGCGGACCGAAATGGAGTCCATGTACACCAACAAAGTATGGACTTTGGACGTTGCTCCAGAAGGGGTAAAACCCGTGGGCTGCAAATGGATCTTCAAAAGGAAGATTGGTGTAGATGGACAGGTTGAGACCTATAAGGCTAGACTTGTTGCAAAGGGTTTTCGTCAAAGACCTAGTTTGGACTATGACGAAACCTTTTCTCTAATGGCTATGCTCAAATCCATTCGGATCCTTCTTGCCATTGCTGCCTTCCACGATTATGAGATTTGGCAGATGGACGTAAAGACCGCATTTCTAAATGGAAATTTAGAGGAGTGTGTCTATATGGACTAGCCAGAGGGTTTCATTCAGAGTGGGAGCAGCGGGAAGGTGTGCAAGTTGCTTAAGTCCATTTATGGACTGAAGCAGGCATTGCGGAGTTGGAACATCTGTTTTGATGAGACGGTCAAAGAATTTGGTTTTATCAAAAATCCAGATGAACCATGCATCTATAGTAAAATTGTAGCACGAACTGTCGTATTCCTCGTTTTATACGTGGATGACATTCTCTTGATAAGAAATGACATTCCTATGCAACAATCTGTCAAAGGGTTCTTGTCACACAGGTTCTCCATGAAAGACCTGGGTGATGCCTCTTACATTCTGGGGATCCGGATCCATCGTGATAGGTCCAAGAGGATATTAGGACTTTCACAGTCTAGGTACATCGACACCATACTGAAAAGATTCAGTATGGAAGATTCCAAGCGCTGTAATTTACCGGCTTGTCACGGGATCACCCTCTCCAAAGAGATATCTCCCAAGACTGATTTGGAACGGGATCGCATGTCTATTATACCCTACGCCTCTGCGGTAGGCTCTATAATGTATGCGATGTTGTGTACCAGACCAGATGTAGCTTATGCACTGAGTGTGGTAAGCCGGTATCAGTCAAACCCTGGGGAGAAGCACTGGATAGCGGTAAAGAACATTCTGAAGTACCTGAGAAGGACTAAGGACATGTTTTTGGTTAACGGCGGAAAAGACCTCCAGATCGAGGCCTTTGCTGACTCCAGCTTCCAGAGTGAAAAGGATGATTCCAAATCCTTGTCGGGTTATGTCTTTATCCTCAATGGAGGAGCGGTGTGTTGGAAGAGTTCCAAATAGGAAACCATTGCTGACTCGACGATGGAAACGGAATATATCGCTGCATCTGATGCCGCAAAAGAAGCCGTATGGATGAGGAGGTTCTTGACAAAACTTCAGGTGGTTTTGTCCATTGTTGATCAAATACCTTTATATTGTGACAACAACGGGGCTATAGCTTTAGCGAAGAAACCCAGGTCCCATCAGAAGTCCAGACACATATTAAGGCGGTATCACCTGATCAGGAAGATCGTGGATCGCCGGGAGACCGAGGTTCGGAGGGTTGCTACAGAAGATAACACTGCAGATCCATTCACGAAGGCCTTACCCCAGACTCAGTTCGAGCGGCTGATCGAGATGGTAGGTCTTAGATACGCCAGTACATGGCCTTAGTGCAGGTGGGAGATTGTTAGTGTATATTCCCTAGAGGCCATTACTGTATCATACTAGTTTGTATATTACTTAATGGAAGCTTGGGATATTCACAGTTGTATAGACAATCTTGCTCAATATTGTAGTATGCTACTTGGTTTGTTTCTACTTTAATGTGTGCATGTGTTTCTTTTAGCATATCGCCTATACACATTAGTGGAGCCCTTAGGATCTTTGCTTGATTACCAGCGTTGTGATGGTAGTCACACTAGTAGGGGCTGGGTAATCTACAAGCACATCCTTATACAGGTCCCTTGTCGTAGGATTATCGAGACAGGGCATCAATACTCCGGAGTAGACTAGCGTATGCGCTTCTCATCCCAGCAGGGGTGATGGTCTGTCCCACAGCCATTAGTACGTCGTACTTGAGATAGTATGCGGGTGCTCGTTAGGTTACGAGTACACTGGACAGGACTCGTCGGGAACTGTTGGTTGGTACTATACCTATCGTCAGTTATCAGTTCCCAGGTGACATGAGTACAGCTTAGTCCGTTGACTTGACACTGTCACTTCGCCTCGAGTGTGTTCCAACTGTTCTTAGATTGCTACCCTACCACGGCTCAAATGAGTCATGCAAACAGGTAGCAGTTGGGTGCATTCCCGAAGCACTTAGAGGCACTGACGGTTAGAAAGGATTCGTCTCTCCCGGTATTGGGGGTTGATATCGCGCTGTGTCTAGTAGAGCCATTACACAAAGTCCCTGGCCAGGGCAAGAGAGATATACTGGTAGCGTTTCCAGTGTTATCTCAGGGTGTTCTGGGCTACACACCGACATGACTTGTACCGCTATTAGGGGCCTGACGTTTACCGCCTCCCTAGGCCCGCCATGCGATACTCTTAGATGAACAGACCGGACTGTACGGAGATTGTCATATTCAGGCTCAGTAGGAGTTCGGATGGGTTCACCTCATCAGTCTTCTTATCGGCATCTACCTGGGGACCGTTACGTACAGCTAGTACCGCTTACGGCCTGTGGTTAAACCCACTGCCAGCGTAGTGTCGAGTCTTTAGAGTCCTACACAGAGGGTTATTCGCCTTTGGGCGAAACAGAGGAGAGGTCGCATGGTTTTACGACGGGGTTCGTTCACATCCGCGCACTTGTGCACGTTTGGTGTCCGAGCAGTTATTACTAGCGAGCTTTGGTTTAAGCCAGATCCTAGTATTCGTTTTGGGATTGGTTTTGTCTTATTGTATTCGTGTTCTTTGGAACACGGATGCGTGTGTATGTGCACAGTTGACAGAGGCAGAGGCAGAGGATTCTCATTAGGGTTGTTGACCGTTGTCTTTTTCCAAACCCTAATGAAAATGGGAATTATGATTAATGCTATTAATTAAAGATAATTGTGCCATGGTTAGGGTTATTGACCATTTGACTTTGGTTGACTTGTTGACCTATGTTGACATATTGACCATCATCATTTCACATGAAAGATGCTCTTTGATTCTTGAAAAATTCATTTAATGTAAAATGATAATGGTCATTCCAAATGAACCATCACAATTTTCTTTGATTATTATTATTTTTCATAATTCACTTATATGAGAGTATGGTTGATAATTATCCTCATTCTTTCTTGCTCTTTCTCTCTCATAGGTTAAGCTCATCCTCTTCCTCTCTCTCAAAGCTCTCATCTCTCATGTGTTGAGAACCATTAGCTATTGAGATAAAACCACCAAAACTCATCTTTACTCATTCTAGGGTTCTAGGTTTAGCAAGCCAAGTACTTTAGTTACCTCTAGGTTGAGGTAGGAGCTCAAGGTAGATGCCTTCGGGTGGATCTTTCTTCGACAAAGAGAAGGCGACGAGGAGGATCCGTTCAAACCACTCCAAGGAGCAAGAAGAGAAGGAGTTCAAGACCTAGGTATAACCTTTTAACCGAGTAGCTAAATCTTTTAGCTTATTTGTTAGTTTTTGTTTAGCAAAGATCCTCCATTTCTAGTCCATGTTATCTTGAGTTAACAACCGTTTTTTACCTATTCCGCCTCCCCGTAAGCACCGGGGTGGGTAATGTGGACTTAAAAAAATGTCATATCAAATGCACAATATTTTCGACTGAACATTGGTCTAGGTTCATTTTAAGATGTTTAGCGAACAGAAATATAAGGGGATTTTCCGTCCCTCGTACTAACCTTCCTTAGCCCTAACAAATGTGGAAATTATTCATACATTTAAAAGAAAAACAAAATAAGAAAGAAGAAAAGAAAGAAAGGAAAATACGGTATTAACAAATGGTAGTAAGCTAACTACTTGGGCCCTCACCTAAGCAAGAGACTCCATCGAGTATCATGGCTTGAAAATACGGTTTAGAAGAGAAGGAAAACAAAACAAGAAAAGAAAAGAAAACCAACAAGTACTTAATAATAAATAATAAGAGTTACACTAGGAATTAAAATTACAATACAATTAAATAAAAATACAAGGTAAGAAAAATTCTCATCTTCATTAATCTTCCATTCAAAAAGCTCTCACTACAATTTTCATGGAAAAAAGATGAAGAAGAAAAAGAAGATACAAACTACACTACACTAAATCCTAATAAAGAAAAGCATCCTTGGTTGGGCTCAAAACTGGAGTATTTATAGGCAGAGAACTAAAACCCTAGGGTCATATTCTGAGCACTTATACAATTACCAAACTACCCCCAAAATATGATCTAGCGAGGACTTGACATGGCCGCGGAACTATTGGCTATAATGCCCTCAAGGCAATTATCATAGTCGCAGGTAGGTGATTATGATGATTGAGGGAGGACCTATACCGGTAGAACAATCACACTCGAGATGATAGTATGCTATCCAATTTGTCTTTATCATCATGTACAGCATTAGGTGGCATTACATATCACTATTACATGTTGATAGAGCCCATAGGATTCTTGCTTGACTACCAGTAGTATGATGGCGATCATATACGTGGGAGCTGGGTGGTCTTTAAGCACATTCTTAAATGTCCTTAGTCATGGAAGTTTCGAGACTGGGCATCGATACTCTAGAGTAGACAAGTGTTTACTGATCGAGACCCCGACGAGGGGCGGTAGTAGGTCTCACAAACCTTTGGTGTCATTTTGTTCATCTTAGATGTATACATGTGCTCATTGGGTTATGAGTACACCGGACGGACTCGCCGGGAACATGCTAGTTGGTATTATACCTATTGTCAGATAGCAGTTCCCTGGTGACATGTGTACAGGTTAGTCTATCGACCTGAGATCGTCATTTTTCTCGTGTGAGTTCCCACTGTACTTTGATTACTACCCTACCACGGCTCAAAGGAGTCGTGCAAATAGGTTTTAGTTGGGTACAGTCCCGAGCCATATGGAGGCAGTGAGCGGATCATCAAGGGATTCGTCTCTTCCGGTATTGGGGGTTGATGTCGCGGCGTGCACGGTTGGCCATCACTAGAAATCCTTGGCCAAGGTAGTCGAGAATTACTTATTCGGATCAGTAGTTTCTCAGTGGGTGATGGGTTTCATACCGACACTAGATGTTATGTTATTAGGGGTCTGATTTTATCCACCCCCTAGACTCGATATGCGATACTCATAAACGAACAGACCGGACTGTACAGATATTGTCACTGTTAGACTCAGCAGGGGTTTCAGGATGAGTTTGCTCGTCGACCTCCCTTTCTCTTAATACCTGGATAGCTATTACATACAGCTAGTGTCGCTGATGTGCTTGTGGTTAAACCCACTGCCAGCGTATTGACGAGTCTTTAGAGTCCCACACAGAGGGTTTCCCTGCTTCGGGCGAAACGATGTAGAGGCTGTATGGTTTTGCGGAAGGGTTCAATCACATACGTGTACTTATGCACGGATGATGTTCGGAAGGATAATACTAGTGGGCTTTGGTTTAAGCCGGATCCTAGTATTATATTGTTGGATTATTTTTATCTCATTGTATTCGTATTCTTCGGAATATAGATGCGGGTATGTATATACGGATGAGGGGTATTCTTGTAATTTCTTACAAGATTACTTTTAAAAGATTACACCTCATTATGGTTTATACCTTTTTTGATTAAAAGGTTATTGAGGTGGAGGATGAGGTGTTTATTGCATTTTTGGTGGTATGGCTTAGTAGTGACCCATGGTTACTATTCTAGCATGCTTAGGGTTTTTTATTTATTGTGAGAATTTTGTTGACTTGAGATATTTTTTGTTGACTCAAGATATTTTGGAGATTTGAGATATTATTCGGGATGGCTCCATTATTTATTAATTCTCACAACACACAAAAATCTACTAAGCCATTTTCTTTCTTGAGTTTCCTCACTCTCATCCTCATGGCATCTTCTTCTACCTCCACCCAAACCCTCTCATGTGTTGAGAAACCATGGGTGTCTTCAGATAAATTAATCCTTCATCACTCTCTACTTCTTCTACGGTATCTAGTGTAGCGATCTAGGTACCCTAGTTATCTCAGATATGAGGTTGGAGCTCGATTCATAGACTCTCGGGTGGATCATCTTTGATGGAGGTAGACCAGAGATCAAGCTTGATTAAGGAGGCCTCTAGGAGCTTAGGAAGATGGTTCAAGACCGAAGGACACGGATCATTCGGTACAACCATTCTAACTCCTATGCATGTTTTTGTTATCTAAGGGTTATGGGTCGATCCGGGTTATCTTGTTGTTCTAGCGCCGGTTTTTGAAAATTTTTGTTCCGCAATGGCCACGGTTTGATGGCCGGGGCGCTTGCATAACCTAACAGGAACCACCGCCGAAAGGGCCTATTGGTCGCGGTTCCGCGGTCCTTTGGAGGGATCAATGTATCGTATTTCTGGGTCTTCCCCGTGTTGCTTTGTTCTTCTATTTTACAGGTCCAAAATTGCAAAATAGTTCCAAAATATCTTTAGATTTTCAACAGTCCAAAATGGCTACACTTTTAATCTTTTGACTTTGATCACCCTCGAGCTCCGCTCGCCTCTTGAATTTTGTGCTGCCCCTCTCGTGCTCTGTGCTTGACCAAGACACGAATGACCACTGTTATTTATCTTGTCTCTTGAACTGGTAAGATGGACTTACCGGGTGTCGATGACCGGAACCCAGATTTTATCTGTTTGTGGTAGATGTTCTGGATTTTGGCATAACTGTGAAGATTTTGCATGATTTGTGTTATTTTGGACTAGAAACATGTACCTGTAATCATGTAGCAAATACGGATTAAAAGCACCTGCCTATAAACAAACAAGCAGAAGAATGGACAGTATTAAATGCAATATTCTGGTGTGAACATGCCTCTTTCACAGCTCAGGGTCATAACGGTGGTTGCATTTTCCTTTCCGCTCATTTCGACCCCTTTTGGATGTCTCTCTTTCTTACGTTGTGTATACCGGACTTATGCTAGTTGGTTTTCTTCTTACCCTCTTTTCAGCTCCAGCATCAGGATTAGAAAAAGACTATCCAACAAGCGTAACGGGTCCTTATTAAAGGAGCTCTCAAACTTGAGATAAGGTGGAGAGGAGAGACAAATGAATTGTATCATATACAATTCATTTTCTCCAGAACCTACGACCATCCTTGAATGAAACAATTTCTTCGAGTTCGTATCTAACTATACAATGGCCTTCCAAACATTATGGATCTCTATATCATATACAGAGTGTTCTGGAGGAAGCAAAAGGGGAAGTGGGAGGGGTAAGGACATATGCGACTATATCGTGAAAATAGGGCAATCATGACATTCTAAAACCATTGATTGTAAAAAGGTTCGGTGACTTGGTTTACAAGTTTTTAGTTTAAGATCAGTCTTAGGTCGCTACCAGAGAAAGAAAAGAAACACTCATCGTGCACTCTAACCTAGATTAGATTGGTATATTTATCTAATCAGGATAGCTCCCACTGTTCCGTCAAATCCTCCTTCAAACCCTAAAAAGAGAATTAGCTGGGATCATATCCCAAGAGTAACTATTACTCACAGTAGTAATCGGGATCCAAGCTATCATGGCGTAGTAATCTTAACAAATGATCAACAAATTACCCCGCTCCATAGAAGGTATGCAATCTCATTGCAAGTTTCAACACTTGAAACTCCCGATATTGGTTTTTACCCTTAGGAACCTAGGACCTTGACAAATGATCAACAAATCAAAGAGTCCAAGTCAAGTTCAAACCCATAATTTTTTGATTAGTCTAGATCCACCCATATAGTCCCTTGATGAATGATCAACAAACCTATACGACCATCCTAGCCAATCGCATCACATGCAAGCAGGAAGACAACACTTAACTACCGTACACTACGCCTTGACGAATGATCAACAAACGTAGCATGAATACTAAGTACTCTACTTCCTAAAATGACAGAGGGTTACGACTGGTTTTGAAGAAAACCTTTAACGTAATGAACTTGATCTCATCGTAGGAATCGAGTGGTTTTGCAAATTTATAGTTACGTAGACTATTGCTTAATTGCGGATTCCCCATGAAGGGATCATGGCTCTTATCTCAAAGAATGAGGTGCAGGATATTCCTAACTGAATACCTCGATGCAAAGCAAAAGACTACGTCTATTCAAGTTACAAATTTATAGTAACATAAACTTTTGCTTAAGAATGAACTTCTGGTGGTGAAGGGATCAAGACTCTTCCCTCATCGAATGAGGTGGTTGATCGTTCTTTTTGATGTGTTGAAAAGTGTTATCACAATCAAAGAATTTATAGCCGCAATCAATAACGGTGTCGATGTAGTTCATTAATGAGTACGGATCGTCCACTGAGATTCGTGTATTAATTCGTTCTTGCTATAGTTGAGTCGAAAGAAAATATTAAAGAAAATTCAAGAAGATGAATCAAGATTTAGTTGATGAAATATTTTCAAGAAACATTATGAAAGAGTTTAAGATTTAGTAATCAAGAAATGTCCAAATTCAATTTTAGTTATCAAGAATATGAAGAATAGCTTGCAGAATTCGATAGGAATTAATAGCAATGATGAATACTAGAAATTACTTATCTTATCTATTAATGAATTATAGCTAGAACGATGGCGATGAATGAAGATTAGGGATCTTTTGAAGAAACTAGGGTTTCTCCTTCACATATAGCCTTTAGCGAAGAGAATCATCACTCATTTAATCCCAAATTGCAACGAAATTATCAAGAACGGTGATCTCGCTCCAAATTTGGTCGTTGATGATTCTTTTTCCTAAACTTCATAATTCTCATAAGACTTAAGACTAGTTTAGGATTTCATCACCATTTGATTTACCGAACTCCTTCGAATCCTTAACAAGCGGAGATTTCACTCACGCATCATGAAAATAAAAGAATCAAGAATTAGAAATTTCATAATGCGAAAATGTAAAGAAAGCAAGAATTAACAATTGAATCACCTTTATTAATCAAATTTTGATTACACATTCCTTCAATCCGAGGTTACAAGAATTGCTCTCGATCGCTCCCTTGAAGAGGTAACTATTCCGTCGAATTTCGCTTCGCTCGATCTCCGTGAGACTTGGACCTGTCGAGGATCTTGCGCTGTCACGTCCCGAAAGTACAGAACATGACCGGCACTTAACTACGAAACGTCTCGAGGCGTACGTAATCGAAGTAAGCCGAAAACCCAGAAATCCAAACCAAGAAAAGTAGTAGAGTGAAGGAAAAACCAACTTAAAACAAGTAGTTTTAATAGCATAAACCGAATTATGCGTTTTCAAAAAAACATCAAGTATTTTCTGAAAATTTCGGCAGAGGCCCCTTTGTAAATACTGGCCCCCAAACGGGATACAACATGAATAGTATACGAAATCAATAAAAAAAGGCATCCTCAAGCGGGAGCTAGCTCTTTGTCAATCGACGGTCACAACCACACAAGCAATATAATATACAACGCCAAGGGAGAGGATCAAAACTCAAAAGGAAACTCAAAACAGCAAGAAATCCATAGAAATACAACGCGCGACTCTAAGGTCGAAAGAATAAATATCACCGGTCTCTATCTCTGAAATAAATACATGTTTGGTTGATGGAACTTCTAGATACAACAGAATAATAATATACAAGATATAATGATGGGTACGATACAAATAAACCCACCTACTAGCAAATCACCCGGAATGTAAATAGTGCCAGCAAGCCGTAATAAAACCTGTATGGCAAAACCTGCAAGAAACTGGGGCACAACGGGGGCGAGTTGCCAACTCGCGAGTAGAAAGACATCTACGAACAGAAATCGCATGAACAACGCAATCGTAGGTCATATGATCATAATATATCCTCGAATATATAACCAGCAGCCTATAACAATGGCTAGGGTAAATATCTAACCTAAGTGTAATCCCATGTGCCCGTTTCAGTGCCTCAGGTAGCAATATATCATATGGATGATGTGTGAATGCATGAAACAGAATGCATGTACTGAAGATAACTGCTTTCATAAATTAGTGAGATTTCTGTATTTTTAAAAGAGGTATCATAAATGAAATCAGCATAAACAAGTGCCTAGCATCGACACAAAACAAGTATCCAAATATCTCGATATCTCTGTGTCGCAATCTCTGTACCTCAATATCTCAAAATCTCTGTATGTTTCAATCTCACTATCTAGGGCGCCGTCAGTCCAGACCGGCCCCTACCATCCATTTCAAGACCACGACGGTAACCTCCGGATATCCGACGCGTCGGGTAAAATCACCGGTCGGTAGTCTTCCCCTGCCAGACTCATCGTCATCACCACGAGCTTCTTGCCCCGGGGTACCTTACCGGGTCCACCATGTACCCGAAACGGTTCATCCAACTCCTCGAATTGGGTGTCGAAATCCATCAGCAAACTCATGGTGGACGACTCATACATCATGAGAAAACCGTACTTTTCTTTTAAAAGGAGAGAGAAAAGAAGTTTATAAATGTTTCTGCAGTTTTCCCCCAAATCCAGGAAATCTCATGGAAATCCGAATCCAAATCATTAATAGCATGTAAACAGTGAATATAGGCAAAAAAATCCATGAATGCGGCATAACAGTAAGTAATAGCATGCATGAAGTAGCAAGTGATAACTACAATGTCTAAACTAGCATATAAAGCAAGTACGCTAATATCCTTTCTAAACTATTAGCTAACAACCTATGTCAATGAAATAGTATTTTCTAAAGTGTTCGTGACATGGCAATTACCGATGAAGATGTGTGTGAGCCTGCAAGTAAGTGTACGTGGTACATACGCATCATCGGTACTGGTGCTGGTGTCCAAACAGTATGATATCAACAATGCAATAAGAAATTACAATATAAGTATGCAATGCGGAGCGAACAGCAATAATGAGCGGGATCTGAATACTAGACACAACAACGACTAATATGGGCTAACAACTACACTAAACTATAGGGCTGAACTATCAAGATAAACTAAAGGTAAGGAAGCCGCCTAACGTCTGAGTCGATACCTATATATATATATATACCTATATAAATATATATATATATATATATATATATATATTAGTCGGTGATTCAGCCTCGATAATATCATATCTGATACCATATATATAATCAAATATTCCCAAGTCAAGAGTACGGATCAAACATCAATATATAGCTCGTACGTAAATCCGTCGTACGACATCCCAAATCTGGGTACGGTCAATATCACATTCATCATATTATTCATCTGGTATACTCTTTATCAAGATCATAATCCGGGTACTGATCTACGTCTAGTATAATACCAATATCAGCAATATAATCATGATCTGACTACTGATCGACAGTCTCGTACAACCCGATATCATCAGCACATATCATCATAAGGAAGTATACATCACCCAATGCGGCCTATCATAAACATCCTAACATATCATATCTCATATCACGATTACATGTCGACCATTTTATTTATATCACGATAACCATGGTATCGTCGTCTAAAGATCCGCTATAACATCGTGACGTATCTCAAATACGAATCCTGCTATATCACCGATCTCACGGTCTCAAATCAATCTCATCGACTCACCTCAAATCCCAAATACAATCCTCAAATCCAATATATGATCACATATTCCCATACCTATGTGAACACATAAATATATAATCCCATATACGCCCATAGGAAAGAAGAATGTATGCAAGTATAGGTGTGTGTGTGTGTGTGGTGCAACCGCTACTCTAGGGTTTCGCAACCCTAAACCAATCCTATCACACCAAGTATCCATCTTTATCATCAATAACATCAAACAATATACATAATCAATATATGTGTGTATACGTATTCGTATACATCACCACGAACTGCGGGGGAGCTATACGCCATCCACCCGACTTCTCTCCGTAGATATAATCTACTCACCCGGTCCTCGCTCGCCGGTACCGACGTCGCCACGCGCTTGATTGTCGTCTCGAAGTCCACATGGGGTACCTACATATCATATCGTACCGTATCGCATTAAAATCCGACTCATGACCAAAACGACACACGAATCCCATATAGGTCAAAACCTATGGTTTACTTTCACAAATCAACCCTCGATGTCGATGTACAAACGTCAAACCATCGAGAAAAACCCAAACACACTCATTTGCACATTCACAAACACTAATTATAATGTGAAATAGGTTAAAATTCACAAAAACACCAAACTCACATTAAAAGCTATTTTTCTGAAACATAGCAAGCAAAAATTTGCCGTTTTAGTACAAAACTTGATGTTTTAACAATTCTAATGGCAATAATACTTATTAAATATCTTAAATAAGTCATACAAACCATTTCCACTATTTAATTTCACCAAACTATATACGTTCAAAAAAAACTAGTCTGCAATTTTACCCAAATTTCAACCATTTTAACAAAAATGCATAAACAACAATTTAGCATGGATTAGCAAGATCTAAGTTGCTATACAACATATTAAAATGTTAATAATGCCATGAATAACCTAATTAGGTTTTTCTCTTAAACATATTCATAGTTTACAAAAACCTAGTTTAAAAAAAGCTTAATTTGGACATTTTAAATATTACAATTTGGAAATTAGCAACTAGATTAATTTTGCATAGCATTAACTAGTTAAATACACCACACAACTATAATCTCATACCCAAAACCCTAACTAAGTTTTCACAAACCCTAACCTTTAACTTGAACTTGCAATTCAAAACCTAATTTAAACCACTCATTAACTTAATTTGAAGAAATAACAAACAACTCAAAAAAAAGAACAAGATTTATACCTCACAACCATCTTGAGACCAACATGAAACTTGACCTCCAAATTGAAATCTTTGCATCAAGATCCATGCTAAAAGAGATAAGGGAAAATGGGTAGGGATTGGATTTTTATTTTGTGGGATTTTTGTGTTGATTTTTGGGCATTTTGTGATGAAATTTTGATGAGAAATGAGAGGAAAAGAAAGAGGGGCTGCTGTTGTGGGAGAGGAGAGAGGGTCGGCTGAAATGGGGAGGGGGAAGAGAGAGAGAGGTAGGGAAAAAGTCAAGGCAATACCCAAAAGTCAAAGCCCAAACTCCTTTATCTAATTTCTTTCTTTCTTTTGTTTTGTTTTCTTTGTTTTTGTGAGATGAGGGGCCCAAGATGTTGGGCTGCCGGGGAGGGGGGGCTCGGCCATGATGAAAAATGGGTGCGTGTGTGAGTGCAAGTGGGGAAAACAAGAAGATAAATATTATACCCTCATTTCCATTAACACTAATTTCACTATTTAAGCCTTTTTTTTCGATATTTTCTAAAACCGTTTGGCAGCTTCATTTCATTTCAAAAACAATATGTTAAAATTTTGTTTAATGTGTTATGATGCACAAAATTTATTTCAACCCATTCCAATTTGTAATTTTCCCTAATTAAATGTATTAGTGACGGCTTAAAATAATATTAAAATAATTTATTTCGGAAAATTTTTCAGAAAATTTGAAATTTCACCAGTGGCTCAATAAACACCAAATACTAGTAATTACCTAGCTAGAATATGTATATTTAATTTTATAATAAAGATATTTGTATTTTGACTTTTTACAGAAAACCCCTTTATTTTACCGATTTTTCCGAAATTTCACCGAAACGATTTTCAAAACGTTACAATCTTCCCCCTTTAAAGAAATTTGGTCCCCGAATTTAAATTAAAACTCCCCCCAAAACTAAAAGATCTAGGCAAAACTATCAAGTCGTCGGGGCTCCGAAATCATAAATACATAAAACAAATCGTAGCGCAGCGCATGCGCATGAAAAATGAGCATATAACGCAAAATCAAAACTCCATCCAGCATCCCGCAATCATCGGAGTCATGGTGAAGACACAATGTCTAAATCCAAAATGAAAATCAATATGATATACATCATTAAAACATCTGGAAGCAATGCATGCCAAATCTTCTTCAAATCGTTGTGCGATGCTCGCAGCACTGCACAGTGGCGGACGTCTATTGTAAGAAAATAACTACATATGTATATATCCTTTATTTAATATGCACGTCCCGCCGTTTTGAAAGCAATTTCAGAAGGATTTCCTTTATAAAATGTTTCGTGTCATCTCGGACACGTAGGTAAATACTGAGACTATAGCTCTTCTTTGGAAATCCCTTCGATAACTATCAATGCATGCAAAAATATACTCAGGTACTGTCCTGTGACTAGTCCTGCTCAGTACTAAACCAAATAGCAAACATTGCAAAATATACTTCTCCAACATAAATCAGTCCCAAATATATATATGAATGCCATGTGCGTCTGGTGCGCATGGAAATCGAAATCCATGAATGTGCCATACATATGCACAGAAACAACATCTAAGTGCATCAGGTGTGCACGAAACATCTGTCAATGGCAAGAGGTGTGCCTGACAGTAAAACGGGTGC
The DNA here is from genome assembly GCA_030015575.1 of Agapanthus africanus. Lineage (NCBI taxonomy): Eukaryota > Viridiplantae > Streptophyta > Magnoliopsida > Asparagales > Amaryllidaceae > Agapanthus > Agapanthus africanus. The sequence goes on along the minus strand of CM057344.1, from coordinate 237,594,370 downwards.
ATCTGACATGCACGAAGAATCTCGATTTAGTGCATCTGGTGTGCACCAAAATCGTATATCATAACATGCGCCCAACATGCGCGAAAACACAAATCAGGAGCATCCTCATGCACGAAATCATGAAATCCAATATCAAGCGCCGAACATGCGCAAAATCCAATCAAGTGCACAAGGTGCACAAAACAAATATCGAACATCACCATCGAAATCGAAGTCCAGTGCAACTGTAGTGCCCAAAATGCGTATCACTGCACTGCAAGCATATGTGAACTATACCGAGTGCAAAAACCAAATCGGGTGCGTACATATACACAAGATCATCTCACTGTATGAAACCCATAAAATCATAAATATGTGAAACCAAGGCACGAAAACGATATCAGGTGCAACAACTGTGCAAAAATCGTAAATACTCAGTAGGTGCAACCATGGTGCATGAAAACAAATATCATGAAACCCCATCATCAAAATCAATCATGCAAATAGACCACCCAAAATACCGAAATCAAATATGACAGAATATTCCTGCTCAAGCATATCCTCCAAGAATCTCTGGCCAACTGTCGTGGTCACTCATAGCATGTCTCGTCGACGATCCTGAACTCTAGCCTACCGGTGTGCGTAACATGACCACTCCTGGGTCCAAGTCTTCTCGTAATTCACCCCAGAAAGGTCCTGTCGAGATCTCTCCCAAATCTCGTCTCTGCCGAACTGTCCGGAAGTCATCGTCCCTTACTAGATCTGTTCTCGTTCCGGAATGGCTGCATACTCATCGCGACTTCTTCTGGAAGGTATATCCAAGTACAATACCTCGGCATGTGTATCGCATCTCTGATGTCGGCGGAGTGGAACGTCGTCTCGTCAAGATCTCGTACGAACCTCTTACTCCACTTTCTCTAATGTCGACTGCTTCGGACTCGTCTCGTCGTGGCTGCATGGACTGAGCTCCAACGGCTATCCTCGTATCTGGAGTCTCCCAAGAAATGCATCTCACCACCTGGCATCCGAATGAAGTCGAACCATTTGATCGATTCGTCAAAACCTCATAATCCCCTAAGAGCTCCATATCTTGGGTACAGTTTAATAGTATCGAGCACATACCACAGCATTGATGGTCCAGCCGTAGAAGGGCAAACCCATGCCTCACTAATGGCGCCGCGGAACTGCCGCAAACCCTAAGGTTCAAAGGCTTTCACACGGTCATTAAGTCGAGTTAGGGTTTCATTCTTCTAGAGGGTCTATAGAATTGCCTGCATGTCTTTCCGAATACTTTAAACTTGGAATAATAAGTTTTTGACATTCGATCGTCACTGTCGACTCTCAACGTCTCCGCGTGAAGTCGTCTCTAGCTGGAATCAACCTATCTGATGACCTCGCATTGGGGTAGCGAACGAACCACATGTCCTAGTCATTCATCGTCGGTGACTCGCGACCTTCTATCATCTCTTAGTACAACTCGTACTACAATAGCTCCAACATCTGGGGCGATATCTCGTCGTTCGCAGCAACAACTAGCTCACTCGTCTGCATGCTGAACAGTGCCTCAATCATCATGAATAAGCAATACATCAACGGTCATCAAAATCTGGCTGGCCTCTATCATTGGCTCAATCCTCTGCACGTCCGAGTAATCTCATACATCGATCCATCAAACGCTCGTGGCATGAAAACACAATAAAAAGACACGTCTCTACAATCGTGTGTCGCCGGAATTACGCCCTGGTCAGTCCTCGTTCGTAACGAGCTCGTGCTGACCGCAAGTCAAGCCGTAGCTCACCCTGCCCGTAATCGTGGCAGCAAAACCATAACTGTACCGATGAGGCTAAATCAGGAATGAATATTACTGAACAAAGAAATGTATATCCTAAGGCTCCTTAAGTGAAGTAGCGTATCGTAAGTATGCCGCGAAACATACCCACGGTACGTCACTCTACTTTAGTTACCTATTCCATCAACCAAGGTTCATCCTACGCTCCGAAGGTAAAACCTAACGCTCTGATACCAACTTTGTCACGTCCCGAAAGTACGGAACATGACCGGCACTGTAACGTTTTAAAAATGATTAAATAAATAATTAAATGAATAAAAGTGTTTAAGTGAATTTTAGGATTTTCGGTAAAGTAAAATGTATTTTTCGTAAAACCAAACCGTGATTGTTTTCATTATAAATTTTAAAATATCTATTTTAATTATGAAATTACTAGTAAATGGTGTTTATTTATCCACTTATAAATTTTTAGTTTAATAAAATATTTTTCCTAAATTAATTATTTTAAATATTAACATAAGCTTTATTTTTACACTAAATTAGTGTAAATTACAAATTTAAATGGTTTTAATTTGTAAAAATGAACCATGGCATATTAGAAATTAGTGTGTATCATGCAAAATTTATTTGCAATTTTTTCCTATTTTCTAGAGCTTTCTTGAGTTGCTATAGTAAACAAATAAATAAATAATTAAATAAACCATGAAAAGACCTTTAAGTGATATTTCTCCTCTTGAAACTTCTACACACTTTCACACTCACTTCTTTCTCTCCCTCACCTCACCAAGGCCGGCCATAACCCCCCATTGCTGCCCCTCCCCTTTTCCCACCTCATTTTTATCCAAAATTCATTAAAAACACATCAAAAATTCAATTAAAATTCCACAAAATCCTATTTATTCCATACTCTTTATTCCTTGCTCATTTTTATATGAAATTTGGAGATGGAAAGCATGCATTTTGGAGGCTCATTTCTTGTTTGGATTTCATATTTTGGGAGGTATAATTTCTTTCTTTTGATTTATTGTCTTAGATGTTCATTTAAGCTTAATTAGATTTAATGAATTAATTCTATGTTTTTTTTAAAAATGCAAGTTAGGGTTGTAAATTCAAGTTAGGGTTTTTAATAATTAATTAGGGTTATAATAGTTAGTTTAACACTTTTAGAATTGGAAAATATTGCATGGTTGTTAAATTGTAAAATTTTCATTTAAAATTGTTTTAAATAAGGAAATTAGCTAACTAGATTTTTCTAAAATGTGTTTGTGGGTAATATAAAATTCCAATTAAAGTTACTATCATTAGATTGTAGTTTTAGTGAGAATATTAGCATGTAAATGGAAAGAAAAACTTAGTTTGATCACTAGATTACTTTGAGAATTGGAAAATACTAATAAAATGCTATTATTTTGTAAACTAGATTTTGAAAATTCCTAAATAAATGAGATTAAAAATATAATTTATGGTTTCATTAAATCATTATCATCATGAATTGTGGTTTAATACATTAATTCATACAAAATCATGTTTTGAGGTGGAATTGTGGTATTTTGCTTGAAAAATGTTAAAATTGTTGAAAGTTGCAAACTAGAAATTTCAAATAAATGCAAAATTGTGTAATAAAAATATAGTAATGGTTTGTATAGTCTAGTAATGCTATTTAATGAGTTTTATGACCATTAGTTTCATTTAAATGTCAAGTTTTGATGAAAAACGGTATACTGGCATTTTCGGGTTTTACGAAATTGGACGGTTTGATGGATTTTAGGGTTTCGATGGATTTAATCGTGTTTTATGGTATAAGTAATGTGTTTTAAAACTACAAGTTGTTTGATGATGTTATCTCGATCCATCGGAGTTCGTACGCCGATATCGAGCGGTATTTGGTTCTTTTGCGTGGGCGGGACATAGGTTTTAACCTATGCTTGTTCCTTTAGATCGTTTGACTTTCGTATGTGATTCAGTTTACGATGCTATTTATATGTTTGCGTCTAGGTACCCCCCACGTGGACTGCGGGCGATGAAGAGGATGATGGCGACACTGTCTTCGGCAGACATGGACCAGGTGAGTAGATGCATATCTACGGGGGGAAGTCGGGTGGATGGCGTTTAGCACCCCCGCAACGTAGAATAGGAATAGTATTTATTGTCAGTAGGAAACCAGATGTGACCCTAGATACTTAACGCGTAGGACCCTAGTAATAACCCTAGGCTGAACTAGACTGATTTAGGAAAACCTTATCAGGGGATGAGTACCTTGGAAAAGTTCTTAGGTTTCAGGTAGAAACACACACGCACACACTGAAACTTGACATGGCGTATACGTATATGTGTGTATATATATAAAACTAGGTATAGGTGTATATATATACACAACACGTATATGGGATTCATTGATGTGATATGATATCTGTGGTATGATGAAACAGTATAACTGGGCTTGATGCCGTGATTCTTGACTATACAGTCGTATTAAAGTGTTAGCGGATCATTAGAGAATGAGATAATGAACATGAATATATAAATTATGAAGGGTGGTGGTGATATTGAGGTACATGGGACGCTAAAATAGTACCTGGGCTGTAGCTTGTGACTTGATGACGATAAGATATCGGTATGACTTAATCACAATATGATACATATGACATGATACTTCTGAGGATAAACTAATGATGCATATTATGATGGCAATGATATATGATCGATGTAGGCGATTACAGTTTAACACCTTGATCATGAGATGTGTTGGTGATGATATTATACGAATAATGAGACACCTAGGAGATACTTGACCGTACCCCGATATTGGGATGCCGTACGATGGATTTTACCGTACGAGGCTTAGATTTGATGATTGATCCGCACTCTTGATTCGAGGAAGCCGTACTACGTACGTGACGCTATTGAGGCAGGATCGCCGACTATTAGAGATATTGATTTAGATCCTAGGTAGACTCTAGTTTCTTACTGACTAGTCTATTAGGTTTAGTTCCTTAGGATGTTAGATGGACACTAGTTTAGGTTCGACTCACATAGTGGTAGTTGTACTCGTATCTCGCAGAGGAGTGGATAATGCACACTTGTATTTACATTCATACTGTAATCATCATGGTGCATGTTCTTTTATATGTTGCTATAATCAGTATAAACTTTACCTGTTAGGACACCAGCACTATTACCGATGATGCGCATATTCCACGCACACTTATTTGCCGGCTCACACACATCATCATCGGTAATTGCTATGTCACGTACACTTTAGATTATATTATCTTTCATTGATAGAATCAGTTAACAACTTGACCAATATATTATTGTGATTATTCTCTGACGTTAGTATAGACATGATATTTATTACTTAGACATTCATGCATTCATATTTTCATGTTATCGCATAGTAGTATGGGCATATGCCGACACTTATCATATACTTACTCATGATTTTGAGATTTGGATTTCTATGAGATTTCTGGATTTTTGGGGAAAACCGCAAAAATATATAAAAACTTCTCTCTCTCCTCTTCTCTTTTTTAAAATAAGATGCGGTTTTCTCGTGATGTATGTGTCGTCCACCATGAGTATTTCATGTTTTCTGTTGGATTTCGAGACCCGATTCGAGGAGTGGATGAACCGTCTCGGGTACATGGTGGGCCCGGTATGGTACCCCGGGGCAAGAAGATCGAGTTGTAGACGATGAGCCTGGCAGGGGAAGACTACCTACCGGTGATGTCTGGCGCGGCGGATATCCGGAGGATACCGACCGTTGTCGTGGGATTTGATGATATGGGCTGATCCGGACTGACGGAGCCCGACATATTGAGACTTGAGATTTACATATTTGTGTCGATGCTTGACTCGGATTTCCATGGATTTCATTGTTGAGATTTCAGATTCTTATACACATTTTACTATGATAACAGCCAAAGATTTCTTATACAGATATACCTGGATTTCAGGATTGCTTATTTTACATTCATGGTGCATGCATATCCATTTATATGACATAGTACTATATGAGGCACTGACACGAGCACGGAGTATAGGCACTGACACGTATTATTACCCTGCTATTACTTGAGCTTTGAGACTTAGTAGTGTATTATTATTATGACCTAGGATAGCGTCATGCATTCGATTTCTTTTCGTAGATGTCTTTTACTCACGAGTTGGCAACTCACCCCCGTTGTGCCAAATTTTATTACAGGTTCGGTGTACAGGTTTCCCTGGCAGCTTGCTGGCACATCTATTCTTTCAGGGTGATTTGCACGGTAGGTTGGTTCACTTGTATCCGAACCACCATTGTATTTTTATTCATTCATTTGTATCTAGTAAGCTCCATCAACCATACTTGTATTAATTGATAAGTTTATTGGACCAGTCTTTTATTTCGACCTTAGAGTCGCGCATGTGTTATTCTGATATGGTGGTTTTTGTTTTCTTTTGAGTTTTGAGCCTCGCCCTTTGGCGTTGTATATTATTGTGATTGTTGTGGTTGTCTCCGCCTGTTGGCGTTGAGCTAGCTCCCGTTGGGGATGCTTTTTATTGTTTATGTATATTATACTTGTTGTACCCGTTTGGGGGCCAGTTTTTACAGAGGAGACTCTGCCGAAATTTTTGGTAAAATTTGCTGATGTTTTTATACTTGTTTTCTTTTCTTTTCTTCTTTTTCTTCTTTTATGGTTTAGATTTCTGGGCTTCGGCTTACTTAGGTCATGTGGCGCCTCTAGACGCTTCGTAATCTAAGTGCCGGTCACGTTCCGTACTTTCGGGTCGTGACAGGCACTTAACTACGAAACGTCTCGAGGCGTACGTAATCTAAGCCGAAAACCCAGAAATCCAAACCAAGAAAAGTAGTAGAGTGAAGGAAAAACCAACTTAAAACAAGTAGTTTTAATAACATAAGCCGAATTATGGGTTTTAAAAAAAACATCAAGTATTTTCTGAAAATTTCGGCAGAGTCTCCTTTGTAAATACTGGCTCCCAAATGGGATACAACATGAATAGTATACGAAATCAATAAAAAAGGCATCCCCAAGCGGGAGCTAGCTCTTCGTCAATCGACGGTCACAACCACACAAGCAATATAATATACAACGTCAATGGCGAGAATCAAAACTCAAAAGGAAACTCAAAATAGCAAGAAATCCATAGAAATACAACGCGCGACTCTAAGGTCGAAAGAATAAACATCACTGGTCTCTATCTCTGAAATAAATACAGGTTTGGCTGATGGAACTTCTAGATACAACAGAATAATAATTTACAAGGTATAATGATGGGTACGATACAAATAAACCCACCTACTAGCAAATCACCCGGAATGGAAATAGTGCCAGCAAGCCATAATGAAATCTGTACGGCAAAACCTGCAAGAAACTGGGGCACAACGGGGGTGAGTTGCCAACTCGTGAGTAGATAGAAATCTACGAACAGAAATCGCATGAACAACGCAATCCTAGGTCATATGATTATAATATATTCTCGAATATATAACCGGCAGCCTATAACAATGGTTAGGGTAAATATCTAACCCAAGTGTAATCCCATGTGCCCGTGTCAGTGCCTCAGGTAGCAATATATCTTATGGATAATGTGTGAATGCATGAAACAGAATGCATGTACTAAAGAAAACTGCTTTCATAAATTAGTGAGATTTCTGTATTTTTAAAATAGGTCTCATAAATGAAATCAGCATAAACAGTGCCTAGCATCGACACAAAACAAGTATCCAAATATCTCGATATCTCTGTGTCGCAATCTCTGTACCTCAATATCTCAAAATCTCTGTATGTCTCAATCTAACTATCTAGGGCGCCGTCAGTCCAGACCGGCCCCTACCATCCATCTCAAGACCACGACGGTATCCTCCGAATATCCGACGCGTCGGGTAAAATCACCGGTCGGTAGTCTTCCCCTGCCAGGTTCATCGTCATCACCACGAGCTTCTTGCCCCGAGGTACCTTACCGGTTCCACCATGTACCCGAAACGGTTCATCCAACTCCTCGAATCGGGTCTCGAAATCCATCAGCAAACTCATGGTGGACGACTCATACATCATGGGAAAACCGCACTTTTCTTTTAAAAGGAGAGAGAAAAGAAGTTTATAAATGTTTTTGCGGTTTTCCCCCAAATCCAGGAAATCTCATGAAAATCCGAAACCAAATCATCAATAGCATGTAAACAGTGAATATAGGCATAAAAATCCATGAATGCGTCATAACAGTGAATAATAGCATGCATGAAGTAGCAAGTGATAATTACAATGTCTAGAAAGTACGCTAATATCCTGTCTAAACTATTAGCTAACAACCTATGTCAATGAAATAGTATTTTCTAAAGTGTTCGTGACATGGCAATTACTGATGAAGATGTGTGTGAGCCGGCAAGTAAGTGTATGTGGTACATACGCATCATCGGTACTGGTGCTGGTGTCCTAACAGTATGATATCAACAATGCAATAAGAAATTACAATATAAGTATACGATGCGGAGCGAACAGCAATAATGAGCGGGAGCTGAATACTGGACACAACGATGACTAATATGGGCTAGCAACTACACTAAACTATAGGGCTGAGCTATCAAGCTAAACTAAAGGTAAGGAAGCCGCCTAACGTCTGAGTCGATACCTATATATATATATATATATATATATATATATATATATTAGTCGGTGATTCCGCCTCAATAATATCACATCCAATACCATATCTATAATCAAATATTCCTAAGTCAAGAGTGTGGATCAAACATCAATATATAGCTCGTACGTAAATCCGTCGTACGGCATCCCAAATCTGGGTACGGTCAATATCACATTCATCATATTATTCATCCGGTATCCTCTTTATCAAGATCATAATCTGGGTACTGATCTACGACTAGTATAATACCAATATCATCAATATAATCATGATCTGACTACTGATCGACAGTCTCGTACAACCCGATATCATCAGCATATATCATCATAAGGAAGTATACATCACCCAATGCGGCCTATCATAAACATCCTAACATATCATATCTCATATCACGATCACATGTCGACCATTTTATTTATATCACGATTCCCATGGTATCGTCTTCTAAAGATCCGCTATAACATCATGAAGTATCTCAAATACGAATCCTGCTATATCACCAATCTTACGGTCTCAAATCAATCTCATCAACTCACCTCAAATCCCAAATACTATCCTCAAATCCAGTATATAATCACATAGTCCCATACCCATGTGAATACAAAAATATATAATCCCATATACGCCCATATGAAAGAAGAATGTATGCAAGTATGGGTGTATGTGTGTGTATGTGTGGTTCAACCGCTACTCTAGGGTTTCGCAACCCTAAACCAATCCTATCACACCAAGTATCCATCTTTATCATCAATAACATCAAACAATATACATAATCAATATATGTGTGTATACGTATTCGTATACATCACCACGAACTGCGGGGGTGCTATACGCCATCCACCCGACTTCTCCCAGTAGATATAAATCTACTCACCCGGTCCTCGCTCGCTGGTGCCGACGTCGCCACGCGCTTGATTGTCGTCTCGAAGTCCACATGGGGTACCTACATATCATAACGCACCGTATCGCATTAAAATCCGACTCATGACCAAAACGACACATGAATCCCACATAGGTCAAAACCTATGGTTTGCTTTTACAAATCAACCCTCGATGTCGATGTACAAACGTCAAACCATCGAGAAAAATCCAAACACACTCATTTGCACATTCACAAACACTAATTATAATGTGAAATAGGTTAAAATTCACAAAAAACCCAAACTCACTTTAAAAGCTATTTTTTTCGAAACTTAGCAAGCAAAAATTTACCGTTTTAGTACAAAACTTGATGTTTTAACAATTCTAATGGCAATAATACTTATTAAATATCTTAAATAAGTCATACAAACCATTTCCATAATTTAATTTCACCAAACTATATACGTTCAAAAAAAACTAGTCTGCAATTTTGCCCAAATTTCAACCATTTTAGCAAAAATACATAAACAACAATTTAGCTTGGATTAGCAAGATCTAAGTTGCTAAACAACATATTTAAATGTTAATAATTCCATGAATAACCTAATTAGGTTTTTCTCTTAAACATATTCATAGTTTACAAAAACCTAGTTTAAAAAAAAGCTTAATTTGGACATTTTAAATGTTACAATTTGGAAATTAGCAACTAGATTAATTTTGCATAGCATTAACTAGTTAAATACACCACACAACTATAATCTCATACCCAAAACCCTAACTAAGTTTTCACAAACCCTAACCTTTAACTTGAACATGCAATTCAAAACCTAATTTAAACCTCTCATTAACTTAATTTGAAGAAATAACAAACAACTCAAAAAAAAGAATAAGATTTATACCTCACAACCATCTTGAGACCAACATGAAACTTGACCTCCAAATTGAAATTTTTGCACCAAGATCCATGCTACAAGAGATATGGGAAAATGGGTAGGGATTGGATTTTTATTTTGTGGGATTTTTGTGTTGATTTTTGGGCATTTTGTGATGAAATTTTGATGAGAAATGAGAGGAAAGGAAAGAGGGGCTGCTGTTGTGGGAGAGGAGAGAGGGTCGGCTGAAATGGGGAGGGGGGGGAGAGAGGGAGGTGGGGGAAAAGTCAAGGCAATACCCAAAAGTCAAAGCCCAAACTCCTTTATCTAATTTCTTTCTTTCTTTTGTTTTCTTTTCTTTGTTTTTGTGAGATGAGGGGCCCAAGATGTTGGGCTGTCAGGGGGGGTCGGCCATGATGAAAAATGGGTGTGTGTGTGAGTGCAAGTGAGGAAAACAAGAAGATAAATATTATACCCCCATTTCCATTAACACTAATTTCACTATTTAAGCCTTTTTCTTCGATATTTTCTAAAACCGTTTGGCAGCTTCATTTCATTTCAAAAATAATATGTTAAAATTTTGTTTAATGTGTTATGATGCACAAAATTTGTTTCAACCCATTCCAATTTGTAATTTTCCCTAATTAAATGTATTAGTGACGGCTTAAAATAATATTAAAATAATTTATTTCGGAAAAAATTTCAGAAAATTTGAAATTTCACCAGTGGCTCAATAAACACCAAATACTAGTAATTACCTAGCTATAATATGTATATTTAATTTTATAATAAAGATATTTGTATTTTGACTTTTTACAGAAAACCCCTTTATTTTACCGATTTTTCCGAAATTTCACCGAAACGATTTTCAAAACGTTACATGCGCTCTTGATGATGATCGGCTTCGCGTAAAGGATCTTGAATATCGTCGCTTGATATTGTTCTCAACGATTCTTGATTTGGATCTTGATTAGGAATTGAATTGGATTGAATTGGCTCTCAAATTGTATCCCCAAATTACGTAACCCCCAAAATGGAGGCTTAGGTCCTTTATATAGCCCTTCAGCAATCTTCCACTAGAAGCTAGGTTAATCTTCTTTAAGAAGCTAGGTAGTTGTAGGGAAACTTCTAGAATAAGATAGTTATCAAGCTTCCTCAAGAAGCTAGGCTGTTGGAGGGAAATTTCCAGAACAAGTTTGTTACAATGGAGCGTCTTCAACAAGATAGGACGTTGAATTGAAGCTTCTGGAGAAGTTTCGTCGCCGGAGCCCCCAACTCGGCCGCGGATCCGCGGCGGATCGACCTGACTCGGTCGCGGTTCCGCGGCCTTTTGGTGAGTTTGTGGCTTCAATTTCTCATTGTAGCTTGTTGTTGGTCTATATGTATTCAGGTGATATCTGGAATATTTTTATCTCTTCTGAATCTCTACCAGATTTTAACTCTTTGATTTCCTGTATTTTTTCGGCGAAATTTGCGATTCCGATAACTGTCCTGAAATAATTTTCTGCACAAAATCTCACTGAAAAATGTTGAGATATACAATATCATGCATGAACTGATAAACACATAATTTCCTTCCAGAATGTTGATTATAATGTATAACACGTGGTATTTGATATTTTCCAGACGAACTTGTAATACATGTTATATTTATAACCAACATCCTTAAATGAATAGAAAAGTGAGGAAATTGTTATGCTAAAGATTGCAATATTTTCGACTGAACAAATTCCCCCAAACATGACTTTGATCGTCTCAAGCAAACTTCTTTTATTCAGGAGAAGGAGAAATTATAAACAAAAGAAAAACTAACTAGCACACTTTTGTAGGCAACACACGATTGCACCGAGCACGTGCAACAAGCCTTTAAACCTCTAGGTGTCCCTAGTAGGAGGAGTGTTGTCTCCTGAGGGTTTTTAGTGATTTGCACGCACAAAATCCTATAATAAAGGGAAGACAGTTAAAGTAACATATAAAGATAAGAATTATAGAAGAAAGTCTTTGAAAATCAGAGTTTTCAACTACACTAGCTTTTCGGTTGTCATGAGCCCTATCTTAATAGTCGTGAAAAGATATTAGAAATCACATCATCCCTCAATAAAACATCGTCTTTATTCTTCATCCCTACTTTTCTTCCAAACATTGATCATATACCCCTAAGTGTGTGTAAAAGACATCTCTACACTCGGAGAATTTAATTCAAGCTATCATACTCTTGTCCATCTACCTCGGTACTTTTTAGTTGGTGAATATTTTAGATGGAATTGCTCACAAATTCTTCATGCGACCGTTAATATTTCTTGAGGTATTAACCGACCGATTACTAAATGTGCTCACATATTAGGTGTAATTAGCAATATCCTCGTCTTGCAACACGTAAGGCTTAGCAGTGACTCCCAAACCAGATGGTCTAAGACACTAGGTGATGAAGCACCCTCGCTATATTTTTTTATGCTGCCTTGGTGATTACAAAACCAGTGTTCATTTTTCTTCACCATTTTATAATTTTATGCTTCATTTATATTTATTCGTACTTTGGCTTTTAGACAAGAGCATTTCAAGGTATCCTCTATTATCCTGAGTTTCAAGACGTGTGTAAGTGCGTTTAGTAGGGTATCTGTAAGTCCACGGTAGCGCCCCAGCCGTCTAACAGACGCCAAATGCGGAACAAAAACTTTTTACAACCGGCGCTATCGCGTACTATAACCCGGATCTGCCATTAAAGCAAAACTAACAAACTACAAAGTGGGTAGAAATGTTATACCGAACGATCTGAGTCCTTCGGTCTTCAACCATCATCCCACGCTTTGTTGCGGCTGCTCCGATCTACTGAATCTCCAGTCTTCTCGTCCAGGTGGCACCATATCGACGGATCTTTAAACGGGCTCCCGCCTCTGAACCGAGGCAACTCGATCATCAAGTTTGCTAAAAGAGATGACCAAGATTGATGTAGAGAATGAGTAGAACACTTTGTCTCGTTACGTCCAAGGCTATGGACGAACAATTAATGAAGTTGCCATTTGGATCGATATGAAATGAGAAATGGAGTATACTAATTTCCTTGAACCAAAATCCTTAATCTTTTTGAATCCACAACCATATTTTTTCATCAAGAATGGCCGGCCACTTTTAAAGGAGAGGGAGGTGAGTGTAGGAGCTAGGAGGTGACCACAAGAATAAATGAGATGATAATTCACCATGACACCTAGTATGAACACATATAATGCAAGTGATGAATCATTAACCCTAGTCATCAAACATCATTAAATGCACTAATGAGTCACAAAGATGCATGAACCTAGTCACCACCTTCTAGAAGCCTCTAGAAACTTCCACATTCATCTCAAGAAAAGATAAATCCGTATTTAACCGAATGTTAAATACGGCTGATAAAAAACAGGAAACTGGAAACTTCCAAAAGCGATCCCGAAACGGATTTCAGGATAACCCCGTAACAGTATAAACATACCCGCATTTGTATTACGACCGAATACAAATGCAACTGAGACAAAGATATTATATCTACACAGTATAATACTGGGTTCCGGCTTAAACCAAAGCCGGCCAGTACTATCTTCCCGAAAAATGACACGTGCGAAAACGCACGTGCATTTTCCGAACCTTTCCATAATACCATACGGCCTCTACAACGTTTTGCCCGAACATGGGAAAGTGTCTGTGGGGGACTCTAATGACTCATCAACACACTGGCACTGGGTATAACCTCTAGCTCGTCAGAGGTACGAGCAGTACGTAACGTTTGCCTATGTATTGATTGGAAGGGAAGCTGACGAGCGAACTCATCCATAAACCCTACTGAGCCTAACAGTGACAATATACATACAGTCCGGTCCGTTCGTCTATGAGTATTGCATATCTGCCTAGGGGGCTGGTAACGTCAGACCCCCATTAGCAGTATAAGTCGTGTCAGAGAGTGGCCCAGAACACCCTGAGATACTACTGGAGTACCTACCAGTAAATCTCCTGCCTCGGCCGAGGGCTTTGTTTAGTGGCTCTGCTAGACACAGCGCGATCTCCCCCCCAATACCGGGAGAGAAGAATCCCCTGCCGATCCGCTCACTTGCCTCCATGTGGCTCGGGACTGTACCCAAAAGAGACCTGTTTTCACGACTCCTTTGAGCCGTGGTAGGGTAGAAATCATAGCAGAGTGGGAACTCACACGAGACAAATGACGACCTCAGGTCGATGAACTAACCTGTACACATGTCACCAGGGAACTGCTATCTGACGATATGTATAATACCAATTAGCATGTTCCCGGCGAGTCCTGTCCGGTGTACTCATAACCCAATGAGCACCTGTATACATCTTAGGTGAACCAACTGACACCAATGGTTTGTGAGACCGGCCACCGCCCGTCGTCGGGGTCTCGACTGCATACACTAGTCTACTCTGGAGTATCGATGCCCTGTCTCGAAACTCCCACGACTAGGGACACTTTAAGGATGTGCTACAAACTCCAGCTCCCACGTATATGATCGCCATCATACTGCTGGTTGTCAAGCAAGAATCCTATGGGCTCTATCATCATGCAATAGCGAACTAAAGCATGTATACGATGATAAAGACAAACCAGATAGCAAACTATCATCTCGAGCAAGACTATCATATCGGTATAGGTCCTGCCTCAAGCATTGCAATTACGTACCTGCGATCCAATAATTGACTTTGAGGGCACTATCTCCAACAATCTCCTACTTGCACTTAAGGCTAATTATTGCGATGCCGCATACTCACAGCCCGTGTGATACTGAACATCCAACTCCTCTACTAATCAGTCTCACAAAGCTAGTTTGTAAAACTCTTGTGTTCGAGAAATAGCCTCAGTGAGTGGATCCTCCCTGAAGTTTCTTTTTATATCTCTCTAAATCTCAAATTCACGGAGAAAGCCATCTCCCGAATCGAGTAATACCTGTCTTAGAATATGTCTGGATATCTGATGGGACCTAGTTCATAAATGAACTCCAAATCCAAACTTCTTAGACTGCATCGTCAACTGAACCTAATCAGTATCCAGCACCATGCCTCCCACAGTATCCTCTTGGACCACCTGTCCATAACACTGTCCCTCGTCAGAGGGAAAACTATAACTCTGACAGTCACTCTGTCATCTATGTCACCTTTGAAGCCTGGAATGATAACCGTCTCCCGAAGGAGGCTGGCGTTATCAAATCCATAGAACATTCACTTATGTTCTAAAACTGCTTCCTTATGTTTCTCCAGGATTGGATTAATATAAACTTATTGCATCTAGTGCAAAAACAACATCTGGTGTGGTACTTGACATCTCATGATCGACTCAATTGCCTAAGCAAGTGATCTGCCAATCATGGACTTCCCTCTCTCCTTTAGTCTTTAAGACACCTTTAGAGAGGGTGACTCCATCACCTGCAGGTACACTACCATGCCAGGAGTCATCTATTCTAAAATACTATTAGAATACTGTCCAAGTACCCATATTGGAAAACTACCCAAATCTAGATCTAAAACAATAGATCTAGTAACCAGAATGTCTGATATTATATCCATATCCTGTCTGGAGAAACAACTGTGTGACGACTACAGTACAACCGATCGTAGTATAGGAATTTTACTTCCTACTCTGTGTATGTCATCCAAATACATGGACATCACACCCTACTACCTTCTTAACAGATCCATCCCCTATTCTGATGAAGTCAAACCTATGACTGTCACATCAAAATTAGATGATCTTATCTCCGCTATATCTGCTTAAGTCTATAAATAGACATAAACCACTTGCCCACTATGCTTCCGCTGCTCCCACTGACTACGACAACCCTCTGGAAGAATAATATCTACGTACACTTCTAAAGCATGTTTAGAACGACGTTATACTTATCCTCTTGCCGGGTCTCGTAGTCTGGAACAACAGTAGTGTCAAGTCTGGTAAACAAGAACCTCCCTGTAACCGTCCTTGAGGCTACCGGAGTACCTCTCGGGTGTCTGAGGTTACCCACCATATCTGCTGAGTGGCTATTGGAATGTCAAACCTGATTGAATATATTGGTCCTATTAAATTTTCCGTAATCATTTGCGGTTCTGGAATCACTTCCAGTTCTACCATACTCCCACTATTGTTTTCTAAAAAAAATCCATTTTAATAAAACTATGGCGAGTCAAGAACAATATCACTATTGATCTTCCAGATGGTAGAAATGTCAACCCTCGTCAAAGCCAGGGTCAACCCACAAACTGCCATTACAGAAACGTGCCTTGATTTATCCAGTGTCTGGTTTTAAGCATAAGCTGGACAACTCCCCGTATCTTAACATCGTTAAGATATGAACCATTCTATATACAATATAGAAATAGAGGCACTAATTTAATTGGAACCAGATTCAAAACCATGCAGCTGTCTCCAGTGCATATCAACTTAATGGAGAGAGGCTAATCAGTATTACTCAACTTAGGAATCCATCCAATTATGAGTAACCTATAAGAGAAACAAGTTTCTCAAAAACTATTACTATCATCTGAATACCAATCATAAGAATCTACATCTTCGATCTCTTTGAAGAATCCCGATACTTGTGACACCTGGTTCTCTACTTTATTCTTATACCCAAAACTTCTCAAAATTTAGACATTGTATTTCTACGAAACACTTGTCTAAAAACTAGAGAAGTCATAAGTAAACAGAATATAGTACGAGGACCTACCCCTTTGTCCTGATGGACACTGGACAACATACAATACTCTATATAAGTCCGCTGAGTTGAATAACTCAAAACATGTGCATCGTAGGTTGAAAACTGTACCCAGGTGATTTCCTCAAATATCACCAAATACAATGAATGCCGATATAATGAGGAAAATTACCTAATTCCCAATAACTTACTCCCACTCATCATCTATAAAAACCATACAGATATGAGAATGAAACCTGGTAAATACATACCCTGGAGTAAGTATCTAATCGGGAAAACAGTTTTCTTTTAACAATACGCAGTGAAACTGAAACATTAAAATGTTTCGTAGGGGTATCCTGGTATTCCTAGTAATGCCTCTTCCATAATCCAATTCATGACTATAACCGTATATTTCTATGCCTTCTCTCCAAATCCCTTTATTTGCTTTTATTTATTACCTTCTGTACAGCATCGTTAGGCTAAATGGTTTTCTTCCTTCCCTACCGTTCGGCACCAGCCTATGGTTTGGAAGAAGACTATCCAGTAAGCATAATAGGTGTACTCTCCTAATCCTAGGAGTACTCGTAACTTGAGAGAAGGTGATGATAAAAGACAACTGAATAATACCTTATTCTATTTCTCCCGAACTGGGGAAAAAACAAAGGTGAAATAGGAGTGGCGATGAAGTACGCGGTTTGGTCGTGAATGATAACAGTCGCAATTTACTTTGCCCTTTTTCTAATCCCTTTATTTTGTCTTTATATATTACCTTCTGCACACCCTACTTAGGCTAATTGGTTTTCTTCATTCCCTACCTTTCATCACCTGCCTATGGTTTGGAATAAGACTATCCAATAAGCGTAATAGGTGTACTCTCCTAAACCAAGGAGCCCTCGCAACCTGAGAGAAGGTGATAATAAAAGACAACTGAATAAACCAATTCTATTTCTCCTAAAGCTGGATCCATCCTCGAAGAAGTCCCTTCGAGTTCGTATATAACCATACGATGGATCTATCCAATGGAAGTGGATATCCATAGTAATACAGGGTGTTCTGAGAAAAGCAAAGGGTAAAAGAAGGAGCGGCAATGACTTATGCAACTCAGACAATCCAAAAGCCAGTATTTTAAGAAGGTTCGGTCAACTTGGTCACTGAGTCATAGTCTCAGGTCGGTCAAAGGTCGCTGCCAAAAAGAGAGAGAAAAGAAACACTCTACGTGCACTCTAACCTAGATCAGAATGGTTATCACTTTATCTAATCAGGAAACCTCCCACTGTAATCTTAAATTCTCCTCCAAACCTGTAAGAAGAATTAGTCGGGATCACCCGAAGAGTATACCAAGTCATCAGTGAGAATCGGGATCCAACTATCATCGCATGATAACTTGATGGAAGCCACTCAAGTTATCACACTCCAGAAGGTATGCGCATGCCTGGCAAGTTTGCTGTATGTTTGAGACTCCCGATATGATTTTTTCCCCATGCTCTTATGACCTTGGCGTTGGTCAAAATATCATAAGTCACATGCCAAGTTCTACACGTCACTATCCAGGTCAATTTAAACCCACCCGCACATGCCCCTGACGTTGGCCAAATGGCAGAACAACTGTCCCAAACCAACTCATCTATCTATGCAACAGATGAATACCCCAGCAGCTACCAAACACTATGCCCTAGCGTTGGTCAAATGCATAGCTTGAATACTACTGAATATCCAAAAGAAATGACGGAAGGCTACGGCTGGTTTTTGGCGAAAAACCTTTAACGTAATAAACTTGATCTCATTGAAGGAACCTGATAGATTTTTATAAAAATATAGTGGCGAAAACGTTTTGCTAAAGAGGTCACTCCCGGTGAAGGGATCTCGTCTCTTTCCTCGTGGAATGAGGTGCAGGATATTCCAACTGAATACCGCGATGCAAAGCAACTTGTAATCGACTATATTGAAGTTTATTACCCTGACGTAAACTTTTGCCCAAGGGGTCACTCCCGGTGAATGGATCTCGGCCCTTGCCTCGTACAATGAGGTGCAGGATATTCTAACTAAATATCACTATGCAAAACAAAAGGAAATGTCTTCAAAATTTGTTCCAACAACATCTAATATAGGTTTGTTTTATCCTTGCATTGATAAAAATCAATGCGGTCCCATCAATCAATCACACCAGAAAAGAACGAAAATAAAATATACGTATATGCCATCCGCATTTGCCAGTGGGTCCCGTCATCACCCGTTAGGTTACTTAACTAACAACAGAGCGGGGGCTGGACTAGCGCGGATGTAAAACATATATAACATCTAATAGTATATATACCAATATACAATAATCGCTCCAGGCGTGATAATATGCAACATTACAGAAAAGTAATAAGCATCACAGAACAATACAGATAATCTGGGATCCCCGAGTTTCACAGAGCCGCTGCTGAAACCCGATGTTCCCCTGGTCATGTGGATAGCCTGTGCAATGAAACCTAGACCCCTACGGGTGCGGCAAGTTACCCGCCAAAACCTGAAGCGAGCCAGTCCCCCACAACATAGTGAATGGAACGCCCGGCACTTCACGGAATCCGATAAATTGAGCACCCCTCCTTGGATCAACCTGTACCCCCTACGAGTGCGGCGAATAGCCTGCCAATTCTAGAGTGAGGCCCCTTTGCCTCTCAAAGCCATGAGATACGAACCCGTTGCCCTCCAAAACCCGGCTATCCATGCACTCCTTTCCGGGATAAACCTAGTACAGAAATAAAAATATGTACAATAGGTACATCGACCTCAACCCGGTCGTGCCCCAAAAGAATATTATAAAAAAGGCGGTGACGGCAGTCCACATGTTGGACGCTCGTCCCGCAATATCAAATGTACAAATAAATCCAAACTGCACTATCATTGCACCCTGCTATCCACCACGCCAAATCCGCAACATCACAGCACAACACAGAACATCAACGCGAATGTCACGTTCGCAAACCCGTCTAAAAGAACTATAGCAATTAGACGTGGTTTACCGAACGAATGACATTCCCGGTCGGAGATATAAAGTAATTACTGCATACTAACAAATTTAAAATTCCGATCGACAAAATTTCTCGAAGTGGGCCCCACGTACATCTGCTGTACAGTAACAAAATCTGGGCCCAAAAGAATATTACCAAAAACCATAATTTCCTTCGTGAAGCTCTCTGGAAAAAACTGGTGCACTGTTCCCACAAAGTCGCCGCGGTTCAGCGGTCAAACCCTAGGTTTGACCGCGGATCCACGGTGGTCTTATGGGATCACGTGCCCAAATTTTTCCACAATCCTTAGAAAACCCTGCACGCTTTTCTGTGATATGCAAAATTATTTTTAGGCTCTTTAAAAAATCGACAAAAACTTCTGTGCTTGAAAACTGTGATTTCGGAAATTCCGTTCGATCGATCTTTTAAACGCGTTAGCACAAGTTAGTATATCTTAATGGTGAGGCACTGATACCATTGTAAGTCTACGGTAGCGCCCCGTCCGTCTAACAGACGCCAAATGCGGAACAAAAACTTTTTACAACTGGCGCTATCGCGTACTATAACCCGGATCTGCCATTAAAGCTAAACTAACAAACTACAAAGTGGGTAGAAATGTTATACCGAACGATCCGAGTCCTTCGGTCTTCAACCATCATCTCACGCTTTGTTGCGGCTGCTCCGTGTTGGAGATAGTGCCCTCAGAGTCAATTATTAGGTCACAGGTACGTGATTGTAATGATTGAGGGAGGACCTATCCCGGTAGGACAGTCTTACTCGAGATGATAGTATGCTATCTGGTTTACCTTTATCATCGTGTACTGTTTTAAGTGACATGACACGTCGCTATTACACGTTGATAGAGCCCCTAGGATTCTTGCTTGACCACCAGCAGTATGAGGGCGATCATATAAGTGGGAGCTGGGGTCTACAAGCATATCCTTAAAAAGTCCCTAGTCGTGGGAGTTTCGAGACCGGGCATCGATACTCCATTAGTAGACTAGTGTATACAGTCGAGACCCCGACGAGGGGCGGTGGCCGGTCTCACAAGCCACTGGTGTCAGTTGGATTACCTAAGATGTATACAGGTGCTCATTGGGTTATGAGTACACCGGACAGGACTCGCCGGGAACATGCTAGTTGGTCATATACCAGATGTCAGATGGCAGTTCCCAGGTGACATGTGTGCAGGTTAGTTCATCGACCTGGGGATCGTCATTTGTCTCGTGTGAGTTCCCACTGTACTTTGATTACCACCCTACCACGGCTCAAAGGAGTCGTGCAAACAGGTTTTAGTTGGGTACAGTCCCGAGCCACATGGAGGCAGTGAGCGTATCTTCAGGGGTTCGTCTCTCCCGGTATTGGGGGTGAGGTCGTGCTGTGTCTAGGAGAGCCATTACACAAAGTCCTTGGCCAAGGCAAGGAGATTTACTGGTAGGTATTCCAGTAGTATCTCAGGGTGTTCTGGGCTTCACTCCGACACGACTTGTACCGCTTTTGGGGGTCTGACTTTTACCAACCCCCTAGGCCCGCCATGCGATACTCATAGACGAACGGACCGGACTGCACGGATATTGTCACTGACAGGCTCAGTAGGGTGTCAGGATGAGTTCACTCATCGACGTCCCTTTTTGTCAATAGCTGGTGGCCCGTCACGTATTGGCTTATACCTCTGACGTGCTAGTGGTTAAATCCACAACCATAGTATTGACGAGTCTTTAGAGTCCACCACACTTTCTGTTACTCAAGCTTTCGGGCGAAACGCTGTAGAGGCCGTATGGAGATATGGCAGGGTCCGATCAGATACGTGCGGTATTGCACGGATCAGGATCGGACAGTTTGTACTAGTGGCCGTATGGTTATATGGCAGGGTTCGATCAGATACGTGCGATATTGCACGGATCAGGATCGAACGGATATAACTAGCCGGCTTTGGCTTAAGCCGGTCCTAGTTTAGTACAGTGTAGATTTTGTCTCATTGCATTTGTATCCGGACGGAATACAGATGCGGGTGTGTATGCACAGTATTGGGTTTTCCTGTAATTTATTACGGGACCAGTTTTCTGGAGTTGCCAGTTTGCATTCCGTTCCGGCCGGTTTTTCTTTGTTCTTTCCCGGCCGGACTTTTCCGATGGAGGGGGTAATTTGCAGTTTTGCAAATTACACTTTGTGGAGGACTTATTTGCATAAGGGTTGATATGATAAGCATCTTTGCTTTTCATGCTTTATTGTGATAAGAAAGGATTAGGATTGATGTGTAGTTTTATGATGATTATGTTTGGATGTGGTCACCCTCCTCCTTTTACTACGATCACCTCCCTTCATGCTTCTTATTCTTTCTCCACCATTTCTAAGTTGATGAAGTTTTTCATAAGAAGGAGAAGTTTTTTCTTTCCATGGTTGAGTGAGAAGAAAATGAGAGCTTCATGTTTGAGAGGAGAAAAATGAGAGTGATTCATTTTGTGTATATCATTCTTCATCTCATTCCATTGCTAGAAAATTGAAAGCACCAATTTTCTATACACCATTCCTCCATCTATGGCAACCAACCCCAAAAGTGAGACATACACTCTACACTACACTTCCTACAGCAAATCTTGGACGCGTCGATTCGCCAGCTTCGCGCCCGAGTTGCCTCGGTATTGAGGTGGGAGCCCGTAAAAGATGCAGGCGACGTGGTGCCCTTCCGGCGAGGAGGCGAAGACCGGAGATCCCGTGAGGAGATCGGAGTGGAGATGAAGACCGGAGGACTCGGATCAGTCGGTACATCTCTAACCCGTATTCTAGTTAGCTTAGACTTGTTAATGGTTACGATCCGGAGTTTAGTGCGCGGTGGTGCCGGTTTGCAAAGTCCGCAAAATTAAAGTTTATCACCGCTTCCGCATTCCGGCGTCGGATTGACGGCCGGGGCGCCGCCGTGCACTTACAGTGGTATCAGAGCCTCGCCATTAACTTAGTCTAGCTTTGTGTAATGTGTTTGCATTTCCGATCGATCAAAAAGTTCCAAAACTGCATTTTAGTTCGCATCAGTTTCTGTTGAAAATTTTTGGTCTCGAAAAATTTTTCAGGTTGTAAAATATTGATGTACTGGAAAATCTAAGAGTTCTGTAAAAATTTGACGAAGTAACTCCACAGTTGGAGCGCGGAACCGCCGCGAAAACCCCATTTGTGCGGCCCTTCCGCCGCGCACTATTCACATCACTTCACCATTTTTTTACAGAGGCCTTCTGGGCTTAAAATATGGGCTTTGGAATATTAAAGTTGGGCCAATTGTTTCTGTGAGTGCTACAGTTTTCTTTGGGGCCCACTTGTTAATTGTTTGATCAATCGGAAATTTTTTAAACACATTTTTCACAGTATTTACATTATATCTGCGACCGTGAATGTCACTCGATCGGTAAATCCGGTCTAACTGCTATAGCCCGGTTAGACGGATTTGCGAACGTGACTTTCACGTTGATGTTCTATGTATTTGCTGTGATGTTGCGGATCGGTCGTGGGGATAGCCTGGATGCAATGCTAGTACAGTTTTGTTGTATTATGTACATTTGATATTGCGGGGCGAGCGTCCGACATGTGGACTGCCGTCACTGCCTGTTTGTATTATTCTTTTTGGGGCACGACCTGGTTGCGGTCGATGTACCCGGTGTATGTATATTTTACTTTCTGTACTAGGGTTACCCCGTGGAGGGGTGCACGGATAGCCGGGTTCTAGAGGGCAACGGGCCCGCATCTCAGGGCATTGAGACGGAGGGGCTTCAGTCTGGAATTGGCGGGCTATTCGCCGCACTCGTAGGGGGTACAGGTTGACCCAGGAGGGGTGCCTAAGTTACCGGATTCCGTGAAGTGCTGGGTGGTCCATTCACGGTGCTGAAGGGGGCTGCCTCGCTTCAGGTTTTGGCGGGTGACTTGCCGCGCCCGTAGGGGTCTAGGATTTCATTGCACAGGCTATCCACACGACCAGGGGAACGTCGGGTTTCAGTAGTGGCTCTGAGAAACCCGGGGATCCCAGATATCTGTATTGTTCTGTGATGCTGTACATTTCTGTAATGTTGCATTTCTTTTCACGCCTAGAGCGAAATATAATATATTGGTATATATATTAGTAGATGTTGTATATGTTTTTCATCCGCGCTAGTCCAGTCCCCGCTCTGCCGTTAGTAAGCTAACCTAACGGGTGATGACGGGACCCAGTGGCGAATGCGAATGGCATATACGTACGTCAGTATATTTTCGTTCTTTGTGGTGTGATCAATTGGTGGGACTGCATTGATTCGGATCAATGCAAGTTAAACAAACCTAATCTGATGTTGTTGGAACACTTTTCAAAAAGCTGTTATTGCAAGGACGTTCACTTTTGTTTTGCATCGCGGTATTCATTTAGAATATCCTGCTCCTCAGTCGACGAGGCAAGGGCCGAGATCCCTTCACCGGGAGTGACCCCTTGGACAGAAGTTTGCGTCAGGGCATTAACTTCATTATAGCCGATTACTTTTGCTTTGCACAGTGATATTCGGTTATGAATATCCTGCACCCCATTCTACGGGGAAAGAGCCGAGATCCCTTCACCGGGAGTGACCTCTTTAGTAAAGGTTTTCGTCACTATATTTTCTAAAAAGCTATCCGTTCCTTCAACGATATCAAGTTCACTACGTTAAAGGTTTTCGCCAGAAACCATTCGTAGCCCTCCGTCGTTTCATATGGGTAGTCAATAGTATTCAAGCTGTGTTTGTTGGCCTTAGTCAAGGCACAGTGTTTGGTAGCTATTGGGTATTCATATGCTGCATAGATAGATGCGTTGGTTTGGGACAGTCGTATAGCCTTGTTGGCCTTAGTCAAGGGCTTGTACGGGTGGGTTCAAATCAACCTGGACAATGACGGGTAGAACTTGACATGTGACTTATGATTTGTTGGCCTTAGTCAAGGTCATAAGAGCATGGGGCAGAAATCACATCGGGAGTTTCAAAAGAACTGAAACTTGCCAGATATGCGCATACCATCTGGAGTATGATGATGTGAGCGGATTCCGTCACTTTATCATGCAATGATAGTTGGATCCCGATTCCCACTGATGAGTTGGTATACTCCTCGGGTGACCCCGACTAATTCTTCATTCAGGTTTGGAGGAGAATTTGAGGTACAGTGGGAGGTTTCCAGATTAGATAAATTGGTGACCATTCTGATCTAGGTTAGAGTGCACGCTGAGTGTTTCTTTTCTCTCTCTCTTTGGCAGCGACCATTGACCCGACCCTAAGACTTTGACTCAGTGACCAAGTTGACCGAACCTTCTTTAACACCGGCTATTGAATTGTCAGAGTTGCAAACCTCATTGCCACTCCTACTTTTACCCTTTTCTCCAGGACACCCCGTTTTACTACGAACGTCCACTTCCATTGGACAAAACCATCGTATGGTTAGATACGAACTCGAAAGAATTTATTCGAGGATGGTTTCAGGTTCTGGAGAAAACGGATAGGATTATTCAGTTGTCTTTTCCTTTTACCCTCTCTCAGGTTACGAGTACTCCTTGGTTTAGGGGTAGTACACCTATTACGCAAATTGGATTGTCTTCTTCCAAACCTTAGGCTGGTGCCGACCGGTAGGGAATGAAGAAAACCAATTAGCATAACGATGGTGTGCAGAAGGTATTAAGTTCAGACAAAGCAAGGGATTAGTAAGAGGGCAAAGTAAATTGCAACAGATATTCACGACCAAACCAAATATTTCGTTACCACTCCCACATCACCTTTGTATTTCTCCAGGACACTCCGTATCACTACAAAAATCCACAGTTTATTTGGATACTCCATCGTATGGTTATATACGAACTCGAATGGAACTTGTTCCAGTTCGGGGATGGATTCTGGTTCAGGAGAAATAGGAATAAGGTTTATTCGGTTGTTTTTTATCTTCACCCTCTCTCATTGCGAGTGTTCCTAGGATTGGGACAGTACACCCATTATGCTTATTGGATAGTCTTCTTCTAAACCATAGGCTGGTGCCGAACGGTAGGGAAGGAAGAAAACCATTTGGCCTAAAAGGGT
The DNA here is from genome assembly GCA_030015575.1 of Agapanthus africanus. Lineage (NCBI taxonomy): Eukaryota > Viridiplantae > Streptophyta > Magnoliopsida > Asparagales > Amaryllidaceae > Agapanthus > Agapanthus africanus. The sequence continues at coordinate 237,568,510 of CM057344.1, read as the reverse complement.
GTGCAGAAGGTAAAGACTAAAGACATATGAAGGGATTTGGAGAGGTGGCAAAGAACTATACGGTTACAGTCGTGAATCTGGAAGAGGCATTACTAGGAATACCAGAATACCCCATCGGAACATTTCAATGTTTCAGTTTCACTGTGTAATGTTAAAGGAAAACTGATTTCCCGATTAGATACTTACTCCCGGGTATGTATTTACCAGGTACGATTCTCACATCTGTATGGTTTTACAGATGATGAGTGGGAGTAAGTTATTGGGAATTGGGTGATCGTCCTCATTATATCGGGATTCGTTGTAATCGGTGATATTTGAGGAAATCACCTGGGCTGTTTGCCGGTCGGCAAATATTTGGTTTTGAATATCCACTGTTATGCACCAATTTCAAATTGATATATCTGTACGTCTATTTTTATAGAGTGAGATATACCTTTCTGAAATTATGTCTACGACATTTACCTATATCAGTGGATGGTTAGGTAAGGAGCATTAAACAGCGGTGTAATTCTTCTTAACCATAAGTACAGTTTTCAACCTACGACACACAGTGAATAAGTTATCAGACTCAAGGGACTTATACAAAGTATTGTATGTTGTCCAGGGTCCATCAGGACAGAGGGGTTGGTCCTCATACTACATTCAGTTTACTTATGACTTCTCTAGTTTTTAGACAAGTGTTTCGTGGAAACACCAGGTCCGAATTTGGAGAAGTTATTGGTATTTGAATAGAGTAGAGAACCAGATGTAGCAAGTATCGGGATTCTTCAAAGAGATCGAAGATGTAGATACTTGCGTATGGTGTTCAGTTGATAGTAGTGATTAAGAGAACTTGCTTCTCTTTCAGGTTACTCATAATTGGAAGCATTCCTAAGTTGAGTAACGCTGATCGGCCTCCTTCCATTTAGTTGACATGCACTAGAGACAGCTGCATGATTTGAATCTGGTTCAATTAAATCAGTGCCTCTGTTTCTATATTGGATATAGAACAGTTCATATCTTAACGATGTTAAGGTACGGGGAGTTGTCCGGTTTATGATTAAAACCAGACACTGGACAACTCAAGGCACGTTTCTGTAATGGCTGTTTGTGGGTTGACCCAGGCTATGACGAGGGTTGACTTTCTACCATCTGGATGAACAATAGCGATATTGTTCTAGACTCGCCACAGTTTTATTAAAAATGGATTTTTTCAGAAAACAGTAGTGGGAGTATGGTAGAACTGGAAGTGATTCCAGAACCACAAACGATTACTGAAGATTTGATAAGGAACCTAAAGATTCAATCTGGATTAACATTCCATTGGCCACTCCGCAGATATGGTGGGTAACCTCAGGCACCCGAGAGGTACTCCGGTAGCCTTAAGGACGGTGACAGGGAGGTTCTTGTTTACCCAGACTTGCCATTGCTGTTGTTCCAGACTGTGAGACCCGGCAGGAGGATGAGTATAGCGTCATTCTAAACTTGCTTTAGAAGTGCACGTGTATATGACTCTGCCAGAGGGTTGTCATAGTCAGTGGGAGCAGCGGAAGCATTGGTGGACAGGTAGCTTATGTCTATTTATAGACTAAAGCAGATGTAGCGGAGATAGATCATCTATTTCTGACGTGACAGTCATGGGTTTGACTTCATCAGAATAGGGGGTGGATCTGTTGAGAAGGTAGTAGGGTGTGATGTCATGGTTTTTGGATGACATACACAAAGTAGGAAAAGAAACTCCTATACTACGATCGGTTATACTTTGGTCGTCACACAGTTGTTTCTCCACAAAGGAAATGGATTTTATATCAGACATACTGGTTACTAGATCTATGGTCTTAGATCTAGATTTGGGTGGTTTCCCAATCAGGGTACTTGACAGCATTCTAAGAGTATTTAGGATGGACGACTCCTGGCACGGTAGTGTACCTGCAGGTAATGGAGTCACCCTCTCCAAAGGTGTCTTTCAGACTAAAGGGGAGAGGGACGGGCATGATTGGCAGATCACTTGCTCAGGCAATTGAGTCAATCGTGAGATGTCAAGTACCACACCAGATGTTGTTCTTGCACTAGATGCAATAAGTTGACATTAATCCAATCCTGGAGAAACAGTCGGAAGCAGTTTTAGAACATAAGTGGATGTTCTAGGGATATGATAACGACAGCCTCATTCAGGAGACAGTTATCATTCCAGGCTTCCAAGGTGACATGGACGACAAGGAGGTTGTCAGAGTTATAGTTTTCCTTCTGATGAGGGGCAGTATTTTGGACAGGTGGTCCAAGGCAATACTGAGGGAGGCATGGCGCGCAGCATACTGATTAAGTTCAGTTGACGATACAGTCTAAGAAGTTTGGATTTGGAGTTCATTTATGAGCTTGGTCCCATCAGACATCCAGACATATTCTGAGACAGGTATTGCTCTTTTCGGGAGATGGCTTTCTCTGCGAACTTGAGATATAGAGAGAGACATAGAAAGAAACAACTAAGCGGATCCACTCACTGAGGCTATTCCTCGAACGCAATAGTTCCGCAAACGAGCTTTGTGAGACTGACTAGTAGAGGAGTTGGATGTTCGGTATCACACGGGCTGTGAGTATGCAACATCGCAATAATTAGCCTTGAGTGCAAGTGGGAGATTGTTGGAGATAGTGCCCTCAGAGTCAATTATTAGGTCACAGGTACGTGATTGTAATGATTGAGGGAGGACCTATCCCGGTAGGACAGTCTTACTCGAGATGATAGTATGCTATCTGGTTTACCTTTATCATCGTGTACTGTTTTAAGTGACATGACACGTCGCTATTACACGTTGATAGAGCCCCTAGGATTCTTGCTTGACCACCAGCAGTATGAGGGCGATCATATAAGTGGGAGCTGGGGTCTACAAGCATATCCTTAAAAAGTCCCTAGTCGTGGGAGTTTCGAGACCGGGCATCGATACTCCATTAGTAGACTAGTGTATACAGTCGAGACCCCGACGAGGGGCGGTGGCCGGTCTCACAAGCCACTGGTGTCAGTTGGATTACCTAAGATGTATACAGGTGCTCATTGGGTTATGAGTACACCGGACAGGACTCGCCGGGAACATGCTAGTTGGTCATATACCAGACGTCAGATGGCAGTTCCCAGGTGACATGTGTGCAGGTTAGTTCATCGACCTGGGGATCGTCATTTGTCTCGTGTGAGTTCCCACTGTACTTTGATTACCACCCTACCACGGCTCAAAGGAGTCGTGCAAACAGGTTTTAGTTGGGTACAGTCCCGAGCCACATGGAGGCAGTGAGCGTATCTTCAGGGGTTCGTCTCTCCCGGTATTGGGGGTGAGGTCGTGCTGTGTCTAGGAGAGCCATTACACAAAGTCCTTGGCCAAGGCAAGGAGATTTACTGGTAGGTATTCCAGTAGTATCTCAGGGTGTTCTGGGCTTCACTCCGACACGACTTGTACCGCTTTTGGGGGTCTGACTTTTACCAACCCCCTAGGCCCGCCATGCGATACTCATAGACGAACGGACCGGACTGCACGGATATTGTCACTGACAGGCTCAGTAGGGTGTCAGGATGAGTTCACTCATCGACGTCCCTTTTTTGTCAATAGCTGGTGGCCCGTCACGTATTGGCTTATACCTCTGACGTGCTAGTGGTTAAATCCACAACCATAGTATTGACGAGTCTTTAGAGTCCACCACACTTTCTGTTACTCAAGCTTTCGGGCGAAACGCTGTAGAGGCCGTATGGAGATATGGCAGGGTCCGATCAGATACGTGCGGTATTGCACGGATCAGGATCGGACAGTTTGTACTAGTGGCCGTATGGTTATATGGCAGGGTTCGATCAGATACGTGCGATATTGCACGGATCAGGATCGAACGGATATAACTAGCCGGCTTTGGCTTAAGCCGGTCCTAGTTTAGTACAGTGTAGATTTTATCTCATTGCATTTGTATCCGGACGGAATACAGATGCGGGTGTGTATGCACAGTATTGGGTTTTCCTGTAATTTATTACGGGACCAGTTTTCTGGAGTTGCCAGTTTGCATTCCGTTCCGGCCGGTTTTTCTTTGTTCTTTCCCGGCCGGACTTTTCCGATGGAGGGGGTAATTTGCAGTTTTGCAAATTACACTTTGTGGAGGACTTATTTGCATAAGGGTTGATATGATAAGCATCTTTGCTTTTCATGCTTTATTGTGATAAGAAAGGATTAGGATTGATGTGTAGTTTTATGATGATTATGTTTGGATGTGGTCACCCTCCTCCTTTTACTACGATCACCTCCCTTCATGCTTCTTATTCTTTCTCCACCATTTCTAAGTTGATGAAGTTTTTCATAAGAAGGAGAAGTTTTTTCTTTCCATGGTTGAGTGAGAAGAAAATGAGAGCTTCATGTTTGAGAGGAGAAAAATGAGAGTGATTCATTTTGTGTATATCATTCTTCATCTCATTCCATTGCTAGAAAATTGAAAGCACCAATTTTCTATACACCATTCCTCCATCTATGGCAACCAACCCCAAAAGTGAGACATACACTCTACACTACAGTTCCTACAGCAAATCTTGGACGCGTCGATTCGCCAGCTTCGCGCCCGAGTTGCCTCGGTATTGAGGTGGGAGCCCGTAAAAGATGCAGGCGACGTGGTGCCCTTCCGGCGAGGAGGCGAAGACCGGAGATCCCGTGAGGAGATCGGAGTGGAGATGAAGACCGGAGGACTCGGATCAGTCGGTACATCTCTAACCCGTATTCTAGTTAGCTTAGACTTGTTAATGGTTACGATCCGGAGTTTAGTGCGCGGTGGTGCCGGTTTGCAAAGTCCGCAAAATTAAAGTTTATCACCGCTTCCGCATTCCGGCGTCGGATTGACGGCCGGGGCGCCGCCGTGCACTTACACTCCGATCTCCTGAATCTCCAGTCTTCTCGTCCAGGTGGCACCACGTCGACGGATCTTTAAACGGGCTCCCGCCTCTGAACCGAGGCAACTCGATCATCAAGTTTGCTAAAAGAGATGACCAAGATTGATGTAGAGAATGAGTAGAACACTTTGTCTCGTTACGTCCAAGGCTATGGACGAACGGTTAATGAAGTTGCCTTTTGGATCGATATGAAATGAGAAATGGAGTATACTAATTTCCATGAACCAAAATCTTTAATCTTTTTGAATCAACAACCATATTTTTTCATCAAGAATGGCCGGCCACTTTTAAAGGGAGGGAGGTGAGTGTAGGAGCTAGGAGGTGACCACAAGAATAAATAAGATGATGATTCACCATGACACCTAGTATGAACACATATAATGCAAGTGATGAATCATTAACCCTAGTCATCAAACATCATTAAATGCACTAATGAGTCACAAAGATGCATGAACCTAGTCACCACCTTCTAGAAGCCTCTAGAAACTTCCACACTCATCTCAAGAAAAGATAAATCCGTATTTAACCGAATATTAAATACGGCTGATAGAAAACAGCAAACTGGCAACTTCCAAAAGCGATCCCGAAACGGATTTCAGGATAACCCCGTAACAGTATAAACATACCCGCATTTGTATTACGACTGAATACAAATGCAACTGAGACAAAGATATTATATCTACACAGTATAATACTGGGTTCCGGCTTAAACCAAAGCCGACCAGTATTATCTGCCCGAAAAATGACACGTGCGAAAACGCACATGCATTTTCCGAACCTTGCCATAATACCATACGGCCACTACAACGTTTCGCCCGAACTTGGGAAAGTGTCTATGGGAGACTTTAATGACTCATCAACACACTGGCACTGGTTATAACCTCTAGCTCGTCAGAGGTACGAGTTATACGTAACGTTTGCCTATGTATTGATTGCAAGGGAAGCTGACGAGCGAACTCATCCATAAACCCTACTGAGCCTAACAGTGACAATATACATACAGTCCGGTCCGTTCGTCTATGAGTATCGCATATCTGCCTAGGGGGCTGGTAACGACAGACCCCCATTAGCGGTATAAGTCGTGTCAGAGAGTGGCCCAGAACACCCTGAGATACTACTGGAGTACCTACCAGTAAATCTCCTGCCTCGGCCGAGGGCTTTCTGTAATGGCTCTCCTAGACACAGCGTGATCTCACCCCCAATACCGGGAGAGACGAATCCCCTGCCGATCCGCTCACTTGCCTCCATGTGGCTCGGGACTGTACCCAAAAAAGACCTGTTTGCACGACTCCTTTGAGCCGTGGTAGGGTAGAAATCAAAGCATAGTGGGAACTCACACGAGACAAATGACGACCTCAGGTCGATGAACTAACCTGTACACATGTCACCAAGGAACTGCTATCTGACGATATGTATAATACCAACTAGTATGTTCCCGGCGAGTCCTGTCCGGTGTACTCATAACCCAATAAGCACCTGTATACATCTTAGGTGAACCAACTGACACCAATGGCTTGTGAGACCGGTCACCGCCCCTCGTCGGGGTCTCGACTGCATACACTAGTCTACTCTGGAGTATCGATGCCCTGTCTCGAAACTCCCACGACTAGGGACACTTTAAGGATGTGCTTACAAACCCCAGCTCCCATGTATATGATCGCCATCATACTGCTGGTAGTCAAGCAAGAATCCTATGGGCTCTATCATCATGCAATAGCGAACTAAAGCATGTATACGATGATAAAGACAAACCAGATAGCAAACTATCATCTCGAGCAAGACTGTCATATCGGTATAGGTCCTGCCTCAATCATTGCAATCACGTACCTGCGATCCAATAATTGACTTTGAGGGCACTATCTCCAACAGTATCAACGTTCAAATGTTTGGCTTCCATAATAGGAACTATTTTCCGACTTATTTTTATCCTCAGATTAGTGACTTCCTTCATCGTACTAACTCTTTGGACAATGGCTCTTAACTACTTATTACTAGTTTCGTTTAAGAAAACATCTATCTTTCTTGGTTTTCTTAAATTCTTCCAATCTTCTAAATGTAATTTTTCACTTTCTAATCTTTTATTATAAAAGAAAATTTTTGAAAATTTTGTGCTTATGCAAAGTGGTATGAAAAGTGATGCGCAAATAAGCACAAACATCCTCCAAACCTGTGTAAAGCAGTGCCCTCACTGTTGTCATCTTTTAAATCTCAAAAAACTGTAGCCTTGGGAGGAAAAGTTATTAACGGGGGCAAGAATAAATGAAAGAGAGAATCTTCCCCGAAACTTTTTTTTTGTTTTCTTTACAATTTTACATTTTTTTTATTATGATTCACCTCCATTCTAAAAATGAGACAATATTACCAAGACCTGGAGGTGAGGTGGAGGAAAATTAGTCATTGTAAAGTGGCTCCTGTAAAAACAGGAGCTCCTCCGTGGGGTCAGTGGAAAAATACGGTTTTAACCTATGCCCATTCACTTTGAAAATTGTACCATTTTTTCTAATTTCAACTTCAACTGCCCCGTGCGGGTAGACATACTGCACAACAAATGGTCCTTTCCAACGAGATCGGAGCTTACCCGCATGAAGATGGAGACGGGAATCGTAAAGAAGGACTTATTGACCTGGGGTAAAAGTTTTTCTCAAAATATTTTTATCGTGAAATAGCTTAGTCTGGTTCTTTACAATCACTGTATTATCGTAAACTTCATCGCGGAGTTCGCTAAGCTTATTTAATTACAGCTTCCGAAAGTTGAAGGCTTGATTTAAATCGAAGTTAAGTTCTTTAATGGCCCACATTGCTTTATGTTCAATCTCGACAGTAAGGTGGCAAGCCTTTCCAAACACTAGGTGGTAAGGAGACATACCAAGATCGGTCTTATAAGCGGTACGAAATGCCCAAAGAGCATCCGTCAATTTTGTCGACCAATCTTTCCGGTTTTTAGAAACTGTCGTCTCCAAAATTAGTTTGATCTGCCTATTGGAAATCTCAGCTTGCCCGCTCGTTTGGGGATGATAGGGTGCGGAAAGTTTGTGGTTGATGGTATATTTCCGCATCAACGTCTCAAAAGACCGATTACAAAAATGCGTCCCGTTGTCGCTAATGATAGCGCGAGGGTGTCTAAATCGCGAAAAGATATTTTTTTTAAGGAACTTAATGACAACCTTGTTTTCATTAGTGCGATATGGAATAGCTTCCGCCCATTTCGAGGCGTAATCAACCGCTAATAAGATGTACAAATTCCCAAAAGAGTTGGGAAAAGAACCCATAAAATCAATACCCTAAACGTCGAAAATTTCAACTACCAAAATCGGTTGAAGTGGCATCTCATTTCTTCGAGAAATCCGACCCGTGTTTTGACATTGTGGACAAGTTTTGCATTGATCATAAGCATCTTTAAATAAAGTAGGCCAGTAAAAACCACATTGCAAAACCTTCTCCGCCGTCTTTCGTGGACCAAAGTGACTCCACATGCCTGATCATGACAGAAAGACAAAATACTCTTGAATTCATCATTGGGGACACATTTGCGAATGATTTGGTCAGGACAATATTTAAACAAATAAGGTTCACTCCAGTAAAAATGCTTTACTTGGGATAGAAATCGATAATTGTCCTGTTTAGACCATTCACTAGGAATAAGTCTCATTGCAAGATAATTCAAAATATCCACGAACCAAGGTTCGCCGAATACAGTCAAAAGCTGTTCGTCCGCGAAAGAGTCGTTTATTGGCAAGGTCACAGGTGAAGAAGAGATGCGCAAAAGATGGTCGGCTACTACGTTTTCGCATCCTTTCTTATCCCGTATAACAAGATCAAATTCTTGTAATAATAGGATCCAACGCATTAATCTGCCTTCAGCATCCTTCTTCGATAAAAGATATTTTAAGGCGGAGTGATCGGTGTAAACCACAATAGGCGAGCCAATCAAATAAGGCCTGAATTTTTCTAATGCAAATACTGTTAGTGTATATGCCCTAGAGGCCATTATTGTATCATACTAGATTGTATATTACTTAATGGAAGCTTGGGATATTCACGGTTGTATTGACAGTCTTGCTCAAAATGGTAGTATGCTACTTGGTTTGTATCTATCTTAATATGTGTATATGTTTCTTTTATCGTATCGCTAATACATATTGATAGAGCCCTTGGGATTTCTGCTTGACTACCAGCGTTGTGATGGCAGTCACACTAGTGGGGGTTGGGTAGTCTACAAGCACATCCTTATATAGGTCCATAGTTGTAGGATTATCGAGACTGGGCATCCATAATCTGGAGTAGACTAGTGTATACGCTTCTCATCCCAGAAGGGAAGATGGTCTGTCCCATAGCCATTAGTACATTGTACTAGAGATAGTATGCAGGTGCTCGTTAGGTTACGAGTACACCGGACAGGACTCATAGGGAATTGTTGGTTGGTATTATACCCGTCGTCAGTTAGCAGTTCCCAGGTGACATGAGTACAGCTTAGTCCGTTGAATTGACACTGTTGCTTCGCCTCAAGTGTGTTCCCAATGTTCATAGATTTCTACCCTACCACGGCTCTACTGAGTTGTGTAAACAGGTAGCGGTTGGGTGCAGTCCCGAAGCACTTGGAGGCAGTAGCGTTTAGATAGAATTCGTCTCTCCCGGTATTGGGGGCTAATATCACGCTGTGTTTGGAGAGCCATTACGTAAAGTCCCTGGCCAGGGCAAGCGAGATTTACCGGTAGATGCTCCAGTAGTTTCTCAGGATATAATGGGCTACACTCCGACACGACTTATACTGTTATTAGGGGACAGACGCTTGCCGCCCCCCAGGCCTGATATGCGATACTCTTAGACGAACAGACCGGACTGTACGGAGATTGTCACATACAGGCTCAGTCGGAGTTCGGATGGGTTTCCTCATCGGCCTTCTTATCGACATCTACTTGGGGACCGTTACGTACAGCTAGTACCGCTTACGGCCTATTGTTAAACCCACTGCCAGTGTAGTGTTGAGTCTTTAGAGTCCCACACAGAGGGTTTCCCTGCTTCGGGCGAAACGATATAGAGGTCGTATGTTTTACAATAGGATTCAAACATATACGTGTACTTGTACACGTATGATATTCGGACAGATTATACTAGCGGGCTTTGGTTTAAGCCAGATCCTAGTATTAGATTGTTGGATTTATTTTGTCTCAGTATATCTGTGTTTTTCGTAAATACAGATGGGAGGGGCATTCTCGTAATTTGTCGGGAAGCTTCTAGAAGAAGGTGACTCATTAGGGTTTATTTCTTTTTGATTTAAACTTAATGAGGTGGAGGAGATGAGGTGTTGCTTTCATTAAATGAACCATGACTCATGAGATGATTCATCTAATGAATTAAATGAAGCATGGTTGATATTATGATAAATATTATTATTGAAATATTTTCATGCTTCATAATATTCACAAATGAGTCAACATTCATTTCATTATCACTTATACTTTCTCTCTCCTCAAGCTCTCTCTTCTTCATCTTAACCCTAAGTGTCTCATGAGTTGAGAATCATAGGGTTAGTGAGGCTAACAAATCCTTAATCACTCTCTATTTTATCTAGACCACTTAGATTAGCACACTAAGCCACTTAGTTACCTCATCTTAAAGGTTAAAGCTTGTAGTAAGCACTCTCGGGTGGATCGTCTTCAAACTTGAGGAGGCCGACGAGGAGGAGAATAAGAAGGACTAGTATCTTGAGGTATAATCATCTTTCATAGTAGTTACAACTCCTAGTTAGATTGGTAGTTAGGGTTTAGCAAAGATCCTTATGCATAGTCGATGTTACCTTGATTAAAATGATCGTTTTTACTTATTCCGCCTCCCCGCATTTCGTGGGGTGTGTAACGTCGACTTACAGTGGTATCAGAGCCTAGCTAAACCATAACTAACATGTTAGCAAAGCCTTTAGAAATTCGATCAAGGTTTAATCCCGAAAACACGACTTTTTGGCACACTTTCTGTCCTTTTTAAACTCTCGTCTAAAATTTTTTTTTCGAGACCTGAAAAATACGTGCAGGGTTTTTGGAGATCACTGATGAAATTTGGGTGCCTAAATCGGTGAGACGATTGCGGAACCGTGGCCGAACCAGGAGTTCTGTCATGGATCCGCGGCCGAGTCGACTCCGAGTTGGTCCAAATTTTCTCAGGTGGTCTACTGTGTTGATGTTGGGTTTTCTTGGATATTTTGTTTCTGCTCAGGATTTTTGTGTACAGTATAGTACTTGGAGTAGATTCAAATCTTGTTATTGATCGAAATTCTAAGAACTTTGGCTAATTGGATTATATTTGTATTGTGTTTAATGTGTTCGTAAACTTCCGCTAATTGCTATATGTCGGTTAGTTGGGGGTTGCACATTTCTGTGATGGTTACATTGGTTTGTGGATATGGACTTGTTGGATTGTCGTGAATGAATAGCCGGGGATGTGAGGTTTTATATTTTTTCATTCAATTGTAAATTGTAAATTGTTGTAATATTCTTTTGTGGGGCACATCCGGGTTGAGGTTGTACCCACCGTTGTAATATTTCTTTTACTGTTTATTGCTCCTTGGATATACCCAAGATAGGATGCACAAACTACCGGGTACTTTGAAGTGCTAAGTGGCCTACTCACGTTGTTGAAGGAGACTGTTTCACTTTGGATACTTGGCGGGTAGTTTGCCGAACTCGTAGGGGTCTAGGGTGGGGTTTGGCTATTCATCGCGACCGTGTAATTGTAACATTTCAAAAAAATAAAATATTATTTTTCGGAATTTTTAAAATTAAATAATATTTTATTGAATATTTTAATAAGGCGATATAATTAAATACCGATAAATTGGGGAAATTTTGAAAATTTTGGAAATTACTAAAAGAGGGTGTTATATGTGATTTATGCAAATTATGAAATTTTATGATTTATTTGACATTATTTTAGTGCTAATCGCGATTAAAAAATTGCTAATCGGGTTTTAAACGTGTTTTGTGCAAAACATGCACCTTATCATTTCACACTTGTGTTACATTTTCCTACATGACTTACATTTTATCTTTGCTTTGGGTTTACTATTGAGGAGAGAAGGGAAAATAGAAAAGAAAAGAATAGAATATTGAAGTATGGGCAAGAGAGAGAAAGAGAGAGTTAGGGGTCAACATTGGTCTTGAGCCATTCCCTCTTCATTATTTCACTCATTTCCTCTCCCCTCCCTCTCTTTGCTGCTGCTGCTGCCCTACTCCCTCCCCCTCTTCCACCCTCTCAAACTCCATTAAAAACACCTCAAAACCCAATACCCGTTTCAATAAAAAGATGCACAAGCCCACAGGCTATACTATGGACCAAGAAAGTTTTCATTTTGGCGCTGTGGAGAATTCATGGGTGCTAAATGAGGTATAACCTCTCACAAATAGTGTAGTGTTTCGGTTGCTTAAGCCTCTTTTCAAGTTTAGTTTCAATTTCGTGTAGTTTGGCCATTTCTAGAGAGGGTTAGGGTTAAGTTGAGATTTCGTGGTGAACTTGAGTGTTTTGAGTGACCTTAACCCCTCCCCCCCCCATGATGTTACAAACCCAGAACTTACACTAGATTAAAACTGAAACCCAAAATACGGAAAAACAGAAACTTTTGATGTCGGTTTGTGAACTTTGAGTGTGCAGGAAAATCTGGAGTGAACTGGGATTTTTACTGGAAAAATAAACAACTCCAGAGACCCATTTGAGACCATAGGAACCTACTGTAGCAAGACGAACCACAATGGAGTCCCCAGGGCCGGCGAGACCGGATTTTCATGAGATAGGGCTCGGCCACTTGGTGAGGGCGTGGGTCCGGGTTTCTTCTGTAGGTCACATATACCCTATATATCACTCTAGTGTTGTTTGCTCACATAATTTTCACTCTCATCCAAATCTGGGACCAATTTCCTACAATGTAGTATTATGACATTGCCACGACTTAAACTTTATATACCAAATCTTGGTTTTTGTGTTAGATTGGTAGCCTACAGGGAATCTGGAGTGACCCTAGACACTTACTGGAAAAACTAGCAATACCATTACCCTATATTGACTACCAGGAGACTACCCTACAAACATGACACCCCAACTCCCTACCAGGGCTGATGTCGCCGGATTTTTAGGGTAGGGGGCCGGCCACCTTGTGGAGTCAGGAGTCTTGGCTGCTTCCATAGCTCATTTACACTTTATACATCACTCCAGCATTGTTTTGGAATATTGTTTGCACCTTAATCAAAATCTGGGACTGAATACATGTGTTGATATTTTGATTCAAGTTATGGTTTTGTGTATTTTAAATTCTGGATTTTAGTACTTGTGCTTTATCTCGATCATGTGACGTTTACACGTCTATATCGAGTGATATCGGGTTGTTTTGCAAGGGCAAACCATAGGTTTTGACCTATGCGAGTTCCGCGTGTCGTTTTGGTTTTGACTTGGTTTTTAATATGATACGATACGCTATGATATATAGGTACCCTCACGAAGACTTCGAGACGACAAGCAAGCACGTGGCGACATCGACATCGGCAAGCGAAGATCAAGGTGAGTAGATTATATCTACGGGGGAAGTCGGGTGGATGGCGTATAGCACCCCCGTAGTTCGATGTTTAGTATGCTATATATACTGTTAGTGTTTATGCCCTAGAGGCCATTATTGTATCATACTAGTTTGTATATTACTTAATGGAAGCTTGGGATATTCACAGTTGTATTGACAGTCTTGCTAAAAATGGTAGTATGCTACTTGGTTTGTGTCTACTTTAATATGTGCATATGTTTCTTGTAACGTATCATTTATGCATATTAGTAGAGCCCATAGGATCTTTGCTTGATTACCAGCGTTGTGATGGCAGTCACACTAGTGGGGGCTAGGTAGTCTATAAGCATCATAATATACAGGTCCCTGGTCATTGGATTATCGAGACAGGGCATCGATATTCCGGAGTAGACTAGTGTGTACGCTTCTCATCCCAGATGGGGAGATGGTCTGTCCCACAGCTATCAGTACGTCGTACTGGAGATAGTATACAGGTGCTTGTTAGGTTACGGGTACACCGGACAGGACTCGCAGCGATATGTTGGGTGGTATTATACCCGTCGTCAGTTAACAGTTCCCAGGTGACATGAGTACAGCATAGTCCGTAGATTTGACAATGCTACTTCGCCTCGAGTGTGTCCCACTGTTCTTAGATTGCTACCCTAACACGGCTCAAAGGAGTCGTGCAAACAGGTAGCAGTTGGGTGCAGTCCCGAGCACTTGGAGGCAGTGGCGGTTAGACAGGATTCATCTCTCCCGGTAATGGGAGTTGATATCGCGCTGTGTCAGAGAGCCATTACGCAAAGTCCCTGTCCAGGGCAAGCGAGATTTACTGGTAGGTTCCAGTAGTTTCTCAAGGTGTAATGGGCTACGCTCCGACACGACTTGTTGGAGGTAGTGCCCTCAGAGTCAATTATTGGATCACAGGCACGTGATTGCAATGATTGAGGGAGGACCTATCCCGGTACAGAAGTCTTACTCGAGATGATAGTATGCTATCTGGTTTATCTTTATCATCGTGTACTGCTTTAGGTGACCTGACAGGTCGCTATTGCACGATGATAGAGCCCATAGGATTCTTGCTTGACTGCCGGCAGTATGAGGGCGATCATATAAGTGAGAGCTGGAGTCTATTAGCACATCCTTAAAAGGTCCCTAGTCGTGGGAGATTCGAGACAGGGCATCGATTCTCCAGAGTAGACTAGTGTATACAGTCGAGACCCCGACGAGGGGCGGTGGCCGGTCTCACAAGCCACTGGTGTCAGTTGGTTCACCTAAGATGTATACAGGTGCTCATTGGGTTATGAGTACACCGGACAGGACTCGCTGGGAACCTGCTAGTTGGGATTATACTTGACGTCAGATAGCAGTTCCCTGGTGACATGTGTACAGGTTAGTTCATCGACCTGGGGATCGTCATTTGTCTCGTGCGAGTTCCCACTGTACTTTGATTACTACCCTACCACGGCTCAAAGGAGTCGTGCAAACAGGTTTTAGTTGGGTACAGTCCCGAGCCACATGGAGGCAGTGAGCGGATCTTCGGGGGTTCGTCTCTCCCGGTATTGGGGGTGAGGTCGCGCTGTGTCTAGGAGAGCCATTACACAAAGTCCTTGGCCAAGGCAGGAGATTTACTGGTAGGTATTCCAGTAGTATCTCAGGGTGTTCTGGGCTACACTCCGACACGACTTGTACCGCTTTTGGGGGTCTGACTTTTACCAACCCCCTAGGCCCGACATGCGATGCTCATAGACGAACGGACCGAACTGTACGGATATTGTCACTGACAGGCTCAGTAGGGTGTCAGGATGAGTTCGCTCATCGACGTCCCTTTTAGTCAAAAGCTGGTGGCCCGTCACGCATTGGCTTATACCTCTGACATGCTAGTGGTTAAATCCACAGCCATAGTATTGACGAGTCTTTAGAGTCCACCACACATTTCAGTTACTCAGGCTTTCGGGCGAAACGCTGTAGAGGCCGTATGGAGATAAGGCAGGGTCCGATCAGATACGTGCGGTATTGCACGGATGGTGATCGGACGGTTTTTACTAGCCGGCTTTGGCTTAAGCCGGATCCTAGTATTTTGACAGTGTAGTTTTGTCTCTTTGCATTTGTATCCGGTCGGAATACAGATGCGGGTGTGTATGCACAGTATCGGGGTTTTCCTGTAATTTATTATGGGACCAGTTTTCTGGGGTTGCCAGTTTGCATTCCGTTCCGGCCGGTTTTTCATTGTTCCTTCACGGCCGGACTTTTCGTTGGAGGGGGGTTATTTGCAAGTTTGCGAATAACACATTGTGGAGGGGTTTATTGCAAAAGGATTGATTATGAAATCTTCTTTGCTATTCTTGCATTAATTAGGATTTGATTGGATATGGTTTGTGAATGGATTGGGTTGGAAATTGGTGTGACCTTATCTTTATTAATTCCTTTTTCCACTTGAAAAATTCCATTCATTTTCCCACTTGGTTCTTTGAAGGGGGCCGGCCACTGTTCTTGTGGAGAGAGGGTTAATTTGTGTGTGGATAATTCCTTCATGATTTAATTAGTGGACCCCCCCTGTGTGTTTGCTGTGAAAGATTTTCTTTTGTTCTTTTGGGATTTATTCATACACACATTAATTTATATATGAGAGTGCTTGCTTCATTCCTTTTTCCCAGTGAGCAAAAGACTTGGCCGAGCTCATTTGTTGGGGATGCTCCATTCTTCATCAAGCTTTCATCCATGATTATTCTTGCAAAGATTCCTCCATACATGGCAACCTCTAAAACCCCAAAGAGACAAGTTTCCACACTAGTCTACAGCATCCCTTGGACGCGTCGGCTAGCCAACTTCGCGCCCGAGTTGCCTCGGTATTGAGGTGGGAGCCCTTAAAAGATACAGGCGATGTGGTGCCCTTCCGGCAAGGAGGCGACGACCGGAGGATCCGCGGGAGATCGGGACGACGACGAGAAGACCGGAGGACTCGGATCACTCGGTATATCTCTAACCCGTCTTGTAGTTAGCTAGATCTAGTTTAATGGCCCGATCCGGGGTTTAGTGCGCGGTGGTGCCGGTTTGCTAAGTCCGCAAAATTAAAGTTTATCACCGTTTCCGCATTTGGTCGTTTGATTGACGACCGGGGCGCCGCCGTGCACTTACAGTGGTATCAGAGACTCGCCATTAACTTCGTCTAGCTTCGTTTGATGTGTTTGCATTTCCGATCGATCAAAAGTTCCAAAACCGTGTTTTTCAAAGCGACAGTTTTCTGTTGAAATTTTTTGGTCTCGAAAAATTTTTCGGGTCGTAAAACATTGATGTACTGGAAATTCTAAGAGCTCTGTAAAAATTCGATGAAGTGACTCCACTATGGGAGCGCGGAACCGCCGCAACCACACCATTCTAGCCGCGGTTCCGCCGCACACTGTGGAGATCCCTGCACCAAATTTCTACAGTAGCTTTCTGGGGTGAAAATTGGGGTTTTGGAATAATTATATTGGGCCCAGATTTTCTGTGAGTGCTACAGTATTGCTTGGGGGCCCACTTGTTAATTTTTGATCAATCGGATATTTTAAACACATTATTTCACAGTATTTACATTATATCTGCGACCGTGAATGTCACTCGATCGGTAAATCTGGTCTAACTGCTATAGCCCGGTTAGACGGATTTGCGAACGTGACTTTCACGTTGATGTTCTGTGATTTTGCTGTGATGTTGCGGATCGGTCGTGGGGGATAGCCTGGATGCAATGCTAGTACTGTTTCTGTTGTATTATGTACATTTGATATTGCGGGGCGAGCGTCCGACATGTGGACTGCCGTCACTGCCTGTTTGTATTATTCTTTTGGGGCACGACCAGGTTGCGGTCGATGTACCCGGTGTATGTATATTTTACTTTCTGTACTAGGATTGCCCCGCGGTGGGGTGCACGGATAGCCGGGTTCTGGAGGGCAACAAGCCCGCATCTCATGGCATTGGGACGGGAGGGGCTTCAGTCTGGAATTGGCGGGCTATTCGCTGCACTCGTATGGGGTACAGGTTGACCCAGGAGGGGTGCCCAAGTTACCGGATTCCGTGAAGTGCTGGGTGGTCCATTCACGGTGCTGAAGGGGGCTGCCTCGCTTCAGGTTTTGGCGGGTGACTTGCCGCGCCCGTAGGGGTCTAGGATTTCATTGCACAGGCTATCCACACGACCAGGGAAACGTCGGGTTTCAGTAGTGGCTCTGTGAAACCCGGGGATCCCAGATATCTGTATTGTTCTGTGATGCTGTACATTTCTGTGATGTTGCTTTTTATTCACGCCTTGAGCGAAATACTATATATTGGTATATATATTAGTAGATGTTGTATATGTTTTTCATCCGCGCTAGTCCAGTCCCCGCTCTGCCGTTAGTTAGCTAACCTAACGGGTGATGACGGGACCCAGTGGCGAATGCAGATGGCATATACGTACGTCAGTATATTTTCGTTCTTTGTGGTGTGATCAATTGATGGGACTGCGTTGATTCGGATCAATGCAAGTTAAACAAACCTAATCTGATGTTGTTGGAACACTTTTCAAAAAGCTGTTATTGCAAGGACGTTCACTTTTGTTTTGCATCGTGGTATTCATTTGGAATATCCTTCTCCTCAGTCGACGAGGCAAGGGCCGAGATCCCTTCACCGGGAGTGACCCCTTGGACAGAAGTTTCCGTCAGGGCATTAACTTCACTATAGCCGATTACTTTTGCTTTGCATCGTGGTATTCAGTTGGAATATCCTGCACCTCATTCTACGGGGAAAGAGCCGAGATCCCTTCACCGGGAGTGACCTCTTTAGTAAAGGTTTTCGTCACTATATTTTCTAAAAAGCTATCCGTTCCTTCAACGATATCAAGTTCATTACGTTAAAGGTTTTCGCCAGAAACCATTCGTAGCCCTCCGTCGTTTCATATGGATAGTCAATAGTATTCAAGCTGTGTTTGTTGGCCAAAGTCAAGGCACAGTGTTTGGTAGCTGTTGGGTATTCATATGCAGCATAGATAGATGCGTTGGTTTGGGACAGCCGTACTGCCATTTTGGCCAAAGTCAAGGGTAGGTACGGGTGGATTCAAATTAACCTGGAGAATGACGGGTTGAACTTGACATGTGACTTATGATATGTTGGCCAAAGTCAAGGTCATAAGAGCATGGGGCAGAAATCCACATCGGGAGTTTCAAAAGAACTGAAACTTGCCAGACATGCGCATACCTTCTGGAGTGTGATACCGTGAGCGGATTCCGTCACATTATTATACGATGAGAGTTGGATCCTGATTCCCACTGATGAGTTGGTTTACTCCTCGGGTGACCCCGACTAATTCTTCTTTAAGGTTTGGAGGAGAATTTGAGGTACAGTGGGAGGTTTCCAGATTAGATAAATTGGTAACCATTCTGATCTTGGTTAGAGTGCACGCTGAGTGTTTCTTTTCTCTCTCTCTTGGCAGCGACCATTGACCCGACCCTAAGACTATGACTCAGTGACCAAGTTGACCGAACCTTCTTAACACTGGCTTTTGGATTGTCAGAGTTGCAAACCTCGTTGCCACTCCTACTTTTACCCTTTTCTCCAGGACACCCCGTGTTACTACGAACGTCCACTTCCATTGGACAAAACCATCGTATGGTTAGATACGAACTCGAAGGAATTCGAGGATGGTTTCCGGTTCTAGAGAAAACGGATAGGATTATTCAGTTGTCTTTTCCCTTTTACCTTCTCTCAAGTTGTGAGTACTCCTTGGTTTAGGAGATAGTACACCTATTATGCAAATTGGATAGTCTTCTTCCAAACCATAGGCTGGTGCCAAACAGTGTGGAATGAAGAAGACCAATTAGCCTAAACGGTGTGCAGAAGGTATTAAGATTAAGACAAAGCAAGGGATTAGTAAGAGGGCAAAGTAAATTGCAACTGATATTCATGACCAAACCAAGTATTTCTTCGCCAATCCTAAATCACCTTTGTATTTCTCCAGGACACTCCGTATCACTACGAAGATCCACAGTTTATTGGATATTCCATCGTATGGTTATATACGAACTCGAAAGGAACTTGTTCCAGTTCGGGGATGGATTCTGGTTCAGGAGAAATAGGAATAAGGTTTATTCGGTTGTCTTTTATCTTCACCTTCTCTCGCATTGCGAGTGCACCTAGGAATAGGACAGTACACCCATTATGCTTATTGGATAGTCTTCTTCCAAACCATAGGCTGGTGCCGAATGGTAGGGAAGGAAGAAAACCAATTGGCCTAAAGGGGTGTGCAGAAGGTAATGACTAAAGACATAATAAAGGGATTTGGAGAGGTGGCAAAAAACTGTACGGTTACAGTCGTGAATCTAGAAGAGGCATTACTAGGAATACCGGGATACCCCAACGAAACATTTCAATGTTTCAGTTTCACTGTGTACTGTTAAAAGAAAACTGATTTCCCGATTAGATACTTACTCCAGGGTATGTATTTACCAGGTATGATTCTCACATCTGTATGGTTTTACAGATGATGAGTGGGAGTAGGTTATTGGGAATTGGGTGATCATCCTCATTATATCGGGATTCGTTGTAATCGGTGATATTTGAGGAAATCACCTGGGATGTTTGCCGGTCCACAAATATTTGGTTTTTGAATATCCGCTGTTGTGCACCAATTTCAAATTGATATATCTGTACGTCTATTTTCATAGAGTGAGATATACCTTTTGATATTATGTCGATGACATTTACCTATATCAGTGGATGGTTAGGTAAGGAGCATCAAACAGCGGTGTAATTCTTCTTAACCATAAGTACAGTTTTCAACCTATGACACACAGTGAAAGAGTTGTCAGACTCAGCGGACTTATACAGAGTATTGTATGTTGTCCAGTGTCCATTAGGACAGAGGGGTTGGTCCTCATACTATATTCTGTTTACTTTTAACTTCTCTAGTTCTTAGACATGTGTTTCGTAGAAACACAGGGTCTAAGTTTTGAGGAGTTATAGGTATTTGAATAGAGTAGAGAACCAAGTGTAGCAAGTATCGGGATTCTTCAAAGTGATCGAAGATGTAGATACTTGTGTGTGGTATTCAGTTGATAGTAATGATAAAGAGAAATTGCTTCTCTTTCAGGTTACTCATAATTGGAAGCATTCCTAAGTTGAGTAACGCTGATCGGCCTCCTTCCATTTAGTTGACATGCACTGGAGATAGCTGCATGATTTGAATCTGGTTCAATTAAATCAGTGCCTCTGGTTCTATATTGGATATAGTACAGTTCATATCTTAACATTGTTAAGGTACGGAGAGTTGTCCGGCTTATGATTAAAACCAGACTCTGGATAACTCAAGGCACGTTTCTGTAATGGCTGTTTGTGGGTTGACCCAGGCTATAACGAGGGTTGATTTTCTACCATCTGGGAGATCAATAGTAATATTGTTCTAGACTCGCCACAGTTTTAATAAAAATGGATTTTTTCAAAAACAGTAGTGGGAGTATGGTAGAACTGGAAGTGATTCCAGAACCGCAAACGATTACTGAAGATTTGATAAGGAACCTAAAGATTCAATCTGATTTGACATTCCATTGGCCAATCCGCAGATAAGGTGGGTAACTTCAGGCACCCGAGAGGTACTCCGGTAGCCTCAAGGACGGTGACAGGGAAGTTCTTGTTTACCCACACTTGCCATTGTTGTTGTTCCAGGCTGCGAGACCCGGCAGGAGGATGAGTATAGCGTCGTTCTAAACTAGCTTTAGAAGTGCACGTCTATATGACTCTGCCATAGGGTTTTCGTAGTCAGTGGGAGCAGCGGAAGCATTGGTGGACATCAGGCTTATGTCTATTTATAGACTAAAGCAGATATAGCAGAGAGATCATCTGTTTCTGATGTGACAGTCATAGGTTTGACGTCATCAGAATAGGGGATGGATCTGTTGAGAAGGTAGTAGGAAGTGATATTCCTATACAACGATCGGTTATACTTTGGTCGTCACACAGTGTTTTCTCCACATGGGACTTGGACATTATATCAGACATACTGGTTACTAGATCTATGGTTTTAGATCTAGATTTGGGTGGTTTCCCAATCAGGGTACTTTGACAGCATTCTAAGAGTATTTAGAATGGACGACTCTTGGCACGGTAGTATACCTGCAGGTGATGGAGTCACCCTCTCTAAAGGTGTCTTATAGACTAAAGTAGAGAGGGATGCGCATGATTGGCAGATCACTTGCTCAGGCAATTGAGTCAATCATGAGATGTCAAGTACCACACCAGATGTTGTTCTTGCACTAGATGCAATAAGTTGATATTGATCCAATCCTGGAGGAACAGTCGGAAGCAGTTTTTAGAACATAAGTGAATGTTCTAGGGATATGATAACGGCTGCCTCCTTTAGGAGACGGTTATCACTCCAGGCTTCCAAGGTGACATGGACGACAAGGAGGTTGTCAGAGTTATAGTTTTCCCTCTGACGATGGGCAGTATTTTGGACCGGTGATCCAAGGCAATACTAAGGGAGGCATGGCGCAGGATACTGATTAAGTTCAGTTGACGATACAGTCTAAGAAGTTTGGATTTGGAGTTCATTTATGAGCTAAGTCCCATCAGACATCCAGACATTCTAAGAAAGGTATTGCTCATTTCGGGAGATGGCTTTCTCCGCGAACTTGAGATATAGAGAGACATAGAAAGAAACATCATGGCGGATCCACTCACTGACGCTATTCCTTGAACGCAATAGTTTCGCAAACAAGCTTTGTGAGACTGACCAGTAGAGGAGTTGGGTGTTCGGTATCACACGGGCTGTGAGTATGCGACATCGCAATAATTAGCCTTGAGTGCAAGTGGGAGATTGTTGGAGGTAGTGCCCTCAGAGTCAATTATTGGATCACAGGCACGTGATTGCAATGATTGAGGGAGGACCTATCCCGGTACAACAGTCTTACTCGAGATGATAGTATGCTATCTGGTTTATCTTTATCATCGTGTACAGCTTTAGGTGACCTGACAGGTCGCTATTGCACGATGATAGAGCCCCTAGGATTCTTGCTTGACTGCCGGCAGTATGAGGGCGATCATATAAGTGAGAGCTGGAGTCTATTAGCACATCCTTAAAAGGTCCCTAGTCGTGGGAGATTCGAGACAGGGCATCGATTCTCCAGAGTAGACTAGTGTATACAGTCGAGACCCCGACGAGGGGCGGTGGCCGGTCTCACAAGCCACTGGTGTCAGTTGGTTCACCTAAGATGTATACAGGTGCTCATTGGGTTATGAGTACACCGTACAGGACTCGCTGGGAACCTGCTAGTTGGGATTATACTTGACGTCAGATAGCAGTTCCGTGGTGACATGTGTACAGGTTAGTTCATCGACCTGGGGATCGTCATTTGTCTCGTGTGAGTTCCCACTGTACTTTGATTACTACCCTACCACGGCTCAAAGGAGTCGTGCAAACAGGTTTTAGTTGGGTACAGTCCCGAGCCACATGGAGGCAGTGAGCGGATCTTCGGGGGTTCGTCTCTCCCGGTATTGGGGGTGAGGTCGCGCTGTGTCTAGGAGAGCCATTACACAAAGTCCTTGGCCAAGGCAGGAGATTTACTGGTAGGTATTCCAGTAGTATCTCAGGGTGTTCTGGGCTACACTCCGACACGACTTGTACCGCTTTTGGGGGTCTGACTTTTACCAACCCCCTAGGCCCGACATGCGATGCTCATAGACGAACGGACCGGACTGTACGGATATTGTCACTGACAGGCTCAGTAGGGTGTCAGGATGAGTTCGCTCATCGACGTCCCTTTTAGTCAAAAGCTGGTGGCCCGTCACGCATTGGCTTATACCTCTGACGTGCTAGTGGTTAAATCCACAGCCATAGTATTGACGAGTCTTTAGAGTCCACCACACATTTCAGTTACTCAGGCTTTTGGGCGAAACGCTGTAGAGGCCGTATGGAGATATGGCAGGGTCCGATCAGATACGTGCGGTATTGCACGGATGGTGATCGGACGGTTTTTACTAGCCGGCTTTGGCTTAAGCCGGATCCTAGTATTTTGACAGTGTAGTTTTGTCTCTTTGCATTTGTATCCGGTCGGAATACAGATGCGGGTGTGTATGCACAGTATCGGGGTTTTCCTGTAATTTATTATGGGACCAGTTTTCTGGGGTTGCCAGTTTGCATTCCGTTCCGGTCGGTTTTTCATTGTTCCTTCACGGCCGGACTTTTCGTTGGAGGGGGGTTATTTGCAAGTTTGCGAATAACACATTGTGGAGGGGTTTATTGCAAAAGGATTGATTATGAAATCTTCTTTGCTATTCTTGCATTAATTGGGATTTGATTGGATATGGTTTGTGAATGGATTGGGTTGGAAATTGGTGTGACCTTATCTTTATTAATTCCTTTTTCCACTTGAAAAATTCCATTCATTTTCCCACTTGGTTCTTTGAAGGGGACCGGCCACTGTTCTTGTGGAGAGAGGGTTAATTTGTGTGTGGATAATTCCTTCATGATTTAATTAGTGGACCCCCCCTGTGTGTTTGCTGTGAAAGATTTTCTTTCGTTCTTTTGGGATTTATTCATACAAACATTAATTTATATATGAGAGTGCTTGCTTCATTCCTTTTTCCCAGTGAGCAAAAGACTTGGCCGAGCTCATTTGTTGGGGATGCTCCATTCTTCATCAAGCTTTCATCCATGATTATTCTTGCAAAAATTCCTCCATACATGGCAACCTCTAAAACCCCAAAGAGACAAGTTTCCACACTAGTCTACAGCATCCCTTGGACGCGTCGGCTAGCCAACTTCGCGTCCGAGTTGCCTCGGTATTAAGGTGGGAGCCCGTAAAAGATACAGGCGATGTGGTGCCCTTCCGGCAAGGAGGCGACGACCGGAGGATCCGCGGGAGATCGGGACGACGACGAGAAGACCGGAGGACTCGGATCACTCGGTATATCTCTAACCCGTCTTGTAGTTAGCTAGATCTAGTTTAATGGCCCGATCCGGTGTTTAGTGCGCGGTGGTGCCGGTTTGCTAAGTCCGCAAAATTAAAGTTTATCACCGTTTCCGCATTTGGTCGTTTGATTGACGACCGGGGCGCCGCCGTGCACTTACACGACTTATACCGCTATTAGAGGACTGACGCTTGCCGCCCCCTAGGCACGATATGCGATAGTCTTAGACGAACAGACCGGACTGTACGGAGATTGTCACATCAGGCTCAGTAGGAGTACGGATGGGTTTCCTCATCGGCCTTCTAATCGACATCTACCTGGGGACCGTTACGTACAGCTAGTACCGCTTGCAGTCTGTGGTTAAACCCACTGCCAGCGTAGTGTCGAGTCTTTAGAGTCCCACACAGAGGGTTTCCCTGCTCCAGGCAAAACGATATAGAGGTCGTATGGTTTTACGACAAGGGTTCGGACGCTTACGTGTTTAAAGGCACGTACGACGTTCGGACAGTTTTTACTAGTCGGCTTTGGTTTAAGCCAGATACTAGTATTTGGTTATAGGATTTATACAGTCTAAAGTTTTTCCGTGTTTTCACGGATAGGAGGGGCGTTCTCATAATTTGGCGGGAAGCTTCTAGAAGCATGGTGACTTGAGGGTTTAGGTGGCATTTACATTAAATGCATTTATGACTCACTTAGATGAATCATTCAAGTGAGTTAATGAAGTATTTATTGCTTAATGACTCACTTGATGATTCATTGCATATATTTAATGAAGCATGATGATAAATCATTCAGATTTATTTATTTGATTTTCTTATGCTTCATAATATATTAGAAGTGAGAAGCTTTTTATTGATAATTCATGCTCACCTTCTCTCTCCTCAAGCTCACTCTCTCTTCAAACCCTAATCCTACCCCTCATGTGTTGAGATCAAGGATTAGATAGACTAATTAATCCATAACCTCACTCTATATCACCTAGGTGTCTTTGATTAGCAACTAAAGAAACCTAGTTACCTTAAGATTAGAAGTGAAGCTTGGAGTAGGAGTTCTCGGGTGGATCGTCTTTGACTCGAGGAGGCCGTTGAGGTGCCGACGTTCCAAAGATCCTATAAGGAGTGGAGGACAGCGATGAAGACCCGAAGGACAAGTAACGTGAGGTATAACATCGAATCCGAGTAGTTAAACCTTTCGTAGTTTGCTAGTAATGGTTTAGATACGATCCGTATGCTCTAGTCCGTGATACCACCCTTTTACTACTCAAGATCCCGCCGTCCCAGGTCCAGTTTCCATTGTCGCGGATATGAATATCCGTAAGGCAAGGGAAAAGGATAAAGCGAAAGCTAAGTGCCTCGTGTTGGCTTCAGTTGATGGTATATACCAGAAGCAGCACGAGAAGATGGACTTAGTTTCCATATTTCTCCATAACAAAGATATATATGGAGAGCAATCTCATATCATAAGATATGAAACCTCGAACGAATTAATTCAAGCGAGGTTGGCTTTCAAGTCATATGTAGGGGACAACGTCCTTACAACGACTAGCTATATTGATGAGCTCAAGGACCTGGACACCACGTTGGAGAACGGGTCAGATACTGAATTGATTCTACAGTCTCTGCCTTCTACCCTGAAGCAAACCAGGGAAGTAGAAGGAAAGAGGGCAAAAGTTTCAGGACTGGATGTAGTAAAAGAGGGACGTTCCTATTGTTATGGGATTGGGCATTGGCAGAAGGATTGCAGGTCTTTGAAAACCAGTAGCCAGGATACGAAGCATGTTGTGGCTTCGGCCTCAAGTGTGTTTGTAATTGAGAACTGTTTGTCAATTAACTCTACTTCCTGGGTACTAGATGCCGGAGAAGGATCTCATATCTGTAATTCATTACATGCTTTGAGAAACTGTAGAGTTATAAAGGTAGGTGATTGGTCTCTCACAGTTGCAAACGGAATGACTGTGAACGCTGAATCCGTGGGAGAATATCGCCTAGGTTTGACAAGTGGGCATATATTGATTCTACGTAACTGTTTGTACGTACCTAGTATGACATGTAATATCATATCAGTGTCCTTACTTTCGAGAGAGGGATATGATTTTACATTCGTAAGCGATGGAGTTAACATCCACCTAAATCAAGTTCTGATTGGGTCCGGTACATTAGATAACGGTATATACGTATTGAGTTAAGCTCGGGTTTTCAATATCCAGAACACACTTAAAAGAAAGTCTCCAAAAATAAATCAGGCTTTCTTATGGCATTGTAGACTAGGTCACATCAATGAAACACGATTGACTAAGTTACATAGAGAAGGATATTTGAATCCGTTCGAATATCAATCTTATGCTACTTGTGAATCTTGTCTCAAGGGAAAGATGACAAAGACTCGGTTTACAAGACACGGAGTAAGAGCGAGCGAGCTCTTGGGACTCGTACACAGTGACGTGTGCGTTCCAATGTCTACAAATGCGCGAGGTGGTTATTCCTATTTCATTACTTTTACGGATGATTTCTCTAGGTATGGATATATCTTCTTAATGAAGCATAAATCCGAGGCCTTTGAGAAATTCCAAGAATACAAGAATGAACTGGAAAACCAAACAGGCAAAAATATCAAGACACTGAGATCTGATCGAGGTGGTGAATACTTATGTGCCGAGTTCCTAGGTTACTTAAAAGAGAATGGAATTCTCTCTCAGCTTACTCCTCCATACACACCACAACACAACGGTGTATCGGAAAGGAGGAATCAAACCCTA
The DNA here is from genome assembly GCA_030015575.1 of Agapanthus africanus. Taxonomy (NCBI): domain Eukaryota; kingdom Viridiplantae; phylum Streptophyta; class Magnoliopsida; order Asparagales; family Amaryllidaceae; genus Agapanthus; species Agapanthus africanus. The sequence goes on along the minus strand of CM057344.1, from coordinate 237,541,420 downwards.
TTGGAAATGGTTCATTCCACGATAAGTAAGGCTGAGTTACCACGATCATTCTGGGGATATGCACTAGAATCAGCTGCATACCTTTTGAACCGAGTTCCAACTAAGACTGTTCCTACTTCACCATATCAGATGTGGTGTGGGAAGAAACCCTATCTTAAGCACATTAAGATATGGGGATGTCCAGCTTTTATAAAGAAGCAGCATGCGGACAAGCTCGAGGCACGATCAGTACAGTGTAAGTTTGTGGGATATCCAAAGAACTCCAAGGGATATTATTTCTATTACGCAGGGAACAAAAGGTTTTTGTTTCTCATAATGCTCGCTTCTTGGAAACTGAGTTTTTAGAAAATCAGATAAGTGGGAGCGCAATAAAACTGGAAGAAATTCCAGAACCACAAGCTATTACTGAAACCTTGGTAGAACAAGAAGGTTCAGGAGAACCGGACATCCCAGCGCCTCTCCGCAGGAGTAGTAGGCCATCTCATCCGCCTGAGAGATACTACGGTTTTCTCATAGATGGGGATAGAGAGGATTGCGTCATTGATGATGATGACCCTACTAGCTTCCAGCAAGCCATTCAGAGCGGCAACTCAGTAAAATGGCTGGATGCAATGCGGACCGAAATGGAGTCCATATACACTAACAAAGTATGGACTTTGGACATTGCTCCAGATGGGGTAAAACACGTAGGATGCAAATGGATCTTCAAAAAGAAGATTGGTGTAGATAGACAGGTTGAAACCTATAAGGCTAGACTTGTTGCAAAGAGTTTCCGTCAAAGACCTGGTTTGGACTATGACGAAACTTTTTCTCCACTGGCTATGCTCAAATCCATTCGGGTCCTTCTTGCTATTGCTGCCTTCCACGATTATGAGATCTGGCAGATGGACGTAAAGACGGCCTTTCTAAATGGTAACTTGGAAGAGTGCGTCTATATGGATCAGCCAGAGGGATTCATTCAGAGTGGGAGCAGCAGTAAAGTATGCAAGTTGCTTAAGTCCATTTATGGACTAAAGCAGGCATAGCGGAGTTGGAACATCTGTTTTGATGATGTTGTCAAAGAATTCGACTTTATCAAAAATCCAGATGAACCATGCATATACAGTAAGATTGTAAGGAGAGCTGTAGTATTCCTCATCTTGTACGTGGATGACATTCTCCTAATAGGAAATGATATTCCTATGTTACAGTCAGTCAAAAGATTCTTGTCACAGAAATTCTCCATGAAGGACCTGGGTGATGCCACCTACATTCTGGGGATCCGGATCTATCGTGATAGATCAAAAAGGATGTTGGGACTTTCGCAGTCCAGGTACATAGACACCATATTGAAGAGATTCAGTATGGAAGATTCTAAGCGCGGTAACCTACCGGCTTGTCACGGAATCACCATCTCCAAAGAGATGTCTCCCAAGACTGATTTGGAAAGGGATCGCATGTCGATTATACCCTACGCTTCTGCGGTAGGCTCTATAATGTATGCGATGTTATGTACCAGACCAGATGTAGCATATGCATTGAGCGTTGTAAGCCGGTATCAGGAAAACCCAGGGGAGAAGCACTGGATAGCAGTAAAGAACATTCTCAAGTACCTGAGGATGACTAAGGAGATGTTCTTGGTGTATGGCGGAAAAGACCTCCAGATCGAGGCCTTTGCCGACTCCAGCTTCCAGAGTGATAAGAATGACTCCAAGTCCATGTCGGGTTATGTCTTTACCCTCAATGGAGGGGCGGTCTGTTGGAAGAGTTCCAAGCAGGAAACCGTTGCTGACTCAACGATGGAAGCGGAGTACATAGCTGCTTGCGATGCCGCAAAAGAAGCTGTCTGGATGAAGAAGTTCCTCACAGAACTTCAGGTGGTTCCTACTAGTGTTGGTCCAATACCTCTGTATTGCGACAACAACAGCACTATAGCTTTAGCGAAGGAACCCAGGTCCCATCAAAAGTCCAGATACATCTTAAGGCGGTATCACCGGATCAGGAAGATAGATCGCCGGGAGATCGAGGTAAAGAGAGTAGATACAGAGAATAATATTACTTATCCATTCACAAAGGTCATTCCTCAAACGCAGTTCGAGAGGCTATTCGAGATGATAGGTCTGCGATATGCCAGTACATGGTCCTAGTGCAAGTGAGAGATTGTTAGTGTTTATGCCCTAGAGGCCATTACTGTATCATACTAGTTTGTATATTACTTAATGGAATCTTGGGATATTCACAATTGTATTGACAGTCTTGCTAAAAATGGTAGTATACTACTTGGTTTGTGTCTACTTTAATATATGCATATGTTTCTTGTAACGTATCATTTATACATATTAGTAGAGCCCATAGGATCTTTGCTTGATTACCAGCGTTCTGATGGCAGTCACACTAGTGGGGGCTGGGTAGTCTATAAGCAACATCCTATACAGTTCCCTGGTCGTTGGATTATCGAGACAGGGCATCGATATTCCGGAGTAGACTAGTGTGTACGCTTCTCATCCCAGTTGGGGAGATGGTCTGTCCCACAGCCATCAGTACGTCGTACTGGAGATAGTATACAGGTGCTCGTTAGGTTACGGGTACACCGGACAGGACTCGCAGGGAATTGTTGGGTGGTATTATACCCGTCGTCAGTTAACAGTTCCTAAGTGACATGAGTACAGCATAGTCCATAGACTTGACACTGCTACTTCGCCTCGAGTGTGTCCCACTGTTCTTAGATTGCTACCCTACCACGGCTCAAAGGAGTCATGCAAACTGGTAGCAGTTGGGTGCAGTCCCGAGCACTTGGTGGCAGTGGCGGTTAGACAGGATTCGTCTCTCCCCGTATTGGGAGTTGATATCGCGCTGTGTCAGAGAGCCATTACGCAAAGTCCCTGGCCAGGGGAAACGAGATTTACTGGTAGGTTCCAGTAGTTTCTCAAGGTGTAATGGGCTACTCTCCGACACGACTTATACCGCTATTAGGGGACTGACGCTTGCCGCCCCCTAGGCGCCATATGCGATTGTCTTAGACGAACAGACCGGACTGTACGGAGATTGTCACATCAGGCTCAGTAGGAGTACGGATGGGTTTCCTCATCGGCCTTCTTATCGACATCTACCTGGGGACCGTTACGTACATCTAGTGCCGCTTGCGGTCTGTCGTTAAACCCACTGCCAGCACAGTGTCGAGTCTTTAGAGTCCCACACAGAGGGTTTCCCTGCTCCAGGCGAAACGATATAAAGGTCGAAGTCTTCATATATATTAAAAACCGAAGTTGTTTAAAAAACTTCCAAGTTTATTTTATAGGAGTTGAAGGATAGAAAAAGACAGGATACATTTCATACACGGTACAAATAAAATCTGCTCTTTTTTCATACGTTTACGTGTTTAAACGCACGTACGACGTTCGGACAGTTTTTACTAGTCGGCTTTGGTTTAAGCCAGATTCTAGTATCGGGTTTTAGGATTTATACAGTCTAAAGTTTTTCCGTGTTTTCACGGATAGGAGGGGCGTTCTCGTAATTTGGCGGGAAGCTTCTAGAAGCATGGTGACTTGATGGTTTAGGTGGCATTTACATTAAATGCATTTGTGACTCACTTAGATGAATCATTCAAGTGAGTGAATGATGCATTTATTGCTTAATGACTGACTTGATGATTCATTGCATATATTTAATGAAGCATGATGATAAATCATTTATATTTATTTATTTGATTTTCTTATGCTTCATAATATATTAGAAGTGAGAAGCTTTTTATTGATAATTCATGCTCACCTTCTCTCTCCTCAAGCACACTCTCTCTTCAAACCCTAATCCTACCCCTCATGTGTTGAGATCAAGGATTAGATAGACTAATTAATCTATAACCTCACTCTATATCACCTAGGTGTCTTTGATTAGCAACTAAAGAAACCTAGTTACCTCAAGATTAGAGGTGAAGCTTGGAATAGGAGCTCTTGGGTGGATCGTCTTTGACTCGAGGAGGCCGTTGAGGTGCCGACGTTCTAAAGATCCTACGAGGAGAGAAGGACAGCGATGAAGACCCAAAGGACAAGTAACGTGAGGTATAACTTCGAATCCGAGAAGTTAAACCTTTCGGTTTGCTAGTAATGGTTTGGATACGATCCGTATGCTCAAGTCCGTGTTACGAAGCTTTGATAATCGTTTTTCATATATTCCGCCTCCCCGCAAGCTTGTGGGGTGCGTGACATGGACTTACAGTGGTATTAGAGCCAACTAAACCTTTACTAGCTTGTTAGCAACTAATTAGAACTTCGATCGTCAGAAAAAAAAACGCGAAAACTTAACCCGGACCCCTATCAGTTTCTGTTAATTTTAAACGTGTCGAAAAAAATATTTGATATGCCTTAAAATTCACAGCAGGGAATTATAAGAATACTGGGAAATACGAGCACTCAACTCGACAAGACGGCCGCGGATCAACGGCCAAATGGTGCTTTTGGCCGCGGATCCGCCGCGGAGTCAACCCCGAGTTGACTCGGATTTGCTCTGTAATTCATATTGTTTGGTGTTTTGTTTTACAGTATATTCTATTTCTGCCCAGGTTACTTCCATGATGGCTTGCATTTGGGGTAGACATGGAAAAAGGTTGTCGATCGATGTTCTAAATTATTTGCTAATCGGGTTTTTATCTGTAATGTTTAATGTGTTCGTAAACCTCCCCTAACTGCTAGTATGTCGGTTGGCAGGGGGTTGCACATTTCTGTAATGTTTCTACTGTTTGTGTATATGAACTGTATTGGATTGTTGTGATGATTAGCCGGGATTTGAGATGGGTTATTAAATTCATTCATTCGATGTAATTGTAATATGTTGTAATATTCTTTTGCGGGGCACATCCAGGTTGCGGTTGTAGCCACCGTTGTATTATTTCATTTACTGTTTTTTGCTCTTAGGATAGACCTAAGGTGGGGTGCACAAACTACCGGGTACTTTGAAGTGTTTAGTGGCCTACTCACGTTGTTGAGGGAGACCGCTTCACTTCGGGTACTTGGCGGGTAGTTTGCCGTACCCGTAGGGGTCTAGGGTGGGGTAATGGCTATTCATCACAACTGTGTAATCCGTCTTTTGTTGCAGGCTCAAAGCAAACGCGGATTACTAGTATATCCAGTAAAGTTCATCGGTGATCTGGAATGCCTATTATTGCGTCTGACGAATGTACAATATCTATATATGATAGCTATTAGACGTCACTTATGTTTTACACCCGCGCTAGCCCAGCCCCCGCTCTGTCGTTAGTTAAGTAACCTAACGGGTGATGATGGGACCCCGTGGCGAATGCGGATAGCATAAGAGGACGTGGTATTTTCGTTGTTTTCTGCAATGATAGGATAAATGATGGGACGCATTATAATAATGCAAAGAAAATAAACCAAAGTTCAATCGTTGGAAAAAATTTAAAAACCACTCGGTTATTTTAAAAGATCAGAATTTTTAATTGCGGAGCTTTAACCAGTCCTTTTAAAAAGTATCAGGTTCCTTCGATTATATCAAGTTCACTACGTTCACGGTTTTGCCAAAACCAGTCGTAGCCCTCCGTCATTTCATATGGATAGTCAATAGTATTCAAGCTGTGTTTGTTTGGCCAAAGTCAAGGCACAGTGTTTGGTAGCTATTGGATATTCATATGTAGCATAGATAGATGCGTTGGTTTGGGACAGTCGTACTACCTTGTTGGCAAGTGTCAAGGGTATGTACGGGTGGGTTCAAATTAACCTGGATAATGACGGGTAGAACTTGACATGTGACTTATGATTTGTTTGGCCAAAGTCAAGGTCATAAAAGCATTGGGCAAAAATCCACATCGGGAGTTTTCTAAAGAAACTGAAACTTGCAAGTGTTGCATACCATTTAGAGTTTGATGAATGTTGGTAGGATTCCTTCAGCATTATCATACGATGATATTTGGATCCTGATCCTACTGTGAGTACAAGCTACTTATCAAGAGATTCTTCACTTAACGATCAATGCTATAAACCAAGTAGGTGTCGAGAAAGGTGTCAGCAGGGCTACGCCCCCAGAAAAAAGAGATTATTTAATTAAGGAACTTCGCGAAAGCTTTGGAAAACCTCCCTCGAAGTATCGACATTGGCCTGGCTGAACGGTTAAGCAAGTATTGTACGGTGAGAATAGTCCTGGCTAATTCTTCTTTTATGGTTTGAGGAAGGATTCAACAAACAGTGGGAGCCATCCAGTTTAGATAAACTAAAAACCAATCTAAACTTGCAAGAGCATCATGCTAAAGTGTTTTCTTCTCTTTCTCTCATTGCAGCGACCTTGTGACCATATATAGGTTACATCTAGATAACAAATTGACTGAATCTTACTTATATGACTGACAAAGGTTTGTCCAGATGTCCATTGCCTATGACAAGCTGGACCACCCTATTACTACTCAAGATCCTGCCGTCCCAGGTCCAGTTTCCACTATCGCGGATATGAATATCCGTAAGACAAGAGAAAAGGATAAAGCGAAAACCAAGTGCCTCATGTTGGCTTCAGTTGATGGTATATACCAGAAGCAGCACGAGAAGATGGACTTAGTTTCCATCTTTCTCCATAACAAAGATTTATATGGAGAGCAATCTCATATCACAAGATATGAAATCTCGAACGAATTAATTCAAGCGAGGTTGGTTTTCAGGTCATACGTAGGGGACAACGTCCTTACAATGACTAGCTATATTGATGAGCTCAAGGACCTGGAGACCACGTTGGAGAACGGGTCAGGTACTGACTTGATTCTACAGTCTCTGCCTTCTACCCTGAAGGAAACCAGGGAAGTAGAAGGAAAGAGAAGGGCAAAAGTTTCAGGACTGGATGTAGTAAAAGAAGGACGTTCCTATTGTTATGGGATTGGGCATTGGCAGAAGGATTGCAGGGCTTTGAAAGCCAGTAGCCAGGATACGAAGCATGTTGTGGCTTCGACCTCAAGTGTGTTTGTAATTGAGAACTGTTTGCCAATTAACTCTACTTCCTGGGTACTGTAAGTCTACGCTAGCGCCCCGTCCGTCAACAGACGCCAAATGCGGAACAAAAACTTTTAAACTGGCGCTATCGTATACTTTAACCCGGATCTGCCATTATTGCTAAACTAACAAACTGTAAAGAGTGTAGAAAGGTTATACCGAACGATCCGAGTCCTTCGTTCTTTAACCATCATCCCACGCTCCGTTGCGGCTGCTCCGATCTCGTCGATCTCCGATCTGCTCGTCCAGGTGGCACCACATCACCGATTCTTTAAACGGGCTCCCGCCTCTGACTTGAGGCAACTCGGTCGTCAAGTTTGCTAGAAGAGACGACCAAGAATGATGTAGAGAATGAGTAGATGACTTTGTCTCGTTCCGTCCAAAACTGTGGACGGACGGTTAATGAAGTTGCCGAGGGAATTGGGTGATGGAATGAAATGAACTGTAAAATTCCATGCACCCCAAATACTATCATAATCTTTTCACAAATGAATCAAGTGTGTGAGAGAGAGGAGGAGAGAGAGGGCCGGCCATTCTTATAGAAGAGGAGGAGGTGACCGTAGGAGAAAGAGAGTAACCTTAAGCAAAATATCATAATGTGAACACAAAAGAATATCTTAAGCTTAACAAAAAATGGTTGAAATCAAAGCATGAGTCACAAGACACCTCACCAAATCTAGAACCTTCTAGAACCTTCTAGAAGCATGACTCACTCTCATCCAAGAAAAGATAAATCCGTCTTTAACCGAATGTTAAAAGACGGCTGATAGAAAACTGGAAACTGGCAACTTCCAAAAGTGATCCTGAAACGACTTTCAGGATAACCCCGTAACTGTATAAATATACCCGCATTTGTATTACGACCGAATACAAATGCAACTGAGACAAAGATATTATACCTACTCAATATAATACTCGGATCCGGCTTAAACCAAAGCCGACCAGTATCATCTGCCCGAAAACTGACACGTGCGTAAACGCACGTGCATTTTCCGAACCCTGCCATAAAACCATACGGCCTCTGCAACGTTTCGCCCGAACTTGGGAAACTGTCTGTGGGGGACTCTAATGACTCGTCAGTACCCTGGCAGTGGGTTTAACCACAAACCGTCAGCGGCACTAGCTATGCGTAACGGCTGCCCATGCACTGACCTCAAGGGAGGCCGAGGAGCGAACTCAAGGGAGACCGATGAGCGAACTCCTCCGAAAACCCTACTGAGCCTAACAGTGACAATGTATATACAGTCCGGTCTGTTCGTCAATGAGTATCGCATATCCGCCTAGGGGGCTAGTAACGTCAGACCCCCAGAAGCAGTATAAGTCGTGTCGGAGTGTAGCCCAATAACACCCTGAGATACTACTGGAGTACCTACCAGTAAATCTCCTGCCATGGCCATGGACTTTGTGTAATGGCTCTCCTAGACACAGCACGACCTCGCCCCCAATACCGGGAGAGACGAATCCCCTGCCGATCCGCTCACGTGCCTCCATAAGGCTCGGGACTATACCCAAAAGCTACCTGTTTGCACGACTCCTTTGAGCCGTGGTAGGGTAGAAATCAAAGCACAGTGGGAACTCACACGAGACAAATGACGACCTCAGGTCCATGAACTAACCTGTACACATGTCACCAGGGAACTGCTATCTGACGATAGGTATAGTACTAACTAGCAGATTCCCGACGAGTCCTGTCCGGTGTACTCATAACCCAATGAGCACCTGTATACATCTTAGGTGATCCAACTGACACCAGTGGCTTGTGAGACCGGCCACCGCCCCTCGTAGAGGTCTCGACTGTACACACTAGTCTACTCCGGAGTATCGATGCCCTGTCTCGAAACTCCCACGACTAGGGACCACAATTAAGGATATGCATATAAACTACCCAACTCTCACGTATATGATCGCCATCATACTGTTGGTAGTAAAGCAAGATCCTAAGGGCTCTATCAAAGTGTAACATGCAATCAGTCACCTGAACATGTACACGACTGATAAAGGCAAACCAAATAGCATACTATCATTTCGAGTAAGACTGTCCTACCGGGATAGGTCCTCCGCAATCATTGCAATCACGTACCTGCGATCCAATAATTGACTATGAGGGCACTATCTCCAACAATCTCCCACTTGCACTCAAGGCTAATTATTGCGATGTCGACTACTCACAGCCCGTGTGAAACCGAACATCCAACTCCTCTACTAATCAGTTTCACAAAGCCCGTTTGTAAAACTATTGTGTTCGAGAAATAGCCTCAGTGAGTGGATCCGCCTAGAAGTTTCTTTCTATATCTCTCTAAATCTCAAATTCGCGGAGAAAGCCATCTCCCGAATTGAGTAAAACCTGTCTTAGAATATGTCTGGATTTCTGATGGGACCTAGTTCATAAATGAACTCCAAATCCAAACTTCTTAGACTGTATCGATCACTGAACTTAATCAGTATCGGGCACCATGCCACCCACAGTATCCTCTTGGACCACCTGTCCATAATACTGTCCCTCATCAGAGGGAAAAACTATAACTCTGACAATCACTCTGTCAACCATGTCACCTTTGAAGCTTGGAATGATAACCGTCTCCCGAAGGAGGCTGCCGTCATCAAATCCGTAGAACATCCACTTATGTTCTAAAACTGCTTCCTTATGTCTCTCCAGGATTGGATTAATACAAACTCATTGCATCTAGTGCAAAAACAACATCTGGTGTGGTACTTGACATCTCATGATTGACTCAATTGCCTAAGCAACTGATCTGCCAATCATGCACAGTCCTCTCCCCTTTAGTCTATACGACACCTTTAGAGAGGGTGACTCCATCACCTGCAGGTACACCACCATGCTAGGAGTCAACTATTCTAAAAACCATTAGAATATCTGTCAAAGTACCCACATTGGGAAACTACCCAAATCTAGATCTAAAACCATAGATCCAGAAACCAGAATGTCAAATATTATATCCATATCCTGTCTGGAGAAACAACTGTGTGACGACCAAAGTACAACCGATCGTAGTATAGGAATTTTACTTCCTACTTTGTGTATGTCATCCTGATACCATGACATCACACCCTACTACCTTCTTAACAGATCCATCCCCTATTCTGATTGAAGTCAAACCCATGACTGTCATATCAAAATTAGATGATCTATCTCCGCTATAACTGCTCTAGTCTATAAATAGACATAAGCTACTTGCCCACTAAACTTCCGCTGCTCCCACTGACTACGACAACCCTCCTACCGGGTCTTATATCCTGGAACAACAGTAGTGTCAAGTCTGGGTAGATAAGAACCTCCCTGTCACCGTCCTTGAGGCTACCGGAGTACCTCTCGGGTGTCTGAGGTTACCCACCTTATCTGCGGAGTGGCTATTGGAATGTCAAACCTGATTGAATATATAGGTCCTATTAAATTTTCCGTAATCGTTCGCGGTTCTGGAATCACTTCCAGTTCTAAAATAGTGTCAAATAAATCATTTCACTCTCCCCCTTAAAGAAATGATGAGGAAATGAGCTTGTGGGCTTGTACATTTTTGTGCAAAACTTGCACCTTATCATTTCACACTTGTGTTACATTTTCTTACATGGCTTTACATTTTATCTTTGCTTTGGGTTTACTATTGAGGAGAGAAGGGAAAATAGAAAAGAAAAGAAAACAATAGAATATTGAAGTATGGGCAAGTGAGAGAAAGAGAGGGTGGGGGATCAACATTGGTCTTGAGCCATTCTCTCTTCATTATTTCACTTATTTCCTCTCCCCTCCCTCTCTTTGTTGCTGCTGCTGCCCTACTCCCTCCCCCTCTTCCACCCTCTCAAACTCCATTAAAAACACCTCAAACCCCATTACCCATTTCAATAAAAAGATGGACAAGCCCACAAGCTATACTATGGACCAAGAAAGTTTTCATTTTGGCGCTGTGGAGGATACATGGGTGCTAAATAAGGTATATCCTTTCACAAATAGTGTAGTGTTTCGGTTGCTTAAGCTTCTTTTCAAGTTTAGTTTCAATTTTGTGTAGTTTTGTGCACTTTGGACATTTCTAGAGAGGGTTAGGGTTAAGTTGAGATTTCGTGCTGAACTTGAGTGTTTTGAGTGACCATAACCCCCCCTATGATGTTACAAACCCAGAACTTACACTTGATTAAAACTAAAACCGAAAATACGGAAGAAAAAAAAAGAAACTTTTGATGTCTATTTGTGAACTTTGAGTGTGTAGGCAAATATGTAATGAACTGGGATTTTTGCTGGAAAAATAAACAACTCCAGAGACCCATTTGAGACCATAGGAACCCACTGTAGCAAGACGAACCACAATGGAGTCCCCAGGGCCGGCGTGACCGGATTTTCATGAGACAGGGCTCGGCCACTTGCTGAGGGTGTGGGTCCATGTTTCTTCTGTAGGTCACATATACCCTATATATCACCCTAGTGTTGTTTGCTCACATGGTTTCACCCTCATCCAAATATGGGACCAATTTCCTACAATGTAGTATTATGACATTGCCACGACTTAAACTTTATATACCAAATCTTGGTTTTTGTGTTAGATTGGTAGCCTACAGGGAATCTGGAGTGACCCTAGACACTTACTGGAAAAACTAGCAAGACCATTACCCTATATTGACTACCCTACAAACATGACACCCCAACTCCCTACTAGGGCCGATGTCACCGGATTTTTAGGGTAGGGGGCCGGCCACCTTGTGGAGTCAGTAGTCCTGGTTGCTTCCATAGCTCATTTACACTTTACACATCACTCCAGTATTGTTTTGGAACATTATTTGCACCTTAATCAAAATCTGGGACTGAATACATGTGTTGCTATTTTGATTCGAGTTGTGGTTTTGCGTATTTTCAATTCTGGATTTCAGTATTTGTGCTTTATCTCAATCATGTGACGTTTGTACGTCTATATCGAGTTATATCGGGTTGTTTTGCGAGGGCAAACCATAGGTTTTGACCTATGCGAGTTCCGCGTGTCGTTTTTGTTTCGACATGGTTTTTAATGCGATACGCTATTATGTGTAGGTACCCTCGCGAAGACTTCGAGACGACAAGCAAGTGCGTGGCGACGTCGACATCGGCTAGCGAAGATCAAGGTGAGTAGATTTTATCTACGAGGGAAGTCGGGTAGATGGCGTATAGCACCCCCGCAGTTCGATATTTAGTATGTTATATATACTATATATATATATATATGATAGCTTTATGTGTGACATGGATATTCAAGATATGATTAGGTGTTAAATTGTTAGATTAGGGTTGTAGAAGTGGACTAGTATAGTTTCTTAGTCGCGAACCCTAGAATAGGTTTACACCCACACGCACACACATGCTTACTTGTTATATTTGTATGTATATGGGAATACGTATATATATACACACACATAGGTATGGGACTATGTATATATATACACGTATACCTACACTTGGATGATGAGGATAATGGATGATATTTGCAGATGAGTCGATGAGATTGGGCATGATGCCATGAGGTCGGTCATATGATGTGGTTCGTATTTTGAGATACGACATGAGATTTTAGCGGGCCTTTGGGCGTGTATTTTACACACGCATATATATATCTATATAGATGGTATCGGTTTGTACTAGACTTAGATCAGTACCTAGTTCATGAGATATGATGATAAGGATACCAGTTAATTGATGAGATAAATGTGAGATTAGACCCGTACCCAGATTTCGGGATGCCGTACGACGGATTTACGTACGAGCTATATATTGACGATTGATCCGCACTCTTGGCTCGAGGATGTCATATGGTATACCGTATTGTATGTGATACTATTGAGGTGGGATCACCGACTATTATATTTATATATATATCGACTCAAATTTAGGTGGTTTCTATACCCTTTCGATTAGCTGGTTAGTTAGATCTATAGTTACTTAGTAGATGTTAGACTAGACCCGAGTCATACCTATTTTCAAAACTAACGAATCGCGAGTATTTTAAAGACAAGCTAAGGGATTCAACGGATATTTTCAAAAGACGCGTCTTTTCTTAAAAACACCGTAGCCCTTATTTTTCTAAAAACCCCGATTCGTCTTATTTCAAATGGCATAACGTATGACATTTACATATTGATATAGATTCTTCACTGTTGCGTTTGTTGTTCGATTTCCGCATTTCTTGCTATTTGCATCGCATTGCATATGTAAATATGTTTATTATTATATTAAACCCATGCTGTTAGGACACCAGCACTATTATCGATGATGCGTATGTTCCACGTACACCTGTTTGCCGGCTCACACACTTCATCATCGATAATTGCCATGTCACGACACAGTAGGATTGTTGCATCATGATATGACTCCTTATATGATATACTGGCACACATACATATTGTACACTCATATTTGTGTATATACCTACTTGTACATCTATATTGGCGCACAGACATATTGTACACTTGTAACATTTCGAAAAAATAAAATATTATTTTTGGGAATTTTTATAATTTAATATTATTTTAATGAATATTTTAATATTTCGGTATAATTAAATACCGATAAATGGGAAATAAATTTGGAAAAATATTATGGAAAATTCTAAAATAGGGTATTTTATCGAATTATACTATTTTAAAGTTTTTATGATTAATTATATGCAAATTTAGTGCTAATCGCGATTAAAAATCGCTAATCGGATTTTTGGCATTTTTGTGCAAAACATGCACATATCATTTTTCTTTTTACACTTGTGCATTTCTACCATGTTGTTTTGGGTTTACTATTGGTGAGAGAAGGATTTAGGGGAGAAAAAAAAAAGAAAAGAAAAGAAAATGGAAAAGGTTTTAAAATGAAGTATGAGTGAGAGAAAGAAAGGGTTACCTTTGACTAAGACTTAGCATTTTCCCTTCATTCTTCATTCATTTTCTCTCCCTCTCCCTTAACTCCCTGCTGCTGCCGCTCCTTCTCCCTCCCCACTTCACCTCCTCAAAACACCTCTAAAACAACTCCAAAACCCCACTCCCATTTCACTAAAAAGGTGCACAAGCCCAAGAGAAGCATTTTGGACCAAGAAAGCAAGGATTTTGGCCACTAGGGGCAACTCAAGAAAATTCTTGAGTTGCCAAATGAGGTATTTTTCTGGACCATTAGCTTAGTTTTTGCATACTTATACCCCTATGTTAATATTGAATCGATATTGTATGATTTGGCGGACTTAAGGAAAACTTAGTTAGGGTTTGAGGGAATTTTGGGTTGTGATGTGAAATTGAGCTCAGTCGAGGCTGCACAAACACCCTAGTGCTTGAATTGAGACCCAAACCTGAGACTTGAAATCCAGAATACGGATTTAGAAACCGATATAGGACGATTTATGGAATCTGTGAAGGTTATATGAGATCTGCTATCACCTCGAGACTCTGAAAATTATTTTTGACTGACAGTGACATGTGCAGGCACCCAGGAAGCTAACCCCAAGACCCCAGCCCTTAACTCTCTTCCTCAGCCTTTAATTTATTCCCTCAGGCCACAATTTGCGGCCAGACCTGCACCAATTTGTATCGTTTTGGTTCTGTAGCTCCTATATCTATAGATTAGACCCCTGGCATGTACAAAATTGTCTAATTTGACCTAGGGTGAAATCTTGGACCCTTTTCTCTAGTTGCTGTTTTGATTCATATTTCTGTATTTCGTATTTTGAATTCTGGAATTGTGTATCGGTGTTTTACCTCGAATACTTGGCGTTCATATGACGATATCGAGGATTGTTGATGGTTTTGAAAGCGTAGCCCATAGGTTCTAACCTATAGGCCTTTAAGCGTGTCGTTTTGGTTTTCGTGTGTCGTTTCAGTTTTGATTGGGTTTTAATGCGATGCGATACGTGTGATATGTAGGTACCCCACGACAATTCGAGACGATAAAGAAGATGATGGCGACATCAACATCGACAAGCAAGATGCAAGGTGAGTAGATTATATCTACGGGGGAAGTCGGGTGGATGGCGTATAGCACCCCCGCAGTTCTATGTTAGTATAGTGTATATATATACTATTTATGATAGCGTTGAGTGTGATATGGATATTTTAGATGTATAAGGTGTACTATGGATAGATTAGGGTTAGAAGTAAACTAGTGTAGTTCCTAGTCGCGAACCCTAAAATAGGTTTACACCCACACGCACACACATGCTTATTTGCTATACTTATACTGTGATGATGAGAATAGTGGATGATATTTGGAGACGATTCGATGATATTGGGCATAGTGCTGGGATATCGGTGATATGACGTGATTCGTATTTGGGATACGACTTGAGATTTTAGCGAGCATTTGGACGTGTATTTACACACGCAATTATATAGACGGTATCGATTGTACTAGCCTTACATCAGTACCCCAGATTATGTGATATGACGATGAGGATACCAGATAATTGATGAGATGAATGCGATATTGACCCGTACCCAGATTTGGGATGCCGTACGACGGATTTACGTATGAGCATTATATTGATGATAGATCCGCACTCATGACTTGAGGATATTATATGATGTATATTGTGTCGTATGGGATACTATTGAGGCGGGATCACCGACTATTATATATATATATATATATATATATATATATATATATCGACTCAGATGTAGGTAGTTTCCATACCCCTCCTGTTTAGCTTGTTAGTTAAGTCTGTAGATTACTTAGTAGACATTAGACTAGACCCGAGTCATACCTATTTCAAAACTAACGAATCGATGATATTTTAAAGATAAGCAAAAGGGATTCTATGGATATTTTCAAACGTCGCATCTTTTCTTAAAACACCGTAGCCCTTATTTTACTAAAAAACCCGATTCGTCTTGTTTTAAATGGCAAAGCTGCATGATATGTATAATTGCTGTATATTTCTTTATTGCTGCAGTATTATTCATTTACCATTTATTCTACGGCTCGCATTGCATTGCATGCTTATATGTTATTGATTCATATTCCTTTTGTGCATATACCTTTACATAGTTGCATGCTCATATTAGTGTTTCACGTTGCATGTATTAAAATTCATGGATTTCGCACTGTGATATGGTTTCATATGATGTTTCTGGATTGTTTTACTCCTGCGTATATATATCAGTGGTATGGGACGCTGAAATATATACGTATACCCATAGTATATATATATATATATATATATATATATATATATATATATATATTAGTGGTATGGGACGCTGATATATATATACACCTACTTAGTACATCATGATGATGATCTATGCAAATTTACTTATGCATTATGTATGAGAGGGGCCTATGTGCTCGATATGCTCGGGGCCTATGTGCTCGATGTGAGGGGCCTTTATGGTCAATGTGAGGGGCCTATATGGTCCATATGAGGGGCCTTTATGGTCGATGTGAGGGGCCTTTATGGTCGATGGCATGTTATATTCCCCCTACCCCATATTTATTTTATATGCATCTCTTCATGTATTAGTAGTACCTGATAGAGTACCTTTCATGACTATTGCATATTCACATTGTAAGTCCGTGTTGCCCACCCCGATGCTTACGGGGAGGCGGAAAACATAATAAAAATTTGATTTTTATCAACTATAGGCAACATGGACTATGCTTTAAGGATCTTTGCTAAACATAAACTTGCTAACCCTAACTACAAAGTAGCTAAGTGATGGAAAGGTTATACCTTGAGCTCAAAGTCCTTCTCTCCTTGCTCCTTGGAATGGTTGAAAGAGTTCACCTTGCTTGTCTTCTCCCGTCAAAGAAGGATCCACTTGAAAGCCACCACCTTTAGCTTCAACTCCAAGCTAGGAGTAACTAGAGTGCAAGAAATGCTAAGACTTGAACCCTAGAAGAGAGTAGAGAGGATCAAGTGAAGGTTTTTCTCAAGCTTTTTGTTTCTCAACACATGAGAGGGAGAGAGCTTGAGGGAGAGGATGAGCAAGAGAGAGAAATAATATGAGAGAATGAATTATTAGTGAGCCATTCTCACTAATATGTGTGGATAATTTTAATTGGATAATTAGCTTGAAAATTGTCATGATAAATCATGACATGACCATTATCATTTCAATTTTGCAAAGATCAAAGAGCATCTCCAAATGAAATGATTATGGTCAAGTTGTCAACAAGGTCAACAAGTCAATGAAGTCAAATTGTCAACAACAACCATGCACAATAATTAAGCTAATTATCAATTAACTATAATCCACACAAAATCAATAGGGTTAATAAAATGACAAAAGCCATTAACCCTAAACAAGGTCCTCTCCCCCAATCTCAAGCAACTGTGCATACGCACCCGCATTCGTGATCCGAGGAACACGAATACTCTGAGAAAAACCAATCTCAAATCATATACTAGGATCCGGCTTAAACCAAAGCCCGCTAATATAAACTGTCCGGACAGCAAACGTGCACAAGTGCGCGGATGCGAACGAACCCTGTCGCAAAACCATGCGACCTCTACTCATTTTGCCTAAAGGCGAATAGCTCTCTGTGTGGGACTCTAAAGACTCGACACTACGCTGGCAGTGGGTTTAACCACAGACCGCAAGCGGCACTAGCTGTACGTAACGGTCCCCAGGTAGATGTCGATAAGAAGACTGACGAGGTGAACCCCATCTGCACTCCTACTGAGCCTGTATGTGACAGTCTCCGTACAGTCCGGTCTGTTCGTCTGATACATCGCATGGCGGGCCTAGGGGGGCGGTGAACGTCAGTCCCCTAATAGCGGTACAAGTCGTGTCGGAGTGTAGCCCAGAACACCCTGAGATAATACTGGAAACCTACCAGTATATCTCGCTTGCCCTGGCCAGGGACTACTCGTGTAATGGCTCTCCTAGACACAGCGCGATGTCAACCCCCAATACCGGGAGAGACGAATCCTGTCTAACCGTCACTGCCTCCAAGTGCTTCGGGACTGCACCCAAAAACTACCTGTTTGCACAGCTCCTTTGAGCCGTGGTAGGGTAGTAATCAAAGTGCAGTGGGAACACACTCGAGGCGAAGTGACAGTGTCAAGTCAGCGGACTTAGCTGTACTCATGTCACCTGGGAACTGATAACTGACGATAGGTATATTACCAACCAACAGTTCCCGACGAGTCCTGTCCAGTGTACTCGTAACCTAACGAGCACCCGCATACTATCCCAAGTACGACGTACTAACGGCTGTGGGACAGACCGTCTCCCACACTGGGATGAGAAGCGCATACGCTAGTCTACTCCGGAGTATCGATGCCCTGTCTCGATAGTCCAACGACCAGGGACCTGTATAAGGATGTGCTTATAGATTACCCAGCTCCCACGAGTGCGAGCGCCATCACAACGCTGGTAATCAAGCAAAGATCCTAAGGGCTCTACTAATATGTATACCAGCAATATGCTAAAAGAAACACATGCACATATTAAAGCAGAGACAAACCAAGTAGCATACTACCATTTCGAGCAAGATTGTATATACAACTGTGAATATCCCAAGCTTCCATTAAGTAATATACAAACTAGTATGATACAGTAATGGCCTCTAGGGCATATACACTAACAATCTCCCACTTGCACTAAGGCCATGTACTGGCGTATCGAAGACCTATCATCTCGATCAGCCGCTCGAACTGAGTCTGGGGCAAGGCCTTGGTGAATGGATCTGCTGTGTTATCCTCTGATGCAACTCTCCGGACCTCGATCTCCTGGCGATCCACGATCTCCCTGATCAGGTGATACCGCCTTAAGATGTGTCTGGATTTCTGATGGGACCTGGGTTCCTTCGCTAAAGCTATAGCCCCGTTGTTGTCGCAATACAGAGGTATTGGGTCAACAATGGACGGAACCACCTGAAGTTCTTTCAAGAACTTCCTCATCCAGACAGCTTCTTTTGCGGCATCAGATGCAGCGATGTATTCCGCTTCCATAGTCGAGTCAGCAACGGTTTCCTGTTTGGAGCTCTTCCAACACACCGCCCCTCCATTGAGGGTAAAGACAAAACCCGACATGGACTTGGAATCATCCTTGTCACTCTGGAAGCTGGAGTCAGCAAAGGCCTCAATCTGCAGGTCTTTTCCGCCATACACCAAGAACATCTCCTTAGTCCTTCTCAGGTACTTGAGAATGTTCTTTACTGCTATCCAATGTTTCTCCCCAGGGTTTGACTGATACCTGCTTACCACACTCAGTGCATAAGCCACATCCGGTCTGGTACACAACATCGCATACATTATAGAGCCTACCGCAGAAGCGTAGGGTATAATAGACATGCGATCCCTCTCCAAATCAGTCTTAGGAGACATCTCTTTGGAGAGGGTGATCCCGTGACAAGCCGGTAGATTACCGCGCTTGGAATCTTCCATACTGAATCTCTTCAGTATGGTGTCGATGTACCTGGACTGCGAGAGTCCCAATATCCTCTTGGATCTGTCACGGTAGATCCGGATACCCAGAATGTATGAGGCATCACCCAGGTCTTTCATGGAGAACCTGTGTGACAAGAACCCCTTGACAGATTGTAGCATAGGAATGTCATTTCCTATTAAGAGAATGTCATCCACGTATAAAACGACGAATACTACAGTTCTCGCTACAAATCTACAATAGATGCATGGTTCATCTGGATTTTTGATAAAGCCAAATTCTTTGACCGTTTCATCAAAACAGATGTTCCAACTCCGCGATGCCTGCTTGAGTCCATAAATGGACTTGAGCAACTTGCACACCTTTCCGCTGCTCCCACCCTGAATGAAACCCTCTGGCTGGTCCATATAGACACACTCCTCTAAATGACCATTTAGAAAAGCTGTCTTTACGTCCATCTGCCAAATCTCATAATCGTGGAAAGCAGCGATGGCAAGAAGGATCCGAATGGATTTCAGCATAGCTACTGGAGAAAAGGTTTCGTCATAGTCCAAACCAGGTCGCTGACGAAAACCTTTTGCTACCAGTCTTGCTTTATAGGTCTCAACCTGTCCATCTACACCAATCTTCCTTTTGAAGATCCACTTGCATCCTACGGGTTTTACCCCGTCTGGAGCAATGTCCAACGTCCATACTTTGTTGGTGTACATGGACTCCATCTCGGTCCGCATTGCATCCAGCCATTTTACCGAGTCGACGCTCTGAATGGCTTGCTGGAAGCTAGTAGGCTCATCACAATCTATGATGCAGTCCTCTCTATCCCCGTCAATGAGAAAACTGTAGTACCTCTCGGGCGGATGAGACTGCCTACTACTCCTGCGGAGTGGCGTAGGAATGTCCTGTTCTTTTGAACCTTCTGGTTCCACTAAACTTTCAGTAATAGTTTGTGGTTCTGGAATTTCTTCCAGTTCTATTGCGCTCCCACTTATTTCTTTTTCTGAAAATTGATGTTCCAGAAAGTGGGCATTGCGAGAAACAAGGACTTTTTGTTCCTCTGCGTAATAGAAAAGATACCCCCTGGAGTTCTTTGGGTATCCCACAAACTTGCACAGTACTGAGCGTGCCTCGAGCTTGTCCACATGCTGCTTTTTGACATAAGCTGGACATCCCCAAATCTTCAAGTATTGAAGATAGGGTTTCTTCCCACTCCATAACTCATATGGTGTGGTAGGCACAGTCTTAGTGGGAACACGGTTCAAAAGATATGCAGCTGTTTCTAGCGCATATCCCCAGAATGATCGCGGTAACTCAGCGTTACTCATCATGGACCGTACCATATCCAATAGGGTTCGGTTCCGTCTCTCCGATTCACCGTTATGTTGCGGAGTGTATGGAGGAGTAAGCTGAGAGAGAATTCCATTCTCTTTTAAGTAATTCAGGAATTCGGCACTTAAGTATTCTCCTCCTCGATCCGATCTTAGGATCTTGATACTTTTGCCTGTTTGTTTTTCTACTTCATTCTTATATTCCTGGAACTTATCAAAAGCTTCGGATTTATGCTTCATTAAGAAGACATGTCCGAATCTTGAGAAATCATCCGTAAAAGTTATGAAGTAAGAAAAACCGCTTCGCGCATGTGTAGACATTGGACCGCACACGTCGCTGTGTACGAGTCCCAAGAGCTCGCTCGCTCTTTCTCCGTGTCCAGAAAACAGAGCCTTTGTCATCTTTCCTTTGAGACAGGATTGACAAGTTGCATACGATTGATATTCGAACGGATCTAAATATCCTTCAGTATGTAACTTAGTCAATCTTCTCTCATTGATGTGACCCAGTCTACAATGCCATAAGAAAGTTTTATTAATTTCTGGAGACTTTCTTTTGTGTGTATTCTGGATATTGAAAACCTGTGGTTGGTTTAAAACGTATATACCGTTGTTCAATGTACCTGACCCAATCAACACTTGATTAAGGTGAATGTTCACTACATTACTTACAAATGCAAATTCATAACCTTCTTTAGATAATAAAGATACAGAAATGATATTACAGGTTGCATTTGGTACATAATAACAACTACGCAAAACCAAAAAGTGTCCATCTGATAATCCCAGGTGATAGTCCCCCACGGCCTCAGCATCCATGCTAGCACCGTTCGCAACTCTGAGGGTCATGTCACCTGCCTTCAAAACTCTACGCTTTCTCAACGCCTGCAAAGAATTACAGATATGAGATCCTGATCCGGTATCCAATACCCAGGATGTAGAGTTTATTGATAGACAGTTTTCAATAACATACACACCTGAAGCTGAAGCTGCAACTCGCTTCAAATCCTGTGTTCTAGCTTTCCAAGCCTTGCAATCTTGTTTCCAGTGGCCACTTTTGTGACAATAGAAGCATTCTTCCTTCCCCACCAGCTTCCCCGCTACCTTTGTTGCTTTACCCTTTCCCTTCGTATCCACTTTACCGACACCGCCTCTTGGTTTGGCGGGGGCTTTCTTCTTCTTGCCCTTGGCTTTCGCCCTGGACCTAGAAGAGGAAGATCCTCCTACAAACAAAGTGGATGTCTCCCTACCCTTCTGTAGGGTGCCCTCAGCAGTCCTCAACATGTTCAGAAGTTCGGCAAGTTCAACCTCCTTTCCTTGCATGTTGAAGTTAAGAATGAACTGGGCGTAAGTGGAAGGAAGGGACTGGAGAATCAAATCGGTATAGAGTTCATTCTCCAACGTGGTCCCAAGGTCCGCGAGCTCCTCTATGTAGCCGATCATCTTAAGCACGTGGTCCGCTACCGATGATCCGACGGCCAACCTTGCCGAAAAGAGCTTCTTCGACACTTCGTATCTTGCGATACGAGACTGCTCTCCATACAGTTCTTTTGTATGGAGAAATATGGACTCTAGGTCCATATTCTCGTGCCTCCTCTGATGGTCGTTATCCATCGAGGCTAGTACGAGGCATTTGGCCCTCGCGCAATCTATCTCCCATGTCTTACGGATTTCTACATCCGCGACGCTGGAGGTGGGACCTGGGACGGGGGGAGCTTTGGTGGTAAGTATATACCCCAGCTTGTCATAAGTGATAGCCATCTTGACATTCCTGAGCCAATCTTTGTAGTTTGGCCCTGTCAATATGTTTTTATCTAATAGTAACTTAAGTCCGGTCATCTTGAATGGTCGCTGCAATTAGGAGAGAGAAAAGAAACACTTTAGCATGATGCTCTTGCAAGTTTAGAGTGGTTTTTAGTTTGTCTAAACTGGATGGCTCCCACTGTCTCTCGAATCCCTTCTCAAACCGTAAAGAAAAGGATTAGCCGGGATCATTCTCACCGTACAATACTTGCTTAACCGTTCAGCCAGGCCAGTGTCGGTACTTCGAGGGAGGTTTTCCAACGCTTTCGCGAAGTTCCTTAATTAAGTAACCTCTTTTCCCTGTGGGCGTAGCCCCGCTAACACCTTTCTAGGCACCTACTAGGTTTATAGCATTGATCGTTAAGTGAGAGTTTTCCCGAGGAGTAGCATATACTCACAGTAGGATCGGGATCCAAATATCATCGCGTGATAAAACCGAAGGAATCCTACCAGAATTATCACACTCCAAATGGTATGCAACGCTAGCAAGTTTCAGTACTTATGAAACTCCCGATGTGGATTTTTGCCCCATGCTCTTATGACCTTGGCGTGAGGTCAAAATGTCATAAGTCACATGTCAAGTTCTTCCCATCATTATCCTGGTTAATTTGAACCCACCCGTACCTACCCTTGACGTAGGCCAAAACGGCAGTACGACTGTCTCAAATCAACGCATTCTATCTATGCAACGGATAAATATCCGGTAGCTACCAATCACTATGCCTTGGCGTGAGGTCAAAATACATAGCTTGAATACTACCGAATATTTAACCGAAATGATGGAGGGCTACGGATGGTTTTGGCGAAACCGTGAACGTAGTGAACTTGATATAATCGATGGAACGAGATAGCTTTTAAAAGGAGTGGTTCAAGCTCCGCGTTTAAAAGTTTTAGTTTTGAAAAGAACCGAGTGGTTTTCAAAGTGTTCCAATCGACTTTTACTTGGTTTATTTCTTGCATTAGTTCTTTTAATGCGTCCCATCAATTAATCCTACCATTGCAGAAAACAACCAAAATATGACGTACGCTTATGCCATTCGCATTCGCCACGGGGCCCCGTCATCACCCGTTAGGTTACTTAACTAACGACAGAGCGGGGGCTGGGCTAGCGCGGCTGTAAAACATAAGCAACGCCTAAATAGTTATTATATATAAATATATAGCAATGATAGACATTACAGATCACAGATGAATACATTGGATATACTAGGAATCCGCAATGCGTTCGAGCCTGCAACGCAAAGCGGATTACACGGTCGCGGTGAATAGCCAATACCCCACCCAAGACCCCTACGGGTGCGGCAAACTACCCGCCAAGCACCCGAAGCGAAGCAACCTCCCTCACCACCGTGAGTAGGCCACTCGGCACTTCGAGATACCCGGTAGTTTGTGCACCCCCTCCATGGGTCTATCCTAGGAGCAAAAACAGTAAAAAGAATTATACAATGACGGCTACAACCCCGACCCGGTTGTGCGGCCATACAAATAATATTATTACATCAATTTACATGTTACAAATGAATGAAAGAAAAATAACGCTCATCTCACATCCAACCCGGCTATTCACCCGCGACAATCCAATCCATTCATATCCACAAACCAATAACAATCACAGATCACAGAGATGTATAACCCCGACTAATCGACTTATAGCGATTAGCCGACGTTCAATACATACAAGCATCACAGATATAACCGATATAGTTAAAGTGTAGTGAAGTTCCGAAAAATACGGATTTATAGGCCCCCAAAAGTAAATTTTAGTTCTGGAAAATCTGGGCACATATAACATATCCTAAAAATCCCAAAACCAACATAGAAACATACTGCACCAAAAACGATACAGAGAGGGGAAAAGACGGCCGCGCTTCCGCGGCAAGAGCTTCCTTATGCCGCGGAAGCGCGGTCCTCTAGACTCCTCTCTGGTTCGTCTTTGGTGGTGTTTCACACAAAACCCTGAGATAATTTTACAAGTATAAAGTTTTTCATTTTGACCAGAAAAAATTTTAACAGAAACTTGGATTTTGAAAAAGTTTGGTTTTTGGGTTTTTCGGTTTCGAAACTTCGTTACACTTAACTACTTAGCTAGTTTAGGTTTAGTTAGGCTCTGATACCACTGTAAGTCCGTGTTGCCCACCCCAGTGCTTACGGGGAGGCGGAAAACATAATAAAAATTTGATTTTTATCAACTATAGGCAACATGGACTATGCTTTAAGGATCTTTGCTAAACATAAACTTGCTAACCCTAAATACAAAGTAGCTAAGTGATGGAAAGGTTATACCTTGAGCTCAAAGTCCTTCTCTCCTTGCTCCTTAGAATGGTTGAAAGAGTTCACCTTGCTTGTCTTCTCCCGTCAAAGAAGGATCCACTTGAAAGCCACCACCTTTAGCTTCAACTCCAAGCTAGGAGTAACTAGAGTGCAAGAAATGCTAAGACTTGAACCCTAGAAGAGAGTAGAGAGGATCAAGTGAAGGTTTTTCTCAAGCTTTTTGTTTCTCAACACATGAGAGGGAGAGAGCTTGAGGGAGAGGATGAGCAAGAGAGAGAAATAATATGAGAGAATGAATTATTAGTGAGCCATTCTCACTAATATGTGTGGATAATTTTAATTGGATAATTAGCTTGAAAATTGTCATGATAAATCATGACAT
Organism: Agapanthus africanus; assembly: GCA_030015575.1. Taxonomy (NCBI): domain Eukaryota; kingdom Viridiplantae; phylum Streptophyta; class Magnoliopsida; order Asparagales; family Amaryllidaceae; genus Agapanthus; species Agapanthus africanus. The sequence continues at coordinate 237,516,338 of CM057344.1, read as the reverse complement.
GACCATTATCATTTCAATTTTGCAAAGATCAAAGAGCATCTCCAAATGAAATGATTATGGTCAAGTTGTCAACAAGGTCAACAAGTCAATGAAGTCAAATTGTCAACAACAACCATGCACAATAATTAAGCTAATTATCAATTAACTATAATCCACACAAAATCAATAGGGTTAATAAAATGACAAAAGCCATTAACCCTAAACAAGGTCCTCTCCCCCAATCTCAAGCAACTGTGCATACGCACCCGCATTCGTGATCCGAGGAACACGAATACTCTGAGAAAAACCAATCTCAAATCATATACTAGGATCCGGCTTAAACCAAAGCCCGCTAGTATAAACTGTCCGGACAGCAAACGTGCATAAGTGCGCGGATGCGAACGAACCCTGTCGCAAAACCATGCGACCTCTACTCATTTTGCCTAAAGGCGAATAGCTCTCTGTGTGGGACTCTAAAGACTCGACACTACGCTGGCAGTGGGTTTAACCACAGACCGCAAGCGGCACTAGCTGTACGTAACGGTCCCCAGGTAGATGTCGATAAGAAGACTGACGAGGTGAACCCCATCTGCACTCCTACTGAGCCTGTATGTGACAGTCTCCGTACAGTCCGGTCTGTTCGTCTGATACATCGCATGGCGGGCCTAGGGGGGCGGTGAACGTCAGTCCCCTAATAGCGGTACAAGTCGTGTCGGAGTGTAGCCCAGAACACCCTGAGATAACACTGGAAACCTACCAGTATATCTCGCTTGCCCTGGCCAGGGACTACTCGTGTAATGGCTCTCCTAGACACAGCGCGATGTCAACCCCCAATACCGGGAGAGACGAATCCTGTCTAACCGTCACTGCCTCCAAGTGCTTCGGGACTGCACCCAAAAACTACCTGTTTGCACAGCTCCTTTGAGCCGTGGTAGGGTAGTAATCAAAGTGCAGTGGGAACACACTCGAGGCGAAGTGACAGTGTCAAGTCAGCGGACTAAGATGTACTCATGTCACCTGGTAACTGATAACTGACGATAGGTATATTACCAACCAACAGTTCCCGACGAGTCCTGTCCAGTGTACTCGTAACCTAACGAGCACCCGCATACTATCCCAAGTACGACGTACTAACGGCTGTGGGACAGACCGTCTCCCACACTGGGATGAGAAGCGCATACGCTAGTCTACTCCGGAGTATCGATGCCCTGTCTCGATAGTCCAACGACCAGGGACCTGTATAAGGATGTGCATATAGATTACCCAGCTCCCACGAGTGCGAGCGCCATCACAACGCTGGTAATCAAGCAAAGATCCTAAGGGCTCTACTAATATGTATACCAGCAATATGCTAAAAGAAACACATGCACATATTAAAGCAGAGACAAACCAAGTAGCATACTACCATTTCGAGCAAGATTGTATATACAACTGTGAATATCCCAAGCTTCCATTAAGTAATATACAAACTAGTATGATACAGTAATGGCCTCTAGGGCATATACACTAACACACATCACCATTTATTGCTTCATGTATTAGTAGTACCTGATAGAGTACCTTCATGAATGTTGCATACATATCGGATCCATGATATATGAGATTTACTTCATATTGAGATATATATTTTGTGTCGATACTTGACCCTGATTTTCTGATGATTTCATTCATGATATCTTCTGTTTTCATTTTACCGCATACATACCTCATATTCATGATATGTATTACCTGAGGCACTGACACGAGCACTTGACACCACACACATGTATAGATGTTACGTTGCCACCTTATCATGCTTCAGACTTACCCTTTTGAGGTTTATATATATCTGATCGTATTGACCGAGGATTATGTCATACATACAATTTCTACTCTGCGATATTTTCTATTCAGGAATTGGCAACTCACCCCCGTTGTGCCACAGTTTCTTGCAAGTTTTGCCGTACAGGTTTCATTGCGGCTTTTCTGGCACACTGCTTCCTTCCTAGGTGATTGCTTTGGTAGGTGGGTTCACTTATATCGTGACCACCATTGTACTTATTTATTTTCAGTTGTATCTAGTAAAATTCCATCAACCAAAACTTATATATTGTTTCAGACTTAGAAAACCAGTTATGTATTATTTCGACCTTAGAGTCGCGCGTTGTAGTATTACGGTTTTCATGCTGTTTGAGTTTCTTTTTTGAGTTTTGATCCTCGCCCTTCGGCGTTGTATATTATTGCTTGCATGTTTGTGACCGTCGATGGACGAAGAGCTAGCTCCTTCTTGGGGATGCCTTTTATCATTGCATATATTTTATTCTTGTTGTACCCCGTTCGGGGCCTATATTTACAAAGGAAACTCTGCCGAAATTTCTAGAAAAGACTATAGATTTTTAAAATGCACATATGGCTTACTTATTTAAAAACCTTGCTTTTGAAACATGTTTTCTTTACTTCTAAAAACTATTTTTCCTTCATTTATTATCTAAAATGGTTTTAGATTTCTGGGCTTTTGGCTTACTTGGATTAGATGGGGTCCTATAGACTTCATATGATTCAAGGGCCAGTCACGTGCTCTTTCGGGTCGTGACAACACTCATACTTGTGTACACACATATTGTACACCAATACTTGCATACATACGTATTTGCACATACATAGATGATTCTGGATTTATTTTGTAGATTTCGGAACCGCAAGATATATTTTAAAAACTGGATTCATTTAAAAGAGCGGTTTTCCCCTCGATGTGTGCATATTACTGTTTTATGTTGCATGATATACGGATATGCTTACATTTCTATCATATGTCACATATATCCTGCTTTATGATTTCACGCATTGAGATATGTTGTTTCCATGATATTTCTGGATTTGGGAACCGTGGGTATTTCAAAAAGAGAATATGTATTGTTTTGAAAAACCGATTACCCTCGATATGATATTTCAGTGCGCCCACCATGAGATTTATCGTTTCTGATGTTTATATATACCCTATGCGAGGAGGAGTCGTGAGCCATGTGCGGGTATATGGTGGGGCCTGGTATGGTACCCCGGGGCAAGAAAGGGATGCTGTGTATACAGACGGTGAGCCTGTCAGAGGGACTACTACATACCGGTGATTGTATTTGAACTCGGCGGATATCCGGAGGATACCGACCAGAGTCGAGTGATGATATGGGCCAATCCGGACTGACGAAGCCCGTGGGCCGATCCGGACTGACGGAGCCCGATATATGAGGATTTACGTGTCGTTGCCGGGCACAGGTTTCATGATGTTTTCGGGTGTCGATGCTGGACACTCAGGTTCCATGATTTTGATGTGTCGCGAGGGACACACGCTGATTTATATCCTCATACTTCCATGCATATGCTTTATGATATTTACATGCATGATGCTTTATGTCATTGGGTGACACGTGGACGAGATCCATATACATATAGTTGACATTGATGACATTGATCACATAGTTGGATGATATCCACATACTCAAAGACTTCCTGATATAGTTGATATTGATTACATTGATCATACCTCATACTTATGATATGTTGGTACCTGAGGCTCTGACACGAGCACTTGGTATTACACTGACGTATAGATGTTTACCCTTGCCACCTTATCATGCTTCAGACTTTATCATATTGAGGACATATAATATTACGGATCGTATTGATCTAGGATTGAGTCATACATGCGATTTCTGCTCTGTGATGTTTTCTATTCACGAGTTGGCAACTCACCCCCGTTGTGCCACAATCCTTGCAGGTTTTTGCCGTACAGGTTTCATTGCGGCTTTTCTGGCACACTGCTTCCTTTCTGGGTGATTGCTTTGGTAGGTGGGTTCACTCGCATCATGACCACCATTGTACTTATTTATTTTCAGTTGTATCTAGTAAATTCCATCAACCAAACTTGTATATTGTTTCAGACTTAGAAAATCAGTTGTGTATTATTTCGACCTAAGAGTCGCGCGTTGTAGAATTATGGTTTTCTTGTTGATTTTGAGTTTCCTTTTGAGTTTTGATCTTCGTCCTTTGGCGTTGTATATTATATTGCTTGCATGGTTGTGACCATTGATTGACGAAGAGCTAGCTCCCGCTTGGGGATGCCTTTTATCACTATGCATTTATTATTCATGTTGTACCCTGTTCGGGGCCAGTATTTACAAAGGAAACTCTGCCGAAATTTTCAGAAAAGACGTGAGGATTTTTAAAATGCATATTCGGCTTACTTATTTAAAAACCTTGTTTTTAAAACTTGTTTTCTTCACTTCTTTAAAACTAGTTTTCCTTCATTTATTATTTAAAATGGTTTTAGATTTCTGGGCTTTTGGCTTACTTGAATTAGATGGGGTCCTATAGACTTCATATGATTCAAGAGCCAGTCACGTGCTATTTCGGGTCGTGAAAAAGTTGGTATCAGAGCGCTACGTTAACCTTGGTTCGAGTATAAGTTTGACTATGCGGAGCCTCGAGCGTTTGTATATATACGGAACTTAGACTTGACCTTACGGAACTTAGACTTAGTCGAGGGGGTATTAGACCGGAACTTTCGTCGTGAAGGTTGACATTGGTTGATGGAGTAGGTGACTTAAGTAGAGTGACGTACCGTACGTATGTTCCGCGGCATATTTACGATACGCTACTCAGCTTAAGGAGCCTTAGGATATACATTTCCTTGCACAGTATTATATTTATTCCTATGATCTATCCTCATCGATGTTGGTTATGATTTTGTTGCCATGATTACACGGGCAGAGAGAGCTACGGCTAGAGTTGCGGTCAGCATGAGCTCGTTACGGACGAGGACTGACCAGGGCGTGATTCTAGGGACATACGATTTGCATAGATGCACCGTGTTATTGTGTTTTCGCGCCATGAGCGTTTGATGGATCGCTTTTACATGATTTCTCGGACGTGCAGATCAGCACCAGAGGATTGAGCCACTAATAGAGGCCAGCCAGAATATGATGACCATTGATGTATCGCTTATTCATGATGATTGAGGCACTGTTCAGCGTGCAGACGAATAAGCCAGTTGTTGCTGCGAACGATGAGATATCGCCCAGATGTTGGAGCTACTGCAGCATGAATATATACTTAGAGATATGATGGAAGGTCGCTAGTCACCCAAGGATGAATGACTAGGACATGTGGTTCGTTCGCTTACCCGATGCGAGGTCATCAGATAGATTGATTCCAGCTAGAGACGACTTCACGCTGGTACGTTGAAAGTCGATAGAGACGATCGAATGTCAGGAACCCAATTCTAAGTTTAAAGTATTAGAAAGGACGTGCAAGAAATTCTATGGACCCTCTAGAAGAATGAAACCCTAACTCGACATAATGACCATGTGAAAGCCTTTGAACTTTAGGGTTTGTGGCAGTTCCGCGGTGCCATTAGTGAGGCTTGGGTTTGCCCTTCTACGGCTGGTCTACCGATGCTGTGGTATGTACTCGATACTATTAAACTGTACCCAAGATGTTGAGCTCTTGGGGGATTATGAGATTTGACGAGTCGATCGAATGGTTCGACTTCATTCGGATGCTATGTGGTGGGATGCATTTCTTGGAAGACTCCGGATACGAGTGTAGCCGTTGGAGCACAGTCCATGCAGCCACGATGAGGCGAGTCCGAAGCTGTCGACAACAGAGAAAAGTGGAGTAAGAGATTCGTACGAGATCTTGACAAGATGACGTTCCACTCCACAGACATCAGAGATGCGATACACATGCATAGGCGTTGATTATTGATATATCTTCTAGAAGGAGTCGCGATGAGTATGCAGCCGTTCCGGAACAAGAAATACATTTAGTAAAGGACGATAACTTCTGGGCAATTTAGCAGAAACGAGATTTGAAAGAGAATTCGATAGAACCTTGCTGGAATACTATACGAGGAGACTTGGACCCAGGAGTTGTCACATTGCGCACACCCAGCAGGCCAGAGTTCGGCATCGTCGACGAGATAGTTGGCCAGAGATCTGTAGAGGATGTGCCAGAGTGGGACCATTTCCGTCGTCATTCCATATTAGGCCGTTGAGCCGAGGAGCTATATATCTAGCACTGCACAGTAAGAGACAAGAGCCTAAAAGCACCAGTCGCCAGACCATGAACAGGAGGCAAGTAGATATCTTGCTCTGCTAGCATTGGATGCATCGACACCTTCTCGACATGGAAGGAGGAAATATCGATGACGGTATTTATGATTTGTGATTTGGTGATTCGATTATCACGCATCCGTCACCTTGGATTTTGGTATTTTTGGACAATATATTCGCATGATTTAGCCTTGATGACTAAGTTTCATGATATTTGTTTTCGTGCACCATGGTTGCACCTACTTGGTATTCATATTTGTGCACAATTATTGCACCTGTTATCGTTTTTGTGCTTTGGATGCACATGCTTATGACTTTATGGATTTCATACAGTTAGGTTGATTTTGTGCATATGGCATGCACCCGAATTGATTTTTGCACTTGGTATAGTTCATATATGCTTGCAGTGCTGTGATACGTATTCTGTGCACTACAGTTGCACAGGACTTTGATTTGATATTATTGGAGGTATTGATTTTGACTTCATGCCTAGGGCATGCATATGATTTGACTTATGCTTTCGGCATAGTTTTCATGCACTTTTAGTGTTTTAATTTGGTTTGTGCACGCTGATGCACATGGTTGTGAGATTATATACCACGGTATACCTGATTTGGCTTGAACTTTATTGTATACCGTCGATTTCGATTATGATATTGGATTTCATGATTTCGTGCATGTCGGATGCACATGATTTAGATTTTATTCGTGCATGATGAATGCACTTGATTTAGATTTTCGCGCATGTTGGGCGCATGTTATGAGATGCGGTTTTGGTTCACATCAGATGCACTAAATTGGGATTCTTCGTGCATATCTGATGCACCTGATTTTGCTGTCAGGCACACACGTAGTCTCTGACAGGTGTTTCGTGCACACCCGTTGCACTTAGATGTTATTTCTGTGCACATGTATGGCACATATATGGATTTTTATTTTCGTGCGCAACAGACGCACATTGCAATTATATGCACATTTTGGGATTGATTTCTTATGGAGCAGTACGTTCTTATGATATTTGCTATTTGTTTTCGTACTGAGCAGGACTAGTCAGAGGACAGTACCTGGATATATTTTGCATGCATTGATAGTTATCGAAGGGATTTCCAAAATGGGAGTTATAGTCTCAGTATTTACCTACGTGTCTGATATGACACGAAACGTTTAAAATAAGGAAACCCTTCTAAATTGTTTTCAAAACGGCGGTACGTGCATTTAAACAAAGAATATATATAAAGAGAGTTATTTTCTTACTCGAGACGTCCGCCAATGTGCAGTGTTATGCGCATCGCACAGCGACTTAAAAAGGATTTGACATGCATTTTCTTCAGATATCTACATGTATAAATTTAGTGTTTACATGTATAGTTTTGATGTATAGCATGTTGGGTTTCGTATTGGATTTGACATTGGTTTCTTCACCATGACTCCGATGATTGCGGGATACCTGACGGAGTTTTGATTTTGAGTTATCTGCTCTTTGTTCATGCGCATGAATTGCGCTATAATGCGTTTTATATATTGATGATTTCGGAGCTCCGACAACTTGGTCTTTTTACTGAAATGTTTTAGTACTTGAGGGGTTTAAATTTAAATTCGGGAACAGAATTTCTTTAAGGGGGGAAGATTGCAACATTTCAAAAAAAAATATTAATTTTGGGAATTTTTATAATTAAATAATATTATATTGAATATTTTAATAAGGCGGTATAATTAAATACCGATAAATTGGGGGGAAATTTTGAAAA